>JACWNB010000010.1:0-1200000 GCA_016165855.1 Pseudocercospora ulei
GAGGGCCAATTCAACCTTAGAAGCGTTACCTCGGCATACGTCAAACTAATACTAGGACGAAACTGGAATCGCCTTCTCCTAATCAGCGGAGCTAGCATAATAGCCGTATAGCCGATGCTACAGGACTGTTCCCCTTTCTTTACGACCTATAGATACGACTATTCACCCCGACCTACTGACCCTACGGTAGCAACACCCTGCGCCCTGTACGGTCCCCTAGTCCAGCAAGGAGGGCTCATCGTACAGACGATTACGAACGCCCCTCTAATAGGCAAAAGCGAGCCTAGTATAACATAGCAGAACGCGGAAGAGCAAGGCCAAACAAGGGACAACAGCGCTGCACTAAGGTACGAGGCCGGGATAAAGGTCTGGTTTAAACTAGCGAAAAACATCCGGACAGACCAGGCTAAGCCAAGAAGTTGGATTAGAAGAACAGGAAGTTTACAGTAATCTAGCCGGTTAGGGACATACGCTATACGACTAAACACTTATCCAGTCTTCTACGTAGACCTCGTACGACCGGCGAGCACGGACCCCCTACTGCATTAGACGACTAACGACGCGCGCCTACCCGCAATTATAACCAAGGGCCAAGAAGAGTATAAGGTAGAGGGGATCCTTAAGAGTCAGAGGAAGCGGGGGAAGGCAGAGTACTTAGTAAAATAGAGAGGATAGGCGGAGCCTACGTAGGAACTATACAAGGCTCTGCAAGACACAACTGCACTAGACAGATAGGAGGAGAATCACCCTCCGACCCAGTTACAGTAGCACTACGCTGTACAGCGGAAGGAGGCACGATCTACCTTAAGAATAGTGCAGCTGCAGGCAGGCCCGAGTTGTCCAAGGATCGAGTACTACGACGTAGGGCACTATAGGGCCCTGCCGATACGACATTGTACGACACTGTACAGGATAAGGGCTAGAAGAAAGGAACAGCTAAGGGATAAATAGGAGGGGGAGTGGAAATAAGATAAGCTAAGAGAACACCGTCTAAGATTTCTTATACTATCTGGGGGGGGGGTAGCCTACTAGCTATTACCCCCCCCCCCAGGGACCAGAACTACCTACTTATTATCTAAGAGCTCGACTACCTCGGGCCCGGCCGGGCTACCACCCCTACTAGGGCTAGCCCCAGGAAGCAGAGGCACCCCATTACCCCTACATGCCTCCCCCGGACAGCGGAAGGGGCAGTAGAAGGAGCTATCCTTCCACTTATACAAGGCATATACCCTAGCCCAGAAACCTAGGAGGCGGTATAGGCTAAGTAAGGGCTAGGGGGAGTTGGGGCAGGGGGCGTAGAGCTGGCCCTAGGTAGCGATAAGGAGGGCGTTAACGTACGACGGGCAGGCTGTAGCTACCTGCTCTAGTGTAACCCGGGCAGAGTTACACTAGAAGGCGTAGAAGGGGAGCCCGGCCGCGTCCTGCTGCTCGCGAGTATAGCACCTAAGATGTTAGCCTAGACCGTACAGAAGACGAGACCGTACGAACCGGAAGCGTAGCTGCTAGTTAAGTTAAGGGCCCTACTGTACGAGCTTAAAGTAGGGGGGAACCCTAGCCGGACAAGGGGGGGAGGCGGAGCCAGCAACTACAAGGGCACTACCGGACGGGGCGGACGACATAGTAGCTAGTAGTAGTTGGTGGCTAGTAGTAGTTAGTAGCTAGTAGTAGTTAGTAGTAGACGGTAGTAGTAGACAGTAGACAGTAGACGGTAGACAGTAGACAGTGGACGGTATACGGGGAGAAGAGAAAGGGGAAGGGAAGAGAGGGGAGAAGGCTTAGGCTGCCTGCCTGCTATAGTAGGAATAGCAAGCAGGGCAGCTGCTACAGACAGGTAAAATAGCAAGAGGCAACTACAACCTAGGGGAAGCGACAAGGGACGACGACCTGGACGACCGAACGAAATAGGAAGCTACGACCTGCTAAAGGGACAGCGGGAGCTAGGTAGTTTAAGCACAGCGCCGTACGGAAGTAGCACTACAAGAAAGAGAAGGGGGGGGGGGTATTGTTAGGGGGCGCTGCCTAGCTTAGGTCCTAAACCCGACCTAAGCCGACCGTCGCCCTAAGGATTGCGACTTAGCAGCGCCAGCACGACCCTACCCTCCGTACAGAGCTACTAACAGGACCCTACTCCTGTACAGAGGGAGAACACTACAGCCCTACATAAAGGGGAGCTACCGCCCCTCGGATTAGAGAAGGGAAACCCTGCACTACTGTACAGAGGAGGTAACCCCCGACCCTCTATACAGAGGGTGAACCTTGCACCCTAGCACAAAGGGGAAATTGCTAGCTTGGCCTCGTAGGTACAAATCGTACAGAGCAGACGACGAAGGAACTGCCTATTAGTTCCTTTATATAGATACCCGACCTTAAGTTTCTGAACTAAGATTCTTAAGCCCCTTACATTGCCTTACTCGTCCTCTCTTATACAGTAGTAGCAGCTACCCTGGTTCTTATTGCCCTACAAGGCAGGCAGCTACTATTCTGTATATAAACCCTTTTTCCTCCCTCCTCCCCTATCTGCTACCTGTCTGCCCTGCTGTCCGCTACTACCGCTATTACTACTACTACTAGTTATCTACCGACTACTACTACTAGCTACTATCGTTATGCTACCTGTCTCGTCCAACCGTTCCTGCTGTGTCTCTCTTATAGCTGTTGGCTCTCTTTCTACCTGTTCGGCTAGTGTTCCCTCCTATTTTTACCTCTAACAATAGGGTGCTTAGCTCTAACTAGCAGCTTCGCTTCCGGTTTGTACAGGCCCTCGCCTTCCGTCTAATTTAAGCTAACGACTCGGGTGCTATATTAACTAGTAGTAGGGTCTTGTTAAGCTACCCTTTTGCTTCCTCTAGTGCTGGGGCCCCTGCCGGCCGGGAGGTGATCGAGATTTCGGGTATAGAGTTGGTTGCCCTAGGTCCTAGGGGCAGTGGCTAGTTAGCTACCTTAAGGTAGTATATAAAAGTTTTTGGACAGTAGTGCTCTCGTTCCCCTCTTATTCCTACCTATCTTACCTGCCTCCTAACTATCCCCTTCTTCCTGCCTTTCTTCTATACAGTGTCGTACAGTGTAGTATCGGTAGGATCCTGTAGTGTCCTATGTCGTAATTTTCGATCCTTTGGCAACCTAATTTGTTAGTAGCTGCCCTGTCCTTAGGGTAGATCGCGCCCCTTTTCGCCGTACAGCGCAGTGTTACTGTAACTGGGCAGGGAGATAGTTCTCCTCCTACCTGTCTAGCGCAGTTGTGTCTTGTAGGGCCTCGTACAGTTCCTATATAGGCTCTGCCTATCCTCTCTATTTTACTAGGTACTCTACTCTCCCCTGCTTCCTTTAGCTCTTAAGGATTCCTTCTACCTTGTATTCTTCCTGGCCCCTAGTTATAATCGCTAGTAGGCGCACGTTATCTGTCGTCTAGTGCAGTAGGGGGTCCGTGTTTGCTAGCTGTACGAGGTCTACGTAAAAGACTAGGTAGATCCCTAGGGGAGTGTTAAGTCGTACAGCGTATGTCCCTACTAGTCGGACTACTGTAAACTTCCTGTTCTTCTAATCTAGCTTCTTGCTTAGCCGGTCTGTACAGATGTTTCGCTAGTTTAGCTAGACCTTATCCCCTGCCTCGTACCTTAGTGCAGCCTGCCGTCCCTTATTAGCCTACTCTTTGATCTAGGCATGCAGATATAATTCAATACGGCCTTTTTAATAACTATATCTCGAACTGAGGAGGGAAAGGAATCTATGTAGTAGTAGTGGTAGGCTTTGATAGTGGTAATGCCAAGGCCCGGCTCGGCCTAGTCGGGCCGAGCCGAAATCTAGGGTCTACCCTATTAATCTGTCCTACCTCTTTCTACTGCCGCAACACTACCCCCCTCCCTTACTAGCGGTCGCCCTCGACCGCTTAGTTACCCTATCTATTCGAAAAACTCCACTCTCTTCTCCTTTTTTTTTTTTGAGTTTCGTCGTCTCTCTCTCGAAAATCTCCTCTGACGGTAATGTTACCTCTTCTGTCTTCCATCGCTTCTTAAATCTTTTACGTCGTCAGTATCTGAAGTCCTTCACTTGGCGTTTATGTAATCGGTGCGCCTAATCTATACTATCTGATCTGAGCCGTAGGTTATCTGAGCTGCAGTGTAGCTGGTCTGTACGAGTCGTAGAGGTCTATATAGATCTTTCCGCGGCGCCGTTTTTCTTCCTCTTTTTCTCTTCTACCAAAGCTTCTGCCCTCTACGCAGTCGCCGACCGACGTGGCAGTGCCTAGAGCTATTAATTCCATTACAATCGCCTTTATCGGCTTCTGCGCCGGTAGAGCGGACGTAGCTTTCTTCCTTCTTCCGGAATTGTCGACATTAGAGCTACGCCGGTTTCGGCTTTTCCAGGTTCCGCGCGTAAAAGTCTCTTAGCAGTTCCGCCGAATTCTGGAGATTCTCGATTAGATACTATTTATAGTCTTCCGGCCACCCCTTCTACGAGATCCTCGCTTTGATGGACCCCCTTATCTTCTTTACGTCTATTACATCTTCTACCTCCCACTCTTCTTTATCGCTATCTATCTTAACTGGTAGGGGTTCGGCGAACCCCTACTGCGGCAGACCGTTCTTAGGGTCCAGGCTTAGTAGATTAGAATAGAAAACGTCGTGGATCCGGAACGCCTTTGGCAACTCGAGCCGATAAGTCACCAGCGACCTCTTTTCTATTATCTTAAATGGACCTACGTAGCGTAGGTTAAGCTTCGCATTTCCTTTTAGCCTTAGGTTCTGCGTGTTGAGCCATACCTTTTGACCTTCTTCGAATTCTATTGGCGACCGGTTCCTATTAGTTCGAGTTACTATCTTCTTCTAAGCCGTCTCTATTGCTTCTTTCGCTACCTTGATCGCTTCTTCTATTTAAGATCGTAGCGCTTCTGCCGCCGCGGCGGCGACTCTCTTCGACGACGTAGCGGTTAGTAGTTCCGCAGAGCTGGGTTTGTTTGGCGGCTAAAAGCTTATCCTCGGAAGATAGCCGTACGTTATCTCGAACAGCGCTAGCGAGGTGGCCTTAGACGGGGCCGAGTTAGCGCAGAACTCAGCTATTGGCAACACCTTAACCCATTCTTCCTAATAATAGCCGCAGAAGATCCGTAGATATTTCTCTATCTTACGGTTGGCCACTTCTAATTGGCCGTCAGTTTAAGGGTAAGCGGCGGTGCTGAGCTTTCTATAAATTCCGAGGGCTTAGTTGATAGCTTTCTACACATCGGCGGTGAATAAAGGACCCCTATCCGTAATAATAGTGTCCGGCAGGCCGTAGTGCTTCTACACGTGTTGAATCAACATTCTCGCTGTTTCTTCTGCAGTAGTTCCGTCGTCTCTCGCTCGACAGGGGATAAAGTGGCGTTCTTTGCTTAATCGGTCTACTACGTTTAGCGTAGCGTCGTATCTATCGGAATCCGGCAGGCCGGTTACGAAGTCTATCGTAATATGCTGCTATAGTTTCTCGGGGATCGGAAGTGGCTTTAATAAGCCTGCCGGAAGGCCGTAACGTAGCTTCGCGGCTCTGCATACGTAGCAATTGGCGATAAATCGATGGATCTGTTTGTAGATCCGCGGAAACTAGTAGACCGTCCTTATAGCTTCTATTGTCTTCTTTAAGCTGGCGTAACCTACTTCTATAGAGCTATAGACCAGTTAGATAACCTCCGTAATTAGTTCTTCCAGAACTATTAGCTTCCCTGAACCGGTTTTGCCGAGTTTCTGCTGCTAGTTAAGCTGCTTTACCTTCTCGTAGAGCGTCTCTTCTTTAGGGGCCGGCTCTACCGCACAGACCCCTACCTCTTTTAACACCTCTGCGTCTACTATCCGCTCGGTCAATACCTTCTGGAACATGTTTAGATCTTCTTTCGCACGGCTTGTCTTTCCTTCTCTTCGCGTTAGCGCGTTAGCCTTTCTATTTTGAGCCCCTGGTCGGTAGGTAATCTTAAAGTCGAATCCTAATAAGTAGGCAGCCTACCGAGCTTAGCGGCGTAAGAGCTTCTGCGTCTTTATAAAGTAGGTCAGCGACTAGTGGTCCGTAAGGACCTGAACTGTGCTCTTTCTAGCTATAAGCTCCAGTTTCCACTCCTTAAAGGCCTGAATAATAGCTAGCAGTTCTTTATTATAGATAGCGTAGTTCCGCTTAGCTTCCGTTATAGATTTGCTGAAGAAGGCTACTAGGTAAAGGGTCTCGCTATCTTCAGCGTATTGAGAAAGGACCCCTGCCGTTACTGTATCGGAAGCGTCCGTTTCTACGTAGATTATCTTTTCCGGCCGGAAGTGTGCTAGGACCGGCGCCGATACCACTGCTTCTTTCAGCTAGTCGAAGGCTTCTATGCACTTTTCGTTCTATAGGCCGGCGGCCTCTTTCTTTAGCGCCTCGTTTAGGGGTCTCGCTGTCTTGCTAAAGTCCTTAATAAACCGTCGATAGTAGCTGCAGAATCCGAGAAACGCCCTTATCTGCGTAGTGTTTCCGGATTTCGGCTGCTTCTATTCTGCGACGGCGGCGACCTTTAATAGGTCTATCCGAATTCCATCTCTTCTAACGATAAGACCGAGATATTTGACCTCAGTTTAATAGAACTCGCTCTTCTTCGTGTCCGCGTTCAGTCCGGCCTTATAGAGCCTAGTTAGCACCTTCTTAATGTAGTCCGTATGCTGTTCTTTCGTTCTATCTGTATAGATAAGGATGTCGTCCAGGTAAATAGACACGAACCGTTCTAACATGTCTATAAAGGTGTGGTTTATAAAGCGTTGCTACACTGCCGGCGCGTTGGTAAGTCCGAAAAGCATTACCAACTACTTGAAATTGCCTATACGCGTCGCGAACGTCGTAAGGTCTTCTGTCTGCCCTTCTTCGTTCCTTAGTCGATAGAACGCCTAGCGGATGTCCAGCTTGCTGAACTACCTAGCCTTTGCTACGCGCTGTATAGTCTTATCTATTAGCGGCAGGGGGTATACGTCTCTCTTAGTAACCTCGTTAAGGCCTCGATAGTCTACGTAGAGTCGGAGACCACCCCCTGGTTTCCTTACGAAAAGGATCGGTAACGTATATTCCGCGGAGCTTAGCGTAATGAACTTCTTCGCCAGGTTTTTATAAACAAACACCTCTACTTAGTCCAGTTCGGCCGGTAACAGTCTTCTTAGGGGCTCGGTTCTTAGCAGCGTAGCTCCCTCCTTTAGTCGGATCTTGTTGTTATATTCCGGTTGATAGAGCAGCAGTAGGTTAGAGTCTGCTTTTAAGAAGACATTAGCGTAACTATGGAGCTCTTCTGGTAACACCTCTAGTAGATCCACTTCTTCTTCCGCTATTATCTTCCTGTAGTCTTCGATAACTTTATAGAGATAGCGTAAATCTTATTGTCTAGCGACTTCGCGAGAGTTATTATAGCTTCTAAACTTATTATTCCGACAGTAACCAGGGGTTCGGAACGATCGGACGGAGTCGCTTCGACCGTCGTAACGTTCGGTTTAGCGTCGGCCGCTATAACCGATTCGGTAACTGATTTGACGGCGGCTAAGTTGCTAGTCGATTTTCTGAATCCGAGTGTGCCTTCTCCTACGTTAATAATCGCTCCCTGGTTCTTTATCTATTTCTGCCCTATAATAATGTCAAACCTTCCGATATCTATAATTCGGAACGTCGCTTCCGTAGTGCGACTAGCTAAGGTAGTCCTTAATGGCACATAGTGCGTAACACTCTCCGTGTCTTGTCTGTTGTATGCCGAAATCTTCGTCGGCGATGCCAATTCCACTAGATAACCGTATCCCTTTACCAGTTTCTAAACTAACTGTTAGTGGATCGCTGCGCTAATAAGAGCTCCTGTATCGATAAAAGCTTTTAGCTAAAGTGGTTTGCTCGATCCGTTAAGGGGGTAGACAGTAATTAGAAGGATAATAGCTGTTTCCGTGTTCACTTCCACTGCAGCCGATAGCGGATTGCTGCAACTATTGATGCTCTCTTTCGTCGACGTAGTTCGCGTTAATGCCCTGTTGTCCTTGCTAGATAGGGGGCCTATCCTTCTAGCTAGTCTTTTCCTATAATTCTTAACTAGACCCCGCCGTCTACGCTGTTAGTGTCGTTCGGAGCCGGTTCGATAGCTTGGATAGTCTTTCTCGGCGGCGGCGGCTTTGTTGCTCGATATTCCTGCTTCTGCTTGTCCGATGCTTAGCATCTCGTTGCAATGTAGCCAGGCTTGCTACATATATAGCAGGTAGGGACGAACGACGGCCGCGGCACGTAAGGCGACTGGGGGCTGCGGCGGAATAGCGCAGGGGCTCTCGTCGGCTGCGACGGCGGCAACGGCCTCTAAATCAGTTCGCGTATCGTCGGTTTTCCGTACGCGTTCAGGTTTCTTGCTGTTACTCTCGCCTAGTGCATAAAGCTCTGCAGGTCTTCGTCTTCTACTAACGCTATCGCTGCAGCTAGCTTAGGGCTTAGTTTCTGTCTTAGTAAGTGCAGCTGCTTATCTTCTGCTACTCTCGCTCTAATAGCATATTTCCTAAGCAGTCCGTAGAACTCTTCGAACGTCTGCCGGTTCTGGTTGATCTTATCCAGCTGCTTACAGGCCGTCTTCTTCTGAAAGGGGTCGCCGAAACGCTAGTCCAGCGCCTTAATAGCGTCGTCGGCGGTTACTTCTTCCAGGTCCGTTACTAGCGAAAAAGCTTTACCTTCTAGCCTCGATTCTAGGTACGCCAATCTATCCTCTTCGCCGCTTAATGCGTAATCGCGGCTTATCTTATTCTTGATCTTCTTCTTAAACGCCTCCTACGCTTTAGGGTCTCCGCTACCGAAAGCAGGTAGGTCTGGCAGTAGCGTTATCGTAGTGCTACCTTAACTATAGGCCGCTAGTAAGGCAGTTTCCGTATAAGTTTCTCGCTGCAGCGGCGACGACTTCGCTGCTTCTATATTAGTTAGTTAATCCTTTAGCGCCTTTAGCTACGCCGTTCGATTCGCCGCCTAGTTTTCTAACACGTCGATAATAGTTTCTACCGATTCCTTCTCGGCCCTTACCGCTTTAGTTTCCTCTCTTAGTTGCCTGTTTTCTTCTAGCGTTCTGTAGAACAGCGTCTTAACGAGGTCTATACTATCGTAGACCTTCCTTATTCCGTTCTCGTTTACGTAGTCTTCCAATTCCTCGATCGTACAGTCGTAGATCTTCCTATATTTAGCTATTCGTTCCTTAATCTCTGCTGTCTCTTCTGCTGTAAAACCGCTGATAATAATCTTATTATTAATAACACTAGAGCGCCTACTCGCTCTGTTAGTCTTTCCTTTCCTACTTCTGCTGCAGCCTATAACGCCGCTCTCTACCGCTAAGAAGCCTTCTATCTTCTTACGGTGCCTAGGGGGTTGGTGTGTGTATGTGTTAATGCGCGTGCGTTATTCGGGTTTCCGGATAGTTTAACAGGCCCTTTCGCGCAGTGCAGGGTTAGTATAGAGAGTGAGTTCGAGATATAATAATCCGGGCACGCAGATATAATTCAATACGGCCTTTTTAATAACTATATCTTGAACTAAGGAGGGAAAGGAATCTATGTAGTAGTAGTAGTAGGCTTTAATAGTAGTAATGCCAAGGCCCGGCTCGGCCCGACCGGGCCGAGCCGAAATCTAGGGTCTACCCTATTAATCTGTCCTACCTCTTTCTACCGCCGCAACACTCTTCTGCATTCTGTTAAGCTATAGCTAGGCTCGCCTTTGCCTATTAGTAGGCGTTCGTAATCGTCTGTACGATAGCCTCTCCCTGCTAAATTGGGGATCGTACAGGGCGCAGCGTGTTACTACTTAGGGTCGGTAGGAGCGGGGAATAGTCGTATCTATAGGCTATAAAGAAGGGAGACAATCCTGTAGCATTAGCCGTACAGCTGTTAATAGCCAGTTTCGCTATAGGGAGGAGGCGGTTCCAGTTCGTCTAGTTATAGTCAACGTATACTTAGAGGTACGCTTCCAACGTTAAATTAACCCTCTCCGTTGCACCGTCCGTCTGCAGGTGCTATGCAGTTAACAGGCGACGTTCTATATTTAGCAACTAGCAGACCCTTGCCTAGAGCTAGCTTGTAAATTGCGTACCCCGGTCCGACACAATTGACTAAGGGAAATCGTGCTTACTAAACGTCGTCCGTATAAAGGCCTAGGCAGTGTCCTTAGCTGTAATAGAGTCTATTCCCTCTAGTATTACCCCTTTCGTTAGCTTGTCTGTTACTACTATAATGTCCCGCCGTTTGTCGCTCTTAGGGAGGTCTGTAATAAAGTCTACTGTTAGGTCTTGCTAGGGCCGGTCTAGGATCAGTAGGGGTTTTAGCAGCCTATGCTTTAGCTCCTGCTAGGGCTTCGTCTGTCTGTATATATCGCAGTTCTGTATAAACCTATAGATGTCCTTCGCTATCGCCGGCTAGTAGTAGTCCCTAGCAACAATGCTGTACGTTTCCTTACGCCCTAGGTACCTAGTTGCTATAGAGTTGTACGCCTGTTGTATTAAGCTTATATAGAGCTTCCCGTCTGCCGGGACCTAAGTCCAATTCCTAAACTTTAGGTTGTTCTCCTCGTCTACTAAGCACTCTGCTACTAACACCTTAAGATAGAGCTCTGCTAGGAGCTTCCGCTGCCCTCCCTAGATCGCTGTACAGGCCCCTCGGTATACCTCGTCCTTTTCTACTGCCTCTTTCTATACTTGCAGTTAGGGTTCCTATAGGTATGTCGCCGCTAGGCGGATAGTCTCCTCGCTAGGCTCCTCCTTAAATATCTGGAATGTTCGTAACTTTAGCCGATCGTCCTTATACGTTGTTAGTATGTCCTAATCCTGTCTAGATAGCGTATTAGCCCTGCTGTTGTCCTTCCCCTTCCGATACTAGAGTCTTGTATTAAACTAACTTAGGTACATTGCCTATTGTACGTACCTCTTAGACAGCTTCTAAGGCTGCGTAAAGTACTCTAGGTTCTTGTAGTTAGTTAGGGCAAGGAACTTAGGAACCGAGCAGAGTTCTCTATCCTATGCTTTACAACACTGTATAACTGCTAGCAATTCCTTGTCGTAGATAGGGTAGTTGCACTTAGCTAGGGAGTTCTTCTTAGAGAAATACGCGTATAGATGCAAGAGTCCGTCCGAGCCTACCTATAACAGGATACCTCTAATGTAGTACCCTAAGGAGTCGGTTTCCAGTATCGTC
Source organism: Pseudocercospora ulei (assembly GCA_016165855.1). Taxonomy (NCBI): domain Eukaryota; kingdom Fungi; phylum Ascomycota; class Dothideomycetes; order Mycosphaerellales; family Mycosphaerellaceae; genus Pseudocercospora; species Pseudocercospora ulei. Next base: position 11,163 of record JACWNB010000010.1, read on the forward strand.
GTACGTTCTAGGTCGAAGGCGGCAAGCGTTGGTCCTATAGTAAAGAGCTCCTTCAGCTTGTTAAAGCACCTATCGCACTCGTCCGTCTATTTAAACTGCTTGTCCTTGTGTGTTAGCTCGACTAGGGGGCGCACGATCTCTAAGTAGGTCTGTATAAACTAGTAGTAGAAGTTGGCAAACCTAAGAAATTCCTGTACGCCCTTAACATTCGTAGGCGGCTTCTATTGCTTAATAGCATTAATCTTTTTCCTATCTATGCTAATACCTTTCCCTGCCTCGATAATAAAACCTAGGTATTTTATATACTAGACACTGAATTTACATTTGTCGATGTCGAGGTACAAGCTAGCCTGCTGCAGTCTGTCCAGCACCTTCTTAACGTCCTGTACGTAATCTATATAGGTACTGTCCGTAAAAACCAGGGTATCGTTAAGGTACGCTAAGCAGATGTCGTCTAGTAGCCCTTGCAAGGACTTGGTAATGTACCTTTAGAAGGTTGCCGGTGCGTTAGCAAGGCTAAAGGAGGTAATAAGCTACTTAAAAAGACTATATCTCGTACAGAAGGCAGTTATCTATTTACAACCTTCCTTAATCTATATCTTGTAGAAAGCTAAGACTACGTTAAGCTTAGTAAACTACTTTGCCTTGCTGATCCGTCCGAGAGTCTCCTTAATAAGAGGTAGGGGGTACTGGTCCTTCTTAGTAATTGCATTAATGCCTCTGTAGTCTATGCAGAAACGTAAGCCGGCCTTCCCCTCCTTATAGACAAACAGTACTAGGGCTTCTGCAGACGAGGTACTTGCCTAAATGAACCCTTTAGCGAGCAGGTCGTCTAGTGTCTTACGCAGTACTAGGAGTTCTCTAGAGGACATCCTATACAGCGGTTTGTACAGTACCTTAGGCAGACTCCTATCCGGACGGGGCTCTAGCTAGATGTCGTAGTTAATCCCCTCTCCTCGGTGTAGCAGCAGTTTCGAGGCCGACTTTAGCTCGAAGAGGTCTAGGTATCCTGTATATTCCTTTAGGAGCTTCGTACAGGGGTCTGTCGCTTTCTTAGGCGCTAATGCCTTCTTAATGTCTGTAGTCGCTATGTTAATCTCGGCCTTAGCATCGCCGCCCTGCAGAGCCCTCCCTTAGTCTTAGGGCCCCTGCTTCGTCGCTGTATTGATTGCAGCCTAGGTATTGCTACCCTATAGGGCCCTCCCTTAGTCTCGGAGCCTCTGCTTCGTCGCTGCTAGGTACAGCCGTCCTCGTTCGACGTCTAGCTTGCCCCTCTAGCACTCTATCTATAGCTTCCCTAGTATTAGGTTATACCCTAACTTGTCCTATACGATATAGAGGTAGGAGCCTTGCTTATAGTGTCTCTGTATCTCTATCGTTACTTTTACTATATAGGTAATATCCGGTCCTCGCCCGGTAATGCCCAATATGCGTACAGGTACAGTAGGGGTCGTCTTAATACAGTGCCTCTGTACGAAGTCTTCGCTAATTACTCTGTACACTAAACATCCTATGTTAATTAATGTCTGCGCCGTTGCGGACCTGTTCAACGTTGGCCGTACGATAAACAGCGTAGTAGTTATGTAGTTGCTCCTAAAAGATAGCTAAGTAGTGCTTTAATTTAGCAATCTATCTCGTATACGCCTCTAGCAGAGCCTTCGCTTAGAGGCTACTCTTTTCCTAACTCGTCGTCGTCCGAGTAGGACTCCTATTTCTCTTGTTAGGGCGCTGCAGTTGCTACCCTTACAGTGGTCGGCCGTCCCCTAGGTCTCTCTGCTAGCAAAAGCCTGCAATTCTATGCAGTGTAGCCTATCTTGCTATACCTATAGCAGCTCCCTTCTGCTCGTCTCTTGTTAATAGTAGCTGTGTCCGCCTATTGCGCCCTTTTAGCAGCGGCCCTTAGCTGTACGGTAAAGGCTGTCGCTACCCTCGTCGTCGTTAGTTCCCAGTCTATAGCGTCTGTCTGCCGCTGGAGGGGTTGTTGTATCTTATAAGCGCGGCTTATCTGTCCGAGCCTGCGCTGCTAGTCGTCGACTATCCTAAGGAGATCGCAGAATTCCTCGTACGTAGCTGGTCGCATTACGCCTACTAGTCCCGTTAACCCTCGTCGTCGTTAGTTCCTAGTCTATAGCGTCTGTCTGCCGCTAGAGGGGTTGTCTTATCCTCCAAGCGCGGCTTATCTGTCCAAGCCTGCACTGCTAGTCGTCGACTATCCTAAGGAGATCGCAGAATTCCTCGTACGTAGCTGGTCGCATTACGCCTACTAGTCCCGCTATAATCTCCTTAGAGAGGCCTACCTCTAAAGAGGTAATTTTTATCCTGTCCTCTTATTAGAGACCTCCTGCCTCTGCTAGAATCTGGTCGTATTCCGCGAGGGATTCTCGTACGGTCTTGCGTCCTTGTTTTATCGTATTGACCTGTAGGAGTGCTCGGCTCTCGCAGTCTAGGTCCTTGTAGCTCTTGTTAAGAGCTGCCTAGAGCATCGTCGTTGTAGCTATTGCCGGGTTAGCAATAGCCGTCTTATAGTACAGCAGAATCCGTGCTGCCGCCCTGCCCTTTAACCTCCTAAAGAGGTAAACTACCTTGTCTAGCTCGGTCGGGTATGCTCCTAAGTTAACTAGAAGCTTAGAGCGTATCTAGGCAGCCAGGAGGGGTACTTAGCCGGAGCCTCGCTATCGTACGTAGTAACGTCGGGGAGTTTGCTCTCAGGGGTCGGGGTGTAGGCTATCCTGTTCGTCGTCGTCGTTGTAGGGGTCGGATCGCTAAGGGCCGCTACTAAAAGGGCGCAATAGGCGGACACAGCTACTATTAACAAGAGACGAGCAGAAGGGAGCTGCTATAGGTATAGCAAGATAGGCTACACTGCACGGAATTGCAGGCTTTTGCTAGCAGAGAGACCTAGGGGACGGCCGACCACTGTAAGGGTAGCAACTGCAGCGCCCTAACAAGAGGAATAGGAGTCCTACTTAGACGACGACGAGTTAGGAAAAGAGTAGCCTCTAAGCGAAGGCTCTGCTAGAGGCGTATACGAGATAGATTGCTAAATTAAAGCACTACTTAGCTATCTTTTAGGAGCAACTACATAACCACTACGCTGTTTATCGTACAGCTAACGTTAAACAGGTCCGCAACGGCGCAGACATTGATTAACATAGGATGTTTAGTGTACAGAGTAATTAGCGAAGACTTCGTACAGAGGCACTGTATTAAGACGACCCCTACTGTACCTGTACACATATTGGGCATTACCGGGCGAGGACCGGATATTACCTATATAGTAAAAGTAACGATAGAGATACAGAGACACTATAAGCAGGGCTCCTACCTCTATATCGTACAGGACAAGTTAGGGTATAACCTAATACTAAGGAAGCTATAGATAGAGCGCTAGAGGGGCAAGCTAGACGTCGAACGAGGACAGCTGTACCTAGCAGCGACGAAGCAGAGGCTCCGAGACTAAGAGAGGGCCCTATAGGGTAGCAATACCTAGGCTGCAATTAATACAGCGACGAAGCAGGGGCCCTAAGACCAAGGGAGGGCTCTGCAGGGCAGCGATGCTAAGGCCGAGATTAACATAGCGACTACAGACATTAAGAAGGCATTAGCGCCTAAGAAAGCGACAGACCCCTATACAAAGCTCCTAAGGGAATATACAGGATACCTAGACCTCTTTAAGCCAAAGTCGGCCTCGAAACTGCTGCTACACCGAGGAGAGGGGATTAACTACGACATCTAGCTAGAGCCCCGTCCGGATAGGAGTCTGCCTAAGGTACTGTATAAACCGCTGTATAGGATGTCCTCTAGAGAACTCCTAGTACTGCGCAAGACACTGGACGACCTGCTCGCTAAAGGGTTCATTTAGGCAAGTACCTCGTCTGCGGAAGCCCTAGTACTGTTTGTCTATAAGGAGGGGAAGGCCGGCTTGCGTTTCTGTATAGACTATAGAGGCATTAACGCAATTACTAAGAAGGACTAGTACCCCCTACCTCTTATTAAGGAGACTCTCGGACGGATTAGCAAGGCAAAGTAGTTTACTAAGCTTAACGTAGTCTTAGCTTTCTACAAGATATAGATTAAGGAAGGTTGTAAATAGATAACTGCCTTCTGTACGAGATATAGTCTTTTTAAGTAGCTTGTTACCTCCTTTAGCCTTGCTAACGCACTAGCAACCTTCTAAAGGTACATTACCAAGTCCTTGCAAGGGTTACTAGACGACATCTGCTTAGCGTACCTTAACGACACCCTGGTTTTTACGGACAGTACCTATACAGATTACGTATAGGACGTTAAGAAGGTGCTGGACAGACTGCAGTAGGCTAGCTTATACCTCGATATCGACAAATGTAAATTCAGTGTCTAGTATATAAAATACCTAGGTTTTATTATTAAGGCAGGGAAAGGCATTAGTGTAGATAGGAAAAAGATTAATGCTATTAAGTAATAGAAGCCGCCTACGAATGTTAAGGGCGTACAGGAATTTCTTAGGTTTGCCAACTTCTACTACTAGTTTATACAGACCTACTTAGAGATCGTGCGCCCCCTAGTCGAGCTAACACATAAGGACAAGCAGTTTAAATAGACGGACGAGTGCGATAGGTGCTTTAACAAGCTAAAGGAGCTCTTTACTATAGGACCAACGCTTGCCGCCTTCGACCTAGAACGTACGACGATACTGGAAACCGACTCCTTAGGGTACTACATTAGAGGTATCCTATTATAGGTAGGCTCGGACGGACTCTTGCATCTATACGCGTATTTCTCTAAGAAGAACTCCCTAGCTAAGTGCAACTACCCTATCTACGACAAGGAATTGCTAGCAGTTGTACAGTGTTGTAAAGCATAGGATAGAGAACTCTGCTCGGTTCCTAAGTTCCTTGCCCTAACTAACTACAAGAACCTAGAGTACTTTACGCAGCCTCGGAAGCTATCTAAGAGGTACGTACAATAGGCAATGTACCTAAGTCGGTTTAATACAAGACTCTAGTATCGGAAGGGGAAGGACAACAGCAGGGCTAATACGCTATCTAGACAGGATTAGGACATACTAACAACATATAAGGACGATCGGCTAAAGTTACGAACATTCCAGATATTTAAGGAGGAGCCTAGCGAGGAGACTATCCGCCTAGCGGCGACACACCTATAGGAACCCTAACTGCAAGCATAGAAAGAGGCAGTAGAAAAGGACGAGGTATACCGAGGGGCCTATACAGCGATCTAGGGAGGGCAGCGGAAGCTCCTAGCAGAGCTCTATCTTAAGGTGTCGGCAGTAGAGTGCTTAGTAGACGAGGAGAACAACCTAAAGTTTAGGAATCGGACTTGGGTCCTGGCAGACGGGAAGCTCTATATAAGCTTAATACAACAGGCGCACAACTCTATAGCAACTAGGTACCTAGGGCGTAAGGAAACGTACAGTATCATTACTAGGGACTACTACTAGCCGGCGATAGCGAAGGACATCTGCAGGTTCGTACAGAACTGCGATATATACAGACAGACGAAGCCCTAGCAGGAGCTAAAGCATAGGCTGCTAAAACCCCTACTGATCCTAGACCGGCCCTAGCAAGACCTAACAGTAGACTTTATTACAGACCTCCCTAAGAGCGACAAACGGCGGGACATTATAGTAGTAACAGACAAGCTAACGAAAGGGGTAATACTAGAGGGAATAGACTCTATTACAGCTAAGGACACTGCCTAGGCCTTTATACGGACGACGTTTAGTAAGCACGATTTCCCTTAGTCAATTGTGTCGGACCGGGGTACGCAATTTACAAGCTAGCTCTAGGCAAGGGTCTGCTAGTTGCTAAATATAGAACGTCGCCTGTTAACTGCATAGCACCTGCAGACGGACGGTGCAACGGAGAGGGTTAATTTAACGTTGGAAGCGTACCTCTAAGTATACGTTGACTATAACTAGACGAACTGGAACCGCCTCCTCCCTATAGCGAAACTGGCTATTAACAGCTGTACGGCTAATGCTACAGGATTGTCTCCCTTCTTTATAGCCTATAGATACGACTATTCCCCGCTCCTACCGACCCTAAGTAGTAACACGCTGCGCCCTGTACGATCCCCAATTTAGCAGGGAGAGGCTATCGTACAGACGATTACGAACGCCTACTAATAGGCAAAGGCGAGCCTAGCTATAGCTTAACAGAATGCAGAAGAGTGTTGCGGCGGTAGAAAGAGGTAGGACAGATTAATAGGGTAGACCCTAGATTTCGGCTCGGCCCGGTCGGGCCGAGCCGGGCCTTGGCATTACTACTATTAAAGCCCACTACTACTACTACATAGATTCCTTTCCCTCCTTAGTTTAAGATATAGTTATTAAAAAGGCTGTATTGAATTATATCTGCATGCCCGGATTATTATATCTCGAACTTACTCTCTATACTAACCCTGCGCTGCGCGAAAGGGCCTGTTAAACTATCCGGAAACCCGAATAACGCACGCGCATCAACACATATACACACTAACCCCCTAGGCACTGTAAGAAGATAGAAGGCTTCTTAGCGGTAGAGAGCGGCGTTACAGGCCGCAGCAGAAGTAGGAAAGGAAAGACTAACAGAGCGAGTAGGCGCTCCAGTGTCATTAATAATAAGATTATTATTAGCGGTTTTACAGCGGAAGAGACAGCAGAGATTAAGGAACGAATAGCTAAATATAGGAAGATCTACGACTGTACAATCGAGGAATTGGAAGACTACGTAAACGAGAACGGAATAAGGAAGGTCTACGATAGTATAGACCTCGTTAAGACGCTGTTCTACAGAACGCTAGAAGAAAACAGGCAACTAAGAGAGGAAACTAAAGCGGTAAGGGCCGAGAAGGAATCAGTAGAAACTATTATCGACGTATTAGAAAACTAGGCGGCGAATCGAACGGCGCAGCTAAAGGCGCTAAAGGATCGACTGACTGATATAGAAGCAGCGAAGTCGTCGCTGCTGCGGCGAGAAACTTATACGGAAACCGCCTTACTAGCGGCCTATAGTTAAGGTAGCACTACGATAACGCTACTGCTAGACCTACCTGCTTTTAGTGGCGGAGACCCTAAAGCGTAGGAGGCGTTTAAGAAGAAGATCAAGAATAAGATAAGCCGCGATTACGCATCGAGCGGCGAAGAGGATAGATTGGCGTACCTAGAATTGAGGCTAGAAGGTAAAGCTTTTTCGCTAGTAGCGGACCTAGAAGAAGTAACTGCCGACGACGCTATTAAGGCGCTGGACTAGCGTTTCGGCGACCCCTTTTAGAAGAAGACGGCCTGTAAGCAGCTAGATAAGATCAACTAGAACCGGCAGACGTTCGAAGAGTTCTACAGACTGCTTAGGAAATATGCTATTAGAGCGAGAGTAGCAGAAGATAAGCAGCTGCACTTACTAAGACAGAAACTAAGCCCTAAGCTAGCTGCGGCGATAGCGTTAGTAGAAGACGAAGACCTGCAGAGCTTCGTGCACTAGGCGAGAGTAACAGTAAGAAACCTGAATGCGTACGGAAAACCGACGACATGCGAACTAATTTAGAGGCCGTTGCCGCCGTCGCAGCCGACGAGAGCCCCTACGCTATTCCGCCGCAGCCCCTAGTCGCCTTACGTGCCGCGGCCGTCGTTCGTCCCTACCTGCTATACGTATAGCAAGCCTGGCTACATCGCAACGAGATGCCAAGCATCGGACAAGCAGAAGCAGGAATATCGAGCAACAAAGCCGCCGCCGCCGAGAAAGACTATCTAAGCTATCGAACCGGCTCCGAACGACACTAACAGCGTAGACAGCGGGGTCTAGTTAAGAATTATAGGAAAAGACTAGCTAGAAGGATAGGCCCCCTATCTAGCAAGGACAACAGGGCATTAACGCGAACTACGTCGACGAAAGAGAGCATCAATAGTTGCAGCAATCCGCTATCGGCTGCAGTGGAAGTGAACACGGAAACAGCTATTATCCTTCTAATTACTGTCTACCCCCTTAACGGATCGAGCAAACCACTTTAGCTAAAAGCTTTTATCGACACAGGAGCTCTTATTAGCGCAGCGATCCACTACCAGTTAGTTTAGAAACTGGTAAAGGGATACGGTTATCTAGTGGAATTGGCATCGCCGACGAAGATTTCGGCATACAACAGACAAGACACGGAGAGTGTTACGCACTATGTGCCATTAAGGACTACCTTAGCTAGTCGCACTACGGAAGCGACGTTCCGAATTATAGATATCGGAAGGTTTGACATTATTATAGGGCAGAAATAGATAAAGAACCAGGGAGCGATTATTAACGTAGGAGAAGGCACACTCGGATTCAGAAAATCGACTAGCGACTTAGCTGCCGTCAAATCAGTTACCGAATCGGTTATAGCGGCCGATGCTAAACCGAACGTTACGACGGTCGAAGCGACTCCATCCGATCGTTCCGAACCCCCGGTCACTCTCGGAATAATAAGTTCAGAAGCTATAATAACTCTCGCGAAGTCGCTAGACAATAAGATTTACGCTATCTCTATAAAGGATATCGAAGACTACAGGAAGATAATAGCGGAAGAAGAAGTGGATCTACTGGAGGTATTACCGGAAGAGCTCTATAGTTACGCTAATGTCTTCTTAAAAGCAGACTCCAACCTACTGCTGCTCTATTAACCGGAATATAACAACAAGATCCGACTAAAGGAGGGAGCTACGCTGCCAAGAACCGAGCCCCTAAGAAGACTGTTACTGGCCGAACTAGACCAAGTAGAGGTGTTTGTTCGTAAAAACCTGGCGAAGAAGTTCATTACGCTAAGCTCTGCGGAATATACGTTACTGATCCTTTTTATAAGGAAACCAGGGGGTGGTCTCCGACTCTACGTAGACTATCGAGGCCTTAACGAGGTTACTAAGAGAGACGTATACCCCCTGCCGCTAATAGATAAGACTATACAGCGCGTAGCAAAGGCTAGGTAGTTCAGCAAGCTGGACATCCGCTAGGCGTTCTATCGACTAAGGAACGAAGAAGGGCAGACAGAAGACCTTACGACGTTCGCGACGCGTATAGGCAATTTCAAGTAGTTAGTAATGCTTTTCGGACTTACTAACGCGCCGGCAGTGTAGCAACGCTTTATAAACCACACCTTTATAGACATGTTAGAACAGTTCGTGTCTATTTACCTGGACGACATCCTTATCTATACAGATAGAACGAAAGAACAGCATACGGACCACATTAAGAAGGTGCTAACTAGGCTCTATAAGGCCGGACTAAACGCGGACACGAAGAAGAGCGAGTTCTATTAAACTAAGGTCAAATATCTCGGTCTTATCGTCAGAAGAGATGGAATTCGGATGGACCTATTAAAGGTCGCCGCCGTCGCAGAATGGAAGCAGCCGAAATCCGGAAACACTACGCAGATAAGGGCGTTTCTCGGATTCTGCAGCTACTATCGACAGTTTATTAAGGACTTTAGCAAGACAGCGAGACCCCTGAACGAGGCGCTAAAGAAAGAGGCCGCCGGCCTATAGAACGAAAAGTGCACAGAAGCCTTCGACCAGCTAAAAGAAGCAGTAGTATCGGCGCCGGTCCTAGCACACTTCCGGCTGGAAAAGACGATCTACGTAGAAACGGACGCTTCCGATACAGTAACGGCAGGGGTCCTTTCTCAATATGCTAAAGATAGCGAGACCCTTTACCTAGTGGCCTTCTTTAGCAAATCTATAACGGAAGCTAAGCGGAACTACGCTATCTATAATAAAGAACTGCTGGCTATTATTTAGGCCTTTAAGGAGTGGAAACTGGAGCTTATAGCTAGAAAGAGCACGGTTCAGGTCCTTACGGACTACTAGTCGCTGACCTACTTTATAAAGACGCAGAAGCTCTTACGCCGCCAAGCTCGGTAGGCCGCCTACTTATCAGGATTCGACTTTAAGATTACCTACCGACCAGGGGCTTAAAATGGAAAGGCTAACGCGCTAACGCGAAGAGAAGGAAAGACAAGCCGTGCGAAAGAAGATCTAAACATGTTCCAGAAGGTGTTAACCGAGCGGATAGTAGACGCAGAGGTGTTAAAAGAGGTAGGGGTCTGTGCAGTAGAGCCGGCCCCTAAAGAAGAGACGCTCTACGAGAAGGTAAAGCAGCTTAACTAGCAGCAGAAACTCGGCAAAACCGGTTTAGGGAAGCTAATAGTTCTGGAAGAACTAATTACGGAGGTTATCTAACTGGTCCATAGCTCTATAGAAGTAGGTTACGCCAGCTTAAAGAAGACAATAGAAGCTATAAGGACGGTCTACTAGTTTCCGCGGATCTACAAACGGATCCATCGATTTATTGCCAATTGCTACGTATACAGAGCCGCGAAGCCACGTTACGGCCTTCCGGCAGGCTTATTAAAGCTACTTCCGATCCCCGAGAAACTATAGCAGCATATTACGATAGACTTCGTAACCGGCCTGCCGGATTCCGATAGATACGACGCTACGCTAAACGTAGTGGACCAATTAAGCAAAGAACGCCACTTTATCCCCTGTCGAGCGAGAGACGACGGAACTACTATAGAAGAAACAGCGAGAATGTTGATTCAACACGTGTAGAAGCACTACGGCCTGCCGGACACTATTATTACGGATAGGGGTCCTTTATTTACCGCCGATGTATAGAAAGCTATTAACCAAGCCCTCGGAATTTATAGAAAGCTTAGCACCGCCGCTTACCCTCAAACTGACGGCCAATTAGAAGTAGCCAACCGTAAGATAGAGAAATATCTACGGATCTTCTGCAGCTATTATTAGGAAGAATGGGTTAAGGTGTTGCCAATAGCTGAGTTCTGCGCTAACTCGGCCCCGTCTAAGGCTACCTCGCTGGCGCTGTTCGAGATAACGTACAGCTATCTTCCGAGGATAAGCTTTTAGCCGCTAAACAAACCCAGCTCTGCGGAACTACTAACCGCTACGTCGTCGAAGAGAGTCGCCGCCGCAGCGGCAGAAGCGCTACGATCTTAAATGGAAGAAGCGATCAAGGTAGCGAAAGAAGCAATAGAGACGGCTTAGAAGAAGATAGTAACTCGAACTAATAGGAACCGGTCGCCAATAGAATTCGAAGAAGGTCAAAAGGTATAGCTCAACACGCGGAACCTAAGGCTAAAAGGAAATGCGAAGCTTAACCCACGCTACGTAGGTCTATTTAAGATAATAGAAAAGAGGTCGCTGGTGACTTATCGGCTCGAGTTGCCGAAGGCGTTCCGGATCCATAACGTTTTCTATTCTAATCTACTAAGCCTGGACCCTGAGAACGGTCTGCCGCAGTAGGGGTTCGCCGAACCCCCACCAGTTAAGATAGATAGCGATAAAGAAGAGTGGGAGGTAGAAGATGTAATAGACGTAAAGAAGATAAGGGGGTCTATCAAAGCGAGGATCTCGTAGAAGGGGTGGCCGGAAGACTATAAATAGTATCTAATCGAGAATCTCCGGAATTCGGCGGAACTGCTAAGAGACTTTTACGCGCGGAACCCGGAAAAGCCGAAACCGGCGTAGCTCTAATGTCGACAATTCCGGAAGAAGGAAGAAAGCTACGTCCGCTCTACCGGCGCAGAAGCCGATAAAGGCGATTGTAATGGAATTAATAGCTCCAGGCACCGCCACGTCGGTCGGCGACCGCGTAGAGGGCGGAAGCTTTGGTAGAAGAGAAAAAGAGGAAGAAAAACGGCGCCGCGGAAAGATCTATATAGACCTCTGCGACTCGTACAGACCAGCTACACTGTAGCTCAGATAACCTACGGCTCAGATCAGATAGTATAGATTAGGCGCACCGATTACATAAACGCCAAGTGAAGGACTTTAGATGCTGACGACGTAAAAGATTCAAGAAGCGATAGAAGACGGAAGAGGTAACATTACCGTCAGAGGAGATTTTCGAGAGAGAGACGACGAAACTCAAAAAAAAAAAAAAGGAGAAGAGAGTGGAGTTTTTCGAATAGATAGGGTAACTAAGCGGTCGAGGGCGACCGCTAGTAAGGGAGGGGGGTAGTGTTGCGGCAGTGGAAAGAGGTGGGACAGATTAATAGGGTAGACCCTAGATTTCGGCTCGGCCTAACTGGGCCGAGCCGGGCCTTAGCATTACCACTATTAAAGCCTACTACTACTACTATATAGATTCCTTTCCCTCCTAAGTTCGAGATATAGTTATTAAAAAGGCCGTATTGAATTATATCTGCGTGCCCGGATCAAAGAGTAGGCTAATAAGGGACGGCAGGCTGCACTAAGGTACAAGGCAGGGGATAAGGTCTAGCTAAACTAGCGAAACATCTGTACAGACCGGCTAAGCAAGAAGCTAGATTAGAAGAACAGGAAGTTTACAGTAGTCCGACTAGTAGGGACATACGCTGTACGACTTAACACTCCCCTAAGGATCTACCTAGTCTTTTACGTAGACCTCGTACAGCCAGCAAACACGGACCCCCTACTGCACTAGACGACAGATAACGTGCGCCTACTAGCGATTATAACTAGGGGCCAGGAAGAATACAAGGTAGAAGGAATCCTTAAGAGCTAAAGGAAGCAGGGGAGAGTAGAGTACCTAGTAAAATAGAGAGGATAGGCAGAGCCTATATAGGAACTGTACGAGGCCCTACAAGACACAACTGCGCTAGACAGGTAGGAGGAGAACTATCTCCCTGCCCAGTTACAGTAACACTGCGCTGTACAGCGAAAAGGGGCGCGATCTACCCTAAGGACAGGGCAGCTACTAACAAATTAGGTTGCCAAAGGATCGAAAATTACGACGTAGGACACTACAGGATCCTACCGATACTACACTGTACGACACTGTATAGAAGAAAGGCAGGAAGAAGGGGATAGTTAGGAGGCAGGTAAGATAGGTAGGAATAAGAGGGGAACGAGAGCACTACTGTCCAAAAACTTTTATATACTACCTTAAGGTAGCTAACTAGCCACTGCCCCTAGGACCTAGGGCAACCAACTCTATACCCGAAATCTCGATTACCTCCCGGCCGGCAGGGGCCCCAGCACTAGAGGAAGCAAAAGGGTAGCTTAACAAGACCCTACTGCTAGTTAATATAGCACCCGAGTCGTCAGCTTAAATTAGACGGAAGGCGAGGGCCTGTACAAACCGGAAGCGAAGCTGCTAGTTAGAGCTAAGCACCCTATTGTTAGAGGTAAAAATAGGAGGGAACACTAGCCGAACAGGTAGAAAGAGAGCCAACAGCTATAAGAGAGACACAGCAGGAACGGTTGGACGAGACAGGTAGCATAACAATAGTAGCTAGTAGTAGTAGTCGGTAGATAACTAGTAGTAGTAGTAATAGCGGTAGTAGCGGACAGCAGGGCAGACAGGTAGCAGATAGGGGAGGAGGGAGGAAAAAGGGTTTATATACAGAATAGTAGCTGCCTGCCTTGTAGGGCAATAAGAACCAGGGTAGCTGCTACTACTGTATAAGAGAGGACGAGTAAGGCAATGTAAGGGGCTTAAGAATCTTAGTTCAGAAACTTAAGGTCGGGTATCTATATAAAGGAACTAATAGGCAGTTCCTTCGTCGTCTGCTCTGTACGATTTGTACCTACGAGGCCAAGCTAGCAATTTCCCCTTTGTGCTAGGGTGCAAGGTTCACCCTCTGTATAGAGGGTCGGGGGTTACCTCCTCTGTACAGTAGTGCAGGGTTTCCCTTCTCTAATCCGAGGGGCGGTAGCTCCCCTTTATGTAGGGCTGTAGTGTTCTCCCTCTGTACAGGAGTAGGGTCCTGTTAGTAGCTCTGTACGGAGGGTAGGGTCGTGCTGGCGCTGCTAAGTCGCAATCCTTAGGGCGACGGTCGGCTTAGGTCGGGTTTAGGACCTAAGCTAGGCAGCGCCCCCTAACAATACCCCCCCCTTTCTCTTTCTTGTAGTGCTACTTCCGTACGGCGCTGTGCTTAAACTACCTAGCTCCCGCTGTCCCTTTAGCAGGTCGTAGCTTCCTATTTCGTTCGGTCGTCCAGGTCGTCGTCCCTTGTCGCTTCCCCTAGGTTGTAGTTGCCTCTTGCTATTTTACCTGTCTGTAGCAGCTGCCCTGCTTGCTATTCCTACTATAGCAGGCAGGCAGCCTAAGCCTTCTCCCCTCTCTTCCCTTCCCCTTTCTCTTCTCCCCGTATACCGTCCACTGTCTACTGTCTACCGTCTACTGTCTACTGTCTACTACTACCGTCTACTACTACTACTACTACTAGCTACTAACTACTACTAGCCACCAACTACTACTAGCTACTATGTCGTCCGCCCCGTCCGGTAGTGCCCTTGTAGTTGCTGGCTCCGCCTCCCCCCCTTGTCCGGCTAGGGTTCCCCCCCTACTTTAAGCTCGTACAGTAGGGCCCTTAACTTAACTAGCAGCTACGCTTCCGGTTCGTACGGTCTCGTCTTCTGTACGGTCTAGGCTAATATCTTAGGTGCTATACTCGCGAGCAGCAGGACGCGGCCGGGCTCCCCTTCTACGCCTTCTAGTGTAACTCCGCCCGGGTTACACTAGAGCAGGTAGCTACAGCCTGCCCGTCGTACGTTAACGCCCTCCTTATCGCTACCTAGGGCCAGCTCTACGCCCCCTGCCCCAACTCCCCCTAGCCCTTACTTAGCCTATACCGCCTCCTAGGTTTCTGGGCTAGGGTATATGCCTTGTATAAGTGGAAGGATAGCTCCTTCTACTGCCCCTTCCGCTGTCCGGGGGAGGCATGTAGGGGTAAGGGGGTGCCTCTGCTTCCTGGGGCTGGCCCTGGTAGGGGTGGTGGCCCGGCCGGGCCCGAGGTAGTCGAGCTCTTAGATAATAAGTAGGTAGTTCTGGTCCCTGGGGGGGGGGGTAATAATAGCTAGTAGGTAGGCTACCCCCCCCCCAGATAGTATAAGAAATCTTAGACGGTGTTCTCTTAGCTTATCTTATTTCCACTCCCCCTCCTATTTGTCCCTTAGCTGTTCCTTTCTTCCAGCCCTTATCCTGTACAGTGTCGTACAATGTCGTATCGGCAGGGCCCTATAGTGCCCTACGTCGTAGTACTCGATCCTTGGACAACTCGGGCCTGCCTGCAGCTGCACTATTCTTAAGGTAGATCGTGCCTCCTTCCGCTGTACAGCGTAGTGCTACTGTAACTGGGTCGGAGGGTGATTCTCCTCCTATCTGTCTAGTGCAGTTGTGTCTTGCAGAGCCTTGTATAGTTCCTACGTAGGCTCCGCCTATCCTCTCTATTTTACTAAGTACTCTGCCTTCCCCCGCTTCCTCTGACTCTTAAGGATCCCCTCTACCTTATACTCTTCTTGGCCCTTGGTTATAATTGCGGGTAGGCGCGCGTCGTTAGTCGTCTAATGCAGTAGGGGGTCCGTGCTCGCCGGTCGTACGAGGTCTACGTAGAAGACTGGATAAATCCCTAGGGGAGTGTTTAGTCGTATAGCGTATGTCCCTACCGGCTAGATTACTGTAAACTTCCTGTTCTTCTAATCCAACTTCTTGCTTAGCCGGTCTGTCCGGATGTTTCGCTAGTTTAACCAGACCTTATCCCCGGCCTCGTACCTTAGTGCAGCCTGTCGTCCCTTGTTGGCCTGCTCTTCCGCGTTCTGCTAGGTTATAGCTAGGCTCGCCTTTGCCTATTAGAGGGCGTTCGTAATCGTCTGTACGATAGCCTCTCCTTGCTGGACTAGGGACCGTACGGGGCGCAGGGTGTTGCTACCTAGGGTCAGTAGGAGCGGGGAATAGTCGTATCTATAGGTCGTAAAGAAGGGGGACAGTCCTGTAGCATCGGCTATACGGCTATTAATAGCTAGCTCCGCTATTAGGAGAAGGCGATTCCAGTTCGTCTAGTTATAGTTGACGTATGCCCGGAGGTACGCTTCTAAGGTTGAATTGGCCCTCTCCGTCGCCCCGTCTGTCTACAGGTGCTATGCAGTAGATAGGCAACGCTCTACCTTTAGCAACTAGCAGATCCGTGCCTAGAGCTGGCTCGTAAACTGCGTCCCCCGGTCTAATACAATAGACCTAGGGAAACCGTACTTGCTAAACGTCGTCCGGATAAAGGCCTAGGCAGTATCTTTAGCCGTAATAGAGTCTATCCCCTCTAGTATTACCCCCTTCGTTAGCTTGTCTATAACTACTATAATGTTTTGCCGTCCGTCGCTCTTAGGGAGGTCAGTAATAAAGTCTACGGTTAGATCTTGCTAGGGACGGTCCGGTATCGGCAGGGGCTTCAGCAGCCTATGCTTTAGCTCGCGCTAGGGCTTCGTCCGTCCGCATACATCGCAGTTCTGTACGAACCTGCGAATGTCCTTCGCTATCGCTAGCTAGTAGTAGTCCTAGGCGATAATGCTGTACGTCTCCTCGCGCCCTAGGTGCCCGGTAGCTATAGAGTTATATGTTCGTTGTATTAAGCCTGTACAGAGCTTCTCGTCCGCTAGGACCTATATCCGATTTCTGAACTTTAGGTTGTTCTCCTCGTCTACTGAACACTTAGCTGCTAACACCTTTAGGTGGAGCTCGGCTAGGAGCTTCCGTTGCCCTCCCTAGATCGCCGTACAGGCCCCTCGGTATACCTCGTCCTTTTCTACTGCTTCTTCCTATACTTGCAGTTAGGGTTCCTATAGGTGTGTCGCTGCTAGGCAGATAGTCTCCCCGCCCGGCTCCCCTTTAAACATCTGGAATGTTCGTAACTTTAGCCGGTCGTCCTCGTACGTCGTTAGCATGTCCTGGTCCTATCTGGACAGAGTATCGGCCCTGCTATTGTCCTTACCCTTGCAGTACTAGAGTTTAATGTTAAAACGGCTTAGGTACATTGCCTATCGTATGTGCCTCTTAGACAGCTTCCGGGGTTAAGTAAAGTATTCTAAGTTCTTGTAGTCCGTTAAGGCAAGGAACTCGGGCACCGAGTGGAGTTCCCTATCCTAGGCTTCGCAACACCGTACGACTGCCAGCAACTCCTTGTCGTAGATAGGGTAGTTGCACTTAGCTAGGGAGTTCTTCTTAGAGAAGTACGCACATAGATATAGGAGTCCGTCCGAGCCTACCTGTAACAGGATACCCCTAATGCAGTACCCTAAGGAGTCGGTTTCCAGTATTGTTATACGCTCTAGGTTAAAGGCGGCGAGCGTTGGTCCTGTAGTAAAGAGCTCCTTTAGCTTGTCGAAGCTCCTATCGCATTCGTCCGTCTATTGAAACTGCTTGTCTTTGTGCGTTAGCTTAACAAGGGGGCGTACGATCTCTAAGTAGTTCTGTATAAACTAGCGATAGAAGTTGGCAAACCCAAGAAATTCCTGTACGCCCTTAACGTTCGTAGGTGACTTCTATTGCTTAATAGCGTTAATCTTCTTCCTATCTATGCTAATGCCTTTCCCTGCCTTAATAATAAAACCTAGGTATTTCGTACGTTGGACACCGAATTCGCATTTGTCGATATCGAGGTATAAGCCAGCCTGCTGCAGCCGGTCTAGCACCTTCTTAACATCTCGTACGTAATCTGCGTAAGTGCTGTCCGTAAAAGCCAGGGTGTCGTCGAGGTATACTAAGCAGATGTCGTCTAATAACCCCTGCAGGGACTTGTTAATGTACCTTTAGAAGGTTGCAGATGCATTGGCAAGGCCGAAGGGGGTAACAAGCTACTTAAAAAGACTATATCTCGTACAGAAGGCCGTTATCTATTTACAGCCCTCCTTAATCTATATCTTGTAGAAGGCCGAGACTACGTTAAGCTTAGTAAACTACTTCGCCTTGCTAATTCGTCCGAGGGTTTCCTTAATAAGGGGTAGGGGGTACCGGTCCTTCTTAGTAATCGCGTTAATGCCTCTGTAGTCTACGCAGAAGCGCAATCCGGCCTTCCCCTCCTTATAGACAAACAGTACTAGGGCTCCTGCGGACGACGTACTGGCCCGAATAAATCCTTTGGCAAGCAGGTTATCTAGCGTCTTGCGCAATACTAAGAGTTCTCTAGAGGACATTCTATACAGCGGTCCGTACAGTACCTCCGGCAGGCCCCTATCCGGACAGGGTTCTAGCTAGATGTTATAGTTAATCCCTTCCCCTCGGTATAGTAGCAGCTTCGAGGCTAACTTTGGTTTAAAGAGGTCTAGGTATCCTACGTACTCTCTTAGGAGCTTCGTATAGGGGTTTGTCGCCTCCTTAGGTGCTAATGCCTTCTTAATGTCCGCTGTTGCTGTGTTAATTTCGGCCTTAGCATTGCCACCTTGCGGGAGCCTCCCCTGGTCCTAGATTCTCCGCTTCGTTGCTGCTAGGTATAGCTGTCCTCGTCCGACGTCCAGCTTGCCCCTCTAGCGCTCTATCTAGGGCTTTCCTAGTATTAGGTTATACCCTAACTTGTCCTGTACGACATAGAGGTATAAGTCTTGCTCGTAGTGTCCCTGTACCTCTATTGTTACTTTCACTATATAGGTAATGTCCAGTCCTCGCCCGGTAATGCCCAGCATACGTACAGGTACTGTAGGGGTCGTCTTAATCCGAGGTCTCTGTACGAAGTCTTCGCTAATGTCTCTGTACGAAGTCTTCGCTAATTACTCTATACACCAAACATCCTGTGTTAATCAATGTCCGCGCCGTTGCGGACCCGTTTAACGTCGGCTATACGATAAACGGCGTCGTCGTTATGTAATTGCTCTTAAAAGATAGCTAAGTAATGCTTTAATTTGGCAGTCTATCTCGCACCCGCCTCTAGTAGAGTCTTCGCTTAGAGGCTACTCTTTTCCCGACTCGTCGTTGTCCAAATAGGACACCTAATCTTCTCGTTAAGGCGCTGCAGTTGCTACTCTCGCAGTAGTCGGCCGTCTACTAGGTCTCTCTGCTGGCAGAAGCCTGCAGTTCCGTACAGTATAGCCCATCTTGCTACACCGGTAGCAGCTCCCTTCTGCTCGTCTCTTGTTAAGGGTGGCTGTGTCCACCTATTGCGCCTTTTTGGTAGCGGCCCTTAGCCGTACGGTGGTTGCTGCCGCTACCCTCGTCATCGTTGGTTCCTAGTCTATAGCGTCTGTCTGTCGCTAGGGGGGCTGTCTTATCTCCTAAGTGCGGCCTATCCGTCCTAGCCTGCGTTGCTAGTCGTCGACTATCTAGAGAAGGTTACAGAATTCCTCGTACGTAGCTAGCCGCATTACACCTACTAGCCCTGTTATAATCTCCTTAGAGAGGCCTACCTCTAAAGAGGTAATCTTTATCCTGTCTTCCTATTAGAGGCCCCCTACTTCTGCTAAAGTCTAGTTAAATTCCGCGAGGAATTCTTATACGGTCTTCCGTCCTTGTTTTATTGTATTGACCTATAGGAGTGCTCGGCTCTCGCAGTCCGGGTCCTTGTAGCTCTTGTCTAGAGCTGCCTAGAGCATCGTCGTCGTAGCTATTGCTAGGTTGGCAATAGCTGTCTCGTAGTACGGCAGAATCCGTGCTGCCGCCCTGCCCTTTAATCTCCTAAAGAGGTAGACTACCTTGTCTAGCTTAGTCGGGTATGCTCCTAAGTCAACTAGGAGCTTGGAGCGTATCTAAGCCGCCTAGGAGGGGTACTTAGCCGGAGCCTTACTATCGTATATAGAGACGTCGGGGAGTTTGCTCTTAGGGGTCGGGGTATAGATTATTGTGTTCGTCGTCGTCGTAGGGGTCGGATCGCGATCGGATACCCTAAGCTGTCGTAGCTCCTGTTCCTATTGGGAAATTATCGCAGCCTAGTAGCTTACTTGTTGTTCGAGCTGCCTCTTGCTTTCCAGCAGCTCCTCGTACACGCAGTGCATATGTCCCCCTATAGCCGTAGGTTCTATAGGGATGTCGCCGTCCATCTCTGTTCTATTACTGCAGTTACTAACAGTAAGATCAGTTCCTAATATAAGGGGCTTAAGAATCTTAGTTTAGAAACTTAAGGTCGGGTATCTATATAAAGGAACTAATAGGCAGTTCCTTCGTCGTCTGCTCCGTACGATTTGTACCTACGAGGCTAAGCTAGCAATTTCCCCTTTGTGCTAGGGTGCAAGGTTTACCCTCTGTACAGAGGGTCGGGGGTTACCTCCTCTGTACAGTAGTGTAGGGTTTCCCCCCTCTAATCTAAGGGGCGGTAGCTCCCCTTTGTGCAGGGCCGTAGTGTTCTCCCTCTGTACAGGAGTAGGGTCCTGTTGGTAGCTCTGTACAGAGGGTAGGGTCGTACTGGCGCCGCTAAGACGCAATCCTTAGGGCGACGGTCGGCTTAGGTCGGGTTTAGGACCTGAGCCGGGCGGCGCCCCCTAACAGGCAACTACGACCTAGGAGCCGTACGAGCGACGGCCTACTAGACGACTAGACGAAGGCGGGAACCTCTACCTAGAAGTAAAACTCTAGATAATAACTAAGAGGCAGGGACAGCGCTAAATGGCCTAGTAGCGCCGGACTGTACAGTTAGGACGCAGATTGCATAGCTAAGGGCTAGAGAGGAGGAGGGGAGCGAACAGGGGGACCGGGCACCTCCTGTATCTTTATAACTGCTTGTAGGCCTCCTTAGCCTTAGCCTCGGCGTCGCTAAATTAGCAAACGGAATCGGTTAAGTTCAGGTAGAAGCAATCTAGCACTACCTGCCCTCCCTGCCTACAGATCTAGGAGGATAACTAAAAAGAAAAAAATTTGAACTAGTAGAGAGGGAGGTCGACAGGCAAGGCCTAGGTAAGGACAGGAAAGCGCTACCTGCTAGAGGATCCCCTAAGGCTATACGACTCGCTATCGTACGAAAGAACTATAATAAGAAGGGAGGGGGGTATTGTTAGGAGGCGCCGCCTAGCCTAGGTCCTAGACCTAAGCCAGCCGTCGCCCTAAGGACTGTAACTTAGCGGCGCTAGCACGACCCTACCCCCCTATACAGAATTACCGACAGGACCCTACTCCTGTACGGAGGGAGAACCCTATAACCCTATACAGAGGGGAATTGCCGCTCTCTAAACAGAGGGAAAACTCTATACTACTATATAGAGGGAGAACTCCCGATCCTCTATATAGAGTGTAAACCTTGTATCCCTATATAGAGGGAAATTGCTAGCCTAGCTTCGTAGGTACAAATTGTACAGCAGCAGACAATAAAGGAACTGCCTATTAGTTCCTTTATATAGATACCTAGCCTTAAGTTTCTAAACTAAGATTCTTAAGCCCTTACAAAAGACTAGAACACTACTTAGGAACCCCTTAGGAACATTATCTTTAACAAGAACAAGATTAAAGCCTTCTACTAACAAGACCTCTTAGACTCTCGAGGACATTACCTTAAAGATAGGTACAGCTAAGAGGAACTAGATGCTGCATACTAATAGAATATTAACTATAACATTAGACCTGCTCCTAGGAATAAACAGGCTTACTCTCTGTATCTGGAACTACTTAGGCTTCGTAGGAACTCAGCTATATTAAGGGGGGCTACTGTTAGGGTTAACAGCTAGAAGAGCAAGGACAACAGTAACAAAGTCCTATTAAGTACTACTATAGTTTACAGGTTATATCTTAACAACTAAAGGTCTAACTAAAACAATTCTTACTATGTTGGAAGCGCTATAATCGGTTCTACAAGGACGAACAATTCAGGTAGGAAAGACACTAGAACTACAGCTAGTAGACAGTAGAAAACCCCTAACGGTCCTAAGGTCCTATCTAGCTCTACTACCCTTAACAGCCTACAACCCAACACTTACTAGTCTAACTAAGAAGCTTCTAGGCATACTGGAAACGACTCGATCTGCCCTTTAAAAGGTTCTGTTTCAGTTCTAGAACCTTTGGGAAAAGAAAGTTTAAGAAGTAACTTAGTTAACAGAACAAAGGAGAGAAATTTATTAGGAAACTTCTTAGGAAATCTAGCAGCAAAGGGGCAAACAACTAGCTAGGGCAGAGGGACATAAGAAACAGCTGCCGCCCCCTTATCTTTCTGTTTTCCTTCTTTATAGCTTGTCTTGTACATTTAACCTAGAACAACCTTTAAACCCCTAATATACAACTACACTTTAGACTTCAGTTCTTAAGCTCCTCCTACTACCCCTAGTTCCTACAACAACCTACATACACCTCAGCCTCCTCTCTAACAGCAACTGGACAAGATTAACTAAAACTAGCTAACGTTAAAGGAATTTTACAGACTGTTTAGGAAATATGCTATTAGAGCTAAAGTGTCTAAGGATAAACAGTTACACTTACTAAGGCAGAAGTTAAACCCCGAACTAGCTAGAGCTATAGCTTTAGTAGAAGACGAAGATCTTAAAAGCTTTATACACTAGGCGAGAGTTACCGCTAGAAACTTAAACGCGTACAGAAAATCGGCAGTGCGCGAACTAAATTAGAGATTGGCATTAGCGCAGACAACGCAACCTCCTGTCTTATTCCAACGAGGCCCCTAGCAGCTATCCTATTTACCGCGTTCGCCGTTCGTCTCTACTTGTTACATATGCAGAAAACCCAGTTATATTGCTACTAGATACTAAGCGACGGCTTAGCAGAAGCAGAAATACTGTGCTACGAAGCCGCTACCGCTAAGGAAGACTATCTAAGCTATAGAGCCCGCACCGAACGACACCGACAGTATAGACGGTAGAGTGCTATTAAGGATCTTAGGAAAAGACTAGCTAGACGGATAGGCCTCCTACCTAGCATAAATAATAGGGCACTACTACGAACTACATCGTTAGAAGAAGGAGAGAGTATTAACAGCTGTAACGATCCGCTCTCGGCAGCAGTAGAAGTAAATACAGAGACTGCTATTATCCTTCTAATTACGATCTATCCTCTTAAAAGCTCGCGCTGCCCTCTTTAATTAAAAGCTTGTATCGATATAGGAGCACTTATTAGCGCGGCGATCCACTATCGACTGGTTTAAAAACTAATAAAGGGATACGGCTATCCGGTAGAGCTAGCATTGCCGACGCGAATTTCAGTGTATAACGGACAAGATACGGAAAGCGTTACGCATTATATGCTGTTAAAGACTACCCTAGCTAGTCGCACTACAGAATCAACGTTCCGAATTGTAGACATCGGACAGTTTGACATTATTATAGGGCAGAAATAGATAAAGAACTAGAAAGCCGTTATTAACGTAGATAAAGGTACACTCGGATTCAAAACCTAGCAGAGTAGCACCGCCGCTGTCGAATCGGTCACCGTCGTCGCTGCGGAACCGAACGTCGCAGTTACTAACGCAGTTCCAGCTAACCGTTCCGATCCCCTAGATATCTTTAGAATAATAAGCTCGGAAGCCCTAACGACTCTTGCGAAGTCGCTAGAGAATAAGATCTACGCTATCTCGATAAAAGACGTCGAAGATTACTAAAAGATAATAGCGGAAGAAGAAGTGGACCTACTAGAGGTGTTACTAAAAGAACTCTATAGCTACGCTAACATATTCTTAAAAGCCGACTCTAACCTCCTACTGCTCTATCGACCAGAATACGACAACAAGATCTGACTAAAAGAAGGAGCCGCACTGCCGAGAACCGAACCCCTAAGACGCCTATTGCCGGCCGAGCTAGACTAAGTAGAAGTGTTTGTCTAAAAAAACCTAGAAAAGAAGTTTATTACGCTGAGCTCTGCTAAGTATACGTCGCTAATCCTTTTCGTACGAAAACCTAGAGATAGTCTCTAACTGTACGTAGACTACAGAGGCCTTAATAAGGTTACTAAGAGAGATGTATACCCGCTGCTACTGATCGATAAGACTATACAACGAGTAGCGAAAGCTAAGTAGTTTAGCAAGCTAGACATTCGCTAAGCGTTCTACTAACTAAGGAACGAGGATGGACAGACAGAAGACCTTACGACGTTCGCTACGCGTATAGGCAACTTTAAGTAGCTAGTTATACCTTTCGGACTTACTAACACGCCGGCGGTGTAGCAGCGTTTTATAAATTACACCTTTATAGACATGCTAGAGCGGTTCGTGTCTATTTACTTGGACGACATCCTTATATACACTAATAGAACGAGAGAGCAGTATACGGACTATATCGAGAGAGTGCTAACTAGGCTCCGCGAGGTCGGCTTAAACGCGGATACGAAAAAGAGCGAGTTCTATTAGACCGAAGTCAAATATCTTAGTCTTCTTGTTAGAAGAGAAGGAATACGGACAGACTCCTTAAAGGTCGCTGCAGTAGCGGAATAGAAACAGCCGAAGTCCGGAAACACTACCTAAATTAGAGCCTTTCTCGGGTTCTGCAGTTACTATTGTCGATTTACGAAAGATAATAGCGGAAGATAAGGTAGATCCGTTAGAGGTGTTACCAAAAGAACTTTATAGTTACACTAACGTGTTCTTAAAAGCCGACTCCAACCTCCTGCCGCTCTACCGACCGGAATACGACAACAGGATCCGGCTAAAAGAAGGAGCTACGCTGCCAAAAACCGAACCCCTAAGAAGGCTATCGCTAGCTAAGCTAGACTAAGTAGAGGTGTTTGTTCGAGAAAACCTAGCGAAGAAGTTTATTACGCCGAGCTCTGCCGAGTATACGTTACCGATTCTTTTCGTACAGAAACCCGGAGATAGTCTCTAACTGTGCATAGATTACCGAGGCCTTAATAAGGTTACTAAGAGAGACGTGTATCCACTGCCGCTAATCGATAAGACTATATAGCGTATAGCGAAGGCCTAGTAGTTCAGCAAGCTGGATATTCGCTAAGCTTTCTATCGACTAAGGAACGAAGAAGGGCGGACAGAAGATCTTACGGCGTTCGCTACGTATATAGGCAATTTCAAGTAGTTGGTTATGCCTTTCGGACTAACCAACGCACTAGCGGTGTAGCAGCGTTTTATAAATTATACCTTTATAGACATGCTAGAGCGGTTCGTGTCTATCTACTTAGACGATATTCTTATCTACACCAATAGGATAAGAGAACAGAATACGGACTACATCGAGAGGGTGCTAACTAGGCTCCGCAAAGTCGGATTAAACGCGGACACGAAGAAGAGCGAGTTCTATTAGACTAAAGTCAAATATCTTAGTCTTATTGTCGGAAGAGAAGGAATTCGGATAGACCCTTTAAAGGTCGCTGCAGTAGCAGAATAGAAGCAGCTAAAATCTGGGAACACTACCTAAATCAGAGCGTTTCTCGGGTTCTGCGGCTACTATCGGCGATTTATTAAGGACTTTAGCAAGATAGCAAGACCCCTAAATAATGCATTAAAGAAGGAGGCCGCTGGCCTATAGAATAAAAAGTGCACAGAGGCTTTTAACCGACTGAAAGAGGCAGTAGCCTTAGCGCCAGTGCTAGCACACTTCCGACCAGAAAAGACGATCTACGTAGAAATGGACGCTTCCGACATTGTAACAGCAGGGGTCCTTTCTTAATACGCTAACGACAGCGAGACCCTCTATCTAGTAGCCTTCTATAGCAAGTCTATAACTAAGGCCGAAAGGAACTACGCTATCTACGATAAAGAACTATTAGCTATTATACAGACGTTCGAGGAGTGGAAACCGGAGCTTAAAACTAGAAAGAGCACGGTCCAGGTCCTTACAGACTACTAGTTACTAACCTATTTTATAAAGATGCAGAAGCTATCGCGCCGTTAGGCCCGGTAGGCTGCCTACTTATCCGGATTCGACTTTAAGATTACCTATCGACCCGGAGCTTAAAATAGAAAGGCTAATGCGCTAACGAGAAGAGAAGGAAAGACTAGCCGCGCGAAAGAAGATCCGAACATGTTCCAGAAGATGTTAACCGAACGGATAGTAGATACCGAGGTGTTGAAAGAAGCAGGGATCTGCGCGATAGAACTGCTAACAGAAGAAGAGACGCTCTACGAGAAAGTAGAACGACTTAATTAGCAGCAGAAACTTGGCAGAACAGGCTTAGGGAAGCTAATAGTTCTAGAAGAATTTATTACAGAGGTCATCCAGTTGGTTTATAGTTCTAAGAATATCGGTTATGCAGGCTTAAAGAAGACGATAGAAGCTGTAAGAACGATCTACTGGTTTCCGCGAATCTTCGAGCGGATCCACCGGTTGATCGCTAATTGTTACGTATACTAAGTCGCGAAGCCACGTTACGGCCTTCCGGCCAGCCTGTTAAAGCTACTTCCGATCCCTAAGAAACTGTAGCAGCACATTACGATAGATTTCGTAACCGGCCTGCCGGATTCCGATAGATACGATGCTACGCTTAATGTAGTAGACCGACTAAGCAAAGAGCGCTACTTTATTTCCTGCCGAGCGAAGGATAAAGGAACTACTACAGAAGAGACGGCGAGAATGCTAATTTAGCACGTATAGAAACACTACGGCCTGCCCGACACTATTACTACGGATAGGGGTCCTCAATTTACCGCCGACGTATAGAAGGCTATTAACTACGCTCTCGGAATTCGCAGAAAGCTCAGCACAGCAGCTTACCCTTAGACCGACAGCTAGTCTAAAGTAGCTAACTGCAAGATAGAGAAATATCTACGAATCGCCTGCAGTTATTATTAAGCAGAGTAGGTTAAGGTGTTGCCGATAGCCGAATTCTGCGCCAATTCAACACGATCGGAAGCTACCTCGCTGGCGCCGTTCGAGATAACTTATAGTTACCTTCCGAGAATAAGCTTCTAACCGCTGAACGAACCCAGCTCTTTGGAACCTTCTATATATACCACTACCTCGTCGAAGAGAGTCGCCGCTGCCGCAGCAGAAGCGCTCCGATCTTAGATAGAAGAAGCAATTAAGGTAGCGAAAGAGGCAATAGAATCGGCTTAGAAGAAGATAGTAACTTAAGCTAATAGGAAGCGGTCGCTAATAGAATTTAAAGAAGGCTAAAAGGTATAGCTTAACACGCGGAACCTAAGGCTAAAAGGCAACGCCAAGCTTAACTCCCGGCATATAGGCCCGTTTAAGATAGTGGAAAAGAAGTCGCCGGTAACTTATCGGCTCCAGCTACCGAAATCGTTCTGGATCTACGACGTCTTTTATTCGGATCTGCTAAGTTTAGACCCTAAAGACAGTCTTCCGAATTAGGAGTTCGCTAAACCCCCGCCAGTTAAGATAGATAGTAAAGAAGAAGAATAGGAGGTGGAAGATGTAATAGATATAAGAAAGATAAGAGGGTCTATCGAAGCAAGGATCTTATAGAAGGGATAGCTAGAAGACTATAAATCGAGAATCTCCGGAACTCGGTAGAGCTACTAAAGGAGTTCTATGCGAGGAATCCAAAGAGGCCGAAGCCTAAGTAGCTCCGAAGTTAATAGTTCCAGAAAAAGAGGATAAACCGCGTCCACTCTATTAGTAGAAAACCCGACAGAATCGATCGTAGCGACGCGCTTAGCCAGAGTCCTCGACTCGGCTACTACCTACTACTGCCGGCGTGCTTTGTTAGCGTCCCTGCGCTTCGCCTTCGCGCAGCACTACCCGCCGGCTTAGCCGGACGGATTATAATAGCAAAGAACGAAGCCGACGCTACCAAGGCAGCTCGCGGTAGCACTTAAGGCCTTAGTAGAGAAGAAAAGGAAGAAGAAACAGAGAGCCGCAGACAGATCTATATAGACCTCTGCAGCGGCGCACAGGCCAGCTACGCCGCAGCTTAGATAGCTGCTAGCCTAGATCAGATAGCTCTTCCGATCAGATATAAACTAAAGTAAGAGACGTTAGAAGACGACAATATAAGAAGAAAGAAGATAAAGAAAGAGGATAGTTTCGAAATAGAAGAAAGCGAAGAGGTAACGTTGTATCTAAAAAAAAAAGAGACCACTACAGATAAGTAAGCAGTCGAGGGCGACTGCTAGTAAGGGAGGGGTATAGTGTTGCAGCAGCAGAAAGGGGTAGGACTAAGTAATAGGGTAGACCCTTAGGATTTCGGCTCGGCCCTTCCGGACTGAGCCGGGCCTTGGCACACTACCCCTAAAGCTCTTACCTTACTACTATATAGATTCCTTTCCCTCCTTAGTTCGAGATCTAGTTATTAAAAAGGCCGTATTAAATTATATCTGCGCACCCGGATTAGCCTTTGCTTAGAGGCCACTCTTTTCCTAACTTGTTATCGTCCGAGGAGAGCTCTTAGGTCTTATGTTAGGGCACTGTAGTTGCTAACCTTACAGTAGCCGGCCGTCCCCTAGGTCTCTCTGCTAGCAAAAGCCTGCAATTCTGTACAGTGTACCCTATCTAGCTATACCAGTAACAGCTCCCTTCTGCTCGTCTCTTGTCTAGGGTAGCTACGTCTATCTATAGCGCCCTCTTAGCGCTAGCCCTTAGCCGTACAGTAACGGCTGCTGCTACTCTCGTCGTCGTTGTTAGTTCCTAGTCTATAGCGTCCTGCTGCTAATAGAGGGGCTGTCGCATCTCGTAGGCGCGGCTTATCCGTCCGAGCCTACGCTGTTAGTCGTCGATTATCCTAAGGAGATTACAGAACGCCTTATACGAGGCCGGACGCATTATGCCTACTATTCCTGTTATAATCTCCTTAGAGAGGCCTACTTCTAAGGTAGTAATTTTTACCCTATCCTCCTATTGGAGTCCTCCTGCCTCTGCTAGGGTCTGGTCGTACTCTGCGAGGAACTCTCGTATAGTCTTGCATCCTTGCTTTATAGTATTAACCTGTACGAGGGCTCAGCTTTCGCGGTCCGGGTCCTTGTAGCTCCTGTCTAGAGCTGCCTAGAGTATCGTCGTAGTTGCTATTGCCGGGTTAGCAATAGCCGTTTTATAATACGGCAGAATTCGTGCTACCGCCTTGCTCTTTAACCTCCTAAAAAGATACACTACCTTGTCTAGCTCGGTCGGGTATACTCCTAAGTCGACTAGAAGCTTAGAGCGTATCTAGGCAGCCTAGGAGGGGTACTCGGCCGATGCCTTACTATTATAGGTAGTAACGTTAGGGAGTTTGCTCTTTGTAACTGTAGTATAGGCTGTCGTATTCGTCGTTGTAGGGGTCGGATCGTAATCGGACGCCCTAAGCTGTCGGAGCTCCTGTTCCTACTAGGAAATTATCGCGGCTTAGTAGCCTACTTGCTGTTCGAGCTGGGTCTTGCGTACTAGCAGCTCTATGTATATGCAGTGCATCTGATCCTGCATAGCTGTAGGTTCTATAGGAATGTCGCCGTCTATCTTCGTTGTACTACTGCAGTTACCGACAGTAAGATTAGTTCCTAATATAATAGGTTTAAGAATCTTAGTTTAGAAACTTAAAGCTAGGTATCTACATAAAGGAACTAATAGGCAGTTCCTTTGTTGTCTACTGCTGTACAATTTGTACCTACGAAGCTAAGCTAGCGATTTCCCTCTATATAGGGGTGTAAGGTTTTTACTCTGTACAGAGGGTTAGGAGTTTCCCTCTGTATAGGAGTGCAGAGTTTTCCCTCTATATAGAGGGGCGGCAATTTCCCTCTGTGTAGGCCTGTAGGGTTCTCACTCTGTATAGGGTAAGGGGTCGCGCTAGCGCTGCTAAGTCGCAATCCTTAGGGCAACGACTAGCTTAGGTCTAGGACCTGGCTAGACAGCGCCCCCTAACAGAAGGTAGCTATAAGTTATCTTAAACAGCGCTAGCGAGGTAGCCTCGGACGGCGCCGCGTTAGCGTAGAATTCGGCTATCGGCAACACCTTAACCTATTCTTCTTAATAATAGCTGCAGAAGATTCGTAGATATTTCTCTATCTTACAGTTAGCTACTTTAGACTAACTGCTGGTCTAAGGGTAAGCAGCTATACTAAGCTTTCTGTAAATTCCGAGAACTTAGTTAATAGCTTTCTATATATTAGCGGTAAATTAAGGACCTCTATCCGTAGTGATAGTGTCCGGTAGACTGTAGTGCTTCTATACGTGCTAAATTAGCATCCTCGCCGTTTCTTCTATAGTAGTGCCTTCGTCCTTTGCTTAGCAGGGGATAAAGTAGCGTTCTTTGCTTGACTGATCTACTACGTTAAGGATAGCATTGTATCTATCGGAATCCGGCAGGCCGGTTACGAAATCTATCGTAATGTACTGCTACAGTTTCTTAGGGATCGGCAGTAGCTTTAGCAGACCGGCCGGAAGGCCGTAATGCAGCTTCGCAGCTCGACATACGTAACAATTAGCAATAAACCGGTAAATCCGCTCGAAGATCTACAGAAACTAGTAAACTGTCCTTACAGTTTCTATCGTCTTCTTTGTGCTAGCATAGCTAACATCCTTAGAACTATAGACTAGCTAGATAACCTCTGGAACTAGTTCTTCCAGAACTATTAACTTTGATCCGGGCACGTAGATATAATTCAATACGGCCTTTTTAATAACTATATCTCGAACTAAGGAGGGAAAGGAATCTATGTAGTGGTGGACGAGACCTTTAGGGGGGTGGCGTGCCAAGGCCCGGCTCGGTCCGGAAGGGCCGAGCCGAAATTCTAAGGGTCTACCCTATTACTTGGTCCTACCCCTTTCTGCCGCTGCAATACCACTCCCCTCCCTTATTAGCGGTCGCCCTCGACCGCTTACTTATCTGTTCCTTCTCTCTTCTTTTTTTTTGATTTACATTGTTACTATCTAACGTCTTTACTTAGCGTCTATCTAATCCGTTCTACCTAATCGGAGCTATCTAATCGGAGCTGGCGGTTACTAGAGCTGCGGCGTGACCGGTCCGTGGCCTATCGCATAGGTCTATATAGATCTATCTGCAGTTCCCTATCTTCTTCTTCTTCTTTCTCTACTAAGGCCTCGAGCTCTACTGCGACGCTGCTTCCTGTTGCGTCGGCTTCATTCTTAGGCGAGCCGGCGTTACTAAGAGCACTGGAACCGGTAGTTCCGTCCCGATCTCGACGTCGTTATCCTTTCGGCGAAGCCGACTAATAAGGACGATGCTAACGAGGACAGTAGCCAGGCTCGCCGATCTCGATCGCTTCCACCAGTATCTATATCAATAGAGCGGACGCGGTTCTTCTTTTTCTTCATAACCTGCTAGCTTTATAGCCACTCGGGCTGCGGCTTCTTCGGGTTCCAGACGTAAAACTCCCTTAGCAGCTCCGCCGAATTCCAGAAGTTCTCGACCGGATACTATTTATAGTCTTCCGGCTATCCTTTCTATACAATCCTCGCTTCGATAGATCCCCTTCGTCTTCTTATATCTATAACATCTTCTACCTCCTATTCTTCTTCTTTACTATCTATTTCGATCGACAGGGGTTCGGCAAACCCCTGATCCGGAAGACTATCTTTAGGGTCTAGGCTTAGCAGATCCGAATAAAAGACATCGTAGATCTGGAATAATTTCGGCAGCTAGAGCCGGTAGGTTACCGGCGACCTCTTTTCTATTATCTTGAACGGGCCTACGTAACGAGGGTTGAGCTTCGCGTTGCCTTTTAGCCTTAGGTTCTGTGTGTTGAGCTATACCTTTTAGCCTTCCTCAAATTCTATCAGTAACCTCTTTCTATTCGCTCGAGTTACTATCTTCTTCTAAGCCGATTCCATTGCTTCTTTCGCTACCTTGATCGCTTCTTCTATCTAAGACCGGAGCGCTTCTGCTGCCGCTGCGGCGATTCTCTTCGACGAGGTAGCGGTAGAAGGTTCTAGAGAGCTGGGTTCGTTCAGCGGTTGAAAGCTTATCCTCGGAAGATAACTGTATGTTATCTTAAACGGTGCTAGTAAGATAGCTTCTAATCGTGCAGAATTGGCGCAGAATTCGGCTATCGGCAACACCTTAACCCATCCTTCTTAGTAATAGCTGCAGAAGATTCTTAGATATTTTTCTATCTTACGATTGGCCACTTTAGACTGTCTGTCAGTTTAAGGGTAAGCTGCTGTGCTAAGCTTTCTACGAATTCTAAGGGCTTGGTTAATAGCTTTTTATACGTCGGCAATAAATTGAGGACCCCTATCCGTAGTAATAGTGTCCGGCAGCCCGTAGTGCTTCTATACGTACTGTATCAACATTCTCGCCGTTTCTTCCGCAGTAGTTCCTTTATCCTTAGCTTAGCAGGGGATGAAATAGCGTTCCTTGCTTAGTCAATCCACTACGTTAAGCGTAGCGTTATATCTATTGGAATCCGGTAGGCCGGTTACGAAGTCTATTGTAATGTGCTGCTATAGTTTCTTAGGGATCGGAAGTGGCTTTAGCAGGCCGGCCGGAAGGCCGTAACGTGGCTTCGCTGCTCGGCACACGTAACAGTTAGTGATAAACCGGTGGATCCTCTCGAAAATTCGCAGGAACTAGTAGGTCGTCCTTATTGCTTCTATCGTCTTCTTCGATCCTGCGTAACCAACATCCGTAGAGCTATGGACTAGCTAGATAACCTCTGTAATCAGTTCTTCCGGAACGATTAGCTTCCCTAAGCCGGTTTTGCCGAGCTTCTGCTGCTAGTTAAGCCTTTCTACTTTCTCGTGCAGCGTCTCTTCTTTAATCGGCGGCTCTATCGCACAGATCCCTACCTCTTTCAACACCTCGGCGTCTACTATTTGTTCTGTTAGCACCTTCTAAAACATGTTCGGATTTTTTTTCGCTCGGCTAGTCTTTCCTTCTCTTCTCGTCAGCGCATTAGCCTTTCTATTTTGAGCTCCAGGTCGATAGATAATCTTAAAATCAAATCCGGATAGGTAGGCGGCATACCGGGCCTAACGTCGTAATAGCTTCTGCATCTTTATAAAGTAAGTCAGTAACTGGTAGTCCGTAAGGACCTGGATCGTGCTCTGTCTAGCTATAAGCTCCGGTTTCCACTCCTCGAAGGCCTAAATAATAGCTAGCAGTTCTTTGTTATAGATAGCGTAGTTCCGTTTAGCATTATTTATAGACTTGCTAAAGAAAGCTACCGGATGGAGAGTCTCGTCGTCGTTAGCGTATTGAGAAAGGACCCCTGCTGTTACTGTGTCGGAAGCCTCCGTCTCTACGTAGATTGTCTTTTCCGGCCGGAAGTGCGCTAGTACTGGCGCTAAGGCTACCGCTCCCTTTAGTTAGTTGAAAGCTTCTGTACACTTCTTATTCTATAGGCTAGCGGCCTCCTTCTTTAACGCCTTATTTAGTAGTCTCGCTATTTTACTGAAATCCTTAATAAACTGTCGATAGTAGCTGCAGAATCCGAGAAACGCTCTGATTTGCGTAGTGTTTCCGGATGTCGGTTGCTTCCATTCCGCGACAGCGGCCACTTTCGATAGGTCTATCCGAATTCCTTCTCTTCTGACGATAAGGCCGAGTTATTTGACTTCGGTCTGGTAGAACTCGCTCTTCTTCGTGTCCGCGTTTAATCCGACCTCGCGGAGTCTCTTTAACACCCTCTTAATGTGGTCTGTGTGTTGTTCTCTCGTTCCCTTAGTGTAGATAAGAATGTCGTCCAAGTAGATAGACACGAAACGTTCTAGCATGTCTATAAAAGTGTAGTTTATAAAGCGTTGCTATACAGCTGGCGCGTTGGTAAGTCCGAAAGGCATTACCAGCTACTTGAAATTGCCTATGCGCGTAGCGAATGTCGTAAGGTCTTCCGTTTGTCCTTCTTCGTTCCTTAACTAGTAGAACACTTAGCGGATATCCAGCTTGCTAAACTACTTAGCCTTAGCTACTCGTTGTATAGTCTCGTCTATTAGCGGCAGCAGATATACATCTCTCTTAGTAACCTTATTAAGGCCTCAGTAATCTACGCATAGGCGGAGACTACCTCCAGGTTTCTGTACAAAAAGAATCGGTAACGCATATTCTGCAGAGCTTGGCGTAATAAACTTCTTCGCTAAGTTTTCTCTAACAAACACTTCTACCTAGTCCAGCTTAGCTGGCGATAAGCGTCTTAGGGGTTCGGTTCTCGGCAGCACGGCTCCTTCTTTCAACCTGATCTTGTTGTCGTATTCCGGTCGGTAGAGCGGCAAGAGGTTGGAGTTAGCCTTTGAGAACACGTTAGTGTAACTATAGAGTTCTTTTGGTAACACCTCCGATAGATCCACTTCTTCTTCCGCTATTATCTTCCGGTAGTCTTTGATGTCTTTTATTAAGATAGCGTAAATCTCGTTGTCTAGCGACCTTGCGAGGGTCGTTAGAGCTTCTGAACTTATTATTCCGATCGTGTCTTAAGGTTCGGGCCGATTCTTTAGAGCCACTTTGATGGTCGTAACGTTCGGTTCTACGGTAACGACAGTAGCCGGTTTGGCGGCTACTCCGTCGTGCTAGTTTTTGAACCCTAGCGTGCCTTTACCTACGTCGATAACAGCCTTCTAGTTCTTTATCTATTTCTGCCCTATATTAATGTCAAATCTTCCGATATCTATAATTCGGAACGTCGCTTCTGTAGTGCGACCTGCTAAGGTAGTCTTCAATAGCATATAATGCATAACACTCTCTGTGTCTTGTCCGTTGTACGCCGAAATCCGTATTAGGGATGCCATCTCTACTGGATAGCTATATCCCTTTATTAGCTTTTGAACCAATCGATAGTGGATCGCCGCTCCGATAAGGGCCCCTGTGTCGATAAAAGCTCTTAGCTGAAGTGGTTTGCTCGATCCGTCAAGGGGGTAGACAGTAATTAGGAGGATAATAGTGGTTTCCGTGTTCACTTCTACCGCTACCGAGAGCGGATCGCTGCAGCTGTTGATACTTCCTCTCTCTGTCGACGTAGTTCGTGTTAGTGCCCTGTTGTCTACGCTGGATAGGGGGCCTATCTATCTAGCTGGTCTTTTCCTAGGATTCTTAGTAGCACTCCACCGTCTACACTGTTAGTGTCGATCGGAGCCGGCTCGATGGCTTGTATAGTCTTTCTCTGCGGCTGCGGCTGCGGCTGCTTTATAATACGATACCCCTGCTTCTGTTAGGCCGTAGCTTGGCATCTCGTAGCTATATAGCCAGGCTTTCTATACACGTAACAGGTGGGGACAAACGACGAATGCGGTGACTGGTAAGATAGCTGCAGAGGCGCTCTCCGGAAAGGTGCAGGGGGTCGCGTCGCCTGCGTTATCGACAGCTTCTAGGTCGATTCGCGTAATTTCGCATAAGCGCTTAGGTTTCTCGCAGTAACTCTCGCTCTGTGCACGAAGCTCTTAAGGTCTTTATCTTCCACCGACGCTATAGCTGCTGCCAGTTCAGGGTTCAGCTTCTGTCTTAGCAGGTAGAGCTGCTTATCTTCCGCTACTCGGGCCCTAATCGCACATTTCCTAAATAGTACGTAGAACTCTTCGAACGTCTGCCGGTTCTGGTTGATCTTATCCAGTTGTTCGCAGGCCGTCTTCTTCTGGAAGGGGTCTCCGAAACGTTGATCTAGCGCTTTGATCGCCTCTTTAGCGGTTACCTCTTCTAGGTCCGCTACTAGCGAAAAAGCTTCGCCTTCTAATCGCGACTCCAGGTAGGCCAATCTATCTCTAGCACTGTTTCCGGCGTAGTCGCGGTCTATCTTATTCTTTATCTTCTTCTTAAACACTTCCCAATCTTTAGGATCTCCGCCTCTAAACGCCGGTGGATCCAGTAGTAACGTTATTAGCGTGCCACCTTAACTGTAAGCCGTTAGTAAGGCGGTTTCTGCTAGTTCTTCTCGATGCAGTGGCAGCTCCGACGACATCGCTGCTTCCGTCTTAGCTAGCTAAGTCTTTATCGCCTTCAGTTGTGCCAGTCGGTTCGCTGCTTGGTTTTCCAGCACATCTATAATAGTCTCGGCTGATTCCTTCTCGGCTCTTACCGTCTCTATCTCCTCTCTTAACTGTCTCTTTTCTTCTAGGGTTCTGTAGAACAGCTTTTCAATAAGGTTAATGCTGTCGTAGACCTTTCCTACTCCGTTCTCGTTTACGTAATCCTTAAGTTCGTCGAGTGTGCAGTCGTGGATTTTCTTGTATTCGCTTATTCATTCCTTAATCTCTGCGGTCTCTTCTGCTGTAAAACCTCTGATAATGAACTTATTATTGATGACACTGGAGTGCCTACTCGCTCTGTTAGTCTTTTCTCTTCTGCTTCTGCTTCGGCCTATAACGCCGCTCTCTACCGCTAAGAAGCTCTCTATAGCTTTCTTACGGTGCTAGGGTTGTTGGTTTGGTGTGTTGGTGCGCGTACGTTATTCGGGGGTCTGGATAGTTTAACGGTCCCTTTCGCGCAGCGCGGTAGTAGTATAGGGAGTAAGTTCGAGATATAATAATCCGGGCACGCAGATATAATTTAATACGGCGTTTTTAATAACTATATCTCGAACTAAGGAGGGAAAGGAATCTATATAGTAGTAGACGAGTCCTTTGGGGGGAGTGGCGTGCCAAGGCCCAGCTCGGTCCGGAAGGGCCGAGCCGAAATTCCAAGAGGCTACCCTATTACTTAGTCCCACCCCTTTCTGCTGCCGCAACACTAGTCGCGCCTCTAAATAGGCCAGTCTGTCTTCTTCGCTGCTCGCTACGTAATTGCGACTTATCTTATTCTTTATCTTCTTCTTAAAGGCCTCCTACGCCTTAGGGTCTCTGCTACTAAAGGCAGGTAGGTTAGGTAGTAACGTTATCGCGGTGCTACCTTAACTATAGGCGGCCGATAAGGCGGTTTCTACTTGATCTTCTCGTAGTAGCAGCGACGACTTCGCTGCTTCTATATTAGCTAATTGGGCCTTTAGTGCCTTTAGCTGCACTAGTCGAGTTGCCGCTTAGTTTTCTAACACGTCGATAATAGTCTCTGCCGATTCCTTCTCGGCCCTTACCGCTTTAGTTTCTTCTCTTAACTGCCTATTCTCTTCTAGGGTTCTGTAAAACAGCGTCTCGATAAGGTCTATGCCGTCGTAGACCTTGCCTATTCCGTTCTCGTTTACATAGTCTTTAAGTTCCTCGAGCGTACAGTCGTAGATCTTCTTATATTTGGTTATTCGTTCCTTAACCTCTGCAGTCTCTTCTACCGTAAAACCTCTAATAATAATCTTATTATTAATAACGCTAGAGCGCCTACTCGCTCTATTAATCTTTCCTCTCCTGCTTCTGCTACAGCCTATAACGCTGCCTTGTACTGTCGAGTAGCCTTCTATAGCTATCTTACAGTACTAGAGGTTGTTGATTTAGTTTGTAGTGTACGTGTACGTTATTTAGGTAGCCGGATAGTTTAACGGGCCCTTTCGCGTAGCGCAGAGTTAGTGTAGTAAGGGAGTTCGAGATATAATAATCCAGGCACGCAGATATAATTCAATACAGCCTTTTTAATAACTATATCTCGAACTAAAGAAGGAAAGGAATCTATGCAGCGGTAGGTAAGGGCTTTAGGGGTAGTGTGCTAAGGCCCGGCTCGGTCCGGAAGGGCCGAGCCGAAATACTAAGGGTCTACCCTATTACTTAGTCCTACCCCTTTCTGCCGCTACAACACCTAGAGACAAGAAAGAGACAGACGATACTAGGGAACCTACAAGACCTATAGTATAGTTGCAGGAAGTAGAGGGACATAGGGAGAATAGGAATAGAGGAGAGGGTTTAGAGAGGGGGGGGCTGTATAAGATAACTAGACTGCCTAAGACTGTACAGACGACTGCTAGGTAAACGCCTACTACCTAACCCCTATAGACGAAAGCGAACTAGGACATGCACCTAAGTCCTTAACAACCCTAGACAGCAAGCAAGCACTAGAAAACTACGAGATTATAGATCTTGCGCCTGTATTCGACGGCGGCAGCTTCCGTCCAGATAATAGAGTTAGATAATGTTAGGAGGCGCCGCCTAGCCCAGGTCCTAGACCTAAGCCAGCCGTTGCCCTAAGGACTGCGACTTAGCGGCGCCAGCACAACCCTACCCTCTGTACGGAATTACCGACACGACCCTACCCCTATACAGAGAGAGAATCCTATAGCCCTATATAGAGGGGAATTGCCGCCCCTCTAAACAGAGGGAAAACTCTGCACTACCTTATAGAGGGAGAACTCCCGATTCTCTGTACAGAGTGTAAACCTTGCACCCCTGTATAGAGGGAAATTGCTAGCTTGGCTTTGTAGGTACAAATTGTACAGTAGCAGACGACGAAGGAACTGCCTATTAGTTCCTTTATATAGATACCTAACCTTAAGTTTCTAAACCAAGATTCTTAAGCCCTTATATTAGGAACTGATCTTACTGTTAGTAACTGCAGTAATACAACGAAGATAGACAGCGACATCTCTATAGAACCTACAGCTATGCAGGGACAGATGCACTGCGCGTACGAGGAGCTGCTAGAACACAAGAGGCAGCTCGAGCAGCAAGTAAACTACTAGGCTGCGATAATTTCCTAACAGGAACAGGAGCTACGACAGCTTAGGGCGTCCGATCGCAATCCGACCCCTACGACGATAAACACGATAGCCTACACCCCGACCCCTAAGAGCAAACTCCCCGACGTTACTACTTATAATAGTAAGGCTCTGGCCGAGTACCCCTCCTAGGCTGCCCAGATACGCTCTAAGCTTCTAGTCGACTTAGAAGCATACCCGACTAAGCTAGACAAGGTAGTATACCTCTTTAGGAGGTTAAAGGGCAGAGCGGCAACACGGATTCTGCTGTACTACGAGACGGCTATTGCCAACCTAGCAATAGCTACGACGACGATGCTCTAGGCAGCTCTTAACAAGAGCTATAAGGACCTAGACTGCGAGAGCTAAGCACTCCTATAGGTTAACACAATAAAACAAGGACGTAAGACCGTACGAGAGTTCCTCGCAGAATACAACTAGACTCTAGCAGTGATCCGGGCACGCAGATATGATTCAATACGGCCTTTTTGATAACTATATCTCAAACTAAGGGGGGGAAAGGAATCTATGTAGTGGTGGTGGAGGGCTTTCGTAGTGGTGGTGCCAAGGCCCGGCTCGGCCCAGACGGGCCGAGCCGAAATTCCAGGGTCCACCCTATCAATCTGTCCCACCTCTTTCCACCGCCGCAACACTACCCCCCTCCCTTACCAGCGGTCGCCCTCGACCGCTGAGTCACCCTATCTAATCAAAAATCTCCGTTTTTTTTTTTTTACTAAAGCCTTCACCTACTACGCGGTCGGCGGCGCCGCCGGCCGACGCGGTAGTGCCTGAAGCAATCACTTCCCGAAGCACGATCGTTTTCATCGGCTTCCGCGCTAGTAGAGCGGACGTGTCTCCATTGTCGGCATTAGAGCCACGCTGGTTTCGGCTTTAGCGGGTTCCGCGCGTAGAAGTCTCTAAGCAGCTCCGCCGAATTCCGCAGGTTCTCGATTGGATACTATTTATAGTCTTCCGGCCACCCCTTCTACGAGATCCTCGCTTTGATAGACCCCCTTATCTTCTTTACGTCCATTACATCTTCTACCTCCCACTCTTGTTTATTACCGTCCATCTTAACTGGTAGGGGTTCGGCGAACCCCTGCTGTAGCAGACCGTTCTCAGGGTCTAGGCTTAGTAGATCGGAATGGAAAACGTCGTAGATCCGGAACGCCTTCGGCAGCTCGAGCCGATAAGTCACCGGCGACCTCTTTTCTATTATCTTGAACGGACCCACGTGGCGTAGGTTGAGCTTCGCGTTTCCTTTTAGCCTTAGGTTTCGCGTGTTGAGCTATACCTTTTGACCTTCTTCGAATTCTATTGGCGACCGGTTCCTATTAGTTCGAATTACTATCTTCTTCTAAGCCGTCTCTATTGCTTCTTTCGCTACCTTAATCGCTTCTTCCATCTGAGATCGTAGCGCTTCTGCCGCCGCGGCGGCGACTCTCTTCGACGACGTAGCGGTAGGTGGTTCCGCAGAGCTGGGTTCGTTTGGCAGCTGAAAGCTTATCCTCGGAAGATAGCCGTGCGTTATCTCGAACGGCGCCAGCGAGGTGGCCTTAGACGGTGTCGAGTTAGCGCAGAACTCGGCCATCGGCAACACCTTAACCTACTCTGCTTAATAATAACTGCAGAAGATTCGTAGATATTTCTCTATCTCGCGGTTAGCTACTTCTAACTAACTGTCGGTTTAAGGGTAAGCGGCCGTGCTGAGCTTTCCCCGAATCCCGAGAGCTTCCGTTTGTCCTTCTTCGTTCCTTAACTAGTAGAACACTTAGCGGATATCCAGCTTGCTAAACTACTTAGCCTTAGCTACTCGTTGTATAGTCTCGTCTATTAGCGGCAGCAGATACACGTCTCTCTTGGTGACCTTATTAAGGCCTCGATAGTCCACACACAGTCGGAGACCACCTCTGGGCTTCCGTACGAAAAGGATCGGTAACGCGTATTCTGCGGAGCTCGGCGTAATGAACTTCTTTGCCAGGTTTTTACGAACAAACACCTCTACTTAGTCCAGTTCGGCCGGCGACAGTCTTCTCAGGGGCTCGGTTCTTGGCAATGTAGCCCCCTCTTTCAACCTAATCTTATTATCGTATTCCGGCCGATAGAGCGGCAGGAGGTTGGAGTCTGCTTTTAAGAAGACATTAGCGTAACTATAGAGCTCGTTTAGCAGCACCTCTAGTGGATCCACCTCTTCTTCCGCTATTATCTTCCGATGGTCTTCGATGTCTTTTATTAAGATAGCGTAGATCTCAGTGTCCGGCGACTTCGCGAGGGTCGTTATAGCTTCTGAACTCATTATTCCGACCGTAACCAGGGGTTCAGAACGATCGGACGAAGCCTCTTTGGCGGACTCCGTAGCTTTCGGCTCGGTGGCGACAGTGGCGTTGCCTAGGGTTTTGAACCCTATCGTGCCTTCGTCTACGTCAATAATGGCTTTCTGATTCTTTATCCATTTCTGCCCTATAATAATGTCAAATCTTCCGATATCCATAATTCGGAACGTCGCTTCCGTAGTGCGACCAGCCAAGGTAGTCTTTAGCGGCATATAGTGCGTAACGCTTTCCGTGTCTTGTCCGTTGTATGCCGAAATCCGCGTCGGCGACGCTAGTTCCACTGGATAGCCGTATCTATTCATCAGCTTCCGGGCCAGTCGGTAGTGGATCGCCGCGCCAATAAGAGCTCCGGTGTCGATGAAAGCTCTTAACTAGAGTGGTTTGCCCGATCCTTTAAGGGGGTGGACAGTAATTAGAAGGATAATAGCTGTTTCCGTATTTACTTCCACCGCCGCCGACAGCGGATCGCTGTAGCTATTAATGCTCTCTTTCGTCGACGTAGTTCGCGTTAATGCCCTGTTGTCCTCGCTAGATAGGGGGCCTATCCTTCCAGCTAGTCTTTTCCTAAGATTCTTAGCTGCACCCCGCCGTCTATACTGTTAGTGTCGTTCAGAGCCGGTTAGATAGCTTAAATAGTCTTTCTTGGCGGTGGCGGCTGCTTTGTTGCTCGATACTCTTGCTTCTGCTGTGCCGTTGCTTGGCATATCGTAGCGATATAGCCAGGTTTTCTATACACGTAGCAGGTAGGGACGAACGACGAACGCTGTGACTGATACGATGGCTGCTAGGGGCGTTGTCGGAAGGGCGCAGGGGCTCGCGTCGGCTGCGCCAACGGCGACGGCTTCTGGATCGATTCGCGTGCTTTCGCGTAAGCGTTCAAGTTTCTCGCGGTAACCCTCGCTCGATGCACGAAGCTCTTAAGGTCTTTATCTTCCACCGAGGCTATAGCTGCAGCGAGCTCAGGGCTTAGTTTCTGTCTTAGTAGGTGGAGCTGCTTATCTTCCGCTACTCGGGCCCT
The DNA here is from genome assembly GCA_016165855.1 of Pseudocercospora ulei. NCBI lineage: Eukaryota > Fungi > Ascomycota > Dothideomycetes > Mycosphaerellales > Mycosphaerellaceae > Pseudocercospora > Pseudocercospora ulei. The sequence goes on from JACWNB010000010.1 coordinate 52,515, forward strand.
AATTGCATATTTTCTAAATAAACCGTAGAACTCCTCGAACGTCTGCCGGTTCTAGTTGATCTTGTCTAACTGTTTACGGGCCGTCTTCTTCCGGAATGGGTCTCCAAAGCGTTGATCTAGCGCTTTAATCGCTTCCTTAGCGGTCGCCTCTTCCAGGTCCGCTACTAGCGAAAAAGCTTTACCTTCTAGTCGCGATTCCAGGTACGCTAGTCGGTCTCTAGCGCTGTTTCCGGCGTAGTCGCGGTCTATCTTATTCTTTATCTTCTTCTTAAACGCTTCCTAGTCTTTAGGGTCTCCGTCTCTAAACGCCAGTAGGTCCGGCAATGATGTTATCGAGGTGCTACCTTGACTATAGGCCGCTAGTAAGGCGGTCTCTGCTTGTTCTTCTCGATGTCCTTAATGTAAAGGTGGCGGTGCTAACGACATCGCTGCTTCTATATCAGCTAGTTGATCCTTTAGCGCCTTTAGCTGCGCCAGTCTATTTGCTGCCTAGTTCTCTAACACGTCGATAATAGTTTCTGCCGATTCCTTCTCGGCCCTTACTGTCTCTACTTCCTCCCTTAACTGTCTGTTTTCTTCCACGTTCCTATAGAACCTCTTTTCTATAAAGGTAATAATGTCGAACACCTTCTCAGCTCCGTGCTCTGTAAGATATTCTCCTATCTTATCCGGCGTGCGTCCGTACAGTTCGGCGTAGCCCTCTATGCCTTTTCTCGCTTCGTCTACCTCTTTTTTTATAAGGCCTTCTGTGGTCGTTCTGTCGTTAAGAATGCTAGTACGCCTATCTCTCGGTCTGTCAGTCTTTCTCTTTCCGCTACGGCCTATAACGCCGCTCTCTACCGCTAAGAAGCCTTCTATCTTCTTACAGTGCCTTGGGGGTTGTTGTTAGTGTTGGTATAGGTGCGCGTGCGTTATTCGGGTTTCCGGATAGTTCGACGGGCCCTTTCGCGCAGCGCGGGGTTGGTGTAGAGAGCGAGTTTGAGATATAATAATCCAGGCACGCAGATATAATTCAATACAGCCTTTTTGATAACTATATCTCGAACTGAGGGGGGGAAAGGAATCTATGTAGTGGTGGTAGAGGGCTTTCGTAGTGGTAGTACCAAGTCCCGGCTTGGCCCGGACGGGCCGAGCCGAAATTCCGGGGTCCACCCTATTAATCTGTCCCACCTCTTTCCACCGCTGCAACAAGCAGAGACAGGAGGACTCCAATAGGAGGACAGGATAAAAATTACCTCCCTAGAGGTAGGCCTCTCTAAGGAGATTATAACAGGACTAGTAGGTAATGTAACGCAGTACACTTAAGCCAAAAGGGACTAGTCAAGTAACTTAGAAGTGACTTGACCAATGTGTACCAGATATATAAACCTTGGCAAGGCATAGTAACAACACGGGCTAACCTACCCCGTATTACTACCCCCTGCGCTACAGGCTTACGACCTCGTAAGCTACGCTTACTTACAGGCTACGTATACTATTGCACAGCCCCCCTATACAGTATACGCAATTAACCCCCCCCCCCCCCCGGCAGGTCTGCACACAGCCAGCTGGACCTTTACCGGGTCTGCCTTATTCTGTACAGAGTAGTGGACAAACGGACATATGTTAACGCTGCTTTCACTCTCCTGTTGAAAGATGCGCCCCCTAGGAATTGAACCTAGGCCTTTTATTGTACACTTTTAGTAGTTACTTCTAAGTTAAGTAATGTAACGCAGTACACTTAAGCCAAAAGGGACTAGTTAAGTAACTCGGAAGTGACTTGACCAATGTATACTAGATATATAAACCTTGGCAAGGCATAGTAATAACACTGGCCAACCTACCCTGTATTAGTAGGCGTAATGCAACTAGCTATATACGAGGAATTCTGTAATCTCCTTAGGATAGTCGACGACTAGCAGCGCAGGCTCGGACAGATAAGCCGCGCTTATAAGATGCGACAACCCCTCTAGCGACAGATAGACACTATAGACTAGGAACTAACAACAACGACGAGGGCAGCAGCAGCCGTTACTATACAGCCAAGGGCCGCTGCTAAAAGGGCACAGTAGGTAGACATAGCCACCCTTGACAAGAGAAGGGCAGAAGGGAGCTGCTACTAGTATAGCAAGATAGGCTACACTGTACAGAATTGCGGGCTTTTGCTAGCTAAGAGATCTGGGAGATAGCCGACCACTGCAAGGGTAGCAACTGCAGCGCCCTAACAAGAGGATTAGGAGTCCTACTTAGACGACAACGAGTCGGGAAAAGAGTAGCCTCTAAGCGAAGACTCTGCCAGAGGCGTATGCGAGATAGATTGCCAAATTAAAGCACTACTTAGCTATCTTTTAAGAGCAACCACATAACGACTACGCCGTTTATTGTACGGCCTACGCTAAACGGGTCCGCAATAGCGCGGACATTAATTAACACAGGATATTTGGTGTACGGAGTAATTAGCGAAGACTTCGTATAGAGACACTGCATTAAGACGGCCCCTACCGTACCTATATGCATACTGGGCATTACTGGGCGAGGACTGGACATTACCTATATAGTAAAGGTAACAATAGAGCTACAGGGACACTATAAGCAGGACTTATACCTCTACAACGTACAGGACAAGTTAGGGTATAACCTAATACTAGGGAAGCTATAGATAGAGCGCTAGCGGGGCAAGCTGGACGTTGGACGAGGACGGCTATACCTAGCAGCGACAAAGCAGAGGCTCTGAGACTAAGGGAGGGTTCTGCAGGGTAGCAATGCCAAGGCCGAGATCAACACTGCGACTGCGGACATTAAGAAGGCATTAGCGCCTAAGAAAGCGACGGACCCCTATACGAAGCTCCTAAGAGAATACGTAGGATACCTGGACCTCTTCGAGCCAAAGTCGGCCTTAAAACTGCCGCTATACTAAGGAGAAGGGATTAACTACGACATCTAGCTAGAGCCCCGTCCGGATAGGAGTCTGCCTAAGGCACTGTACAGTCCGCTATACAGAATGTCCTCTAGAGAACGCTTAGTACTACGCAAGACACTAGACGACCTACTTGCTAAAGGTTTCATTTAGGCAAGTACCTCGTCTACAGGAGCCCTAGTTGTTGCAGCAGTGGAAAGAGGTAGGACAGATTAATAGGGTGGACCCTGGATTTCGGCTCGGCCCCTTCCGGGATTTAGGTTCCAGAACGGACCGAGCCGGGCCTTGACACCACCACTACGAAAGCCCTCCACTACCACTACATAGGTTCCTTTCCCTCCTCAGTTCGAGATATAGTTATCAAAACAGCCGTATTGAACCTTATCTGCGCGCTCGGATTATTATATCTCGAACTCACTCTCCACACCCACCCCGCGCTGCGCGAAAGGGCCCGTCGAACTATCCGGAAACCCGAATAACGCACGCGTACCTATACACAAACCAAAACAACAACCCCCAAAGGCAATGTAAGAAGATAGAAGGCTTCTCAGCGGTAGAGAGCGGCGTTACAGGCCGTAGCAGAAGCAGAAAAGGAAAGGCTAACAGAGCGAGCAGGCGCTCCAGTGTTATTAATAATAAGATTATTATTAGCGGTTTTACGGCGGAAGAGACTGCAGAGATCAAGGAACGAATAAGCCAATACAAGAAGATCTACGACTGCACGATCGAGGAACTCGAAGACTATGTAAACGAGAATAGGGTAGGAAAGGTCTACGATAGTATAGACCTTATTAAGACGCTGTTCTATAGAACGCTAGAAGAGAATAGGCAACTAAGAGAAGAAACTAAAGCAGTAAGGGCCGAAAAGGAATCGGCAGAGACTATTATCGACATGTTAGAAAACTAGGCGGCGAATCGACTAACGCAACTAAAGGCGCTAAAGGATCAACTGGCTGATATAGAAGCAGCGAAGTCGTCGCCGCCACCGCGGCGAGAAACCTACGCGGAGACCGCCTTACTAGCGGCCTATAGTTAAGGTAGCACCCTAATAACATTATTGCCGGACCCGCTGGCGTTTAGAGGCGGAGACCCTAAAGACTAGGAAGCGTTTAAGAAGAAGATAAAGAATAAGATAGACCGCGACTACGCCGGAAACAGTGCCAGAGATAGATTGGCGTACCTGGAATCGCGATTGGAAGGTAAAGCTTTTTTGCTAGTAGCGGACCTGGAAGAGGCGACTACCGAGGAAGCGATCAAAGCACTGGACTAGCGCTTTAGAGACCCATTCCGAAAGAAGACAGCCTGTAAGCAGCTAGACAAGATCAATCAGAACCGGCAGACGTTTAAAGAATTCTACGGACTATTTAGAAAATATGCGATTAGGGCCCGAGTGGCGGAAGGTAAGCAGCTCCACCTACTAAGGCAGAAGCTGAACCCTGAACTGGCCGCCGCTATAGCGTCGGTAGAAGACGAAGACCTTAAGAGTTTCGTGCACTAAGCGAGAGTCACTGCGAGAAACCTAAACGCATACGGAAAATCGACGATACGTAAACCGGCTCAGAAGCCGTCGCCGAATAGAACCAGAGCCCCTGTCCTATACCGACAACGCCCCCAGTAGCTATTTAATTCGCAGCGTTCGTCGTTCGTCCCCACCTGCTACGCGTGCGGAAAGACCGGCCATATCGCTACGAGATGCCAAGCAACGGCACAGCAGAAGCAGGAGTATCGAGCAATGAAGCTGCTGCCGCTACTAAGAAAGACTATACAAGCTATAGAGCCGGCTCCAAACGACACTGACAGCGTAGACAGTAGAGTGCAGTTAAGAATTATAGGAAAAGACCAGCTAGACGGATAGGCCCCCTATCCAGCATAGACGACAGGGCATTAACGCGAACTACGTCGACGAAAGAGAGCATTAATAGCTGCAGCGATCCGCTATTAGCTGCAGTGGAAGTGAACACAGAAACAGCTATTATCCTTCTAATCACTGTCCACCCCCTTGACGGATCGAGCAAACTGATCTGACTAAGGTAGACTCTAGGTCAATACCCGTCTTTGATAACTATATCTAAGGCTGGAGAGGGAAGAATCTACGTACAAGCGGAGGTGGAGGTATTTGAGTGTGCGCCAAGCCTGGCCCTGCCAGCTGTCTACATCCACATCCGTATTACTACCGCCCTCCCCAACCAGCGATTGCCCTCAATCGCAATCAATCTATTAATCGCAATCAGCCAACTAGGTCGCACCAATCCAGGTCGCAAATTCAGTCGCAGAGGTCGCTGAGGTCACTCCAAGCCAGGTCACTCCAAACCAGGTCGTAGGGGTCGCAAATTCAGCTTCGCTATCGGCCAATCAGGTCGCTCCAAAACAGGTCGCTTTTAAGCTTCAATTTCCGTGCGTTTTGAGTCTTAATCTCGTGCCTTTTTGAGCCTCAATCTCGTGCCTTTTTGAGCTTTAATCTCGTGCCTTTTGCCGTCGCTTTGGTGCCTCAATTGGTGCCTTATTTGGTGCCTTGTTTGGTGCCTTGCCAAGGCTGCAGAATTCTCAGATTGTCGCAGAGGTCGCAGAGGTCGCAGAGGTCGTCGAGGCCGCGGAGGTCGCGGAGGTCGCGGAGCTCGCAGACGTCGTCTCGCAAACACGTATCGCTTCTCGAGCCGTCGCTTCTTAAGCCGTCGCTTCGCTTCTTAGACGGTCGCTCGCTTCTCAATGGTCGCTTGTCAGACGGTCGCAGAGGTCTCGGAGGTCGCGGAGGTTGCGGAGGTCGTCGGGGTCGCGGAGGTCGTCGGGGTCGCAGAGGCCGCAGCCTACGTACATCGCTTCTTAGACAGTCGCTTCTCGAGCCGTCTCTTCTCAAGTCGTCGCCTATCGCTTCTTAAGCCGTCGCCTGTCGCTTCTTAGACGGTCGCTTCTCGACGGTCGCTTCGCCTGTGCTTTGCCTGGTGCTCTGCCTAGTGCTCTGCCTCGAGCTCGTGCCTGGGTGCTCGTGCCTTGTGCTTTGTTGTCTACAGCTGCCTGTTGTCTGCAGCTGTATTGCCTACAGCTATGCTTCTGTTGTCTGCAGCAGCTGTGCCTAGGTGCCCGTCTGAACCTGAACAGTGTGTGTTGTCTGTAGCTGCCTGTTTGTAGCAGCCCTGTGTTGTGCCTTGTGCTCTGCCTTATGCTCTGCTTTGTGCTTTGCCTTGTGCTCCTGCTCGGTGCTCTTGCTCTGCTTCGGTGCTCTTGCTCGGTGCTCTTGCTCGGCCTAGGTGCTCTTGCTCTGCAGCTGGTGCTCTGCAGCTAATGCTCTGTAGCTAGTGCTCTACAGCTATGCCTTGTGCTCTGCCTTGTACTCTTCTGAACCTGAACAGTGTGTGTTGTCTGCACCTGTGTGTTGTCTGTACCTGTATGTTGTCTGCAATTGCCTTGTACCTATGCCTAGGTACTCTGTAGCTGGGTGCTCTGCCTTGTGCTTGTACTTAGTGCTCGTGCCTAGGTGCTCTGCTTATATGCTCGTGCCTGGGTTGTCTGCAGCAGCTGTGCCTCTGTTGTCTGCAGCTGCTGTGCCTTGTCTGTAGCAGCCTTGTATTGTCTGCAGCTGTCTGTTGTCTGCAGCTGGTGCTCTGCAGCTGGTGCTCTGCAGCTAGTGCTCTGCAGCTGGTGCTCTACAGCTGGTGCTCTGCAGCTAGGTGCTCGTGTTGTCTGCAGCTACCTGTCTCTGTTGTCTGCAGCTGCCTGCCTAAACATGCAGTGCTTTTCTGAACATGCAGTGCCTGTTTTGTCTGCAGCTGTGCCTGGAGCTGGCTGTGCCTAGCTGCAGCAGCCCTGTGTTGCCTACAGTAGCCGTGCCTGTCTGTAGCTGCCTTGTACCTGTGCCTAGGTGCTCTGCCTCTGCTTTGCCTGTGTTGTCTGCAGCAGCTCTGTGTTGTCTGCAGCTGTACCTCTGTTGTCTGCAGCTGTCTGCCTAGGGGCTCTGCCTAGGGGCTCTGCCTAGTGCTCGGCCTAGTGCTCGTGCCTGGGTGCTAACCGTACGCCTCGATTGCTGAATATGTGTTGGCCGAGTTGCTTCGCTGGTGTCGCTTGTGCTGCTCGTGTCGCCGATTGCTAAACTGTCTCGATAGGCCTTGTCTGAATAGAATGGTCTGTCAAAGACCTAAAAAAAAACGAATGTCGTCGCCCTAGGTCCTGCTAGGTGCGTCTTGTCGTCGTCGTCGCTCTCGCTCCTCGCTCTCGCCTCCTTCTCGTCGCTCCTACATCGTCGTCCTCTCGTCCTATCTCGAAACTTCAAAACTCGTACGATCTGCTCGTAGGGGCACTTCTCTTCCTAATATCCCTCTCGTAGGGGCACTCTCTCTCTTCAAAACTCTCTCTCTTCTCGATAGGGGCACTTCTCTTCCCTAAAAACTCTCTTCTTCTTCTCGATCCGGGGAGGGGGGGGGTAGAGTAGTATGCATATGCACAATTAAGTAACCGGATAAAATTCGACGGCCTCCTTTGTACGTATACAGTACACACTCTAGGTTGGTTGCACGTACGTTAATCGAATACCCGGATATAATTCAACAGGCTCTTTCGCGTAGTGCAGGTGTTGTTAAAGTAAGCCTTGAATATAATGATCTGACGGCAGTAGACGCAAGGTCAATACCCGTCTTTGATAACTATATCCAAGGCTAGAGAGGGAAGAATCTACGTACAAGCGGAGGTGGAGGTATTTGAGTGTGCGCCAAGCCTGGCCCTGCCAGCTGTCCACATCTACATCTGTATCAAACGTCGTCCGTATAAATGCCTAGACAGTGTCCTTAGCTGTAATAGAGTCTATTCCTTCCAATATTACCTCCTTCGTTAGTTTGTCTATAACTACTATAATGTTCTGCCGTCCGTCGCTCTCGGGGAGGTCTGTAATAAAGTCTACTGTTAGGTCTTGCTAGGGCCGGTCCGGAATTGGTAGGGGTTTCAGCAGCCTATGCTTTAGTTTACGCTAGGGCTTCGTCCGTCTGCAGACATCGCAGTTCTGTACAAACCTGCAGATGTCCTTTGCTATCGCCGGCTAGTAGTAGTCTCTAGCAACGATGCTGTACGTCTCCTCTCGCCCTAGGTGCCTAGTTGCTATAGAATTATGCGCCTGTTATATTAAGCTCGTACAGAGCTTCTCGTCTGCTAGGACCCAAATCCGATTCCTAAACTTTAGGTTGTTCTCCTTATCTACTAAGCACTCTGTTGCCGACACCTTAAGGTAAAGCTCTGCTGGGAGCTTCCGCTGTCCTCCTTAGATCGCTGTATAGGCCCCTTAGTACACCTCGTCCTTTTCTACTGCCTCTTCCTATACCTGTAGTTAGGGTTCCTATATATATGTCGCTGCTAGGCGGATAGTCTCCTCGCCTGGCCCCTCCTTAAACATCTGGAATGTTCGTAACTTTAGCCGGTCGTCCTTATACGTCGTTGGCATGTCCTGGTCCTGTCTAGATAGCGCATCGGCCCTGCTGTTATCCTTACCCTTACGATACTAGAGTCTTATGTTAAACCGGCTTAGGTACATTGCCTATCGTACGTGTCTCTTAGACAGTTTCCCGGACTGCGTAAAATACTCCAGATTCTTGTAGTTAGTTAGGGCGAGGAACTCGGGAACTGAGCGGAGTTCTCTATCCTACGCTTCGCAACACTGTACGACTGCTAGCAATTCCTTGTCGTAGATAGGGTAGTTGCACTTAGCTAGGGAGTTCTTCTTAGAGAAGTACGCGCATAGGTGCAGAAGTCCGTCCGAGCCTACCTATAACAGGATACCTCCTATGCAGTACCCTAAGGAGTTAGTTTCCAGTATCGTCGTACGCTCTAGGTCAAAGGCGGCCAGCGTTAGTCCTATAGTAAAGAGCTCCTTTAGCTTGTTAAAGCTCCTATTGCACTCGTCCGTCTACTTAAACTGCTTGTCTTTATGTGTTAGCTCGACTAGGGGGCGCACGATCTCCGAGTAGTTCTGTATAAACTAGCAGTAGAAGTTGGCAAACCTAAGAAATTCCTGTACGCCCTTAACGTTCGTAGGCAGCTTCTATTGTTTGATAGCATTAATCTTCTTCCTATCTATGCTAATGCCTTTCCCTGCCTCGATAATAAATCCTAGGTATTTCGTACGCTGTACACCGAATTTACATTTGTCAATGTTAAGGTACAATCCAGCCTGTTGCAGTCGATCTAGTACCTTCTTAACGTCCTGTACGTAGTCTGCATAGGTGCCGTCCGTAAAAACCAGGGTGTCGTCGAGGTACGCCGAGCAGATATCGTCTAGTAACCCTTGCAGGGACCTGTTAATATATCTCTAGAAGGTTGCTAGTGCATTAGCAAGGCTAAAGGGGGTAACAAGCTACTCGAAAAGACTATATCTCGTACGGAAGGCAGTTATCTATTTACAGCCTTCCTTAATCTGTATCTTGTAGAAAGCTGAGACTACGTTAAGCTTAGTAAACCATTTTGCCTTGCTGATCCGTCCGAGAGTCGCCTTAATAAGGGGTAGGGGGTACCGGTCCTTCTTAGTAATCGCGTTAATGCCTCTATAGTCTACGCAGAAACGCAAGCCGGCCTTCCTCTCCTTATAGACAAACAGCACTAGTAATCCAAGCGCGCAGATAAGGTTTAATACGGCTGTTTTGATAACTATATCTCGAACTGAGGAGGGAAAGGAACCTATGTAGTGGTAGTGGAGGGCTTTCGTAGTGGTGGTGCCAAGGCCCGGCTCGGTCCGTTCCGGAACCTAAATCCCGGAAGGGGCCGAGCCGAAATCTAGGGTCCACCCTATTAATCTGTCCTACCTCTTTCCACCGCTGCAACACTACCCCCCCCCTTACTAGCGGTCGCCCTCGACCGCTTAGTTATTCCATCCAACCGAAAATCTCCGCTCTTCTTTTTTTTTTTGATTCGTCGTCTCCTTCTCGAAAATCCCCTCTAACGCCGACGTTACTTCTTCTATCTTCTATCAAAAACATCGTTTTCTTTATCGCTTCTTCAATTTCTTACGTCGTCGGCTTCTGAAGTCCTTTACTTAGCGTTTATATAATTGACGCTATCTGATCTGATCCGCAGGTTATCTAAGCTGCGGCGTGGCTAGTCTATGCGTCGTCTCGGAAGTCTATATAGATCTTTCCGCAGCGCCGTTTTTCTTCTTCTTTTTCTCTTCTACTAAAGCCTTCACCTACTACGGGGTCGGCGGCGCTGGCACGCTACGGCGTTAGCGAGCTGGCGGCCGAACCGGCGGTGGGTAGTGGCCGAGTCGAAGGCCTCCCCGAAGGCGACCGCTACGATCGTTTTCTTCGGCTACTGCGCCGATAGAGCGGACGCGGCTTCGTCGTTTTTCTTCTACCTCTTTCGGCGACAGGGTCGTCAGTTTCGGAGCTATCCAGGTTTCGGCTTTAGCGGGTTCCGTACGTAGAAGTCTCTAAGCAGCTCCGCCGAATTCCGGAGGTTCTCGACCGGATACTATTTATAGTCTTCCGGCTACCCCTTCTACGAGATCCTTGCTTTAATGGACCCCCTCGTCTGTTTTACGTCTATTACGTCTTCTACCTCCCATTCTTCCTTATCGTCTATCTCGATTGGCGGGGGTTCGGCGAACCCCTGTTCCGGCAGGCCGTTTTCAGGGTCTAAGCTTAACAGGTCCGAATGGAAGACATCGTAGATCCGGAACGATTTCGGTAGCTGGAGTTAATAGGTCACTGGCGACCTCTTTTCCACTATCGTAAACGGGCCTACGTAGCGTAGATTAAGCTTGGCGTTGCCTTTTAGCCTTAGGTTTCGCGTGTTTAGCTATACCTTTTGGCCTTCTTCGAATTCCAGTAGTGTCCTTTTTCTATTAGCTCGAGTTACTATCTTCTTCTAAGCCGATTCTATCGCTTCTTTCGCTACCTTAATCGCTTCTTCTATCTAAGATCGTAGCGCTTATGACGCCGCAGCGGCGACTCTCTTTAACGACGTAGCGGTGGATGGTTCCGTAGAGCTGGGTTCGTTTGGCGGCTAAAAGCTTATTCTTAGAAGACATCTACGCGTTATCTCGAACGGCGCCAGCGACGTTGCTTCCGACCTTGCTAAGTTCGCGCAGAATTCGGCTATCGGCAACACCTCGACCCACTTTTCTTAATAATGGCTGCAGAAGGTTCGCAGATATCGCTCTATCTCGCGATTAGCCACTTTAGACTAACTGTCAGTTTAAGGGTAAGCGGCGGTGCTGAGCTTTCTACGAATTCCGAGAGCTTAGTTAACGGCTCTCTATACGTCGGCAGTGAACTGAGGACCCCTATCTGTAGTGATAGTGTCCGGCAGGCTATAGTGCTGCTATACGTGTTGAATTAACATCCGCGCTGTCTCTTCTGCAGTGGTTCCTTCGTCTCTCGCTCAGCAGGGGATAAAGTGGCGCTCTTTGCTTAGCCTATCTACTACGTTTAGCGTAGCGTTATATCTATCGGAGTCCGGCAGGCCGGTTACGAAGTCCATCGTAATGTGTTGCTACAGTCTCTCGGGGACCGGAAGTGGCTTCAGCAGACCGGCCGGAAGGCCGTAACGTGGCTTTACGGCCCGGCATACGTAGCAATTAGCGATGAATCGGTAGATCCTTTCGTAGATCCGCGGAAACTAGTAGATCGTCCTTACGGCTTCTATTGTCTTTTTCGAGCCGGCGTAACTAACGTCCTTAGAGCTATAGACCAGTTGGACGACCTTAGTGATTAGTTCTTCCGGAACTATTAGCTTCCCTGAACCGGTTTTGCCGAGTTTCTGTTGCCGGTTGAGCTGCTTTACCTTTTCGTAGAGAGTTTCTTCCTTAGGGGCCGGCTCCACTGCGCAGACCCCTACCTCTTTCAGCACCTCTACGTCTACTATCCGTTCGGTCAACACCTTCTGGAACATGTTCGGGTCTTCCTTCGCGCAGCTGGTTTTTCCTTCCCTTCGCGTTAGCGCGTTAGCCTTTCCGTTTTAAGCCCCTAGTCGATAGGTAATCTTAAAGTCGAACCCGGATAAGTAGGCAGCCTACCGTGCTTAACGTCGTAAAAGCTTCTGCGTCTTTATAAAGTAGGTCAGCGACTGGTGGTCCGTAAGGACCTGGACCGTGCTCTTTCCAGCTATAAGCTCTGGCTTCTACTCCTTGAAGGCCTGAATAATCGCTAGCAGTTCCTTGTTATAGATAGCGTAGTTTCGTTCAGCATCGTTTATGGACTTGCTGAAGAAAGCTACTAGATAGAGGGTTTCGTCGTCGCTATATTAAGAAAGGACCCCTGCCGTTACTGTATCGGAAGCGTCCGTTTCTACGTAGATCGTCTTTTCCGGTCGGAAGTGCGCTAGGACCGGCGCTGAGGCTACTGCTTCTTTCAGCCGTACGAAGGCTTCCGTGCACTTCTTATTCTATAGGCCGGCAGCCTCTTTCTTTAGTGCCTCGTTCAGGGGTCTCGCTATCTTGCTAAAGTCCTTAATAAACCGTCGATAGTAGCTGTAGAAGCCGAAAAACGCCCTGATTTGCGTAGTATTTCCAGACTTCGGCTGCTTCTATTTAGCGACAGCAGCGACCTTTAAGGGGTCTATACGAATTCTATCTCTTCCGACGATAAGACCGAGGTATTTGACCTCGGTTTGGTAGAACTCGCTCTTCTTCGTGTCCGCGTTCAATCCTACTTCGCGGAGTCTCTTTAGCACCCTCTCGACGTGGTCCGTGTGCTGATCTCTCGTTCCGTCCGTGTAGATAAGGATGTCGTCTAAGTAGATAGACACGAACCGCTCTAGCATGTCTATAAAGGAGTGGTTTATAAAGCGTTGCTACACCGCCGGCGCGTTAGTGAGTCCGAACGGCATTACCAGCCACTTAAAATTGCCTATACGCGTAGCGAACGTTGTAAGATCTTCCGTCTGTCCTTCCTCGTTTCTTAATCGATAGAACGCTTGGCGGATGTCCAGCTTGCTAAACCACTTAGCCTTTGATACCCGCTGTATAGTCTTATCTATTAGCAGCAGTGGGTATACGTCTCTCTTGGTGACCTCGTTAAGGCCTCGATAGTCTACGCAGAGTCGCAGACCACCTCCGGGCTTCCTTACAAAAAGGATCGGTAACGCGTATTCGGCAGAACTCAGCGCGATAAACTTCTTCGCTAGGTTTTCGCGAACGAACACCTCTACCTAGTCCAGTTCCGCCAGCGACAGTCGTCTTAGGGACTCGGTTCTTAGCAGCGTAGCCCCCTCTTTCAGTCGGATCTTGTTGTTATATTCCGGTCGATAGAGCGGCAGGAGGTTGGAGTCGGCTTTTGAGAAGACGTTAGCGTAACTATAGAGCTCGTTCGGCAGCACTTCCAAGGGATCTACTTCTTCTTCCGTTATTATCTTCCAGTGGTCTTCGATGTCTTTTATTGAGATAGCGTAAATCTTATTGTCCGGCGACCTCGCGAGGGTCGTTATAGCTTCTGAACTCGTTATTCCGACGGTAACTAGGGGTTCGGAACGATCGGACGGGGTTACATTGGCAGCTGCGACTTTCGATTCGGCTACGGTGGCGTCGGTCGGTTCGGCGGCGGCGGTGCCGTTACTTAGGGTTTTGAATCTGATCGTTCCTTTATCTACGTCGATAATAGCTTTCTAGTTCTTTATCTATTTCTGCCCTATAATGATGTCAAACCTTCCGATATCCATAATTCGGAACGTCGCTTCTGTGGTGCGACCAGCTAAGGTAGTCTTCAGCGGCACGTAGTGCGTAACGCTTTCCGTGTCTTGTCCGTTATATGCCGAAATCTTCGTTAGCGACGCTAGTTCCACCGGATAGCCGTATCTACTTATCAGCTTCTGAACTAGCCGATAGTAGATAGCTGCTCCAATAAGGGCTCCGGTATCGATAAAAGCTCTTAGCTAAAGTGGTTTGTAATACGGATGTGGATGTGGACAGCTGGCAGGGCCAGGCTTGGCGCACACTCAAATACCTCCACCTCCGCTTGTACATAGATTCTTCCCTCTCTAGCCTTGGATATAGTTATTAAAGACGGGTATTGACCTTGCGTCTACTGCAGTCAGATCAACGTTCAGCAAGCACAGATTCCCTAGGTCAATTGTATTGGACTAGGGTACACAGTTTACAAGCCAGCTCTAGGCTAGGGTGTGTTAGTTACTAAATGTCGAACGTCGCCTGTTAACTGTATAGCACCTGCAGACGGACGGTGCGACGGAGAGGGTTAATTCAACGTTGGAAGCGTACCTCTAAGCGTACGTCGACTATAATCAGACGAACTGGAACTGCCTCCTCCCTATAGCGGAGCTGGCTATTAATAGCCGTACAGCTAATGCTACAGGATTGTCCCCCTTCTTTATAACCTATAGATACGACTACTCCCTGCTCCTACCGACCCTAAGTAGTAACACCCTACGCCCTATACGATCCCTAATTTAGCAGGGAGAGGCTATCGTACAGACGATTACAAACGCCTATTAATAGGCGAAGGCGAGTCTAGCTATAGCTTAACAGAATGCGGAAGAGCAGGCTAATAAGGGACGGCAGGCTGCACCAAGATACGAGGCAGGGGATAAGGTCTAGCTAAACCAGCGCAACATCCGTACAGACTAGCTAAGCAAGAAGCTAGACTAGAAGAACCGGAAGTTTACAGTAGTCCGACTAGTAGGGACATACGCTATACGACTTAACACTCCCCTAGGGATCTACCTAGTCTTCTACGTAGACCTTGTACAGCTAGCGAACACGGACCCCCTACTGCATTAAGTAACAGACGACCTGCGCCTACTAGCGATTATAACTAAGGGCTAGGAAGAGTACAAGGTAGAAGAAATCCTTAAGAGCCGAAAGAAGAAGAAGAAGAAGGTAGAGTACCTAGTAAAATAGAGAGGATAGGCAGAGCCTACGTAGGAATCGTACGAGGCCCTGCAGGACACAACTGCGCTAGACAGGTAGGAGGAGAACTACCCCCCTACCCAGTTACAGTAATACTGCGCTGTATAGCAAAAAGGGGCACAATCTACCCTAAGTACAGGGCAGCCGCTAGCAACTTAGGTTGTTAAAGAATCGAGAACTAAGACGTAGGACACTATAGGACCCTACTAACACTACACTATACGACACTGTATAGAAGAAGGGCAGGAGGGAGAGGACAGCTAGGAAACAGGTAGGAAGGAAAGTAGAAGTAGGAGCGGATAAGAGCAGAACCGTCTAAAAATTTCTTACACTACCTAGGGGGGGGTAGCTTACTGGCCACTACCCTGTAGGACCAGAGCGGCCGACTCCCTATCTGAAATCTTAATTACCTCCTGCCTAGCAGGACCCCTACCCAGGCTAGCCCTAAGGAGCAGAGTCACCCCCTACCCCTACGTACCTCCTCCGGACAGCAGTAGGGGCAGTAGAGGGAGCTATCCTTCCACTTATACGAGGCGCACACCCTAGCCTAGAAGCCAGGGAGGCGGTATAGGCTAAGTAAGCCTTAGAGAGAGTTAGGGCAGGGGGCGTAGAGCTAGCCCTAAGTAGCAATAAGGATAGCATTAACGTACGACGCGCAGGCTATAGCGACCTGCTAAGATATAACCTAGGCAGGGTTACACTAGAAGGCGTAGAAGGGTAGCTCGGCTGCATCCTACTGTTCGTTAGTGTAGCATCTAGGACGTTAGCCTAGACTATATAGAAGACAGGGACCTGTACGTACTAGAAGCGAAGCTGCTAGTCGAACTAAGTATTCTACTGCTAGAGGTAAAGATAGGCAGGGACACTAGCTAGACAGGCGGAAGAAGAGCTAGAGACTATAAGAGAAGAGCCGGCAACTACAAGAGAACTACGGCGGGAACGGCCGGACGGGGTGCGTAGCATAACAGTAGTAGCTAGTAGTAGTAACTAGTAGTAGTAGCTAGTAGTAGTAACTGGTAGTAGGGCCTAGGTAGACAGTAGACAGTAGACAGTAGATAGTAGACAGTAGTAGACGGTGGACGGTATAGAAGGGGGGTAGTAGGCAGGGAATAGAAGAGAAAGAGGGAAGGGAAAGAGAAGGGGGAGGCTTAATATTTAGGGAGTAACTGCCTGCTATAGGAGGCAATAGCAACAAGAGCAGCTGCTACAACTGTATAAAAAGGGAGCAAGGAGGCAACTATAACCCAGTATGCGATAAGCAACAGCTATATAGACAACCAGACAGAGATAGGAAATCGCGACCTGCTAAAGGAACACTAGGAGCTAAGGGTGTACAACACGCTGCTATACGAAAGAGGCACTACGAGAAGGGAGGAGGGTATTGTTAGAGGGCGCCGCCCAGCCCAGGTCCTGGACCTAAGCTAGCCGTCGCCCTAAGGACTGCGACTTAGCGGCGCTAGCACGACCCTACCCTCTATACAGAATTACCAATACGACCCTACCCCTATATAGAGGGAGAATCCTATAGCCCTATACAGAGGGGAATTGCCGCCCCTCTAGATAGAGGGAAAACTCTGCACTACTGTACAGAGGGAGAACTCCCGATCCTCTATACAGAGTGTAAACCTTGCACCCCTACATAGAGGGAAATTGCTAGCTTAGCTTCGTAGGTACAAATTGTACAGCAGTAGATAACGAAGGAACTGCCTATTAGTTCCTTTATATAGATACCTAACCTTAAGTTTCTAAACTAAGATTCTTAAGCTCTTACAGATAAGGGACAGTAATTCCTCTACGCCGGCTACCCTATCTAGAACAAAGCTTTCCTAAGCAAGAGCTAGGACGATCAGCCGGACAGCCTGCTGTTGCTAGAACGTACGTGTTAGATGCAGAACGTATAGCTAGGGCGATAGACTAGGAGATAGATAGACGAGGAATAGAAGGTAGGTAAATAGACAGGTAAGGACTAGACAGCTTACCTACGTATAGCAGGAGCTCTACTAAGGCACATCTATAGAGTCCCTACTACTAACCTACAGTCCAGGCCTGCGACCGTATAGGACGGTTGACTAGGCGAGGACCAACACCCTACCTAAGACCGACTACCTCCTGCTAAAGAACATCGTCGATATATATAGATAGGACCGAGTGCCTCCTGTACCTTTATAACTGCTTGCAGGTTCTCCTCTGCCTTAGCTTCAGGATCCCAATAGACAGGCTTAGAGATATAGCAACGTCAAAGAGGGGGGAGGGGGGTATTGTTAGGGGACGCGGTCCTGCTAGGTCCCGGACCTAGACTAGCTGTCGTCCTAAGGAGTACGACTTAGCAGCGCTAGCAAGACCCGGCCAGACTAAGCTCTAACCCGGCCTAGCTAAGTCGACATCTCCTCCCCCTATACCCTATATAGAGGGAAATCTCTGCACCCTCCGTACAGAGGGAAATCCTGCAACTCTTAGCAGAGGGAAAACCCTACACCCCTATATAGGGGAGAAATCTCTGCACGCCTGTACAGAGGGAAATTGCTAGCTTGCTTTGTAGGTACAAAATGTACAGTAGCGGACGACGAAGGAACTGCCTATTAGTTCCTTTATATAGATACCTAGCTTTAAGTTTCTAAACTAAGATTCTTAAACCTATTATACTATCTGCTAGCTGTAGTTCTAGAAGCTTCTAGGACCTAACTAGCTGTCTATATAGAACAGATCGTAGCGCTTCTAATACGCAGAGACTTGTCTTACATAGACTAATAGTTGTTAAGCTATAGTCTGTTAATTGTAGTAGTACTAGGAAGGGTCTTGTTAGGGTTAGTCTTTCTCTTCTATCTGTTGACTGTAACACCTAAAGGTTATAGGTATAGAGGGCAACTAAGATAGGGAGACACTTGTTGGCTTAGTTATAAACCTAATAATTACTTAGGTGTCCTATACGCTACTATATACTAATACCCTTACAGACATCTATCCAGAGAGCGGAGGTAATTGTTATAGTCTAGCAAATAGCTTAGAAGGGAAGTCCAAGGGCTTATTACTCAAGACGGCTACTACCGCGCCTACAGTAGTCTGAATTACAATGCGGCGGCCAGTACAGTCAGAGAGTCGGAGCTAGCGCTGGCTCCATGATTCACCCCTGAAGGAGCGCACAAAGTCGCGACTCGATTGCGAGTGGGAATTAGGGCCGTGTGTCGAGTCGTTGCCGCTGCAAGGGGGCCTTTTCGCTCTGCATAGGGACAAACAGATGCACATGGCGTGTTTGGACGGCCGCCCGTGCCTGACCCAGCATCCGATTAGAGTTTCCCAGCACGCTGAACGGGGAGCGAGCGGTGACGGATTGCCGTCTGCAGACGGGTGCGATGAATAGATCTGCCCAAACTACTGCCAGCCAGCCATCTCCACCCAGCAGCCCGCCGATTTCTGTGAGGGCTCGACAGAGCTCCACGGGCGTTCGGCAGGCGGTCTCTGCATCAGCATCCGGGAGTCGGACCGCTGGTTATCACAACGGTCGCAGCCAGAGCCACGACCGGAGCCACGGCCAGAACCACCGCCAGAACTACCGCCAGAACCACCGCCAGAGCCCCCGCCAGAGCCCCCGTCAGAGCCACCGCCAGAGCCACCGCCAGAGCAACCGCCAGAGCCACCGCCAGAGCCCTCCCCGAACGCCGCCGCCGACCCGTCTTCGCAGCAGGCGACAGGGTAAGCAGCCAGTGCGCCCGCGCCGGAGCCCGCGCCGCAGCCCAGGAACACAGCAGCAGCCATCGCGAGCTGGGCCCGCTGCCAGCCTCGTCAACGCCCGCCGTTCGCATGGACTGTCTTGGAGCTCGACCACGCGCGACTCCGTAGTCGACAACCTCCTGTCCTTGCTGGAAAACGTCTCCCGCGGCGACGTCGGCAGCGACAAGATGGATGGCCCCGACGACGAGGAGCGTCACCGCTACCTCGCATCGCTGGCGACTGCATTCTCAGTGCCAAAAGACAAACGAGCTCGAGCGCATACCCGCTCCTCGTCCGCATCAGACTTCGAACCGAGCCCCATCCATGGCGATCCCGCAAAGTCGCCCGGGTCGTCGACTCCGCACGCTCGACGAAGCAACAGTAGTTCGAACTTCGGCATGCACAACTTGGCTTCCCGGGCCAAGGTCAATGGCAAGCCCAACGGCATTGGAAGGAACAGCACGGATGCACAGAAACCAACCGACAACGAAAAGCTGCATGGCAAGAAAGGCAGCGACGGCGGCAGCACAACCCGCGGCTATGTGTCGGTGTTGGAGACCAGCAGAGTGGCGTGGGGTGGTCGCCCTGCGGGCTCAGACCACATTCAGAGCGACTCAGAAACACTTTCTGTGCTTGGGCGCGGCCGGCCTGTGCCATCTGTGTATAGCAAGTACGATTCCAATGACGCCAGTGGTGCCGCGCCCGAGCCGACCATCGCCGCCGGACCTCGAAAGAAGCAGTATCCATCGGCGACGGGCCCCGTGTATGTTCATGCAGCGCCTTCCAAGAGCAGCATCAACAAACCAAACACATTGCGCAAGATCACGACACAGACAGATCTGAGGTCACAAGCTCTGCCGGGCGCGTCCATTTCGCACGAAATCAGGAGCCAAGCGGAAGAGTTCGTCCGCACCAGCACAATGCGCGGAAGTGGATCGCTGGTGCCGCCTGCAAACGGCGTGGCGCCCAGTCCAGAAGTGTGGCCGCGAAGAAGAGATGGCTCCCTGCCGCGCGAAAAGCCCGGTTTCTTCAAACGAGTGTTCGGCGGTGCATCTTCGCGCGTTGTCTCCATGCCTGCAGAACGGCCAAGCCCGAATCCAGCCCACCAAGAAAGCAGTGAGCGTGCCAACGCACCTGCCCGCTCAATGTCGCGCACCTCTGCAGGCTCGCACGCAAAGGGCGACGTGAAGCAAACAACCTCGACGTCTCAAAACACACCGTCACAGACTCTTAACAAGAAGCCATCGTCGTTCTTTCGAAGGCGGAAAAAGTCCACGTCAGACCCGTTTCAGCCACCCTCTTTGCCTGTCACATCTAACAATAGAACCCCACACACTGCCAGCACTGCCACCACTGCCAACATGGCCCACACGGCCAACACACTCAATGCCCACCCGACCGTGCACAAAGCCGAGCCGAGTCTCTCAATCAGCAGTTTGCGCAAGGTAATGGATCCCTTCCTGTCTCAGGACACACCTCCAATGCCGAGGGGTGTCACGGGCTTGAAAAAAGACGCCGCAAGACCCCATACGAGCGGCTCTGCGGCGGAGAACTCGGAAGACCCCGATATTTTTCACACCGGCTACACACCGCCTCCGGACGCATCTTTGGTAGCTCCGTCCCCGACGCCGCGGGACCAAGAAGAGAACCCAAACCTTAAGATGAAAGTCAAAAAGCGAAGACCAGATGTCCTTGCGACAACAAGCAGCCAGGATCTTGAAGGTACTGCTCTGTTGCAACATCCCGGTAGCGAAACACCAAACGGGACCATGCGAGATATTGCGAATGAGGGTCCCAAGCTGTCCTCTCCGTCGGCCGTCACTCCCTACGGATCGTGCCAGGTCGAACAGATCTTGACACGTCGGCCAAGCACGGGAGATCGCATCATCTCATCGCAAGATAACAGTCCAGTCGAGCACTCAAACCAGGCAATGCGGGATTTCAGTGCTGGTACAAATGTCAGTCTGGATCTGAATGAGGATGGTTGGTATGTAAAACCACGTCCAGCCCTGGAAGAGCCGTCCACGAAAACGTCAGAGCGACTTCTCCTGCGTCCAACTGCTTCGGAAGAGCGGATGAACGAGAGTGAGGATCTCTCGTCCATCGAAGGCTCACAGGCATCGCCCCCGACGGATTCTGAATACACGGTGCCGCCGGCTGAAGTATCCCCAATTTTAGAGACGTTCCAGTATGAACCCAAACCAAAGTTACTGTTGCCTACGGTGACTGTGGATAGTGACACTCATTTGCGCAGGTCGAGCGATCCGACCGTCACCAGAGTGCCTTCCCCACTCATAGATGAAGGCGCCGAGTACAAAGAGCGCGCTCGCCGCATCTACGAGGGCGATGAAGAAGACGTGCCAAAATTTGACGCGTGTTCATGGTTGGGCGAGCGGAACACGTTGAGCACAAAGACTTTGCAGGCATACATGAAATTGTACGACTTCGCGGGCCAGAACACGTTGGCCGCTCTGCGTAACTTGTGCTCGAAACTGATGCTCAGAGGCGAGACGCAGCAAGTCGATCGCATCATTACCGCCCTCTCGGCAAGATGGTGCGAATGCAATCCAAATCATGG
Organism: Pseudocercospora ulei; assembly: GCA_016165855.1. Lineage (NCBI taxonomy): Eukaryota > Fungi > Ascomycota > Dothideomycetes > Mycosphaerellales > Mycosphaerellaceae > Pseudocercospora > Pseudocercospora ulei. The sequence goes on from JACWNB010000010.1 coordinate 73,527, forward strand.
CTTTAAAGCGCAGGATGTTGTGCATACCATATTCTACTCACTTATCCTGCTCAACACCGACCAGCATCTTGCAGACATTGGCGAGAGAATGTCGAGGAGTGCCTACGTCAAGAACACGCTGCCAACCATCAAGCGCGTGGTCACTGATGCTGCGCCTAATGCTTTCGACGAGAGCTTGAAGCCGACACCGACTGGACTGCGACCGTCGCTGCCATGGACTGACCGCAATGACTCCAACGCTTCGGTGCCGACGCCACCTATGGTGGTGACGCCTGACACTGCCGACTGCTCTGGATCCCCGCCGACCGATTCGGCCGTAAACAACAGCCTCAGGCGTTTGTCCATCAGACCTGGTGTAATAAAGAACGATTCAGACGCACCAGATCCTGCGGGCACCAATATATCCAATGCACTTGTCAATAATCCGTGGACTGGTTCGCTGCGAGGATGGGAAACCGAGGTGGAAAACGTGCTGAAGTCCTTCTACAGCTCCATCCGTTCCGAACCACTGCCCCTTCATGGCGCTGTCGTGGGGGATCTCATAAGCGGCCGCAGTCTTTCGGTCGTGGATGTTGCAAGTGGCCTCAAGCGGACCGGATCTGTCGTCAGCAGGGCACCCTCGGAAAATATGTCATATCGTTCAAAGAGCGACTTCCGCCCCAGGTCTGCACGATGGCAAGGTAGAGCAAATAGATCGAGACTCAAGATCTATCCCGCAAGCACGGTCGGATCGTCGCGTACAAGCTTCGATGAAGGTAGTGGTTTCTGGTCACCGGCAATGAGCGGCAAATACTCATTCAGCAAGACGCTCACTTCTGCGTCGGTCGGCAGCTTCTCGAGCCCATTTTCGACCATAGAGTGTTTCAAGCATTCCATGGGATTTGCCAACGCTCTGTCGCAAGCAATCATTCGGGAAGAGAGCAATGGAGGTGAAAGTGAATCATTTTCCATGCCTGGAGCTGTGCTCGAGGACGAAAGCATGGCACTAGAAGGTGCGCCTTGGGCAAAGGAAGGCCTCGTCAAACACAAGCACCATCTGGAGACGCCCGACCGAAAGGCAAAGGTCAGGAATTGGAACGATTGTTTTGCCGTCATTAGTAAAGGCAAGCTGACACTTTTCGCCTTCAACACAACCGTCAAGACGCAGTCAGTGGGTCGCAAACCCCACTTCGGCAAGAGTGGCAAAGCGGCCAGTGTGACCTCCACCCGGGTCGGCGGCGGAGACTGGATGGAGAATGCGGAACAACTCGAAATGTTCATTCTTCGCCAGACAATCGCATCCACCCTTCCGCCACCTGGCTATAGCAAAGCCAGGCCGCATGTCTGGGCGCTGAGCTTGCCATCAGGAGCTGTACACCTGTTCCAAGTCGGCACACCCGAGATTGCGGAAGAGTACATGACTACGGCCAACTACTGGTCTGCACGGCTGAGCAAAGAGCCCTTGGCCGGTGGAGTGTCAAACATCGAATACGGCTGGTCCGACCAAGTCGTCAATACCGCGTTGATTCAGCGGAACGAGCTCGTCAACAAAGCGCCCTCTTCCCCGGCCACACGGGCTCATGCTCATAGCATGTCTGCAGATCGCCCGAGCCTGCAATTGCCCTTGCGCAACAGCTTCGATACTGGCTTGAGCACTGCGAAGTCCAGATTGCCTGGTGACAAAGTCTTGATCCACGAATGGCAACCACCCAGTCAGTCGATGATGGCCAGCCAGCTGCTGGAGGCCGATCAGCTCAAGCAACTTACAGCCTACGTCACAGCGTCGGAAAAGGAGATTGAGAAGCATAACGAGCTGAAACACGCGATTGAGCTTGCTGTAAGTCATGTCAATTTTCCAGCACTGTCGATTCCTGCTGACGAATGTTTAGTTCTCGCCACGTCACCCGAACTACAACAAAGCCATGACCAACTGGCAACGGAAGTCCGATTACCTTCTGCGAGAAATCGTCAAATTCCGAACGTATATTGACAGCCTGACTGCCGCGCAGAAGTCGAAAGACGCCTTCTACGCAAAGAAGGCGGACGGCCGCCTGTCACCCGTCGCTAAGGGCGACGACATGCACGATGGGATCGAGCGAGGTGCGATTGGCAGCATGGCTCCTCGCGGCATTCACACTTCTGGTTGATTCTTGATCTTGTAGGGAAAGATGGGCCATGGTTGAAGATTTTGACGATGAAGAAATCTCCTGTAACAACTGCTTCGCTCTACTTGGCGTGTTTCATTAGCGCGGCGTTTGCTGGGGAAGCACGAGGAGACGAGATGCGTATACCCGAGACGAAGCGAATGCACAGCGTCATGCACACACAGAAATGCCATCCGGTATGCTGGCGGTGTCACGTGACATTGATCGTCTCCCAAGTCGCGTCCTCGCCTCTGCCGCTGCCTCTCACGTGTTGCGCGGAGGCAGCCGCGGTGGCCACAACCTCCAAACCCACGGCAAACGCACGCCCAACGCATCGCCTGCACACTCGAGCACGGCCCCGTCTTCCACAAGACATCTGCGCCGACCGAAATGATTCTGGGTGGCTACCGCAATCCGCCGTATCGACTGCCAACACCGACCGGTGCGACCTCGGCCGGTCCGCCACACGACCGCGGCCGCGTCGGCAGCAGCAATCGGAAGCAGTCCCCGAAGCGAAAGCGGCCCCCGGAGCAGCAGACGACACCACCGGCTCCAGTCCCAGCACTCCGAATCGACACCGAGTACCACTCAGACAGCAGTGTGGAAAATGGCCCACACAGTCCCCGATCGAAAGTTGCCGAGCGGCTGAATCGGCTTGAGATCTCGCGGCCCGTCGACCATGTATCTCCGGCCAGCTCGCCGTCGCCTCGGAAGAAAGTCAAACGCAGTCCGAGAGCGAGGCGTCCCGGCGAGACGCCCGATCACCATGGTCGGGTTGAGATGCCCGAACGTCTCGGCGACCGCCCCCCTCTCTTCCTCGAGATGGGGGAAACGCCGGCGCGGGCATCGGCATCCGGAGCGGACGCGCGCGGCCGCACCACGAGTCCGACGCCCGCCGCTCCGTCCCCCGCGCCCGCGGGGGCCGACTCTTCTCCCCCGGCCCGTCAGAAACGCATGCTTTCCCCGCCTCCCCCGTCTCCCGCACTCACCGACGCCGCCCGGACCCTGCACCCCTCCTGCTTCCGCTCTCACGACACCTCTTCTTCCCTCACCTGGCAGGACTCGGAAATCACGGGCCACGAAATCACGTCGCCCGACGACGACGGCGAGGGCATCAACGGAATCGGCTTCAAGCCTACGCCCGCCATGGCGCAGGTGAGGAGTCAGAAGAGGAGACAGCAGGTCCTGGACTGGAAGGCCAGGGAGACGAGGGAGGCGAGGCAGAAGAGGATGGATCGGAGGCGCGGTGGCATGACGGGGGCGGGACGGAGTGCTGGGGAGGAGTACGGGAACAGGCACGTGAGATTTAGCGTGAATTTTGCGTGAGCGACTTGGTTGGATCAGCTGAAAGGTGTGGGGGGGGGGGGGGGGGGGGGGGGCGCGGGACGAGGGTATTCATAGCAGTCTCGGCGGACCGAGAGTTCCAGATTGATGAGGTGTACGGTGATGTTGATGCGGGCCACGATGTGATGGGTCTGGGGCGAGAGTCGGACGTCGCGAGCCTCGCATTCGACCGCGGGCGCGAGAATGCCAGCACGCCACTCGCTCAGTCTTCTTCGCTCTCGGTGACGGCTTCGGGCGTGGTTGCCACCGGCGCCTTCACGGAGCTCCCCGCCGAGCCATCATCAAAAAGCTCCAGATTCAGTTCGTGCATCGGCGGTCGGAATGGCCATTCCACCCACGCCTTGGCCAGGCCTTCGTACATCTCATCCGTCATTTGCCGGACTTTGAGGTTGTTGGGATCCAGTCGGCCTCCTTTCCGCGGATCGGTGATGGCCGGCACCATCGGGATGAGGTCTTGGGCGGCATTCGGCGCGAGTCGATCCAAGACCGAAGGCAAGCTTCGATTCTTCCAGCCGAAGATGAATTTCACCAGGTATTGGCACCATCGGGCGACTTCGTCGCGGCTCGCCAGTCCTGGCACGGCCATGTCGCGCTCGTGCGGTGTCATGTCCAGCAGTGCCACGTTTGTGGCGGGCTCGGCGTCGCTGGCTTGCGCTTGGAGCGGTTCGTATTGCCGCCTGTCCGACAGCAATATCGATGGGGAGACGGCGAGATCCAAGATGTCTTCCCACAGTCTCTCGACATCGGACTTGAGTGTCTTGGGCTCGGCAGCACGTTTGATTTTCTCATGCAAGGATGCAAGTTTCTGCTTGTAGCCTGAGACGTCCAGACCTTTGTCCTCCAGGACTTTGTAGTGTACTTCTAGATTGATGATGCTCAGACAGAGGTCTGCTGCGATTACCATTGCTAACTGGGACACGGGCAAGTTCTCGTTCCTCACCGGCTTGGACTGATGGATTCTTTTGCCCATGATAAGCGCCCGCGATGGGCTTTCGATGAGCCCCTCATGAACTTGTTTGTACTGAATTTGATCGACTTGTTCCTTCAGTACTGACCACTGTCTCTTTGCAAGTCTTTCACCCCCTGTCTTGGTGATATTGTCGAGGAGATTTTCCGTCCTCGAAGCTACACGGGCGAATTCTGATTCGAAGTCTGCTACCGTGTCGTATCGTACAGCTAAAGGTGAGCCCCAGGTATGCTTTCCATCGTCTGGGCAGTCGTCGACGGCGTGCGCGTCGCGCCCGTCTGGCAGGACCATACCTCTATCTGCCATGCGTGACCGGACCTGGTCAGCACTGGCAGCACTGATGCCGCTATATCGCGATCTGATGAATAAGGGGGCCCTGGCTTCCTTTATGTATGTGTGTACATTCTGGACTGCGGCCACTTGGTTTATGTTGCAGGCCAAACCATTTGAAGCACTGCCATAAGCCTTGTAGTTGGCCACGAAAGGAAACATTGAGATCTTGTCCTGCTCAGCGATCCACCACAACATCCTCACCAATCCGGTTTGATGGAAGAGGCGATTTGAAAGCGAAGACCAGGCTGCATGCTGGAGACCGAGTTGTGAGCCGACAACACCGCGCAAGGAAGACGAGAGGTTCTTCCTGCGCAGGAGCGAGCCAGTCACCAGAAGAGAGGTGTCAATCCGTCGAAGCTTCGGATCATCATCTGCCAGCCGTGTTCTCCCGAGGAATTTGCCATCCCGAAATACTTCTTCCACGTTCGATTGGTAATCGAGTGAATTGATGCCGCTTAGGCGGGTGTGTACGTATGTTGACCCAGGTCGATGTACCAAAGGTTCCACGAAAGGTCCGACGTAAGCTTCATCAGGCTCCATCAGGATATGACGCTTCGGCCTCAGGAAATCGTGGAGTTTCTCGGACCAAAGACACGCGCCGGGGTTAATGTCGACAATAGTGCATCCTTTGTAGGGCTCCAAGGTCGGAGCCAGGTATTTGATTACATCGTCTGCCAGGACCGTTAGGATATGATTGTCATAGTCAGACTCCACTGGCTATACCGCAAAGCTTCTCGCCCACTATGTCAGCTCTCGCGTGAACTCCTCCGCGGACGCGTCGCTGCTTTGCGTGGCCAGTGAAAAGTTCTACCAGCCGCTCTGCCAGTGGAGTCCGGTGCTGTGCAACCTTGGGAAGCGGATGTCTTCCCATGAACAACGCCGGCAAATGCAACCGAATCGACCAGGCCCGAAAGAAAATCCACCGAGATGGAACACGATTACGGTCGGAGGTTGATGCCAGAGTGCACAAGTTGCTTCGCGCGGTCCGCCATCGGCGTATGTGAATTCCTCCACACCCTGCCCTCTGACTAATATCTCGTTGTTCCGGCAGCAATAACTAACCAACACACTTCCAGTCTGCCTCAGAAGTGCACGATCATGCCGACTCTAGGGACGTGAACGATCGATGCCGGCACTGAATGAACATTCTCTGTCTCTGCCTTGATCAGGACGGATCTTGACGAGGACGGATCATACCCCCTTTGCGCCTTCTGTCCCAAGCCCTGGTGTTCGAACAGAGCTGGCTGCCAGACCTGGAGAATGCATGAGAGAGCAAGTCCACGACGTCTTGAGATCCGGGCCCCAGGGAGTCTGTCGGCGTCGAGGATATCAACTGTCAGCTTCGGCGACAGAGCTTGGCGACCGCCGACATGGCCTTGTCCCGACACCACGCGGCTCTCTCGAGGCCGCGCTCAGTGGAAGATATTGTGAGGGAAGCTCAGGACTTCGACTTCAACACCGGCCGCTCCCTACAGCAATGGCTTCGTGCATCGAAAATGCTGCTGACTGAGGCGGCTATCTGCGAGCAAGAGGGCCACATTGCCATGGCCTATCTCTACCTATATCGCCATGCAGAACTCGTCTTGAGCAGGTTACCTCACCATCCCGAGTACAAAGACGCTGCATTCAAAGCCGAGTTGGCACAGGCACGTAGGAGTCTACAGAAGAACCTGGTCAAGCTGGAGCAATGGAAGCCACTCATCAACCAAGAACACGTTCGTTACGTCCAGGCCATGGAAAGGAAGACGGCCGAGCGGCAACGAGTGCAGGACGAATTCGATCAAGCAGCCAACGATTGTGCTACATACAATCAGGCTCGGCGAGGCTCGGCTGCTGATATCGGTGTCGAAGATGATTTGCAAGCTCTCAATGCCAATGAGAATCGGGAATTTGCTGTCAACCTGGCGCAACGGGAGATTAGGCGTCGCGATGCGTCCAGGCAGTCGACGACTCAGGCTGGCATATCACCCGCAACGGTGGCCGAACGGAGAAAAGGCTTGGTGGCCCAGGAAGAACAGGCTTGTTTTGACGAGCAACATGGTTCAAATGACGGAGTACGGGACGCAGGCCGACTTCTTCAGCGGCAGCCGTATGCAGGAATCCGAGAGCAGGATTCTCCGCAACAATCCTATTCGGCGTGCCGTTATCCTCGAGTGCTACAGAAGGAGAGCCGAATGTCATGGGAACCGCAACCGATGCGACCGAGCTATCCTCAACCCCCACAACCGTTGCCGCCAAGGGTACCAGCAAAAGAGTCATTGCACAACCATTCTACTCCAGCATTGCACGCGCCACCTCCTCGTCCACCAAGACCGGACACGTACACTACGCCACGGACAGCCAGTCTCTCAACTCCACCAGAGCATCACCGGCAGGCACCTTCCAAATACACGTTCACGCCCACCGCATTCACCGAATCCGGCGCTCCACTCCGAACCGTCCTCCTTCCCCCCGACCTCCGCACGGCCTTCCTCAACCTCGCCCACCCCAAGACCTTGCGCAACCTCGAAACCTGCGGCATCCTCGCCGCCACGGTCATCTCCAACGCCCTGTTCATCACCCACCTCGTCATTCCCGACCAAACCTCCACATCCGACACCTGCGACACCACCGAGCGCGGCGACGCCGCGTTGTTCGATTACTGCGACTCCCACTCCCTGCTGGTGTGCGGCTGGATCCACACCCATCCCTCGCAGTCGTGTTTCCTCTCCTCCCGCGACCTGCACACCTCCTCGGGCTACCAGGTCATGTTGCCCGAGGCCATCGCCATCGTCTGTTCCCCGCGACACCTCCCCGATTGGGGCGTCTTCCGGCTGACCGATCCGCCGGGGCTGCCGCACATTCTGGACTGCACGCGGCAGGGCTTGTTTCACGCGCACACGGAGAGTGATTTGTACACGGATGCGTTGCGACCGGGGCACGTGGTGGAAGGGCCGGGGTTGACGTTTGAGGTCGTGGATTTGAGGAAGTGACGGACAAAGGAAGGGTGGACGAAAGGCGCGTGGGCATCACAATCATATCGGATCGGGGGCATTTGTTTTTTTTTGGGGGGGGGGGGGGTGTGTTTTTCTCTTCCAAAGCATATACATGTTCATCATCATGCAATGCTGGCTGAACTAGCAGAGCGAAGACGTGACGCGTGCCATGGCCCCGCCCGTTACCCCATACTGCATATCGAGCCGCCGCCTCGGATCACGTTTCACGGTGAGCAGGCATGGCGATTGATCTCTCTCCTCGACGCCGTCGCAGACCGCGGTTCCCCCGCCGACCTGACCGGCAGCGGCAAGCAGGCAACCCCGTCGGTCGGATGAGAGAGAAAGCGCGTCCCGTGCGCCAGTTACGGCTCGAACCCAAACTTTCCCAACTGGCTCTGTCCGGCACCTTCCTTCATCCGATCGTTCGAAGTAGTATCCATGTGCTCCCTCATAATCCTCTCGGCCTGATCGGCACCACCGGCGGCTCCGCCGATGCCAGGTCTCCTGCGAGCCGCATCGGGAGTGGTCGCGGCAGCGGCAGCGGCAGCGGCATCGACGACCGGTTGATCATAAGCCCTGCCATCGATATGGCGCGGCTCTCGCACGTTCTTCGCCCCGCCCGTCGCGCCGGACATGGTGCTCTGTCGCGCAGGAGTGCGGGCGCCCTCGCCAAACGCCACAAGACTGGGCGTGCCCTCCTCGGACATGCCTCCCACGGAAGAGTTGTCCATGTCCATGACGTCTTCGCGGTCTTGGTCTTGGCTCTCGCTCATCTTGTCGTACGTCGTCTCGCCCGCCTCGCTGTCGCCCTCGGCCCAGGTCGTGCGTGCGCCCACCGAACCCGTGGCCGAGGCGCTGCCCACGGTACTACGTTCGCGGCCCAAAGCGGGGTTGCCGGTGCTGTCGAAGTACGACACCGCCGGAGGGATGGGAGCCGAGGGGGCGGCGCTGCCTTGTTGGCGGGCGGTGGTGACGCGCTCGAGGCCGGCGAGGCGGGAAATGCGATCGGCGCGCTCGGCGTCGAGTTGGTGGGAGAGGCCCGAGGGACCTTGGTGATGCTGGTGGTGAGGGAGATGGCCGCGGTGGCCGTCTTTGATTGCGACGGTGGAGAGCTCGGATATGGAGGTTGTGGTGGAATTGGGAGTGCCGCTGCGGGAACGGCACGGTCAGCGCGTCATATGAAGACGGTCACTGCGGGAGCCGGCGCAGCACATACGGCACGTCGCTCGGGGTGACGGGCTCCGACGGCGGCGGCGGAAGGTTGATGAGGGTTGGCACGTTGGACATGGTGAGTGCGTGCGCTCCGATCGGGTGCCTGTGGGTGGGAGTGCAAGCAGTTGTTGGTGCGCGCGCGAGTTGCAGTGCGAAAGTCGCGCTTAGGCGCCATGACGTATCATCGGCATGCAACATTGGAGCCCGCCGCCCGCCCCTGCTGCTCGAGACCCCGCCGTCTCGGCTCTCGAGACCCCGCCGGGCTGCTCGCATGCTCGCTCCATGTCATGAATTGGTTATTGTTATTTGGCGATGAGTTCAATCGAGTTTCCCGCAGTCAACTATATCATATCGCTCAGTCGAACGGCCGCGGCTGGTTGAAAGCGCCGCTGTGCGGTACAAGTCACAAATGCTCGGTCCAAAACCCCTCGCCGCTGGGACATTTTCCTGATCCCGCGCCAGAACGCCTCACACATGCAATGGCTCGGGCCCACAGCTTGCCGTCACGGCTGCAGCTTCCACCGTACCATTTACACTGGCAGAGGAAATGTACTGGCCCATGCAGCGATCTCATCCTTGAGAGGGCCAACCTCGGGCACGGACTGTCTGCCCCCGGCAAGCTTGGCCTTGAAGTCCTTCTGCTTGTTGGCCTCCTTCGGCAGCTCCGATTGCACTTTCTGGGCGAGCTTGATGGCCTGGTCAATGTATTGCGCAATCTTGTCAAAGTCTTGCTCGCCCATGGCTCTGCTAGTCATGGCGGGTGCGCCGATCCGAATGCCGCATGGGGTGAGAGCAGACTTGTCGCCAGGAGTGGTGTTCTTGTTGCAGGCGATGTTGATCTGGTCAAGCACGGCCTCAACACGGGCCCCGTCCAGACCCAATGGCTTCAGGTCAAGCAGGACCATGTGGTTGTCGGTACCATCGGTGACCAGTCTGTAACCAAGCGCCTTGAAGGACTTCTCGAGCTGCTTGGCGTTCTTGATGACCTGCTGTTGGTACTGCAGGAACTCTGGTGTCTGCGCCTGCTTCAGTGCCACGGCCAGCGCGGTGATGGTGTGGTTGTGTGGACCTCCCTGGTGGCCTGGGAAGACAGAGAAGTTGATTGGGCCCTCGAGATCGTAGAGCACCTGCACTTCCTTGCCTGCCTTGACCTCGGTCTTTCTTACGCCCTTGCGAAAGAATATCATGGCTCCCCGTGGACCACGCAAGCTCTTGTGTGTGGTCGTTGTAACAATGTCGGCGTGCTCGAACGGCGACTTGTTGACGCCAGCGGCAACAAGTCCAGAAATGTGAGCCATGTCCATCATCAGGTATGCGCCGACCTTGTCCGCAATCTCTCTCATTCTCTTGTAGTCAATCTCACGGCAGTACGCAGAAGTACCGGCGACGAGAACTTTTGGTCGGTACATCAGAGCGTTCTCCTCCAGCCGGTCGTAGTCGATCAAACCAGTCTCAAGGTTGACGCGGTACGGGAAGGTCTCAAAGTACGTCGACACCGCCGAGATCTTCTTCGTCGGCGTCTGGTATCCGTGGGACAAGTGCCCACCGTGTGGCAGATCGAGACCCATCAGCCTCTCGTGAGGCCTCATGATGGCCTGGTAGACCTGTAAGTTGGCAGGCGAGCCCGAGAGACATTGCACGTTGACTCCCCACTTGGCTGGGTCAAGACGGAATGTCTCGAGCGCCCGCTTTTGGCAAGTGAGCTCGATCTCGTCGATGTGCTCGTTGCCACCATAGTAACGTGCACCTGGGTATCCCTCAGAGTACTTGTTGCTCATCGGTGAGCCCAGAGCATCGAAAACGGCTCGCGAAGTAACGTTCTCCGACGCAATAAGAAGGATAGATTCTCGCTGCCGCTTGATTTCCTTGGCCATGATCTCGGCGATCTCTGGGTCGGTGTCGACGAGAGATCTCTGCATCAGGTCCTGGTGGGCCTGGGGCAGAGACAGGTGTGCTGCTTGTCCATTGCCTCCGTCGATAGCCATGATTGCTGTCGTATGGCGGGGAATGGAACACTCAAAGCTGGAGATCACTAGGGACAATCGACTCACTCACAAGAAAGAATCTTTTTGCCCCGGCGAATGGAGGTCGGTCTCCGATGCAAGGACGCTGCCCACTGAGCCAATCGGAGTCGCACCATCTGACCGCCGCTTTCGCGTCAAGCACGCGGTAGGAGAGCTCGCCACTGCTCCTCATGACTTCCTCTGGTCCAAACAGACGATCCAGCACGATTATGATCGATGGTGTGGATGAGATTGAAGCCGAACTGGTACACAGGACAACCTACTTATCATCGTCCGCGAACGCAACCGTGCTGGCAAATCATGATGTGTTACTTGAAATGGCAATGAGCGGATACAGTGCCGCCCGCAGATCTCACTGCGTGGGGACATGGGAACCGCGATAGTTATGCAATGTGGGTGCCTCAACATGATAGCCTGGGTCGTTGAGCTTGAGGTGGAGATGCTTCAGATGTTTGCTGTGTGACCTCGTATGGATGGTCCACCTGACCACCACACTGGCCACCTCGAGTTGGTGTCAGAGACGAGGTTGAGCCGGCTCGTGATACGTGGCTCTTCCCGTGAAGATATAAACCACCTCTGCAGACAGGTGGGATAGACATTCATCTTGGTGTGATGGGCTTGTTGGTGATAGCCGAGGTTGTTGACACGTGACACGTAATGTGTGGAAAGGACTGAATGTGCCTCTATCTGACTACGGCTAGCTACGCCGCTGGCTTATGGCATATCCAGCCACGACAACACCGCTTTCGCAACTGATAGCAACGCTTCGAGCTCAGACACGACAGTTGAAAAGCCAGTCACGACTGCGCCTAGTCTCGCACGGCACAGTTACAGCCGCCGCTGCAGCTCCTTTCCATAAGGAACAGAAGGTCAACGACAACAGGCTTCGGAAGGATTACAAGGACAGAAAGGTGCAACCGGTGTATAACGACGCCCAGTGTTACGTCCATCCGAACAGCGACCACACAAATAGCCGGTGTTTTACTCAACACGAACACCTTCGTAGCGCGCACCCCCGCAACGAGCGCCCTCGTAACCGGCGACACTCGCACTCTCGTGAGCGGAAGAAAGCACTAGTTAACCGCAGCTGCTATTGAACCAGCCCCTGCGGACGACGACCTGAACCGAGCCGGCACAGCCATTCCATCTTTGTGTGTCAGCGATTGAGGGCACGACACGGAATAGACAGAAGGATTCAGGCTCAAACTACACAGAAAGATAAGGCTAAAGCTTGAGCACGTCGCAAAAGGACCTGAAACTATGCCTTTACCTGCATCCACCCGAGGTTGTTCCGCGCACATTCAATCACAACCCAGGAGCAGGTGCGGTTCGAAGATGACTCGGCATGGGGTTATTGATGACGTCACAGCCGTTGAACCGCGACCAGCAACACATGATGTTGTCGACGTTTGAAGAACACATGTCAACCGCCACGACAATATGGCAGAAGTAGCAGCGGGCGGTATCATCGCCTACGAAGTGGCTGAGACGGCTGTCCAAGCTGGTGCAGCAGGATACATGGTGTAGGCAGCAGACATGCTGCAAGCACAGCTCATGCAATCATTCGCTGACCACGAAGGCAGTGCCAAAGATACTATGCCATTGAAAGCACAGTTCACTCAGATCGCAGCTGCGAAGGACGATGAGACCAGGTCAGTAATAAGCATGATTCGCCTGGAACGATGATGGAAGGCTAACTCGAACAGACTCTCCCTTGCACGTTCAAACCACTCCGTAACCGTCATCAAGAACAAAGCGTATATCTTTGGGGGCGAGACGGCTTCCCAGGGGGTCGCGAGCAACGAGATCCACGCGGTGGCCATAAGCCATCCGTCAGACGACAAGCTCGGCCCAGACTTCTCGGTCTTCCCTGCTGTTGCCGCCATTGAAGGACAGCCGGTACCAGCTGCAAGGACAAAGCATGCAGCCTGTGCTTTCAACATCTGCGTGGCGATATTCGGTGGTGTGGGTGAAGCCGGAAAGCTGGTCGACGACCAGCCAACATTGTGGCTCTATGTGACAGACACGTCGGCTTGGGAGTCTCTCACCGCAGATGGCAACACCGCACCCGTCCAGAGAAGCGAAGCGAGGCTTTTCGACTGTGACAATAATCTGGTCCTATATGGTGGAGTCGATGCAATCGGCAACCGGCTTAGAGACGTCTGGCACTATTCATTCTCCAGCAAGCGGTGGACATCTTTGCCTAGCGCACCACTTTCGACCTCAAACGCGGCCTTGACCGATGGTGTGCTGTATCTCATCGATGGAGCCGATCAGATGTCGAGCAATGTACACTCGCTGCATATGGATCCTTCTGGCGAGAAGGCCGCCTGGGCAACTACGAAATTTCCCACCAATCCTCTGACGCCTGGACCGAGACCGCGCGTAGGAGGTGGCCTGGTGCCAATTTCCACCGGCTACGGTCGGAACTACCTCTTCTACTTCTTTGGAGCCAGACAAAACCCAGCAACCGCCGAGGCAGCTTCACCAGACGAAACAGAAGATCCCACGCAATGGTCTGACAGCTGGACGTATCAGATACCCTCCAGCAGTCCCGAGGTCAAGTCCACCTTGAGCATTACTGAGGCCATCAGGCCATCCAAGATCAAGGATGTGATTCGAGGAAAGCTCGGACTTGACTCCGGCGAGCGAAGCTGGGCAGAAGTGGAAGTGCAACCACCTGGCGACCTTGTCACCGGTGGAGGCAAAGTGCACCCCGGTCCGCGAGCCTTCTTCGGCGCCGATCGTGTGCCCGAGAAGCATTCGGTCGTGATCTGGGGTGGTCTGAACGCCAAAGGCGAGCGAGAAGGCGATGGCTGGATCATCCAATTCGCAACCGGTTTGCTATCGTAATCGCGACGGCGAGTGACTTTCTATCGACCGTGTCGCACGATGAAAAAGATCCCTCCGCGCGGGTCGCCCGTCGATGCGCACGTCTCTTCCATCATCCCGCCCCCGAGCCGTGTTCGTCTATCTGCGTATTGCATGTGGCCGGTTGTCGCGCCTTCTCGTTGCGCGTCGTGCGATGGTGTTCTCGCGTTCCCGCATCGCCACTCTCCTCTGCCATCCCTACAGCACACCACAGGCATCACGAACTCTATCACGCACTCCGATCCCACGGCACCGGTGACTTCACTACTTGAAAACGCAACCCTCCTTCCCGGTCTCGGGGGTGTACGATCCGCCGCGGCAGCCCGTCCCGCAGCACCGGCTCCGGCCCCGTCGGTTCGTTCTGTCCGCGACACGTTTCGTCGTGCCGAGAGATTTTGTCCCCCCTCCGTGGGGTCCCCATGCGTCCCGAGATTTCCTCGGAAGCCGACGACAGGAATCGTGCGTCGCGGGTTCTTTGCCCCCCCGTCCCGTCGTGGTGGCTGAGAACAGCATCTCAAACTGCGGGCGAACCGCTGCGGGAGATGAGATACGAGCCTCCCCCCCCCCCCCCCCCAACACACAAACCCAACGGGAGGGAGTCGGATTTCAGCGGGGCGAGTGGGGCGGGCTGAAAGCGATGTCGGTGTAGGCGGACGATGCGGGCGAGGGGGCGGAGGAGGAGGTCTCCGGGTGTGCGGTGGAGAGCATGTATTTGGAGACGTCGGCGATGCCTTCGGAGCTGGAGGGGATGCGGAGGCGGAGGTGGGGTCGAGCCGAGGCGGAGGAGCGGATGCGCGGGCGCGGCGGAGGGGCGAGGGGGTGGATGGTGCCTTCGGTCGGCGGGGCCGGGGGGGGGGTGGGGGTGTCGAGCGCGGCGCCGCGGAGGGGGGGGGGGTGGTGGTGGTGGTGGTGGTGGTGGTGGTGGTGGTGGTTCGGAATGTGCATCGTGGGCGTGGGGCGCGCGGGGTGGGGGGGTGTGTGTCGTAGTGTCGTTTCAGCCCGTCGCGCCGCGCGAATGACTGGTTGCATTGCAGGCACGAGTAGGGCGTGGCGTGCGAGTCTGGGCCTCCGGCCGGTCAGCGAGGGGATCGGTCCCGACACACACTCTCTCGTTCGCAGAACCACCCACGGACGAGCATGTGCCGCTCCAGATGCTCCGATTGGGCGAATGACTTGTCACAACAGGTGCAGTTCATCGTCGTGCCGGGCGCTGTGCGGGGGGTTTGGATCTGGCTTCAGCATGTGGTATGGGGTGGGGTGAGAAAAAAGATGTCGATCGAGGGTGCTGTACCTGTGAGGCCGCGACGCGGCGTCGAGCTTGACGAGGACATGGCCTCGACGGATACAGTTCACGGGGTGATGGTCGTTCGGGGTGGGTAGTGGTTGGCCGCGTCAATTCGCTGACGAGCCACTTCCAAGCGACCGGTAGGATGGGGTGAGACGGGTTGTTGGAAGGCCTCGATCTCAGTCAGGGCTATGCTCTCTCGTGTGCGATCAATCATACAGAAGCCACTGCCCAGCGGCACAGATGTGATTCTTACACCTGCCCTCGCCGTTGGATATCAGCATACGAACATCTGATGTGAGGAGAAAGCGGTTAAATACTGCGACAGGACGCCTAGAAGTGGGCTGAGCTGAAGCAAGGCGAAGACACAGTCAATGTGTCGTACGAAGCCATCAGGTTTACGCGAAATGGCATATTTTTCGCTGCCGTTCGGAGTATTCATCATGGCATGCGGTCGGGAAGGCATGCATGCAGGGCGCGTCAACACGGCCGTTGAAGTCTTGGGTACCGGTGAGTGGTTTCCAACTGCTCAGCACTCACGGACCTGCCGTGAGATGATGGTGCAGATCAGGAGCTGGAGGGCGCCGCGGTGTTCAAGCACCGAAATAGCGAGCGGCCAGGCCCGCGGATGGCTTGGTGCCGGGAATGCAGAGGGGACCCGTTCGGTGCCGTCGATGATATACATTGGCATTGCAGAATCCGAGTGTACAGCAGAACGGTGATGATGATGATGATGATGATGATGATGATGATGATGATGATGATGGTGGCGACGATCAAGTGCAATCGATGTGCGTGTCGAAAGGCCGACGTCGCTCCTTCAACACCGCGGTTCGAGGAATACGACATCATCTCTGGATGTGGCCATGACAGGACTGAAGATCGTGGTGCTGGCGCTGTGGCCGGGAGCATCGGAGGACGAGATTGCGGAGCGTGTGAGGGACTACCAGTCGAAATATCCAGAGGCCAAGATCGAAATGCTTGCCCCCAGCACACCAGTTCGCCGTGTGCCGGACGACGAGAAAGGCAGCGTGCAGTTCTACGGCACGCAAGATTCCATCGTGATCCACATGTTTGGACCAGAAGCAGCAGCAGGCGTGTGCGGCCTGCTGCGTGCGCACTATTCGCGTCACGGGTGCGCGATGAATGTCGAGCAGCTGGTCTTCGATTCCGCGCCCGTGTCGTGTTGGGCGAGCACGCTTTCGAAGCCATATCAACTGCTCGTCTCGGCGTGCTCCTTGATCTGTGCTCCATTTCTGCAGTCCGCCACGCTGTACGATGGCGAGACCTGGGTCAAGCAGGATCTGGAGAGCACATATCTGCTTCCGGCCAACGTCAGCAGGCGCTATCTCTCTCCGACGGAAGGCGAGGACGCCGACTACGAACGACAAATGCCCATGGGGTCCTCTGGATGGCACGCCCAACAAGCTGCGGGGTGGTCCGATGTCAGCCGGCTTCTGAGAGCACCGCATTGCTCCAGACCACCCTGGGTGGCGGTCGGACCGACGATTCTTGTTCGGGGGATTCATACAGTGGTTCGTGCGGCATCGCATGGCCAAGATGGCTCAGGCAGAGGACTCGGGATGTCCGGGTCGACATCTGCTCGTGCTGTCCGCGGGACGTGCGACGTTTTTCTATAAATAGCAACTGGGCGTGGGCGATGGTCAACATCGTTCCGGGCCATTGCTGTTGTGTATGTTCTATATTCCCCCCACTCGAAAGCTCTCTGCACTCTTCTTTGGGCCTCTCTTCTCGACCCACTGCGCTCTGTGTCACGGAATGTAGCCGAGGGCTGCAGTCGATGGAAGGCAAGAAAGAGGGAACTGCCGCCATAACAAGGGGGCTGTCGCAAGGTGCAGGACTGTTGATCCACGAGACTGTTGTGTGACAGGCTCAAATATGCTCAACGGCTGACATGACCGCTGCAATGGTATCGGTGCGAGAGGGAACAGGCAGTCTCCATTTGCAAAACGAAAAAAAAAAAAGAAAAACCGCTGAAAAGTGACAGATGATGGGAGGAGCGTGGGTAGGCGCCAGGCGTAATGCAAAGTCAAATTATCTGCTCGACCGGCCAAGGGTGAAGGTGATGATGACGACGGCACCGAGGATGACAATGGCGCCAGGAATCAAGAGCTCGTTGGGCACGCCTGGGATGACTTGGTCTTGACTTTTTGCTGATTGCGGTGGTGCTTTGCGGTTGCGGCGTTCGCTGACGTGGCGGATTTCGTCCTCTTCCTCGTCCGAGTCGTACTGCTTGCGATGTCGGACTGCGCTCTCTGGAGGTGTTGGCTGGATGATGGTGGGCTGTGGGTCGAGCGTGGCGGGTATGGCGGGCTTCTCTGGGTCGTGCACGAAGAGGTCGACCTTGTCTTTTCGGGCAGCCTGGGCGAGCATGATGGCTTCCAGGAGGTCGTGGTCGGTTGTGATGGAGACGGTGTCACCTTCGTTGTCGAGGTAGCTGAGCGCGAACCCCGCGTGCTGGAGTTTGCCGCTTTCGAAGGCGGGAACACCGCCAAGTCCTTCTGCTTCGGCGCCCAGCTTGTCGGCAATGACCCGGATGAGCTCACCCAGACCTTGAGCGGCGATGACATGGAGGCGGTGCACGCGACCGCTTGGCGCTTTGAACTTGAACGTGAACGGCGTGTCTTCGATGTTGGCACCGGCAAGCGTCGATGGCTCATCATGCTCAGCGCCGACGTGGGAGGCAGAGTCGGTGGGCAGAACAGAGTCTCCACGATCCATCATGCCAGGACGATGGCCGTCGGGAGAAATCATGGCGGACCTGTCAGGAGTATGAGGTAGGTGACTGCCGTCGCCAGACATCAATGACTCGGTATCGCCCTGGTCCATGGACATCCAGAATTTGCTCCACGCCGGACCCGCGCCATCAGCCTCGTTGGTCGACATGCTGTTGATCTGGTCCAGGGTGGCGTATGTGAGTTTGAGGACGTCGACCATGCCGACTATTTCGTCGCTCTCCTTGTTCATAACCGGAAGATTCAGGTAGTGGCCATCATGCATCTTGCGCAGAGCCTGTTGGATGCTCATATCCATGGGTGCAAAGTCGGGGTGGGGAGTCATGACGCGGATGACACTGCAGTTACCTGGGTCCAGTCCCGCAGCAATGACACGGAGGACGACGTCCTTGGAGGTGAAGATACCTGTAATCTGGCCTTGATCTTGGACCAGCACGGCGGTGGTGTGATTGTCTTTCATGAGCTGGGCTGCCTCCTTGACGCTGGTGCGCACTGAGACGGTGGTCGGGGGAAGGCCGTTCAAGACAGATTCGAGAGTGGGGCCAGACATGCGGTGTCTCACCGCTTCGACATACTGGATGATTTGCTGCGGCTGGCTCGATCCCAATTCGGCCTGCACCCCCTCCAGGGCATCGTACAGCTTCTTGGAGGAGGCATATGCTCGCTCCAGCTTCTCCATGGCGTCGTAGAAGCACTTGGTGATGTCCAGAACACCCGAGATGTCGTGGTTTTCGTCCATGACGGGCAGGTGTCGGAAGCCCTTGCGGACCATCAGGTCCAAGGCATCGGTGGCGCTGGTGTCGGTCTTGGCACACAGCGGGTTCTTGGTCATGATGTCGGCGACGGTGACGTTGTTGGCCTTCAGGCCCGCGCCCACGACCCGGAAGGCCAAGTCCTTGGCGGTGAAGATGCCGGCGATGCGGTCGTCGTCGTCGGTCACGAGCACGCAGTCCTCTCGCTTGGCGGCCATCAGCTGGGCGGCCTCGGTGACGGTCAGGGCCGGCTTGATCTGCAAGGCCTGGTTCGGCTTCAGGGCGAGGACGGTGCCGGGCGGTGCTTTGCGCCGCTGCGCCGTGCGGCCCGCGGGGCCTCGCTTCTTGCTGAGGTCCTTTTCGAGCCTGCTGCGGATGGCCTGCACGGCAATCAGTGATGCGCCCGACACACGTGCCCTGGCGGCGGCGGACCTCGTCTCGCTTGGACTGCTTGGCCCGGCTGGCGCTGTAGGGGGCCGGGTGCGAGACGTCGCTGGCGGAGGGCGGATGCGCCTGCGTGTCGAGCCGCGGCCGCGGGATGCCGCTGGACGCGCTGATGGTGTCGTAGCCCTGGGGGCGAGGCGTCTTGGGGGTGGCGCGGGCGCCGCTGGCGGTCGACATGGCGGCGATGGTCCACCGAGCCTTCCGTCGAGCCTTCTGTCGATGACAGCCCCCGAATCGAATCAAATGCTGTGCTCAACGACACCCCCCGAGCCGAATCGAATGCTGTGCGGGACAGACCCGTCGGCATCACATCACACGCCCGCATGACTAACCGACCGCGCCCGGCGCCGCCTCACGGGCGGGCGGGAAGCAGCCGCCCGAGCCTTGGCATCCTCCACGGCCGAATATTTCGCATTTCGTGTCCGCCCGTCGACAGCCGCCGAAGATTCCGCATTTCGTCCCCGCCTGTCGACGGCCGCATCGCCCATCGCCCATCGCCCATCGCCATCGCCCAGCGCCCCGCGCCCATCGAACCCTCCCGCCTCCGCCCCCGCCCCCCCGCCACCATGGTCAAGAAGCGCGCCTCCAACGGCCGCAACAAGAAGGGCCGCGGCCACGTCAAGCCCATCCGTTGCTCCAACTGCTCGCGATGCACCCCCAAGGACAAGGCCATCAAGCGATTCACCATCCGCAACATGGTCGAGTCGGCTGCCATCCGTATGCCGTCCCCTGCCAATCCGCCGTGCGCCCATGCTCACCGCGCCTGCTAGGTGACATCTCGGACGCCTCCGTCTTCAGCGAGTACGCCGTGCCGAAGATGTACCTGAAGCTGCAGTACTGCGTGTCCTGCGCTATCCACGGCAAGATCGTTCGGTACTGCCGTGCCGCACTCGCCATCCCGCGTCCCCCCCACTAACGCCTCCTCCCAGGGTTCGTTCCCGCGAGGGTCGCCGCAACCGTGCCCCGCCCCCGCGTGTGCGATACAACAAGGACGGCAAGAAGGTCAACCCCACCCAGACCGCCAACAAGCCACTCGGCGGCCAGGCATGAGGGGCCGCGCGCGTGGGGTCAATGGTCGCATGAGACGGAGTTGATGGCGCACATGCCCAGGCGGGAGCGAAAAGAGCCAGCCGTGTACGCTCTCGGATACCAGCCGGAAAGCGGGATGATGCCCCTGCTCCGGCGCCGTGGATAGCTTCGAATGCACTGGAGTCCTGCTCCACCAGACAGATGTACCTGCAAGACCGCGCTTCGGCTCCTTGCCAGATGATCCCTGTCTCGGCTCGCCAGAGTCTAGTCGGTCGACTGGAGCACAAGCTCCGCGTGGGACCGACGACCTTTTGCCTGTCCTCGCCGTGAGGCTTCGTGGGAGACGCTGCTGTGCCTTTTTGTGCGCGTGATCCCCACCACCCGGTCGGCTGTCACGCAGCCTCAACACACACCACACGTCTGCCGTGCGGCGAGCGGGGCATTCATCGCTCAGCTGACCGAGCGCGCTCCATCACGACCGCATCGTCTCACCACGCCACCGTCCTTGGCTTCGTGCTCACAGCCGTGCACACATATACACCCATCGAAGGAAGCCACCTTCGGCGGAGCTTCCACTGTGCCCGTCATCAACCGATCACTGATCGTTAGGTCGAGATGGGTCTTTTCAGTGATCCGGATGCTGCCCGCGCGGGGCATGCATTCTCATTGGTCCGGTTCGATGTTCGATGGGCTGACCGTGTCGAGTCGCGCGCCCAGGAACTCGTGGCCGAGCTGAAGGCCCGATGTGATTTGCTTCCCTCGCAAAGCTCAGCGCTGCTCTCCCTGTCACTGCCACATGCCCATTCTCAACAGACCTCGAGATGAGTCATGTCAGGCTGTCGGCTTGGTTCTTATCGTCGACTGCGAGAATCTAGAATCCCGAAACCACGCTCCATCGTCCGGCCGGTCAGCACGCTCTCGCGCATCGCGTGCATCGATGGAAGATGAGGTTCAAGATCCACGTGCTGTGGAGCGCGCCTGAGATCGACCCCATGCACGGGAAAGCGAGAACCATTCCCGTCTTCAACCCCGTCGACAGGCACGGTCGGGTCTTCTTCTTCTCGTGGTTCGCATTCTTGCTGGCCTTCTGGTCGTGGTATGCCTTTCCACCCCTGCTGCACCACGTCATCGCCCAAGACCTGAAGCTCACGCCGATCCAAGTGAGCAACTCCAACATCATTGCCCTGTGCGCCACGCTGCTCCTCCGCCTCGTGGCCGGGCCGTGCTGTGATCGATTCGGCCCGCGACGCACCTTCGCCGGCGGTCTGCTCCTCGGTGCCATTCCGACCTGGCTGGCGGGAACGACGTCGAATGTGCGCCAGCTTTACGCCCTCCGCTTCTTCATCGGTGTCCTGGGAGCCACTTTCGTGCCCTGTCAGGCGTGGACCACGCGCTTCTACCACACCAACATCGTCGGCACCGCGAACGCGTTGACGGCAGGGCTCGGCAATGCCGGTGGTGGCATCACCTACTTCGTCATGCCGGCAGTGTACCAGAGCTTGGTCGACGACGGCCTCACCCCGCACGTCGCCTGGCGAGTCGCGTTTGTTGTCCCTGCCATCCTCATCACCACAGTCGCTTGCGCGCTTCTGCTGCTCTGTGACGACACCCCGACCGGCAAGTGAGCCGACCGCACTCGGGCCGTCGAGAACACCAAGTCCACCGACCCGTCTGCCACACCCACGCCCCGAGCTCTGAGCGACAAGGAGGGGAAACGTGATCAGGCTCATGGGACACACGGGGACCACGAAGCGCACATGGGTGAGCCGGCGATGCTGACCGCAGCTCGCGGAGAAGTGATCCAGAAGCCATCCTTCTTCCAAGAGACCGTGAACGTCGTCTTCTCACCCCCGACCATCGTCCTGGGAGCGTGCTACTTCTGCACATTCGGTGGTGAGCTGGCCATCAACAGCATTCTCGGCGCGTACTACCGCCACCAGTTCCCACAGCAGACCCTGCAAACTTCATCCCACTGGGCGGCCATGTTCGGCATCACGAATGTCGTCTTCCGGCCCCTCGGCGGTGCCGTGTCGGACGTCTGCTACGCCAAGACCCAAACGGTCTGGTGCAAGAAACTGTTGCTCCACAGCTCCAGCATCATCGCCGGCGCCTTCCTCGTCGCGATCGGAGCCACCCACGCACACGACCTCACGGCCCTGGTCTGCCTCGTCAGCGTCGGCACGGCCTTCTTCCTCGAGGCCGCCAAGGGGCTCACCTTCTCCCTCGTGCCTCACGTCCACCCGCACGCCAACGGCGTCGTCTCGGGCTTCACCGGCGCCTGCGGGAACCTCGGGGGCGTCGTGTTCGCCATCGTGTTCCGATACAACCCCGCGGACTACAATAGGGCCATGTGGATCCTCGGTGTCACCATCGTGGCGCTGAACCTGGCGGTTGGCGGGATCAGGCCGATGCCGAACGGCCCGGTCGGCGGCAGATGAGCGGGCGGGGCACCGTCGGAGCTCCCGCGGAGAGGCACAAATCGCATCATGCCGAAATTTCGCACAGATTGGTGGCGTGGGATATCCCCGGTCAGAGTGTCATGAATATCCGAGGGCCGCTATAGCTGTGGTCGGACTGAAAACGCGTCGAGTGTGATATCGTTGCCGCCAATCCTCGGAGCCGTCGCGCGCTTGGTGGGCCAGTCGATGCGATCACGGGATCTCGAACGGCTTTGGGGACCGGCCGATCACAGCCAGTCGCTCTGCTGAAGGGGGAAACAATGGGCAGCTCTTGCCCGGCAAGTTGTACACGGCGGCCACGATTTCCCGAAACGGCTCAATGTGTGCGGTGAGGCGGTAGCGATTGTATCCGGGGTTCAGGACTGTCTCACGGCCGGACATCTCAGGGCGCATGTCGACGAGAAGGCTGGGTCGGATGGTCAGCTGCAGGACCCGCCGAACGCCGTGCAACCACGCGGTGTGCCGAGGCGCCTCGGGCCGATGGGCGAGATTGTTTTTGGTGGCCGGAGGCCGTCGATTTCGGGGCTGGGTTCTCGTCGTCCGTCGGAGCGGAGACGTGTGGCTCAACGTCGCTTCTTGTTGCTCAGCTGCTCTTTCACCACGCGCATGTACTCGCCCATCAAGCCTCGCCCGGCCGCCTGGCCGCCGCTCTGCCGCGCGCGGTCCCACGCACGGTCTGCATTCTCATCCCGGGCCTCTGGCGCCGCCTTGCCCTCTGTTCCCCGGGCACTGGGGCGAATGTGCTCCCGGGCCCTGGGCCGAATGTGCTCCCACGCATCATCGGCACTGTGCTCTCCCACCTCGGCCCCAGCTCTTTTCGCGCGGCCGCTGTCTTCCCCGGCTCCCGGCGTCCTCGCAGCCGCGTTCGCCTCCGCTCTCTCCGCATTCGCCTCCGCTCTCTCCGCAGTGCCCAGCTGAGTCTTCACTTCATCCACGAAATGCGCGAGAAAGGTCGGCGGACGGGAGCGGTCCCGCGCGCTGCCACCCGGCTCTTCCGGAGGTGCGCCGTGCCACACACCATGGACCTGCCGCGCCACCTTTTCGACCGCGCGGTGAAATGCCGGCGTGCGCAACAGCTGCTGGACCGCCCAGGCTTCGAGGAAGCGCAGCCACGGGGCCATGGGGGCGGTGTCAATGGCGGTGCGACGGCTGTGCCGGACCGAGTATGGATGTATGGAATGGATGGATTGGCCCGGCCGAGCCGACGGCGCTGAACACGGGAGCGTCCGCGTCGCTGCTACTACATAACCACGAGTGACGAGTGACATGTGTCCTCCGCGCCCCCGGGCAGCTCGCAGCGTTTCAGAGTGGCAGCCCGTCATTCGCCGCGACCTCCACCACAGCAGCGCAGAATGTGCGATGGCGGTGGGCAAAAGCTGCGTGTGCTGCAGCCCAAGGTAGAAGTAGAATTGCCACTGTCCTCCCTCTCCCCCTCCGCCTCCACCCGCCTCTCCCCCCCCGCCTCCCTCGCCGCCTCCGCCTCCGCCCCCCTCTCCCTCCCACGCTCCTTCATTGCATCCGCCCGCGCCAGACTCGGCCGACGCAGTCCCAGTCCTGCTCCCGGCACATCGCACCCGGCTGCCGCATGCGGGACGCCTGCCCAGTCGATGCCACACATGGCGACCCCGACAGCCACTCTGCCGGCCTTCGTCAAGCAGACCCGACAAGGTGTGCGGCAGCGGCAGCGACAGACAACAGCACGAGTGCTGTGCTGACGCGCTCCAGAACTCCACGCCAAGTTCGTTGAGCTCGAGTGGCAGCAACGAGACCGACTCCTCCAGGGCACCCAGGCTGCCGCAACGCCACACCACCCGTCCGCCCGGTGGGCACGACTCAACAGCCCGGCCGTCATGGCGCGCAATCGATACGTGAACGTGGAGCCCTTTGCGCAGAATCGCGTCAAGCTGCGGGTGACGCAAGGAGTCAACGACTACATCAATGCCTCGCCCATCCAGCTGGGCTCCCGGAGGTACATCGCCACCCAAGGCCCGAAAGACTCGAGCGTCAGCCACTTCTACCGCATGATCGCGTCGGAGCTGAAAAGCCCCGCGGTCGTGGTCATGCTCACCCAGACCCACGAGGCCGGCCGGGAGAAGTGTTTTCCGTACTATCCCCTGTCGGAGGAAGAAAACCCGCTGGTCCTCCGCCCCGACGAACACTTTCGCGATGGCTTCAGAGGCGAGGTGCGGCTGCTGAGTGTCGAGGAACATGCCAAGACACGATCCCAGGTGAGGAGGCTACGGATGACGACGGCCGCGGACAGCAACCCGGCCGAGGAGAAGGAGATCGTCCATTTGCTTTTTTCCGCCTGGCCTGATTTCCTCATCCCCGAAGGCTCGGATCGCGCGGCGCTTGTCGAGCTGGTGCGATACTCCGCCGCGCTGAACCGCCCGGCATATTCCGACACCACCGCCAAGACCAAGACGGCGCGCTCATCCTTCGCCGAAGACATGGCATCGACCGACGCGGACAACCCGCGCATCATCCACTGCTCAGCGGGTGTCGGTCGCTCCGGCACCTTCATCGCATTAGATTACCTGATCAGCCTGCTGTATTCCGGCCAGCTCGATGACCTTCCACCACACAAGGATCCCATCGCCGACACCGTCGACCAGCTTCGTCAGCAGCGCATGATGATGGTGCAAGGCGAGTCGCAGTTCATTTTCTTGTACGAAGTCATGCGCGACCAGATGCTTGCCCGGATGCAAAACCAGGATACGACTGCCGGAGCTCAGAAAAGAGCATAGTCGTTCCGCCGCACGTATGAGAGATGCCATGATGAATGTGTCACGACTTGGGCGGCATTGTACTTTTACTACTGCATCATCGCACACACCAGCATGGGCTGCGTTGGCAACGCTACATAGCTACGCCCGGGACCGTGGTTTGACTGCTCACGACGCACAATTCCTTTCACGACCAAGTACCACACCATCGTCGAATGTAGGCCCAGGCAAATCCAGTCACCTCGTGCCTACTACCTTTCCCCTCCATCTGAGAGGCGAAATGTTTGGTTGGAACATCCTTGCCCAAGTCCACAATCGGGAAAACCTTACCGACTTCGTTACGCCGTGCTCAACCCACACCATGCTCAACCGCGCGGCATGCTCGAATCGTTTGCGAGAGACTCGTTTGCGGGAGGCCATCAGAAAAAATTAGCTTGAGCAAGAGATACGACCATTTCTAGCCACCCTCTTCTGGCCATCTTGATACGGACTCACGAGCCTCCAGAAGCAGCATCGGGCGGCATCACAGCATCACATGGCAAGACGCCCGATTTTGAGAGCGGTGATCTGAAATCTTGCTTACAGCCATGGGCAGTTCAATGGCTTCTTCATTATTGGTCCTGCCTGCTAAGCTCCTTAGCACGAATGCCCGCAGAGCTTTGGGCTCTTGTCCTCAGTGTCCTCACCCAACTGGGACCCACACGTATAAATACTGCAGTCGAAGTCCAGATATCGTCAGTCTGCCACGAA
The DNA here is from genome assembly GCA_016165855.1 of Pseudocercospora ulei. NCBI lineage: Eukaryota > Fungi > Ascomycota > Dothideomycetes > Mycosphaerellales > Mycosphaerellaceae > Pseudocercospora > Pseudocercospora ulei. The sequence goes on from JACWNB010000010.1 coordinate 99,577, forward strand.
ACCCCCAACACCGGAAGACAAGACTCTGCGGCATACTACGCTGCTGCATGCCCGCCCCGCGAGACACAACTGTACCCGCTTCAAAACTGTCCGCGCGAGCATCAAGAATCCAGGGCTCCGATTGCAAATACACCAACCGCTCGAACATCTCGCCATGGATTGCAAAAAGAAGATGGTTCTGCCGACCGACCCAGGACATGTCAACGCGGCGTCGGACAACATCGTTCGCGGCAAAAGGATCATCAAACAGCCCAAGAAGTTTGGCGAAGACGAGGGCTATGGTTTCCACACGCAAAGATCGCCCAGGATTCAAAAAAGCTCGCCACGCACACCGCCCAAACCACACACATCGCCCCGAAGTAAGAAGCCGCTCATGAACAGCAAAGACTGGGCCAAGCTCGCACCCGAAACTCGAGATGCAATGATCGCGTCGGGCACGGTCAACAACCAATGGAGTCAGGATCGGTTCGAGAGGTGTGAGAGAGCATTCGCCGATCTGAAGGCTGCCAACGAGACCAGACGAGCGGCACAGGCGGCGGGGGCGGCGGCGGCCGCCGCCGCCGCCGCCACCGAAGAGACAGCCTCCACTCCACCACCCGTCGACCGCCACAGCCCCCGCCGCCACCACATCCACCGACCCCCGCCCACGGCTTCCCCACGCTCCCCCACACCCCCGGAGCACGACACGGCCGCCGCACTGGACCTCCTCCGCCACTCACCCGCCCACTTCCAGCCCGCGCGACGCCCATTCCCGCCCGCGTACTACGCCCCGGACGCCCTCCATCGACGATTCCATCCCGCTCCCGCCTACTACGCACCCGAGTCCGCCGTCCGCACCACGCTGGCACGTGATGCGGCCTGGCGCCGGACCTGCGCGTTGCCCGCCGCGCGGGAGGCGACCCGGGAATCCCGGCCGAGCAGCCTGTGACACGGCCAACGAAGCACGGATCACGTCGGTGTCGGGCCATCGACCGTTCCGTACACGTGACCTCGCTCGCGTGGCTGGGGCGAATGGATTTTTGGTCTTGACCGCGAGTGGTGGTGCAATCGTGTGTGTTTGGAGACTTCCGTGGCCGGAGTGAGCGCTTCCGAACGCCGCAGATGACTCGTGCGCGCTCCCGGGCGGGACATGGCGCGAGAAAAGCCGGCCCGGCACAGGTGCTGGACGTCACGGGAGTGCGGCGGTGCGGCGGGGGCGAAAAGACGGCACGCGCGGGCACGGAGACGCAGGGAAGGCGGCGTGTGGGCGGAGGGGCAGCGGCGTGGCGAGATGGATGATGGCGGGGTGCAATTCTCATTTCATAGGCCTCCCTCTAGTCCCCATCGCCGTGCGTCACGCCGTCGCCCGAGGCCGCGGATGCACACAGGTGCCCATGCTCCCCAAAGCCCGCTCGAGCACCCCACCCACCACCATCGCACGCCGTTCGCGCCCGCTCACGACTTGCCGCCCTTCTTGCCTCCGCGCGCACCTCTCGCCGCCTTGGCGGCCTGTGCCCTCTCCAGCCGGGCCATCTGCTCCTTCTTCTCCTTGTCGATCAGCTCTTTCTCCTGCTTCTCCGCCTCCTTCCGCGCCGCGGCCTCCTCGCGCTGCTGTCGCACCAGCTTCAGCCGTTCCAGATCCGCGCGGGCCTCGTCCGTCTTGCCTTCGGCGTGCATCTTCTGATATCGCTCCTTGGCCTGCTGTGCCTGGAGCGACTCGCGCTCGCGCCGCGACAGCTGGCTCATGTCGCCGTCCTTCTTCGCCTTGGCCACCGCCTTCTCCGCCTCGTCGGCTCCCGTGGCGGCCTGTTTGCGCGCGGCGGAGCTGTGGTTGGGATTGACGGGCATGTCGCCGTCGTCGTCGTCGCCGTTCTCCTCCTCCTCGCTGTCGCTGGGCAGATCGCCGGGCTGCGGGACGCCCTGCTTCTTCTTGATCGCCGCCTCTTTCTTGGCCTTGGCCGCCTGTCGCCGCTCCTCCCGCGTCATTTCGGCTTCCGGCTTCCGGCCGGCGCCATCGTCGCCGCTCGGCTCCTCGTCGGAGGACTCCTCGGCGCTGCTGCCGTCGCTGCCGTTTTCCGCGGGGCCCGCCCACATGGACCGCTCGGCGCCGTCGGCATCGAGCGGCGCGAGGTTCTTGCTGAAGTGTCGGCCGCCTGTGACAGGGTGTGAGCGGCGGTCACGGGGGTCGGGCCGGAGAACATCCTACCTCCACGCTTGGCCTTCTGGAACTTGCCCGCCCGGCCTCTGTGGGAGCTCGACATGTTTGCCGTGCGGAGTGCGGATGTGCGTGGGCCTCGAGTCGGGCGGTCGGTTGTGGTGGCGGTGTCGCAACCGCCTGTAAAACCGCCTGTAAAGGGATGCACGTGATAGGCCGGCACGCCCTGTCCGTGGGGCACATGCCAAGCCGTCCGGGCCGCTCTTCCGCAGCATGCACCTTCTTCGCTTCTCTCCTTTCTCTTCTGGCTTTTCTCTCTCCAGAAAACGAACGCCTTCCTATTCACTCTGCCAACCGCGTCGCCCTACGGCTGGCACGAGGGGAAATGGAAGGACAGAGAGACGCTTCATCTGCTTATCCCTGCCGCCTGTTCGTCACGTGCGGACGGGGTGTAAGCATTTTTCGATGACACAATCCTCGAGAATCACATGACTTTGCGCGATTATCTGGCCGAGGACGTCTTTGTCCCGCGGCTGTAATTGTTTGCTTGGAGCTATCCCTCCCAATTGCCCCAGCATCGAACAGCTTACACATACACACACACACTCTCTCTCTCTCAACATGGCTCATTCGTGAGGCCCTGAGCGCACACGGGCGTCCACGTCCACGCGCAAACTCGGGTCCAAGAGCCAGTGGCGCTGGGTCGGTTCCGGAGAAGGCGTCTCTCTGGTCGAGCCGCTCCACCAGCCTGCCCGGGACTTGGGTCATTTCAAACTTCTCATCTCGATGTTGCTGAATTCGGCCCCTAAGCATAGAATTTGAGGCATTTGTGCTCATCGTGGGCATCCTTGCAGAGCACACTGCAAGTCTCATTGCCGCATTTCATGCAGCGAACTCGTCCCCAGTAGCCGCACATCTCGCAGAATTTGCGGGGTGGAGGGGAACCCGCCGGCGGAGGAGCGGCTCGCGCCTGATTGTAGGTGAGAGGCGGTGCGTTGAGGAGTGCTTCGAGTTCTGCTTGTGAAGGTAGAGGTAGGATTGGATCACGCTCGTCGTCGTCGTCGTCGTCATCATCACCATCATCATCATCATCATCATCGACATGCATCAGACTGGGCAGCGGAGGGATGCAGGTGATGGGCAAAGACGCAGCAGCGCTGCCGCCCGGGGCGGGACTACCACTCGGACTGCTCTCTTCTCGCCGCAGCTGTCGCTTGCGTCTGGCAATGGGAGTCTTGCTTGGTCGTTGCGCTTCCTTGGGGCGGGCTTCGACGTCTTCGCCATCTCTCCGGCCCGTCCGCGCGATCTCAGCCTCTTCGTCGTCCAGATAATGCGCGAAGGTCTTGCCGCTGGCCAGGATCTTCTTGGTGTTGGGCGTCTTGCCTGCTCGTGCGCCTCCGCCTTCCTTCTTGGATGCAGGGATGGCAATGTCACGATTGGGCGCATCGCTGTTCAGATCGCGGATCCGGCGCTCCGTCTGCTTCTCCTTGCGCGCCGTCTGCGCTTCGCTCTGCGCTTCGCTCGGTTGTCCGCCCGTTCTCGACCGCTTCCGGTTTGTCGTGCCCCAGGCGTTGGAAGGATCGGGCGGCGCACCACTCACCGCCACCCACGCGAAGCCCGGAGCCTGCCGCGTCGCAGTGCCGGTGGGAAGCTCTTCGATGTACGGCGTGCGAAAGCGCAGTCCTGGAGTCGCAGCCGTGGCCATCGTGCCCCAGCCCCGAATTCATGTCCGTTGCAGGAAGCGGGGACGAGCCTCGGGGAAAGCCGTTTCCCGCCCGGAGTGACGCCATGGCAGACATGACCCGAGGCGTGGCTCTGCACCTCCTCCAGGCCCCGGGTGCGCACGAGAGTGACGTGGAGGTGGTGCATGGGAGCGATTGGGCGGGTCCCGGTCTGGACGGACCGGTATGGAGAGGTGTCTCCTGCTCAGCTAGCTCTGCATCACCCAACCCATGCCCGAAGCTCGCTCGGACACAACGACTGAGACAAGGGCGTCCGGCGCCCAAACCGCGGGGGGCCATCTGTGCTGTACGAGACCGTCATCGTCTTGCCAGCCGACAGTGGGCACTCTGGGATCGCCGACGTGCCTCGCTTGCTGCTCCACTGCCATCCCCCGCCCGCAGCACTCTGCGCCACATATCCTTCCAATGCTGGTGGACTCCACTTGCCCCCCAGCCGAGCCTTGCGCACACGTGCCATGGGGTGGATCGATTCGTTCGTGGCCCCGGGCATGCCGTTGCCTGCGTCTTTGACATAGCGGCCCGGTGTGCGAAAGGCCGTGCCGAGCGCCCAAAAGAACTTGCCTTGGAGTCCTGCAAAGTTGTCGAGAATCTTGCCGCAGCCCCAGCCGTTGTCAACGCCGTTCTTTTCCAGCGCGAGCTGGTGTTCGTCAATGACGTCGTGGACGGCGGCGTCTTCGAATGTCAGCATGCCTGAGACGTTGTCGACCTGCACATCCCCCCCCCAAAGACGTGAGCGTTTGTTCTTCGTGGAATGCCGAATGGAGCGTCTCACCATCCATGCGAAAGTGTTCATCCCGATCTCACCGTGATCAGTCTCTGCTTCGGGCGTCTCTGCTTGGCCACCAATGTTGGCGTGGACACCCGGGAACCAGCACTGCTGCAGCTCCTTCGCCGGACCGCCATCTGCTTCGTGCCAGATCGTGGGCGGGAACGTCAGCCGTTTCTCGTCCAACGCGAGCGCCTGGAATGCGTAGTCGACTCCTACGGAGAAGGTAAGCACGTTCGCTTCGAAAGACCTGTGCTGTTTCCACATACTGCTGGACACTCCGGTGTCGTGGAACTCGTACTGCCGATTAATCCCAATCCCGAACTTCTGCAACCAGCTCACGACGGGCCACCGGGGCACTCCCTTCCCATCGTCGTCAGCGAAACGGCAGGTCGGGCGGTGATGGGAGTACGTGAGCCTACCAAAGCTCCCACGGTATCCCACACGCCCACGACTTTGATTTGCACGTCTTTGAGCTGCAATTTGGTCTGGTTGTCTTGATACCAGGCGGACTTCTTGAACGGCTCACCGCTGTCCCGAGCGCGGTACGCAGCCCACATCGGTGCAAAGTGGGTCATGTTGCTCGCCGACAAGACCCCGACGTCGGACACCAGACTGGCCGCCGAGCGGACGGTGAAGGCGCCGCGCGAAAAGCCGAAGAAGAACAATTCATCGCCCGGCTCGTAGTTGTTCGCGATGAACTCGTAGATCTCGGTCACGTCGTGGTCGAGACCCCAGCCCACGCCACCTGCCGTCGAATTTGCTTCAGAGGCACGCCTCCCATCGTCGCCGCATGCACATCTCGCGGCTGCTCACCGTATATCGCCTTCTGGATCGCAAGATCTCCACTCCCCAGTCCGGAGTGGTAGGCGACAATCTGCTTCACCACCCCGCCCTCCGCATCCCGTCCGCTGGGTGAGATTGCCCGTGCGATTCGCGCAACGTTCGAAGGTCGAGAGCCGTCTCCTTGGTTCGCTGCCAGCCAGGTGCCGTCGCAGCATACGATGATTCGTTTGTAGCTGGCGAGCCGGGATGGATTCTCGAACCCCCCGCCGTCGAGGCTCATGTTGCTCATGGTCGTGAACTCCCCGAAGCTTTCCTTGGGTATGAGGTGGCGGAGGGAGGGGAGGGGGAGAGGATGAAAGCGATGGCGACCTGAACAAAGGTGATGTGGGAGACAGCTACACAACATGCATCCTCAGCTAAGCCTGGCTGCAGCTCATGCATGCATGCGAGCTGCAGTGCATCGAGACAACCCTTTCACCATGGCCTTTCTCGCCTTGCCAGGCTCGCCAACCCGCATGTGGCACGGCACGATACTTTCCAGCTCGGAAACGCATGTGAAGTGCGGTCGTTACAGTATGTGTTTTCGCGCGACCGTCGGCTGTTCCACGAATCGCATCGGCTGGGCCGCTGCTCGTGCCCACCGCACTCAAATTGCCGGACAGATGGCGTCATATTCTCATGGATCGGCGCCAGGCAGAGCAACCGAGATGGCCAACGTGCTGCGGAGCGCTGCCCGGCGCGGTCGTGCCGCGGCGTCGTGGTGCGTCAACCCATCCGAGTGCTTCCAGGCGGCCTCTCTTCTGGGCGGGCGTGGAATGTGCACAATTGATGCCGGTGCACGACCATGTCCAATCGCTGCTCGCAAGAGCTCCCAACACCTCTCATATGCTGATCTGGTATCAGTGTGAAGCAGTGACTCCCCATTTGCCCACTTGCTCCATAGCGCCCCTCCCGCCTTCCGCCAGGACGCCGGTCTTGTCTTGCAGCACACCGGCAACGCATTGCCATCCGTCTCTCCCACCGCCCCACCGAAGCACTTCTTCTCGGAATCGGTGTCCTCGCTCCGGATTGACCGCATCGTCCCTTTGACGCTGGAAGACATCTCGCCAGATCTTTCCCGCAATGGCACGGTCGAAGAGGTAAGAGTAATATGTTGCGCCATATCCGAAGAGATGTCCGAAGAAGCCTTGCCACGATGTGCCCTGTGGTTCCGGGACGGCGGAGTACTGGTTCCAGACTTCGTGATAGACACGAGTCGAGTCCCCTTCCCGGCTCCAGTGGAGTGGGAGGCAGGAGTGGTATTGCTGGTCGAGCATGCCGAGGAGAATTTGGGACTCGGTTTCGGCGCCTTGCATGCGGCGATCGATCTCGACCCGCTCTCGAACCCGTGAAGGGTCGAGAGGAGCATCAGTCTGCCAGTGGCGGGCATAGAGCGCCAGCACTTCGGGCGCAGAAGCGAAGTGCTCCATCAGGACGGATGGAAGCTCGGCGAAATCGGTGGCGCAACGTGTGCCCGAGACGTTCTGGAGCGCAGTCCTGCCGCATATGGAGTGCAAGGCGTGGCCCATCTCGTGAAATAGTGTCGTAAGCTCGTGGAAAGTAAGCAGTGTAGGTCGTTGTCGAGAGGAACCGGAGTTGGCCGGTAATGCGAAGTCACAGATCAGAGCTATGGTCGGGAGCTGATACAGCGCGTTACCATCGCGCGGGTTGTGATTGGTCGCAAGACCATCGTTCACTGCTTCTTGGGCAGTGCTGAATGGCGAATTTGACTGTGAAGCAATGTACTCGGCTTCCTCCAGCTCTTCATCACCAATGCGACGCGAGCAGCGCAAGGTGAAATGAGCGGGATTGGGTGACTTCCCCGCTCGCTCGAAAAGATCACAGTACACGACAGCGATGTGACCCTCGTGGTCATCGATGATGTCCACTCTTCTCACGTCGTCGTTCCACGTCTCGCCTGGCAAGGTCTCCCGAGGTACCAGGCGAATACCGTACAGTCTGTGAAAGAGGCGAGACAAGCCCTGGAAGACAGTGCCCAAGGAAAAGTATGCACTGAGGAAGTCTGTGGTTCGTGCTTTGGATCTCATGGTGGAAAGCAGCTTGGTAGTGTAGAAGTCTCGATCCCATGCGTTGATCCGATCGGGACAGTTGCCGAACCGTGCATCGCCCTTCTTCAGCTCCAGCAGCTCTTGCAGCTCACGGCGGACATTTGGCGCATTGACCTGAGCCAGGCCGTCCAGGAACGAGGTGACAGCTTCTGGCGTTCTGGCCATCTTATCAGAAAGCGTCATGTGAGCGAAGCTTTCATAATTTGACAACTTGGCCAGCTGTGCTCGTTTCTTCAGCAGCCGTTCCAGCCGATGAATGTTGGCCGTGGAAGAAGTCCTATTTGCCATGTAGATTTCCTGTCGAGTGTGTGCATCTTCTACCGATCGCAAAGCCAGAGTCGCGGGCATGCCTTCGGTTGGCAGCTTGACAGTTCCCCATTTTGTCAACTGTCTTACCAAAACCGGATCCATGCCTTTCATCCTGCTGCTCTCCACGGAAATCACTGGCGTTTCTGCCGCCATGTTGTCGACAAACTCGCTGCCAACCGCTGCGATCTCATCTGACATGTGGACGAATGCCTGCCTGTCTTTGTCTGGCAGCTCGATAGCACTTTTGGCAAAATCGCGTATGAGGATGTCTGCCACAGTCCTCTCCTCTTCGCTCCACGACTGCCACACTTCTGGTATGGACGCTGCCCGCTTCAGCTGTGTATCCAGACCTCTAGTGGTGTTGAGGATGTTCATATACTGGAACATCATCGCATATGCTCGGCCTGCAGCTGCCTGTATTTGCCTATCCGGGTGAACGGCACGTATGAAGTCGCTGAGATCGATCACACGACACAGCAGATCGCTCAACCTGTCCATATCCCGTGTGATGCGCTTGTATTGCTCCACACTGGCATACTCGAGCACCTGCGCAACAATGCGCTGGCACTTCTGGAGCGTGACATTGGCGAAGTCCTCGAAGCCTTGCGGCTTGGTAAGGAACCTGTTCTGCAGAAGGCCGACACTGGTGTTGCGATTTCCATGTGGCGCACTGGCTGAAAAGTCTGTCCAGAAGTTGGCTGAGTCGAATATGTGTCGCAAGGTTCTGTCGTCGTGCTGTATGCCGGGTGCCGCCTTCGACACCGGTTGCTGGCGGTCGTCTGCTATGGCCGCTGCCGCCGCCGCTCCTTTGGCGGTCGACGACGTGATCAGGCACCTTCTCGTCTGCCGTCGTATACATTTCGGGCAGGTCCACGTCTTCCTCTCCAACTGCCTGAGCATCCTCGCGTGCTCGATGTAGCGTCCCAGGAGGCCATCTCATCTGGCGAAGCACTCCCGAGCCTAAGATCCGAGTTGATCCGAGAGAATGGCCGATCATGAACTTCTTCCCGGACTGGCGGCTTGGAACTGCCATTGACCGCGAAACATCGTCCGTCATGGCTTTCGCTCCGCTCCTGCGGCAGGTCGGTGCACGATCGCGCACTTCAGAGGGTACTGCTGACTTTCCACAGCACCTTTTGCCCCTCGCTGGTCTCACCAGCGCACTGGTCGTGCTCCCCAAACGCAGTGGCTTCGCAGAAGAAGCCATCCCAGATCCCATCAAGGAGATTGTAGGCGCGCATCCACTCCGCAGGCCGAGGCATCTATGCTGACCGTGTGCTAGCGACGGAAACCCATCTACGACTCACCCTCAGAAGAGCTCGCACGCAAAGTCGCAATCACCACACCTCCACCAGCCGCTGGCATAATCGAACCGGCTCACGAAGAAGGGGAAGAGCGACGGCGCGGCCCTACACCCACCGACCGGCTTGCACAACAGATCAAGGGCTCGCGGTTAGCTCTGCACGGATATGCCGTCAAGGTCGAAGATGCAGTCAACAGCGGCATGAACCGCTTCATGGACGCCGAGCACTCTTTTACACAAACCATCGCGTCACTCGCACCGCCCAAAGAGAGCAACGAGAAGCTGCTCCCGGGGGGCATATATGTGCTCGTGGCAGCAATGGCTGGATCGATCATCAGCCGAAACCGAAACATGCTGCTTCGATTCGCGACGCCTGTCGTGACTGGCGTAGTTGCAGCACACTACGTGGTGCCCCGAACGACGGAGAATGTTGGAAACTTGATCTGGCAGTACGAGAAGAAATTCCCCGTGGTCGCTGACAACCACATGCGAGGACGGGACGGCATCAAGCATTTCATCGAGACGGGCAAGGCGCACAGCCAGATGGGCCTCGCGATGGCCGAGGACAAGATCCAGGAGGCGAGAGAACGCGTGCAAAACTGGGTCAAGAAGGGCAAATAAGCGCACACGGCGGGGCAGAGAACGGGTGCAGAGCTGGGTCAAGAAGGGCAAATGCGTGTGCACACGCCAGGGGCGACACCTGGTTCCGGAGTGCCGAGAGATGAAGAGAGATGAATTTAGCCAGCTTTTGTGCCAAACCACAGCGCGTACCGACGTTCCGCGTTCTCCTCGTCGCATGCTGAGCTGAACTTGACGCGCGACTGGTCCGATGACCGATGATCGGATTCGATACATAGTTCCATCTGTATGTGCATGTCACGAGCTTTCTTCGGCTTGTCCTCGGGGGGCGAATTACGCACGGCCGTTCACTTCCAAGACCAGCCTCCCGCCTGTACACCACGATGTACATACTTCCAATTGGCTTTTCGGATCGCTCGGGTACCACATATAGTGTCAAGGCCTAAGCTTAACTGCAACAAGGTGCTCGCGCGACCGTTGTTCCCTCTGCAGTTGTTGGAGGGGAAGTCTGGCGCGTTGAGTGTGGTGGTATACACGGATGGCGGCACGTCCGGCCGACCGAAGCTTCGAGGGCAGGGCCGAGAGGAGGATCAGGATCAGGATCGGGATCAGGACAGGAGGATCAGGATCAGGCGGGCCAGGTGAATGATAGCCGCACGCTTCCTAGACGCTTGGCGGGGGGCTCATCTGCTCAGCCTCGTGCGCCTCGCCGCCGCGCGGCAAAGACGGCGGTGCGGAGAGCGCGCGCGCTGTGCGCTCGACTACAGTTAACTACCACACACGCTGCGGAGTGCGGGGGCGGACATGATATGGGCCGGCACAGCAGGCGGGAAGGGCGGCGCCATGCGCATCTCGATTCGCCAACAGCTGGCGGCGCTGCTGGTGCTGTCGTCGGTGCTCGGCCTGGCCATCCTCGCCACGGCCACGTGGATCGTCAACCACAGCTTCGTGCTCGACGTCGCCTCGGCCCAGCTGCGCACCACGGCCTCGCTCAAGGCGGCGCAGATCGCGTTCAATCTGGGGCTGATGCAGACCGCCGCCACCTTCATCGCCACCCGCGCCACCCTGCACCGCGCGCTCGGCCGCTACAACAACGGCTCTGACACGGGCCCGCGCAACTGGGAGCAGGCGCAGGAGGACCTGCAGGCCACGCTGGGCACCGTCGGCCCCTTGACCGCCGCCCTCATCCTGCAGGCCGCCGTCTACTCGCGCAACCACAGCGGGCCCGCCGGCGCCGGCAGCGTGTTGAACGGCACGGCAGCGGGCGCCGACGCCATCGCGCTTCCGTGGCGCGACGCCCTCGGCCAGCCGGCGCTTCTCGGCCGCGGCTCCGCCGGCTACCCCCCCGCGCTCTACCCGAACATCTCCGTCTCCGGCGCCGGCTCCGGCCACACCGCCACCTACCGCCAGAAGCCGCTCGGCCCCGGCTCGACGCTCATCCTCGGCCCGCTCATGGTCAACACGACCTTCTCGCTCCTTTCCGTCACCATCCCCATCGTCACCAACGCGTCCGACCCCGACGTCCTCGGCTGGGTGACGGTGGTGGCGGATGCGAGGCTCATCCAGGTCGTGCAGCAGGATCCCCGCGGCCTGGGCCAGACCGGCCAGACTCTGCTGCTGGGCCCGACCAACACCACCAATCAGTTCGCGCCGGGGATCAAGGGACGGGCCGACGCCGCCCCGCACGTGGAGGTCCGCTATATCATCGCGCTCAACGAGTCTGTCCGGGGCCGGCATCCACTGCATGTCACCGGCACTGCCAACCCTCCCTTCCCCGCACGCGACTATCCTGCCGTCGAGCTGGCCATCATCGAGGACAACCGCGGCATCAACGACGTCGGCTGCAAGATCAAGACGCGCAACGAGGCCGGCAAGAGAGTCTCGGTCGGCTATTCCGTCCCGCCGACTGACCTGGTCGATTGGGTCGTGGTCGTCGAGCAAGCCCGGAGTGAGGTGTGGGAGCCGATCGACACGCTGCGGACCATCATCCTGGCTTGTCTGTTCGCCGTGGCCGGCTTCTGGGTGATCGCCTCGTTCCCGTTGGCCTACTGGGCTGTGCTTCCCATCACCCGGTTGCAGGCAGCGACAGCACAGAGCACAAATCCGCCGCGCGGGGAGGGCGGCAGCCGGGGCTCGTGTGACGACACGGCCCTGGCGGGCCCATGCGACAAGTCGTCGCCATCGCGTCGTTCCGTCTGCAAGACGGGCCTGGTCGACGTGATGGCACGGTGGCGGGGCAAGCCTCGGGGAGGCGTGCGCATCGAGGAGCGAGAAGGCGAAAGCTTTCGGATACCGGGGAGGGTGCCCGAGAAGAAGACCTGGATCCGAGACGAGATGACCGACCTGGTCCACACGTTCAATGAGATGTCGGATGAGTTGTTCGTGCAGTACACCCGGCTCGAGGAACGGGTGCGGCAGCGGACCATCGAACTCGAACATTCCAAAAAAGCGGCCGAGGCTGCGAACGAGAGCAAGACCTTGTTCGTCGCCAACGTCAGTCATGAGCTGAAGACTCCCCTGAACGGCATCTTGGGCATGTGCGCCGTCTGCATGGAGGAGGAGGACCCGTCGCGGCTGAAACAATCACTGGGAATCATCTACAAAAGTGGCGACCTTCTCTTGCGAACACTCTCGGACCTGCTGACATTCAGCACGAATCAAGTCGGCCACCAAGTGCTCAAATTGGACGACAAGGAGTTTTACCTGCGCGACCTCGAATCACAGGTCTTGGCCGTGTTCGCCGAGCAGGCGAAAGATCGCCTCATCTCCTTGGACGTTGTTTTCGAACAACCTCCGGGAGCGCTCCTTGATCTCAAGGACCAACGATTGCAAGACATCACGCTCTGGGGTGACATCCATCGCATCCTTCAAATCGTCATCAACCTCACCAGCAATGCCCTGAAGTTCACTCCCGCCACGGGGCGTGTGACGGTCACAATTCGTGCGCTCACAGAGCGACCGGCAAGAAGGAATTCCCGTGCCAGCAGACTGGGTCGAACCTCCTCCCGGCACAGCCGCCGCCAAACGAGCATGATGGAAGACGGCTCCGCAGCTGGGACCGCGTGTTTCATCAATCCTCGTGAAGCTGCTCAGGTCCACCACAGTCTCCCGGAGCCAGCGAAGTCACCACCACCGGGCGATGAAATTTTCATCGAGTTCGAGATCCAGGACACCGGACCAGGCATCCCCGAGGATATGCAACACCAAATCTTCGAGCCATTTGTTCAAGCCGACGCAGGATTAAGCCGGAAACACAGTGGCACCGGCCTTGGCTTGAGCATCTCGACTCAATTGGCGAACCTGATGCGTGGTCACATCACGCTGAAGAGTAGTGTGGGGAAGGGAAGTACATTCACGGTGAAGCTCCCGCTGCGTCATGTCACGCAAGAGAGCGCGGAGACGTCAAAAGACGGGCATGCGACCGCCTCCCCGACGTCATCCATCGCGATGATCCGAGAAGAGCCGGAGAAGGGCGCGACACAAGCGAAGTCATGTGAAGAAGACTCGTCGCACGACAGCACGCCCCCACCTCGGCCTGCAGTGCTTTCTGTGCCGTCAGACGATCCCACCGCGCAAGTCGCGGCCACCCCAAAGCCGGCCCACACCCCCAAAGCTGCCAAAGAGGCCCCACCAGACTCCACGGGAATCCGCGTCCTCGTGGCAGAAGACAACAAGGTCAACCAAGAGGTCATTCGACGCATGCTCCGGCTCGAAAAGATCTTTGACGTCACCATCGCAGAAGATGGCCGACAAGCCCTCGATCTGGTCAAGACGACTTCCTCCCGCTCGTCTTCGCACGAGATGCCGCCCCCTTTCGACCTGATCTTCATGGATATCCAGATGCCCAACATGGATGGCTTGACCTCCACCAAGCTGATCCGACAGCAGGGCTTCACCAAGCCCATCGTGGCCTTGACGGCGTTCGCAGAGCAAAGCAATGTCGACCAGTGTCTCGAGAGCGGTATGGACTCCTTCCTGGCCAAGCCCATCAAGCGACCGCAGCTCCAGAAGGTTCTGACTGACTATTGCTCACCCACCCTCCCGCACGCCACGGAAGCACACCGCCGGACCGACGCCCACCACGTCCCCGTGCAGCGCGTGTGATCGATCCTGAGGAGTTTTTCCTCTTGCATCGCTACGAACGTTTAGCGAAGCTTTGGGGAGTTCCACGACGCTTACAGGCGGCATCAAGGAGGCCAACCTTGGTCAAATTTCCTGCCGAGTCATATCGGCGGTGCGCATGGAACCTCCGCACGTGTTGTCTGGTAGTACAACTGCCGTATCTCGTCTTCGTCAGGCGCCCCCGCCCCCGCCCCGTTGAGATTGCGGGTGGTGGAGGGCAGGGTTTCTCTTCCAGCAGGCTCAACCCGGCCTGACGGAGCACACGTGCAAAACCAGCCATACATGTGGAACTCATCAGCACCGCATAACCGGCGGCTTGCCCACGATCTACCTTGGGCAGGCTTGGAGTTGGGACATGGACCGGCCTCGCCTGCGTTAATTCCGGGGAAACAAGATTCCCAGATTTGCCACATCTGTTTGGGCGAATTTTTCAGGCATCAGCCTCAAATTGGAAAAGCCTGGACCGCCGCGCCCGTGCAACGGGATGCGAGGGGAGTAAGAGGCCTACACCACCTTGTTCAACTCTGCAACCCTGGGCCCGTCGATGGCAAGGCCTATGCCGACCCCAATGTGTCGTCCCCGGATGTGGATTGAGATATCGTCGCGACGACCACAGTCGCCGGCCATCATTCACCCTTCTCACAGACTCACACACACACGCTCTCTCTCTCTCACACACACTCGCGTACCACCCACGCAAACATGCTAGCCCTCCACTTTTTCGCGCTATTCGCGAGGTCGGTCCACTGCTCCGAACGCTCTACACGCTCTTTGCTGACCTCATCACCACAGCGCCGTCTTGGCCTATCCACAAGCCCCGCAACAACCTGCCGCACCACCAAACCCAAAAAATCCCGCGACGGAGTACCCCGCTACAAGCTATTGCACTTGTGACAAAGCGAATGGACACATGGCAGATCGCACGACCGAAAAAATCTGCCCGTCAATCGGGGGGCAATACGTCGAGATCCAGGAACATGTCAGCAAGCGGAATTTCCCAGGAGTCAGTGTCCTCCCCCGCCCTCCCCACAGCCATCCTAACGTCGTCCAGTGCTATTCCGAAGCAATCACCTGGGACACGATTCCCGCGTGGAATCAGGCTTGCATCGACAACGGCACGGCCGAAGGTGTCTGCTGCATCGGACGTCCGTCGACGCCGCCTCGCGAGGGCGACTACAAGTGCTCTGGGTCCAAGTTCCATAATTGAGGAGAGGAAGCTCAAGCGGGGGTTGGATCGTTTGCCCGCCACAGCCCGCGGCACGCCGCGGCGAAACGATCCGTGTGATGCCGTTGCCGCCGCTCGACTCCGAGATCAATCTTTTCGATCTCATCCCCCCATCGCTCAAATCCCCCCTTTCTCCCAACAGAATCCTTCCCCACCATCTTAGATCGCTGCCGGATGTCTCTTTTCCCACGAGCTCTCTTCTCGTCGTGTCGTGAACGGGAGCTTTTCCGCGCCATTCCGCGCCACCTTTTCAAAGAGCCTGGCTATCGAAGCGGCCGGGTATCGATATAGTTTCGTCGCTCCAGAATCTCACAACCTTCTCGACATACAATTCTTGTTCCAGACTAGCTCAGCCTACGTCTGGACCTTGGACAAAGTGTTTCGAGTGAGAATGTTATAAGACTGGTTTGTAGCAGCGTATAGTACACCCGAAGACCAATGACTAGTATCACGTGCGAGCTCACAAGTGCTATTGCATCCAACTCTGCAATATGTGCCTGTTGTGTACTTTAGGTACAGCCTATGCTGCCCTTGGCACCAAGGCCTACAGATGTTGCTCAAAAGCCTCTTGCTAGACTACTATAGTAGTTTCCTCTACTGACTACAGATCTGCTATAACAATTACCTCCCTTCCTTAAGGCAGATGTCCCTAATGTAGCAATGGAAAGGGTAGTGGGAGTAGTGGACTGGAATGGCGGCCTGAGGCTTACTTCCCTGGATCTAGGTTCCGGGGCGGCCGCCCTAGCTTGGCCGAGGAACGGCCTTACTACTACTAAATAGATTCTTTCTCCCTTAGTTCGAGATATAGTCTTTAAATAAGCTATATTGAACTGTATCTACATAATGTTAAGAGAGTATCTATAGTGTGTCCTGTTTGAACTAAAGAAGGAGTAGTTAGACTAAGGCTTAAGGGACTTAACTGAAACTAGAGACTAAAAAGGGTAGTTCTAGGATTAATGTACAAGACAAGCTATAAACAAGAAGAAGAGAAAGGTTAGAGGGCTAATTGTTATAGAACGGCCGGGGGAAGGTCTAGCATAATCTGAGCACGTAGATGTGATTCAATACGGCTGTTTGATTACTATATCCAAGGCTGGAGAGGGAAGAATCTACGTACAAGCGGAGGTGGAGGTATTTGAGTGTAGGTAGCCCTGCCAAGCCTAGCCTGCCAAGTCTGGCTGCCAGCTGTCTACATCTACATTCGTATTATAGCAGGAGTATAGAGGTGCTCTAGAGGCACGACTGCAGGACTAAGGGATAGCCTATTACCAAGTGTTAGGGGGCGCCGCCCGGCCCAGGTCCTGGACCCGACCTTAGCCAACCGTCGCCCTAAGGACTGCGACTTAGCGGCGCTAGCACGACCCTACCCTCCGTACGGAACTACCGACAGGACCCTACTCCTGTACAGAGGGAGAACACTACAGTCCTACATAAAGGGGAACTACCGCCCCTCTAAATAGAGGGAAAACTCTGCACTACTGTACAGAGGAGGTAACTCCCGACCCTCCGTACAGAGGGTGAACCTTGCACCCTTGCATAGAGGGAAATTGCTAGCTTAGCTTTATAGATACAAATTGTACAGCAACAGACGACGAAGGAACTGCCTATTAGTTCCTTTATATAGATACCTAACCTTAAGTTTCTAAATTAAGATTCTTAAGCCCCTTACATTAGGAACTAATCTTACTGTCGGTAACTGCAGTAATAAAACAAAGATAGACAGCGACATCCCTATAGAAACTACGGCTATAGAGGGGCATATGCACTGCGTATACGAGGAGCTGCTGGAAAGCAAGAGGCAGCTCGAGCAACAAGTAAGCTACTAGGCTGCGATAATTTTCTAACAGGAACAGGAGCTACAACAGCTTAGGGCGTCTGATTGCGATCCGACCCCTACGACGACGACGAACATAATAGCCTATACCCCGACCCCTAAAAGCAAACTCCGCGACGTCTCTATATACGATAGGGAGGCTCCGGCCGAGTACCCCTCCTAGGCTGCCTAGATGCGCTCTAAGCTTCTAGTCGACTTAGGAGCATACCCGACCGAGCTAGACAAGGTAGTTTACCTCTTTAGGAGGTTAAAGGGCAGGGCGGTAGCACAAATTCTGCTGTACTACGAGACGGCTATTGCCAACCTAGCAATAGCTACGACGACGATGCTGTAGGCAGCTCTAGACAAGAGCTACAAGGACCTAGACCGCAAGAGCCGAGCACTCCTACGGGTTAATACGATAAAACAAGGACGCAAGACTGTACGAGAATTCCTCGCGGAATTTGACCAGACTTTAGCAGAAGCAGGAGGTCTCTAATAGGAGGACAGGATAAAAGTTACCTCTTTAGAGGTAGGCCTCTCTAAGGAGATTATAACAAGGCTAGTAGGCATAATGCGACCAGCTACATACGAGGAATTCTGCGATCTCCTTAGGATAGTCGACGACTAGCAGCGCAGGCTTAGACAGATAGGCCGCGCTTAGGAGATAAGACAACCCCTCCTGCGGCAGACGGACGCTATAGACTAGGAACCTACGACGACGAGGGTAGCGGCAGCCGTTACCGTACGACTAAGGGCCGCTACCAAAAAGGCGCAATAGGTAGATACGGCTACCCTTAACAAGAGACGAGCAGAAGGGAGCTGCTACCGGTATAGCAAGATAGGCTACACTATATAGAGTTGCGGGCTTTTGCTAGCAGAGAGACCTAGGGGACGGCCGACTACTGCAAGAGTAGCAACTGCGGCGCCCTAACGAGAAGATTAGGAGTCCTACTCGGACGACGACGAGTCGGGAAAAGAGTAGCCTCTAAGCGAAGGCTCTGCTAGAGGCAGGTGCGAGATAGACTGCTAAATCAAAGTATTACTTAGCTATCTTTTAAGAGCAATTACATAACGACGACGCCGTTTATCGTACGGCCAACGTTAAACGGGTCCGCAACGGCGCGGACATTAATTAACACAGGATGTTTGGTGTACAGAGTAATTAGCAAAGACTTCGTATAGAGACATCGGATTAAGACGACCCCTACAGTACCTGTACGCATGTTAGGCATTACCGGGCGAGGACTGGACATTACCTATATAGTAAAAGTAACGATAGAGGTACAGGGACACTATAAGCAGGACTTATACCTCTATGTCGTACAGGACAAGTTAGGGTATAACCTAATACTAGGGAAGCCTTAGATAGAGCGCTAGAGGGGCAAGCTGGACGTCGGACGAGGACGGCTATACCTGGCAGTAACGAAGCAGAGGCTCCGAGACCAGGAGAGGATCCAGTAGGGCGACAGCGCTACGGCCGGAGCGTTAACGAAACAGAGGCCCCGAGACTAAGCGAAGGCTCCGCAAGGTAACAATGCTAAGGCCGAAATCAATACAGCAACGGCGGACATCGAGAAGGCACTAGCACCTAAGAAAGTAACGAACCCATATACGAAGCTCCTAAGGGAGTATGCTAGATACCTGGACCTCTTCGAGCCAAAGTCGGCCTCGAAGCTGCTGCTACACTAAGGAGAAGGGATTAACTATAACATCTAGCTAGAACCCCGTCTAGATAGGGGCCTGCCGGAGGTACTGTACGGACTACTGTACGGAATGTCCTCTAGAGAACTCCTAGTACTGCGCAAGACACTGGACGACCTGCTTGCCAAAGGGTTTATTCGGGCAAGTACGTCGTCTATAGGAGCCCTAGTACTATTTGTCTATAAGGAGAGGAAGGCCGGATTGCGTTTCTACGTAGACTATAGAGGCATTAACGCGATTACTAAGAAGGACCGGTACCCCCTACCCCTTATTAAGGAGACTCTTAGACAGATTAGTAAGGCGAAGTGGTTTACTAAGCTTAACATAGTCTTAGCCTTCTATAAGATACAGATTAAGGAAGGCTATAAATAGATAACTGCCTTCTGTACGAGATATAGTCTTTTTAAGTAGCTTGTTACCCCCTTCGGCCTTGCCAATATACCGGCAACCTTCTAAAGGTACATTAACAAGTCCTTGTAAGGGTTACTAGACGACATCTGCTTAGTATACCTTAACAATACCCTAGTTTTTACAGACGGTACCTATGCAGATTACGTACAGGACGTTAAGAAGGTGCTGGACCGACTGCAGCAGGCTAGCTTATACCTCGACATTGACAAATGTGAATTCGGTGTCTAGTGTACGAAATACCTAGGTTTTATTATCGAGGCAGGGAAAGGCATCAGTATAGATAGAAAGAAGACTAATGCTATTAAGCAATAGAAGCCGCCTACGAACGTTAAGGGCGTACAGGAATTTCTTAGGTTTGCCAACTTCTACCGCCAGTTTATACGGAACTACTCGGAGATCGTACGCCCCCTAGTTAAGCTAACGCACAAGGACAAGCAGTTTAAATAGACGAACGAATGCGATAAGAGCTTCGACAAGCTAAAGGAGCTCTTTACTACAGGACCAACGCTTGCTGCCTTCGACCTAGAGCGTACGACAATACTGGAAACTGACTCCTCGGGGTACTGCATTAGAGGTATCCTGTTATAGGTAGGCTCGGACGGACTCCTATACCTATACGCGTATTTCTCTAAGAAGAACTCCCTAGCTAAGTGCAACTACCCTATCTACAACAAAGAGTTGCTAGCAGTCGTATAGTGTTGCGAAGCATAGGATAGAGAACTCTGCTCAGTGCCCGAGTTCCTCGCCCTAACGGACTATAAGAATCTAGAGTACTTCACTTAACCCCAGAAGCTGTCTAAGAGGCACGTACGATAGGCAATGTACCTAAGCCGGTTCAATATAAGACTCTAGTATCGTAAGGGTAAGGATAACAGCAGGGCCGATGCACTATCTAGATAGGACTAGGATATGCTAACGACGTACGAGGACGACCGGCTAAAGTTACGAACATTCCAGATGTTTAAGGGGGAGCCAGGCGAGGAGACTATCCGCCTAGCGGCAATATACCTATAGGAACCCTAACTGCAAGTATAGGAAAAGGCAGTAGAAAAGGACGAGGTGTACCGAGGGGCCTATACGGCAATCTAAGGAGGGCAACGAAAGCTCCTAGCCAAGCTCTATCTTAAGGTGTCGGCAGCAGAGTGCTTAGTAGACAAGGAGAACAACCTAAAGTTTAGGAATCGGATTTAGGTCCCGGCAGACGAGAAGCTCTGTACGAGCTTAATACAACAGGCGTATAACTCTATAGCTACCGGGCACCTAGGGCGCGAGGAGACGTATAGCATTATCGCCTAGGACTACTACTAGCCGGCGATAGCGAAGGACATTCGCAGGTTTGTATAGAACTGCGATATATACGGACAGACGAAGCTATAGCGCAAGCTAAAGCATAGGCTGCTAAAGCCCCTACCGATACCGGGCCGGCCCTAGCAAGATCTAACAGTAGACTTTATTACGGACCTTCCTAAGAGCGACGGATAGCGAAACATTATAGTAATTACGGACAAGTTAACGAAGGGGGTAATACTAGAGGGAATAGACTCTATTACAGCTAAAGACACTGCCTAGGCCTTTATACAGACGACGTTCAGCAAGCACGGTTTCCCTAGGTCAATTGTATTAGACCGGGGGACACAGTTTACGAGCTAGCTCTAGGCAAGGGTCTGCTAGTTGCTAAAGGTAGAACATCGCCTGTTAACCGTATAGCATCTGTAGACGGACGGGGTAACGGAGAGGGTCAATTCAACTTTAGAAGCGTACCTCCGAGCGTACGTCGACTATAACTAGACGAACTAGAACCGACTTCTCCCTATAGCAGAGCTGGCTATTAACAGCCGTACAGCTAATGCTACAGGATTGTCCCCCTTCTTTATAACCTATAGATACGACTATTCCCTGCTCCTACTGACCCTAAGTAGTAACACCCTGCACCCTGTACGATCCCTAATTTAGCAAGGAGAGGCCATCGTACGGACGATTACGAACGCCTACTAATAGGCAAAGGCGAGCCTGGCTATAGCTTAACAGAATGCAGAAGAGTAGGCTAATAAGGGACGATAGGCTGTACCAAGGTACGAGGCAGGGGATAAGGTCTAGCTAAACTAGCGAAATATCTGTATAGACCGGCCGAGCAAGAAGCTAGATTAGAGGAACAGGAAGTTTACAGTAGTCCGGCTAGTAGGGACACACGCCGTACGACTAAACACTCCCCTAGGGATTTATCTAGTCTTCTATATAGACCTCGTACGGCCGGCGAACACGGACCCCCTACTGCACTAGACGACAGACGACGCGCGCCTACCTGCAATTATAACTAAGGGCTAGGAAGAGTATAAAGTAGAGGGGATCCTTAGGAGCTAAAGGAAGCAGGGGAAGGTAGAGTACCTAGTAAAATAGAGAGGATAGGCAGAGCCTATATAGGAACTATACGAGGCTCTATAGGACACAACTGTACTAGACAGATAGGAGGAGAATCATCCCCCTGCCTAGTTACAGTAATACTACGCTGTATAGCGAAAGGAGGCACGATCTACCCTAAGGACAGGGTAGCTGCTAGCAAACCTAGGTTGTTAAAGGATCGAGAATTACGACGTAGGACACTATAGGATCCTGCTAATACGACATCGTACAACACTGTACAAGATAAGGGCTAGAAGAAAGGAACAGCTAGGGGACAGATAGGAGGGAGAGTGGAAATAGGAGGAGTTGGGAGCGGACCGTCCGAAATTTCTTACACTACCTAGGGGGGGGGGTAGCTTACTAGCTACTACCCTAGGGGACTAGAGCAACCGACTCCTTATCTAAGATCTTAACTACCTCCCGCCCGGCCGGGCCCCTACCCCTACTAAGGCCAGCCCTAGAAAGTAGAGGCACCCCCCTACCTCTACGTGCCTCCGCCAGACGGTAGTAGGGGCAGTAGAAGGAGCTATCCTTCTACTTGTACAAGGCATATACCCTAGCCTAGAAGCCTAGGAGGCGGTATAGGCCAAGTAAGGGCTAGGGGAAGTTGGGGCAGGGGGCACAGGGCTAGCCCTAGGTAGCGATAAGGAGGGCGTTAACGTACAACGCCTAGGCTATAGCTAGCTGCTAGGGTAAACCCTAGGCAGGGTTACACTAGAAGGCGTAGTAGGGCAGCTCGGCCGCATCCTGCTGCTTGTAGGTGTAGTACCTAAGACGTTAGCTTAGACTGTACAGAAGACGAGAATCCGTACAAACCGCAAGCGTAGCTGCTAGTTAAATTAAGGGCCCTACTACTAGAGGTAAGATAGGGAGGGACTCCAGCTAGACAAGAGGAGGAGGAGGGGCTAGCAACTACAAGAGAACTACCGGACAGGGCAGACGATATAGTAGTAGTAGATAGTAGATAGTAGCTAGTAGTAGTAGTAGATAGTAGATAGTAGACAGTAGTAGATAGTAGTAGACAGTAGACGGTATAGGGGGAGAAGAAAAGGGAGAAGGAAAGAGAAGGGAGAGGCTTAAGGTAACTGCCTACTACGAGGGGAATAGCAAGCAGGGCAGCTACTACAAATAGGTAAAATAGCAAGAGGCAACTACGACCTGGGGGGCAACGAGGGACGACAACTTAGACGACTAGACAAAATAGGAAGCTGCGACCTGCTAAAGGAACAGCAGGAGCTAAGTAAGTTCGGCACGCTACTGTATAGAAGAGGCACTACAAGAAGGGAAGGGAGGGGGTATTGTTAGGGGGCGCCGCCCAGCCTAGGTCCTAGACCTGACCTAAGCTAACTGTCGCCCTAAGGACTGCAACTTAGCGGCGCTAGCACGACCCTACCCTCTGTACAGAACTACTGATAGGACCCTACTCCTGTATAGAGGGAGAACACTATAGTCCTATACAAAGGGGAACTACTGCCCCTCTAAATAGAGGGAAAACTCTGCACTACTGTATAGAGGAAGTAACTCCCGACCCTCTATACAGAGGGTAAACCTTACACCCCTACATAGAGGGAAATTGCTAGCTTAGCTTCGTAGGTACAAATTGTATAGCAGCAGACGACGAAGGAACTGCCTATTAGTTCCTTTATATAGATATCTAACCTTAAGTTTCTAAATCAAGATTCTTAAGCCCCTTATACCAAGGACGGCTTGCGCTGCTCTAGCGTACATAAAAGGTATACAGAAGGGAATTATCGAAGGGCACTTGTTAGTTTAAACGTAATACTAGTGCTTAGTATTAGGTATACTATACGCTGCGACAAACCCAACCCTATAACAGTTCTAACAAGTGTACCTAAGGGTAGCGGCCTATAGACAATAATAGCGACTCTAGAGGAGAGCAGAAACATTATAAGCAGCATACAGGAGGTAAACTTAATAGATATTTACCTCTCTATAGAGGTAAATGTAATAGGCGTTTACTCTTCTATAGAGATTAATAACACTATAGTATATATATAGGCCGTAGAAGACGAGGAAAAGCACCTCTAGGCAGAGATTAGCCTGCTTAAGTGTTATAGAATTACTATCGCGGGGCTCTTACAGAGGCACGGAGTAGTACAGGATTGGATTGTAGCAGCGTATAGGGCACCTAATACTAATAACTGGTATCGTGTTTAAACTAACAAGTGTCCCTCTAACCGTCTTGCCTACGCTCCTTTTGTGTATATGCTAGGGTAGCTTAAGCCATCCTTAGTAGCAGGCCGTCCTTAGATTTGCAGTTGCGCCCTTAGAGCCGCTCTGTGCGTCTATAAGGGCTCCGTAATAGTGATTCTATAACAATTACCTCCTCTCCCTAAGGCAGATGTCCCTAGCTGCCTACCCGGAGTTCCTTTCCTATAACTCGCTCTGCACGCACCTCGGCGCCTTATATAGTAAGTAGCTAGTACGCCTAGGGAGGCCTATATATAAGGGGCTTAAGAATCTTAGTTCAGAAACTTAAGGTTAGGTATCTATATAAAGAAACTAATAGGCAGTTCCTTCGTCGTCTGCTGCTGTATAATTTGTACCTACAAAGCTAAGCTAGCAATTTCCCTCTGTATAGGGATGCAAGATTTACCCTCTGTACAGAGGATCGGGAGTTCCCTCCTCTGTACATTAGTGCAGAGTTTTCCCTCTATTTAAAGAGGCAGTAGTTCCCCTTTGTGCAGGACTATAGGGTTCTCCCTCTATATAGGAGTAGTGTCCTGTCGGTAGTTCTGTATAGAGAGTAGGGTTATACTAGCGCCGCTAAGTTACAGTCTTTAGGGCGACGGTTAGCTTAGGTTAGGTCCAGGACCTAGGCTAGGCGGCGCTCCCTAACAATACCCCCCCCTTCCCTTCTCGTAGTGCCCTTTCCGTATAGTAGTGTACTAAACTTACTTAGCTCCTGCTGTTCCTTTAGCAGGTCGCGACTTCCTATTTTGTCTAGTCGTCTAAGTCGTCGTCCTTTGTCGCCCCCTAGGTCGCAGTTGCCTCTTGCTATTTTACCTATTTGTAGTAGCTGCCCTGCTTGCTATTCCCCTCCTAGTAGGCAGTTACCTTAAGCCTCTCCCTTCTCTTTCCCTCCCCCTTTTCTTCCTATTCCCTGCCTGCCTTCTCTCCCTACGCCGTCTACTGTCTACTACCATCTACTACTGTCTACTATCTACTATCTACTACTACTACTAGCTACTACTATGTCGTCCGCCCCGTCTAGTAGCTCTCTCGTAGTTGCTAGCCCCTCCTCCTCTGCTCGTCTAGCTAGGGTCCCCTCCTATTTCTGCCTCTAGTAGTAGGGCCCTTAATTTAGCTAGCAGCTACGCTTCCGGTTCGTACAGATTCTCGTCTTCTGTACAGTCTAAGCTAACGTCTTAGGTGCTATACCAACGAGCAGTAGGATGCGGCCGAGCTGCCCTACTACGCCTTCTAGTATAACCCTGCCCAGGTTACACCCTAGCGGCTAGCTATAGCCTAGGCGTCGTACGTTAACGCCCTCCTTATCGCTACCTAGGGCCAGCCCTATGCTCCCTGCTCTAACTCCCCCTAGCCCTTACTTAGCCTATACCGCCTCCTAGGCTTCTAGGCTAGGGTGTATACCTTGTGTAAATAGAAGGATAGCTCCCTCTACTGCCCCTACTGCTGTCTAGCGGAGGTACGTAGGGGTAGGGGGGTGCCTCTGCTCCCTAGGGCTAGCCCTAGTAGGGGTAGGGGCCCTGCCAGGCAGGAGGTAATTAAGATCTTAGATAAGGAGTCGGTTGCTCTGGTCCCCT
This sequence comes from Pseudocercospora ulei, assembly GCA_016165855.1. NCBI lineage: Eukaryota > Fungi > Ascomycota > Dothideomycetes > Mycosphaerellales > Mycosphaerellaceae > Pseudocercospora > Pseudocercospora ulei. The sequence goes on from JACWNB010000010.1 coordinate 124,767, forward strand.
AGGGTAGTAGCTAGTAAGCTACCCCCCCCCTAGGTAGTGTAAGAAATTTCGGACAGTTCTGCTCCTAACTCCTCTTATTCCTACTCTCCTTTCTATCTATTCCCTAGCTGTTCCTTTCTTCCAGCCCTTATCTCGTACAGTGTCGTACGATGTCGTATTAGCAGGATCCTATAGTGTCCTACATCGTAATTCTCGATCTTTTAACAACCTAGGTTGCTAGCGGCTACCCTGTCCTTAGGGTAGATCGTGCCTCCTTCCGCTATACAGCGTAGTGTTACTGTAACTGGGCAGAGGGATGGTTCTCCTCCTACCTGTCCAGTACAGTTGTGTCCTGTAGAGCCTTATACAGTTCTTATATAGGCTCTGCCTATCCTCTCTATTTTACTAGGTACTCTACCTTCCCCTGCTTCCTTCGGCTCTTAAGGATCCCTTCTACTTTATACTCTTCCTAGCCCTCGGTTATAATTGCAGGTAGGCGCGCATCGTCTGTTGTCTAGTGCAGTAGGAGGTCCGTGTTCGCCGGCTGTACGAGGTCTACGTAGAAGACTAGATAAATCCCTAGGGAAGTGTTTAGTCGTACAGCATGTGTCCCTACTGGTCGGACTACTATAAACTTCCTGTTCTTCTAATCTAGTTTCTTGCTTAGCCGGTCTGTACAGATGTGTCGTTGGTTTAGCTAGACCTTATCCCCTGCCTCGTACCTAGGTGCAGCCTGTCGTCCCCTGTTGGCCTGCTCTTCTGCATTCTGTTAAGCTATAGCTAGACTTGCCTTCGCCTATTAATAGGCATTCGTAATCGTCTGTACGATGGCCTCTTCCTGCTAAATTAGGGATCGTACAGGGCGCAGGGTATTATCCCCTAGGGTCGGTTAGAGCAGGGAATAGTCGTATCTATAGGCTATAAAGAAGGGGGACACTCTAGTAGCATCGGCCGTACAGCTGTTAATAGCTAGCTCTGCTATAGGGAGGAGTCGGTTCCAGTTCGTCTAGTTATAGTCGACGTACGCTTAGAGGTACGCTTCCAACGTCGAATTAACCCGCTCTGTCGCCCTGTCCGTCTGTAGGTGCTATACAGTTAACAGGCGACGTTCTACCTTTAGCAACTAGCAGACCCTTGCCTAAAGCTAGCTCGTAAACTGCGTGCCCTAGTCCGATACAATCGACCTAGGGAAACCGTATTTGCTAAACGTCGTCTGTATAAATGCCTAGGCAGTGTCCTTAGCTGTAATAGAGTCTATTCCCTCTAGTATTACTTCCTTTGTTAGCTTGTCTGTAACTACTATAATGTTCCGCTGTCCGTCGCTCTTAGGGAGGTCTGTAACAAAGTCTACTGTTAGGTCTTGCTAGGGCCAGTCTAGGATTAGTAGGGGTTTTAACAGCCTATGTTTCAGTTTACGCTAGGGCTTCGTTCGTCCGTATACATCGCAGTTCTGTACGAACCTGCGGATGTCCTTCGCTATCGCCGGCTAGTAGTAGTCCCTAGCGACAATGCTGTACGTCTCCTTACGCCCTAGATGCCTAGTAGCTATAGAGTCGTACGCCCGTTGTATTAAGCTTATATAGAGCTTCTTATCTACAGGGACCTATATCCGATTCCTGAACTTTAGGTTGTTCTCCTCGTCTGTTAAGCACTCTGCTGCCGACACCTTAAGATAGAGCCCTGCTAGGAGCTTCCGCTATCCTCCTTAGATCGCTATATAGGCCCCTCGGTACACCTCGTCCTTTTCTACCGCCTCTTCCTATACTCGCAGTTAGGGTTCCTATAGGTATGTCGCTGCTAGGCAGATAGTCTCCTCGCCTGGCTCCTCCTTAAATATCTAGAATGTTCGTAACTTTGGCCGGTCGTCCTTGTACGTCGTTAGCATGTCCTAGTCCCGTCTAGAGAGCGTATCGGCCCTGCTATTGTCCTTACCTTTGCGATACTAGAGTCTTATATTAAACTAGCTTAGGTACATTGCCCAATGTACGTGCCTCTTAGACAGCTTCCGGGGCTGCGTAAAGTACTCCAGGTTCTTGTAGTCTGTTAGGGCAAGGAACTTAGGCACTAAGCGGAGTTCTCTATCCTATACTTCGCAATACTATACAACTGCTAGCAACTCCTTATCGTAGATAGGGTAGTTGCATTTAGCTAGGGAGTTCTTCTTAGAGAAATACGCGTATAGGTGTAGGAGTCCGTCTAAGCCTACCTGTAATAGGATACCTCTAATGCAATACCCTAAAGAGTCGGTTTCTAGTATCGTCGTACACTCTAGGTTAAAGGCGGCGAGTGTTGGTCCTATAGTAAAGAGCTCCTTTAGCTTGTTAAAGCTCTTGTCGCATTCGTCCGTCTATTTAAACTGCTTGTCCTTATATATTAGTTTAACTAGGGGGCGTACGATCTCCGAGTAGATCTGTATAAACTGGCGGTAGAAGTTGGCAAACCTAAGAAATTCCTGTACGTCCTTAACGTTTGTTAGCGGCTTTTATTGCTTAATAGCATTAATCTTCTTCCTATCTATACTAATGCCTTTCTCTGCCTCGATAATAAAACCTAGGTATTTCGTACGTTAGACACTGAATTTATATTTGTCGATGTCGAGGTACAAGCTAGCCTGCTGTAGTCGGTCTAGCACCTTCTTAACATCCCGTACGTAATCTGCGTAGGTACTGTCCGTAAAAACCAGGGTGTCGTCGAGGTATGCCGAGCAGATGTCGTCTAGTAACCCTTATAAGGACTTGTTAATGTACCTTTAGAATGTTGCCGGTGCATTGGCAAGTCTAAAGGGGGTAACAAGCTACTTAAAGAGGCTATATCTCGTACGGAAGGCAGTTATCTATTTATAGCCTTCCTTAATCCGTATCTTGTAGAAGGCTAAGACTGCGTTAAGCTTAGTAAACTACTTCGCCTTGTTAATCTGTCCGAGAGTCTCCTTAATAAGGGGTAGGGGGTACCGGTCCTTCTTAGTAATCGCGTTAATGCCTCTGTAGTCTACGCAGAAACGCAATCCGGCCTTCCCCTCCTTATAGACAAACAGTACTAGGGCTCCTACGGACGACGTACTTGCCTAAATAAACCCTTTAGCAAGTAGGTCGTCCAGTGTCTTGCGCAGTACTAGGAGTTCTCTAGAGGACATTCTATATAGCAGTCCGTACGGTACCTCTGGCAGGCTCCTATCTAGACAGGGTTCTAGCTAGATGTCGTAGTCAATCCCTTCTCCTCGGTATAGCAGCAGTTTTAAGGCCGACTTCGGCTCGAAGAGGTCTAGGTATCCTGCGTATTCCTTTAGGAGCTTCGTATAGGGGTCCGTTACTTTCTTAGGTGCTAATGCCTTTTTAATGTCTGCCGTTGCCGTGTTAATTTTGGCCTTAGCATTGTCTCCTTACAGAGCCTTCTCTTGGTCTCGGAGCCTCTGCTTTATTACTGCTAGGTACAGCCGTCCTCGTCCAACGTCCAGCTTGCCCCTCTAGCGCTCTATCTATAGCTTCCCTAGTATTAGGTTATACCCCAGCTTGTCCTGTACGACATAGAGGTATAAGTCCTGCTTATAATGTCCCTGTACCTCTATCGACACTTTTACTATATAGGTAATGTCCGGTCCTCGTCCAGTAACGCCTAACATATGTATAGGTATAGTAGGGGTCGTCTTAATCCGGTGCCTCTGTACGAAGTCTTCGCTAATTACTCTGTACACTAAACATCCTGTGTTAATTAATGTCCGCGCTGTTGCAGACCTGTTTAACGTTGGCCGTATAATAAACGGCGTCGTCGTTATGTAATTGCTCTTAAAAGATAGCTAAGTAATGCTTTAATTTAGCAGTCTATCTTGCACCTAACTCTAGCAGAGCCTTCGCTTAGAGGCTACTCTTTTCCCGACTCGTCGTCGTCTAAGTAGGGCTCCTAATCTTCTCGTTAGGGCGCTGCAGTTGCTACCCTTGCAGTGGTTGGCTGTCCCTTAGGTCTCTCTGCTAGCAAAAGCCTGCAATTCCGTACAGTGTAGCCTATCTTGCTATACTAGTAGCAGCTCCCTTCTGCTCGTCTCTTGTTAAGGGTAGCTGTGTCTACCTATTGCGCCTTTTTAGTAGCGGCCCTTAGCTATACAGTAACGGCTGCCGCTACCCTTGTCGTCGTTGGTTCCTAGTCTATAGCGTCTGTCTGCTGCTAGAGGGGTTGTCTTATCTCCTAAGCGCGGCTTATCTGTCTAAGCCTGCGCTGCTAGTCGTTAACTATCCTAAGGAGATTGCAGAATTCCTCGTACGTAGCTAGTCGCATTACGCCTACTAGCCCCGTTATAATCTCCTTAGAGAGGCCTACCTCTAAAGAGGTAATTTTTATCCTGTCCTCCTATTAGAGACCTCCTGCTTCTGCTAAAGTCTAGTTAAATTCCGCAAGGAATTCTCGTACAGTCTTGCGTCCTTGTTTTATTATATTGACCTGTAGGAGTGCTCGGATCTCGCAGTCTAGGTCCTTATAGCTCTTGTCTAGAGCTGCCTACAGCATCGTCGTCGTAGCTATTGCTAGGTTAGCAATAGCCGTCTCGTAGTACGGCAGAATTCGTGCTGCCGCCCTGCCCTTTAACCTCCTAAAGAGGTAAACTACCTTGTCTAGCTTAGTCGGGTATGCTCCTAAGTCGACTAGAAGCTTAGAGTGCATCTAGGCAGCCTAGGAGGGGTACTCGGCCGGGGCCTTACTATTATACGTAGAGACGTTAGGGAGTTTGCTTTTGGGGGTCGGGGTGTAGGCTATTAAGTTCGTCGTCGTCGTAGGGGTCGGATCGCGACCGGACGCTCTAAGCTGTCGTAGCTCCTGTTCCTGTTAGGAAATTATCGCAGCCTAGTAGCTTACTTGCTGCTCGAGCTGCCTCTTGCTTTCTAGCAGCTCCTCGTATACGCAGTGTATATGTCCCTCTATAGCCGTAGTCTCTATAGGGGTGTCGCCGTCTATCCTTGTTTTATTACTGCAGTTACCGACAGTAAGATTAGTTCCTAATATAAGGGGTTTAAGAATCTTAGTTTAGAAACTTAAGGTTAGGTATCTATATAAAGGAACTAATAGGCAGTTCCTTCGTCGTCTGCTGCTGTACAATTTGTACCTATAAAGCCAAGCTAGCAATTTCCCTCTGTGCAGGGATATAAGGTTTACCCTTCGTATAGAGGATTGGGAGTTCCCTCCTCTGTACAGTAGTATAGAGTTTTCCCTCTATTTCGAGGGGCGGTAGTTCCCCTTTGTGCAGGACTATAGGGTTCTCCCTCTGTATAGGAGTAGGGTCCTGTCGGTGGTTCCGTACGGAGGGTAGGGTTATGCTAGCACCGCTAAGTCGCAGTCCTTAGGGCGACGGTTGGCTTAGGTCGGGTCCAGGACCTGGGCCGGGCGGCGCCCCCTAACACTATGCACTATTACTTACAAACCTTACTATATATATGCGTATAAGCGGCTTAGTAAGCCCTTAGCAGCTTATATAGGCCTCCGTCCTCTTAATGCCCTTCCTTTAGCTACTAACCTTTAGTATATACTGTAGTTAGCACAGGCTTAGCAGGCCGCTGTGCCCGCTACCTGCTACTGTTTCGGCTTGCTAACAGTTAGGCTCCTGTACACATTCTACGACTTCTCGTGCTCGCAATAGGCCCCTCTGCTTGCTGCAATAGATGTGCTAAAGCACTGCGCTAACCGGTCTGCGCCCCTGCCTATCCGTAGCCTCTAAGCCGTACCGATGCCTCCTTATAGCCTAAGGAACTGCGCTCCTTCTGCGCTCTCGCGTTATTGCTGTAGTCGACAGTAATGCCGTAGTTGCTAGGCGGCCGGCTGTTTGTTGTAGACCCTAAGTTCGCGTTGTTGTAGCTTGCTAAATGTAAAGGGTTTAAGAATCTTGGTTTAGAAACTTGAAGCTGGGTATCTATATAAAGGAACTAATAGGCAGTTCCTTCGTCGTCCGCTGCTGTACAATTTGTATCTACAAAGCTAAGCTAGCAATTTCTCTCTATATAGGGGTATAGGATTCTTACTCTGTATAGAGGGTTAGGAGTTTCCCTCTATATAGGGATACAAAGTTTTCTCTCTATATAGAGGGGCGGCAATTTCCCTCTATGCAGGGCTATAGTATTCTCCCTCTGTACAAGGTAAGGGGTCGTGCTGGCGCCGCTAAGTTGCAGTCCTTAGGGCGACAGCTGGCTTAGGTCTAGGACCTAGCTAGACGGCGCCCCCTAACAATACCCCCCTCCCTTCTTGTAGTGCTTTCCTCGTACGACGTCGCGTCGTACAGCCTAAGCTCCTAGCGTTCCTCTTGTAGCTAGCGCTTTTGTCCTCGTCTAGTCGTCTATAGGGCTCCTGTCTGTCTAGGTATCGGGTCGTAGTTGCCTTACTCGCTCTCTTCTATACAGCGGTCGCAGCTGCCCTGTTTGCTATTACCTCGCATAGCGGGCGGCCTACACCCCTATATATTAGGCCTCCCCCCCCTATCTTCCCCTTTCTCTTCCCTTTCCTCTATCCCTCCTCCTGCTACCCGTCCGCCCGTCTATCTACTACTACTAATACTACTACAACTACCCCTACTAACATAACTACTACTACTAACACTACTACTATGTCTTATACTCTGTCTGCCCTCGTGCCCGCTAGTCCCTCTGCCTCCTATCGTCCGGCCGGCACTTCTACCTCTAGGAGTAGAATGCTTAATATAACTAGCAACTATAGTTCCGGTCTATACAGGTCCTCCCCTTTCGTACAGTCTTAACTAACGTCCTAGGTACTACATCTACGAGCAGCAGGACGCTGCCGAGTTGCCGTTCTACCTATTCTGGTGCGACCCCGCTTGTATAACGCCCTAGCGGCTCGCTACGGCGTAACTATCGTACGTTAACGCTGTACTTATTGTTGCAGCAGCAGAAAGGGGTGGGACTAAGTAATGGGGTAGACCCTCGGAATTTCGGCTCGGCCCTTCCAGACTAAGCCGGGCCTTGGCACACTACCCCTAAAGCTCTCGCCTACTACTATATAGATTCCTTTCCCTCCTTAGTTCGAGATATAGTTATTAAAAAGGCCTTATTAAATTATATCTGCGTGCCCGGATTATTATATCTCGAACTTACTTACTACACTAACTCTGCGCTGCGCGAAACGGACCGTTGAACTATCTAGATACCCGAATAATGCACGTGCACTACATATACTAAACCAAACACTAGCACTGTAAGACAGCTATAGAGAGCTTCTTAACGGTAGACAGCGGCGTTACAGGCCGAAGCAGAAGCAGAAGAGGAAAGACTAACAGAGCGAGTAGGCGCTCTAGCGTTATTAATAATAAGTTTATTATTAGAGGTTTTACAGCAGAAGAAACTGCAGAGATTAAGGAACGAATAACCGAATATAAGAAGATCTACGACTGTATGCTTAAGGAACTTAAAGACTACGTAAACGAGAACGGAATAGGGAAGGTCTACGACGGCATAGACCTTATTAAGACGCTGTTTTACAGAACCCTGGAAGAGAAGAGGCAGTTAAAAGAGGAAAATAAAGCGGTAAGGGCCGAGAAGGAATCGGCAGAGACTATTATCGATGTGCTAGAAAACCAAGCGGCGAATCGACTAGTACAACTAAAGGCGACAAAGACTCAGTTAGCTAAGATAGAAGCAGCGATGTTGTCGGCGCCGCTACTACATCGAGAAGAACAAGCAGAGACCGCCTTACTAGCGGCCTACAGTTAAGGCAGCACCTCGATAACGTTACTACCTGACCTACCGGCATTTAGAGGCAGAGACCCTAAAGATTAGGAGGCATTTAAGAAAAAGATAAAGAACAAGATAGACTGCGACTATGCCGGAAACAGTAAAGAAGATAGGTTGGCCTACCTAGAGTCGCAGTTAGAAGGTAAAGCTTTTTCGTTAGTAGCGGACCTAGAAGAGGTAACCGCCGAAGAGGCGATCAAAGCGCTAAATTAACGCTTCGGAGACCCCTTCCAAAAGAAGATAGCCTATAAACAGCTAGACAAGATCAATTAGAACCGGCTAACGTTTAAGGAATTCTACAGACTGTTCCAAAAATACGCTATTAGAGCTACGGTGTCAGAAGATAAGCAGCTCCACCTGCTAAGGCAGAAGCTAAACCCTAAACTGGCCGCAGCTATAGCGTCGGTAGAAGACGAAGACCTCGAAAGCTTCGTGCACCGGGCGAGAGTTACTGCTAGAAACCTAAGCGCCTACGCGAAATCGGCATTGCGCGAACCGATTCAGAAGCAGTCGGCGCCGACAACACGACCCCCTGCACCTTTTAGGAGAGTAACTCAGCAGCTATCTTATTCGCCGCGTTCGTCGTTCGTCCCCACCTGTTACGCGTATAGAAAGCCTAGCTACATCGCTACGAGATGCTAAACAACGGATCAACAGAAGCAGGAATATCGTGCCGCAAAGCTGCAGCTACTAAGAAAGGCTATCTAAGCTATAGAGCCGGCTCCGAACGACACTAACAGTGTAGATAGTAGAGTGCTACTACGGATCTTAGGAAAAGACCAGCTGGACGGATAGGCCCCCTATCTAGCACAGACAATAGGGCAACAACGCGATCTGCGCTACCGGAAGAAGGAAGCATTAACAGTTGTAGCAATCCGCCCTTAGCGGCAGTGGAAGTAAACACGGAAACAGCTATTATCCTTCTAGTTACTGTCTACCCCCTCGATAGCTTAAGCAGCCTACTTTAGCTAAGAGCTTTTATCGACATAGGAGCCCTTATCGGCGTAGCGATCTACTATCGATTGGTTCAGAAGCTGATAAACGGGTATAGTTACCCAGTGGAATTAGCATCGCTAACGCGAATTTCGGCCTACAATAGACAAGACACGGAGAGTGTTACGCATTATATGCTATTAAGTACTACACTGGCTAGTCGGACTACGGAAGCTACGTTCCGAATTATAGACATCGGACAGTTCGACATTATTATAGAGCAGAAATAGATAAAGAACTAGAAAGCCGTTATCGACGTAGGTAAAGGCACGCTAGGGTTCAAAAACCAGCGGAGCGGAGTTGCCGCCGAATCGGTCACCGTCGTTGCCGCGAAACCGAACGTTACGACTATCGAAGCGGTTTCGATAGATCGGTCCGACCCTCTAGACACGATTGGAATAATAAGCTCGGAAGCTTTAACGACCCTCGCGAGGTCGCTAGACAATAAGATTTACGCTATCTTAATAAAGGACATCGAAGACTACTAGAAGATAATAGAGGAAGAAGAAGTAGATCCGCTAAAGGTACTACTAAAAGAGCTCTACAGCTACACTAACGTGTTCTTAAAAGCTGACTCTAACCTCCTGCCGATCTACTGACCGGAATATAACAACAAGATCTGGCTGAAAGAAGGAGCCGCGTTGCTAAGAACCGAGCCCCTAAGAAAGCTATCGCTAGCTAAGCTGGACTAGGTAGAAGTGTTTGTTCGAGAAAATCTGGCAAAGAAGTGTATTACGCCGAGCTCCGTTAAGTATACGTTACCGATTCTTTTCGTACGGAAACCCAGAGGTAGTCTCCGACTGTACGTAGATTACCGAGGCCTTAATAAGGTTACTAAGAGAGATGTGTATCCGCTGCCGCTAATCGATAAGACTATACAACGAGTAGCTAAAGCTAAGTAGTTCAGTAAGCTGGATATTCGCTAAGCGTTCTACCGACTAAGGAATAAGGAAGGGCAAACAGAAGATCTTACAACATTCGCTACGCGCATAGGCAATTTTAAGTAGTTAGTAATGCCTTTCGGACTTACTAATGCACCAGTAGTGTAGCAGCGTTTTATAAACTACACCTTTATAGATATGCTGGAACGATTCGTGTCTATCTACTTAGACGACATTCTTATATACACCGATAGGACGAGAGAACAGCACACAGACTACATTAAGAGGGTGCTAAAGAGACTCCGCGAGGTCGGATTAAACGCAGACACAAAGGAGAGCGAGTTTTATTAGACCAAAGTTAAATATCTCGGCCTTATCGTCGGAAGAGAAGGAATTCGGATAGACTCCTTAAAGGTCGCCGTCGTCGCGGAATGGAAGCAGCCGAAATCCGGAAATACTACACAAATCAGGGCGTTTCTCGGATTCTGCAGCTACTATCGACAGTTTATTAAGGACTTTAGCAAGATAGCGAGACCCCTGAACGAAGCGTTAAAGAAGGAGGCTGCTGGCCTGTAGAATAAGAAGTGCATAGAAGCTTTTATCTAGCTAAAAGAAGCAGTAGCCTCGGCGCCGGTTCTAGCGCACTTCCGACCGGAAAAGACGATCTATCTAGAGACGGACGCCTCCGATACAGTAACAACAAGGGTCCTTTCTTAGTATAATAAAGCCGACGAGACCCTCTATCTAGTAGCTTTCTTTAGCAAGTCTATAAACGAGGCTAAGCGGAATTACGCTATTTACAATACAGAACTGTTAGCTATTATACAGGCGTTCGAGGAGTGGAAGCCGGAGCTTATAGCTGGAAAGAGCACGGTCCAGGTCCTTATAGACCATTAGTCGCTAACCTATTTTATAAAGACGCAGAAGCTATCGCGCCGTTAGGCCCAGTAGGCTACCTACTTATTCGGATTCGACTTTAAGATTACCTATCGACCCAGAGCTTAAAATGGAAAGGCTAATGCACTAACAAGAATAGAAGGAAAGACTAGCTGCACGAAAGAAGATCTGAACATGTTCCAGAAGGTGTTAACCAAACGGATAGTAGACGCCTGTTGCGACAGTAGAAAGAGGTGGGACGGATTAATAGGGTGGACCCTGGATTTCGGCTCGGCCCTTCCGGACCGAGCCGGGCCTTGGCACCACCCTCCATCAAAGCCCACCACTGCCACTACATAGATTCCTTTCCCTCCTCAGTTCGAGATATAGTTATCAAAAAGGCCGTATTGAATTATATCTGCGTGCCCGGATTATTATATCTCGAACTCACTCTCCACACCACACCCGCGCTGCGCGAAAGGGCCCGTTGAACCATCCGGAAACCCGAATAACGCACGCGCACCCACCAACACACCAACAACAACCCCCCTAAGGCACTGTAAGAAGATAGAAGGCTTCTCGACGGCAGAGAGCGGCGTTACAGGCCGCAGCAGAAGCAGAAGAGGAAAGACTAACAGAGCGAGCAGACGCTCCAGTGTAGTTGACGATAAGATCGTTATTAGAGGTTTTACGGCAGAAGAGACCGCAGAGATTAAGGAACGAATAAGTAAATACAAGAAAATCCACGACTGCACGCTCGAGGAATTGGAAGATCACGTAAATAAGAATGGAATAGGGAAGGTCTACGATAGTATAGACCTTATCGAGATGCTGTTCTACAGAACGCTGGAAGAGAACAGACAGCTAAGAGAGGAAGTAGAGACGGTAAGGGCCGAGAAGGAATCGGCAGAGACTATCGTTGACGTGTTGGAACACCAAGCGTCGAATCGACTAGCGCAGCTAAAGGCGCTAAAGAATCAGATAGCTGATATGGAAGCAGCAAAGTCGCCGCCACCGCGTCGAGAAGAACAAGCTAAGACCGCCTCACCAGCGGCCTATAGTCAAGGTGGCACGTTAATAACGTTACTACCGGATCCACCGGTTTTCGGTAGCGGAGACTCTAAAGCGTAGGAGGCGTTCAAGAAGAAGATCAAGAATAAGATAAGCCGCGATTACGCATTAAGCAGCGAAGAAGACAGGTTGGCCTATTTAGAGGCGCGACTGGAAGGCGAAGCGTTCTCGTTAGTGGCGGATCTAGAAGAAGTAACCGCCGACGAAGCTATTAAGGCGCTGGACCAGCGTTTCGGAGACCCCTTCCGGAAGAAGACAGCCCGTAAACAACTGGACAAGATCAACCAGAACCGGCAGACGTTTAAGGAATTCTACGGTTTGTTCAGAAAATATGCGATCAGGGCCTAAGTGGCGGAAGATAAGCAGCTCTACCTATTAAGGCAGAAGCTAAGCCCTGAGCTGGCCGCCGCTATAGCGTCTGTGGAAGACGAAGACCTTAAGGGCTTCGTGCATCAAACGAGGGTCACTGCGAGAAACTTGAGCGCTTACGCGAAATTACGAGAATCGGTTCAGAAGCCGTCGCTGTCGCTAATGCGGACAACCAGAGCCCCTGCGCCCTTCCGACGCGGCCCCCAGCCGCCTTACGTGCCGCGACCGTCGTTCGTCCCCACCTGTTTCGCGTACGGAAAGCCTGGCCACATCGCTGCGAGCTGCCAAGCATCGGATAAGCAGAAGCAGGAGTATCGTGTTATGAAGCAGCCTCAGCTGCAGCCGCCGAGAAAGACAATTCAAGCCATCGAGCCGGCTCCGAACGACACCGAGAGGGTAGACGGTAAGGTGCAGCTAAGAATTATAGGAAAAGACTAGCTGGACGGATAGGCCCCCTATCTAGCATGGACAACAGGGCATTAACGCGAACTACGTCGACGAAAGAGAGCATCAATAGCTGCAGCGATCCGCTCTCGGCGGCAGTGGAAGTGAACACGGAAACAGCCATTATCCTTCCGATCACTGTCCACCCCCTTAACGGATCGAGCAAACCCCTCCAGCTAAAAGCTTTCATCGACACCGGAGCTCTTATCGGCGCGGCGATCCACCACCGACTGGTCCGGAAGCTAATAAATGGATACGGCTATCCGGTGGAACTGGCGTCGCCAACGAAGATTTCAGCATATAACGGACAAGACACGGAAAGCATCACGCACTATGTGCCATTAAGGACCACCTTGGCTGGTCGCACCACGGAAGCGACGTTCCGAATCATGGATATCGGAAGGTTTGACATCATTATAGGGCAGAAATAGATAAAGAACCAGGGAGCGATTATTGACGTAGGAGAAGGCACACTCGGATTCAGAAAATCGACCAGCGGCTTAGCCGCCGTCAAATCAGTCACCGAATCGGTCATAGCGGCCGACGCTAAACCGAACGTCACAACGGTCAAAGAGGCTCCGTCCGATCGTTCCGAACCCCTAGTCACCGTCGGAATAATGAGTTCGGAAGCTATAACGACCCTCGCGAAGTCGCCAGATAATAAGATCTACGCTATCTCGATAAAAGACATCGAAGACTACCGGAAGATAATAGCGGAAGAAGAAGTAGACCCGCTGGAGGTGCTACCGAAAGAACTCTATAGTTACGCTAACGTCTTCTTAAAAGCCGACTCCAACCTCCTGCCGCTCTACCGGCCGGAATACGACAATAAGATCAGGTTGAAGGAGGGGGCCACATTGCCAAGAACTGAGCCCCTAAGAAGACTGTCGCCGGCAGAATTGGACTAAGTGGAGGTGTTTGTTCGCGAGAACCTGGCGAAGAAGTTTATTACGCCGAGTTCTGCCGAATACGCGTTACCGATTCTTTTCGTAAGAAAACTAGGGGGTAGTCTGCGACTCTGCGTAGACTATCGAGGCCTCAATAAGGTCACCAAGAGAGACGTGTACCCACTGCCGCTAATTAATAAGACTATACAGCGGGTAGCGAAGGCTAAGTGGTTCAGCAAGCTGGACATCTGCCAAGCATTCCATCGATTGCGGAACGAAGAAGGACAAACGGAAGACCTTACGACATTCGCGACGCGTATAGGCAATTTCAAGTGGTTGGTGATGCCTTTCGGACTTACCAACGCGCCGGCAGTATAGCAACGCTTTATAAACCACACCTTTATGGACATGTTGGAACGGTTCGTGTCCATCTACCTGGACGACATCCTTATCTATACAGATAGAACGAGAGAACAACACACGGACTACATCGAGAAGGTATTGATCAGGCTCCGCGAGGTCGGGTTGAACGCGGACACGAAGAAGAGCGAGTTTTACCAAACCGAGGTCAAATATCTCGGTCTTATCGTCGGAAGAGATGGAATTCGGATGGACCTATTAAAGGTCGCCGCCGTCGCGGAGTGGAAGCAGCCGAAATCCGGAAACACTACGCAAATCAGAGCGTTTCTCGGCTTCTGCAGCTACTATCGACGGTTTATTAAGGACTTTAGTAAGATAGCAAGACCCCTGAACGAGGCGCTAAAGAAAGAGGCCGCCGGCCTATAGAATAAGAGGTGCACGGAAGCCTTTAACCGGCTAAAAGAAGCAGTGGCCTCTGCGCCAGTGCTAGCGCACTTCCGACCAGAAAAGACGATCTATGTGGAAACGGACGCTTCCGACACGGTAACGGCCGGAGTCCTTTCTTAATATAGTGACGACGAAACCCTCCATCTAGTCGCCTTCTTTAGCAAGTCAATAAGCGAAGCTGAACGGAATTACGCCATCTACGATAAGGAGCTACTAGCGATTATTCAGGCTTTCGAGGAATAGAAACCGGAGCTTATAGCTGGAAAGAGCACGGTCCAGGTTCTTACGGACCACCAGTCGCTAACCTACTTCATAAAGACGCAGAAGCTCTTACAGCGTCAAGCACGGTAGGCCGCCTACTTATCAGGGTTCGACTTTAAGATCACCTATCGACTAGGGGCTCAAAACGGAAAGGCTGACGCGCTAACGCGAAGAGAAGGGAAGACGAGCCGCGCGAAGGAAGATCCGAACATGTTTCAGAAGGTGCTGACCGAACGGATAGTAGACGCCGAGGTGTTGAAGGAGGCGGGGATCTACACGGCGGAACTGCGGACCGAACTAGAACCAATGGAGCCGCCGATCGAAGAAAAGACTCTCTACGAAAAGGTGGAGCAGCTCAATCAGCAGCAGAAGCTAGGCAAAACCGGTTCAGGGAAGATAATAGTTCCGGAAGAACTAATTACAGAAGTCATTTAGCTAATCCATAGCTCCGTAGATGTCGGCCACGCAGGCGCGAAGAAGACGATGCAGACAGTAAGAACGATCTACTGGTTTCTGCGGATCTATAAGCGGATCCACCGGTTTATCGCTAACTGCCACGCGTGCCGGGCCGCGAAGCCACGTTACGGTCTTCCGGCCGGTCTGCTAAAGCCACTTCCAATCCCCGAGAAACCATAGCAGCATATTACGATAGACTTCGTAACCGGCCTGCCGGATTCCGATAGATACGACGCTACGCTGAATGTGGTGGACCGATTGAGCAAAGAACGCCACTTCATCCCCTGTCGAGCGAGAGACGAAGGAACTACCGCGGAAGAGACTGCACGGATGTTAATTCAACACGTGTAGAAGCATTATAGCCTGCTGGACACTATTACTACGGATAGGGGTCCTCAATTCACTGCCGACGTGTAGAAAGCTATTAACCAAGCTCTCGGAATTTATAGAAAGCTCAGCACCGCCGCTTACCCTCAAACTAATAGCCAGTCTAAAGTGGCTAATCGCGAGATAGAGCGATATCTGCGAACCTTCTGCGGCCACTATCAAGAAGAATGGGTTAAGGTGCTGCCGATAGCCGAGTTCTGCGCTAACTCGGCACCGTCTAAGGCCACCTCGCTGGCGCTGTTTAAGATAACGTACGGCTATCTTCCGAGGATGAGCTTTCAGCCGCCAAACAAACTCAGCTCCGCGAAACTATCTACCGCTACGTCGTCGAAGAGAGTCGCCGCCGCGGCGGCAGAAGCGCTACGATCTCAGATGGAAGAAGCGATCAAAGTGGCGAAAGACACGATGGAATCAACTTAGAAGAAGATGGTAACTCGAGCTAATAAGAAGCGGTTACCGATGGAATTTGAGGAAGGCCAAAAGGTATAGCTCAACACGCGGAACCTAAGGCTAAAAGGGAACGCCAAGCTCAACCCCTACTACGTAGGCCCGTTCACGATAGTGGAAAAGAGGTCGCCGGTAACTTATCGGCTCCAGCTACTGAAATCGTTCCGGATCCACGACGTTTTCCATTCCGATCTACTAAGCCTAGACCCTAAGAACGGTCTGCCGCAGCAGGGGTTCGCCGAACCCCCACCAGTTAAGATGGACAGTAATGAAGAAGAGTAGGAGGTAGAAGATGTAGTGGACGTAAAGAATATAAGGGGGTCCATTAAAGCGAGGATCTCGTAGAAGGGGTAGCCGGAAGACTATAAATAGTATCCGGTCGAAAACCTGCGAAATTCGGCGGAGCTGCTAAGAGATTTTTACGCGCAGAACCCGAAGAAGCCGAAGCCAGAATGGCTCTGAAGCCGATCCTTCCGGAAGAAAACAAAGAAAGCTGCGTCCGCTCCACCGGCGCGGAAGCCGATGAAAACAATCGTAATAGAATTTATAGCTCCAGGCGGTCGGTCGGCGACGGCGTAGAGGATCTGGTAGAAAAGAAGAGGAAGAAAAAAAACGACGCCGCGGAAAGATCTATATAGACCTCCGCGCCGGAGCACAGACCAACCACGCCGCAGCTCAGATAACCTACGACTTAGATCAGATGGCACAGATCAGGCGCACCGATCACATAAACGACCAAGTAAAGGACTTCAGATGTTGATAACGTAAGAGATTCAAGAAGCGATGGAAGAAGGAAGAGGTAACATTACTGTCGGAGGGGATTTTCGAGGAAGAGACGACGAATTATAAAAAAAAAAAAAAAAAAAAAAAGGGGAATGGAGAAAGGTTTTCGGATAGATAGGGTAACTAAGCGGTCGAGGGCGACCGCTGGTAAGGGAGGGGGGTAGTGTTGCGACGGTAGAAAGAGGTAGGACGGATTGATAGGGTGGACCCTGGATTTCGGCTCGGCCCTTCCGGACCGAGCCGGGCCTTGGCACCACCCTCCATCAAAGCCCACCACCGCCACCACATAGATTCCTTTCCCTCCTCAGTTCGAGATATAGTCATCAAAAAGGCCGTATTGAATTATATCTGCGTGCCCGGATCAACGCCGAGGTATTAAAAGAAGCAGGGATCTGCGCGGTAGAGCCGGCAACTAAGGAAGAGACTCTCTACAGAAAAGTAGAGCGGCTTAACTAGCAACAGAAGCTCGGCAAAACCGGCTTAGGGAAGCTAATAGTTCTGGAAGAACTGATTACAGAGGTTATCCAGTTAGTCTACGGTTCTAAAGATGTTGGTTACGCCAGCTTAAAGAAGACGATAGAAGCCGGAAGGACAATCTACTGGTTTCCGCGGATCTTTGAGCGGATACACCGTTTTATCGCTAATTGCTATATCTGCCGAGCCGCAAAGCTACGTTACGGCCTTCCGGCTGGTCTGTTGAAGCTACTTCCGATTCCCGAGAAACCGTAGCAGCACATTACGATAGATTTCGTAACCGGCCTGCCGGATTCCGGTAGATATAATGCTACGCTTAATGTAGTAGATCGACTAAGCAAAGCGTGCTACTTTATCCTATGCTAAGCAAAGGATAAAGGAACTACTATAGAAGAGACAGCGAGAATGCTAATTTAGTACGTATAGAAACACTACGGCCTGCCGGACACTATTACTACGGATAGGGGTCCTCAATTCACTGCCGATGTATAGAAGGCTATTAACTATGCTCTCGGAATTCGCGGAAAGCTTAGCACAGCCACCTACCCTTAAACCGACAGTTAGTCTAAAGTAGCTAACTAAGAGATAGAGAAATATCTACGAATCTTCTGCAGTTATTATTAAGCAGAGTGGGTTAAGGTGTTGCCGATAGCCGAATTCTGCGCCAATTTAGCACAGTTGGAAGCTACCTCGCTGGCGCCGTTCGAGATAACCTATAGCTATCTTCTAAGAATAAGCTTCCAACCGCCAAACGAACCCAGTTCTTCGGAACCTTCTATATCTACCGCTACCTCGTCAAAGAGAGTCGCCGCCGCTGCGGCAGAAGCGCTTAGATCCTAGATAGAAGAAGCAATTCGCGTAGCAAAGGAGGCGATAGAATCGGCTCAGAAAAAGATAGTAGCTCGAGCTAATAGAAAGCAGTCGCTAATAGAATTCGAGGAAGGCCAAAAGGTATAGCTTAACACGCGGAACCTAAGGCTAAAAGGCAACGCCAAGCTTAACCCCCGCTACGTAGGTCCGTTTAAGATAGTGGAAAAGAGGTCGCTAGTAACTTATTAGCTCTAGCTACCGAAATCGTTCCGGATCTACGACATCTTTTATTTGGATCTGCTAAGTTTACACCCTAAAGACGGTCTTCTGGATCAGGGGTTCGCTAAACCCCTACTAGTCGAAATAGACAGTAAAGAAGAAGAATAGGAGGTAGAAGATGTAATAGATATAAGAAAGCTAAGAGGATCTATCGAAGCAAGGATCTTATAGAAGGGATAGCCAGAAGACTATAAATAGTATCCAGTCGAGAATCTCTGGAACTCGGTAGAGCTACTAAAGGAGTTCTATACGCGAAATCCGAAGAAGCCAAAGCCTAAGTGGCTCCGAAGTTGATAGTTCTGGAAAAAGAGGATAAACTGCGTCCGCTCTATTAGTAGAAAAACCGACAGAAACGATCGTAGCGACGCGCTTAGCCAGAGTCTTCGACTCGGCCACTACCTACTACTGCTTCGACGCAACGGTCGACGACGCCGCCCTAAACAAGTGAAGCGGCGTCGGCGCTGCCGGTCCTGCAGTAGGTAAGGTCCTTAGTAGAGAAAGAAAAAGACGAAGAGAGAGATAGATAAGTAAGCGGTCGAGGTCGACCGCTAGTAAGGGAGGGGGTTAGTGTTGCAGCGGCAGAAAGGGGTGGGACTAAGTAATAGGGTAGACCCTTAGAATTTTAGCTCGACCCTTCCAGACCGAGCCGGGCCTTGGCATACTACCCCTAAAGCTCTCGCCTACTACTATATAGATTCCTTTCCCTCCTTAGTTCGAGATATAGTTATTAAAAAGGCTGTATTAAATTATATCTACGTGCCCGGATCACTTATCGCTACTCGCAGTTAATCCTATACTGCCTATACTAACTCCCCCTAGGGCTCTTTTGCCCTGTACTGCCTGCCCGGCTTCTAGGCTAGCGTATATGCGTTGTGCAAGTAGAAGGACGGCTCCCTCTACTGCTCCTACCGCTGTCCAGGGGAGGCCTATAGAGGGGTGCCTCTCCTCTATAGTAGTAAGCTGGGTAGGGCCCCGGCCGACCGGGAGGTTATTAAGATTTCGGATAGGGAGCCGTCGGCTTTATCGTCGGCTGCCCTAGTCAGGTCGCGTAGTGGCCAGTAAGCTATCCCTATAAGTTAGTATATAAAAGTTTTAAGATAGTTCTGCTCCTATTTCCTTTTATTTTTACACTTAATCCTACCTGTCTTCTAGGTTATCTCTCTCTCCTGCCCCCTCTTCTTACTGTATAGTACAGTGTTACTGCAACCGACCGGGGGAATAGTTCTCTTCCTACCTGTCCAGTGCTAATGTATTCTAGAGGGCCTCGTACAGCTCCTACGTAGGCTCTGCCTACCCTGTCTATTTAACTAGGTATTCTATCCCCTTCTGCTTCTTCTGGCTCTTAAGGATCTCTTCTACCTTATACTCTTCCTAGCCTTTAGTAATAATTGCTAGGGGGCGCGCGTTATCCGTTGTCCAGTGTAGGAGGGAGTCTATATATACTAGCTGTACGAGGTCTATATAGAAAACCGGGTAGATACCTAGGGGAGTGTTAAGTCGTACAGCGTATGTTCCTACTGGACGGACTACTGTAAACTTCTAGTTCTTCTAGTCCAATTCTTGCTTAGCTAGTCTGTACGGATATTGCGCTAGCTTAGCTATACCTTATCCCCTGCCTCGTACCTTAGTGCTGCTTGCCGTCCCTTGTTAGCCTGCTCTTCCGCATTCTGTTAGGCTATAGCTAGACTCGCTTTCGCCTATTAGTAGGCGTTCGTAATCGTCTGTACGATAGCTTCTCCCTGCTAAATCGGGGACTGTATAGGGTGTAGGGTAGCGCTGCTTAGGGTCAGCAGGAGCAGGGAGTAGTCGTATCTGTAGGCTATAAAGAAGGGGGACAACCCTGTAGCGTTAGCCGTACAGCTCTTAATAGCTAGTTCTGCTATAGGGAGAAGGCAGTTCCAGTTAGACTGGTCGTAGTTAACGTACACCCTAAGGTACGCCTCTAGCGTAGAGTTGGCCCTCTCCGTTGCGCTATCTGTCTATAGGTGCTATGCCGTCGAGAGGCGGCGTTCTATGTTGTTAGGGGGCGCCGCCCGGCCCAGGTCCTGGACCCGACCTAAGCCAACCATCGCCCTAAGGACTGCGACTTAGCGGCGCTAGCATAACCCTACCCTCTATACGGAACTACCGACAGGACCCTACTCTTGTACAGAGGGAGAACCCTATAGTCCTATACAAAGGGGAACTACCGCCTCTCTAAATAGAGGGAAAACTTTGCATTACTGTACAGAGGAGGGAACTCCCGATCCTCTATATAGAGAGTAAACCTTGCATCCCTATATAGAGGGAAATTGCTAGCTTAGCTTCGTAGGTACAAATTGTATAGCAGCAGACGACGAAGGAACTGCCTATTAGTTCCTTTATATAGATACCTAGCCTTAAGTTTCTAAACTAAGATTCTTAAGCCCTTTACATTAGGAACTGATCTTACTGTCGGTAACTACAGTAATAAAACAAAGATAGACAGCGACATCCCTATAGAAACTACGGCTATAGAGGGGCATATACACTGCGTATACAAGGAGCTGCTAGAAAGCAAGAGGCAGCTCGAGCAATAAGTAAGCTACTAGGCTGCGATAATTTTCTAACAGGAACAGGAGCTACAACAGCTTAGAGCGTCCGATCGCGATCCGACCCCTACGATAACGACAAATATAATAGCCTACACCCCGACCCCCAAAAGCAAACTCCCCGACGTCTCTACGTACGATAGTAAGGCTCCGGCCGAGTACCCCTCCTAGGCTGCCTAGATGCGCTCTAAGCTTCTAGTCGACTTAGGAGCATACCCGACTAAGCTAGACAAGGTAGTCTACCTCTTTAGGAGGTTAAAGGGCAGGGCGGCAGCACGAATTCTGCCGTACTACGAGACGGCTATTGCTAACCCGGCAATAGCTACGACGACGATGCTCTAGGCAGCTCTAGACAAGAGCTACAAGGACCTAGACTGCGAGAGCTAAGCACTCCTACAGGTCAATACGATAAAACAAGGACGCAAGACTATACGAGAATTCCTCGCAGAATTTAACTAGACTTTAGCAGAAGCAGGAGGTCTCTAATAGGAGGACAGGATAAAAATTACCTCTTTAGAGATAGGCCTCTCTAAGGAGATTATAATAGGGCTAGTAGGCGTAATACAACCAGCTACGTACGAGGAATTCTGCAATCTCCTTAGGATAGTCGACAATTAGCAGCGCAGGCTTAGACAGATAGGCCGCGCTTAGGAGATAAGACAACCCCTCTAGCGATAGACGGACGCTTTAGACTAGGAACCGACGACGACGAGGGTAGCGGCAGCAGTTACCGTACGGCCAAGGGCCGCTACTAAAAAGGCGCAATAGGTAGATACGGCCACCCTTAACAAGAGACGAGCAGAAGGGAGCTGCTACCGGTGTAGCAAGATAGGCTACACTGTACGGAATTGCGGGCTTCTGCTAGCAGAGAGACCTAGAGGACGGCCGACCAATGCGAAGGTAGCAACTGCAGCACCTTAATAAGAAGATCAGGAGTCCTACTTAGACGACGACGAGTCGGGAAAAGAGTAGCCTCTAAGCGAAGGCTCTGCTAGAGGCAGGTGCGAGATATACTGCTAAATCAAAGCATTACTTAGCTATCTTTTAAGAGCAATTACATAACGACGATGCTGTTTATCGTACGGCCAACGTTAAACGGGTCTGCAACAGTGCGGACATTGATCGACACAGGATGCTTAGTATATAGAGTAATTAGCGAAGATTTCGTACAGAGGCACCGGATTAAGATAACACCTGCTGTACCTGTACGTATATTAGGCATTACCGGACGAGGACCGGACATTACCTATATAGTGAAAGTGTCGATAGAGGTACAGGGACATTATAAGCAGGACTTATACCTCTATATCGTATAGGACAAGCTAGGGTATAACCTAAAACTAGGGAAGCTATAGATAGAGCGCTAGAGGGGCAAGCTAGACGTTAGACAAGGACGGCTATACCTAGCAGTAACGAAGTAGAGGCTCCGAGACTAAGAGAAGGCTCCGCAAGGGAAAAATGCTAAGGCCGAAATCAACACAGCAACGGCGGACATTAAGAAGGCATCAGCGCCTAAGAAAGTAACGGACCCCTATACGAAGCTCCTAAAGGAATACGCAGGATACCTAGACCTCTTCGAGCCGAAGTCGGCCTTAAAACTGCCGCTACACCGAGGAGAAGGGATCGACTACGACATCTAGCTAGAACCCCGTCTAGATAGGAGCCTGCCAGAGGTACTGTACGGACCGCTGTATAGAATGTCCTCTAGAGAACTCCTAGTACTATGCAAGACACTGGACGACCTGCTTGCTAAAGGGTTCATTTAGGCAAGTACGTCGTCCGTAGGAGCCCTAGTACTGTTTGTCTATAAGGAGGGGAAGGCTAGATTGCGTTTCTGCATAGACTACAGAGGCATTAACGCGATTACTAAGAAGGACCGGTACCTCCTACCCCTTATTAAGGAGACTCTCGGACGGATTAACCAGGCAAAGTAGTTTACTAAGCTTAACGTAGTCTTAGCCTTCTATAAGATACGGATTAAGGAGGGCTATAAATAGATAACTGCCTTCTATACGAGATATAGCCTCTTTAAGTAGCTTGTTACCCCCTTTAGACTTGCTAACGCACTAGCAACATTCCAAAGGTACATTAACAAGTCCTTGTAAGGGTTACTAAACGACATCTGCTCGGTATACCTCGACGACACCCTGGTTTTTACGGACGGTACCTACGCAGATTACGTACAGGATGTTAAGAAGGTGCTGGACCGACTGCAGTAGGCTGGCTTGTACCTCGACATCGACAAATGTAAATTCAGTATCTAACGTACGAAATACCTAGGTTTTATTATCGAGGCAGAGAAAGGCATTAGCATAGATAGGAAGAAGATTAACGCTATTAAGCAATAGAAGCCGTTAACAAACGTTAAGGGCGTACAGGAATTTCTTAGGTTTGCTAACTTCTACCGCTAGTTTATACAGAACTACTCGGAGATCGTACGCCCTCTAGTTAAACTAACATATAAGGACAAGCAGTTTAAATAGACGGACGAATGCGACAAGAGCTTTAACAAGCTAAAGGAGCTCTTTACTACAGGACCAACACTCGCCGCCTTTAACCTAGAGCGTACGACGATACTAGAAACCGACTCTTTAGGGTACTGCATTAGAGGTATCCTATTACAAGTAGGCTTAGACGGACTCCTGCACCTATACGCGTATTTCTCTAAGAAGAACTCCCTAGCTAAGTGCAACTACCCTATCTGTAACAAGGAGTTGCTGGCAGTCGTATAGTGTTGCGAAGTATAGGATAGAGAACTCTGCTCGGTGCCCGAGTTCCTTGCCCTAACAGACTACAAGAACCTAGAGTACTTTACGCAGCCCCGGAAACTGTCTAAGAGACACATACGTTAGGCAATGTACCTAAGCCGGTTTAATATAAGACTCTAGTATCGCAAGGGTAAGGACAACAGCAGGGCCGATACGCTCTCTAGACAGGACCAGGACATGCTAACGACGTACGAGGACGACCGGCTAAAGTTACGAACATTCCAAATATTTAAGGAGGAGCCAGGCAGGGAGACTATCTGCCTAGCAGTAACACACCTATAGGAACCCTAACTGCAAGTATAGGAAGAGGCAGTAGAAAAGGACGAGGTATACCGAGGGGCCTGTACAGCGATCTAAGGAGGACAGCGGAAGCTCCTAGCAGGGCTCTATCTTAAGGTGTTGGCAGTAGAGTGCTTAGTAGACGAGGAGAACAACCTAAAGTTTAGGAATCGGATGTAGGTCCCTGCAGACGAGAAGCTCTATACGAGCTTAATACAACGGGCGTACGACTCTATAGCTACTAGGCACCTAGGGCGTAAGGAGACGTACAGCATTGTCGCTAGGGACTACTACTAGCTAGCGATAGCGAAGGACATTCGCAGGTTTATACAGAACTGCGATGTATACAGACGGACGAAGCCCTAGCATAAACTGAAATACGGGCTGTTAAAACCCCTACCAATCCCAGACCGGCCCTAGCAAGACCTAACAGTAGACTTTATTACAGACCTTCCTAAGAGCGACGGACGGCGAAACATTATAGTAGTTATAGACAAGTTAACGAAGGTGGTAATACTAGAGGGAATAGACTCTATTACAGCTAAAGACACCGCCTAGGCCTTTATACGGACGACGTTTAGCAAGCACGGTTTCCCTAGGTTAATTGTATTAGACTAGGGGACACAGTTTACGAGCCAACTCTAGGCAAGGGTCTGCTAGTTGCTAAAGGTAGAACGTTGCCTGTTAACTGTATAGTACCTGCAGACAGACAGGGCAACAGAGAGGGTCAATTCAACTTTGGAAGCATACCTCTAAGCGTACGTCGACTATAACTAGACGAACTGGAACCGACTTCTCCCTATAGCAGAGCTGGCCATTAATAGCCGTACGGCTAATGCTATAGGACTGTCCCCCTTCTTTACGACCTATAGATACGAATATTCCCCGCTCCTACCGACCCTAAGTAGTAACACCCTGCGCCCTATACGATCCCTAATTTAGCAAGGAGAGGCCATCGTACAGACAATTACGAACACCTACTAATAGGCAAAGGCGAGCCTAGCTATAGCTTAATAGAATGCGGAAGAGCAGGCTAACAAGGGACGACAGGCTGCACTAAGGTACAAGGCAGAGGATAAGGTCTAGCTAAACCAGCGAAACATCTATACAGACTAGCCGAGCAAGAAGCTAGATTAGAGGAACAGGAAGTTTATAGTAGTCCGGCCAGTAGGGACATACGCTGTACGACTAAACACTCCCCTAGGGATTTATCCAGTCTTCTATATAGACCTCGTACAGCCGGCGAATACGGACCCCCTACTGCACTAGATAACTAACGACGTGCACCTACCTGCAATTATAACCGAGGGCTAGGAAGAGTATAAAGTAGAGGGGATCCTTAAGAGCCAAAGGAAGCAGGAGAAGGTAGAGTACCTAGTAAAATAGAGAGGATAGGCAGAGCCTATATAGGAACTGTACGAGGCTCTACAAGACACAACTGCACTAGACAGATAGGAGGAGAACTATCCCCCTACCTAGTTACAGTAACACTGCGCTATACAGCGGAAGGAGGCACGATCTACCCTAAGGACAGGGTAGCTATAGGCAAACCTAGGTTGCCGAAGGATCGAGAATTACGACGTAGGACACTACAGGATCCTGCTAACACAACATCGTACGATACTATACAAGATAAGGGCTAGAAGAAAGGAACGGCTAGGGGACAGATAGGAGGGAGAGTAGAAATAAGAGGAGTTGGGAAGAGGACTGTCTAAAATTTCTTACACTACCTAGGGGGGGGGGGGGGGGGGGGGTAGCTTACTAGCTACTACCCTAGGGGACCAGAGCGACCGACTCCTTATCTAAGATCTTAACTACCTCCCGCCCGGCCGGGCCCCCACCCCTACGTGCCTCCCCTAGACAGCGGTAGGGGCAGTAGAAGGAGCTATCCTTCCACTTACACAAGGCACATACTCCGGCCTAGAAGCCTAAGAGGCGGTATAGGCCAAGTAAGGGCCGGGGGGAGTTAGGGCAGGGGGTATAGGGCTGGCCCTAGGTAGCGATAAGGAGGGCGTTAACGTACGACGCCCGGGCTATAGCTAGCCGCTAGGGTATAACCTAGGCAGGGTTATACTAGAAGGCGTAGTAGGGCAGCCCGGCCGCATCCTACTGCTCGTAGATGTAGCACCTAAGACGTTAGCTTAGACTGTACAGAAGACGAGAATCCGTACGAACCGGAAGCGTAGCTGCTAGTTAAATTAAGGGCCTTACTACTAGAGGTAGAAATAGGGGGGGACCCTAGCCGGACGGGAGGAGGAGGAGGGGCTAGCAACTACAAGGGAGCTACCGGACAGGGCGGATATAGTAGTAGTAGGTAGTAGATAGTAGCTAGTAGTAGTAGTAGATAGTAGATAGTAGACAGTAATAGATAGTAGTAGACAGTAGACAGTAGAGGGGGAGAAGAGAAGGGGGAAGGAAAGAGAAGGGAGAGGCTTAAGGTAACTGCCTACTAGGAGGGGAATAGCAAGCAGGGCAGCTGCTACAAACAGGTAAAATAGCAAGAGGCAACCGCGACCTAGGGGGCGACGAGGGACGACGACTTAGACAACCAGACAAAATAGGAAGCTGCGACCTGCTAAAAAAACAGCAGGAGCTAAGTAAGTTCGGTACACTGCTATACGGAAGAGGCACTACGAGAAGGGAAGGGGGGGGGTATTGTTAGGGGGCGCTGCCTGGCCTAGGTCCTGGACCCGACCTAAGCTAACTGTCGCCCTAAGGACTGCGACTTAGCAGCGCTAGTACGACCCTACCCTCTATACGGAACCACCGACAGGACCCTACTCCTATATAGAGGGAGAACACTACAGTCCTGCACAAAGGGGAACTACCGCCCCTCTAAATAGAGGGAAAACTCTACACTACTGTACAGAGGAGGTAACTCCCGATCCTCTGTATAGAGGGTAAACCTTGCACCCCTATACAGAGGGAAATTGCTAGCTTGGCTTTGTAGGTACAAATTGTACAGCAGCAGACGACGAAGGAACTGCCTATTAGTTCCTTTATATAGATACCCAACCTTAAGTTTCTGAACCAAGATTCTTAAGCCCCTTATACGAGAAGATTAGGAGTCCTACTTAGACGACAACGAGTCGGGAAAAGAGTAGCCTCTAAGCGAAGGCTCTGCCAGAGGCAGGTGCGAGATAAACTACTAAATCAAAGCATTACTTGGCTATCTTTTAAGAGCAATTACATAACGACGATGCCGTTTATCGTACGACCAACGTTAAACAGATCCGCAACAGCGCGGACATTAATTAACACAGGATGCTTGGTGTATAGAGTAATTAGCGAAGACTTCGTACAGAGGCACTAGATTAAGACGACCCCTACTGTACCTATACGCATGTTAGGCATTACCGGGCGAGGACTGGACATTACCTATATAGTGAAAGTGTCGATAGAGGTACAGGGACATTATAAGCAGGACTTATACCTCTATATCGTACAGGACAAGCTAGGATATAACCTAATACTAGGGAAGCTATAGATAGAGCGCTAGAGGGGCAAGCTAGACGTTAGACGAGGACGGCTATACCTAGCAGTAACGAAGTAGAGGCTCCGAGACTAAGAGAAGGCTCTGTAAGGGAAAAATGCCAAGGCCGAAATCAACACAGCAACGGCGGACATTAAAAAGTCATTAGCGCCTAAGAAAGTAACGGACCCCTATACGAAGCTCCTGAAGGAATACGCAGGATACCTAGACCTCTTCGAGCTGAAGTCGGCCTTAAAACTGCCGCTACACTAAGGAGAAGGGATCGACTACGACATCTAGCTAGAACCCCGTCTAGATAGGAGCCTGCCAGAGGTACTGTACGGACCGCTGTATAGAATGTCCTCTAGAGAACTCCTAGTACTATGCAAGACACTGGACGACCTGCTTGCTAAAGGGTTCATTTAGGCAAGTACGTCGTCCGTAGGAGCCCTAGTACTGTTTGTCTATAAGGAGGGGAAGGCTAGATTGCGTTTCTGCGTAGACTACAGATGATCCGGGCACGCAGATATGATTCAATACGGCCTTTTTGATGACTATATCTCGAACTGAGGAGGGAAAGGAATCTATATAGTAGTAGTGGTAGGCCTCTGTAGTAGTGGTGGTGCTAAGGCCCGGCTCGGTCAGTTCCGGAACCTAGATCCTAGAAGGGGCTGAGCCGAGATCCAGGGTCTACCCTATCAATCTATCCCACCTCTTTCCACTGCCGCAACACTACTCCCCTCCCTTACCAGCGGTCGCCCTCGACCGCTTAGTCACCCCATCTATCCTAAAATTTCCACTTTTTTTTTTTGTCGTTTCTTTCTCGAAAATCCCTTCCAACAGTGATGTTACCTCCTCCGTCTTCTATTGCTTTTTGAATTTCTTACGTTATCGGCATCTAAGGTCCTTTACTTGGCGTTGATGTAATCCGTACGCCTGATCCGTGCCATCTAATCTAAACCGTAGGTTATCTAGGCTGCGGCGTAGCTAGCCTGTGCGCCGGCGCGGAAGGTCTATATAGATCTTTCCGCAGCTCTATCTCTTCTTCTTTTTCTTTCTCTACCAAAGCCTTTACCTACTACGCGGTCGGCGGCGCTGGCACGCTACGGCGTGCGCGAGCTACCGGCCGACGCGGTAGTGGGTGAAGCAATCACTTCCTAAAGCAACCTTACGATCGTTTTTATTAGCTTCCGCGCCGGTGGAGCGGACGTAGCTTTCTTCGTTTTCTTCCGGAAGGATCGGCTTCAGAGCTATTCCGGCTTCGGCTTTTCCGGGTTCCGCGCGTAGAACTCCCTTAGCAGCTCTGCCGAGTTTCGCAGATTTTCGACCGGATACTATTCGTAGTCTTCTAGCCACCCCTTCTACGAGATCCTCGCTTTGATGGACCCCTTCGTCTTCT
This sequence comes from Pseudocercospora ulei, assembly GCA_016165855.1. NCBI lineage: Eukaryota > Fungi > Ascomycota > Dothideomycetes > Mycosphaerellales > Mycosphaerellaceae > Pseudocercospora > Pseudocercospora ulei. Next base: position 153,177 of record JACWNB010000010.1, read on the forward strand.
TTACGTCTATTACGTCTTCTACCTCCTATTCTTCCTTATCGTCTATCTCGATTAGCGGGGGTTTAGCGAACCCCTATTCCGGCAGGCCGTTCTTAGGGTCCAAGCTTAGCAGGTCCGAATAAAAGACATCGTAGATCCGGAACAATTTCGGTAGCTGGAGCCGATAAGTCACCGACGACCTCTTTTCTATTATCTTAAACGGACCTACGTAGCGCGGATTGATCTTGGCGTTGCCTTTTAGCCGTAGGTTTCGCGTATTAAGCTATACCTTTTGGCCTTCCTCGAATTCCGTCGGTAACCGCTTTATATTAGCTCGAGTTACTATCTTCTTCTGAGCTGATTCCATCGCGTCTTTCGCCACTTTAATAGCTTCTTCCATCTGAGATTGTAGCGCTTCTGCCGCCGCAGCGGCGACTCTCTTTGACGACGTAGTGGTGGTGGAAAGCTCCGGCGAGCCGGCGTCGCTTAGTAGCTAAAAGCTTATCCTCGGAAGATAGCCGTACGTTATCTCGAACGGCGCCAGCGAGGTGGCTTTAGACTATGTTGAGTTCGCGCAGAATTCAGCTATCGGCAACACCTCGACCCACTTTTCTTGGTAATAGCCGCAGAAGGTTCGCAGATATCGTTCTATCTCGCGATTAGCCACTTTAGACTGACTGTCAGTTTGAGGGTAAGCAGCAGTGCTGAGCTTTCTACGAATTCCGAGGGCTTGGTTGATAGCTTTCTATACGTCGGCAGTGAATTAAGGACCCCTATCTGTAGTGATAGTGTCCGGCAGGCTATAGTGCTTCTATACGTGTTGAATCAACACCCGTACGGTTTCTTCTGCAGTAGTTCCTTTGTCTCTCGCTCGGCAGGGGATAAAGTGGCGCTCTTTGCTTAGCCGGTCTACTACATTAAGCGTAGCGTCGTAGCTGTCTGAATTCGGCAGGCCGGTTACGAAATCCATCGTAATGTGCTGCTACGGCTTCTCGGGGATCGGAAGTGGCTTTAGCAGACCGGCCGGAAGACCGTAACGTGGCTTCGCGGCTCGGTATACGTAGCAATTGGCGATAAATCGGTGGATCCGTTCGTAGATCCGCGGAAACCAGTAGATCGTCCTTACGGCTTCTATCGTCTTCTTCGAGCCGGCGTAGCCAACATCTATAGAGTTATAGACCAGCTGGATGACCTCTGTAATTAGTTCTTCCGGAACTATCAGCTTCCCTAAGCCGGTTTTGCCTAGCTTCTGCTGCTGATTAAGCTGCTCTACCTTCTCGTACAGAGTCTCTTCCTTAGGGGCCGGTTCCACTGCGTAGACCCCTACCTCTTTCAACACCTCTGCGTCTACTATCCGCTCGGTCAACGTCTTCTGAAACATGTTCGGATCTTCTTTCGCGCGGCTAGTCTTTCCTTCTCTTCGCGTCAGCGCGTTAGCTTTTCCGTTTTAAGCCCCTGGTCGATAGGTAATCTTAAAATCGAACCCTAATAAGTAGGCGGCCTACCGTGCTTAGCGACGTAAGAGCTTCTGCGTCTTTATAAAGTAGGTCAGCGACTGGTGGTCCGTAAGGACCTAAACCGTGCTCTCTCCAGCTATAAGCTCCGGTTTCCACTCCTCGAAAGCCTGAATGATTGCCAGCAGCTCCTTATCGTAGATAGCGTAGTTCCGCTTAGCTTCGCTTATTGACTTGCTGAAGAAAGCTACTAGATAGAGGGTTTCGTCGTCGCTATATTAAGAAAGGACCCCTGCCGTTACTGTATCGGAAGCGTCCGTTTCTACGTAGATCGTCTTTTCCGGCCGGAAGTGTGCCAGAACCGGCGCCGAGGCCACTGCTTCTTTCAGCCGGTTAAACGCTTCCGTGCACTTCTTATTCTATAGGCCAGCGGCCTCCTTCTTTAATGCCTTATTTAGGGGTCTTGCTATCTTGCTAAAGTCCTTAATAAACTGTCGATAGTAGCTGCAGAAGCCGAGGAACGCCCTAATTTGCGTAGTGTTTCCGGATTTCGGCTGCTTCCATTCGGCGACGGCGGCGACCTTTAAGGGGTCCATACGAATTCCATCTCTTCCGACGATAAGACCGAGATATTTGACTTCAGTTTGGTAGAACTCGCTCTTTTTCGTGTCCGCGTTCAGTCCGACCTTACGGAGCCTGGTCAACACCTTCTCGATGTGGTCCGTATGCTGGTCTTTCGTCCTATCTGTATAGATAAGGATGTCGTCCAGGTAAAGAGACACGAACCGTTCCAACATGTCTATAAAGGTGTGGTTTATAAAGCGTTGCTACACCGCCGGCGCGTTAGTAAGTCCGAAAGGCATTACCAACTACTTGAAATTGCCTATACGCGTCGCGAACGTTGTAAGGTCTTCTGTCTGTCCTTCTTCGTTCCTTAGTCGATAGAACGCTTGGCGGATGTCCAGCTTGCTAAACCACTTAGCCTTCGCTACCCGCTGTATGGTTTCATTAATCAGCAGCAGTGGGTATACGTCTCTCTTGGTGACCTCGTTAAGGCCTCGATAGTCCACGCAGAGTCGCAGACTACCCCCTAGTTTCCTTACGAAAAGAATCGGTAACGCATATTCGGCAGAACTCGGCGTAATAAACTTCTTCGCTAGGTTTTCGCGAACGAACACCTCTACTTGGTCCAGTTCCGCCGGCGACAGTCGTCTTAGGGGCTCGGTTCTTGGCAGCGTAGCCCCCTCCTTTAGCAGAATCTTGTTGTTATATTCCGGTCGATAGAGCGGCAATAGGTTGGAGTCGGCTTTTGAGAACACGTCAGCGTAACCGTAGAGTTCGTTTGGCAGCACCTCTAGTAGGTCCACTTCTTCTTCCGCTATTATCTTCCTGTAGTCTTTAATGTCTTTTATTAAGATAGCGTAAATCTCGTTGTCCGGCGACTTCGCGAGGGTCGTTATAGCTTCTGAACTTATTATTCCGACGGTGACCAGGGGTCCGGAACGATCGGACGGAGCCTCTTTCGCGGACTCCGTAGCTTTCGGCTCGGCGGCGACGGCGGCGACCTTTCCGATGGTCCCTGCTCTGCTACCCGGGGTTTTGAATCTGATCGTTCCTTTATCTACGTCGACGATAGCTTTCTGGTTCTTTATCTATTTCTGCCCTATAATGATGTCAAACCTTCCGATATCTATAATTCGGAACGTCGCTTCCGTAGTGCGACCAGCCAGGGTAGTCTTTAGCAGTACGTAGTGCGTAACGCTTTCCGTGTCTCGTCCGTTGTATGCCAAAATCTTCGTCGGCGACGCCAGTTCCACCAGATAACCGTATCTATTCGTTAGCTTCCGGACCAGTCGGTGGTGGATCGCTGCGCCGATGAGAGCTCCGGTATCGATAAAAGCTTTTAGCTAAAGGGGTTTGCTCAATCTGTCGAGGGGGTAGACAGTAATTGGAAGGATAATAGCTGTTTCTGTGTTCACTTCTACTGCCGCCGAGAGCGGATCGCTGCAACTGTTAATGCTTTCTTCTCGTAGCGATTCGCTTCGATTCAGTGCCCTATTATCAATGCTGGATAGGGGGCCTATCCGTCTAGCTGGTCTTTTCCAATAATTCTTAGCTGCACCCTACCGTCTACGCTCTCGATGTCGTTCGGAGCCGGCTCTATAGCTTGTATAGTCTTTCTCGGTGTCTGCGGCTGCGGCTGCTTTATAACGCGATACTCCTGCTTCTGCTTATCCGATGCTTAGCATCTCGTAGCGATGTAGCCAGGCTTGCTATACGCGTAGCACGTAGGTACGAACGACGAACGCTGTGACTGATAAGGTAGCTGCAGTGGTGCTCTCCGGAAAGGCGCAGGGGGTCGTGTAGTCTGCGTTATTAACGGCTTCTAGTTCGATTCGCGTAATTTCGCGTAAGCGCTTAAGTTTCTCGCAGTGACCCTCGCTCTGTATACAAAGCTCTTAAGGTCTTCGTCGTCTACCGACGCTATAGCGGAGGCCAGTTCGGGGTTCAGCTTCTGCCTCAGTAGGTGGAGCTGCTTATCTTCCGCTACTCGGGCCCTAATCGCATATTTTCTAAATAGTCCGTAGAATTCTTTAAACATCTGCCGGTTCTGATTGATCTTGTCCAGCTGCTTACAGGCCGTCTTCTTCCGGAACGGGTCTCCGAAGCGCTGGTCTAGTGCTTTAATCGCTTCCTTGGCGGTCGCCTCTTCTAGGTCCGCTACTAGCGAAAAAGCTTTACCTTCCAATCGCGATTCTAGGTACGCCAATCTATCTCCGGCACTGTTTCCGGCGTAGTCGCGGTCCATCTTATTCTTTATCTTCTTCTTAAACGCTTCCCAGTCTTTAGGGTCCCCGCCTCTAAACGCCGGCGGGTCCGGCAATAATGTTATTAAGGTGCTACCTTGACTATAGGCCGCCAGTAAGGCGGTCTCCGCGTGGGTTTCTCGCCGCAGTGGCGGCGACGACTTCGCTGCTTCCATATTAGCCAGTTGATCCTTTAGCGCCTTTAGCTGCGCTAGTCGATTCGACGCTTGGTTTTCTAATACGTCGATAATAGTCTCTGCCGATTCCTTCTCGGCTCTTACCGCTTCAATTTCTTCTCTTAGTTGTCTGTTCTCTTCCAGCGTCCTATAGAACAGCATCTCAATAAGGTCTATACCGTCGTAGACCTTCCCTATTCCATTCTCGTTTACATAGTCTTCCAGTTCCTCGAGCGTACAGTCGTAGATCTTCTTGTATTCACTCATTCGTTCCTTGATCTCTTCGGTCTCTTCTGCTGTAAAACCGCTAATAATAATCTCATTATTAATAACACTGGAGCGCCTGCTCGCTCTGTTAGTCTTTCTCTTTCCGTAGCGGCCTGTTACGCCGCTCTCTACCGCTGAGAAGCCTTCCATCTTCTTACAGTGCCTTGGGTGTTATTGTTAATGTTGGTGCACGTGCGTTATTCGGGTTTCCGGATAGTTCGACGGGCCCTTTCGCGCAGCGCGGGGTGTTGTTAAAGTGAGTTTAAGATATAATAATCCGGGCACGCAGATATGATTCAATACGGCCTTTTTGATAACTATATCTCGAACTGAGGAGGGAAAGGAATCTATGTAGTGGTGGTGGTGGGCCTCTGTGGTGGTGGTGGTGCTAAGGCCCGGCTTGGTCCGTTCCGGAACCTAAATCCCGGAAGGGGCCGAGCCGAGATCCAGGGTCCACCCCATCAATCTGTCCCACCTCTTTCCACCGCCGCAACAACAGAGGCATTAACGCGATTACTAAGAAGGACCGGTACCTCCTACCCCTTATTAAGGAGACTCTCGGACGGATTAACAAGGCGAAGTAGTTTACTAAGCTTAACGTAGTCTTAGCCTTCTATAAGATACGGATTAAGGAAGGCTATAAATAGATAACTGCCTTCTGTACGAGATATAGCCTCTTTAAGTAGCTTGTTACCCCCTTTAGACTTGCTAATGCACTAGCAACATTCTAAAGGTACATTAACAAGTCCTTGCAAGGGTTACTAGACGACATCTGCTCGGCATACCTCGACAACACCCTAGTTTTTACAGACGGCACCTACGCAGATTACGTACAGGATGTTAAGAAAGTACTAGACCGACTACAGCAGGCTAGCCTGTACCTCGATATCGACAAATGTAAATTCAGTGTCTAACGTATAAAATACCTAGGTTTTATTATCGAGGCAGAGAAAGGCATTAGTATAGATAGGAAGAAGATTGACGCTATTAAGCGATAGAAGCCGCTAACAAACGTTAAGGGCATACAGGAATTTCTTAGGTTTGCCAACTTTGACCGCTAGTTTATATAGAACTACTCGAAGATCGTACGCCCCCTATTTAAACTGACATATAAGGACAAGCAGTTTAAATAGACGGACAAATGCGACAAGAGCTTTAACAAGCTAAAGGAGCTCTTTACTACAGGACTAACACTCGCCGCCTTTAACCTAGAGTATACGACGATACTAGAAACCGACTCGTTAGGGTATTGCATTAGAGGTATCCTATTACAGGTAGGCTCGGACGGACTCCTGTACCTATACGCGTATTTCTCTAAGAAGAACTCCCTAGCTAAGCTTAACTACCTATACTTAAACAAGGAGTTGCTAGCAGTTGTACAGTGTTGCGAAGTATAGGATAGAGAACTCTGCTTAGTGCCCAAGTTCCTTGCCCTAACAGACTACAAAAACCTAGAGTACTTTACGCAGCCCCGGAAGCTGTCTAAGAGGCACGTACGTTAGGCAATGTACCTAAGCCGGTTCAATATAAGACTCTAGTATTGCAAGGGTAAGGACAACAGCAGGGCCGATGCACTCTCTAGACAGGACTAGGATATGCTAACGACGTACGAGGACGACTAGCTAAAGTTAGGAACATTCCAGATGTTTAAGGAGGAGCCAGGCGAGGAGACTATCCGCCTAGCAGCGACACACCTATAGGAACCCTAACTGCGAGTATAGGAAGAGGCAGTAGAAAAGGACGAGGTATACTAAGGGGCCTGTACGGCGATCTAAGGAGGATAGCGGAAGCTCCTAGCAGGGCTCTATCTTAAGGTGTCGGCCGCAGAGTGCTTAGTAGACGAGGAGAACAACCTAAAGTTTAGGAATCGGATGTAGGTCCCTATAGACGAGAAGCTCCGTATAAGCTTAATACAACGGGCGCACGACTCTATAGCTACTAGGCACCTAGGGCATAAGGAGACGTACAGCATTGTCGCTAGGGACTACTACTAGCCGGCGATAGCGAAGGACATCCGCAGGTTCGTATAGAACTACGATGTGTACGGACGGACGAAGCCCTAGCGTAAACTGAAACATAGGTTGTTAAAACCCCTACCGATCCCAGACCGGCCCTAGCAAGACCTAACAGTGGACTTTGTTACAGACCTCCCTAAGAGCGACGGACGGCGGAACATTATAATAGTTATAGACAAGCTAACGAAGGGAGTAATACTAGAGGAAATAGACTCTATTATAGCTAAGGACACTGCCTAGGCATTTATACGGACGACGTTTAGCAAACACGGTTTCCCTAGGTCGATTGTGTCGGACTAGGGCACGCAGTTTACGTGCTAGCTCTAGGCAAGGGTCTGCCAGTTGCTAAAGGTAGAACGTCGCCTGTTAACTATATAGTACCTATAGACAGACAGGGCGACGGAGCGGGTTAATTCGACGTTGGAAGCGTACCTCCGAGCGTACGTCGACTATAACTAGACGAACTGGAACCGACTCCTCCCTATAGCAGAGCTGGCTATTAACAGCTGCACGGCCGATGCTACCGGAGTGTCCCCCTTCTTTATAGCCTATAGATACGACTATTCCCTGCTCTAACTGACCCTAAGGGATAACACTCTGCGCCCCGTACGATCCCTAATTTAGTAGGGAGAGGCCATTGTACGGACGATTACGAATGCCTATTAATAGGCGAAGGCGAGTCTAGCTATAGCTTAACAGAATGCGGAGGAGCAGGCCAACAGGGAACAACAGGCTGCATCTAGGTACGAGGCAGGGGATAAGGTCTAGCTAAACCAACGACACATCTATACAGACCGGCCGAGCAAGAAACTAGATTAGAAGAACAGGAAGTTTACAGTAGTCTAACCGGTAGGGACATACGCTGTACGACTAAACACTCCCCTAGGGGTTTATCTAGTCTTCTATATAGACCTCGTACGGCTAGCGAACACAGACCCCCTGCTGCACTAGACGACAGACGACGCGCGCCTACCTGCAATTATAACTAAGGGCTAGGAAGAGTATAAAGTAGAGGGGATCCTTAAGAGCCGAAGGAAGTAGAGGAAGTTAGAGTACCTAGTAAAATAGAGAGAATAGGCAGAGCCTACGTAGGAACTATACAAGGCTCTGCAAGACACAACTGCACTGGACAGATAGGAGGAGAACTATTCCCCTACCTAGTTATAGTAATACTGCGCTATACAGCGGAAGGAGGTACGATCTACCCTAAGGACAGGGTAGCCGCTAGCAACCTAGGTTGTTAAAGGATCGAGAATTACGACATAGGACACTATAGGATCCTGCTAATACGACATCGTACGACACTATACGAGATAAGGGCTGGAAGAAAGGAACAGCTAGGGAACAGATAGGAAGGAGAGTAGAAATAAGAGGAGTTAGGAGCAGAACCGTCCGAAATTTCTTACACTACCTAGGGGGGGGGGGGTAGCTTACTAGCTACTACCCTAGGGGACTAGAGCAACCGACTCCTTATCTAAGATCTCAATTACCTCCTGCCCGGCAGGGCCCCCACCCCTACTAGGGCTAGCCCTAGGGAGCAGAGACACCCCCCTACCCCTATATACCTCCGCCGGACGGCGGTAGAGGCAGTAGAGGGAGCTATCCTTCCACTTATACGAGGCACACACCCTAGCCTAGAAGCCTAGGAGGCGGTATAGGCTAAGTAAGGGCTAGGGGGAGTTGGAGCAGGGGGCATAGGGCTGGCCCTAGGTAGCGATTAGGAGGGCGTTAACGTACGACGCCTAGGCCGTAGCTAGCCGCTAGGGTATAACCTAGGCAGGGTTATACTAGAAGGCGTAGTAGGGCAGCTCGGCCGCATCCTGCTGCTCGTTAGTATAGTACCTAAGACGTTAGCTCAGACTATACAGAAGACGAGAATCCGTACGAATCGGAAGTATAGCTACTAGTTAAATTAAAGGCCCTACTGCTAGAGGTGGAAATAGGAGGGGACCCTAGCTAGACGAGCGGAGGAGGAGGGGCCAGCAACTACAAGGGAGCCACCGGACGGGGCAGACAATATAGTAGTAGCTAGTAGTAGTAGTAGATAGTAGATAGTAGATAGTAGACAGTAGTAGATAGTAGTAGACAGTAGACGGTAGTAGATAGTAGTAGACAGTAGACAGCGTAGAGGGAGAAGGCAGGCAGGGAATAGGAAGAAAAGGGGGAAGGAAAGAGAAGGGAGAGGCTTAAGGTAACTGCCTGCTATAAGGGGAATAGCAAGCAGGGCAGCTGCTACAAATAGGTAAAATAGCAAGAGCTAACCGCGACCTAGGGGCGACGAGGGACGACGACTTAGACGACCGGACGAAATAGGAAGTCGCGACCTGCTAAAGGAACAGCAGGAGCTAAGTAAGTTCGGTACGCCGTCGTACAGAAAGGGTACTACGAGAAGGGAAGGGGGGGGATATTGTTAGGGGGCGCTGCCTGGCCTAGGTCTCAGACCCGACCTAAGCCAACCGTCGCCCTAAGGACTGCAACTTAGCGGCGCTAGTATAACCCCACCCTCTGTACAGAACTACCGACAGGACCCTACTCCTGTACGGAGGGAGAACCCTATAGTCCTACACAAAGGGGAACTACTGCCCCTCTAAATAGAGGGAAAACTCTGCACTACTGTACAGAGGAGGGAACTCCCGATCCTCTGTACGGAGGGTGAACCTTGCATCCCTATATAGAGAGAAATTGCTAGCTTGGCTTCGTAGGTACAAATTGTACAGCAGTAGACGACAAAGGAACTGCCTATTAGTTCCTTTATGTAGATACCTAGCCTTAAGTTTCTAAACCAAGATTCTTAAGCCGTTTACATATGTCTAGCAACTCGCAGACCCTTGCCTAGAGTTGGCTTGTAAACTGCGTACCGCAGTTAGATACGATTGATCTAGGTAGTCCGTATTTGCTAAACGTCGTCTATATAAAGGCCTAAGCCGTATCTTTAGCAGTAATAGAGTCTATTCCCTCTAGTATTACTCCCCTCGATAGATTGTCTGTTACTACTATAATGTTCCGCCGTCTGTCGCTCTCTGGCAGATCTGTAATAAAATCAACTGTTAGGTCTTGCTACGGACGGTCTAGTATCGGTAGTGGTTTTAACAGGCCGTGTTTTAGTTTACGCTAGGGCTTTGTCCGTCTGCAGACGTCGCAGTTCTATACGAACCTACAGATGTCCTTCGCTATTGCCGGCTAGTAGTAGTCCCTAGCGACGATACTGTACGTCTCCTCGCGCCCTAGGTGCCCAGTTACTATTAAGTCGTGCGCCTGTTGTATTAAGCTCGTACGGAGCTTCTCGTCTGTAGGGACCTACATCCGGTTCCTAAACCTTAGGTTGTTTTCCTCGTCTACTGTGCACTCCGCTGCTAATACCTTAAGGTAGAGCTCTGTAGGGAGCTTCCGCTGTCCTTCTTAGATTGCTGTACAGGCACCTTGGTAAACATCGTCCTTTTTTACTGCTTCTTCCTACGCCTATAGCTAAGGTTCCTATATATATATCGCCGCTAGGCGCATAGTATCTTCGCCTAGTTCCTCCTTAAACATCCGGAATACTTGTAATTCTAGTCGGTCGTCGTCGTACGTCGCTAGCATGTCTTAATCTCGTCTAGATAGTGCGTCGGCCCTGCTGTTGTCCTTTTCCTTGCGATACTAGAGTCTTATATTAAATCGGCTTAGGTATATCGCCCATCGTACGTGTCTCTTAAAAGCTTCCGGAGCTGCGTAAAGTACTCGAGATTCTTGTAGTCGGTTAGGGCGAGGAACTTAGGAACCGAGCGGAGTTCTCTATCCTACGCTTCGCAACACTGTACGACTGCTAGCAATTCCTTGTCGTAGATAGGGTAGTTGCATTCGGCTAGGGATTTCTTCTTAGAGAAGTACGTATATAGGTATAGGAGTCCGTCCGAGCCTACCTGCGACAAGATACCTCCTATATAATACCCTAAGGAGTCGGTTTCTAGTATTGTCGTACATTTCGGGTTAAAGGCAGCAAGCGTTGGTCCTGTAGTAAAGAGCTCCTTTAACTTGTTAAAATTCTTGTTACATTCCTCTAACTAGGCAAACTGTCTGTCCTTATATGTTAGCTCGACTAGAGGGCGTACTATCTCCGAGTAGTTCCGTATAAACTAGCGGTAGAAGTTGGCAAACCTAAGGAATTCTCGCACGCTCTTAACACTCGTAGGGGGCTTCTATTGCTTAATAGCATTAATTTTCTTCCTGTCTATACTAATGCCTTTCCCTGCCTCGATAATAAACCCTAGGTATTTCGTACGTTGTATACCGCATTTACATTTATTGATATCGAGGTACAATCCAGCCTGTTGTAGTTGGTCTAATACCCTCTTAACGTCCTGTACATAGTTCGTATAGGTGCTGTCTAAATACTAGGGTGTCGTTAAGGTATATAGAGCAGATATTGTCTAGAAGTCCTTGCAACGACCTATTAATATACCTCTGGAAGGTTGCTAGTGCGTTCGCAAGACTAAAGGGGGTAACAAGCTACTCGAAAAGTCCGTACCTCGTACGGAAAGCGGTTATCTACTTATAGCCTTCCTTGACCTGTATCTTGTAGAAGGCTGAAACTACGTCGAGCTTAGTAAACTACTTTGCCTTACTGATCTGTCCGAGGGTCTCCTTAATAAGGAGCAGGGGATACTAGTCCTTCTTAGTAATTGCGTTAATGCCTCTGTAGTCTACGTAGAGACGCAAGCCGGCTGAGCCTTCCTTGTAAACAAACAGCACTAGGGCTCCTGCAGGTAACGTACTTGCGCAAATAAAACTTTTGGCAAGTAGGTCGTCTAGTATCTTGCATAGTACTAGGAGTTCTCTAGAGGACATGCTATACAGTAGGCTATACAGTACTTTAGGAAGGCTCCTATCTAGACGGGGCTCTAGCTAGATGTCGTAGTCAATTCCTTCTCCTCTGTATAGAGGCAGTTTCGAGGCCGATTTTGGTTTAAAGAGGTCTAGGTATTCTGCGTATTCCGACAGGAGCTTCGTATAAGGGTCCGACGCTTTCTTAGGCGCTAAGGCCTTCTTAATGTCTGTAGTCGCAGTGTTGACCTCGGCGTTAGCGTTAGTTTCGGCTTTGGCATTGCCGCCCTGCGGAAATCTCCCTTGGTCTCGGAGCCTCTGCTTCGTCGCTGCCAGGTATAGGCGTCCTCGTCTAACGTCTAGCTTGCCCTACTAGCGCTCTATCTATAGCTTTCCTAATATTAGGTTATACCCCAATTTGTCCTGTACGACGTAGAGGTATAAGTCTCACTCGTAGTGTCCTTGCAGCTCTATCGCTACTTTTACTATATAGGTAATGTCCGGTCCTCGTCCGGTAATACCTATTATGCGTACAGGTATAGTAGGGGTCGTCTTAATGCAGTGTTTCTATACGAAGTCTTTGCTGATTACTCCGTACACTAGACACCCTGTGTCGATTAGCGTCTGCGCAGTGGCGGTCCCGTTCAGTGTAGGTCGTACGATAAACGGCGTAGTCCTTATGTAATTGCTCTTAAAAGATAGCTAAGTAGTGCTTTTATTTGGCAACTTATCTCGTATATGCATCTAGCTAAGCCTTCGCCTAGAGGCTATTCTTTTCCCGACTCGTTATTGTCTAAGGGGAACTCTTAGGTTTTATGTTAGGGTGCCGCAGTTGCTACCCTTATAGTGGTCGGCTGTCCTCTAGGTCTCTCTATAGGCAAAAGCCCGCAGTTCCGTACAGTATGCCCTATCTAGCTACACCGGTAGCAGCTCCCTTCTGCTCGTCTCTTGTTAAGGGTAGCTACATCTACCTACTGCGCCCTTTTAGCACTGGCCCTTGGCCGTATAGTAACGGCTGCTGCTACTCTTGTCGTCGTCGTTAGTTCCTAGTCTATAGCGCCCTGCTGCCGATAGAAGGGCTGTTGTATCTTGTAGGCGTAGCTTATCTGTCTAAGCCTATGCTGTTAGTCGTCGATTATCCTAAGGAGATTACAGAACACCTCGTACAAGGCTAGCCGTATTACGCCTACTAGTCCTGTTATAATCTCCTTAGAGAAGCCTACCTCTAAGGTAGTAATTTTTACCCTGTCCTCCTATTAGAGTCCTCCTGCCTCTGCTAGGGTCTAGTCGTACTCTGCGAGGAGCTCTCGTACGGTCTTACGTCCTTGCTTTATAGTGTTAACCTATACGAGGGCTCTGCTTTCGCAGTCTAGGTCCTTATAGCTCCTGTCGAGAGCTGCCTAGAGCACTGTCGTAGTTGCTATTGCTAGGTTGGCAATAGCCGTTTCGTAGTACAGCAGAATTCGTGCTGCCGCCTTGCCCTTTAAACTCCTAAAGAGATACACTACCTTGTCTAGCTCGGTCGGATATGCTCCTAAGTCGACTAGAAGCTTAGAGCGTATCTAGGCAGCCTAGGAAAGATACTTAGCTAGTGCCTTACTATCGTAGGTAGTAACGATAGGGAGTTTGCTCTTAGGGACCGCAGTGTAGGCCGTCGTATTCGTCGTCGTCGTAGGGGTCGGGTCGCAACCGGACGCCCTAAGCTGTCGGAGCTCCTGTTCCTATCGGGAAATCGTCGAGGCCTAGTAGCCTATTTGGTCTTCGAGCTGGGTCTTGCGTGCTAGCAGCTCCTTATATATACAGTGCATCAAATTCTGCATAGCTGTAGGTTCTATAGGGATGTCGCTGTCTATCTTCGTTGTATTACTACAGTTACTAACAGTAAGATTAGTTCCTAATATAAAGGGTTTAAAAATCTTAGTTTAGAAACTGAAAGCTAGATATCTATATAAAGGAACTAATAGGCAGTTCCTTCGTCGTCTGCTGCTGTACAATTTGTACCTACGAAGCCAAGCTAGCAATTTCCCTCTGTATAGGGGTGTAGGGTTCTTACTCTGTATAGAGGGTTAGGAGTTTCCCTCTGTATAGGGATACAAAGTTTTCCCTCCGTATAGAAGGGCGGCATTTCCCCTCTGTGCAGGGCTGTAGTATTCTCCCTCTGTACAGGGTAAGGGGTCGTGCTGGCGCCGCTAAGTCGCAGTCCTTAGGGCGACGGCTGGCTTAGGTCCAGGACTTGGCTGGACGGCGCCCCCTAACACTAAATACGTATACTAAGACCTGCGTACTTTTAGCACTTTGTTTTCTTTTTCCTTTACGCCCCTTGCATTCGCTACTATTAACACCGCTGCCTCCGCCTCTTAACAACACTACTAGTACTACTACACTACTAGCACTACTACTAGCACTAGCACTAGCACTACGGCTAGCATGCCGGCTACGCCTCCCCCTACTAATACAGATACCTATATAACTACTACCCTTATTAACAACAACGCTATTGCTACTGCTATCACTTATTCGGTTAGCAACACCGCCCGCTGTACTACTACTCCTACCGGTCCTCTCTTGTCTATAGCCGAGCTGCGAGCTTAGTCTGTAGTGCTTAATAAGCGACTTGCTACGCGTTCGCGTACGCGCGAGCGCTCCGCTAGCCCCTGCTATAACTAGGTTACCTGTATAGACTAGCTGCGCAAGTGGGATTGCATTGTAGGCGCTATATATACCTATAATACGCGTACTACTGCTATAGGCTGTCTCGCCCTAAGCCGTCTCGCTACTGTCGCTGCTGCTGCTGCTAGGGGGTCCCCTCGTGCGCCCTAAGAGTCCCGTAGTTATAGTCGTGCCCCGGCTCTGCGTATAGGCCCTCCCAACTGTAAGCTTCTAGTTTCGTCTATAATACGGGTTAGTTGGGCCCGGGTTATTACCAAGCCTTGCCTAAGCTTTATATATCTAGTATACATTGGTTAAGTCACTTCCGAGTTACTTAATTAGGCTCTTTTAGCTTAAGTGTACCGCGTTACATTACTTAACTTAGAAGTAACTACCAACCTGTATAATAAGGTCCTGGGTTCGATTCCTAGGGGCGCGTCCTTAAACAGGAGAATGGAAGCAGTATAACTCGTTCTGTTGTCCATTATTCTATACATATAAGGCAGAACTGGTAAAGGTCCAGCTGGCTCTGTGCAGACCTGCGAGGGAGGGGGGTTGATTACGTAAGCTGCATAGGGGGGCTGTGCGATAGCGTACGTAGCCTGTAAGTAAGCGTAGCTTACGAGATCGTAAGCCTATAGAGCGAGGGGTAGTAATACGGGGTGGTTGGGCCCGGGTTATTACCAAGCCTTGCCTAAGGTTTATATATCTGGTACACATTGGTCAAGTCACTTCCGAGTTACTTAATCAGTCTCTTTTAGCTTAAGTGTACTGCGTTGCATTAGTCTATAGTAATACGGATGTAGAGGTAGAGGGCTGAAAGGTACTGGAAGGTAGCAGGCTTGGCAGGACTAGGGTTGGCATACACTCAAATACCTCCCTCCGCTTGTACGTAGATTATTCCCTCTCTAGCCTTGGATATAGTTATTAAAGAAGCCGTATTGAATTATCTACGTGCTCAGATTATATAGAGTCTAGGGACTCCGACGCTATCGACATCGATAATACCCTGTCTATACGCCTGCATCGCGCCTGTCCTGTCCTCGCTCCCTCTGCCCTGCTTAGAGTCGATATGCCCCTCTGCTGCCTATTGCTAGCGTTGTTTTATGCAGCCCTCGTAGGGGCTGCTGCTGCTAATGCCGATATGCTGCCCCTAGCTCTTATGCTATAGGCCTGCCTGCTCTCCCTAGGGTGTATACAGTGCCTTTAGCAGGTCTTAGAAGAAGGTAAGTTTATGCTATATATTGCTAGTAGTACTTTTGCTAATCCCTTAATAGACAGTTTATAGGAGCTATATATAGGGAGGTTATTTAACCCCTATACACTGCGACCCTGCGCCTACTGTGCCTCTAGGCATTATAGTCACTAACCCGTTGTTGCCCTGCCCCTCTAGGAATTCCTAGAGGAGGATAAGCTTCTATAGAGGGCTAAGGATTGCAAG
Source organism: Pseudocercospora ulei (assembly GCA_016165855.1). NCBI lineage: Eukaryota > Fungi > Ascomycota > Dothideomycetes > Mycosphaerellales > Mycosphaerellaceae > Pseudocercospora > Pseudocercospora ulei. The sequence goes on from JACWNB010000010.1 coordinate 168,765, forward strand.
GACCAGTTCTACAAGCACCTTGCTAGGCTCGCGAGGCTTGTCTAGCGTATTTATACATACACTAGCTATACTAGTAGGGCCGCCGCTAGCCGCTAGGCCACTAACTATGTGTTAGTAACTAAGCAAGAGTAGCTGGCGGTACGCTGTTGGACTATAGGCTACTTTGCTGTAATTAGCGAGGGGGTACATTAGGTACGTTCTCTGTGTTACCTTCCCTATATAGGGCATCTGCTAATCGCTTGCAGTTTATCGGCTAGCTTCTAGGCCTAGTAGCTATTAAGGCTATAGATTGCGTCGCCTATAACATAGGTATAGATTTGGACTAAGGCAGGCATACAGTCTGTACGTATAGTTAGGGTCTAATTGTTTGTTGTTTTGTTTCTGCTTTAGGCTAGCGCGCTCTAGCTAGGCGCGTATAGCGCGTTAGCGCTATCCTAATGCTATTAATTTGTTAGTAAGGCCCTTTCCTGTCCTTATATAGTCCCTTTCCGTCCTGCCTATACCTGTCTATAGGGATTCTTCGTACGCGACTGCTCGATGCAGCCCCTGCGTTAGGCTAGCGGCTACTCTGCGACGCTTAAGCTGCCCTTTAATGCTTAGGGCTCTAGCGCGGCCTCTGCGTTGGGCCAGCGCCCCTTCGGCAGCATATTGCTCGCCTTAAAACGGTCTAGGGCTGCTGTATCTTCTACAATATTAGCCTTTTCCTATATGTTATAGTCTAGTAGCTATCTACGCTAGTGTACGAGATACTTAAGCTGCCTGCACTGCTTCCGGCTGGCCTTAATCTCCTCTACCTCGTACTTACTAGCCTTGTCTGCGATAGGTATATTTACCTCTAGCGATTCCCCTAGGCATCCTTTCTATAGTTCTAATAGCAAGACGTAGAACATATTGTAGATTCTATACTTAGTAGGGAGTGCTAGGTAGTAGACCTAAGTTCTAACTAGGTCGAGTACCCTAAACAGCCTAATACGTTTAGGGCTAACTCCTTGCTTAGTAAGGCGAGCCTAAGATTCTTTGTCGAGAGTATTACTATGTCCCCTAAGTTATAGGATTAGGCCTTATAGTAAGCGTTGTAGTACTTGGCCTAGTACTCCTAGCTAGCTTTCTAGCGTTGCTTAAGGAGCTTGCTTTAGGTCCGTAGGCGTTTCGCAGCGTTAGTTGCTGCTAGTGCCTTTCCCCTAGCTAGCTCGTCCTAAGCTAGGCCTAGACTTAGCGCGATTTCTAGGTAGAAGCTATATAATATTATAAATAGACTTATCCTAAGTCCTGTATACACCGTATTGTTATACGTAAACTCTACTAACAGGAGCTACTTCGCCTATTCGTCCTGCTGCTTACTATAGTAGCAGTGTACGTACTGCTTAAGAGTTCAATTAGTATGCTATATCTAACCGTTAGTCTAGGGATAGAATGCAGTGCTTAGCTTACGTTTTACCCTCGCCTCGAGGCAGAAATCTGCCTAGTACTAGCTAGTAAAGAGTAACCCTGATCTGTTACAATGCCTGCAGGGACGCCCAATCTTCTAACTACTTCTCTTAAGAGAATCTCTGCAAGCTTGACTACTGTATACGTTTTCGTTATAGGGACGAAAGTAGCTATCTTTGCATATCTGTCGATCATTACGAAAACTGCAGTATATATAACAGAACCCGCACTAGACGCCTGCGACGACCTAGACAGCAGGAGGTCTGTAATAAAGTCTATTGTTTATTCTTGCTAAGGCCTAGACAGTATTAGAAGGGTACTTAGCTCCCTATAGGAGGTATAGCAGCGTGCCTTAGTCCGCTAGCAGACCCTGTAGGTACTAATATACTTCTTAAGGTCCGCAGCTATCCCGCCTTAGTAGTACTTACGCTAGATTAGCTCTAAGGTTTTGTTAACCCTAAAGTGTCCTACTAGCAGGTTGTTATAGTGTATATGTATAATCTCTGCTTAGAGGGCCCTATTAGCTAGTACTACGATCGTATAGTCTCCTAACTAGGATCAGTGTATTAACACTCCCTTATAGAGTTCGTAGCTGATACAGGGTGGTTGGCCCGTGTTATTACTATGCCTTGCCAAGGTTTATATATCCGGTACATATTGGTCAAGTCTCTTCCGAGTTACTTAATCAGTCCCTTTTGGCTTAAGTGTACTGCGTCACATCACTTAACTCGGAAGTAACTGCTGAAAGTGTACGATGAAAGGCCCGGGTTCAATTCCTAGGGGGCGCATCTTTCAACAGGAGAGTGGAAGCAGCGTTGACGTATGTCCGTTTGTCTACCACTCCGTACAGAATAAGGCAGACTCGGTAAAGGTCCAGCTGGCTGTGTGCAGACCTGCTGGGGGGGGGGGGGGTTGATTGCGTATGCTGCATAGGGGGGCTGTGCAATAGCATACGTAGCCTGTAAGTAAGCGCAGCTTACGAGGTCGTAAGCCTGTAGCGCAGGGCGTAGTAACACGAGGTAGTTGGCCCGTGTTATTACTATGCCTTGCTAAGGTTTATATATCTGGTACACATTGGTCAAGGCACTGCCGAGTTACTTAATCAGTCCCTTTTGGCTTAAGTGTACCGCGTTACATCAGTATGGTCTCTGCTTGTTGGGCGCACTCTGTGCTCTCTTAAACAATTCTATTATAGATAGCTCGAGCTTCTACATTGTCTTAATTAGGGACAGTAGGAGGGCTAGCGTATTAATATATAGGCTATCGTTCGCAGCGTATATAGCAGCTATCTAAACTAGGCAGGATATGTATCGGTCTGCTACTCTTATACGTTTCGCATCTTCTGAACTATAGCAGGCTAGAGGTACAGCGTCCTGTAAGGCTCCCAAAACAGTGCTTACCCTACTTGTAAGGGGGCTAAGACACTTAGTACTAAGTGTACTAGCCTCTACTAGGCTCCTTATATATCCTATAGAAGGTAAGCGCTCTCTAGCTACTCTACCCTTCCAGACTGTAGCTTCTTACTAATTGCCTATAAATTGTATAGGGACAGCTCGAACCTCTCTACTGTCTAAAGAGACCTCTGCCTATAGTAGTAAATTTGCCTAGAGAGTAGGGAGCGGGTTTGCTACTAGTCCTAGTACGCCTACGTAGCCTTTGCGAACACATCGTATACTTATAGCCTGTAGCCCTTTACTAGCACTTTAGTTATAGGTAGCTCGAACTCCTCTGCTGTCTAAAGAGACTTCTGTCTATAGCAGTAAATTCGCCTAGAGAGTAGGGAGCAGGTTCGCTACTAGTCCTATAACCTCTGTATAGTAGCTACACTTTGCAAGCGCATCTAAGAGATGCGTCCCTATAGCTTTTAGCTAATTAATAACATATTAGGCACAAAGAGCTCCAACTTCTCTACTATCTACACTAGGTAGGACCTCTGCCTATAGCGTCAATTTCGCCTAGAGAGTAGGGAGTAAGTTTGTTACCTGTTCTGTAACCTCTATATAGTTGCTATACCTTAAAGGCGTATCTATAGGGTTCCTCTTACCTGCCTAATGCTTAATCTCGAAGTCAAATTGCTAAAGAAAGACAGCCTAGCAGGCCTGCTAACTATTTAACTGCTTTATGTTTATAAACCCCTTTAGGTTATAGTAGTCTACGAGCACCTCTACTATATGCACTATGCTATCGAGATAGGCGTTCTAGTGCTTAAACACCCTTATAACTGCTAACAACTCCTAGTCGTACACCTTGTAGCTGCACTCTATATGCAGCATCTTCTATAACTAGAAGGCAGTCGAGTGCTAGTTGCCGTTGTTGTGCAGTTGCGACAGGATTCTAGCTACTGCAAACTTAGACGCGTCGGCTTCCAGCTGTATATAGAGCTCCGGCTTAAAGTGCTACAGTATCTTTGCTTAGCTAAACGTATCTTTTAGCCTACAGAACGCCTGCTCTTTGTCGGCGCCCTACTAGATAGGGCCTAGCTTCTAGCTGTCCTTTGCTCTCTTTAAGAGAGCTGTTAGCAGCTACACTATATAGTAGTACTTAGGGATAAACTGCTAGTAAAAGTTGCAGAATCCTAAAAACGACTATACCTCTGTTAGCGTCTTTAGCATCGGCTAGCCTTCAACCGTAGCTACCCTGCTTCTGTCTATCGCTATACTAGCGGTAGATACGACAAACCTTAGCAACTCTACTTCCTTATGCCAAAACCTGCACTTCTTTAGGTTTGTATATAAGGCGAACTGCTAAAGCCGCTCTAGGACTGCACTTACGTCCTGTATATAGTCCTCTTAGATCTTGCTATAGACTAAGATGTCGTCTAGGTATACTACATAACAGATGTCTACAAGCCCTACTAAGGCCTAGTTAATATACGCCCAGAACGTTGCTAGAGCGTTCATTAGGCCGAACAGCATTACCTTGTACTTAAAATAGCTATAACAGGTGCGGAACGTAGTCTTCCACTCGTTACCTTACTTGATGCAGATCTAGTAGTAGGCGTCCTTTAGGTCTAAGGACGTAAAATATACATTACCCCTAAGGCGATCTAGCGTCTCGCTAATAAGCGGCAGGAGGTGTCGGTTCTTAACAGTAACTTTGTTTAGGCCCTAGTAGTCGATGCAAAGGCGTAGCGTACTGTCTTTTTTAGAGACGAACAGGATAGGTGCTCTAGTCTTACTTATGCTAGGCTGGATCTAGTCGTTCTCTAAGGCCTTCGCTAGGTACATCTAGAGCTCTCTAAGTTCCTGCCCTAATTAGTAGTAGAGGGGGCAGAACAGAGGCTTTTTCCTAGAGACTAAGTTAATCGCTTACTCTGCGTCTATAGGCAGCTTAGGGCCTAGTTCTTTACCTATTGTAAACACATCGCTAAAGCTGTCGAACTTGGTAGGGAGCACCTCCTCTCTAGAGGGGCCTTCTGCCTCTTCAGGTAGGGGCCCCTAAACTTCTAGTAAACTTTGGGCCCCCTCTATAGTCCTTAAATAGACTGTATAGACTAGTAAGGACTCTAGCAGGTCCTCTGTAAGCTCCTCTGCTGTCTGTACATATACTATAAGGCACTTGTCCCTGTCGCTATGCTCTCTATAATAACCCTTGCGTCTCTCTACTATAGCCTACCTAAGATAAGGTCTAGGAACAGAATGTTAAAGGAGTAGAAGGTACCCTTCGTTAAGCGTACTATACTAGCTGTGTCTGCAATATGCAGTAATACTATATATATGCCGAAACAGTAACCCTGTTCCCCTAAAAACCTATCGGTCCTTAGCAGGACTGCCCCGGATATCTTTAGCAGGTCGTAGCAGAGTACTAACTTATAGGAGACAATGTTAATGTCTGTAGCGTTATCTAGTATGCACTCTACATTACCTACGTCTAAGTCCCCTTTAAGCAGTATAGCTTATATCCACTTAGTAGGGACGACTACAGGATGCGCAATCGGGTCTTGCTCCTTACTGTCAAGGGGGAAGCTGAGAGGTCAGAAGGGTTAATGTAAAAGTCGAAGTAAGTAGGAGGGCTGGAGGAAACAAAGTCTGAAGGAAGGGATGTAAAAGTTAATGTAAGAGGGGGAAGCTAAAGTCTGAAGTATAAAAGCTGAATTGGATGTACAAGACGAGCTATAAAGAAGAAGAAGAGAAAGATCAGTAGGCGGCAGCTGGTTCTTATATCCCCCTGCCCTAGCTAGTTGTTTGCGTGTTTGCTAGTAACTTTCTTACTAAACTCAGTTTCTTTGTTCTATAAACAAATTTATTTCCTAGACCCGCTTTTGTCAAAGATTCCAGAACTGAGCTAGGGGCGTTTGCAGGGCCGGTTGCATTGCCTTTTACGCTCTTAGCATCTTCTTGCTCTAGCCTGTAGTTGTTAGGTTGTAGTCTGTAAGTCTTGATAGTTCTGGTTAGGTCCTAGATGCTGCTGTTTTCCGTTTTATATCTGTTAACCGTGTTTTCCGTTTTACATCTGTTGACCGTAACAGTAGCCCCCCTTAATATAGCGGAGTTCCTACGAAGCCTTCGTAGTTCGAGATACCGAGGGTAAGTCTGCTTATTCCTAGGAGCAGGCCTAATGTTACGGTTAATATTCCATTAGTAAGTAGAGTCCAGTTCTCTTTAGCTGTACCGGGTTTCTAGGCGGTAGTCTCTAGGCTCTAAGAGGTTTTGACGGTAGAGGGCTTTAATCTTGTCCTTGTTAAAGATAATGTTTCTAAGGGGCTCCTAAGTAGTGTCCTAGTCTTCGTAGCTTTGCTATTAAACTTTGTACTTTTTCTGTCTATTAATTACTTAACAGTCTGTAGTTTTGCGTACGTAGTATTCTCCTTCTTCGTCTTCGTCGTTGTCTTCTATAGGGAGAATGCAGGTTCGTTCTTAGTCTTGCAATTAAATTGGGAAGGGATCTCCTTCCTTAGGTCTTAGTCGAACAGGATAGAAGACGTCGTAGATTTCCTAGTCTTCTGGCAGTTAGAGGCGGTATGCGTGCGAGCTAATCTTTTCTGTAATAGGGAAGGGGCCTAGTTTTTTCTAATCGAGTTTGCGAGAAGGTCTTCCTATAACAATGTTATTAGAGTCTAGTTACACTCTGTCTCCTACTTAATAGTCCGGAGCTGGTTGTCGTTTTCGGTTAGCTTGTTCTTTGTAGATAGCCTAGGTGTAAGTTATCTCTTCTTAGACTTCCTAATAGATCTGGGAGAGGTGCGTTGCCTATTCGTCTGCATCGACTTCGTCTAGGTCGTTAGGTCGCAGTAGTAGGTCTTAAGGTTCTATCCCTGTTCGGGGGTAGTAGCCTCTAGTAGTGTGGAAGGGGGAGTGTCCTGTTGTCTCTTACTCCTAGTTGCGAGCTAAGAATTCTACTGTTAGGATGTGTTTTAGCTAGTCCTTCTAGTAGTAATCGATAAAGCAACGTAGCGTCTGTTCGAACAGGGCATTCGCAATCTCTGTTTGTCTATCTGTTTTAGGGTAGTAGGACGTTAAGATGTAGTAATTAATGTTTAGAAGCTTGCAAAGGCGTTTCCAGAACTTGGCAATAAACTAAGAGCCTCTGTTAGAGGTAATGCTGTTTAGAAGGCCTATATAACGCTAGATGTATTCGTAAAAGAGTCGAGCGGTTTCCTTAGAAGTTATGCTCTAGCAGGGTACTACAAAGCGGTCCTTAGAGTGTCGATCTACAACTACAAAGACGTTCTTTGCCTTAACACCTGCCTTAGTAGTCCCTTAAGAGAGACAGGTAACAAAGTCCATTATAATGTGTTTCTAAGGGTGTTCAGGGGCCGGGAGAGGTTTCAGCAATCTATGTAGACGTTGTCGGTCGTGTTTGGCTGCCTTGCAGATAGGACAGTTGTTTCTATATCTGCGGACGTGCTTCTACATCGACGGCTACTAGTAGTAACAGGAATTAAGCTTGTAAAGCTTCGATTATCCTAGGTAGCCTCCTGCTACTAAGTTGTAAGCCGTCCTAAGGATGTAGGGTCGTATTAAATCGTCTGCACCTTTAGGAACAAAAAGACGAGATCGGAAGTAAACCAGTCTATCCCTAAGTTTACATTCTAAGAGAGAAAAGCTAGGGAAGGTACGCTAACCTATTTTAAGGGCTTAGATCAGTCCTTAAGCCTGTTCGTCTAATTCGTAAGCTTCTCTAATTATTAGGAGTAGTTCTCTAGGGTGGTTTGCTTCTTTAGTCAATTCTTTATCGTTCGGTTCGTTGTCGGAGGTAACAGAGCCTTTAATTTCAGAATCTTTGGTGTTAAGAGTTTCGTTATCTGGTTCGCTTTCTAAATCGTTATCCTCTAGGAAGGCAGGTGCGAGGCATAGGGCAAAAGATGCAGCGATAGATAGTGTTCCTTCCTTTAAGTAGGTTTTTAGGTCTTTGCTTAGGTTATAAGCCTTTAGGATAGTTTGGTTACACATTGCTAGCCTTCTCTTCTGTCCACTAGATAAATTCTAGGTATCTAGGTAAGGGTATCAGCCCTTAAATTAAGTAATCTAGGCGCGTATTAAATAACAAAGTTGAACCTTAAGAGGGATTCGCTCTAGCGAGCTTGTCTGCGATTAAGGATTTTGCTCTTTATAAAATAAATCAAATTCTTGTAGTCTGAACTAACTTAGGTCGGGTAGGCTGCACCTTCGATTTCTAGGCGCTACTCTTTCAATACTTTGACGATTGCAAGGAGCTCTTTGTCGTAGATCTCGTAATTGCATTTAGCGGGTAGTATCTTCTTTAAAAGGTAAGCTACTAGGAGCTATAGCTAGTTAGACGACTTTCGTTAAACGAGGACTGCTCTAATAGCTCCGTTAGAGGCGTCTGTTTCTACGCAGGTTTCTAAGTTAAAGTCAAAGTGTTAAAGAATGAGCTCTTTAGTAAATTGTTGCTATAGGAGGTCAAATGCGTGTTGGCAGGAGTTAGTCTAATCAAACTTAGCCTCTTTCTTTGTTAGAGCAGTTAGTAGCTTTACTATTAAGCTAAAGCCCTAAATAAAACGACAGTAGAAGTTGGCAAACCTAAGGAAGCCTTGTACTTCTTTAATAGTCTTTAGGATCTTCCAGTCCTGGATTGCTTGAATCTTTGCTAGGTCTATACGGATGCCTTTGTCTAAGATAATAAGGCTAAGGAACTGAACTTCTTATTAGTAAAATTCGCACTTGTTAATATCTAGATACAAGCCTGCTTCTGCCAGTTTTGCCAGTACCTTTCGGACGTGTTCCTAATGTTCTTTTAGTGTTGTGCTGTAGACTAGAATGTCGTCGATGTAAGCGGTAACAAATTGGTCCAAGTATTCTCTTAGCTTGTCGTTTATATATTCTTAAAAAGCGCTAGGTACATTGCACATTCTAAAGGGCATTACTAGGGATTTGAACAGGCTATACCGGGTTCTAAAGGCTGTCAACTATTCTTGTCCTTTAGCTATCCGAATCTTGTTAAAGGCTGTAATTACATTAAGCTTAGTAAACTATTTAGCTTTCGAGAGGCGTTCTAGTGTTTCTTAGATTAGAGAGATTGGGTAACGGTTCTTCTTCGAGATAGCGTTAAGGTTGCGGTAGTCTATATATGTAAGGGCTTAAGAGTCTTGGTTTAGAAACTTAAGGCTAGGTATCTACATAAAGGAACTAATAGGCAGTTCCTTCGTCGTCTGCTGCTGTACAATTTGTACCTACGAAGCTAAGCCAGCAATTTCCCTCTATGTAGGGGTGCAGGGTTTACACTCTGTACAGAGGGTCGGGAGTTTCCCTCTATATAGTAGTGCAGAGTTTTCCTTTTGTTTAGAGGGGCGGCAATTCCCTTCTGTATAGGGCTATAGAATTCTCCCTCTGTACAGGGATAGGGTTGTGTTAGTAACTCCGTACAGAGGGTAGGGTCGTGCTAGCGCCGCTAAGTCGCAATCCTTAGGGCGACAGCTGGCTTAGGTTTAGGACCTAGCTAGACGGCGCCCCCTAACAATACCCCCCTCCCTTCTCGTAGTGCTTCTTTCGTACGACGGCGTGTCGTACGGCCTTAGCTCCTAGTGTTCCTCTTGCAGGTCGCGATTTCCTGTCTCTGTCCGGTCGTCTATAGAGCCGTCGCTCGTTTAGGCACTAGGTCGTAGTTGCCTTGTTTGCCCTCCTTTATATAGTTGTAGTAGCTGCCCTAGTTGCTATTGCCTCGCATAGCAGGCAGCTACTACCCTATATATTAAGCCTCCCCCCTATCTCTCTCTCTTCCTCTCTTTCTCTTCTATTCCCCTGCCTGCTACCTGTCCGCCCGGCCGTCTACTACTACTACAACTACTACTACTGTCTACAACTACTACTGCTGTCTACAACCCCTACTACTAACGCTACTACTATGCTACGCACTCCGTCCGCCCGGTCCCGTCCTAGCTCTCTTGTAGTTGCCGGCTCGTCCTCCTACTGTCCGGCTAGCGTCCCCCCCTACTTCTACCTCTAGCTGTAGAACGCTTAGCTAGACTAGCAACTCCGCTTCCGGTTCGTACAGGTTTCCTTCTTCTATACAGTCTTAGCTAACGTCTTAGGTGCTATACTAATAAGCAGTAGGACGCTGCTAAGCTGCCCTTCTACTCCTTCTAGTGTAACCCTGTCCGGATTACGCCCTAGCAGGTCGCTACGGCCCGCCTATCGTACGTTAACGCTATTCTTATAGCTACCTGCAGCCAGTCCTACGCTGCTTGTACTAACTCCCCCTAGGGCTCGTTCAGCCTATACTACCTCCCTGGCTTCTAGGCCGGCATATACGCCTTGTGTAAGTAGAAGGATAGCTCCCTCTACTGCTCCTACTGCCGTCTAGGGGAGGCACGTAGGGGGGTGCCTCTGCTCTACAGTGCTGGCCTAGGTAGGGGTCCTGCCGGCTAGGAGGTAATTAAGATTTCGGACAGGAAGTCGGTAGCCTTATTGTCGGCTGCCCTAGTCCCGGGAGGTAGCGGCCAGTAAGCTACCCTAAGGTAGTATATAAAATTTTTCAGACGGTTCCGCTCTTATCCCCTTCTTATTTTTACTCTTATTCCTACCTCTCTTCTAGCTGTTCTCTTCCTCCTGTCCCCTTCTGTATAGTGTAGTGTCGGTAGGACCTAGTAGGGTCCTACGCTTTAATTCCCGATCTTTCGGCAACCTAATGTTGTTAGCGACTGTCCTGTACTTAGGGTAGACTGTGCCTTTCTTACTGTACGGCGTAGTGTTACTGCGACTGGCTAGGGGAGTGGTTCTCCTCCTACCTGTCTAGCGCAGATATGTCCTAGAGAGCCTTATACAGCTCCTACGTAGGCTCTGCCTACCCTCTCTACTTAACTAGGTATTCCACCCTCTTCTGCTTCTTTCGGCTCTTAAGGATTTCTTCTACCTTATACTCTTCCTAGCCTTTAGTAATAATCGCTAGGGGGTGCGCGTCGTCCGTCGTCTAGTGCAGTAGGGGGTCTTTATATACTGGCCGTACGAGGTCTATATAGAAGACTACGTAGATCCCTTAGGGAATGTTAAGTTATATAGCGTATGTCCCTACTAGCCGGACTACTGTAAACTTCCGGTTTTTCTAATCTAGTTTCTTGCTTGGCCGGTCTATATAGATGTTGCGCTGGTTTAGCTAGACCTTATCTCCTGCTTTATACCTTAGTGTAGCCTGCCGTCCCTTATTGGCCTGCTCTTCCGCATTCTGTTAAGCTATAGCTAGACTCGCTTTTGCCTATTAATAGGCGTTCGTAATCGTCTGTACGATAGCTTCTCCCTACTAAAATAGGGATCGTATAGGGCATAGGGTAGCGCTGCTTAGGGTCGGTAGGAGCGGAGAGTAGTCGTATCTATAGGATATAAAGAAGGGGGACAATCCTGTAGCGTTAGCCGTACAACTGTTAATAGCCAGCTCTGCTATAGGGAGGAGGCGGTTCCAGTTCGTCTAGTCGTAGTCGACGTACGCTTAGAGGTACGCTTCTAACGTCGAATTGACCCTCTCTGTCGCGCCGTCCGTCTGCGGGTACTATGCGGTTAATAGGCGACGTTCTACGTTTAACAACTGACATACCCTAGCCTAGAGCTAGCTCGTAAACTGTATACCCTAGTTAGACACGATTAACCTAGGGAATCCGTACTTGCTAAACGTCGTCCGTATAAATGCCTAAACAGTGTCCTTAGCTGTAGTAGAGCCTATTCCCTCTAGTATTACCCCCTTTGTTAGCTTGTCGGTAACTACTATAATGTTACACTGTCTATCGCTCTTAGGGAGGTCTATAATAAAGTCTACTGTTAGGTCTTGCTAGGGCCGGTCCAGTATTAGTAGGGGTTTTAGCAGCCTATACTTTAGTTTACGCTAGGGCTTTGTCTGTCCGCAGATATCGCAGTTCTGTACAAACCTTCGGATGTCCTTTGCTATCGCCGGCTAGTAGTAGTCCCTAGCGACAATGCTGTACGTCTCCTTACACCTAGGGTGCCTAGTTGCTATAGAATTATGCGCCCGTTGTATTAAGCTCGTACAGAGCTTCTCGTCTGCCAGGACCCAAATCCGATTCCTGAACTTTAGGCTGTTCTCCTCGTCTACTGTATACTCTGCTACTAACACCTTAAGGTAAAGCTCTGCTAGAAGCTTCCGCGATATATCCCCCTTAGATCGCTGTATAGGCTCCTTAGTAAACGTCGTCCTTTTCTACTACCTCTTCCTACGCCTATAGCTAGGGTTCCTATATATATGTCGCTACTAGGCGGATAGTCTCCTCGCCTAGCTCCTCCTTAAACATCTAGAATGTCCGTAATTTCAGCTAGTCGTTATCGTACGTCGTTGGCATGTCCTAATCCTGCCTAGATAGCACGTCGGCCCTACTGTTGTCCTTGCCCTTACAGTACTAGAGTCTTATGTTAAAGCGGCTCAGGTACATCGCCTATCGTACGTGCCTCTTAGATAGCTTCCGGGGTTGCGTAAAGTACTTAAGGTTCTTGTAGTTAGTTAGGGCGAGGAACTCGGGAACCGAGCGGAGTTCTCTATCCTACGCTTTGTAACACTATACGACTGCTAGCAATTCCTTGTCGTAGATAGGGTAGTTAAATTTAGCTAGGGAGTTCTTCTTAGAGGAGTACGCGTATAGGTGCAGGAGTCCGTCTAAGCCTACCTATAACAAGATACCTCCTATACAATATCTTAAAGAGTCGGTTTCTAGTATCGTCGTACGTTCTAGATCGAAGGCAGCAAGTATAGGTCCTGTAGTAAAGAGCTCCTTTAGCCTGTTAAAGCTTCTATTACACTCGTCCGTCTACTTAAACTGCTTGTCCTTGTGTGTTAGCTTAATTAGGGGGCGTACGATCTCCGAGTAGTTCTGTATAAACTAGCGGTAGAAGTTGGCAAACCTAAAGAATTCTCGTACGCCCTTAACACTTGTAGGCAGCTTCTATTGCTTAATAGCATTAATATTCTTCCCGTCTATGCTAATGCCTTTCCCTGCCTCGATAATAAACTCTAAGTGTTTCGTACACTATACACCAAATTTACTATAAGGGCTTAAGAATATTGGTTTAGAAACTTAAGGTTAGGTATCTATATAAAGGAACTAATAGGCAGTTCCTTCGTCGTCCGCTGCTGTACAATTTGTATCTACGAAGCTAAGCTAGCAATTTCCCTCTGTATAAGGGTGCAAGGTATACACTCTGTATAGAGGATTGGGGGTTTCCCTCTATATAGTAGTGCAGAGTTTTCCCTCTGTTTAGAGGGGCGACAATTTTCCCCTATATAGGGCTATAGAATTCTCCCTCTGTATAGGAGTAGGGTCCTGTCGGTAACTCTGTACAGAGGGTAGGGTCGTACTAGCGCTGCTAAGTTGCAGTCCTTAGAGCGACGGCTGGCTTAGGTCCTGGACCTAGGCTAGACAGCGCCCCCTAACAATACCCCCCTCCCTTCTTATAGTGCTTCTTTTATACAGCCGCGTATCGTACACCTTTAGCTCTTAGAGTTCCTCTAGCAGGTAGCGCTTTCCCGTCTTCGTCTAGGTCTATAGTCGGCTGTCGTCCGGGTACTTGCTAGTCGGCAATGCCTGCTAGATGACCTCCCTCTACCCTGTTGCAACCTTAGCCCTGTCTATCTATATCCTATAGCTAAGGCAGAGGAGGACCTGCAAGTAGGGAAGGCAGGTAGTGCTAGATCGCTTCTACCTAATCTTAACCGATTCCGTTTACTACTTTAAGGATGCCAAAGCTAAGGCAGAGGGGGACTTGTAAGCAGTTACGAAGGTGCAGGAGGTGCTCGGTCCCGTCTGTCTATTTACCTTCTACCCTATAGCCCTAGCCGTATACTCTGCGTCCTAGCCGTACAGTCGGGCAGCGGCGGGCCGTCTAGCTCTGTCCCTAGGCCCTAGTCGTCGTCCGGAGTTTAGCTCCTAGGTAGATATTCCCGCCTCTGTCTAGTCGTCTATAGGGCCGTCGCTCGTCCAGGCACTAGGTCGTACTTGCCTCGTTTGCCCTCCCTTATACGGTTGTAGTAGCTGCCCTAGTCGCTATTGCCTTATATAGCAGGCAGCTACTACTCTGTATATTAAGCCTTCCCCCCCCTCTCTCTCTCTTCCTCTCTTTCTCTTCTATTCCCCTACCTGCTACCCGTCCGCCCGGCCGTCTACTACTACTATAACTACTACAACTACTACTACTACCACTATCTATAACTACTACTACCAACGCTACTACTCCGTCTGCCTAGTGCTGTCGTAGCTCTCTTATAGTCGCTGGCCTGTCCTCCTATACCTCTACCTCTAGCTGTAGGATACTTAGCTTAGCTAGCAACTCCGCTTCCGGTTTGTACAGTCTTCCTCCTTCGTACAGTCCTAGCTAACGTCTTAGGTGCTATATTAATAAGTAGCAGGATACTGCTAAGCTGCCCTTCTACTCCTTCTAGTGTAACCCCGTCCCTGCTCTATAGTGCTGGCCTAGGTAGGGCCCCTGCTAGCTGGGAGGTAATTGAGATTTCGGGTATAGAGTCGGCTGCTGTAGTCCTAGGGGGTAGCGGCTAGTAAGCTACCCTAAGGTAGTATATAAAAGTTTTCGGACAGTGTTGCTCTCGTTCCCCTCCTACTTCTACTCTTATTCCTACCTGTCTTCTAGCTGTTCTCTTCCTCCTGCCCCCTTCCGTACAGTGTAGTACGGTGTAGTGTTAGTAGGACCTGGTAGGGTCTTACGTCTTAATTCCCGATCCTTTGATAATCTAAGTTGCTAGCAGCTGCCCTGTACCTAGGGTAGATTCTGCCCCTTTTCGCCGTACAGCGTAGTATTACTGTAACTGGGCAGGGGGATAGTTCTCCTCCTATCTGTCTAGCACAGTTGTGTCCTAGAGGGCCTTATACAGTTCCTATATAGGCTCTCCCTACCCTCTCTATTTGACTAGGTATTCTATCTTCTTCTGCTTCCTTCTGCTCTTAAGGATTTCTTCTACCTCGTACTCTTCCTAGCCTTTAGTGATAATCGCTGGTTTAACTAGACCTTATCTCCTGTCTCGTACCTTAGTACAGCCTGTCGTCCCCTGTTAGCCTGCTCTTCTGCATTCTGTTAAGCTATAGCTAGACTCGCTTTCGCCTATTAATAGGCGTTCGTAATCGTCTGTACGATAGCTTCTCCCTACTGAATTGGGGATCGTACGGGGCATAGGGTAGCGCTACTTAGGGTCGGTAGGAGCAGGGAGTAGTCGTATCTGTAGGCTATAAAGAAGGGGGACAATCCTGTAGCGTTAGCCGTATAGCTGCTAATAGCTAGCTCCGCTATAGGGAGGAGGCAATTCCAGTTTGTCTGGTCGTAGTCGACGTACGCTTAGAGGTACGCTTCCAACGTCGAATTGACCCTCTCTGTCGCGCCGTCCGTCTGCAGGTGCTATACAGTTAATAGGCGACGCTCTACGTTCAGCAACTAGCAGACCCTTACCCAGAGCTAGCTCGTAAACTGTGTACTCCGGTCTAATACAATTGACCTGGGGAATCTGTGCTTGCTAAACGTCGTCTGTTTAAATGCCTAAGCAGTGTCTTTAGCTACAATAGAGTCTATTCCTTCTAGTATTACCCCCTTCGTTAGCTTGTCTATAACTACTATAATGTTCTGCTGTCCGTCGCTCTTAGGGAGCTCTGTAGTAAAGTCTTGTTAGGGGGCGCCGCCCAGCCCAGGTCCTGGACCCGACCTAAGCCAACCGTCGCCCTAAGGACTGCGACTTAGCAGCGCTAGCACGACCCCACCCTCTGTACGGAACCACTAACAGGACCCCACTCCTGTACGGAGGGAGAACACTACGGTCCTGCACAAAGGGGAGCTACCGCCCCTCTAAATAGAAGGAAAACTCTGCACTACTGTACAGAGGAGGTAACTCCCGATCCTCTATACGGAGGGTAAACCTTACGCCCCTGCATAAAGGGGAAATTGCTAGCTTGGCTTCGTAGGTACAAATCGTACAGCAGCAGACGACGAAGGAACTGCCTATTAGTTCCTTTATATAGATACCTAACCTTAAGTTTCTAAACTAAGATTCTTAAGCCGCTTATATTAGGAACTGATTTTACTGTCGGTAACTGCAGTAATAAAACAAAGATAGACAGCGACATCCCTATAGAAACTACGGCTATAGAGGGGCATATGCACCGCGTGTACGAGGAGCTGCTAGAAAGCAAGAGGCAGCTCGAGCAACAAGTAAGCCACTAAGCTGCGATAATTTCCTAACGGGAACAGGAGCTACGACAGCTTAGGGCGTCCGATCGCGATCCGACCCCTACGACGACGACGAACATAATAGCCTATACCCCAACCCCTAAAAGCAAACTCCCTAACGTCTCTATATACGATAGTAAGGCTCCGGCCGAGTACCCCTCCTAGGCTGCCCAGATACGCTCTAAGCTTCTGGTCGACTTAGGAGCATACCCAACTAAGCTAGACAAGGTAGTTTACCTCTTTAGGAGGTTAAAGGGCAGGGCGGTAGCACGAATTCTGCCGTACTACGAGACGGCTATTGCCAACCTGGCAATAGCTACGACGACGATGCTCTAGGCAGCTCTAGACAAGAGCTACAAGGACCCGGAACGCGAGAGCCGAGCACTCCTACGGGTTAATACGATAAAACAAGGACGCAAGACCGTACAAGAATTCCTCGCAGAATTTAACTAGACTTTAGCAGAAGCAGGAGATCTCTAATAGGAGGACAGGATAAAAGTTACCTCTTTAGAGGTAGGCCTCTCTAAGGAGATTATAACAGGGCTAGTAGGCGTAATGCGACTAGCTATATACAAGGAATTCTGCGATCCCCTTAGGATAGTCGACGACTAGCAGCGCAGGCTTAGACGGATAGGCTGCACTTAGGAGATAAGACAACCCCTCCAGCGACAGACAGACGCTTTAGACTAGGAACCGACGACGACGAGGGTGTCGGCAGCAGTTACTGTACGACCAAGGGCCGCTACTAAAAAGGCGCAATAGGTAGACATAGCTACCCTTAACAAGAGACGAGCAGAAGGGAGCTGCTACTAGTGTAGCAAGATAGGCTACACTGTATAGAATTGCGGGCTTCTGCTAGCAGAGAGACCTAGCGGATGGCCGACTACCGCGAGGGTAGCAACTGCAGCGCCTTAACAAGAAGATTAGGAGTCCTACTTGGACGACGACAAGTTAGGAAAAGAGTAGCCTCTAGGCGAAGGCTCTACTAGAGGCAGGTGCGAGATAGACTGCCAAATCAAGGCATTACTTAGCTATCTTTTAAGAGCAATTACATAACGACGACGCCGTTTATCGTACGGCGAACGTTGAACAGGTCTGCAACGGCGCGGACATTAATTAATACAGGATGTTTAGTGTATAGAGTAATTAGCGAAGACTTCGTACAGAGACATTAGATTAAGACGACCCCTACAGTACCTGTACGCATATTGGGCATTACCGGGCGAGGACCGGACATTACCTATATAGTAAGAGTAACGATAGAGGTACAGGGACACTATAAGCAGGACTTATACCTCTATGTCGCATAGGACAAGTTGGGGTATAACCTAATACTAGGGAAGCCTTAGATAGAGCGCTAGAGGGGCAAACTAGATGTCGGGCGAGGACGGCTGTACCTAGCAGTTACGAAGCAGAGACTCCGAGACTACGGGAGGATCCTGTAAGGTAACAATGCCAAGGCCAAAATCAACACGGCAACGGCGGACATCGAGAAGGCATTGGCACCTAAGAAAGTAACGAACCCCTATACGAAGCTCCTAAGGGAGTATGCTAGATACCTGGACCTCTTCGAGCCAAAGTCGGCCTCGAAGCTGCTACTACACTAAGGGGAAGGGATTAACTATAACATCTAGCTAGAACTCCGTCTAGATAGGGACCTGCCGGAGGTACTGTACGGACTACTGTATAGAATGTCCTCTAGAGAACTCTTAGTACTGCGCAAGACACTGGACGACCTTCTTGCCAAAGGGTTTATTTAGGCCAGTACGTTATCTGCGGGAGCCCTAGTACTGTTTGTCTATAAGGAGGGGAAGGCCGGATTGCGACTCTGCGTAGACTATACAGGCATTAACGCGATTACTAAGAAGGACCGGTACCCCCTACCCCTTATTAAGGAGACTCTCGGACGGATTAGCAAGGCAAAGTGGTTTACTAAGCTTAACGTAGTCTTAGCCTTCTATAAGATACAGATTAAGGAAGGCTGTAAATAGATAACTGCCTTCCGTACGAAATATAGTCTTTTTAAGTAGCTTGTTACCCCCTTCGGCCTCGCTAACGCACTGGCAACCTTCTAAAGGTACATTAACAAGTCCCTATAAGGGTTACTAGACGACATCTGCTCGGCATACCTCGACGATACCCTGGTTTTTACAGACGGTACCTACGCAGATTACGTACGGGACGTTAAGCAGGTGCTGGACCGACTGCAGCAGGCTAGCTTGTACCTCGACATCGACAAATGCGAATTCGGTGTCTAGCGTACGAAATACCTAGGTTTTATTATCGAGGCAGGGAAAGGCATTAGTATAGATAGAAAGAAGATTAATGCTATTAAGCAATAGAAGTCGCCTACGAACGTTAAGGGCGTACGGGAATTTCTTAGGTTTGCTAACTTCTACCGCTAGTTTATACGGAACTACTCGGAGCTCGTACGCCCCCTAGTTAAGCTAACGTACAAGGACAAGCAGTTCAAATAGACGGACGAATGCGATAGGAGCTTCGACAAGCTAAAGGAGCTCTTTACTATAGGACCAACGCTTGCCGCCTTCGACCTAGAGCATACGACAATACTGGAAACTGACTCCTTAGGGTACTGCATTAGAGGTATCCTATTACAAGTAGGCTCGGACGGACTCCTATACCTATATACGTATTTCTCTAAGAAGAACTCCCTAGCTAAGTGCAACTACCCTATCTACGACAAAGAGTTGCTAGCAGTCGTACAGTATTGCGAAGCATAGGGTAGAGAACTCCGCTCGGTGCCCGAGTTCCTCGCCTTAACAGACTATAAGAATCTAGAGTACTTCACTTAACCCCGGAAGCTGTCTAAGAGGCACGTACGATAGGCAATGTACCTAAGCCGGTTCAATATAAGACTCCAGTATCGCAAGGGTAAGGACAACAGCAGGGCCGATGCACTGTCTAGACAGGACCAGGACATGCCAACGACATACGAGGACGACCGGCTGAAGTTACGAACATTCTAGATGTTTAAGAGGGAGCCAGGCGAGGAGACTATCCGCCTAACGGCGACATACCTATAGGAACCCCAACTGCAAGCATAGGAAGAGGCAGTAGAAAAGGACGAGGTATACCGAGGGGCCCGTACGGCGATCTAAGGAGGGCAACGGAAGCTCCTAGCCGAGCTCTATCTTAAGGTATCGGCAGCAGAGTGCTTAATAGACGAGGAGAACAACCTAAAGTTCAGGAATCGGATTTAGGTCCTAGCAGACGAGAAGCTCTATACGAGCTTAATACAACGGGCGCATAACTCTATAGCTACTAGGCACCTAGGGCGCGAGGAGACGTATAGCATTATCGCCTAGGACTACTACTAGCCGGCGATAGCGAAGGACATTCGCAGGTTTGTACAGAACTGCGATGTGTACGGACGGACGAAGCCCTAGCGCGAGCTAAAGCATAGGCTGCTAAAGCCCCTACTAATACCGGACCGGCCCTAGCAAGATCTAACAGTAGACTTTATTACGGACCTCCCTAAGAGCGACGGACGGCGAAACATTACAGAAGTTACAGACAAGTTAACGAAGGGGGTAATACTAGAAGGAATAGACTCTATTACAGCTAAAGACACCGCCTAGGCCTTTATACAGACGACAGTTAGTAAGTACGGTTTCCCTAGGTCAATTGTATTAGACTAGGGGACACAGTTTACGAGCCAGCTCTAGGCAAGGGTCTGCTAGTTGCTAAAGGTAGAACGTCGCCTGTTAACCGCATAGTACCTGCAGACGGATAGGGCGACGGAGAGGGTCAATTCAACTTTGGAAGCGTACCTCTAAGCGTACGTCGACTATAACTAGACGAACTGGAACCGACTTCTCCCTATAGCGGAGCTGGCTATTAACAGCTGTATAGCTAATGCTATAGGACTGTCCCCCTTCTTTACGACCTATAGATACGACTATTCCCCACTCCTACAGACCCTAAGTAGTAACACCCTACGCCTTGTACGATCCCTAATTCAGCAAGGAGAGGCTATCGTATAGACGATTAGGAACGCCTATTAATAGGCAAAGGCGAGCCTAGCTATAGCTTAACAGAACGCGGAAGAGCAGGCTAACAAGGGACGACAGGCTGCACCAAGGTAGGAGGTAGGGGATAAGGTCTAGCTAAACTAGCAAAACATCTGTACAGACCGGCCGAGCAAGAAGCTAGATTAGAGGAACAGGAAGTTTACAGTAGTCCGGCTAGTAGGGACATACGCCTTACGACTAGACACTCCCCTAGGGATTTATCCAGTCTTCTACGTAGACCTCGTACAGCCGGCGAACACGGACCCCCTACCGTACTAGACGACAGACGACGCGCGCCTACCCGCAATTATAACCAAGGGCTAGGAAGAGTATAAAGTAGAGGGGGTCATTAAGAGCCAAAGGAAGCAGGGGAAGGTAGAGTACCTAGTAAAATAGAGAGGATAGGCAGAGCCTATATAGGAACTATACGAGGCTCTATAGGACACAACTGTACTAGACAGATAGGAGGAGGACTATCCCCCTGCCTAGTTACAGTAATACTACGCTGTATAGCGGAAGGAGGCACGATCTACCCTAAGGACAGGGTAGCTGCTAGCAAACCTAGGTTGTTAAAGGATCGAGAATTACGACGTAGGACACTATAGGATCCTGCTAATACGACATCGTACGACACTGTACGAGATAAGGGCTAGAAGAAAGGAACAGCTAGGGGACAGATAGGAGGGAGAGTGGAAATAAGAAAAGTTAGGAGAGGACCGTCCGAAAATTCTTATACTATCTAGGGGAGGGGGGGTAGGGGGGGGGGTAGCTCACTAGCTACTACCCCAGGGGACCAGAGCAACTAACTCCTTATCTAAGATCTTAACTACCTCCCGCCCGGCCGGGCCCCCACCCCTACTAGGGCCAGCCCTAGGAAGCAGAGGCACTCCCCTACCCCTACGTGCCTCCCCTAGACGGCGGTAGGGGCAGTAGAAGGAGCTATCCTTCTACTTGCACGAGGCACACACCCTAGCCTAGAAGCCTAGGAGGCAGTATAGGCTAAGTAAGGGCCAGGGGGAGTTAGGGCAGGGGGCATAGGGCTGGCCCTAGGTAGCGATAAGGAGGGAGTTGACGTACGACGCCTAGGCTGTAGCTAGCTGCTAAGGTATAACCCAGGCAGGGTTACACTAGAAGGCATAGTAGGAGAGCCCGGCTGCATCCTGCTGCTCGTAGGTATAGCACCTAAGACGTTAGCTTAGGCCGTACAGAAGACGAGAATCCGTACGAACCGGAAGCGTAGCTGCTAGTCAAATTAAGAGCCCTACTGCTAGAGGTAGAAATAAGGGGGACCCCGGCCGGACGAGAGGAGGAGGAGGGGCCAGCAACTACAAGGGAGCTACTAGACAGGGCGGACGACATAGTAGTAGTAGATAGTAGATAGTAGCTCGTAATAGTAGTAGATAGTAGATAGTAGACAGTAGTAGATAGTAGTAGACAGTAGACGGTATAGGGGGAGGAGAGAAGGGGGAAGGAAAGAGAAGGGAGAGGCTTAAGGTAACTGCCTGCTATAAGGGGAATAGCAAGCAGGGCAGCTGCTACAAACAGGTAAAATAGCAAGAGGCAACCGCGACCCGGGGGGCAACGAGGGACAACGACTTAGACGACCGGACGAAATAGGAAGCTGCGACCTGCTAAAGGAACAGCAGGAGCTAAGTAATTTCAACACGCTGCTATACAGAAGAGGCACTACGAGAAGGGAAGGGGGGGGGTATTGTTAGGAGGCGCCGTCTAGCCTAGGTCCTGGACCCGACCTAAGCCGACCGTCGCCCTAAGGACTGCGACTTAGCGGCGCTAGCACGACCCTACCCTCTGTACGGAACCACCGACAGGACCCTACTCCTGTACAGAAGGAGAACACTACGGTCCTATATAAAGGGGAGCTACCGCCCCTCTAAATAAAAGGAAAACTCTGCACTACTGTATAGAGGAGGTAACTCCTAATCCTCTATACAGAGGGTGAACCTTACGCCCCTGCATAAAGGGGAAATTGCTAGCTTGGCTTCGTAGGTACAAATCGTACAGCAGCAGACGACGAAGGAACTGCCTATTAGTTCCTTTATATAGATACCCAACCTTAAGTTTCTAAACCAAGATTTTTAAGCCGCTTACAAGTCTACTGTTAGGTCTTGCTAGGGCTAGTCCGGTATTAGTAGGGGTTTTAGCAGCCTATGCTTTAGTTTACGCTAGAGCTTCGTCCGTCTGTAGATATCGCAGTTCTGTACGAACCTACGGATATCCTTTGCTATCGCCGGCTAGTAGTAGTCCCTAGCGACGATGCTGTACGTCTCCTCGCGCCCTAGATGCCCGGTTGCTATAGAATCATACGCCTGTTGTATTCAGCTCGTATAGAGCTTCTTATCTGCTAGGACCCAAATCTGATTCCTAAACTTTAGGTTGTTCTCCTTGTCTACTGTGCACTCTGCTACTAACACCTTAAGGTAAAGCTCTGCTAGGAGCTTCCGCGGTCCTCCTTAGATTGCTGTACAGGCCCCTTAGTAAACGTCGTCCTTTTCTACTGCCTCTTCCTATGCCTACAGTTAGGGTTCCTATATGTATGTCGCTGCTAGGCGGATAGTCTCTTCGCCTAGCTCCTCCTTAAACATCTGGAATGTTCGTAATTTTAACCGGTCGTCCTTGTACGTCGTTAGTATGTCTTAATCCTGTCTAGATAGCGTATTAGCCCTGCTATTGTCCTTTCCTTTACGATACTAGAGCCTTATATTAAATCGGCTTAGGTATATCGCCTATCGTACGTGTCTCTTAGAATGCTTCCGGGGTTACGTAAAGTACTCGAGGTTCTTGTAGTCGGTTAGGGCGAGGAACTTAGGAACTAAGCAGAGTTCTCTATCCTACGCTTCGCAACATCGTACAACTGCTAGCAATTCCTTGTTATAGATAGGGTAGTTGCACTTAGCTAGGGAGTTCTTCTTAGAGAAGTACGCGTATAGGTGCAGGAGTCCGTCTAAGCCTACCTGTAATAAGATACCTTCTATGCAATACCCTAAGGAGTCGGTTTCCAGTATCGTTATACGTTCTATATCGAAGGCGGTAAGCGTTAGTCCTGTAGTAAAGAGCTCCTTTAGCCTGTTAAAGCTCCTATTACACTTATCTATCTACTTAAACTGCTTGTCCTTATATGTTAGCTTAACTAGGGGGCGTACGATCTCCGAGTAGTTCCGTATAAACTGGCAGTAGAAGTTGGCAAACCTAAGGAATTCCTATATGCCCTTGACACTTATAGGCGGCTTCTATTGCTTAATAGCATTAATCCTTTTCCCGTCTATGCTAAAGCCTTTCCCTGCCTCGATAATAAACCCTAGGTATTTCGTACGTTATATACCGAATTTACATTTGTCGATGTCGAGGTCTAAGCTAGCCTGTTGCAGTCGATCTAATACCTTCTTAACGTCCTGTACGTAGTCTGTATAGGTACCGTCTGTAAAAACCAGTATATCGTCGAGGTACGCCGAACAGATATCGTCTAGTAACCCTTATAGGGTCTGTTAATATATTTCTAGAAGGTTGCCGGTTCATTAGTAAGGTTAAAGGGGGTAACAAGCTACTTAAAAAGACTATATCTCGTACGGAAGGCAGTTATCTATTTACAGCCTTCCTTAATCTGTATTTTGTAGAAGGCCGAGACAACGTTAAGCTTAGTAAACTACTTTGCCTTGCTGATCCGTCCGGGAGTTTCCTTAATAAGGGGTAGGGGGTACTAGTCCTTCTTAGTAATCGCGTTAATACCTCTGTAGTCTACGCAAAAACGCGAGCCGGCCTTGCCTTCTTTATAGACAAACAGCACTAGGGCTCCTACGGACGAGGTACTTACGCGAATAAACCTTTAGGAAGTAGGTTGTCCAGTGTCTTGCGCAGTACTAGGAGTTCTCTAGAGGACATGCTATACAGCAGACTATACAGTACTTTAGGCAGACTCCTATCTAGACGGGGCTCTAGCTAGATGTCGTAGTCAATTCCTTCTCCTTAGTATAGTAGCAGTTTCGAGGCCGATTCCGGCTCGAAGAGGTCTAGGTATTCTGCGTATTCCAATAGGAGCTTCGTATAGGGGTCCGTCGCCTTCTTAGGCACTAATGCCTTCTTAATGTCTGTAGTTATAGTGTTGATTTCGGCCTTAGTATTGCTGCCCTATAGAGCTCTCTCTTAGTCTCGGAGCCTCTGCTTCGTCGCTGCTAGGTACAGCCGTCCTCGTCCAACGTCCAGCTTGCCCTGCTAGCGCTCTATCTATAGCTTCCCTAATATTAGGTTATACCCCAACTTGTCCTATACGACATAGAGGTATAAGTCCTGCTTATAGTGTCCCTGCAGCTCTATCGTTATTTTTACTATATAGGTAATGTCCGGTCCTCGCCTAGTAATGCCTAGCATACGTATAGGTACTGTAGGGGTCGTCTTAATGTAGTGTCTCTGTACGAAGTCTTTGCTAATTACTCTGTATACTAAATATCCCGTGTCGATTAATGTCCGCGCTGTAGGAGTCCCGTTTAGTATAGGTCGTACGATAAACAGCGTAGTTGTTATATAATTGCTCTTAAAAGATAGCAAAGTAGTGCTTTAATTTAGCAATCTATCTTATATATGCCTCTAGCAGAGCCTTCGCTTAGAGGCTACTCTTTTCCCGACTTGTTGTCGTCTAAGGGGGACTCTTAATTCTCTTGTTAGGGCGCCGCAGTTGCTACCCTTGCAGTAGTCGGCCGTCCCCTAGGTCTCTCTGCTAGCAAAAGCCCGCAATTCCGTACAGTATAACCTATCTTGCTACACCTATAGCAGCTCCCTTCTGCTCGTCTCTTATTAAGGGTAGCTATGTCTACCTACTGTGCCCTTTTAGTAGCGGCCCTTGGCCGTATAGTAACGGCTACCGCTACTCTCGTTGTCGTTGGTTCCTAGTCTATAGCGTCCGTCTCCTGCTAGAGGGGTTGTCGAATCTTATAGGCGCGGCATATCCGTCCGAGCCTGCGCTGCTAGTCGTCGACTATCCTAAGGAGATTACAGAACTCCTCGTATATAGCTGGTCGCATTACGCCTACTAGTCCTATTATAATCTCCTTAGAGAAGCCTACCTCTAAGGTAGTAATTTTTACCCTATCCTCCTATTAGAGTCCTCCTGCCTCTACTAGGGTCGAGTCGTATTCTGCGAGGAACTCTCGTACAGTCTTGCGCCCTTGCTTTATTGTATCAACCTATAGGAGTGCTCGGCTTTCGCAGTCTAGGTCCTTGTAGCTCCTATCGAGAGCTGCATAGAGTATTGTTATAGTTGCTATTGCTAGGTTGGCAATAGCCGTCTCGTATAACGGCAGAATCTGTGCTGCCGCCCTGCCCTTTAACCTCCTAAAGAGGTACACTACCTTGTCTAGCTCAGTCGGGTATGCTCCTAAGTCGACTAGAAGCTTAGAGCGTATCTAGGCAGCCTAGGAGGGGTACTCAGCTAGAGCCTTACTATCGTAAGTAGTAACGTTAGGGAGTTTTCTCTTAGGGGCCGGGGTGTAGGCCGTCGTGTTCGTCGCTGTCGTTGTTATCGTAGGGGTCGGATCGCAATCGGACGCCCTAAGCTATCGTAGCTCCTGTTCCTGCTAGGAAATTATCGCAGCCTAGTAGCTTACTTGCTATTCGAGCTGCCTCTTGTGTGCTAGCAGCTCCTTGTATACGCAGTGCATCTGATCCTGTATAGCTGCAGGATTTATAGGGATGTCGCTGTCTATCTTCGTTATATTACTGCAGTTACCGACAGTAAGACTAGTTCCTAATATAAGGGCTTAAGAATCTTAGTTTAGAAACTTAAGGTTAAGAATCTATATAAAGGAACTAATAGGCAGTTCCTTCGTCGTCTGCTGCTGTACAATTTATACCTACAAAGCTAAGCCAGCAATCTCCCTCTATACAGGGGTACAAGGTTTACACTCTATATAGAGGATTGGGGGTTTCCCTCTATATAGTAGTACCGAGTTTTCCCTCTATTTAGAGGGGCGACAATTCCCCCCTGTATAGGGCTATAGGATTCTCCCTCTATACAGGAGTAGGGTCCTATTAGTAACTCCGTACAGAGGGTAGGGTCGTGCTAGCGCCGCTAAGTCGCAGTCCTTAGGGCAACGGCTGGCTTAGGTCCCGGACCTAGGCTGGACGGCGCCCCCTAACATTTACATTTGTCGATGTCGAGGTACAAGCTAGCCTGTTGCAGTTGATCTAATACCTTCTTAACGTCCTGTACGTAGTCTGTATAGGTGCCGTCCGTAAATACTAGTGTGTTATCTGATCCGGGGTAGTGTGCCCGGGTCACTGCTATGCCTTGCCAAGGTTTATAATCTGGTACACATTGATCAAGTCACTTCCGAGTCACTTGATCAGTCCCTTTTGGCTCAAGTGTACCGCGCCGCATCACTTGACTCGGAAGTAACTGCTGAAACTGTACGTGAAAGGCCTGGGTTCAATTCCCAGGGGGCGCATCTTTCAATGCCGAGTGGAAGCAGCGTTGACGTATGTCCGTTTGTCCACTACTCCGTACAAATGAGGCAGACCCGGTAAAGGTCCAGCTGGCTGTGTGCAGACCTGCCGGGGGGGGGTTGATTGCGCACGATTCACAGGGGGGCTGTGCATAAGGTGCGTGGCCTGTAAGCAAGCGCAGCTTACGAGGTCGTAAGCCTGTAGCGCAGGGGGTGGTGATCCGGGGTGGTGTGCCCGGGTCACTGCTATGCCTTGCCAAGGTTTATAATCTGGTACACATTAATCAAGTCACTTCCGAGTCACTTGATTAGTCCCTTTTGGCTCAAGTGTACCGCGCCGCATCACTAATGATCTGACTGCAGTAGACGCAAGGTCAATACCCGTCTTTGATAACTATATCCAAGGCTGGAGAGGGAAGAATCTACGTACAAGCGGAGGTGGAGGTATTTAAGTGTGCGCCAAGCCTGGCCCTGCCAGCTGTCCACATCTACATCCGTATCACTACCGCCCTCCCCAACCAGCGATTGCCCTCAATCGCAATCAGCTAATCAATCGCAATTAGCCCATCAATCGCAATCAGCTAAACCAGGTCGCGTCGTGCCAAACCAGGTCGCAGGTATCGAGTCAAACCAGGTCGCAGAGGTCGCATCAAAATAGGTCGTAGGGTTCGCAGATTCAGCTTTGCTATCAGCCAATCAGGTCGCTCCAAAACAGGTCGCTTTTAAGGTTGCTTTTGAGGTCGCTTTTGAGGTCGCTTTTGAGCTTCAATTTCCGTGCGTTTTGAGCCTCAATCTCGTGCCTTTTTGAGCCTCAATCTCGTGCCTTTTTGAGCCTTAATTGGTGCCTTGTTTGCTGCCTTGTTTGCTGCTACAGAGGTCGCAGAGTCGTCGAGGTTGCAGAGGTCGTTAGGGTCGCGGCTGCAGAGGTCGTTAGGGTCGCGGAGGTCGCGGAGGTTGTAGAGGCCGCGGAGGTTGTCGAGGCTGCGGAGGTTGTCGAGGCTGCGGAGGTCGCAGAGGTCGCAGCCTACGTATGTCGCTTCTCGAGCCGTCGCTTCTCGAGCCGTCGCTTCTCATTCTCGACAGTCGCTTCTCGACGGTCGCTTCTCAGACGGTCGCTCGCTTCTTAGACGCTCGCCTCGCTTCTCGAGCCGTCGCTCGCTTCTTAAGCTGTCGCTCGCTTCTCAAGCTGTCGCTCGCTTCTCAGACCGTCGCTTCTTAAGCCGTCGCTTCTCGAGCCGTCGCTTCTCGACGGTTGCAGGGGTCTCAGAGGTTGCGGAGGTTATAGAGCTCGCAGAGGTCGCGGAGCTCGCAGAGGTCGCAGAGCTCGTAGGGTCGCAGAGGCTGTAGAGGTCGCAGAGGTCGTTGCTGCAGAGGTCGTTAAGGCCGCAGAGGTCGCGGAGGTTGTTAAGGCTGTCTTTCAAACACATGCCGCTTCTCGAGACGGTCGCTTCTTGACAGTCGCTCGCTTCTTGACAGTCGCTCGCTTCTTGACAGTCGCTCGCTTCTTGACGGTCGCTTCTCGACGGTCGCAGAGGTCTCGGAGGTTGCGGAGGTTGCAGAGGTCGCGGAAGGTCGTAGAGGCTTGTAGAGGTCGCTTTGCAAACACGTGCTGCTTCTGAACTGTCGCTTCTCGAGCTGTCGCTTCTCGACGGTCGCTTCTCGAGGGTCGCTTCTCAAGCTGTCGCTTCTCGACAGTCGCTCGCTTCTCAAGCCGTTGCTCGCTTCTCGAACCGTCGCTTCTCGACGGTCGCTTCTCGACGGTCGCTCGCTTCTTAAGCCGTCGCTCGCTTCTTAAGCCGTCGCAGAGGTTCTTAGACTATCGCTCGCTTCTCAGACCGTCGCTCGCTTCTCGAACCGTCGCTTCTCAAGCCGTCGCTTCTTAAGCTGTCGCTTTTCGAGCCGTCGCTTTTCGAGCCGTCGCTTTTCGACGGTCGCTTCTTAGACGGTCGCTCGCTTCTCAGACACTCGCCTCGCTTCTCGGACGCTCGCCTCGCTTCTCGACCGTCGCTTCTCGACCTGTCGCTTCTTAAGCCGTCGCTTCTCGAGCCGTCGCTTTTCGAGCCGTCGCTTTTCGAGCCGTCGCTTTTCGAGCCGTCGCTTTTCAAGCCGTCGCTTCTTAGACGGTCGCTTTGCCTGTGCTCTGCTGCCTGTGTTGTCTATAGCAGCTGCCTTGTACCTGTGCCTCGGTGCTCTGCCTAGGGCTGGGTTGTCGGGGGCTGTGCCTGTGCCTTGCCTGTGTCTTGTCCTCGATTGCTGAATGTCCTAATTGGCCTTGTCCGAATAGAATGGTCTGTCAAAGACCTGAATTGGTCTGTTAAAGACCCGAAAAAAACGAATGTCGTCGCCCTAGGTCCTGCTAGGTGCGCTCTCGTCCTCGTCGCTCCGTCGTCGTCGCTCTCGCTCCTCGCTCTCGCTTCTCGCTCTTGCTCTCGTCCTCGTCGCTCCTACATCGTCCTTTTCGACCTTCTCGTTCTTCTCGACCTTCTCGTCGCTCTCGTTCTCGTCGCTCTCGTCGTTCTCGTCGCTCTCGCTCTTCTTCAAAACTCGCGATCTACTCGTAGGGGCACTCTCTTCCCTAAAACTCTCTCTCTCTCTTCTTCTCGATAGGGGCACTTCTCTTCCCTAAAACTCTTCTCGATGTCCTCTGTAATGGACCTCTCTCTTCAAAACTCTTCTTCTCGATCGGGGGAGGGATAGAGTAGTATATACATGTACAATTAAGTAACCGGATATAAATCAACGGCCTCCTTCGTACATATACAGTACACACTCTGGGTTGGTTGCACGTACGTTAATCGAGTACCCGGATGTAATTCAACGGGCTCTTTCGCGT
Source organism: Pseudocercospora ulei (assembly GCA_016165855.1). Classification (NCBI taxonomy): domain Eukaryota; kingdom Fungi; phylum Ascomycota; class Dothideomycetes; order Mycosphaerellales; family Mycosphaerellaceae; genus Pseudocercospora; species Pseudocercospora ulei. The sequence goes on from JACWNB010000010.1 coordinate 198,130, forward strand.
AGTGCGGGTTAGGTGTTGGAGCGAGCCTTGGATATAATGATCTGACTGCAGTAGACGCAAGGTCAATACCCGTCTTTGATAACTATATCCAAGGCTGGAGAGGGAAGAATCTACGTACAAGCGGAGGTGGAGGTATTTGAGTGTGCGCCAAGCCTGGCCCTGCCAGCTGTCCACATCTACATCCGTATCATTATCGAGGTACGCTGAACAGATATCGTCTAGTAACCCTTATAGGGACCTGTTAATGTACCTCTAGAAGGTTGCTAGTGCGTTGGCAAGGCTAAAGGGGGTAACAAGCTACTCGAAAAGACTATATCTTGTACGGAAGGCGGTTATCTATTTATAGCCTTCCTTAACCTGTATCTTGTAGAAAGCCGAGACTACTTTAAGCTTAGTAATCTACTTTGCCTTGCTAATCTGTCTGAGGATCTCCTTAATAATGGGCAGGGGGTACCGGTCCTTCTTGGTAATCGCGTTAATGCCTCTATAGTCTACGCGAAAACGCAAGCCGGCCTTGCCTTCTTTATAGACAAACAACAATAGGGCTCCTGCAGATAATGTACTTACGCAAATAAACCCTTTAGCAAGTAGGTCGTCTAGTGTCTTGCGCAGTACTAGGAGTTCTCTAGAGGACATGCCGTACAGCGGGCCGTACAGTACTTTAGGCAGACTCCTATCTAGACGGGGCTCTAGCTAGATGTCGTAGTTAATTCCTTCTCCTCAATATAGGGGCAGTTTCAAGGCTAATTTTGGCTCGAAGAGGTCTAGGTATCCTGCGTATTCTGTTAGGAGCTTCGTATAGGGGTCCGTTGCTTTCTTAGGCGCTAATGCCTTCTTAATGTCTGTAGTCGCAGTGTTAACTTCGGCCTTCGCGTTGCCGCCCTGCAGGACTCTTCCTTAATCTCGGAGCCTCTGCTTTGTCGCTGCTAGGTACAGGCGCCCTCGTCCGACGTCTAGCTTGTCCTACTAGCGCTTTATCTATAGCTTCCCTAATATTAGGTTATACCCCAACTTCTCCTGTACGACGTAGAGGTATAAGTCCTGCTCGTAGTGTCCTTGCAGCTCTATCGTTACTTTTACTATATAGGTAATATCCGGTCCTCGCCCAGTAATGCCTAGTATACGTATAGGTACGGTAGGGGTCGTCTTAATGCAGTGTCTCTGTACGAAGTCTTCGCGAATTACACTGTATACTAAACATCCTGTATTAATTAGTGTCCGCGCTGTAGCGGTCCCGTTTCGCGTAGGTCGTACGATAAACGGCGTATTCGTTATATAGTTGCTCTTAAAAGATAGCTAAGTAGTGCTTTAATTTAGCAATCTATCTTATAAATGCCTCTAGCTAAGCCTTCGCCTAGAGGCTATTCTTTTCCTAACTTGTTGTTATCCGAGGGAGACTCTTAGGCCTCGTGTTAGGGCGCTGCAGTTGCTACCCTTACAGTAGTCGGCCGTCCCCTAGGTCTCTCTACTAGCAAAAGCCTGCAACTCTGTACAGTATAGCCTATCTTGCTATACCTATAGCAGCTCCCTTCTGCTCGTCTCTTATTAAAGGTAGCTGTATCTACCTACTGCGCCCTTTTAGCACTGGCCCTAAGCTGTGCAGTAACGGCTGCCGCTACTCTCTTCGTCGTCGTTAGTTCCTAGTCTATAGCGTCCTGCTACCGATAGAGGGGCTGTTGCATCTTGTAAGCGCAGCTTATCTGTCTAAGCCTATACTGCTAGTCGTCGACTATCCTAAGGAGATTACAGAACTCCTCGTACAAGGCTAGTCGCATTACGCCTACCAGTCCTGTTATAATTGATGCGAGCACGCAGATAAGGTTCAATACGGCTGTTTTGATAACTATATCTCGAACTGAGGAGGGAAAGGAACCTATGTAGTAGTGGTGGTGGGCTTTCGTAGTAGTGGTGCCAAGGCCCGGCTCGGTCCGTTCCGGAACCTAAATCCTGGAAGGGGCCAAGCCAAAATCCAGGGTCCACCCTATAAACCTGTCCTACCTCTTTCCACCGCCGCAACACTACCCCCCTCCCTTACTAGCGGTCGCCCTCGACCGCTTAGTCATTCCACCTATCCAAAAATCTCCACTTTTTTTTTTTTTTTTTGAAAATCCCCTCTAACGTCGATGTTATCTCTTCCGTCTTCTATTAAAAACAACGTCCTCTTTATCGTTTCTTCAATTTCTTACGTCGTCGGCGCCTGAAGTCCTTCACTTGGCGTTTATGTAATCGACGCTATCTAATCTGATCCGCGGGCTATCTGAGCTGCAGCGTAGCTGGTCTGTGCGTCGCCCTGGAGGTCTATATAGATCCGTCCTCGGCGTCGTTTCTTCTTCTTATTTTTCTCTTCTACCAAAGCCTTTACCTACTACAGGGTCGGCGGCGCTGGCACGCTACGGCGTCAGCGAGCTGCCTGCCGATCTGGTAGTAGGTAGTAGCCGAGTCGAAGGCCTCCCTAAAGGCGACCGTTACGATCGTCTTTATCGGCTTCCGCGCCGGTGAAGCGGACGCGGCTTTCTTCTTCTTCCAGAACGATCAGCTTCGGAGCTATTCGGGTTTCGGCTTCTTCGGGTTCCGCACGTAGAACTCTCTTAGCAGCTCCGCCGAATTCCGGAGGTTCTCGATCGGATACTATTTATAGTCTTCCGGCCACCCCTTCTACGAGATCTTCGCTTTGATAGACCCCCTTATCTTCTTTACGTCCATTACGTCTTCTACCTCCCACTCTTCTTCTTTACCGTCTATCTCGATTAACGGGGGTTCGGCGAACCCCTGTTCCGGAAGGCCATCCTTAGGGTCTAAGCTTAGCAGATCTAAATGGAAAACGTCGTAGATCCGGAACGATTTCGGTAGCTAGAGCCGATAAGTTACCGGCGATCTCTTTTCCACTATCGTAAACGGACCCACGTAGCGCGGATTGAGCTTGGCGTTGCCTTTCAGCCTTAGGTTTCGCGTGTTAAGCCAGACCTTTTGACCTTCCTCGAATTCTATCGGTAACCGCTTCTTATTAGCTCGAGTTACTATCTTCTTCTGAGCCGATTCTATCGCGTCTTTCGCTACCTTGATCGCTTTTTCTATCTGAGATCGTAGCGCTTCTGCCGCCGCGGCGGCGACTCTCTTTAACGACGTAGCGGTGGATAGTTCCGCAGAGCTGGGTTCGTTCGGCGGCTAAAAGCTTATCCTTAGAAGACAGCTGTGCGTTATCTCGAGCGGCGCCAGCGAGGTTGCTTCTGACTGTGCTGAGTTCGCGCAGAATTCAGCTATTGGCAGCATCTTAACCTACTTTTCTTAATAATGGCCGCAGAAGGTTCGCAGATATCGCTCTATCTCGCGATTGGCAACTTCGGACTAACTGTCGGTCTAAGGGTAAGCTGCCGTGCTGAGTTTTCTACGAATTCCGAGAGTTTTATTAATAGCTCTCTATACGTCGGCGGTGAACTAAGGGCCCCTATCCGTAGTAATAGTGTCCGGTAGACTGTAGTGTTTCTATACGTGCTTAATTAGCATTCTCGCTGTTTCTTCCGCAGTGGTTCTTTTATTCTTCGCTCGGCAGGAAATAAAGTAGCGTTCCTTGCTTAGTCGGTCCACTACGTTTAGCGTAGCGTTATATCTATCGGAGTCCGGCAGGCCGGTTACGAAGTCTATCGTAATGTGTTGCTACAGTTTCTCGGGGATCAGAAGCGGCTTTAGCAGACCCGCTGGAAGACCGTAACGTAGCTTCGCGGCCCGGCACACGTGGCAATTAGCGATAAATCGGTAGATCCGTTCGTAGATCCGCGGAAACCAGTAGATCGTCCTTACGGCTTCTATCGTCTTCTTCGAGCCGGCGTAACCAACGTCCTTCGAGCTATGGACCAGCTAGATAACCTCTGTAATCAGTTCTTCCGGAACTATCAGCTTCCCTAAACCGGTTTTGCCGAGTTTCTGTTGCTGGTTGAGCTGCTCCACCTTTTCGTAGAGAGTCTTTTCCTTAGGAGCCGGTTCTACTGCGCAGACTCCTACCTCTTTCAACACCTCTGCTTCTACTATCCGCTCGGTTAACACTTTCTGGAACATGTTCAGATCTTCTTTCGCGCGGCTGGTCTTTCCTTCTCTTCTCGTTAGCGCGTCAGCCTTTCCGTTTTAAGCCCCTAGTCGATAGGTAATCTTAAAGTCGAACCCTAATAAGTAGGCAGCCCACCGAGCTTAGCGACGTAAGAGCTTCTGTGTCATTATAAAATAGACCAGCAATGAGTGGTCCGTAAGGACCTAAACCGTGCTCTTTCCAGCTATAAGCTCCGGTTTCCACTCCTCGAAAGCCTGAATAATCGCTAGCAGCTCCTTATCGTAGATAGCGTAGTTCCGCTCGGCCTCCGTTATAGACTTGCTAAAGAAAGCTACCGGATAGAGGGTCTCTTCGTCGTCGGCGTATTGAGAAAGGACCCCTGCCGTTACTGCATTGGAAGCGTCCGTTTCTACGTAGATCGTCTTTTCCGGTCGGAAGTGCGCCAGAACCGGCGCTAAGGCTACTGCTTCTTTTAGCCGGTTAAAGGCTTCCGTGCACCTCTTATTCTATAGGCCGGCGGCCTCTTTCTTTAGCGCCTCGTTCAGGGGTCTCGCTATCTTGCTGAAGTCCTTAATAAACCGTCGATAGTAGCTGCAGAAGCCAAGAAACGCTCTGATTTGCGTAGTATTTCCAGACTTCGGCTGCTTCCATTCGGCGACGGCGGCGACCTTTAAGGGGTCCATCCGGATTCTATCTCTTCTAACGATAAGACCAAGATATTTGACTTCGGTCTAATAGAACTCGCTCTTCTTCGTGTCCGCGTTCAATCCTACTTCGCGGAGCCTCTTTAGCACCCTCTCGACGTAGTCCGTGTGCTGATCTCTCGTTCCGTCTGTGTAGATAAGAATGTCGTCCAAATAGATAGACACGAACCGCTCCAATATGTCTATAAAAGTGTGGTTTATAAAGCGTTGCTACACTGCCGGCGCGTTGGTAAGTCCGAAAGGCATTACCAGCTACTTGAAGTTGCCTATGCGCATAGCAAACGTCGTAAGATCTTCCGTCTGTCCTTCTTCGTTTCTTAGTCGATAGAACGCTTGGCAGATGTCCAGCTTGCTGAACCACTTAGCCTTTGCTACGCGCTGTATGGTCTTATCTATTAGCAGCAGTGGATATACGTCTCTCTTAGTAACCTCGTTAAGGCCTCGATAGTCTACGCAGAGTCGTAGGCCACCCCCTGGTTTCCTTACGAAAAGAATCGGTAACGCGTATTCGGCAGAACTTGGCGTAATAAACTTCTTCGCTAGGTTTTCGCGAACGAACACCTCTACCTGGTCCAGTTCCGCCGGCGACAGTCGTCTTAGGGGCTCGGTTCTTGGCAGCGTAGCCCCCTCTTTTAGTCGGATCTTGTTGTTATATTCCGGTCGATAGAGCGGTAGGAGGTTGGAGTCGGCTTTTGAGAACACGTTAGCGTAACTGTAGAGCTCGTTTGGCAGCATCTCCAGTGGATCCGCTTCTTCTTCCGCTATTATCTTCCGGTGGTCTTCGATGTCTTTCATTAAGATAGCGTAAATCTCGTTGTCCAGTGACTTCGCGAGAGTCGTTATAGCTTCTGGACTTATTATTCCGACGGTGACCGGGGGTTCGGAACGATCGGACGGGATTACATTGGCAGCCGCGACTTTCGATTCGGCTACGGTAGCGTCGATCTGTTCGGCGGCGGCGGTGCCGTTGCCTAGGGTTTTGAATCTGAGCGTTCTTTCATCTACGTCGGTAATAGCTTTCTGGTTCTTTATCTATTTCTGCCCTATAATAATGTCAAACCTTCCGATATCTATAATTCGGAACGTCGCTTCCGTAGTGCGACCAGCTAAGGTAGTCTTTAGCGGCACGTAGTGCGTAACGCTTTCCGTATCTTGTCCGTTGTATGCTGAAATCTTCGTCGGCGACGCTAATTCCACCGGATAACCGTATCCCTTTATTAGTTTCTAAACCAACTGATAGTGGATCGCCGCGCCGATAAGAGCTCCGGTGTCGATAAAAGCTTTCAACTAGAGGGGTTGGCGCGACTCGTCAAGGGGGTGGACAGTAATTAGAAGGATAATAGCTGTTTCCGTGTTCACTTCCACCGCCGCTAAGAGCAGATCGCTGCAGCTGTTGATGCTTTCTTCTCTTGTCGATTCGCTCCGGTGCGGTGTCCTATTGTCAGTGCTGGATAGGGGGCCTATCCGTCTAGCTGGTCTTTTCCTATAATCCTTAACTGTACCCTACCGTCCACACTGTTAGTATCGTTCGGCGCCGATTTGATAGCTTAAATAGTCTTTCTCGGCGGCTGCAGCTGCTGCTGCTTTACAGCGCAATACTCCTGCTTCTGCTTATCCGATGCTTGGCATCTCGTCGCGATGTGGCTAGGCTTTCCGCACGCGTAGCAGGTAGGGACGAACGACGAACGCTGCGAATTAAATGGCTGCTAGGGGCGTTGTCGGAAGGGCGCAGGGGCTCTTGTCGGCTGCGCCGACGGCGACGGCTTCTGAATTAGTTTACGTGCCGTCGGTTTTCCGTACGCGTTCAAGTTTCTTGCTGTTACTCTCGCCTGGTGCACGAAGCTCTGAAGGTCTTCGTCTTCTACCGACGCTATAGCCGCAGCGAGCTCAGGGCTCAGTTTCTGTCTTAGTAAGTGTAGTTGCTCATCCTTAGCCACTCTCGCTCTAATAGCATATTTTCTGAACAATCCGTAGAACTCCTCGAACGTCTGCCGGTTCTGGTTGATCTTATCTAGCTGCTTACGGGCCGTCTTCTTCCCAAAGGGGTCTCCGAAACGCTGGTCCAGCGCCTTAATAGCTTCGTCGGCGGTCACTTCTTCTAGGTCCGCTACTAGCAAAAAAGCTTTACCTTCTAATCGCGATTCCAGGTACGCCAATCTATCCTCTTTGCTGCTCGATGCGTGATCGCGGCTTATCTTATTCCTGATCTTCTTCTTAAATGCCTCCTACGCTTTAGGGTCTCCGCTACCAAAAGCAGGTAGGTCCGGCAGTGGCGTTATCGTAGTGCCACCTTGACTATAGGCCGCCGGTAAGGCGGTCACTACGTAGGCTTCTCGCCGCGGTGGCGGCGACGACTTCGCTGCTTCCATATTAGCCAGTTAATCCTTTAACGCCTTTAGCTGCGCCAATCGATTCGCCGCCTGGTTTTCTAATACGTCGATAATAGTTTCCGCCGATTCCTTCTCGGCCCTTACCGCTTTAGTTTCTTCTCTTAGTTGTCTGTTCTCTTCCAGCGTTCTGTAGAACAGCGTCTTAATGAGGTCTATACTATCGTAGACCTTTCCTATCCTATTCTCGTTTACATAGTCTTCCAGTTCCTCGATCGTGCAGTCGTGGATCTTCTTGTATTCGCTTATTCGTTCCTTAATCTCTGCGGTCTCTTCCGCTGTAAAACCGCTAATAATAATCTTATTATTAATGACACTGGAGCGTCTACTTGCTCTGTTAGTCTTTCTCTTTCCGCAGCGGCCTGTTACGCCGCTCTCTACCGTCGAGAAGCCTTCCATCTTCTTACAGTGCCTTAGGGGTTGTTTGGTGTGTATGTGGGTGCGCGTGCGTTATTCGAGCGTCCGGATGGTTCGACGGGCCCTTTCGCGCAGCGCGGGGTTTGTGTAGAGAGTGAGTTCGAGATATAATAATCCGAGCACGCAGATAAGGTTCAATACAGCTGTTTTGATAACTATATCTCGAACTGAGGAGGGAAAGGAACCTATGTGGTGGTGGTGGTGGGCTTTCGTGGTGGTGGTGCTAAGGCCCGGCTCGGTCCGTTCCGGAACCTAAATCCCGGAAGGGGCCGAGCCGAAATCCAGGGTCCACCCTATCAACCTGTCCTACCTCTTTCCACCGCCGCAACAATAATCTCCTTAGAGAGGCCTATCTCTTAGGTAGTAATTTTTATTCTGTCCTTATATTGGAGTCCTCCTGCCTCTGCTAGGGTCTAATCGTATTCTGCGAGGAACTTTCGTATAGTCTTACGTCCTTGTTTTATAGTGTTAACCTATAGGAGTGCTTAGCTTTTGCAGTCTATGTCCTTGTAGCTCCTGTCGAGAGCTGCCTAGAGCATCGTCGTAGTCGCTATTGCTAGGTTGGCAATAGCTGTCTCGTAGTACAGCAGAATTTGTGCTGCCGCCCTGCCCTTTAATCTTCTAAAGAGGTACACTACCTTGTCTAGCTTAGTTAGGTATGCTCCTAAGTCGACTAGAAGCTTAGAGCGTATCTGGGCAGCCTAGGAGGGGTACTCGGCTAGGGCCTTACTATCGTAGGTAGTAACGTCAGGGAGTTTGCTCTTAGGGGCCAGGGTGTAGGCTGTCGTGTTCGTCGTCGTTATAGGGGTCGGATCGCAATTAGACGCTCTAAGCTGTCGGAGCTCCTGTTCCTGTTAGGAAATTATCGTAGCCTAGTAGCTTACTTGCTGTTTAAGCTAGGTCTTGTATGCTAGCAGCTCCTCGTACGCGCAGTGCATCTAATCCTGCACGGTCGCAGGTTCTATAGGGATATCGCTGTCTATCTTCGTTGTATTACTGCCGTTACTAACAGTAAGATTAGTTCCTAATATAAGAGCTTAAGAATCTTAGTTTAGAAACTTAAGGCTAAGTATCTATATAAAGGAACTAATAGGCAGTTCCTTCGTCGTCCGCTGCTGTACAATTTGTACCTATAAAGCCAAGCTAGCAATTTCCCTCTATATAGGGGTGCAAGGTTTATACTCTGTACAGAGGGTCGGGAGTTTCCCTCTATACAGTAGTGCAGAGTTTTCCTTCCGTTTAGAGGGGCGGCGATTCCCCTCTGTATAGGGCTATAAGATTCTCCCTCTGTGAAGGGATAGGGTCGTATTAGTAACTCTGTACAGAGGGTAGGGTCGTGCTAGCGCCGCTAAGTCGCAATCCTTAGGGCGACGGCTGGCTCAGGTCTAGGACCTGGCTGGACGGCGCCCCCTAACAATACAGAAGTGTAGCCCTCTGCCGGGTTTCTTAACAAATATAACAGGGCTGGCGGCAGGTAAGCGACTAGATCAAATAAAGCCTTTCTAAAAGTTTTGTTAGAGGAACTTTTGCAGGACTTAGAGTTCTTTGCAGGGCATTCAATAGAGAGGTCTAAAAGGGGGTGTCTAGCCTTCTTCCAGTTGAATCTTGTAGTCGTAAGGTCGGTAAGGAGGTAGCTTGTTAGCTTCTTTAACTGACTATACACTAAGGAAGTCGTAGTATTCTGTTAGTACTTTTGTCTCTAGGTTAGTAGCTTCTCGGTCTTCGTTAAACTTAGCAAGGGCTTTCTTTATGTCTTCTATTAATGCAGCAAAGATTTAAGCTCCTTTTTCCTTTACAGCTGTATAGAAAGCAGTTGCAGATACTTAGAGGATCGAATCTTTTGTGCTGTTTGTAGGAGTAAGCTAAGTCAAAGTGTAGCAATAGTTTTGGCAATGCTCTAAGTTTATATCGAGGCTTCCCGTGTCCTAGTTAATCTGTAGGTTGTAGAGCTTTAGCTAAGGCAATCCTAGGATTATTTCCTAATTAGGCAGAGGTGTAACAAAGTAAGAGAGGTGTTTTTTATAGTTGTTCCTAAATTGAAGTTTAACGTAGGCAATCTAAGTTATACCTCCTACAGAGGCCTCGCTGCTGTTAAACATCTTTAAGGGTCTAGGATATCTTAAGTCCTAAGTAGGGATTCCTAAAGAGTTAGCAAGTCCAGGGTTAATAAAACTCTTGCTAGTAGCGCCGCAGTCGATTATCGTAAGTACAGAGTGCATAGAATTCTTCTTAGTATAGATAATTGCTATAACTACAAAGGGAGGACAGGTTAACTTATCCTCTACCTTAGTACAAAATTGCACTGTAGAAGAAGAGATTATACGATGTCGATCTGAATGCTTGCCTGTTAGGCGTCTTTTTAACAGGCCTAAGCGTTTCCCTAGTCCTTGCTATTGTCCTTTAGTGTTAAGGTAGCTGCAGAGAATCCGAGAGGGGTGCCTGCCTTGTTGCAGCAATTAACTAGAGTTAGGCAGTTGATTGCAATGTAGTTTAGCTCCCTACAGTACATACAGAGACGTTGGTTACGGCGACGCTGCTTTTCTTCTTGTGTAAGCCGACCGTCTTAAAGCTTAGCTAAACTAAGGTCTATAGGTTCGCTGTTAACAGGAGGAAGTCGTAGGGCTAAGGGAGGATTAGGTTAGTTTTAGGTAAAGGTAGGAAGAGTCGTGTTAGGGGGCGCCGCCCGGCCCAGGTCCTGGAACCGACCTGAGCTAACCGTCGCCCTAAGGACTGCGACTTAGCGGCGCCAGCACGACCCCACCCTCCGTACGGAACCATCGACAGGACCCCACTCCTGTACAGAGGGAGAACACTACAGTCCTGCACAAAGGGGAGCTACCGCCCCTCTAAATAGAGGGAAAACTCTGCACTACTGTACAGAGGAGGTAACTCCCGATCCTCCGTACAGAGGGTGAACCTTGCCCCCCTGCACAAAGGGGAATTGCTGGCTTGGCTTCGTAGGTACAAATCGTACAGCAGCAGACGACGAAGGAACTGCCTATTAGTTCCTTTATGTAGATACCTAACCTCAAGTTTTTGAACCAAGATTCTTAAGCCCCTTACAAGTCGTAACCGGACGCTAGCTCGTACGGCTGCTAAGTAGGTTGCCGCGTGCCTTAATAATGTTTAAGAATAGGTTTCGACGACTGTCGAGGCGTTGGCAGAGGGTAACCAGTTCGTAAAATGACAAAGATTCGTGCTCTTAGTCCTCTAGTTTAGTAAGAAGTTCAGTGCTTAGGCCAGTAACTAAAGCCGACTTTTAGGCTTCTGTGTCGTACTCGCAGTATCCGATTTCCCGTAAGAATTGTGCATAGTAGTCGGAGAATAAATCGTTAGTTTGCTTAAGGGTTCGGATTAACTGCTAGGCCGTTAACTTGCAGTATAGGTTACTAAAGGCTAAGTCCAGGGCTAAAAGTAAGGTAGTAACGTCTAGGCAAGTAACTTGTAGTGTCTTAAGGCCAAACTAGTGTAAGACCTGTTGCAGTGCCTTGCTAGCAAGGAGGGAGAACGCGTACGAGACCTTCTGTTGTTCGTTTAGGAAGTGGTCCGCGTTAGCTAAGAGTTTGATTAACAATCGTAGTCGAAATTTATTAAACTTGTCCTTGTCCCTATAGAATGGTTCTAGGTTAGCCACTCTCTTGCTAGTAGGTTCTCTAGTAGTGTTCTGTGTCCTTAGGTTTAGAGCTTCCTGCAATTGTCCTTATATCTAGGCTTTCTTAATTATAAGATTGGCAATCTTTCGTTCTATCTCTTGTAACTGGTCCTTGCCATCCGATAGCATTGTTTCTAAGCTATTTATGTGTTGGTTAAGGTCCTTTACTTGTGCAACACCCGTACGGACGATGTTTGTTGCCGTAAAGAAGACTCGGAGGCTAAGGTTTGGGTTACTGTTTATTAGGTTAATAATGCTTTCTGCAGACAGGTCTAGTTAGGAGTATTCCTCAAAGGGAATCTCTTCTTGTAGTGTGTAGAAGACTATGTTAATAGTCTGGTGTTTGGTTAATAGCTCGTAATGTTAAGGGGGAAGCTAAGAGGTTAGAAGGGTTGATGTAAAAGTCGAAGTAAGTAGGAGGGCTAGAGGAAGCAAAGTCTAAAGGAAGGGATGTAAAAGTTAATATAAGAGGGAGAAGCTAAAGTCTGAAGTATAAAAGCTAAATTGGATGCACAAGACGAGCTATAAACAAGAAGAAGAGAAAGATCAGTAGGCGGCAGCTAGTTCTTATATCTCCCTGCCCTAGCTAGTTGTTTGCGTGTTTGCTAGTAACTTTCTTACCAAACTCTATTTCTTTGTTCTGTAAACAAATTCATTTCCTAGACCCGCTTTTGTTAAAGGTTCCAGAACTAAGCTAGGGGCGTTTGCAGGGCCGGTTGCATTGCCTTTTACGCTCTTAGCATCTTCTTGCTCCAGCCTATAGTTGTTAGGTTGTAGTCTGTGAATCTTGATAGTTCTAGTTAGGTCCTAGATGCTGCTGTTTTCCGTTTTACATCTGTTAACTGTGTTTTCCGTTTTACATCTGTTGACTGTAACACTTACCTGTAGTGCCTACCTCCGACTCTAAGGCAGCGCTAGGCCTTTTCCCGACCTTTGTTTACCTATCTTTAGCCTCCTAGCTGTACTGGCTATATAGACTCTGTTAGCCCCTCTGTAGTTCCTGCTACTAGAACTATAGAGGCCCGGCCTACTATACTGCTGCTAACGGCGGGGCGTCTAGGGAGGCTATAGAGGCTGTAGATAGTGCTACTGCTACCAGCACTGTTAGGAGACGCCGTCCTGTTAGGCCCCGAGCCTAAGCCGACCGGCCGTCGCCCTAAGGATTACGACTTAGCGGCGCTAGCATAACTCGGCCTGTACGAGATACGACTTAGCCTGGCCCGAGGCATAACTCGGACTAGGCTGGGACAGCACCCCTTCCCCTTACCCCTGTACTATAGATACTAGCTAGCTTCGTAGATATATATTTTATAGTAATAAACGGAGTACGGAACTGCTTATTAGTTCCTTACTGTATATACTTAGCCTTAAGTTTCTGAACTAAGATACTTAAACCCCTACTATTAGGAACTAATCTTACTAACGGTAACTGCAGTAATATAATAAACAACACTGTCTAGATAGATACAACAGATATGCAGGCCCAGATACAGCGTATATACGAGGAGCTAATAGCTTGTATAAACTAGCTCGAAGAACAATTAGGCTTTTAAGCCTTAACGATTTCCTAACAGGAACAGGAGCTCCGATAGCTTAGGGTGTCCGATCGCGACCTGACCCCTATAACGACAACGAATACAATAGCCGAAGAATCTGTAGCTACTCGTAAGAACAAACTCCCTAACGTTACTATCTATAACAGTAAGTTACTGTCTAAGTAACCCTCCTAGGCAGCCTAGATGCGTTCTAAGCTCCTAGTCGACTTAGCAGTGTATCTGGCCAAACTCAACAAAGTAGTGTACCTCTTTAGGAGACTAAAAGGCAAGGCGGCGGCACAGATTCTACTGTAAACGAATTGATTACAAGATTAAGCTCGAACTATGTCTTGACAGAAGCCTGCCTAAAGTACTATATAGCCTATTATACAGCATATCCTCTAGAGAACTCCTAGTGCCATACAAGACATTAGACAACCTACTCTCTGAGGGCTTTATCTACGTAAGTACGTCCTCGGCCGGAGCCCTAGTGTTATTCGTCTATAAGGAAGGCCTAGCCAGGTTACGATTCTACGTAGACTATAGAGGCGTTAATACAGTTACAAAGAAGGATCGTTACCCTCTACTCCTTATTGAGGAAACCCTTAGATAGATTAGCAAGGCAAAGTAGTTTACTAAGCTCGATGTTGTTTCAGCCTTCTATAAGATAAAGATTAAGGAAGGATGCAAATAGATAACAGCTTTCTGTACGAGGTACGGCCTTTTTAAGTAGCTTATTACTCCCTTCGGCCTTGCGAATGTACCTGCAACCTTCTAGAGGTACATTAACAGATCTATATAGGGACTACTACACGATATCTGCTCCGCGTACCTTAATAATACCCTAGTATTTACAGACAGCAGCCGTAAGGACTACGAATAAGACGTTAAGAAGGTACTAGGCTATCTACAAAAGGCTAGGCTATATCTTAACACTGACAAATGCGAATTCAGTGTAAAACGTACGAAATACTTAGGGTTTGTTATCGAGGTAGGGAAGGGTATTAGTACATGTTAAGGTCAACAGATATAAAAGGGGGAACAACAGCATCCAGGACCTAACCAGAACTATTAAGATTTACAGACTATAACATAACAACTACAGGCTAAAGCAAGAAGATGCCAAGAGCGTAAAAGGCAACGCAACCGGCCCTGCAAACGCCCCCTAGCTCAGTTCTGGAACCTTTAACAAAAGCGGATATAGGAAATAAATTTGTTTACAGAACAAAGAAACAGAGTTTAGTAAGAAAGCTACTAGCAAACACGCAAACAACCAGCTAAGTCAAGGGGATATAAGAACTAGCTGCCGCCTACTGATCTTTCTCTTCTTCTTGTTTATAGCTCGTCTTATGCATCCAATTTAGCTTTACACTTTAACTTTAGCCCTTCCTTCTAACACTTAGTTCTTATATCCCTTACTTTAGACATTAGCTTCCCCCTCTAACATTAACTTTTACATCCCCTCCTTTACACTCTGTTTCTTCCAGCCCTTCCTGCTTACTTCGTCTTTTACATCGACCTTTTCCGACTACTTAGCTTCTCTCTTAACATTACGAGCTATCTACTAGAACACAAGACTAGTAATATAGTCTTCTATATACTATAAGAAGAGGTTCCCTTTAAGGAATACTCCTAACTAGACCTGTCTGCAGAAGGCATTATTAACTTAATAAACAGCGAGCCAAACCTTGCTCTTAGAGTCTTCTTTATAGCAATAAACATTGCCTATACAGGCGTTGCACAAGTAAAAGACCTCAACTAACACATTAATAGTTTAGAAGCAATACTATTATATAGCAAGGACTAATTACAAGAGATAGAACGAAAGATTGCTAATTTGACACTTAAGAAAGCCTAGACACAAGGACAATTGTAGGAAGCTTTAAACCTAAGGATGCAACACATTACTAAAGAATCTACTAGCAAGAGAGTAGCTAACCCGGAACTATTCTATAGAGACAAGGAGAAGTTCGATGAATTCCGACTACGATTGTCAATTAAACTCTTAGCTAATACAGACCACTTCCTAAATAAACAACAAAAGGTCTCTTACACGTTCTCCCTACTTGCTAGCAAGGCACTATAACAAGTCTTACACTGGTTTAATGTTAGGGGACGCCGCCTTGCCAGGTCCTGTACCTAAACTAGCCGTCGCCCTAAGGATTACGACTTAGCGGCGCTAGCACGACCCTACCCTCTGTACGGAGTTACTAGTACGACCCTACCCTCTGTACAGAGTCGAAATCCTACAGCCCTGCACAGAGGAAAATGGCTGTCCCTCTGTATATAGGGAAAACTCTGCATCCCTGTATAGAGGGAAACTTATAGCCCTCTGTACAGAGCGAAACCCCTATACCCCTGCACAGAGGGAAATTGCTAGCTTGGCTTTGTAGGTACAAATTGTGCAGCAGCGGACGACAAAGGAACTGCCTATTAGTTCCTTTATATAGATACCTAGCTTTAAGTTTCTAAACTAAGATTCTTAAGCCCTTATATTAGAAACTAATCTTACTATCGATAACTGCAGTAATATAACGAAGATAGACAGCGATATCCCTATAGAACCTACAACTGTGCAGGATCAGATGCACTGCATGTATAAGGGGCTGCTAGCACGCAAGACCCAGCTCGAAGACTATATAGGCTACTAGGTCTCGACAATTTCCTAATAGGAGCAGGAGCTACGACAGCTTAGGGCGTCCGGTTGCGACCCGACCCCTACGACGACGACGACGAACACGACAGCCTGCACTGCAGTCCCTAAGAGCAAACCTCCTAACGTTACTACCTATAATAGCAAGGCTCTGGCCGAGTACCCCTCCTAGGCTGCCTAGATACGCTCTAAGCTTCTAGTCGACTTAGGAGTATACCAGACCGAGCTAGACAAGGTAGTGTATCTCTTTAGGAGGGTAAAGGGCAGGGCAGCAGCACGAATTTTGCCGTACTACGAGACGGCTATTGCTAACCTAGCAATAGCAACTACGACAATGCTCTAGGCAGCTCTCGACAGGAGCTACAAGGACCTAGACTGCGAAAGCCGAGCACTCCTATAGGTTAATACTATAAAGCAAGGACGCAAGACTGTATTAGAGTTCCTTACAGAATACGATTAGACCTTAGCAGAGGCAGGAGGACTCTAATAGGAGGATAGGGTAAAAAATACTACCTTAGAGGTAGGCTTCTCTAAGGAGATTATAACAGGACTAGTAGGCGTAATGCGACTAGCCTTATACGAGGTGTTCTGTAATCTCCTTAGGATAATCGACGACTAACAGTGCAGGCTCGGACAGATAAGCTGCGCCTATAAGATGCAATAGCCCCTCTATCGGCAGCAGGACGCTATAGACTAGGAACTAACGACGACGACGAGAGTAGCAGCAGCCGTTACCGTACGGCTAAGGGCTAGTGCTAAAAGGGCGCAGTAGATAGATACGGCTACTCTTAATAAGAGACGAGCAGAAGGGAGCTGCTACTAGTGTAGCAAGATAGGGCATACTGTACGGAATTGCAGACTTTTGCTAGCAGAGAGGCCTAGGGGACGGCCGACTACTGTAAGGGTAGCAACTGCAGCGTCCTAATACGAGACCTAAGAGTTCCCCTCGGACGACGATAAGTTAGGAAAAGAGTAGCCTCTAAGCGAAGACTCTACTAGAGGCATGTACGAGATAGATTGCTAAATCAAAGCACTACTTAGCTATCTTTTAAGAGCAACTATATAACGACTACGCTGTTTATCGTACGACCTACGCTAAACGGGACCGCTACGGTACAGACACTAATTAATATAGGATGTTTGGTATACGGAGTAATTAGCGAAGACTTCGTACAGAGACACTGCATTAAGACGACCCCTACCGTACCTGTATATATACTAGGCATTACCGGGCGAGGACCGGATATTACCTATATAGTAAAAGTAACGATAGAGCTGCAAGGACACTACGAGCAGGACTTATACCTCTACGTCGTACAGGACAAGTATAAGGGCTTAAGAATCTTAGTTTAGAAACTTAAGGTTAGGTATCTATATAAAGGAACTAATAGGCAGTTCCTTCGTCGTCTGCTGCTGTACAATTTGTACCTACGAAGCTAAGCCAGCAATTTCCCTCTATGCAGGAATGCAAGGTTCGCAATCCGTACAGAGGGTCGGGAATTTCCCTCTATATAGTAGTGTAGAGTTTTCCCTCTGTTTAGAGGGGCGGCAATTCCCCTCTATATAGGGCTATAGAATTCTCCCTCTATATAGGAGTAGGGTCCTGTTAGTAACTCTGTACAGAGGGTAGGGTCGTGCTAGCGCTACTAAGTCGCAGTCCTTAGGGCGACGGCTGGCTTAGGTCTAGGACCTGGGCTGGACAGCGCCCCCTAACAATACCCCCCTCCCTTCTTATAGTCCTTCTTTCGTACGACGGCATGTCGTATACCCTTAGCTCCTAGTGTTCCTTTAGTAGGTCGCGACTTCCCGTCTCCGTCCGGTCGTCTATAGGGCCGTTGCTCGTCTCCTACTAGGTCGTAGTTGCCTTCTTTGCTCCCTTTTTACATAGTTATAGCAGCTGCTCTAGTTGCTATTGCCTCGTATAGCAGGTAGCTACCCCCTAGATAGCAAGACTCTCCCCTTCTCTTTCCCTTCCCTTCTTCTCTTCTATTCCCCTGCCTGCTACCCCTCCGCCTACGCCGTCCCCTACTACCGTCTACCGTCTACCGTCTACTGTCTACTACCAACGTCTACCGTCTACCGTCTACTACTAACGTCCTATTACTATTAACCTAGCCACTACCACTAGTTACTACTACTAGCTACTACTACTAGCTACTACCGTTATGCTACGCACCCCGTCCGGCCGTTCCCGCTGTAGTTCTCTCGTAGTTGCTAGCTCTTCTCTTATAGTTCCTGGCTCTTCTTCCGCCTGTCCGGCTGGTGTCCCCTCCTATTTTTACCTCTAGCAATAGAGTGCCTAGCTCGACTAGCAACTTCGCTTCCTGTAAGGGCTTAAGAATCTTGGTTTGAAAACTTGAGGTTAGGTATCTATATAAAGGAACTAATAGGCAGTTCCTTCGTCGTCTACTGCTGTACTATTTGTATCTACGAAGCTAAGCTAGCAATTTCCCTCTGTATAGGGATACAAGGTTTATACTCTGTATAGAGGAACGGGAGTTTCCCTCTATATAGTAGTACAGAGTTTTCTCTCTGTTTAGAGGGGCGGCAACTCCCCTCTATATAGGGCTATAGAATTCTCTCCCTATATAGGAGTAGGGTCCTATCGGTAACTCTGTACAGAGGGTAGGGTCGTGCTAGCGCCGCTAAGTCGCAGTCCTTAGGGCGACGGCTAGCTCGGGTCTAGGACCTAGGCGAGACAGCGCCTCCTAACAATACTCCCCTCCCTTCTTATAGTGCCTCTTTCGTACAACAGCGTATCGTATACCCTTAGCTCTTAGGGTTCCTCTAGTAGGTAGCGCTTTCCCGTCTTCGCCTAGACACTTGCCTGCTAACCTCCCTCTCTGCTGTTGCAACCTTGGACCTGTCCTCCTAGATCCTATAGCTAGAGCGGAGGAGGACCTGCAGGCAGGGAAGGCAGGTAGTGCTAGCTCGCTTCTACCTAATCTTAACTGATTCCGTTTGCTACTTTAAGGGTGCTAAGGCTAAGGCATAGGAGCCCTATAAGCAGTTATAAAAGTGCAGGAGGTGCTCGGTCCTGTCTGTTTGTTCCCCTCCTACCCTATAGCCTCTAGCTATGTACTCTGCGTCCTAACTGTACAGTCCGGCGCCGCCGGGCTATCTGGCTCTGTCCCTGTACCTTAGTCGTCGTCCGGAGTTTAGCTCCTAGATAGATGTTCCCGTCTCTGTCTAGTCGTCTAGAGGGCCGTCGCTCGTACAGGCCCTAGGTCGTAGTTGCCTCGTTTGTCCTCCCTTATACGGTTGTAGCAGCTGCCCTAGTTGCTATTGCCCTAGATAGCAGGTAGCTACTACCCTATATATAAACCCTTTCCCCCTTCTCTCTCTCTTCTTCTCTTTCTCCTTTATTCCCCTATCTGCTACCTATCTGCCTAGCCGTCTACTACTACTACTATTACTACTAGTTACTACTACTAGCTACTACTACTAGCTACTACCGTTATGCTACGCACCCCGTCCGGCCGTTCCCGCTGTAGTTCTCTCGTAGTTGCTAGCTCTTCTCTTATAGTTCCTGGCTCTTCTTCCGCCTGTCTGGCTAGTGTCCCTTCCTATTTTTACCTCTAGCAATAGAGTGCCTAGCTCGACTAGCAACTTCGCTTCCCGTTCGTACAGGTCCCCGTCTTCTATCCAGTCTGAGCTAACGTCTTAGGTACTATATTAACTAGCAGCAGGATGTTTCTAAGCTACCCTTCTACTTCTTCTAGTACTGGAGCCCCTGCCGGCCGGGAGGTAATTCAGATTTCGGGTATAGAGTTAGCTGCCTTGGTTCTAGGGGTAGTAGCTAGTAAGCTACCTTAAGTGTTACGGTCAACAGCTGGAAGAACAAGGACAACAGTACCAAAGTCCTACCAAGCACTACTATAGTTTACAGACTATATCTTAACAACCAAAGGTCCAACCAAGACTATTCTTGCCGCGTTAGAAGCGCTACAATCGTTTCTACAAGGACAAACAATCGGGTTAAGAAAGCTACTGGAACTACAGCTAGCAGACAATGGAAACCCCCTAACAGTCCTAAGGTCCTATCTAGCTCTACTACCCCTAACAGCCTACAACTTAGCACTTACTAGTCTGACTAAGAAGCTTCTAGGTTTACTGGAAGCGACTCGACCCGCGCTTTAGAATGTTCTGTTTCAGTTCTGGAACCTTTAGGAAAAGAAGGTTTTAGAAGTGACTCGGTTAACAGAACAAAGGAGAGAAGTTTGTTAAGAAACTTCTTAGGAAATCCAGCAGCAAAAGGGCAAACAACCAGCTAGGGTGGAGGGACATAAGAAGCAGCTGCCGCCCCCTTACCTTTCTGTTTTCCTTCTTTATAGCTTGTCTTGTACAATTAACTTAGAACAACCTTCTAACTCCTAACTTACAACCACTCTTTAGACTTTAGTTCTCCAGCTCCTCCTCTTAACTTTAGCTCTTACAACAACCTATATATATCTTAGCCTCTTCTCTAACATTATAAGCTATTAACCAACCTAAGACCATTAATTAACATAGTCTTCTATATACTACCTTAAGAGATTCCCTTTAAGGAATACTCCAAACTGGATCTTTCTGCATAAGGCACTTCTAATTTAATAAACAGTAACCCTACCCTTGCTCTACGAGTCCTTTTTACAGCAGCAAATATTGTTCGTATAGGAATAGAGCAAATAAAAGACCTTAGCAACTATATTAATAGTCTAGAGGCAGTGCTGTCTAAAGGCAAGGAACAGCTGCAAGAGATAGAACAAAAGATAGCTACCCTTACACTTAAGAAGGCATAAACATAAGGACAACTACAAGAGGCCCTAAACCTAAGGACACCTACTACTACTAGAGATTCCACTAGCAAGAAAGTTGCTGATCCTAAAACATTCTATAGGGACAAAGAAAATTTTAATGAATTTCGCCTACGACTATCTATTAAACCCTTAGCTAATGCAGACTATTTCCCTAATGAAAATCAGAAGGTCTCCTACGCATTCTCCCTCCTGGCAGGCAAAGCACTTTAGCAAGTCTTATACTGGTTTAACCTATAGACACTCTAAGTTACTTGTCCAGACATTAAGGCCCTACTTACCTCTCTTAATTGAGCCTTTAGAAACTTATATCGCAAGTCTACGGCTTAACAATCTATCAGAACACTTAAGCAGACTAATAAGCCCTTTACAGACTATTACGCACAGTTCTTACGAGAGATTAGACACTATAAATACGATATAGAGGCTTAGAAGTCAGCTCTGGTTGCTGGGTTAAGCACAGAACTCCTTACGAAACTTAAGGATTAGGAACATAAAGCCCTATCCTTCCAGGAACTTGTTACCCTCTACTAACGCCTTAACAGCCGTAGGAATTTGTTTATAGACATTATTAAGGCCAGAAGCAACAACTGTAACAGTTAGCGCCCTGTTTCGACTCTTGCAAACGTTACTCCAAATGTAGGAACCTATAGACCAACCTTACGCCTTCCCCCTTAACTAGTTGTTACCTAAGCAGACCCTATAGACTTAAGCTTAGCTAAGCTCTAAGACGGCCGCCTTACGCAGGACGAGAAATAACGACGCCGCCACCTACGCCTCTGCATATACTGTAGTAAACTAAACCACATTGCTGTTAACTGTCCAACACTGGCTATAAGACGTACTAAGATAGGCACCCCTCTTAGTTTCTCTGCAGCAGCTCCTACGCTATAAGACAATAACAAGGACTAGGGAAACGCCTAAGCCTGTTAACAAGACGCCTAACAGGCAGGCACTTAGATCGACATTATGCAATCTCTTCTTCTGCTGTACAATTCTATACTAAGACAAAGGATAAACTGACTTGTCCTCCCTTAGTTGTTACAGCAAAAATTTACATAAAGAAGAACATAGTACACTTAGTACTTACGATAATCGATTGCGGCGCAACTGGCAAAAGCTTTATTAACCCTTAACTTGCTAACTCTTTAGAAATCACTACTTAGACCTTAAAGTACCCTAGACCCTTAAAAATGTTTAACGGCAGTAAGGCCTCCTTAGGAGGCGTAACTCAGATCGCCTATATTAAGCTTAACCTTAGAAACTACTAGGAACACCTCTCTTGCTTTGTTGCCCCTCTGCCTAACTAGAAGCTTATCCTTAGACTGCCTTAGTTAAAGCTTTACAACCTACAGATTAACTGGAACACTGGAACCCTTTGCCTAAACTCAGAACACTGCTAAACCTATTGCTACCCTTCTACTTAACCTACTCCTGCATATAGCAATAATAATTCAATCTTCTAAGTATCTACAGCTGCTTTCTATACAGCTGCAAAGGAGAAAGGAGCTCAAATCTTTGCTGCGTTAATAGAGGACATTAAGAAGGCTCTTGCTAAGTATAATAACAAAAGAGAAGCTACTAACCTAGAGACAAAAGTAATAGAAGAATACTACGACTTCCTTAGTGTCTGGTTAGTTAAAGAAGCTAACAAGCTGCCTCCTTACCGCCCCTACGACTACAAGATTGAACTGGAAGAGGGCAAGACACCCCCCTTTAGCCCCCTTTACCAGATATCTTACGAAGAACTCTAAGTCCTGCAAAAGTTCCTATAGTAGAACCTCTAGAAAGGCTTTATTAGATCCAGTCGCTCTCTAGTAGCCAGTCCTGTTATGTTTGTTAAGAAGCCTAGTAGAGGGCTACGCTTCTATGTCGACTATCGCAACCTTAATGCTATTTCTAAGAAGAATCGCTACCTAATCCCTCTAATACAGGAAACTCTAGAACGCCTTTCGAAAGCAAAATAGTTTACTAAGCTAGATGTAATCGCAGCATTTAACAAGATTCGAATAGCAGAAGGACAAGAATAGATAACTGTATTTAGGACTCGATACAGCTTGTTTAAATCCTTGGTTATGCCCTTTAGCATATGCAATGCACCTAGTACCTTCTAGGAATATATAAACGACACCCTAAGAGAATACTTAGATCAGTTTGTTACAGCTTATATTAACGACATCTTAGTGTACAGTAAGACACTAAGAGAACACTAGGGATACGTCCGCAAAGTACTAGCCAGACTGGAAGAAGCAGGCTTACACCTGGACATTAACAAGTGTAAATTCTACAAGCAAGAAGTCCAATTCCTAGGGCTTATTATTTTAGACAAAGGCATACGTATAGACCTAGCAAAGATCTAGGCAATTCTTAACTGGAAGGTTCTAAAGACAGTTAAGGAAGTACAAAGCTTCTTTAGGTTTGCTAATTTCTATTGCCGCTTTATTTAAGGCTTTAGCCTAATTGGAAAGCCTCTAACAGCTCTAACAAGGAAAGAAGCCAAGTTTAAATAGACTGGAGCATGCCAACAAGCCTTTAACCTCCTACGACAAAGGTTTACTAAGGATCCTATCCTTTAACACTTCGACTTTGATTTAGAAACCCGTATAGAAACAGACGCCTCTAATGGAGCTATTACAGCTGTCCTTCTTTAAAGAAAAGCACCTAACTAACTATAGCTTCTAGTAGCCTACCTCTCTAAGAAGATAATTCTAGCGAAATACAATTACGAAATTTACGATAAGGAACTCCTAGCTACTGTAAAGGCCTTTAAAGAATAGCGTCCAGAACTTGAAGGTGCAGCCTTTCCAACTTAGGTTACACCTGATTACAAGAACTTGGTCCACTTGATAAAGAATAAGATCCTTAACAGACGACAAGCCAGATAGAGTAAATTCCTTTCTAGGTTTAACTTTGTTATTTAATACGTACCAGGATCCCTTAATTTAAGAGCTAATGCCCTTACTAGGATGCCTGGAATCTATCTAGTAGACAGAGGAGAAGGTTAAGCAATTTGTAACTAAACTATCCTAAAGGCCTACAACCTAAGTAAAGACTTAAAGACCTACTTATAGGAAGGTAACTAATTAATTGCTGCCTCTTTTGCCCTGTGTCTTGCGCCTGCTTTCCTAGAAGATAACGATTCAGAAAGCACAACAGACAGCACTAAAGACTCTAAAACTGAAGGCTCTGTTATCTCTAACACTGACTTAGAAGATAAAGAAGTAGCTAAAGAAGCAAACCACCCTAGAAGACTGCTCCTAATAATCAGAGAGGCTTACGAATCAGACTAGCAAGCTGAAAAGTTGATCTAAGCCCTTAAGATAGGCTAACGTACCTTCCCTGGCTTTTCCCTCTTAGAATGTAAGCTTAGGGATAGACTGGTCTACTTTTGCTCTCGCCTTTTTATTCCTAAAGGGGCAGACAGCTTAATACGACCTTACATCCTTAGGACAGTTTACAACTTAGCAGCAGGAGGCCACCTAGGACGCTCAAAGCTTTACAAGCTTACCTTACGCTACTACTGGTAGCTATTAATGTAGAAGCATGTACGCAGATATAGAAACAACTGTCCTATCTATAAAGCAGCTAAACATAATCGACAACCTCTACAGGGCTTAGTGAAACCACTGCCGGCTCCTAAACACCCTTAGAAACACATTATAATAGACTTTGTTACCTGTCTCCCTTAAGGAACTACTTAGGCAGGTGTTAAGGCAAAGAATGTCTTTGTAGTTGTAGATCGACACTCTAAGGACCGCTTTATAATACCCTGCTAGAGCATAACTTCTAAGGAAACCGCCAGGCTCTTTTACGAATACGTCTAGCGCTACGTAGGCCTCCCTAACAGCATTACATCTAACAGAGGCTCTTAGTTTATTGCTAAGTTCTAGAAACGCCTGTATAAGCTTTTAAACATTAAATACTATATTTCGACCTCCTACTACTTAGAAACAGATAGACAGACAGAGATTGCTAATGCCCTATTTAAACAGACGCTGCGTTGCTTTATTAACTACTACTAAAAGGATTGGCCAAAACACATTCCTATAGTAGAATTCTTAGCTCGCAACTGGGAATTAGAGATAACTGGACATTCCCCCTTCTACACTACTAGAGGCTACTATCCTAGAACAGGAATAGAACCTTAAGACCCACTACTACGACCTAACAACCTAGACGAAGTTGACGCAGACGACTAGGCAACATACCTTTCCTAGATCCACTAAGAAGTCTAAGAAGAGATAACTTACGCTTAGGCTGTCTACGAAGACTAAGCTAATCGAAAAAGACAGCCAGCTCCCAACTATTAAGTAGGAGACAGAGTGTACCTAGACTCTAAGAACATTGTTATAGGAAGACCTTCTCGCAAACTCGACTAGAAAAAACTGGGCCCCTTTACTATTATAGAGAAGATTAGCTCGTACGCATACTGTCTCTAACTGCCTAAAGAATAGGAAATCTACAACGTCTTTTATCCTGGTAGGCTAAGGCCTAAAGAAGGAGATCCCTTCCTAATTTAAGTATAAGATTAGGAACGAACTTACATCCTCCCTACAGCAGATAATAATAAAGATAAGGAAGAAGAGTACTACGTACGCAATATTGCAGACTGTTAAGTTGTAGATAGACAAACCAAGTACAAAGTCCAATAGCAAAGCTATAAAGACTAGGACACTACTTAGGAACCCCTTAGGAACATTATCTTTAACAAGGACAAGATTGAAGCCTTCTACCAATAGGACCTCTTAGGCTCTTAAGGACATCGCCTTAAAAACAGGTATAGCAAAGAGGAACTGGATGCTGCATACTAATAGAATATTAACCGTAACATCAGACCTGCTCCTAGGAATAAACAGGCTTACCCTTGGTATCTGGAACTACTTAGGCTTTGTAGGAACTTAGCAATATTAAGGGGGGCTACTGTTACAGTTAACAGCTAGAAGAACAAGGACAACAGTACTAAAGTCCTACTAAGCACTACTATAGTTTACAGAGTATATCTTAACAACTAAAGGTCCAACTAAGACTATTCTTGCCGCGTTGGAAGCGCTACAATCGGTTCCACAAGGACGAACAATCGGGTTAAGAAAGCTACTAGAACTACAGCTAGTAGACAGTAGAAACCCCCTAACAGTCCTAAGGTCCTATCTAGCTCTACTACTACTAACAGCCTACAACTTAACACTTACTGGTCTAACTAAGAAGCTTCTAGGTTTACTAGAAGCGACTCGACCCGCGCTTTAGAATATTCTGTTTCAGTTCTGGAACCTTTGGGAAAAGAAGGTTTTAGAAGTAACTCGGTTAACAGAACAAAGGAGAGAAGTTTGTTAAGAAACTTCTTAGGAAATCCAGCAGCAAAAGGGCAAACAACCAGCTAGGGCAGAGGGAGATAAGAAGGAGCTGCCGCCCCCTTACCTTTCTGTTTTCCTTCTTTATAGCTTGTCTTATACAATTAACTTAGAACAACCTTCTAACTCCCAACTTACAACTACTCTTTAGACTTCAGTTCTCCAGCTCCTCCTCTTAACTTTAGCTCTTACAACAACCTACACACACCTTAGCCTCTTCTCTGACATTAAGGTAGTATATAAAAGCTTTCGGATAGTGTTGCTCTCGTTCCCCTCCTCCTTCTACTCTTATTCTTACCTGTCTCCTCGCTATTCTCTTCCTCCTGCCCCCTTCTATACAGTGTCGTATCGGTAGGACCCGGTAGGGTCCTACGTCTTAATTCTCGATCCTTTAACAACCTAAGTTGCTAGCGGCTGCCCTGTACTTAGGGTAGATTGTACCCCTTTTCGCTATATAGCGCAGTATTACTCTAACTGGGCAGGGGGATGGTTCTCCTCCTACCTATCTAGTGCGGTTGTGTCCTGTAGGGCCTCGTATAGTTCCTATATAGGCTCTGCCTATCCTCTCTATTTTACTAGGTACTCTACCCTCTTCTGCTTCCTTCTGCTCTTAAGGATTCCTTCTGTTGCAGCAGCAGAAAGGGGTGGGACTGAGTAATAGGGTGGACCCTTGGAATTTCGGCTCGGCCCTTCTGGACCGAGCCGGGCCTTGGCACGCCACCCCTAAAGCTCTCGCCCACTACTATATAGATTCCTTTCCCTCCTTAGTTCGAGATATAGTTATCGAAAAGGCCGTATTGAATTATATCTGCGTGCCCGGATTATTATATCTCGAACTCACTCCCTACACTAATACTGCGCTACGCGAAAGGGACCGTTAAATCATCCGGACTCCTGAATAATGCACGCGCACCAACATACCAAACCAAACAACCTTAGTACTGTCAGAAAGCTATAGAGAGTTTCTTAGCGGTAGAGAGTGGCGTTATAGGCTAAAGCAGAAGCAGAAGAGAAAAGACAGACAGAGCGAGCAGGCGCTCTAGTGTTATCGATAATAAGTTCATTATTAGAGGTTTTACAGCAGAAGAGACCGTAGAGATTAAGGAACGAATAAGCAAATACAAGAAAATCTACGACTGTACGCTTAAGGAACTTAAGGATTACGTAAGCGAGAACGGAGTAGGAAAGGTCTACGACAGCATAGACCCTATTAAGAAGCTGTTTTACAGAACCCTAGAAGAAAAGAGACAGTTAAGAGAGGAAGTAGAGACAGTAAGAGCCGAGAAGGAATCGGCCGAGACTATTATAGATATACTAGAAAACCAAGTAGCGAACCGACTGGCACAATTAAAAGCGATAAAGGCTTAGCTAGATAAGATAGAAGCAGCGATGTCGTCGGCGCCGCTACCGCATCGAGAAGAACAAGCAGAGACCGCCTTACCGGCGGCCTACAGTTAAGGCGGCACGTTAATAACGTTACTACCGGATCTACCGGCGTTTAGAGGCGGAGATTCTAAGGATTGGGAAGCATTTAAGAAGAAGATAAAGAACAAGATAGATCGAGACTATACCGGAAACAGTGCCGGAGATAGATTGGCATACCTGGAATCGCGATTAGAAGGAGAAGCTTTTTCGCTAGTAGCGGACCTAGAAGAGGTAACCGCCGAGGAAGCGATCAAAGCGCTGGATCAACGCTTCGGAGACCCCTTCCGGAAGAAGACGGCCCGTAAGCAGCTAGACAAGATCAACCAGAACTGGCAGACGTTCGAGGAGTTCTACGGATTGTTTAGAAAATATGCGATTAGGGCCCGAGTAGCGGAAGATAAGCAGCTCTGCCTACTAAGGCAGAAGCTGAACCCTGAACTGGCCGCCGCTATAGCGTCTGTAGAAGACGAAGACCTTAAAAGCTTCGTGCACTAAGCGAGAGTTACTGCGAGAAATTTGAGCGCTTACGCGAAATTACGCGAATCGAACCAGAAGCCGTTAATAACGCAGACAACGAGACCCCCTGCGCCTTTCCAGAGAGCACCCCAGCAGCCACCTTATCAGTCACCGCGTTCGTCGTTCGTCCCTACCTGTTACGCGTATAGAAAGCCTAGCTATATCGCTACGAGATGCCAAGCAACGGCCTAGCAGAAGCAGGAGTATCGTGTTATAAAGCAGCTGCAGCTACCGAGAAAGACTATACAAGCTATGGAGCCGGCTCTGAACGACACCGACAGCGTAGACGGTAGAGTGCTACTGCGAATCCTGGGAAAAGACCAGCTGGAAGGATAGGCCCCCTATCTAGCGTAGAAAACAGGGCACTAACAAGAACTACGTTACAGAAAGATAAGAGCATTAACAGCTGCAGCGATCCGCTCTTAGCGGCAGTGGAAGTGAACACGGAAACAGCTATTATCCTTCTAATTACCGTCTACCCCCTCGATGGATCGAGCAAACCACTTTAGCTAAGAGCTTTTATCGACACAGGGGCCCTTATCGGAGCGGCTATCCACTATCGATTGGTTCAAAAGCTGATAAAAGGATACAGCTATCCAGTAGAGCTAGCGTCGCCGACACGGATTTCGGCGTATAACGGACAAGACACAGAGAGTGTTACGCATTATATGCCATTAAGGACCACCTTAGCAGGTCGCACTACGGAAGCGACGTTCCGAATTATAGATATCGGAAGGTTTAACATTATTATAGTGCAGAAATGGATAAAGAACCAGGGAGCAATTATTAACGTAGGCGAAGGCATACTCGGATTCAGAGCACTATACAGAGGCTCCGCCGCCGTTAAATCAGTTACCGAGGTCGCAGTGGAACCGAACGTTCCAACTATCGAAGAGGTTCCGAAGGATCGGTCCGACCCTTAAGACACGATCGGAATAATAAGTTCAGAAGCTTTGACGACCCTCGCGAGGTCGCCAGACAACAAGATTTATGCTATCTTAATAAAAGACATCGAAGACTACTGGAAGATAATAGCTAAAGAAGAAGTGGATCTATTAGAGGTGTTACCGAAAGAACTCTATAGTTACACTGACGTATTCTTAAAGGCTGACTCTAACCTCCTGCCGCTTTACCGACCGGAATATAACAACAAGATCCGGCTGAAAGAAGGGGCTGCGCTGCCGAGAACGGAATCCCTAAGACGCTTATCGCCGGCCGAGCTGGACTAGGTAGAAGTGTTTGTTTAAGAGAATCTAGCGAAGAAGTTTATTACGCCAAGCTTAGCAGAATATGCGTCGCCGATTCTTTTCGTACGGAAACCCGGAGGTAGTCTTAGACTGTGTGTAGACTACCGAGGCCTTAATAAGGTTACTAAGAGAGATGTGTATCTGCTGCCTCTAATCGATAAGACTATACAACGAGTAGCTAAGGCTAAGTAGTTTAGCAAGCTGGATATTCGCTAAGCATTCTATCGATTAAGGAACGAAGAAAGACAAACGGAAGACCTTACGACATTCGCTACGCGTATAGGTAATTTCAAGTAGTTAGTAATGCCTTTCGGACTTACCAACGCGCCGGCTGTGTAGCAACGCTTTATAAACCACACTTTTATAGACATGCTGGAACGGTTCGTTTTAATCTACTTAGACGACATTTTAATCTACACCGAAGGAACGAGAGAGCAACATACGGACTACATCGAGAGGGTGTTGAAAAGACTCCGCGAGGCAGGATTGAACGCAGACACGAAGAAGAGCAAGTTCTACCAGACCGAAGTCAAATATCTTGGTCTTATCGTCGGAAGAGAAGGAATTAGGATAGACCCGTCGAAAGTAGCTGCCGTCGCGGATGAGAAGCAACCGACATCTAGAAACACTACGCAAATAAGAGCGTTTCTCGGATTCTGCAGCTACTATCGACAGTTCATTAAGGACTTTAGCAAGATAGCGAGACTACCAAACGAGGCGTTGAAAAAGGAGGCCGCTAGCCTATAGAATAAGAAGTGTACAGAAGCTTTTAACCGACTAAAGGAGGCAGTGGCCTTAGCGCTAGTGCTAGCGCACTTTAGACCAGAAAAGATGATCTACGTAGAGACAGACGCTTCCGATACAGTAACAGCAGGGGTCCTTTCTCAATATGCTAACGACGACGAAACGCTCTATCTGGTAGCTTTCTTTAGCAAGTCTATAAATAATGCTAAACGGAACTACGCTATCTATAATAAAGAACTGCTGGCCATTATTCAGGCCTTTAAAGAGTGGAAACCGGAGCTTATAGCTAGATAGAGCACAATCCAGGTCCTTACGGACCACCAGTCACTGACCTACTTTATAAAGACGCAGAAGCTATTACGCCGCCAAGCCCGGTAGGCAGCCTACTTATCCGGGTTCGACTTCAAGATCACTTATCGACCTAGAGCTCAAAATAGAAAGGCTGATGCGCTGACGAGAAGAGAAGGAAAGACTAGCCGAGCGAAGGAAGATCCGAACATGTTTCAGAAGGTGCTAATAGAACGAATAGTAGACGCCGAGGTGTTGAAAGAGGTAGGGATCTGTGCAGTAGAGCCGCCGATTAAAGAAGAGACGCTGCACGAGAGAGTGGAACGGCTTAATCAGCAGCAGAAGCTCGGCAAAACCGGCTTAGGGAAACTGATCGTTCTAGAAGAACTGATTACCGAGGTTATTAAGCTAGTCTATAGCTCTACGGATGTTGGTTACGCAGGATCGAAAAAGACGATAGAAGAAGTAAGGACGATCTACTGGTTCCCGCGAATTTTCGAGAAGATCCACCGGTTTATAACTAATTGTTACGTATGCCGAGCAGCGAAACTACGTTATAGCCTTCCGGCCGGCCTGCTAAAGCCACTTCCGATCCCTGAGAAACCATAGCAGCACATTACGATAGATTTTGTAACCGGCCTGCCGGACTCCGATAGATATAACGCTACGCTCAATGTAGTGGATCGGCTAAGCAAAGAGCGCTATTTCATCCCCTGTCGAGCTAAGGATAAAGGAACTACTGCGGAAGAAACGGCGAGAATGTTAATCCAGCACGTATAGAAGCACTACGGGCTGCCGGACACTATCACTACGGATAGGGGTCCTTAATTTACTGCAGACGTATAGAAAGCCATTAACTAAGCCCTTGGAATTCGTAGAAAGCTCAGTACGGCCGCTTACCCTCAGACCGACGGACAGTCTAAAGTGGCCAACCGTAAGATGGAAAAGTATCTACGAATCTTCTACAGCTATTATTAAGAAGGATAGGTTAAGGTGTTGCCGATAGCCGAATTCTGCGCCAATTCAGCACGGTCGGAAGCTACCTTACTGGCGCCGTTTAAGATAACATATAGTTATCTTCCGAGGATAAGCTTTTAACTACCGAACGAACCCAGCTCTTTAGAACTCTCTACCGCCACCTCGTCGAAGAGAATAGCCGCGGCGGCGGCAGAAGCGCTCCGATCCCAGATAGAAGAAGCGATTAAGGTAGCGAAAGAAGCGATAGAATCAGCTTAGAAAAAGATAGTAACTCGAGCCAATAAAAAGAGGTTACCGATAGAATTCGAGGAAGGCCAAAAGGTATAGCTTAACACGCGGAACCTAAGGCTAAAAGGCAACGCGAAGCTCAACCCTCGCTACGTAGGTCCGTTCAAGATAATGGAAAAGAGGTCGCCGGTAACCTACCGGCTCCAGCTGCCGAAATCGTTCTGGATCTACGATGTCTTTTATTCGGATCTACTAAGCCTAGACCCTAAGGATGGTCTTCCGGATCAGGGGTTCGCCGAACACCTACTAATCGAAATAGACGGAAAAGAAGAAGAATAGGAAGTTAATAATATTATAGACGTAAGAAGACAAAGGGGATCCATCGAAGCGAGGATCTTATAAAAAGGATAGCCAGAAGACTATAAATGGTATCCGGCCGAGAACCTACGGAATTCGGCAGAGCTGCTAAGAGAATTTTACGCCCGGAACCCGAAGAAGCCGAGGCCTAAGTAGCTCGACGGTTGAAAAGAAGGCTAAGTCCGCTCTATCGGCACGGAAACCAAAGAAAACGATTATAACAGTCGCTTCGCCGGAGTCTTTAGATCGGCCACTACCTATCTTCGCATCGGCAGGAAGCTCGCCGACGCCATAATTCGGCGTCGACGCCTCCAGCCCTGCGGTAGGCAAGGTCTTTAGTAGAGAAAGAAAAAGAAGAAGATAAGGAGCTGCAGATAGATCTATATAGATCTATGCAGTGGCGCACAGACCGGTTACGTCGCAGCTTTAGTAACTGCTAGCTCCGATCAGATGGCTCTAATCAGATAGAACGGATCAGATAGACGCCAAGTGAAGACGCCAGATAGTAACGATGTAAAAAAAAAAAAAAAAAAAAAGAGGACGAACAGATAAGTAAGCGGTCGAGGGCGACCGCTAATAAGGGAGGGGGGTGGTGTTGCGGCGGCAGAAAGGGGTGGGACTGAGTAATAGGGTGGACCCTTAGAATTTTAGCTCGGCCCTTGCGGACCGAGCTGGGCCTTGGCACGCCACCCCTAAAGCTCTCGCCTACCACTACATAGATTCCTTTCCCTCCTTAGTTCGAGATATAGTTATCAAAAAGGCCGTATTGAATCATATCTGCGTGCCCGGATTACCTTCTACCTCGTACTCTTCCTAGCCCTTAGTTATAATTGCTAGTAGGCGCGCGTCGTCTGTCGTCTAGTGCAGTAGGGGGTCCGTGTTCGCTAGCTATACGAGGTCTGCGTAGAAGACTAGGTAGATCTCTAGGGGAGTGTTAAGTGGTAAAGTGTATGTCCCTACTAGTCGGACTACTGTAAACTTCTAGTTCTTCTAGTCTAGTTTCTCACTTAGCTAGTCTATACAGATGTCGCGCTAGTTTAGCTAGACCTTATCTCCTGCCTTGTACCTTAGTACAGCCTGCCGTCCCTTATTAGCCTGCTCTTCTGCATTCTATTAAGCTATAGCTAGACTCGCTTTCGCCTATTAGTAGATGTTCGCAATCGTCCGTACGATAGCTTCTCCCTGCTAAATAAGGGATCGTATAGAGCATAGGGTGTTACTACTTAGAGTCGGTAGGAGCAGGGAGTAGTCGTATCTGTAGGCTATAAAGAAGGGGGACAATCCTGTAGCGTTAGCTGTACGGCTGTTAATAGCCAGCTCCGCTATAGGGAGAAGGCAGTTCCAGTTTGTCTAATTATAGTCGACGTACGCTTAGAGGTACGCTTCCGACGTCGAATTGACCCTCTCTGTTATACCGTCCGTCTGCAGATGCTATACAGTCGACAGGCAGCGTTCTACGTTTAGCAACTAATATACCCTTGCCTAGAGCTGGCTCGTAAACTATGTACCCTAGTCCGATATAATTAACCTAGGGAATCTTTGCTTGCTAAACGTTATCTGTATAAATGCCTAAGCAGTGTCTTTAGCTGCAATAGAGTCTATCCCTTCTAGTATTACCCCCTTAGTTAGCTTGTCCGTAACTACTATAATGTTCTGCTGTTTGTCGCTCTTAGGGAGGTCTATAATAAAGTCCACTGTTAGGTCTTGCTAGGGCCGGTCCAGTATCGGTAGGGGTTTTAGCAGCCTATGCTTTAGTTCGCGCTAGGGCTTTGTCCTCCTATATATATCGCAGTTCTGTACGAACCTGTAGATGTCCTTCGCTATCGCCGGCTAATAGTAGTCCCTAGCGACTATACTGTACGTTTCCTTATGCCCTAGGTGCCTAGTTGCTATAGAATTATGCGCCTGTTGTATTAAGCTCGTACAGAGCTTCTCGTCTGCCAGGACCTAAATCCGATTCCTAAACTTTAGGTTGTTCTCCTCGTCTACTAAGCACTCTGCTGCTAATACCTTAAGGTAAAGCTCTGCTAGGAGCTTCCGCGGTCCTCCTTAGATCGCTATATAGGCCCCTTAGTAAACGTCGTCCTTTTTTACTGCCTCTTCCTATACCTGCAGCTAGGGTTCCTATATATATGTTGCTGCTAGGCGGATAGTCCCTTCGTCTAACTCCTCCTTAAACATCTAGAATGTTCGTAACTTTAGCTAGTCGTCCTTGTACGTTGCTAGCATATCCTAGTCCCGTCTAGATAGCGCGTCGGCCCTGCTATTGTCCTTTCCCTTGCGCTACTAGAGTCTTATATTAAAGCGGCTTAGGTACTAATCTGACTGCAGTAGACGTAAGGTCAATACCCGTCTTTAATAACTATATCCAAGGCTGGAGAGGGAAGAATCTACGTACAAGCAGAGGTAGAGGTATTTGAGTGTGCGCCAAGCCTGGCCCTGCCAAGCCTAGCTGCTAGCTGTCCACATCTATATCCGTATTACTACCGCCCTCCCCAACTAGCGATTGCCTATCATCGCAATCAGCCAAACCAGGTCGCATTGTAGTCGCATTGTGCTAAACTAGGTCGCAGAGGTCGCATCAAAACAGGTCGCTCCAAACCCGGTCGCTCGCACCAAACCAGGCTGTAGGGGTCGCAACTTCAGCTTCGCTATCGGCCAATTAGGTCGCTCTAAAACAGGTCGCTTTTAAGGTCGCTTTTAAGCTTCAATTTCCGTGCCTTTTGCCGTCGCTTTCGGCCTCTATTGGTGCCTTGTTTGGTGCCTTGCCAAGGCTGCAGAATTCTTAGAGGTTGCGGCTACAGAGGTCGTTAGGGCTGCGGAGGTCGCGGAGGTCGTCGAGGTTGTCTTGCAAACACATGTCGTTTCTTAGACCGTCGCTTCTCAGACCGTCGCTTCTTAGACTGTCGCTTCTTAAGCCGTCGCTTCTCGAGCCGTCGCTTCTCGAGCCGTCGCTTCTCGACGGTCGCTTCTCGACGGTCGCTCGCTTCTTAAGCCGTCGCTCGCTTCTTAAGCCGTCGCTCGCTTCTTAAGCTGTCGCAGAGGTCTTAGAGGTCGTTAGGGTTGCGGAGGTCGCGGAGGTCGCAGAGGTCGTTAGGGTCGCGAAGGTTGCATCCGGGGTCGTAGAGGCCTGCAGAGGTCTCAGATGTCGCAGACGTCGCAGAGGTTATTAGGGTCGCTTTGCCTTGTGCTTTGCCTGTGTTGTCTGTAGCTGTGCTGTCTCTGAACTGTAATTCTAAACAGTGTGCTTGCCTACAGCAGCTGTATGTTGTCTCTGTGTTGTCTGCAGTAGCTGTGCCTGTCTGTAGCTGTACCTGCCTGCAGCTGTGTCTGCCTCTGAACTGTGCTCTTCTGAACCTAAACAGTGTATATTGTCTACAGCTGCCTGTTGTCTGTAGCTGCCTTTCTGAACATGTAGTGCCTGCACTGTCTGCACCTGTGTTGTCTGCAATTGCCCTATACCCTAAACGTGCTTCTGAACATATGCCTGCCTAGGTGCTCTGTACAGCAGCTAGGTGCTCTGCCTAGTGCTTGGCCTAGTGCTCTGCCTAGTGCTCGTGCCTGGGTGCTCGTGCCTAGTGCTCTGCCTAGTGCTCGGCCTAGTGCTCTGCCTTGTGCTGGCCGTACGCCTCGATTGGTCTTGTCCGAATAGAATAGTCTGTTAAAGACCCGAAAAACAAATGTCGTCGCCCTAGGTCCTGCTAGGTGCGTCTTTTTCCTCGTATGCTCTCGTCGTCGTTGCTCTCGTTGTCCTTACATTGTCGTCGTCGCTCTCGTCCTTCTTATTGCTCTCTCGCTCTCGTTGCTCTCTCGCTCTCGTTGCTCTCTTCGCTCTCGTCGTACTCGTCGCTCTTGCTCTTCTTCAAAACTCGCGATCTGCTCGCGTAGGCACTCTCTTTAAAACTCTCTCTTCTTCTCGATAGGGGCACTTCTCTTCCCTAAAACTCTCTCTTCTTCTCGATAGGGGCACTTCTCTTCCCTAAAACTCTCTCTTCTTCTTCTTAGGGGAGGGGGAGGTAGAGTAGTATGCATACGTACGATTAAGTAACCGGATAAAATTCAACGGCCTCCTTCGTATATATGCAGTACACACTCTAGGTTGTCGGTTGTACGTACGTTATTCGAGTACCTGGATATAATTCGACGGGCTCTTTCGCGTAGTGTAGGTTAGGTATTGGGTTAAGCCTTGGATATAATGATCTGACTGCAGTAGACGCAAGGTCAATACCCGTCTTTAATAACTATATCTAAGGCTGGAGAGGGAAGAATCTACGTATAAGCAGAGGTAGAGGTATTTGAGTGTGCGCCAAGCCTGGCCCTGCCAAGCCTAGCTGCCAGCTGTCTACATCCACATCCGTATTAGGTACATTGCCTATTGTATATACCTCTTAGACAGCTTCCGGGGTTGCGTAAAGTACTCTAGATTCTTGTAGTTAGTTAGGGCGAGGGACTTAGGAACCGAGTGGAGTTCTCTATCCTACGCTTTGTAACACTGTATAACTGCTAGCAATTCCTTGTCGTAGATAGGGTAGTTGCACTTAGCTAGGGAGTTCTTCTTAGAGAAGTACGCGTATAGGTGCAGAAGTCCGTCTAAGCCTACCTATAACAGGATACCCCCTATACAGTACCCTAAGGAGTCGGTTTCTAGTACCGTTATACGTTCTAGGTTAAAGGTAGCAAGCGTTAGTCCAGTTGTAAAGAGCTCCTTTAGCCTGTTAACGCTTCTATTACACTCGTCCGTCTACTTAAACTGCTTGTCCTTATATGTTAGCTCGACTAGGGGGCATACAATCTCTAAGTAGTTCCGTATAAACTAGTAGTAAAAGTTGGCAAACCTAAGCAATTCCTGTACGCCCCTAACACTTATAGGCAGCTTCTATTGCTTAATAGTATTAATCTTCTTTCTATCTATACTAATGCCTTTCCCTGCCTCGATTATAAACCCTAGGTATTTCGTACGTCGTACACTAAATTTACATTTGTTAATGTCGAGGTATAATCCAGCCTGTTGCAGTCGATCTAGTACCTTCTTAACGTCCTGCAAATAGTCTGCATAGGTACTGTCTGTAAAAACCAGGGTGTCGTCGAGGTACGTTAAATAGATGTTGTCTAGTAACTCTTAAAGGGACCTGTTAATGTACCTCTAGAAGGTCGCCAGTACGTTAGCAAGGCTAAAGGGGGTAACAAGCTACTTAAAAAGACTATATCTCGTACAGAAGGCAGTTATCTATCTACAGCCTTTCTTAATCTGTATCTTGTAGAAAGCCGAGACTACGCTAAGCTTAGTAAGCTACTTTGCCTTGCTGATCTGTCTAAGAGTCTCCTTAATAAGGGGTAGGGAGTACTAGTCCTTCTTAGTAATCGCGTTAATGCCTCTGTAGTCTACGCAGAAACGCAAGCCGGGCTTGCCCTCCTTATAGACAAACAGCACTAGGGCTCCTGCAGACGAGGTACTTGTCTAAATAAAACCTTTGGCAAGTAGGTCGTCTAGTGTCTTGCGCAGTACTAGGAGTTCCCTAGAGGATATGCCGTATAGCGGGCCGTACGGCACTTCGGGCAGACTTCTATCTGGACGGGGCTCTAGCTAGATGTCGTAGTTAATTCCTTCTCCTTAGTGTAGTAGCAACTTTAAGGCCGACTTTAGCTCGAAGAGGTCTAGGTATTCTGCGTACTCTGCTAGGAGCTTCGTATAGGGGTCTGTCGCTTTCTTAGGCGCTAATGCCTTCTTAATGTCCGCACTCGTAGTGTTAATTTTGGCCTTGGCATTGCCGCTGTGCAGGACCCTCCCTTAGTCTCGGAGTCTCTGCTTCGTCGCTGCTAGGTATAGCCGTCCTCGTCCAACGTCTAGCTTGCCCTGCTAGCGCTCTATCTATAGCTTCTCTAGTACTAGGTCGTACCCTAACTTGTCTTGTACGACCTAGAGGTATAAGTACCGCTTATAGTGTCCCTATAGCTCTATTGTTACTTTTACTATATAGGTAATGTCCGCTCCTCGCCTAGTAATGCCTAGTATACGTACAGGTACAGTAGGGGTCGTCTTAATGCAGTGTCTCTGTACGAAGTCTTCGCTAATTACTCTGTATACCAAACATCCTATATTAATTAATGTCCGCGCCGTTGCGGACCTGTTTAGCATAGGCTATATAATAAACAGCGTAGTCGTTATGTAGTTGCTCTTAAAAGATAGCTAAGTAGTGCTTTGATTTGGCAATCTATCTTATATACGCCTCTAGCAGAGCCTTCGCTTAGAGGCTACTCTTTTCCTAACTCGTTGTCGTCTAAGTAGGACTCCTAATTCTCTTATTAGGGCGCTGCAGTTGCTACCCTTGCAGTAGTTAGCCGTCCCCTAGGTCTCTCTACTAGCAAAAGCCTGCAATTCTGTACAGTGTAGCCTATCTTGCTATACTAGTAGCAGCTCCCTTCTGCCCTTCTCTTGTCTAGGGTAGCTATATCTACCTACTATGCCCTTTTAGTAGCGGCCCAGGCTTTTGCTAGTAGAGAGACCTAGGGGACGGCCGACTACTGCAAGGGTAGCAACTGCAGCGCTCTAACAAGAGGATTAAGAGTCCTAATTAGACGACAACGAGTCGGGAAAAGAGTAGCCTCTAAGCGAAGGCTCTGCTAGAGGCGTATACGAGATAGATTGCTAAATCAAAGTACTACTTAGCTATCTTTTAAGAGCAACTATATAACGACTATGCCGTTTATCGTACGGCCTACGCTAAACAGGTCCGCAACAGCGCGGACATCAATTAACATAGGATGTTTGGTACACAGAGTAATTAGCGAAGACTTTGTATAGAGACACTGTATTAAGACGACCCCTACTGTACCTGTACGCATGCTGGGAATTACCGGGCGAGGACCGGACATTACCTATATAGTAAAAGTAACGATAGAGCTGCAAGGACACTATAAGCAGGACTTATACCTCTATATCGTATAAGACAAGTTAGGGTATAACCTAATATTAGGGAAACTATAGATAGAGCGCTAGCAGGGCGAGCTAGACGTTGGACGAGGACGGCTGTACCTGGCAGCGACGAAGCAGAGGCTCTAAGATTAAGGGAGGGTCCTGTAGGGCGGCAATGCTAAGGCCGAAGTCAATACTGCGACGAAGCAGAGGCTCCGAGACTAAGGGAGGGCTCTGCAGGGTAGCAACGCTAAGGCCGAAATCAACATTGCGACTATAGACATTAAGAAGGCATTAGCACCTAAGAAGGCAACGGACCCTTATATAAAGCTCCTAAGGGGATACGCAGGATACCTAGACCTCTTCTAACTAAAGTCGGCCTCGAAGCTGCTGCTATACTAAGGAGAAGGGCTTAACTACGACATCTAGCTAGAGCCCTGTCTGGATAGGAGTCTGCCTAAGGTACTGTACGGCCCCCTATATAGAATGTCCTTTAGAGAACTCCTAGTACTGCGCAAGACACTAGACGACCTACTTGCTAAAGGTTTTATTTAGGCAAGTACCTTGTCTGCGGGAGCACTAGTACTGTTTGTCTATAAGGAGGGGAAGGCCGGCTTGTATTTCTACATAGACTACAGAGGCATTAACGCGATTACTAAGAAGGACCGGTATCCCCTACCCCTTATTAAGGAGACTCTTAGACAGATTCGCAAGGCAAAGTAGTTTACTAAGCTTAACGTAGTCTTAGCTTTCTACAAGATACAGGTTAAGGAAGGCTATAAATAGATAACTGCCTTCGGTACGAGATATAGTCTTTTTAAGTAGCTTGTTACCTCCTTTAGCCTTGCTAACGCACTAGCAGCCTTCTAGAGGTACATTAGCAAGTCCCTGTAAGGGCTACTAGACACATCTGCTTAGTATACCTCGACGATACCCTAGTTTTTATAGACGGCACTTATGCAGATTACATATAGGACGTTAAGAAGGTATTAGATCGACTGCAGCAGGCTAGCTTATACCTTAACATCGACAAATGTAAATTCGGTATATAGTATACGAAATACCTAGGTTTTATTATCGAGGCAGGGAAAGGCATTAGTATAGACAGAAAGAAGATTAATGCTATTAAGCAATAGAAGCCTCCTACGAGCGTTAAGGGCGTATAGGAATTTCTTAGGTTTGCTAACTTCTACTGCTAGTTTATACAGAACTACTTAGAAATCGTACGCCCCCTAATCGAGCTAACATATAAGGACAAGCAGTTTAAGTAGACAGATAAGTGCAATAGGAGCTTTAACAAGCTAAAGGAGCTCTTAACTATAGGACTAACGCTTGCCGCCTTCGACCTAAAGCGTACGACAATACTGGAAACTGACTCCTTAAGGTACTATATAGGAGGTATCCTGTTATAGGTAGGCTCGGACGGACTTCTGTACCTATATATATACTCCTTTAAGAAGAACTCCCTAGCGAAGTGCAACTATCCTATCTATAACAAGGAATTGCTAGCAGTTGTACAGTATTGCAAAGCGTAGGATAGAGAACTCCGCTCGGTTGCTAAGTTCCTTGCCCTAACTAACTATAAGAATCTAGAGTACTTTACGCAGCCCCAGAAGCTGTCTAAGAGACACGTACGATAGGCAATGTACCTAAGCTAGCTCAATATAAGACTCTAGTATTGTAAGGGTAAGGACAACAGCAGGGCTAATACGCTATCTAGACGGGACTAGGACATACCAACGACGTACAAGGACGACTGGTTAAAATTACGGACATTCTAGATGTTAAAGGAAGAGCTAGGCGAAGGGACTATCCGTCTAGTAGCGATACATATATAGGAACCCTAACTACAAGTATAGGAAGAGGCAGTAAGAAAGGACGACGTATACTAAGGGGCCTGTATAGCGATCTAAGGAGGACAGCAGAAGCCCTTAGCAGAGCTTTACCTTAAGGTGTCGGTAGCGGAATGTTCAGTAGACGAGGAGAACAACCTAAGGTTTAGGAATCGGAACTAGGTCCTAGTAGACGAGAAGCTCTATACGAGCTTAATACAATAGGCGTATAATTCTATAGCAACTAGGCACCTAGGACGCGAGGAGACGTACAGCATTGTCGCTAGGGACTACTACTAGCCGGCGATAGCTAAGGACATCTGCAGGTTTGTACAGAACTGCAATGTCTGTAGACGAACAAAGCCCTAGCGTAAACTAAAGCATAGACTGCTAAAACCCTTACTAATACCGGACTAGCCCTAGCAAGACCTAATAGTAGACTTTATTACAGACCTCCCTAAGGGCGACGAACAGCGGAATATTATAGTAGTTATAGAAAAGCTAACGAAGGGGGTAATACTAGAAGAGATAGACTCTATTACAGCTAAGGACACTGCCTAGGCCTTTATACGGACGACGTTTAGCAAGTACGGATTCCCTAGGTTAATTGTATCGGACTAGGGTATACAGTTTACGAGCCAGCTCTAGGCTAGGTTATGTTAGTTGCTAAACG
Organism: Pseudocercospora ulei; assembly: GCA_016165855.1. NCBI lineage: Eukaryota > Fungi > Ascomycota > Dothideomycetes > Mycosphaerellales > Mycosphaerellaceae > Pseudocercospora > Pseudocercospora ulei. The sequence goes on from JACWNB010000010.1 coordinate 238,865, forward strand.
TAGAACGTCGCCTGTTAACTGTATAGCACCTATAGACGGACAGTGCGACGGAGAGGGTTAATTCGACGTTAGAAGCGTACCTCCGGACATAAGTCGACTATAATTAGACGAACTAGAACTGTCTTCTCCCTATAGCAGAGCTAGCTATTAACAGCTGTACAGCTAATACTACAGGATTGTCCCCCTTCTTTATAGCCTGCAGATACGACTTCTGCCTGCTCCTACCGACCCCAAGTAGTAACACCCTACGACCTATACGATCCCCAATTTAGCAGAGAGAAGCTATCGTATAGACGATTACGAACGCCTACTAATATACGAAAGCGAGTCTAGCTATAGCTTAACAGAATGTAGAAGAGCAGGCTAATAAGGGATAGCAGGCTGCACTAAGATACGAGGCAGGAGATAAGGTCTAGTTAAACTAGCGTAACATCTGTATAGATCAGCTAAACAAGAAGCTAGATTAGAAGAACCGGAAGTTTATAGTAGTCCGACTAGTAGGGACATACGCTATACGACTTAACACTCCCCTAAGGATCTACCTAGTCTTCTATATAGACCTTATACAGATAGCGAACACAGACCCTCTACTGCACTAGACGACAGATAACGCGCGCCTACTAGCGATTATAACTAAGGGCTAGGAAGAGTACGAGGTAGAAGGAATCCTTAAGAGCTAAAGGAAACGGAAGAGGATAGAGTACCTAGTTAAATAGAGAGGGTAGGCAGAACCGACGTAGGAACTATATAAGGCCCTATAGGACATAACTGCGCTAGACAGGTAGGAGGAGAACTATCCCCCTGCCTAGTTACAGTAACACTGCACCGTACAGCGAAAAGGGGTACGATCTACCCTAGGTATAGGGCAGCTGCTAGCAACTTAGGTTGTCGAAGGATCGGGAATTAAGACGTAGGATACTACCGGATCCTACCGACACTACACTATATAGAGGGAGGCAGGAGAAAGAGAACAGCTAGGAGACAGTTAGGAATAAGAATAGAAGTAGGAGGGGAACGAGAGCAACACTGTCTAAAAGCTTTTATATACTACCTTAAGGTAGCTTACTAGCTACTACCCCTAGGACTAAGGTAGCCAACTCTATACCCAAAATCTTCATCGCCTCCTAGCTAGCAGGGGCCCTAGTACTAGAAGGAGTAGAAGGGTAGCTTAGCAACACCTAGCTGCTAGTAGATATAGCACCTAAGACGTTAGCTTAGACTATACAGAAGACAGGGACCTATACAAACCAGAAGCGAAGTTGCTGGTCGAGCTAGGCACTCTATTGCTAGAGGTAAAAATAGGAGGGGACACTAGCCGGACAGGCGAAAGAAGAGCTAGCAACTATAAGAGAACTACAGCAGGAACGGCCGGACGGGATGCATAGCATAACAGTAGTAGCTAGTAGTAGTAGCTAGTAGTAGTAGCTAGTAGTAACTAGTAGTAGTAATAGTAGTAGTAGCAGACGGCTAGGCGGACGGATAGCAGATAGGGGAATAAAGGAGAAAGAGAAGAAGAGAGAGAGAGAAGGAGGAAAGGGGTTCTATACAGGGTAGTAGCTGCCTACTATATAGGGCAATAGCAACTAGGGCAGCTGCTACAACTATATAAGGGAGGATAAACGAGGCAACTACGACCTAGGGCCTGTACGAGCGACGGCCTACTAGACGACCGGACGGAGACGGGAACATCTACCTAGGAGTAAACTCCGGACGACGACTAAGGCACAGAGACAGAGCCAGATAGCCCGGCAGCGCTGGACTGTACAGTTAGGACGCAGAGTGTATAGCTAGAGGCTAGAGGGTAGGAGGGGAACGAACAGACAGGACCGAGCACCTCCTGCATCTTTATAACCGCTTATAGGCCTCCTCTGCCTTAGCCTTAGCATCCTTAAAGTAGCAAACGGAATCAGTTAAGTTTAGGTAGAAGCTATCTAGTACTACCTGCCTTCCCTGCCTATAGGTCCTCCTCTGCCCTAGCTATAGGATCTAGAAGGATAAGTCTAAGGTTTTAACAGTAGAGAGGGAGGTCGATAGGCAGGTGCCTAGGCAGAGACAGGAAAGCGCTACCTGCTAGAGGAACCCTAAGAGCTAAGGGTATACAATACGCTGTCGTACAAAAGAAGTACTATAAGAAGGGAGGGGGTTATTGTTAGGAGGCGCTGTCTAGCCTAGGTCCTAGACCTAAGCCGGCCGTCGCCCTAAGGGCTGCGACTTAGCAGTACCAGTACGACCCTACCCTCTATACAGAGTTACTAACAGGACCCTACTCCTATATAGAGGGAGAATCGAATAGCCCTATATAGAGAGGAATTGCTGCCTCTCTAAACAGAGGGAAAACTCTATATTGCTATATAGAGGGAAACTCCTAACCCTCTATACAGAGTGCGAACCTTACATCCCTATATAGAGGGAAATTGCTGGCTTAGCTTCGTAGGTACAAATTGTACAGCAGCAGACGACGAAGGAACTGCCTATTAGTTCCTTTATATAGATACCTAACCTTAAGTTTCTAAACCAAGATTCTTAAGCCCTTACAAGACTCCTATCTAGGCGGGGCTCCAGCTAGATGTCGTAGTCAATTCCTTCTCCTTAGTATAGCAGCAGTTTCGAGGCCGACTTTGGCTCGAAGAGGTCTAGATATTCTGCGTATTCCGCTAGGAGCTTCGTATAGGGGTCCGTTGCTTTCTTAGGCGCTAATGCCTTCTTAATGTCTGCAGTCGCAGTGTTGATTTCGGCCTTAGCATTGCCGCCCTACGGAACCCTCCCTTAGTCTTAGAGTCTCTGCTTTGTCGCCGCTAGGTACAGCCGTCCCTGTCCAACGTCTAGCTTGCCCTGCTAGCGCTCTATCTATAGCTTCCCTAATATTAGGTTATACCCCAACTTGTCTTATACGACGTAGAGGTATAAGTCCTGCTTATAGTGTCCCTGCAGCTCTATCGTTACTTTTACTATATAGGTAATGTCCGGTCCTCGCCCAGTAATGCCCAGCATGCGTATAGGTATAGTAGGGGTCGTCTTAATACAGTGTCTCTGTACGAAGTCTTCGCTAATTACTCTGTATACTAAACATCCTGTGTTAATCAATGTCCGCGCCGTTGCGGACCCGTTTAGTGTAGGCTGTACGATAAACAGCGTAGTCGTTATATAGTTGCTCTTAAAAGATAGCTAAGTAGTGCTTTAATTTAGCTATCTATCTCGTATACGCCTCTAGCAGAGCCTTTGCTTAGAGGCTACTCTTTTCCCGACTCGTTGTCGTCCGAGTAGGACTCTTAATTCTCTTGTTATAACGCCGCAGTTGCCACTCTTACAGTAGTCGGCCGTCCCCTAGGTCTCTCTACTAGCAAAAGCCTGCAATTCTGTGCAGTGTAGTCTATCTTGCTATACTAGTAATAGCTCCCTTCTGCCCTTCTCTTGTCTAGGGTAGCTATATCTACCTACTGCGCCCTTTTAGTAGCGGCCCTTAGCTGTATAGTAACGGCTGCTACTACCCTCGTCGTCGTCGTTAGTTCCTAGTCTATAGCGTCCGTCTGCTGCTAGAGGGGTTGTCGCATCTTATAAGCGCAGCTTATCCGTCCGAGCCTACGCTGCTAGTCGTCGACTATCCTAAGGAGATTACAGAATTCCTCGTACGTAGCTAGTCGCATTATACCTACTAGTCCTATTATAATCTCCTTAGAGAGGCCTACCTCTAAGGAGGTAATTTTTATTCTGTCCTCCTATTAGAGTCCTCCTGCCTCTGCTAGAGTCTAGTCGTATTCTGTAAGGAACTCTTATATAGTCTTGCGTCCTTACTTTATTGTGTTAACCTATAGGAGTGCTCGGCTCTCGTAGTCTAGGTCCTTATAGCTCTTGTTAAGAGCTGCCTAGAGCATCGTCGTCGTAGCTATTGCCGGGTTGGCAATAGCCGTCTTATAGTACAGCAGAATCCGTGCTGCTGCCCTGCCCTTTAACCCCCTAAAGAGGTACACTACCTTGTCTAGCTTAGTCGGGTATGCTCCTAAGTCGACTAGAAGCTTAGAGCGCATCTAGGTAGCCTAGGAGGGGTACTCGGCCGGAGCCTTACTATTGTTGCGGCGGCAGAAAGGGGTGGGACTGAGTAATGGGGTAGACCCTTAGAATTTCGGCTCGGCCCTTCCGGACCAAGCCGGGCCTTGGCACGCCACCCCTAAAGCTCTCGCCCACCACTATATAGATTCCTTTCCCTCCTTAGTTCGAGATAAAGTTATCAAAAAGGCTGTATTAAATTATATCTGCATGCCCGGATTATTGTATCTCGAACTTACTCCCTACAACAACACTGCGCTGCGCGAAAGGGACCGTTAAATTATCCAGGCCCCCGAATAACGCACGCGCACCAACACACCAAACCAAACAACCCAGTACCGTAAGAAAGCTATAGAGAGTTTCTCAGCGGTAGAGAGCGGCGTTACAGGCCGAAGCAGAAGCAGAAGAGAAAAGACAGACAGAGCAAGCAGGCGCTCTAGTGTCATCGATAATAAGGTTATTATCGGAGGTTTTACAGCAGAAGAGACCGTAGAGATTAAGGAACGAATAAGCGAATACAAGAAAATCTACGACTGTATGCTCGAGGAACTTAAGGATTACGTAAACGAGAACAGAGTAGGAAAGGTCTACGACAGCATAGACCTTATTAAGAAGCTGTTTTACAGAACCCTAAAAGAAAAGAGACAGTTAAGAGAGGAAGTAGAGACGGTAAGAGCCGAGAAGGAATCGGCCGAGACCATTATAGATATGCTGGAAAACCAAGCAGCGAACCGACTAGCACAATTAAAAGCGATAAAGGCTTAGCTAGATAAGATAGAAGCAGCGATGTCGTCGACGCCGCTACCGCATCGAGAAGAACAAGCAGAGACCGCCTTACCGGCGGCCTACAGTTAAGGCGGCACGTTAATAACGTTACTACCGGATCTACCGGCGTTTAGAGGCGGAGATCCTAAGGATTGGGAAGCATTTAAGAAGAAGATAAAGAACAAGATAGGTCGGGACTATGCCGGAAACAGCGCTAGAGATAGATTGGCGTACCTGGAATCGCGATTAGAAGGTAAAGCTTTTTCGCTAGTAGCGGACCTCGAAGAGGTAACTGCTAAAGAAGCGATTAAAGCGCTGGATCAACGCTTCGGAGACCCCTTCCGGAAGAAGACGGCCCGTAAGCAGCTAGACAAGATCAACCAGAACCGGCAGACGTTCGAGGAGTTCTACAGATTGTTCAGAAAATATACGATTAGGGCCCGAGTAGCGGAAGATAAGCAGCTCTACCTACTAAGGCAGAAGCTGAACCCTGAACTGGCCGCCGCTATAGCGTCTGTAGAAGACGAAGACCTTAAGAGCTTCGTGCACCGAGCGAGAGTTACTGCGAGAAATTTAAGCGCTTACGCGAAATTACGCGAATCGAACTAGAAGCCGTTAATAACGCAGACAACGAGACCCCCTACGCCTTTCCGGAGAGTACCCCAGCAGCCACCTTATTAGTCACCGCGTTCGTCGTTCGTCCCTACCTGTTACGCGTATAGAAAGCCTAGCTATATCGCTACGAGATGCCAAGCAACGGCCTAGCAGAAGCAGGAGTATCGTGTTATAAAGCAGCTGCAGCCACAGCCACCGAGAAAGACTATACAAGCTATAGAGCCGGCTCCGAACGACACCGACAGCGTAGACGGTAGAGTGCTACTGCGAATCCTAGGAAAAGACTAGCTAGAAGGATAGGCCCCCTATCCAGCATAGAAAACAGGGCACTAACAAGAACTACGTTACAGAAAGATAAGAGCATCAACACCTGCAGCAATCTGCTCTTAGCGGCGGTGGAAGTGAACACGGAAACAGCTATTATCCTTCTAATTACCGTCCACCCCCTCGATAGATCGAGCAAACCACTTCAGCTAAGAGCTTTTATCGACACAGAGGTCCTTATCGGAGCGGCTATTTACCATCGATTGGTTCAGAAGCTGATAAAAGGATACGGCTATCCAGTAGAGCTAGCGTCGCCGACACGGATTTCGGCGTATAACGGACAAGACACAGAGAGTGTTACGCATTATATGCCATTAAGGACCACCTTAGCAGGTCGCACTACGGAAGCGACGTTCCGAATTATAGATATCGGAAGGTTTGACATTATTATAGGGCAGAAATGGATAAAGAACTAGGGAGCAATTATTGACGTAGGTAAAGGCATACTCGGATTCAGAACACTATACAGAGGCTCCGCCGCCGTTAAATCAGTCACCGAGGTCGCAGTAGAACCGAACGTTACAACTATCGAAGAGGTTCCGAAGGATCGGTCCGACCCTTAAGACACGATCGGAATAATAAGTTCCGAAGCTTTAACGACCCTCGCGAGGTCGCCGGACAACGAAATTTATGCTATCTTAATAAAGGATATCGAAGACCACCGGAAGATAATAGCGGAAGAAGAAGTAGATCTACTAGAGGTGTTACCGAAAGAACTCTAGAGTTACACTAATGTGTTCTTAAAGGCTGACTCCAACCTCTTGCCGCTCTACCGACCGGAATATAACAACAAGATCCAGCTGAAAGAAGGAGCCGTACTGCCGAGAACCGAACCTCTAAGACGCTTATCTCCGGCCGAGCTGGACTAGGTAGAAGTGTTTGTTAGAGAAAACTTAGCAAGGAAGTTCATTACGCCAAGCTTAGCGGAATATACGTTACCGATTCTTTTCGTGCAGAAACCCGGAGGTAGTCTCAGACTATGTGTGGACTACCGAGGCCTCAATAAGGTTACTAAGAGAGATGTGTATCCGCTGCCTCTAATCGATAAGACTATACAACGAGTAGCTAAGGCTAAGTGGTTTAGCAAGCTGGATATTCGCTAAGCATTCCATCGATTAAGGAACGAAGAAAGACAAATGATCCGACTAAGGTAGACTCTAGGTCAATACCCGTCTTTGATAACTATATCCAAGGCTGGAGAGGGAAGAATCTACGTACAAGCGGAGGTGGAGGTATTTGAGTGTGTGCCAAGCCTGGTCCTGCCAAGCCTGCTACCTTCCAGCACCTTCCAGCCCTCTACATCTACATCCGTATCACTACCGCCCTCCCCAACCAGCGATTGCCCTCAATCGCAATCAATCTATCAATCGCAATCAGCCAATCAGGTCGCACCAAACTAGGTCGCAGGTGCCAAACAGGTCGCAGTTGTTGTGCCAAACTAGGTCGCAGAAGGCCGCAAATTCAGCTTCAATTTCAGTGCACTTTGCTATTGCTTTTGGCCAATCAGGTCGCTCCAAAACAGGTCGCTTTTGAGGTTGCTTTTGAGGTCGCTTTTGAGCTTCAATTTCCGTGCGTTTTGAGCCTCAATCTCGTGCCTTTTTGCCATCGCTTTCGGCCTTAATTGGTGCCTTGTTTGCTGCCTTGTTTGGCGCCTTGTTTGCTGCCTTGGTCGCGGAGTTCTCGGAGGTTGCAGAGGTCGCGGAGGTCGCGGAGGTCGTCGGGGTCGCGGAGGTTGCGGAGCTCGCAGAGGTCGCGGAGCTCGCAGAGGTCGTCTTGCAAACACGTGTCGCTTCTCGACAGTCGCTCGCTTCTCAAGCCGTCGCTCGCTTCTCAGACGGTCGCTCGCTTCTCAGACGGTCGCTCGCTTCTCAGACGGTCGCTCGCTTCTCAGACCGTCGCTCGCTTCTCAGACCGTCGCTCGCTTCTCAGACCGTCGCTCGCTTCTCAGACCGTCGCTTCTTGAGCCGTCGCTTCTCGAGCCGTCGCTTCGCTTCTTGGACGGTCGCTTCTCGACGGTCGCTCGCTTCTCGGACGGTCGCTCGCCTCTTAGACCGTCGCTCGCTTCTCAGACCGTCGCTTCTCGACGGTCGCTCGCTTCTCAAGCTGTCGCAGAGGTCTCGGAGGTCGTCGGGGTCGCGGAAGGTCGTAGAGGCTGCGGAGGTCGCGGAGCTCGCAGAGGTCGCGGAGGTCGCGGAGCTCGCAGAAGCTGCAGAGGTCGCAGAGGTTCGCAAAGGTCGTAGAGGTCGCCTTGCTTGTGCCTGTAGCTGTACCTCTGTTGTCTGCAGCAGCTGTGCCTGTCTGCAGCTGTGTCTGCCTTGTGCTCTGCCTTGTGCTCTGCCTTGTGCTCTTCTGAACCTGAACAGTGTGTGTTGTCTGCACCTGTATGTTGTCTGCAATTGCCTTGTACCTATGCCTAGGTGCTCGTGCCTGGGTGCTCGTGCCTAGGTGCTCGTGCCTGGGTGCTCGTGCAGGTGCTTGTGCCTAGTGCCTGGGTGCTCCGCCTTGTACTCTGGAGCTGTGCCTGCCTGCAGCTTTGCCTGTCTTGTCGCTGTACCAATTGCTGAATGTCTCGATTGCTGAATGTCTCGATTGGCCTTGTCCGAATAGAATGGTCTGTCAAAGACCTGAAAAAACGAATGTCGTCGTCCTAGGTCCTGCTAGGTGCGCTCTCGTCGTTGTCGCTCTCGTCGTCGTCGCTCTCGCTCTCTTCCTCGTCGCTCCTACATCGTTATTCTCGACCTTCTCGTCGCTCCTACATTGTTGTCCTCGCGTCGTCGTCGTCGTCGTCGTCCTCGCTCTCCTAAAACTTCAAAACTCGCAATCTACTCGTAGGGGCACTTCTCTTCCTAAAACTCTCTCTCTTTAAAACTCTCTCTTCTCGATAGGGGCACTTCTCTTCCCTAAAACTCTCTCTTCTTCTTCTTCTCGATCGGGGGAGGGGGGGGTAGAGTAGCATGCACATGTACGATTAAGTAACCGGATGTAATTCAACGGCCTCCTTCGTACATCTGCAGTACACACTCTGGGTTGTTTGCACGTACGTTAATCGAGTACCCGGATGTAATTCAACGGGCTCTTTCGCGTAGTGCAGGTTGGGTGTTGGGTTTGAGCCTTGGATATAATGATCCGACTAAGGTAGACTCTAGGTCAATACCCGTCTTTGATAACTATATCCAAGGCTGGAGAGGGAAGAATCTACGTACAAGCGGAGGTGGAGGTATTTGAGTGTGTGCCAAGCCTGGTCCTGCCAAGCCTGCCACCTTCCAGCACCTTCCAGCCCTCTACATCTACATCCGTATCAACAAACAGAAGACCTTACGACATTCGCTACGCGTATAGGTAATTTCAAGTAGTTGGTAATGCCTTTCGGACTTACTAACGCGCCGGCTGTATAGCAACGCTTTATAAACCACACTTTTATAGACATGCTGGAACGGTTCGTTTTAATCTACTTAGACGACATTCTAATCTACACTAAAGGAACGAGAGAGCAACATACGGACTACATTAAGAGGGTGTTGAAAAGACTCCGCGAGGCAGGATTGAACGCAGACACGAAGAAGAGCAAGTTCTACCAGACCGAAGTCAAATATCTCGGTCTTATAGTTAGAAGAGAAGGAATTAGGATAGACCCGTCGAAAGTGGCCGCCGTCGCAGAATAGAAGCAACCGACATCCGGAAACACTACGCAAATAAGAGCGTTTCTCGGATTCTGCAGCTACTATCGACGGTTTATTAAGGACTTCAGCAAGATAGCGAGACTACTGAACGAGGCGTTGAAAAAGGAGGCCGCTGGCCTATAGAATAAGAAGTGCATAGAAGCTTTCAACTAACTAAAGGAGGCGGTGGCCTCAGCGCTAGTGCTAGCGCACTTCAGACTAGAAAAGACGATCTACGTAGAGACAGACGCTTCCGACACAGTAACAGCAGGGGTCCTTTCTCAATACACTGACGACGACGAAACGCTCTATCCGGTAGCTTTCTTCAGCAAGTCTATAAATAATGCTAAACGGAACTACGCTATCTATAATAAAGAACTGCTAGCTATTATTTAGGCCTTTAAAGAGTGGAAACCGGAGCTTATAGCTAGACAGAGCACGATCTAGGTCCTTACAGACCACCAGTTACTGACCTACTTTATCAAGACGCAGAAGCTATTACGCCGCCAAGCCCGGTAGGCAGCCTACTTATCCGGGTTCGACTTTAAGATCACTTATCGACCTAGAGCTTAAAATGGAAAGGCTAATGCGCTAACGAGAAGAGAAGGAAAGACTAGCCAAGCGAAGGAAGATCCGAACATGTTTCAGAAGGTGCTAACAGAACGAATAGTAGACGCCGAGGTGTTGAAAGAGGTAGGGATCTGTACGGTGGAGCCGCCGAATAAAGAAGAGACGCTACACGAGAGAGTGGAACGGCTTAATCAGCAGCAGAAGCTCGGCAAAACCGGCTTAGGGAAACTAATTGTTCTGGAAGAACTGATTACAGAGGTTATCCAGCTGGTTTATAGCTCTACAGACGTTGGCTACGCAGGATCGAAGAAGACAATAGAAGCAATAAGGACGACCTACTAGTTTCCGCGAATCTTCGAGCGGATACATCGGTTCATTACTAACTGTTACGTGTGCCGAGCAGCGAAGCTACGTTACGGCCTTCCGGCCGGCCTGCTAAAGCCACTTCTAATCCCTAAGAAACTATAGCAGCATATTACAATAGACTTCGTAACCGGCCTGCCGGATTCCGATAGGTACGATGCCACGCTTAATGTAGTGGATCGACTAAGCAAGGAACGTTATTTCATCCCCTGTCAAGCTAAGGATAAAGGAACTACTGCAGAAGAAACGACGAGAATGTTGATCCAGCACGTATAGAAGCACTACGGGCTGCCGGACACTATTACTACGGATAGGGGTCCTCAATTTACCGCAGAAGTATAGAAAGCCATCAACTAAGCCCTTGGAATTCGTAGAAAGCTCAGCACGGCCGCTTACCCTTAGACCGACAGACAGTCTAAAGTGGCTAACCGTAAGATAGAAAAGTATCTACGAATCTTCTGCAGCTATTATTAAGAAGGATAGGTTAAGGTGTTGCCGATAGCCGAATTCTACGCCAATTTAGCACAGTCGGAAGCTACCTTACTGGCGCCGTTTAAGATAACATATAGTTATCTTCTGAGGATAAGCTTTTAACTACCGAGCGAACCCAGCTCTTTAGAACTCTCTACCGCCACCTCGTCGAAGAGAATAGCCGCGGCGGCGGCAGAAGCGCTCCAATCCCAGATAGAAGAAGCGATTAAGGTAGCAAAAGAAGCGATAGAATCAGCTTAGAAAAAGATAGTAACTTGAGCTAATAAAAAGAGGTTACTAATAGAATTCGAGGAAGGCCAAAAGGTATAGCTTAACACGAGGAGCCTGAGGCTGAAAGGCAACGCGAAGCTCAACCCTCGCTACGTAGGTCCGTTCAAGATAATGGAAAAGAGGTCGCCGGTAACCTACCGGCTCCAGCTGCCGAAATCGTTCTGGATCTACGATGTCTTTTATTCGGATCTACTAAGCCTAGACCCTAAGGATAGTCTTCCGGATTAGGGGTTCGCCGAACCCCCACGAATCGAAATAGACAGAAAAGAAGAAGAACAGGAAGTTCATAATGTTATAGACGTAAGAAGACAAAGGGGATCTATCGAAGCGAGGATATTATAGAAAGGATAGCCGGAAGACTATAAATGGTATCCGGCCGAGAACCTACGGAATTCGGCGGAGCTGCTAAGAGAATTTTACGCCCAGAACCCGAAGAAGCCGAGGCCTAAGTAGCTCGACGGTTGAAAAGAAGGCCAAGTCCGCTCCATCGGCAAGGAAGCCGAAGAAAACGATCGTAACGGTCGCTTCGCCGGAGTCTTTAGATCGGCCACCACCTATCTTCGCATTAGCAGGAAGCTCGCCGATGCTATAAATCGGCGTCGACGCCTCCAGCCCTGCGGTAGGCAAGGTCTTTAGTAGAGAAAAAAAAAGAAGAAGATAAGGAGCCGCAGATGGATCTATATAGATCTATACGGTGGCGTACGGACCGGTTACGCTGCAGCTCTAGTGACCGCTGGCTCCGATTAGATAGCTCTGATCAGATAGAACAGATCAGATGGACGCCAAGTAAAGACGCCAGATAGTAACGGTGTAAAAAAAAAAAGAAAAGAGGACGAACAGATAAGTAAGCGGTCGAGGGCGACCGCTAATAAGGGAGGGGGGTAGTGTTGCGGCGGCAGAAAGGGGTGGGACTGAGTAATAGGGTGGACCCTTGGAATTTCGGCTCGGCCCTTCTAGACTGAGCCGGGCCTTGGCACGCCACCCCTAAAGCTCTCGCCTACCACTACATAGATTCCTTTCCCTCCTTAGTCCGAGATATAGTTATCAAAAAGGCCGTATTGAATTATATCTGCGTGCCCAGATCAACTATTATAAGTAGTAACGTTAGGGAGTTTGCTCTTAGGGGTCGGGGTGTAGGCTATCGTGTTCGTTGTCGTAGGGGTCGAATCGCAATCGGACGCCCTAAGCTGTCGTAGCTCCTGTTCCTGTTAGGAAATTATTGCAGCCTAGTAGCTTACTTGTTGTTCGAGCTGCCTCTTGTGTTCCAGCAGCTCCTCGTACGCGCAGTGCATCTGTCCCTGTATAGCTATAGGTTCTATAGAGATGTCGCTGTCTATCTTCGTTACATTACTGCAGTTACTAACAGTAAGATTAGTTCCTAATGTAAGGGCTTAAGAATCTTAGTTTAGAAACTTAAGGTTAGGTATCTATATAAAGGAACTAATAGGCAGTTCCTTCGTCGTCTGCTGCTGTACAATTTGTACCTACGAAGCTAAGCTAGCAATTTCCCTCTATATAGGGATGCAAGGTTTGCACTCTATATAGAGGGTCGGGAGTTTCCCTCTATACAGTAGTATAGAGTTGTCCCTCTATTTAAAGGGGCAGCAATTCCCCTCTGTGCAGAGCTATAGGATTCCCCCTCTGTACAGGAGTAGGGTCCTGTCGGTAACTCCGTATAGAGTGTAGGGTCGTACTAGCGCCGCTAAGTCGCAGTTCTTAGGGCGACGGCTGGCTTAGGTCTAGGACCTAGGCTGGACGGCGTCCCCTAAGAACAGGTTAGGGTATAACCTAATATTAGGAAAGCTATAGATAGAGCGCTAGTAGGGCAAGCTAGACGTCGGACGAGGGCGCCTGTACCTAGCAGCAACGATGCAGAGGCTCCGAGATTAAGGGAGAGTCCTATAGGGCAGCAACGCGAAGCCCGAAGTCAACACTGCGACTACAGACATTAAGAAGGTATTAGCGTCTAAGAAAGCGACGGATCCCTATACGAAACTCCTATTAGAATACGTAGGATACCTAGGCCTCTTCGAGCCAAAATCAACCTCGAAACTGCCCCTATACCGAGGATAAGGAGTTGACTACGACATCTATCTAGAGCCCTATCCGGATAGGAGTCTGCCCGAAGTACTGTACGGCCTACTGTACGGCATGTCCTCTAGAGAACTCCTAGTACTGCGCAAGACACTGGACGACCTACTTGCTAAAGGTTTTATTCGCGCAAGTATATTATCTGTAGGAGCCCTAGTGCTGTTTGTCTATAAAGAAGGCAAGGTCGGCTTGCGTTTTTGTATAGATTATAGAGGCATTAACGCAATTACTAAGAAGGACCAGTACCCCCTGCCCCTAATTAAGGAGATCCTTAGACAGATCAGCAAGGCAAAGTAGTTTACTAAGCTCGACGTAGTTTTGGCCTTCTACAAGATATAGGTTAAGGAAGGCTATAAATAGATAACTGCCTTCTGTACGAGATATAGTCTTTTCGAGTAGCTTGTTACCCTCTTTGGCCTTGCCAACGTACCGGCAACCTTCTAGAGGTACATTAACAGGTCCCTATAAGGGCTACTAGACGACATCTGTTCTATATACCTCGACGATATACTAGTATTTACGGACGGTACCTATATAGACTATGTACAGGACGTTAAGAGGATATTAGATCGACTACAACAGGCTGGATTGTACCTCGACATCGACAAATATAAATTCGGTGTACAACGTACGAAATACTTAGAGTTTATTATCGAAGCAGGGAAAGGCATTAGCATAGACAGGAAGAAAATTAATGCTATTAGGCAATAGAAGCCCCCTACAAGTGTTAAGGGCATACAGGAATTCCTTAGGTTCGCCAACTTCTACCACTAGTTTATACGGAACTACTCGGAGATCGTACGCCCCCTAGTCGAGCTAATATATAAGGACAAACAGTTTAAGTAGACAGATAAGTGTAATAGAAGCTTTAACAGACTAAAGGAGCTCTTTACTACAGGGCTAGCGCTTGCCGCCTTCGATCCGGAACGTACGACGATACTAGAAACCGACTCCTTAGAGTATTGCATAGGAGGTATCCTGTTACAGGTAGGCTTAGACGGACTCCTATACCTATACGTATACTTCTCTAAGAAGAACTCTCTAGCTAAATGCAACTACCCTATCTACGACAAGGAATTGCTAGCAGTCGTATAGTGTTGTAAGGCGTAGGATAGAGAACTCCGCTCGGTTCCTAAGCTCCTCGCCCTAACCGACTATAAGAACCTCGAGTACTTTACATAACCCTAGAAGCTGTCTAAGAGGTATATACGATAGGCGATGTACCTGAGCCGCTTTAATATAAGACTCTAGTACTATAAAGGCAAGGACAACAGCAGGGCCGACGCGCTATCTAGATAGGATTAGGATATGCTAACAACGTACAATAACGACTAGCTAAAATTACAGACATTCTAGATGTTTAAGGAGGAACTAGGCGAGGAGACTATCTGCCTAGCGGCGACATATATATAGGAACCCTAGCTACAGGCGTAGGAAGAGGCAGTAGAAAAGGACGAAGTCTACTAAGGAGTTCGTATAGCGATCTAAGGAGGACAGCGGAAGCTCCTAGCAGAGCTCTACCTTAAGGTGTTAGTAGCAGAGTACACAGTAGACAAGGAGAACAACCTAAAGTTCAGGAATCGGATTTAGGTCCTAGCAGACGATGTAAGGGCTTAAGAATCTTGGTTCAGAAACTTAAGGTTAGGTATCTATATAAAGGAACTAATAGGGAGTTCCTTTATCGTCTCCTGCTGTACAGTTTGTATCTACGAAGCTAAGCTAGCAATTTCCCTCTATATAGGGATGCAAGGTTCGCACTCTGTATAGAGGGTCGGGAGTTTCCCTCTATATAGTAGTGCAGAGTTTTCCCTCTGTTTAGAGGGGCGGCAATTCCCCTCTATATAGGGCTATAGGATTCTCCCTCTGTATAGGAGTAGGGTCCTGTTAGTAACTCTATATAGAGAGTAGGGTTATGCTAGCGCCGCTAAGTCGCAGCCCTTAGGGCGACGGCTAGCTTAGGTCTAGGACCTAGGCTAGATAGCGTCCCCTAACAATACCCCCCTCTCTTCTTATAGTACTTCCTTTGTATAATAGCGTATTATATACCCTTAGCTCTTAGGGTTCCTCTAGCAGATAGCGCTTTCCTGTCTCTGCCTAGGTACCTGTCTATCGACCTTACTCTCTACTATTAAAACCTTGGACTTGTCCTCCTAGATCCTATAGCTAGGGCAGAGGAGGATCTGTAGGCAGGGAAGGCAGGTAGTGCTAGATCGCTTCTACCTAAACTTAATCGATTCTGTTTGCTACTTTAAGGATACCGAGGCTAAGGCAGAGGAGGCCTATAAACAGTTATAAAGGTGTAGGAGGTGCTCGGTCCTGTCTGTTCGTTCCCCTCCTACCCTCTAGCCCCTAGCTATGTACTCTACGTCCTAACCGTATAGTCTAGCGCCGCTAGGCTATCTAGCTCTGTCTCTGTACCTTAGTCGTTGTCTAGAGTTTACTCCTAGGTAGAGGTTCCTGTCTCTGTCCAGTTATCTAGTAGGCTGTCGCTCGTATAGGCCCTAGGTCGTAGTTGCCTTGTTTGTCCTCCCTTATACGGTTGTAGCAGCCGCCCTAGTTGCTATTGCCCTATATAGCAGGCAGCTACTAACCTATATATAAACCCTTTCCCCCTTCTCTTTCTCTCTTCTTCTCTTTCTCCTTTATTTCCCTATCTACTACCTGTCCGCCTAGCCGTCCGCTACTACTACTATTACTACTACTAGCTACTACTAGTTACTACTAGTTACTACTACTAGCTACTACTACTAGCTACTACCGTTATGCTATGCATCCCGTCTAATCGTTCCCGCTGTAGTTCTCTCGTAGTTGCTAGCTCTTCTTCCGCCTGTCTAGCTAGTGTCCCTTCCTATTTTTACCTCTAGCAGTAGAGTGCCTAGCTCGACTAGCAACTTCGCTTCTAGTTTGTATAGGTCCCTGTCTTCTATATAGTCTAAGCTAACGTCTTAGGTACTATATCTAATAGTAGCTAGGTGTTGCTAAGCTACCCTTCTACTTTTTCTAGTACTAGGGCCCCTACCGGCCGGGAGGCGATTAAGATTCTAGATATAGAGTTGGCTGCCTTAGTCCTAGGGGTAGTAGCTAGTAAGCTACCTTAAGGTAGCATACGAAAGCTTTTAGACAGTGTTGCTCTCGTTCCCCTCCTACTTCTACTCTTATTACTAACTGTCTCCTAGCTGTTCTCTTCCTCCTGCCTCCTTTTATATAGTATAGTATTAGTAGGATCCGGTAGTGTCCTATGTCTTAATTCCCGATCCTTCGACAACCTAAGTTGCTAGCGGCTGCTCTATACCTAGGGTAGATCGTACCCCCTTTGCTATATAGCGCAGTGTTACTGTAACTAGGTAGGGGGATAGTTCTCCTCCTACCTGTCCAGCGTAGTTATGTCCTACAGGGCCTTGTACAGTTCCTATATCGGTTCTGCCTACCCTCTCTATTTAACTAGGTACTCTATCCTCTTCCGTTTCCTTCAGCTCTTAAGGATTCCTTCTACCTTGTACTCTTCCTAGCCCTTAGTTATAATCGCTAGTAGGCGCGTATTATCTATCGTCTAGTGCGGCAGGGGGTCCGTGTTCGCTGGCTATACGAGGTCTATATAGAAGACTAGGTAGATCCCTAGGGGAGTGTTAAGTCGTATAGTGTATGTTCTTACCGGTCGGACTACTGTAAACTTCCGGTTCTTCTAATCTAGCTTCTTATTCGGCTAGTCCGTACAGATGTTACGCTAGTTTAACTAGACCTTATCTCCTGCCTCGTATCTTGGTATAGCCTGCTGTCCCTTATTGGCCTGCTCTTCTGCATTCTGTTAAGCTATAGCTAGACTCGCTTTCGCCTATTGGTAGGCGTTCGTAATCGTCGGTACGATAGCTTCTCCCTGCTAAATTAGGGATTGTATAGGTTGCAGGGTGTTACTACTTAGGGTCGGCAGGAGCAGGGAGTAGTCGTAACCGTAGGCTATAAAGAAGGGGGACAATCCTGTAGTATTAGCTATACAGCTGTTAATAGCTAGCTTTGCTATAGGGAGAAGGCAGTTCTAGTTCGTCTAATTATAGTCGACGTATGTCCGGAGGTACGCTTCCAACGTCGAATTAACCCTCTCTGTTGTACTGTCTGTCTACAGGTGCTATACGGTTAGTAGGTAACGTTCTACATTTAGTAACTAACATACCCTAGCCTAGAGCTGGCTCGTAAACTATGTACCCCGGTCTAATACAATTAATATGGGGAATCCGTGCTTGCCAAATGTCGTCTACATAAAGGTCTAGGCAGTGTCCTTAGCTACAATAGAGTCTATCCCTTCTAGTATTACCCCCTTCGTTAGCTTGTCTGTAACTACTATAATATTCCGCCGTCCGTCGCTCTTAGGGAGGTCTGTAATAAAGTCTACTATTAGGTCTTGCTAGGGCCGGTCCGGTATCCGTAAGAGTTTTAGTAGCCTATGCTTTAGTTTACGCTAGGGCTTCGTTCGTCTGCAGACATCGCAGTTCTGTACGAACCTACAGATGTCCTTAGCTATCGCCGGCTAGTAGTAGTCCCTAGCAACAATGCTGTACGTCTCCTTGCGCCCTAGGTGCCCGGTTGCTATAGAATTATGCGCCCGTTGTATTAAGCTCGTACAGAGCTTCTCGTCTGCCGGGACCTAAATCCGGTTCCTAAACCTTAGGTTGTTCTCCTCGTCTACTAAACATTCCGCTACCGACACCTTAAGGTAAAGCTCTGCTAGGAGCTTCCGCTGTCCTCTTTAGATTGCTGTATAGGCCCCTTAGTATACGTCGTCCTTTCCTACTGCCTCTTCCTATACTTGCAGTTAGGGTTCCTATATTTATGTCGCTGCTAGGCGGATAGTCCCTTCGCCTAGCTCCCTCTTAAACATCTAGAATGTCTGTAATTTTAACCGGTTGTCCTCGTACGTCGTTAGCATATCCTAGTCCTATCTAGATAGCGTATTAGCCCTGCTGTTGTCCTTACCCTTACGATACTAGAGTCTTAGAATAAACTAGCTTAGGTATATTGCCTATCGTACGTGTCTCTTAGACAGCTTCTAGGGCTGCGTAAAGTACTCTAGATTCTTATAGTTAGTTAGGGTAAGGAACTCGGGAACCGAGCAGAGTTCTCTATCCTACGCTTCGCAACACTGTACGACTGCTAGCAATTCCTTATTGTAGATAGGATAGTTGCACTTAGCTAGGGAGTTCTTCTTAGAGAAGTATACGTATAGGTGCAGAAGTTCGTCCGAGCCTACTTATAACAGGATACCTCCTATATAGTACCCTAAGGAGTTAGTTTCTAGTATTATTGTACGCTCTAGGTCGAAGGCGGCAAGCGTTAGTCCTATAGTAAAGAGCTTCTTTAACTTGTTAAAGCTCTTATTGCACTTATCTATCTACTTAAACTGCTTGTCCTTATATGTTAGCTTAACTAGGGGGCGTACGATTTCTGAGTAGTTCTGTATAAACTAGTAGTAGAAGTTAGCAAACCTAAGAAATTCCTGTACGCCCTTAACGCTTGTAGGAGGCTTCTATTGCTTAATAGCATTAATCTTCTTCCTGTCTATACTAATGCCTTTCCCTACCTTGATAATAAAACCTAGGTATTTCGTATACTGTACACCAAATTTACATTTGTTGATACTAAGGTATAAGCCAGCCTGCTGCAGTTTATTTAATACCTTCTTAACGTCCTATATATAATCTGTATAAGTGCTGTCTGTAAAACCCAGGGTATCGTCGAGGTACACCGAGTAGATGTCGTCTAGTAGCTCTTGCAGGGACTTGTTAATGTACCTCTAGAAGGTTGCCAGTACATTAGCAAGGCTAAAGGGGGTAACAAGCTACTTAAAAAGACTATATCTCGTACAAAAGGCTGTTATCTATTTATAGCCTTCCTTAATCTATATCTTGTAGAAAGCCGAGACTACTTTAAGCTTAGTAAACTACTTTGCCTTGCTAATCTGTCCGAGAGTCTCCTTAATAAGGGGTAGGGAGTACTAGTCCTTCTTAGTAGTCGCGTTAATGCCTCTATAGTCTATATAGAAACGCAAGCCGGCCTTCCCCTCCTTATAGACAAACAGTACTAGGGCTCCTACGGACGAGGTACTTGCCTAAATAAAACCTTTAGCAAGGAGGTCGTCCAGTGTCTTGCGTAGTACTAGGAGTTCCCTAGAGGACATTCTGTACAGCAGGCCGTACAGTAACTTAGGTAGACTCCTATCTAGACGGGTCTCTAGCTAGTTGTCGTAGTTAATCCCTTCTCCTCGGTGTAGCGGCAGCTTTAAGGCCGACTTTGGCTCGAAGAGGTCTAGGTATCCTGCGTATTCCCTTAGGAGCTTTGTATAGGGGTCCGTCGCCTTCTTAGGCGCTAATACCTTCTTAATGTCTGCAGTCGCAGTGTTGATTTCGGCCTTAGCGTTGTTACTCTGCGGAGCCCTCCCTTAGTCTTAGAGCCTCTGCTTTATCGTAGTGTTAACTTGAGCCTTAGCATTGCCGCCCTACGGGACCCTCCCTTCGTCTCGGAGCCTCTGCTTCGTCGCTGCTAGGTACAGCCGTCCTCGTCTAACGTCTAGCTTGCCCTGCTAGCGCTGTATCTATAGTTTCCCTAATATTAGGTTATACCCTAACTTGTCCTGTACGACATAAAGGTATAAGTCCTGCTTATAGTGTCCCTAAAGCTCTATCGTTACTTTCACTATATAGGTAATGTTCAGTCCTCGCCCAGTAATTTCTAGTATACGTATAGGTACGGTAGGGGTCGTCTTAATATAGTGTCTCTATACGAAGTCTTCGCTAATTACTCTGTACACTAAACATCCTATATTAATTAATGTCCGCGCCGTTGCGGACCCGTTTAGCGTAGGCCGTACGAGAAACGGCGTAGTCGTTATGTAGTTGCTCTTAAAAGATAGCTAAGTAGTGCTTTGATTTAGCAATCTATCTCGTATACGCCTCTAGTAGAGCCTTCGCTTAGAGGCTACTCTTTTCCCAACTCGTTGTCGTCTAAGTAGGACTCTTAATCCTCTTGTTAGGGCACCGCAGTTGCTACCCTTACAGTGGTCGGCCGTCCTCTAGGTCTCTCTACTAGCAAAAGTCTGCAATTCCGTACAGTATAGCCTATCTTGCTATACCTATAGCAGCTCCCTTCTGCTCGCCTCTTGTTAAGGGTAGCTATATCTACCTACTGTGCCCTTTTAGTAGCAGCCCTTAGCTATACAGTAATGGCTGCCGCTACCCTTATCGTTATTGGTTCCTAGTCTATAGCGTCCGTCTGCTGCTAGAGGGGTTGTCGTATCTTATAAGCACAGCTTATCCGTCCGAGCCTGTACTGCTAGTCGTCGACTATCCTAAGGAGATTACAGAATTCCTCGTACGTAGCTAGTCGCATTACGCCTACTAGTCCCGTTATAATCTCTTTAGAGAGGCCTACCTCTAAGGTAGCAATTTTTATCCTATCCTCCTATTAGAGTCCTTCTGCCTCTGCTAGAGTCTGGTCGTATTCTGCGAGGAACTCTTATATAGTCTTGCGTCCTTGCTTTATCGTATTAACCTGTATAAGTGCTTAGCTGTTACAGTCTAGATCCTTGTAGCTCTTGTTAAGAGCTGCCTAGAGCATCGTCGTCGTAGCTATTGCTAAGTTAGCAATAGCCGTCTCGTAGTATAGCAGAATCCGTACTACCGCCCTGCCCTTTAACCTCCTTAAGAGGTACCCTACCTTGTCTAGCTCGGTCGGGTATGCTCCTAAGTCGACTAGAAGCTTAGAGTGCATCTAGCTAGCCTAGGAGGGGTACTCGGCCGGGGCCTTACTATTGTAGGTAGTAACATTAGGGAGTTTGCTCTTAGGGGCTAGGCTGTAAGCCGTCGTGTTCGTCGTCGTCGTAGGGGTCGGATCGCAATCGGACGCCCTAAGCTGTCGGAGCTCCTGTTCCCATTAGGAAATTATCGCAGCCTAGTAGCTTACTTGCTGTTCGAGCTAGGTCTTGTATGCTAGCAGCTCTTTGTACGCGCAGTGCATCTGATCCTGTACAGTCGCAGGTCCTATAGGGATGTCGCTGTCTATCTTCGTTGTATTACTGCAGTTACCGACAGTAAGATTAGTTCCTAATGTAAGGGCTTAAGAATCTTAGTTTAGAAACTTAAGGTTAGGTATCTATATAAAGGAACTAATAGGCAGTTCCTTCGTCGTCTCCTACTATACAATTTGTACCTACGAAGCTAAGCTAGCAATTTCCCTCTATATAGAGATGCAAGGTTTGCACTCTATACAGAGGGTCGGGAGTTTCCCTCTATACAGTAGTGCAGAGTTTTCCCTCTCTTTAAAGGGACGGCAGTTCCTCTCTGTATAGGGCTATAGGATTCTCCCTCTATATAGGAGTAGGGTCCTGTCGGTAACTCTGTATAGAGGGTAGGGTCGTGCTAGCGCCGCTAAGTCGCAGCCCTTAGGGCGACGGCTGGCTTAGGTCCAGGACCTGGGCTTGACAGCGCCCCCTAACAGACGAGAAGCTCTATACAAGCTTAATATAACCGGCGTATAATTCTATAGCAACTAGGCATCTAGGGCGTAAGGAGACGTACAGTATTGTCGCTAGCGACTACTACTAGCTGGCGATAGCAAAGGATATCTGTAGGTTCGTATAGAACTGCGATGTCTGCAGACGGACGAAGCCCTAGCGTAAACTGAAGCACAGGCTGCTGAAACCCCTACCAATACCGGACCGGCCTTAGCAAGACCTAACAGTAGACTTTATTACAGACCTCTCTAAGAGCGACGGACGGCAGAACATTATAGTAGTTACGGACAAGCTAACGAAGGGGGTAATACTAGAGGGAATAGGCTCTACTACAGCTAAGGACACTACTTAGGCATTTATATAGACGACGTTTAGTAAGTACGGACTCCCTAGGTCAATCGTATCGGACTAGGGTACACAGTTTACGAGCTAGCTCTAGGCAAGGGTCTGCCAGTTGTTAAACGTAGAACGTCGCCTATTAACTGTATAGCACCTGCAGACAGACGGCGCGACGGAGAGGGTCAATTTGACGTTAGAAGCGTACGTCTAAGCGTATGTCGACTATAACTAGACAAACTAGAACCGCCTCCTCCCTATAGCAGAATTGGCTATTAACAGCTGGATAGCGAACGCTACAGGACTGTCCCCCTTCTTTATAACCTATAGATACGACTACTCCCCGCACTTAACAACCCTAAGCAGTGCTAACCTACGCCCTGTACGATCCCTGATTTAGCAGGGAGAAGCTATTATACGAACGATTACGAACGCCTAGCAATAGGCGAAAGCGAGTCTGGCTATAGCTTAACAGAATGCAGAAGAGCAGGCTTACAAGGGACGGCAGGCTGCACTAAGGTACAAGGCAGGAGATAAGGTCTAGCTAAACCAGTGCAACATCTGTATAGATTAGCTAAGCAAGGAACTAGATTAGAAGAACCGGAAGTTAACAGTAATCTGGCCTGTAGGGATATATACTGTACAACTCGACACTCCTCTAGGGATCTACCTAGTCTTCTATATAGACCTCGTACAGCCGACATATATAGACCCCCTCCTACACTAGACAACGGACGACGTACGCCCCCTAGCGATTATTACTAAAGACTAGGAGGAGTATAAAGTAGAAGAAACCCTTAAGAGCTGGAAGAAGCGGAAGAAGATAGAATATCTAGTTAAATAGACAGGTTAGGCAGAGCCTACATAGGAGCTATACGAGGCTCTCTAGGATATATAGGCACTAGACAAGTAGGAGGAGAGACACTCTAGTAAACGGTCGCAGTAACACTGTACTGTATAGGGTAGGACAGATAGCAGCTGCAAGACGGGGCAGCTACAAGTAATACTAGGCGACTACAGCCTAGACCGGGCAGCTATAAGAGACGTTAGGCAGCTACAGACAGGATTAGGCAGCTGCAGGCAAGACTAGGAAGCTGCAAAGGAGGGGCAGGAATCGAGGGGAACTAGAGACATCTATCCCTAAGAATATAAAAGAAGAGACGACACTAGGGAACCTGCAAGAAGTATAGCATAGGTATAGGAAGTAGGGGAAGGAAGAAGAATAGGAATAGAGCTAGTATAGGGTGGGGCGGGACTGTACGAGATAACCGGCCTGTCTAAGGCTGTACGGACGACCGCTAGGTAAACGACTACTACCCTACCCTACAGACGTAACGGCCGGGAACATCTACCTAGGAGCTAAAACCCGGACAGCGACCGAGATATAGGGACAAAGCCGGACAGCCCGCTGCCGCCAGACTGTACGGATAGGACACGGAGTGCACAGCTAGAGCTATAAAATAGGAGATAAACGGACGAGGGATAAGAGACAGGTAAATAGACAGGTAAAGATAGAACAGCTTACCTGCATACAGGATAAAAGGCAGGTAAAATAGGGAGACTGCGAACATAGGAATAGTAGACCAGACAGGACCGAGCGACTCCTGCACCTTTATAACTGCTTGCAGGTCCTCCTCTGCCTTAGCTTTGGCATCCTTAAAGCGACAACCGGATTCGTTTAAGATTAGGTAGAAGCGATCTAGCACTACCTGCTTTCCCTGCTTACGGATCCTCCTCTGCCTTAGCTTCGGGATCTAAGTAGACAGGCCTAACGCTACATTAGCGTAGAGGGAGGGGGGGAGACCTAGGACGAAGGGTAGCTACATAACTACGAGCTATAGGGGGTAACAGCAAACGAGCAACTGCTACCCGAGGCCCTAGCAACAACAGAGAGGGCACCTAGCGGGCATTGCCGACTAGCAAGTGCTCGGACGACAGTCGACTTTACGGACAACTAGACGAGCGTAGGCGAGCGCTATTTAGAAAGGGAACGCTACAAGCGATTGTGCGACACGACGGCGTACAGGGACGAGACTACGAGGAAGGAGGGGGGTAATGTTAGGGGCGCTGCCCTGCCAGGTCCTGTACCTAAACTGGCCGTCGCCCTAAGGATTACGACTTAGCAGCGCTAGCACGACCCTACCCTCTGTATAGAGTCGCTAGTACGACCCTACCCTCCTTACAGAGTCAGAATCCTATAGCCCTATACAGAGGGAAATGGCCGTCCCTCTATATATAGGGAAAACTCTGCATCCCTATATAGAGGGAAACTTATAGCCCTCTGTACAGAGCGAAACGCCTATACTCCTGTATAGAGGGAAATTGCTAGCTTAGCTTCGTAGGTACAAATTGTGCAGCAGCGGACAACGAAGGAACTGCCTATCAGTTCCTTTATATAGATACCTAGCTTTAAGTTTCTGAACCAAGATTCTTAAACCCTTACATTTAACCTAGAGACGCTCTAAGTAACTTGCCTAGACGTTACTACCTTGCTTACCGCTCTCGACTCGGCCTTTAGTAACCTATACTGCAAGTCTATAGCCTAACAGTTAATCCAGACCCTTTAGCAAACTAACAAGCTATTCTCCGACTACTATGCACAATTCTTACAGGAAATAGGATACTGCGAGTACGATACGGAAGCCCAAAAGTTGGCTTTAGTTACTGGCCTAAGCACTGAACTTCTTACCAAACTAGAGGATTAAGAGCACAAATATTTGTTATTTTACGAACTGGTTACCCTCTGCCAACGCCTCGACAGTTGTCGAAACCTGCTCTTAAACATTATTAAGGTACGCAGTAACCTACTTAACAACTGTACGAGTCAGCGTCCTGTTTTAACTCTTCCTACCTTTACCTAGAACTAAACTAATCCTCCCTCGGCCCTACGACTTCTTCCTGTTAACAGCGACCCTATAGACCTTAGCTTAGCTAAGCTTTAAGACGGTCGACTTACGTAAGAAGAAAAGCAGCGTCGCTGCAACCAACGCCTCTGTATAAACTGTAGTAACCTAAACTATATTGCTATTAACTGCCCGACTCTAGCTAATCGCTGTACTAAGGCAGGAACCCCTCTTAGATTCTCTGCAGCAGCCCCTGCACTAAAGGACAACAATAAGGACTGGGAAAACGCCTAAGTCTGTTAACAAGATGCCTAATAGACAGGCATTTAGATCGACATTGTGCAATCTCTTCTTCTGCAGTACAATTCTGTGTCGAAGCAGAGGATAAGTTAACTTGTCCTTCCTTTGTAGTTACAGCAAATATCTACACTAAGAAGAATTCTATATACTTAGTACTTACAATAATCGACTGCAGTGCAACTAATAAGAGTTTTATAGACCCTAGACTTGCTAACTCCTTAGGAATCCCTACTTAGAACTTAAGATACCCTAGACCCTTAAAAATGTTTAACGGCAGCGAGGCCTCTATAGAAGGTATAACTTAGATTGCCTACGTTAAACTTCAACTTAGGAACAACTACGAAGAACACCTCTTTTACTTTATTATACCTCTGCCTAACTAGAAAATCATCCTAGGACTGCCTTAGCTAAAGCTCTACAACCTACAGATCAACTAGGATATAGGAAGCCTTTATATAAACTTAGAATATTGCCGAAACTATTGCTATACTTTGACTTAGCTTACTCCTACGAACAGCATAAAAGATTCGATCCTCTAAGTATCCGCAGCTGCTTTCTATATAGCTGCAAAGGAAAAAGAAGCTTAAATCTTTGCTGTGTTAATAGCAGATATTAAGAAAGCCCTTGCTAAGTTTAACGAAAACCAAGAAGCTACTAACCTAGAGAGAAAAGTACTAACAGAATACTACGACTTTCTTAGTGTATAGTTAGTTAAAGAAGCTAACAAGCTACCTCCTTACCGACCCTACGACTACAAGATTAAACTAGAAGAAGGCTAGACACCCCCTTTTAGACCCCTTTATTAAATGTCCTATAAAGAACTCTAAGTCCTGCAAAAGTTCCTATAACAAACCCTCTAGAAAGGCTTTATTTAATCTAGCCGCTCTCCTGCTGCTAGCCCTGTTATATTTGTTAAGAAGCCTAGTAGAGGGCTACGCTTCTATGTTAACTCCTGCAACCTTAACGCTATCTCTAGGAAGAACTGTTATCTAATCCCTCTAATCTAAGAAACACTAGAACGCCTCTCGAAAGTAAAATAGTTTACTAAACTCGATATAATTGAGGCCTTTAACAAGATTCGGATAGCTAAGGGACAAGAATAGTTAACGGCCTTTAGAACTCGGTACGGCTTGTTCGAATCCCTAGTAATGCTCTTTAGAATATATAATGCACCTAGCACTTTTTAAGAATACATAAACGATATACTAAGAGAGTACTTAGACCAATTTGTTACCGCTTACATTAACGATATCCTAGTCTACAGCACAACATTAAAAGAATACTAGGAGCACGTCCGAAAAGTACTAGCAAAACTGGCAGAAGCGGGCTTACATCTAGACATTAATAAGTGCAAATTTTACTAACAAGAAGTTCAGTTCCTTAGCCTTATAATCTTAGACAAAGGTATCCGTATAGACCTAGCAAAGATTCAAGCAATCCTGGACTAGAAGATCCTAAAGACTGTTAAAGAAGTGCAAGGTTTCCTTGGATTTGCTAACTTCTACTGTCGTTTTGTCTAGGGTTTCAGCTTAATAGTAAAACTACTAACTGCTCTAACTAAGAAAGAGGCTAAGTTTAACCAGACTGACTCCTGCTAATACGCATTTAATCTCCTACAGCAACGATTTACTAAAGACCCGATCCTTTAATACTTTAACTTTGACTTAGAAACCCGTATAGAAACAGACGCCTCTAACAGAGCTATTAGAGCAGTCCTCCTTTAACAAAAGCTACCTAACTAGCTATAGCTCCTAGTAGCTTACCTTTTAAAGAAGATGCTACTAGCCGAATACAATTACGAGATCTACGACAAAGAGCTCCTTGCAATCGTTAAGGCATTTAAAGAGTAGCGCCTAGAACTCGATAGTGCAGCCTACCCGACCTAAGTTAGTTTAGACTATAAGAACTTAATTTATCTTATAAAGAGCAAAATCCTTAATCGTAGACAAGCCCGATAGAGCGAATTCCTCTTAAGGTTCAACTTTGTTATTTAATACGCGCCTAGATCTCTTAATTCGAGGGCTAATGCCCCTACCTAGATGCCTAGAATCTATCTAATAGAATCTATCTAATAGATAGAAGAGAAGGCTAGGCAATATGTAACCAAACTATCCTAAAGGCTTATAACCTAAGCAAAGATCTAAAGACCTACCTAAAGGAAGGTATATAATTAATCGCTGCCTCTTTTGCCCTATATCTTGCACCTGCCTTCCTAGAAGATAAAGATTTAGAAAGCGAACTAGACGACAAAACTATTAACACCAAAGATTCTGAAATTAAAGGCTCTGTTACGTCCGACACGAACCGAACGATAAAGAATCGACTAAAGAAGCAAACTACCCTAGAGAACTGCTCCTAATAATTAGAGAAGCTTACGAGTTAGACGAACAAGCTTAAAGACTAATCTAGGCCCTTTAAATAGGTCAGCGTACCTTCCCTAGCTTTTCTCTCTTAGAATATAAACTTAGGGCTAGACTAGTTTACTTCCGCTCTCGTCTTTTCGTTCCTAAAGGTGCAGATAACTTTATACGACCCTATATCCTTAGGACAGTTTACAACCTAGCAGTAGGAGGCTATCTAGAATGATCGAAGCTTTACAAGCTTACCTCCTTTTACTTCTAGTAGCTATCGATATAGAAGCACGTCCGTAAATATAGAAACAACTGCCCTATCTACAAGGCAGCTAAACACGACCGACAAGGTTGCAGCGTTAACCTCGGTAAAGGGGTTACTTAGTAGAGCTCGTCCTTAGTCTCGGATTCTCTGCCTCGTTGCTGCTAGGTACAAACGTCCTCGTCCGAAATCGAGCTTACCTTGCTAGTGCTCTATCTAAGGTTTCCCTAGTATTATTAGGTTATACCCCAATCTGTCTTATATAGCGTAGAGGTATAAGTCTTGCTTGTAGTGCCCTAGTAGCTTAATTGTTACCTTTACTATACAGGTAATGTCCGGTCCTTGCCTAGTAATTCCCTGCATATATAGGTACGGTAGGGGTAGTCTCGATATAGTGTTTCTGTATAAAGCTTTTGCTAAAAACTCTATATACTAAACATCTAGTATTAATTAAGGCTCGTATATAGGCAGATCCGTTTAATATAGGTCGTACGATAAACAGTATAGTCGTTATGTAGGTGCTCTTAAAAGATAGCTAAGTAATGTATTAATATAGTAGCCTATCTCGTATATGCCTCTGGCTAAGCCTTCGCTTAGAGGCTAATCTTTTCCCGATTTATTGTCGTCTAAGGGAACCTCTTAGGCTCCTACTGCTGCTGTTGCTATCCTTATAGTGGAAACCCGTCCTCTAGGTCTCTTAGCCGGTAAGAGACTATAGTTACGTATAGCGTGCTCTGCCTGTCTGCACTATTAACTACTCACTTCCGCCTTTCTTCTGTTAATAGTAGATGCGTCTACGTACTTCGCCCTCTTAGCATCGGCCCTTAGTTATATAGTAATAGCTGCAGCCACTCTCGTTGTCGTTAGTTCCTAATCTATAGCGTCCTATTGCTAGTAGTTAGATAGATATAGTTTGTAGGCGCGACCTATTCGTACAAGCCTGCGCTGCTAGTTATCGACTATCTATAGAAGGTCGCAGAATGCTTTGTACGAGGCCGGCCGGCCGACACCTACAAGGTCCGTTATAATCTCCTTATAGAGGCTAACCTCTAGGGTAGCTATCTTTACCCTATCTTCCTAGAGAAGGCCTCCTACTTCGGCAAGGGTCTAGTCGTATTCTGTAAGGAACTCTCGTACAGGCTTGCGTCCTTGCTTTATAGTGTTAAGGCGTACGAGAGCTTGGTTCTTACACTCCGGGTCCTTGTAGCTCTTGTCGAGAGCTGCCTAGAGAGTCGTCGTCGTTGCCTCTACTAGTCTAGCAATAGCAGTTTTATAGTACGGCAGAATTTGTGCCGCTGCTTTGCCTTTTAGTCTCCTAAAGAGGTACACTACCTTGTCGAGCTTAGCTAGGTACACTACTAAATCGACTAGAAGCTTAGAGCATGTCTAAGCTGCCTAGGAGAGGTACTCGGACAGTAGCCTACTCTCGTAGGTAGTAGCATTAAGAAGCTTGCTTTTGTAAGCCGCTTCGGCTGTTGTGTTCGTTGTTGTAAAGGGTTTAAGAATCTTAGTTCAGAAACTTGAAGCTAGGTATCTACATAAAGGAACTAATAGGCAGTTCCTTCGTTGTCTGCTGCTGTACAATTTGTATCTACAAAGCCAAGCTAGCAATTTCCTACTATGCAGGGGTATAAGGTTTTCTCTCTATACAGAGAGTTAGGAGTTTCCCTCTGTATAGGGATGCAGAGTTTTCCCTTTGTACAGAGGGGTGCCCATTTCCCTCTATATAGGTTGCAGGATTTTCCTCTGTATAGAGGGTAGGGTTGTGCTAGCGCCGCTAAGTCGCAATCCTTAGGATGACGGCCAGTTTAGGTACAGGACCTAGCGGGGCGGCGTCCCCTAACATTACCCCCCTCCCTCCTTGTAGCCTCGTCCCTATACGTTGTCGTGCCGTACGCTCGCTTACAGCGTTCCCTTTGCAATTAGTGTTTGCCTACACTCTCCTAGTTGTCCGTAAAGTCGACCGTCGTCCAGGCACCTACTATCCGGCAATGTCTATTAGATATTCCCTCCTCGTAGGTTGCTAAGGCCTCCTGTAGCAGTTGCCTTGTTTGCTATTGCCCCCTATAGCCTGTAGTTACCCTACGTCCTAGATCTCCCCCCTTCTTTAACGCTGCTACACCTTTGCACTTGTCTATTAGGGTCCCGAAGCCAAGGCGGAGGAGGACCTGCGAGCGGTTATAAAGGTGCAGGAGGCGCTCGGTCCCGTCTAGTTTATCATTTTTTATAGTCGCAGTCTGGACTGTAGGTTAGTAGTAGGAACTTTATATATAGGCCTCTGTAGGGCTCCTGCTGTATAGAGGTAAGCTGTCCCGTCCTTACCTGTCTATTTACCTGTCTATTGTTCTAGCTATGCATTCTGCGTCCAACCCGTACAGTCTGGCGGCGGCGGGCTTTAGGCCGGCTATCTTGGCTCTTGCTTAGGAGAGCTTTGTTATAGGTAATATAGTTGGTATAGGGAAACTGTCCCCTACCTTAACTTTATTATCCAGACGGAAACCCCGTCGTCCAGTTAGGGCGTAAGATCTACAATCTCGTAGTTTTCCGGTGCTTCAATCGCTGGCTGTAGTCTTAAGGGCTTAGGTAGATGTTCCGGCCTGTTGTTGTCTGTAGGGTAGGGTAGTAGCCGTTTACCTAGTAGTCGTCTGTACAGTCTTAGGTGGACCGGTTATCTCGTACGGTCCTACCCTACCCTATACTAGCTCTATTCCTATTCTTCTACCCTTCTCTACTTCCTGCATCTATGCTATGCTTCTTGCAGGTTCCCTAGTGTCGTCTCCTCTTTTATATCCCTAGGGATAGATGTCCCTAGTTCCCTTCTATTCCTGCTCTTCCTTTATAGCTTCCTAGTCCTGCCTGCAGCTGCCTAATCCTATCTGCAGCTGCCTAACGTATCTTGTAGCTGCCTAGTCCTAGCTGCAGCTGTCTAATGTTCCTTGTAGCTATCTAGCCCTGTAGCTGCTATCTGTCCTACCCTGTACAGTACAGTGTTACTGTAACTGTTTACTAGGGTGTCTCTCCTCCTACTTGTCTAGTGCCTATATGTTATAGAGAGCCTCGTACAGTTCCTATATAGGCTCTGCCTAACCTGCTTACTTAACTAGGTATTCTATCTTCTTCCGCCTCCTCTAGCTCTTAACAATTCCTTCTACTTTATACTCCTCCTAGTCTTTAGTTACGATTGCTAGGGGGCGTACGTCGTCCGTCGTCTAGTGCAGCAGGGGGTCCGTATATGCTAGCTGTACGAGGTCTATATAGAAAACTAGGTAGATCCCTAGGGGAGTATTAAGTCGTATAGCGTATGTCCCTATAGGCCAGACTACTATAAACTTCCGGTTCTTCTAGTCCAGTTTCTTGCTTAGCTGGTCTGTACAGATGTTACGTTAGTTTAGCTATACCTTGTCCCCTGCCTCGTACCTTGGTGCAGCCTGTCGTCCCTTGTTGGCCTGCTCTTCCGCCCTCTGTTAGGCTATAGCAAGGCTTGCTTTCTCCTATTAGTAAGCATTCGTAATCGTCCGTACAATAGCTCCCCCCTGCTAAATTAGGAAGCGTACAGGGCGTAAGGTAGTGCTGCTTAGGGTCGGTAGGAGCAGGGAGACGTTATATCTATAGGTTATAAAGAAGGGAGACAGTCCTATAGCGTTAGCTATACGGCCGTTAATAGCCAGCTCCGCTATAGGGAGGAGGCGGTTCCAGTTCGTCTGGTCGTAGTTAACGTATGCCTAGAGGTACGCTTCCAATATCGAGTTAACCCTCTCCGTTGCGCCGTCCGTCTGCAGGTAGTAAGCGGTAGATAGGCGACGTTCTACATCTAACAATTGGCAGACCCTTGCCTAGAGCTGGCTCGTATGCTAACACCTTAAGGTAGAGCTCTGCTAGGAGCTTCAGCTATCCTCCTTAGATCGCTGTATAGGCCCCTTAGTATACATCGTCCTTTTCTACTGCTTCTTCCTACGTATTAGGGGGCGCCGCCTAGCCTAGGTCCTGGACCCGACCTGAGCTAGCCGTCGCCCTAAGGACTGCGACTTAGCGGCGCCAGCATAACCCTACCCTCTGTACGGAACCACCGACAGGACCCTACCCCTGTACAGAGGGAGAACCCTATAGTCCTGCACAGAGGGGAACTGCTGCCCCTCTAAACGGAGGGGAAACTCCCGATCCTCCGTACAGAGTGTGAACCTTGCACCCCTGCACAGGAGGAAATTGCTAGCTTGGCTTCGTAGGTACAAATTGTACAGCAGCGGACGACGAAGGAACTGCCTATTAGTTCCTTTATATAGATACCTAGCCTTAAGTTTCTAAACTAAGATTCTTAAGCCCTTTACATTAGGAACTAATCTTACTGTCGGTAACTGCAGT
The DNA here is from genome assembly GCA_016165855.1 of Pseudocercospora ulei. Lineage (NCBI taxonomy): Eukaryota > Fungi > Ascomycota > Dothideomycetes > Mycosphaerellales > Mycosphaerellaceae > Pseudocercospora > Pseudocercospora ulei. The sequence goes on from JACWNB010000010.1 coordinate 271,009, forward strand.
AATAAAACAAGGATAGACAGCGACATCCCTATAGAAACTACGGCTATAGAGGGGCATATGCACCGCATATACAAGGAGCTGCTGGAAAGCAAGAGGCAGCTCGAGCGACAAGTAAGCTACTAGGCTGCGATAATTTCCTAACAGGAACAGGAGCTACGACAGCTTAGGGCGTCCGATCGCGATCTGACCCCTACGACGACGACGAACATAATAGCCTACACCCCGACCCCTAAAAGCAAACTCCCTAACGTCTCTATATACGATAGTAAGGCTCTAGCCGAGTACCCCTCCTAGGCTGCCCAGATGCGCTCTAAGCTTCTGGTCGACTTAGGAGCATACCCGACTAAGCTAGACAAGGTAGTTTACCTCTTTAGGAGGTTAAAGGGCAGGGCGGTAGCACGAATTCTGCTGTACTACGAGACGGCTATTGCTAACCCGGCAATAGCTACGACGACGATGCTCTAGGCAGCTCTAGACAAGAGCTATAAGGACCTAGACTGCGAGAGCCGAGCACTCCTACGGGTTAATATAATAAAGCAAGGACGCAAGACCGTACGAGAATTCCTCGCAGAATTTGACTAGACTTTGGCAGAAGCAGGAGGTCTCCAATAGGAGGACAGGATAAAAATTACCTCTTTAGAGGTAGGCCTTTCTAGGGAGATTATAACGGGGCTAGTAGGCGTAATGCGACCAGCTACGTATAAGGAATTCTGCGATCTCCTTAGGATAGTCGACGACTAGTAGCGCAGGCTTAGACGGATAAGCCGCGCTTAAGAGATAAGACAACCCCTCCTGCGACAGACGGACGCTATAGACTAGGAACCAACGACGACGAGGGTAGCGGCAGCCGTTACTATACGGCTAAGGGCTGCTACTAAAAGGGCGCAATAGGTAGACATAGCTACCCTTAACAAGAGACGAGCAGAAGGGAGCTGCTACCAGTATAGCAAGATAGGCTATACTGTACGGAATTGCAGGCTTTTGCTAGTAGAGAGATCTAGGGGACGGCCGACCACTACAAGGGTAGCAACTACGGCGCCCTAACGAGAAGATTAAGAGTCCTACTTGGACGACGACGAGTTAGGAAAAGAGTAGCCTCTAAGCGAAGGCTCTGCCAGAGGCGTGCACGAGATAGATTGCCAAATCAAAGCATTACTTGGCTATCTTTTAAGAGCAACTACATAACGACGACGCCGTTTATCGTACAGCTAACGTTAAACAGGTCCGCAACAGCGCGGACATTAATTAACACAGGATGTTTGGTGTACAGAGTAATCAGTAAAGACTTCGTACAGAGACATTAGATTAAGACGACCCCTACGGTACCTGTACGTATGTTAGGCATTTCCAGGCGAGGACCGGACATTACCTATATAGTAAAAGTGACGATAGAGGTACAGGGACACTATAAGCAGGACTTATACCTCTATGTCGTATAGGACAAGTTAGGGTATAACCTAATACTAGGGAAGCCTTAGATAGAGCGCTAGAGGGGCAAGCTAGACGTTGGACGAGGACGGCTGTACCTAGCAGTAACGAAGCAGAGGCTCCGAGACTAGGGAAGGATCTAGCAGGGCGACAGCGCTACGGCCGGAGCGTCGACGAAGCAGAGGCCCTAAGACTAAGGGAAGGCTCTGCAAGGTAACAATGCTAAGGCCGAAATCAACACGGGAACAGCGGACATTAAGAAGGCATTAGCACCTAAGAAAGTAACAGACCCCTGTACGAAGCTCCTAATGGAGTATGCTGAATAGCTGGACCTCTTCGAGCCAAAGTCGGCCTCGAAGCTGCCGCTATACTAAGGAGAAGGGATTGACTATAACATCCAGCTAGAACCCCGTCCGGATAGGGGCCTGCCGGAGGTACTGTACGGACCGCTGTATAGAATGTCCTCTAGAGAACTCTTAGTACTGCGCAAGACACTAGACGGCCTGCTTGCTAAAGGGTTCATTAAGTCAAGTACGTCGTCCGCAGGAGCCCTAGTACTGTTTGTCTATAAGGAGGGGAAGGCAGGATTGCGTTTCTATATAGACTACAGAGGCATTAACGCAATTACTAAGAAGGACTAGTACCCCCTATCCCTTATTTAGGAGACTCTCGGACGGATTAGCAAGGCGAAGTAGTTTACTAAGCTTAACATAGTCTTAGCCTTCTATTAGATACGGATTAAAGAAGGCTGTAAATAGATAACTGCCTTCTGTACGAGATATAGTCTTTTTAAGTAGCTTGTTACCCCCTTCGGCCTTGCTAACGCACTAGTAACCTTCTAAAGGTACATTAATAAGTCCCTATAAGGGTTACTAGACAATATCTGCTCAGTATACCTCGACGATACCCTAGTTTTTACGGACGGCACCTATGCAGATTACGTACAGGACGTTAAGAAAGTGCTAGACCGACTACAGCAGGCTAGCTTGTACTTCGACATCGACAAATGCGAATTCAGTGTCCAGCGTACGAAATACCTAAGTTTTATTATCGAGACAGGGAAAGGCATTAGTATAGATAGAAAGAATATTGATGCTATTAAGCAACAGAAGCCGCCTACGAACGTTAAGGGCGTATAGAAATTTCTTAGGTTTGCCAACTTCTACTGCTAGTTTATACAGAACTACTTAGAGATCGTACGCCCCCTAGTTAAGCTAACGCATAAGGACAAGCAGTTAAAATAGACGGACGAATGCGATAGGAGCTTCAACAAGCTAAAGGAGCTCTTTACTACAGGACCAACGCTTGCTGCCTTCGACCTAGAGCGTACGACAATACTGGAAACTAACTCCTTAGGGTACTGCATTAGAGGTATCCTGTTACAGGTAGGCTTAGACGGACTCCTGCACCTATACGCGTATTTCTCTAAGAAGAACTCCCTAGCTAAGTGCAACTACCCTATCTACGACAAAGAGTTGCTAGTAGTCGTACAGTGTTGCGAAGTATAGGATAGAGAACTCCGCTTAGTGCCCGAGTTCCTCGCCCTAACGGACTACAAGAATCTGGAGTACTTTACTTAGCCCCAGAAGCTGTCCGAGAGGCACGTACAATAGGCAATATACCTAAGCTGGTTTAATGTAAGACTCTAGTATCGCAAGGGTAAGGACAATAGCAGGGCCGATGCACTATCTAGACGGGACTAGGACATGCCAACGACGTACGAGGACGACCAGCTAAAGTTACGAACATTCCAGATATTTAAGGAGGAGCTAGGCGAGGAGACTATCTGCCTGGCGGCGACACACCTATAGGAACCCTAACTGCAAGTATAGGAAGAGGCAGTAGAAAAGGACGAGGTATACCGAGGGGCCTATACAGCGATCTAAGGAGGGCAATAAAAGCTCTTAGCCGAGCTCTATCTTAAGGTGTCGGCAGCAGAGTGCTTAGTAGACGAGGAGAACAACCTAAAGTTTAGGAATCGGATTTAGGTCCCGGCAGACGAGAAGCTCTGTACGAGCTTAATACAACGGGCGTACGACTCTATAGCTACCGGGCACCTAGGGCGTAAGGAGACGTACAGTATTGTCGCTAGGGACTACTACTAGCCGGCGATAGCGAAGGACATCCGCAGGTTTGTACAGAACTGCGATGTGTGCAGACGGACGAAGCCCTAGCGTAAACTTAAACATAGGCTGTTAAAACCCCTACCGATCCTAGACTAGCTCTAGCAAGACCTAACAGTAGACTTTGTTACAGACCTCCCTAAGAGCGACAGACGGCGGAACATTATAGTAGTTACGGACAAGCTAACGAAGGGAGTAATACTAGAGAGAGTAGACTCTATTACAGCTAAGGACACTGCCTAGGCATTTATACGGACGACGTTTAGCAAACACGGTTTCCCTAGGTCGATTGTGTCGGACTAGGGTATGCAGTTTACGAGCTAGCTCTAGGCAAGGGTCTGCTAGTTGCTAAAGGTAGAATGTCGCCTTTTAACTATATAGCACCTGCAGACAGACAGGGCAACGGAGCGGGTTAATTCGACGTTGGAAGCGTACCTCTGAGCGTACGTCGACTATAACTAGACGAACTGGAACCGACTCCTCCCTATAGCAGAGCTAGCTATTAACAGCCGTACGGCCGATGCTACCGAAGTGTCCCCCTTCTTTATAGCCTATAGATATAACTATTCCCTGCTCTAACCGACTCTAAGGGATAACACCCTGCGCCCTGTACAATCCCCAGTTTAGCAGGGAGAGGCTATCGTACAGACGATTACGAATGCCAATTAATAGGCGAAGGCGAGTCTAGCTATAGCTTAACAGCATACGGAAGAGCAGGCCAACAGGGGACGACAGGCTGCACCTAGGTATAAGGCAGGGGATAAGGTCTAGCTAAATTAACGACATACCTATACAGACCGGCTAAGCAAGAAATTGGATTAGAAGAACAGGAAGTTTACAGTAGTCCGACTAGTAGGGACATACGCTGTACGACTAAACACTCCCCTAGGGATTTATCCAGTCTTCTATATAGACCTTGTACAGCCGGCGAACACGGACCCCCTACTGCACTAGACGACAGACGACGCGCGCCTACCTGCAATTATCACCAAGGGCTAGCAAGAGTATAAAGTAGAAGGGATCCTTAAGAGCCAAAGGAAGCAGGGGAAGGTAGAGTACCTAGTAATATAGAGAGGATAGGCAGAGCCTACGTAGGAACTATAGGAGGCTCTATAGGACACAACTGCACTGGACAGGTAGGAGGAGAACTGTTGCAGCGGTGGAAAGAGGTAGGACAGGTTAATAAGGTGGACCCTAGATTTCGGCTCGGCCCCTTCCGGGATTTAGGCTCCGGAACGGACCGAGCCGGGCCTTGGCACCACCACTACGAAAGCCCACTACTACTACTACATAGGTTCCTTTCCCTCCTCAGTTCGAGATATAGTTATTAAAAAGGCCGTATTAAATCATATCTGCGTGCCCGGATTATTATATCTCGAACTCACTCTCTACACACCCCGCGCTGCGCGAAAGGGCCCGTCGAACCATCCGGAAACCCGAATAACGCACGCGCGCCCACACCAACAACAACCCCCAGCACCGTAAGAAGATAGAAGGCTTCTCGACGGTAGAGAGCGGCGTAACAGGCCGCCGCGGAAAGAGAAAGACTGACAGAGCGAGTAGGCGCTCCAGTGTCATTAATAATAAGATTATTATTAGCGGTTTTACGGCGGAAGAGACTGCAGAGATTAAGGAACGAATAAGTAAATACAAGAAGATCCACGACTGTACGCTCGAGGAACTGGAAGACTATATAAACGAGAATAGAATAGGAAAGGTCTACGACGGTATAGACCTCATTAAGACGCTGTTCTACAGAACGCTAGAAGAGAACAGACAGCTAAGAGAGGAAGTAGAGACGGTAAGAGCCGAGAAGGAATCGGCCGAGACCATTATAGACGTACTGGAAAACCAAGCGGCGAACCGACTGGCACAATTGAAAGCGATAAAGGCTTAGCTAGATAAGATGGAAGCAGCGAGGTCGTCGGCGCCGCTAACGCGTCGAGAAGAACAAGCAGAGACCGCCTTACCGGCGGCCTACAGTTAAGGCGGCACGTTAATAACATTATTGCCGGACCTGCCGGCGTTTAGAGGCAGAGACCCTAAAGACTGGGAAGCGTTTAAGAAGAAGATAAAGAATAAGATAGACCGCGACTACGCCGGAAGTTGCCGGAGATAGATTTGCGTACCTAGAATTGCGATTGGAAGGTAAAGCTTTTTCGCTAGTAGCGGACCTAGAAGAGGTAACCGCCGAGGAAGCGATCAAAGCACTAGACCAGCGCTTCGGAGACCCATTCCGAAAGAAGACCGCCCGTAAGCAGCTAGACAAGATCAATCAGAACCGGCAAACGTTTAAAGAATTCTACGGACTATTTAGAAAATATGCGATTAGGGCCCGAGTAGCGGAAGATAAGCAGCTCCACCTACTAAGGCAGAAGCTGAACCCTGAACTGGCCGCCGCTATAGCGTCTGTAGAAGACGAAGACCTTAAGAGCTTCGTGCACTGAGCGAGAGTCACTGCGAGAAACCTGAACGTATACGGAAAATCGACGACACGTAAGCCGGCTTAGAAGCCGTCGCCGTCGCCGCAGGGAACCAGAGCCCCCGTCCTATACCGACAACGCCCCCAGCAGCCATTTAATTCGCAGCGTTTGTCGTTCGTCCCTACCTGCTACGCGTGCGGAAAGCCTGGCCACATCGCGACGAGATGCTAAGCATCGGATAAGCAGAAGCAGTAGTATCGCGCTGTAAAGCAGCAGCAGCCGCAGCCGCCGAGAAAGACTATTTAAGCCATCGAATCGGCGCCGAACGATACTGACAGTGTGGACAGTAGGGTACAGTTAAGGATTATAGGAAAAGACCAGCTGGACGGATGGGCCCCCTATCTAGCACTAACAATAGGGCACCGCACCGGAGCGAATCGACAAGAGAAGAAAGCATTAACAGCTGCAGCGATCCGCTCTTAGCGGCAGTGGAAGTGAACACAGAAACAGCCATTATCCTTCTAATTACTGTCTACCCCCTTAACGAGTCGCGCCAACCCCTCCAGTTAAAAGCTTTTATCAACACCGGAGCTCTTATTAGCGCGGCGATCCACTATCGGTTAGTTCAGAAACTAATAAAGGGATACGGTTACCCAGTGGAATCAGCGTCGCCGACGAAGATTTCGGCATACAACGGACAAGACACGGAAAGCGTCACGCACTACGTGCCGCTGAAGACTACCTTGGCAGGTCGCACTACGGAAGCGACGTTCCGAATTATAGATATCGGAAGGTTTGACATTATTATAGGGCAGAAATGGATAAAGAACCAGGGAGCGATTATTGACATAGGAGAAGGTACGCTCGGATTCAGAAAACCGATCAGCGGCTCAGCCGTCGGCAAATCAGTTACTGAATCGGTCACAGTAGCCAACGCCAAACCGAACGTTACGACGACCGAAGGAGCTCCGATAGATCGGCCTGACCCTTAAGGTACGATCGGAATAATGAGTTTAGAAGCTTTAACGACCCTCGCGAGGTCGCCGGACAACGAGATTTACGCCATTTTAATAAAAGACATCGAAGACTACCGGAAGATAATAGCGGAAGAAGAAGTAGATCCACTGGAGGTGCTGTCAAACGAGCTCTATGTTTACGCTAACGTGTTCTTAAAAGCCGATTCCAACCTCCTGCTGCTCTATCGACCGGAATATAACAACAAGATCCGGCTAAAAGAAGGAGCTACGCTGCCGAGAACCGAGCCCCTAAGACGATTGTCGCCGGCGGAACTAGACTAGGTAGAGGTGTTTGTTCGCGAAAATCTGGCGAAGAAGTTTATTACGCTGAGTTCTGCCGAATATACGTTACCGATTCTTTTTATAAGGAAACCAGGGGGTAGTCTGCGACTCTGCATAGACTATCGAGGCCTTAACGAGGTCACTAAGAGAGACGTATACCCACTGCCGCTAATAGACGAGACCATACAGCGCGTAGCGAAGGCTAAGTAGTTCAGCAAGCTGGACATCCGCTAAGCGTTCTATCGATTAAGGAACGAAGAAGGACAAACGGAAGACCTTACGACATTCGCTACGCGTATAGGTAATTTCAAGTAGTTGGTAATGCCTTTCGGACTTACCAACGCACCGGCTGTGTAGCAACGCTTTATAAACCACACTTTTATAGACATGCTGGAACGGTTCGTGTCTATCTATTTGGACGATATTCTTATCTATACGGATAGAACGAGAGATCAGTACACGGACTACATCGAGAGGGTGCTGAAAAGACTTAGAGAGGTCGGATTGAACACGGACACGAAAAAGAGCGAGTTTTATCAGACCAAGGTCAAATACCTCGGTCTTATCGTCGGAAGAGAAGGGATCCGGATAGACCCCTTAAAGGTCGCCGCTATAGCGGAATGGAAGCAACCAAAATCCGGAAACACTACGCAGATCAGGGCGTTTCTCGGATTCTGCAGCTACTATCGACAGTTTATTCAGGACTTTAGCAAGATCGCGAGACCCCTGAACGAAGCGTTAAAGAAGGAGGCCGCTAGCCTATAGAAGAAGAAGTGTACGGAAGCTTTTAACCGACTAAGAGAAGCAGTGGCCTCGGCGCCGGTTCTAGCACACTTCCGGCCAGAAAAGGCGATCTACGTAGAAACGGACGCTTCCGACACAGCGATGTCAGGGGTCCTTTCTTAGTACGCCGACGACGGAGAGACCCTTTACCTGGTAGCTTTCTTTAGCAAGTCTATAACGGAAGCTAAGCGGAACTACGCTATCTACGATAAGGAGCTGCTAGCGATTATTCAGGCTTTCGAGGAGTAGAAACTGGAGCTTATAGCTGGAAAGAGCACGGTTCAGGTCCTTACGGACCACTAATCGCTGATCTACTTTATAAAGACGCAGAAGCTATTACGCCGCCAAGCCCGGTGGGCAGCCTACTTATTAGGGTTCGATTTCAAGATTACCTATTGACTAGGAGCGCAAAACGGAAAGGCTAATGCGCTAACGCGAAGAGAAGGGAAGACGAGCTGCGCGAAGGAAGATCCGAACATGTTTCAGAAGGTGCTAACCGAACGGATAGTAGACGCCGAGGTGTTAAAGGAAGCGGGGATCTGCGCGGCGGAACTGCAGACCGAACCGGAACCGATAGAGCCGCTGATCGAAGAAGAGACGCTCTACGAGAAGGTAGAACGGCTCAATAAGCGGCAGAAGCTCGGCAGAACAGGCTTAGGGAAGCTAATAGTTCCGGAAGAACTGATTACAGAGGTTATCCAGCTAGTCTATAGCTCGAAGGACGTTGGTTACGCCGGCTTAAAGAAGACGATAGAAGCCGTAAGGACGATCTACTAGTTTCCGCGGATCTACGAGCGGATCCACCAATTTATCGCCAATTGCTACGTATGCCGGGCCGCGAAGCTACGTTACGGTCTTCCGGCGGGTCTGCTGAAGCCGCTTCCGATCCCCGAGAAACCGTAGCAACACATTACGATGGACTTCGTAACCGGCCTGCTGGACTCCGATAGATATAACGCTACGATAAACGTAGTGGACCGACTAAGCAAGGAACGCCACTTTATTCCCTGCCGAGCGAAGAATAAAGGAACCACTGCAGAAGAAACAGCGAGAATGCTGATTAAGTACGTGTAGAAACACTACGGTCTGCCGGACACTATCACTACAGATAGGGGCCCTCAGTTCACCGCCGACGTATAGAGAGCCATTAATGAAACTCTCGGAATTCGTAGAAAACTTAGCACGGCAGCTTACCCTTAGACCGACAGTCAGTCCGAAGTTGCCAATCGCGAGATAGAGCGATATCTGCGAACCTTCTGCGGCCATTATTAGGAAAAGTGGGTTAAGATGCTGCCAATAGCTGAATTCTGCGCAAACTTAGCACAGTTAGAAGCAACCTCGCTGGCGCCGTTCGAGATAACGTACAGCTGTCTTCCGAGGATAAGCTTTCAGCTGCCGAACAAACCCAGCTCTGTAGAACTATCTACCGCTACGTCGTCAAAGAGAGTCGCCGCTGCGGCGGCAGAAGCGCCACGATCTTGATAGAAGAAGCGATTAAGGTAGCGAAAGACGCGATAGAATCGGCTTAGAAGAAGATAGTAACTCGAGCTAATAAGAAGCGGTCACTAATAGAATTCGAGGAAGGTCAAAAGGTCTAGCTTAACACGCGAAACCTAAGGCTAAAAGGCAACGCCAAGCTCAATCCGCGCTACGTAGGTCCGTTTACGATAGTAGAAAAGAGATCGCCGGTAACTTATCGGCTCCAGCTACCGAAATCGTTCCGGATCTACGACGTTTTCCATTCAGATCTGCTAAGCTTGGACCCTAAGGACGGCCTTCCGGAACAGGGGTTCGCCGAACCCCCGCCTATCGAGATAGACAGTAAGGAAGAAGAGTAGGAGGTAGAAGATGTAATGGACGTAAAGAAGATAAGGGGGTCTATCAAAGCGAGGATCTCGTAGAAGGGGTAGCCAGAAGACTACGAATAGTATCCGATCGAGAACCTGCTGAATTCGGCGGAGCTGCTAAGAGAGTTCTATGTGCGGAACCCGGAAAAGCCGAAACCCGGATAGCTCCGAAACTGACGACCTCTGAAAGAGACGGAAGAAAGAGAAGAAAGCCGCGTCCGCTCTATCGGCGCAGAGGCTGACGAAAACGATTGTAGCGGTCGCCTCGGGGAGGTCTTCGACTCGGCTACTACCTACTACCAGTTCGGCAGGAAGCTCGCCGACGCCGTAGCGTGCCAGCGCCGCCGACCCTGCGGTAGGTAAGGGCTTTGGTAGAAGAGAAAAAGAAGAAGAAAAACGACGCTAAGGACGGATCTATATAGACCCCCAAGGCGACGCACAGACTAGCCAAGCCGCAGCTTAGAAGACCGCGGATTAGATCAGATAGCGTCGATTATATAAACGCTAAGGAAAGGACTTTAGGCGCCGACGACGTAAGAAATTAAAGAAACGACGAAGAGGACGTTGTTTTTAATAGAAGACGGAAGAGGTAACATCAGCGTTAGAGGGGATTTTCGAGAAGGAAACAACAAAAAAAAAAGTAGAGATTTTCGGATAGATAGAGTAACTAAGCGGTCGAGGGCGACCGCTAGTAAGGGAGGGGGGTAGTGTTGCGGCGGTGGAAAGAGGTAGGACAGGTTAATAGGGTGGACCCTGGATTTCGGCTCGGCCCCTTCCGGGATTTAGGCTCCAGAACGGACCGAGCCGGGCCTTGGCACTACCACTACGAAAGCCTACCACCACCACTACATAGGTTCCTTTCCCTCCTCAGTTCGAGATATAGTTATCAAAAAGGCCGTATTAAATTATATCAGCGTGCCCGGATTAAGAACTATCCCCCTGCCTAGTTACAGTAACACTGCGCTATACGACAGAAGGAGGCACGATCTACCCTAAGGACAGGGTAGCCGCTAGCAACCTAGGTTGTTAAAGGATCGAGAATTACGACGTAGGACACGACAGGATCCCGCTAACACGACATTGTACGACACTGTACAAGATAAGGGCTAGAAGAAAGGAACAGTTAGGGAACAGATAGGAAGGAGAGTAGAAATAAGAGGAGTTAGGAGCAGAACCGTCCGAAGTTTCTTACACTACCTAGGGGGGGGGGGGGTGGCTTACTAGCTATTACCCTAGGGGACCAGAGCAACCCACTCCTTATCTAAGATCTCAATTACCTCCCGCCCGGCAGGGCTCCTACCCCTACTAGGGCCAGCCCTAGGGAGTAGAGGCACCCCCCTACCCCTACGCGCCTCCTCTAGACAGCGGTAGGGGCAGTAGAGGGAGCTATCCTTCTACTTGCACGAGGCACACACCCTAGCCTAGAAGCCTAGGAGGCGGTATAGGCTAAGTAAGGGCCGGGGGGAGTTAGAGCAGGGGGCGCAGGGCCGGCCCTAAGTAGCGATAAGGATAGCGTTAACGTACGACGCCCGGGCCGTAGCCAGCCGCTAGGGTGTAACCTAGGCGGGGTTACACTAGAAGGCGTAGTAGGGCAGCTCGGCCGCATCCTGCTGTTCGTTAGTGTAGCACCTAAGACGTTAGCTTAGACTATACAGAAGACGGGAATCTGTACGAACTGGAAGCGTAGCTGTTAGTTAAATTAAGGACTCTACTGCTAGAGGCAGAAATAGGAGGGGACCCTAGCTAGACGAGCAGAGGAGGAGGAACTAGCAACTACGAGGGAGCCACTAGACAGGGCAGACGACATAATAGTAGATAGTAGATAGTGGACAGTAGTAGACGGTAGTAGACAGTAGACGGCGTAGGAGGAGGAGGCAGGCAGGGAATAGAAAGAAAAGGGGGAGGGAAAGAGAAAGGAGAGGCTTGGAATTTAGGGGGTAACTGCCTGCTATAAGAGGGAATAGCAACTAGGGCAGCTGCTACAACTAGGTAAAATAGCAAGGAGGCAACTACGACCCGGTAGGCGATAAGCGACGACTATATAGACGGCCGGACGGAAATAGGAAGTCGCGACCTGCCAAAGGAACAGCAGGAACTAAGGGTGTTCGGCACGCTACTGTACGAAAAGGGCACTACGAGTTTTCCTGTCTATACTAATGCCCTTCCCTGCCTCGATAATAAACCCTAGGTACTTCGTACGTTGTATACCGAATTTACATTTGTCGATGTCGAGGTACAATCCAGCCTGTTGCAGACGGTTAAGTACCTTCTTAACGTCTCGTACGTAATCCTCGCAGGTGCTGTCTGTAAATACCAGGGTGTCGTTAAGGTATACAGAGCAGATGTCGTCTAGAAGTCCTTGCAACGACCTGTTAATATACCTCTAGAAAGTTGCTAGCGCGTTCGCAAGACTAAAGGGGGTAACAAGCTACTCGAAAAGCCCGTACCTCGTACGGAAAGCGGTTATCTACTCGCATTCTTCTTTAATCCGTATCTTGTAAAAAGCTGAAACAACGTTAAGCTTAGTAAACTACTTTGCCTTGCTAATCTGTCCGAGAGTCTCCTTAATAAGGGGTAGAGGGCACTAGTCCTTCTTAGTAATCGCGTTAATGCCTCTATAGTCTATACAGAAACGCAAGCCGGCCGAGCCTTCCTTATACACAAACAGCGCTAGGGCTCCGGCCGATAACGTACTCGCGCGAATGAATCCTTTAGTAAGTAGGTTATCTAGTGTCTTGCACAGCACTAGGAGTTCTCTAGAGGACATGCTGTATAGAGGGCCGTACAGTACTTTAGGCAGGCTTCCATCCAGACAGGGCTCGAGCTAGATGTTGTAGTTGACTCCTTCTCCTTAGTATAGGGGCTATTTTAAAGCCGACTTTAGCTTAAAGAGGTCCAGGTATTCCGAGTATTCCAGTAGGAGCTTCGTGCAAGGGTCTGTAACTTTCTTAGGCGCTAAGGCCTTCTCGATGTCCGTAGTTATAGTATTGACCTCGGCTTTAGCATTGCCCCCTTGTAGGACTCTCCCTTAGTCTCGGAGTCTCTACTTCGTCGCTGCCAGGTATAGGCGTCCTCGTCCGACGTCTAGCTTGCCCTGCTAGCGCTCTATCTATAGTTTCCCTAATATTAGGTTATACCCTAACTTGTCCTGTACGACGTAGAGGTATAAGCCCTGCTCGTAGTGTCCTTGCAGCTCTATCGTTACTTTTACTATATAGGGAATGTCCGGTCCTCGTCCGGTAATGCCCAGTATGCTTACAGGTACGGTAGGGGTCGTTTTAATGTCGTATCTCTGTACGAAGTCTTCGCTAACTACTCTGTATACCAGACATCCTGTGTTAATTAGCGTCCGCGCAGTAGCGGTCCTATTTAGCGTAGGTCGTACGATAAACAGTATAGTTGTTCTATAGTTGCTCTTAAAAGATAGCTAAGTAGAGCTTTAATTTAGCAATCTATCTCGTATATGCCTCTAGCAGAGCCTTCCCTTAGAGGCTACTCTTTTCCTGACTCGTTATCGTCCGAGGGGAACTCTTAGGTCTTATATTAGGGTGCCGCAGTTGCTACCCTCGCAGTGGTCGGCTGTCCCCTAGGTCTCTCTATAGGCAAAAGCCTGCAGTTCTGTATAGTATACCCTATCTAGCTACACCGGTAGCAGCTCCCTTCTGCTCGTCTCTTATTAAGGGTAGCTGCATCTACCTACTACGCTCTTTTAGCACTGGCCCTTAGCCGTATAGTAACAGCTGCCGCTACTCTCGTCGTCGTCGTTAGTTCCTAGTCTATAGCGTCCTGCTACCGATAGAGGGGCTGTCGCATCTTATAGGCGTAGCTTATCTGTCTAAGCCTGCACTGTTAGTTGTTGATTATCCTAAGGAGATTACAGAACACCTTGTACAAGGCTAGCTGCATTACGCCTACTAGTCCTGTTATAATCTCCTTAGAGAAGCCTACCTCTAAGGTAGTAATTTTTACCCTGTCCTCCTATTAGAGTCCTCCTGCTTCTACTAGGGTCTGGTCGTACTCTGAAAGGAACTCTCGTATAGTCTTACGTCCTTGCTTTATAGTATTAACCTGTACGAGGGCTCGGCTTTCGTAGTCTAGGTCCTTGTAGCTCCTGTTAAGAGCTGCCTAGAGCACTGTCGTAGTTGCTATTGCTGGATTAGCAATAGCCGTTTCGTAGTACGGCAGAATTTATGCTGCTGCCTTGCCCTTTAACCTCCTAAAGAGATACACTACCTTGTCTAGCTCGGTCGGGTATGCTCCTAAGTTAACCAAAAGCTTAGAGCGCATCTAGGCAGCCTAGGAGGGATACTCGGCCGGTGCCTTATCATCGTAGGTAGGAACGTCGGAGAGTTTGCTCTTAGAGACTGCGGTATAGGCCGTCGTGTTCGTCGTTATTATAGGGGTCGGGTCGCAATTAGACGCCCTAAGCTGTTAGAGCTCCTGTTCCTAGTAGGAAATCGTTAAGGCCTAGTAACCTATTTGGTCTTCGAGCAGGGTCTTGCGTGCCAGCAGCTCCTTATATATGCGGTGCATCTAATCCTGTATAGCTGTAGGTTCTATAGGGATATCACTGTCTATCTTTGTTATATTACTGCGGTTACCGACAGTAAGATTAGTTCCTAATGTAAAGGGTTTAAGAATCTTAGTTTAGAGACTTAAAGCTAGGTGTGTATATAAAGGAACTAATAGGCAGTTCCTTCGTTGTCCGCTACTGTACAATTTGTACTTACAAAGCTAAGCTAGCAATTTCCTACTATATAGGGGTATAAGGTTTTCTCTCTTTATAGAGGGTTAGGAGTTTCCCTCTGTACAGGGATGTAGAGTTTTCCCTCTGTATAGAGGGGCGCCCATTTCTCTCTGTACAGGTTGCAGGATTTTCCTCTGTACGGAGGGTGGGGTCGTGCTAGCGCCGCTAAGTCGCAATCCTTAGGACGACGGCCAGTTCAGGTACAGGACCTGGCGGGGCGGCGTCCCCTAACAGTTGTCGTCGTAGGAGTCGGATCGCAATTAGACGCGCTAAGCTGTCGGAGCTCCTGTTCCTATTAGGAAATTGTCGAGGCTTAAAAGCCTAGTTGTTCTTCGAGCCGGTCTGTACAAGCTATTAGCTCTGTATATATATGCTAGATCCAGTCCTACATGTCTGTCGTGTCTATCTAGATAGTGCTGTTTATTGTATTACTGCAGTTACCGACGGTAAGATTAGTTCCTAATGTTGGGAGTTTAGGTATCTTAGTTTAGAAACTTAAGGCTAAGTATACATAGGAAGGAACTAATAAGCAGTTCCGTTCTCCTCCCGTTACTGTACAATTTATATCTACAAAGCTAGCTAGTATCTGTAGTATAGGAGTAAAGAGAAAGGGGTGCTACCCTGGCCTAGTCCGAGTTATGCCTTAGGCTAGGCTAGGTCGTATCTTGTACAGGCCGAGTTATGCTAGCGCCGCTAAGTCGTAATCTTTAGGACAACGGCCGGTCGACTTAGGCTCGGAGCCTAACAGGACAGCGTTGTTGCAGCGGCAGAAAGGGGTGGGACTAAGTAATGGGGTGGACCCTTAGAATTTCGGCTCGGCCCTTCTGGACCGAGCCGGGCCTTGGCACACTACCTTTAAAGCCCTTACCTACCGCTGTATAGATTCCTTTCCTTCTTTAGTTCGAGATACAGTTATTAAAAAGGCCGTATTGAATTATATCTGCGTGCCCGGATTATTATATCTCGAACTCACTTACTACACTAACTCCGCGCTGCGCGAAAGGGCCCGTTAAACCATCCGGCCACCCGAATAACGCACGCGCACACTACAAACCAAACCAAACCAAACACTAGCACTGTAAGACAGCTATAGAGAGCTTCTTAACGGTAGAAGGTAGCTTTACAGGCCGCAGCAGAAGCAGGAGAGAAAAGACTAACAGAGCGAGTAGGCGCTCCAGCGTTATTAATAATAATATTATTATTAGAGGGTTTACAGCGGAAGAAACTGCAGAGATTAAGGAACGAATAACCGAATATAAGAAGATCTACGACTGTACGCTCGAGGAACCTAAAGACTATGTAAACGAGAACGGAATAGGGAAGGTCTACGACAGCATAGACTTTATTAAGACGCTGTTTTACAGAGCCCTAGAAGAGAAGAGGCAGTTAAGAGAGGAAACCGAAGCAGTAAGGGCCGAGAAGCAATCGGCAGAGACTATTATCGATGTGCTAGAAAACCAAGCGGCGAATCGACTAGCACAACTAAAGGCGATAAAGACTTAGTTAGCTAAGATAGAAGCAGCGATGTTATCGGCGCTGCCACTATATCGAGAAGAACAAGCAGAGACCGCCTTACTAGCGGCCTACAGTTAAGGCAGCACCTCGATAACGTTACTACCTAACCTACCAGCGTTTAGAGGCGGAGACCCTAAAGACTAGGAGGCGTTTAAGAAAAAGATAAAGAACAAGATAGACCGCGATTATGCCGGAAACAGTAAAGAAGACAGGTTGGCCTACCTAGAATCGCGATTAGAAGGTAAAGCTTTTTTGCTAGTAGCGGACCTAGAAGAGGTAACTGCCGAAGAAGCAATTAAAGTGCTAGACTAACGCTTCGGAGATCCCTTCCGGAAGAAGACAGCCTGTAAGCAACTAGATAAGATCAACTAGAACTGGCAGACATTTAAGGAGTTCTACGGACTGTTTAGAAAATATGCTATTAGGGCTAGAGTGTCAGAAGATAAGCAGCTACACTTGCTAAGGCAGAAGCTGAACCCTAAGCTAGCTGCAGCTATAGCTTCAGTAGAAGACGAAGACCTCGAGAGCTTCGTGCACCGAGCGAGAGTTACCTCTAGAAACCTAAGCGCCTACGCGAAATCGCGCGAATCGAACTAGAAGGCGTCGACGACGCTAACAACACGACCCCCTGCACCTTTCCGAAGAGCCCCCCAGCAGCTATCTTATTCGCCGCATTCGTCGTTCGTCCCTACCTGCGGCGCGTGCGGAAAGCCTGGCTATATCGCCACTAGATGTCCGGCGACGGCTTAACAAAAGTAGGAATATCGTGCTACAAAGCAGCAGCCGCCGAAAAAGACTATCTAAGCTATTAAGCCGGCTCCGAACGACACCGACAGTGTAGACAGTAGAGTGCTACAACGAATCTTAGGAAAAGACTAGCTGGACGCATAGGCCCCCTATCCAGTATAGACAATAGGGCACTGCTACTAACTACGTCGCTAGAAGAAGGAAGTACTAACAACTGTAGCGATCCGCTCTCGGCAGCAGTGGAAGTAAATACGGAAACAGCTATTATCCTTCCAATTACGGTCTACCCCCTTAATAGCTTAAGCAGCCCACTTCGGCTAAGAGCTTTTATCGACACAGGAGCTCTTATCGGAGCCGCGATCCACTATCGACTAGTTCAGAAGCTAATAAAAGGATACAGTTATCCTGTAGAGCTAGCGTCGCCGACGCGAATTTCAGCATACAACGGACAAGACACTAAGAGTGTAACGCATTACGTGCTATTGAAAACCACCCTAGCTAGTCGCACTACGGAGGCGACGTTCCGAATTATAGATATCGGAAGGTTTAACATTATTATAGGACAGAAATGGATAAAGAACTAGAAAGCAGTTATTAACGTAGGTAAAGGCACACTCGGGTTCAAAACCCTACAGAGTAGCGTTACCGCTGTCGAATTAGTCACCGCAGTCGCTACGAAACCGAACGTTACGACTATCGAAGCGGTTCCGATAGATCGGTCCAACCCTCTAGACACGATCGGAATAATAAGCTCGGAACCTTTAACGACCCTCGCGAGGTCGCCAGACAGTAAGATCTACGCTATCTCGATAAAAGACATTAAAGATTACTAGAAGATAATAGCGGAAGAAGAAGTAAATCCGTTAGAGGTGCTACCAAAAGAGATCTATAGCTACGTAGATGTGTTCGTAAAAGCTGACTCCAACCTCCTGCCGCTCTACCGACCGGAATAAAACAACAAGATCCGGCTAAAAGAAGGAGCCGCGTTGCCGAGAACCGAACCCCTAAGATGCTTATCGCCGGCCGAGCTGGACTAAGTAGAGGTATTTGTTGGAGAAAACCTAGCAAAGAAGTTTATTATGCCAAGCTCCGCGGAATATACGTTACTCATTCTTTTCGTATAGAAACCCGGAGGTAGTCTCTAACTGTACGTAGATTACCGAGGCCTTAACGAGGTTACTAAGAGAGATGTGTATCCGCTGCCGCTGATCGATAAGACTATACAACGAGTAGCTAAAGCTAGGTAGTTTAGCAAGCTGGATATTCGCCAAGCGTTCTACCGACTAAGGAACGAGAAGGGACAAATGGAAGATCTTACGACATTTGCTACGCGCATAGGCAATTTTAAGTAGTTGGTAATGTCTTTCGGTCTTACCAACGCGCCGGCAGTGTGGCAGCGTTTTATAAACTACACCTTTATAGACATGCTAGAACAATTTATGTCTATCTACTTGGACGACATTCTTATCTATACTAATAGAACGAGAGAACAGTATACAGACTACATCGAGAAGGTACTAACTAGGCTCTGCGAGGTCAGATTAAACGCGGACACGAAGAAGAGCGAGTTCTATTAGACCAAGGTCAAATATCTCGGTCTTATCGTCGGAAGAGGAGGAATTTGGATAGACCCCTTAAAGGTCGCCGCCATCGCGGAATAGAAGCAGCCGAAATCCGGAAACACTACACAAATCAGAGCGTTTCTTAGATTCTGCAGCTATTATCGACGGTTTATTAAGGACTTTAGCAAGATAGCGAAACCCCTAAACGAAGCATTAAAGAAGGAGGCTGCTAGCCTAAAGAATAAGAAGTGCATAGAGGCTTTTAATAGGCTAAAAGAAGCAGTGGCCTCGGCGCCAGTCCTAGCGCACTTCCGACCGGAAAAGACGATCTATCTAGAGAGTGACGCTTCCGATACAGTAACTGCAGGGGTCCTTTCTTAATATAGCGACGACGAAACTCTCCATCCGGTAGCTTTCTTTAGCAAGTCTATAAATAAGGCTAAGCGGAACTACGCTATTTATAATAAAGAGCTATTAGCTATTATTTAGGCTTTCGAAGAGTGGAAACCGGAGCTTATAGCTAGAAAGAGCACAGTCTAGGTCCTTACGGACTACCAGTTACTTACCTACTTTATAAAGACGCAGAAGCTATTACGCCGCCAAGCTCAGTAGGCTGCCTACTTATCCGGATTCGATTTCAAGATTACCTACCGACCCGGAGCTTAGAATGGCAAGGCTAATACGCTAACAAGAAGAGAAGGGCAGATCAGCTGCGCAAAAGAAGATCCGAATATGTTCCAGAAGATGTTAACTGAACAAATAGTGGACGCCGAGGTATTAAAAGAAGTAGGGATCTGCACGATAGAACTGCCGACAGAAGAAGAGACGCTCTACGAGAAAGTGGAACGGCTTAATCAGCAGCAGAAGCTCGGCAAAACAGGCTTAGGGAAGTTAATAGTTCCGGAAGAACTAATTACAGAGGTTATCCAGCTAGTCTATAGTTCTAAGGATGTTGGCTATACTGGCTTAAAGAAGACGATAGAAGCCGTAAGGACGATCTACTAGTTTCCGCGAATCTTCGAGCGGATCCACCGGCTTATCGCTAATTGTTACGTATGCCGAGTCGCGAAGCTACGTTACGGCCTTCCAGCTAGTCTGTTAAAGCTACTTCCGATCCCCGAGAAACCGTAGCAGCATATTACGATAGATTTTGTAACCGGCCTGCCGGATTCCGGTAGATATAATGCTACGCTTAACATAGTGGATCGACTAAGCAAAGAACGCTACTTTATCCCCTGCCGAGCTAAGGATAAAGGAACAACTATAGAAGAAACGGCGAGAATGCTAATTCAGTATATATGGAAGTACTACGGTCAGCTGGACACTATTACTACGGATAGGGGTCCCCAATTTACGGCCGACGTATAGAAGACTATTAACTATGCTCTCGGAATTCGCAAAAAGCTTAGCACAGCAGCTTACCCTTAAACCGACAGTCAGTGTAAAGTAGCTAACTGCGAGATAGAAAAATATCTACGAATCTTCTGTAGTGACTATTAAGGAGAGTGGGTAAAGGTGTTGCCGATAGCCGAATTCTGCGCCAATTCAGCACGATCAGAAGCTACCTCGCTGGCGCCGTTCGAGATAACCTATAGTTATCTTCCAAGAATAAGCTTCTAACTGCTAGACAAACCCAGCCCTTCGGAGCCTTCTACTACTACTTTGTAGAAGAGGGTTGCCGCCGCCGCGGCAGAAGCTCTCTGATCTTAGATAGAAGAAGCGATTAAGGTAGCGAAAGAGGCAATAGAATCGGCTTAGAAGAAGATAGTAACTCGAGCTAATAGGAAGCGGTCGCTATTATAATTTGAAGAAGGCCAAAAGGTATAGCTTAACACACAGAACCTAAGGCTTAAAGGCAACTCCAAGCTTAACCCCTGTTACGTAGGCCCGTTTAAGATAGTAGAAAAGAGGTCGCTAGTGACTTATCGGCTCTAGTTACCAAAATCGTTCCGGATCTACGATGTCTTCTATTCGGATCTGCTAAGCTTGGACCCCAACGACAGCCTTCCGGAACAGGGGTTCGCCGAACCCCTATTAATCGAGATAGACAGTAAAGAAGAAGAGTAGGAGGTAGAAGATGTAGTAGACATAACAAAGATAAGAGGGTCTGTCGAAGCAAGGATCTCGTAGAAGGGATAGCTAGAAGACTAATAATAGTATCTGATCGAGAATCTCCGGAATTTGGTGGAGCTGCTAAAGGAGTTCTACATATGGAATCCGTAGAAGCTAAAGCCTAAGTAGCTCCAAAGCTAATAGCTCCGAAAGAAGAAGACAAACCGCGTCTACTCTATTGGCAAGAAAACCGATAGAAACGATTGTAGTGGCGCGTTTGGTCAGAGTCTTCGGCTCCACTACTACTGCCAACCGGCGAAGCCGGTCGGATAACAGTTTCGAAATAGAAGAAAGCGAAGAGGTAACGTCGGAATCTTAAAAAAAAAGGGGGGGGGACAGATAAGTAAGCGGTCGAGGGCGACTACTGGTAAGGGAGGGGGGTGTTGTTGCGGCGGCAGAAAGGGGTGGGACTAAGTAATAGGGTGGACCCTTGGAATTTCGGCTCGGCCCTTCCGGACCGAGCCGGGCCTTGGCACACCACCCCTAAAGCTCTTACCTACCGCCGTATAGATTCCTTTCCTTCTTTAGTTCGAGATATAGTTATTAAAAAGGCTGTATTAAATTATATTTACGTGCCTAGATTAGGCGTCCCCTAACATTTAACCTTATAGTTGTAGGATTGTTAAGGACGCAGCTTGTTAGCTTCTTTTACTAACTATATACTAAGGAATTTGTAGTACTCGACTAGTACTTTTATTTCTAGTTTAGTTACTTCTTAGTTTTTATTAAACTTAGCAAGGACCTTCTTAATATCTTCTATTAATATAGCAAAACTTAAGCACTTTTTTTCTCTATAGCTGTTGGGAGTTCAAGTGTCTTGGTTTAGAAACTTAAGGCTAAGTATACATAGGAAGGAACTAATAAGCAGTTCTGTACTCTGTCCGTTACTGTACAATTTATATCTACGAAGCTAGCCAGCATTCGTAGTAGGGGAGTAAAGAGAAGGGGGTACTACCCTAGCCTAGTCCGAGTTATGCCTCGGGCTAGGCTAGGTTGTATCTTGTACAGGCCGAGTTCTGCTAGTGCTGCTAAGTCGTAATCTTTAGGACGGCGTCCCCTAACAATACCCCCCTCCTCCCTCGTAGCAGTGTCTCTGTACGCTATAGGATCGGACGACGCTGCTATTAAAAAAGAAAATTTTGTTTCCCTATATTGTTTTTAATAGTTTCCTATTGTCGTCCGGTTCCTTTGTTATTGTTAGCGATTGTCGTTAGTTCTTACCTTACTTGTAATCGTACCGGCTAGGCACAATAGCCTTACTAGCTATTGTTAACTAGACAATAAGTCCTGCGATGTATATCTTCTCGTCCGTCTGTCCGTCCTGTTTGTAGTTAGTTGTCTATTACCTGTCTGCCGTCCACTATCTGTCTATCGTCTTTTACTTGTCTACTAGCTAATATCCGCCTATCGCCCAGCCTCCGTCTATCGCCTACTATTATCTAATCGTCTATTACTATGTCTTTCGACTACTAACTTGTCTGCGCTAGCGCTAGCGCTTCCCTATCTCCTTCGTCTGTTTCTTTAGCTGGTATTACCGCCGCTGTCGCTACTCCCCGTCTAGCTAGTATGCCGGAGCGCTTCTAGCTCTTGTACTAGAACGCGCGACTCGACTAGTACCTCCGTTATCGGTATATAAGCCTTCGTCCAATGCACTACCGTCTGACTAATAGGTCCTAGGTGCTTTACTTAGCAGTAGCAGGCTGCTGCTTAGCTCCTTTTTACTCTTTCTAGTGTAATCCGGCTAGGGTTACGCCTGGACGACTCTATACCGCCTGCCCGTCGTACGCTAACGCAGTGTTATCTGCTAGCTGTAGTTAGCTCTATAGCGCCTGTACTAACTCCCTTTAGGGCTTATTTGCACTATACTAACTTTAAGGTTAGTAGGTTAGGGTATATGTCTTATATAAGTAGAAGGACGGTTTACTTCAGTGTTCTGTAAATCGTCCTAGGGAGCTTCGCTAGGTCCCCGGCTCGCCTTTAGTTATCGACTTAGACACGGACGAGGACACTAAGCTGGACGTTATCGAGATTACGAACGACAATCCGGAGGTTATTGAGATATCGGACGACAGTTTGGAGGTTAGCGAGATTTCGGACAGCGGTCCAGAGGTTATTAATATCTCGGGCGGTAAGCTAGAGATTATCAAGATCTCTAATTATAGTAGCGCAGCGGCGTTGACGTCTGTAGTAGAGATTAGTAACTACGAGGCTGCTGTCTGTACCGTAGTGTTTCGGACAGCACGGTCTTACTATAATGTTAGTTTAGAGGTTTGCTTCTCCTCCTATCGATCTAATGCTACTGTATCTTATAGAGCCTCGTACGGTTCCTATATAGGCTCCGCCTACCCCGTCTATTTAACTAGGTATTGCCTCTGCTTCGCTTCGTCCGACTCTTAAGCATTTCCTCTACCTCGTACTCTTCCTAGTTCTTAGTAATAATTGCTAGGGGGTGTGCGTTGTCTGTCGTCTAATAAGGTAGGGGGTCCGTATACGCCGGCTAGACGAGGTCTATATAGAAGACTAGATAGACCTCTAGGGGAGTGTTAAGTTGTACTGCGTATGTCCCTACCGGTTGGATTACTATAAACTTCCGGTTCTTCTAGTTCAGTTTCTTGCTCGGCCGGTCTATACAGATATTGCGCTAGTTTAACTATACCTTATTACCTGCCTTATACTCTAGTGCGGCCTGTCGTCCTTTATTAGCCTATTCTTCCGCATTCTGCTAAGCTATCGCGAGGTTTACCTTAGCCTATTAGTAGGCGTTTGTAATTATATACACGATGGCATCCCCCTGCTAAATTGGGGAACGTACAGGTTGTAGGGTAGCGCTGCTTAGGGTCGCAGGGAGCAGGGAGTAGTCGTATCTGTAAACTATAAAGAAAGGGGACAATCCTATACCGTTAGCTATACCACTATTAATTGCTAGTTCTGCTATAGGTAGGAGGCGGTTCTAGTTAGACTAGTTATAGTTAACGTACGCCCGGAGGTACGCTTCTAGTGTTAGGTTAACCCTCTTCGTCGCACTATCTATCTGTAGGTGCTATACAGTTAAAAGACGACGTTCTACGTTTAGCAATTAGCAGATCCTCGCCTAGAGCTAGCTCGTAAACTGTGTATTATAGTTAGATACAATCGACCTAGGGAATCTATACGTGCTAAATGTAGTCCTTACAAAGGCCTAAGCAGTGTCCTAAGCTGAAACTAAACTTATTCCCTCTAGTATTACTCCTTTCGTTAGCTTGTCTATTACTACTATAACATTCCGTCGTCCGTTACTCTCTAGGAGGTCTGTAATAAAGTCTACTGTTAAATCCTGCTATAGCTGGTTTAGTATCGGTAGCAGTTTTAATAGGCTATACTTTAGCTCCTGCTAGGACTTCGTCTGTCTACAGACATCGCAGTTTCGTATAAACCTATAGATGTCCTTCGACATTGCTAGCTAGTAGTAATCCCTAGCGATAATAATATACGTCTCCTTGCGTCCTAGGTGTCCGGTTGCTATCGAGTTGTACACCTGTTATATTAATCTCGTACGTAGCTTGTCGTCTGTAGGGACCTAAGTCCGGCCCCTAAACCTTAGGTTGCTCCCTTCGTCTCCTGTACACTCTACTACTGAGACCTTAAGGTTTAGTTCTTTAGCGAGCTTCTACTGCCCTTCCTAAATCGCTGTATAGGCTTTCTGATAGATGTTATCCTTTCCTACTGTATCTTCCTAAGCTTAATACTAGGGGTTTATAATGTGTGTTACCGCTAGGAGGACAGTGCTTTCTCCTAGGTCCTCTTTAAACATTTAAAACGTCTGTAATTTCAGTCGTTCGTCGTCGTACGTCGCTAGTGTAAGGGGCTTAAGAATCTTGGTTTAGAAACTTAAGGTTGGGTATCTATATAAAGAAACTGATAGGCAGTTCCTTCGTCGTCTGCTGCTATACAATTTGTACCTACGAAGCCAAGCTAGCAATTTCCCTCTATATAGGGATATAAGGTTTATCCTCTGTACAGAGGATCGGGAGTTCCCTCCTCTGTACAGTAGTGCAGAGTTTTCCCTCTATTTAGAGGGGCAGTAGTTCCCCTTTATGCAGGACTATAGGGTTCTCTCTCTATATAGGAGTAGGGTCCTGTCGGTAGTTCCGTATAGAGGGTAGGGTTATGCTGGCGCCGCTAAGTCGCAGTCCTTAGGGCGACGGTTGGCTTAGGTTAGGTCTAGGACCTAGGCCGGGCGGCGCCCCCTAACAATACCCCCCCCCCCCCCCCCCCCCTTCCCTTCTTGTAGTGCCCTTTTCGTACAGCAGCGTGCTGAACTTACTTAGCTCCTGCTGTTCCTTTAGCAGGTCGCGACTTCCTATTTTGTCCGGTTGTCTAAGTCGTCGTCCCTCGTCGCCCTCTAGGTCGCGGTTGCCTCTTGCTATTTTACTTGTTTGTAGCAGGTGCCCTGCTTGCTATTCCCCTTATAGTAGGCAGTTACCTTAAGCCTCTCCCTTCTCTTTCCCCCCCCCTTTTTCTTCCTATTCCCTGCCTGCCTTCTCTCTCTACGCTGTCTACCGTCTACTACTATCTACTACTATCTACTATCTACTATCTACTACTACTAGCTACTACTATGTCGTCCGCCCTGTCTAGTAGCTCCCTTATAGTTGCTAGCCCCTCCTCCTCCGCTCGTCCGGCCAGGGTCCCCTCCTATTTCTGCCTCTAGTAGTAGGGCCCTTTATTTAACTAGCAGCTACGCTTCCAGTACGTACGGATTCTCGTCTTCTGTACAGTCTAAGCTAACGTCTTAGGCGCTATACTAACGAGCAGTAGGGTGCAGCCGAGCTGCCCTACTACGTCTTCTAGTGTAACCCTGCCTAGGTTACACCCTAGCGGCTGGCTACAGCCTAGGCGTCGTACGTTAATGCCCTCCTTATTGCTATCTAGGGCTAGCTCTATGCTCCCTGCTCCAACTCCCCCTAGCCCTTACTTAGCCTATACTGCCTCCTAGGCTTCTGGGCTAGGGTGTGTACCTCGTGCAAGTAGAAGGATAGCTCCCTCTACTGCCTCTACTGCCGTCCGGCAGAGGCGCGTAGGGGTAGGGGGGTGCCTCTGCTCCCTAGGGCTGGCCCTAGTAGGGGTAGGGGCCCTGCTAGGAGGGAGGTAATTGAGATCTTAGATAAGGAGTCGGTTGCTCTAGTCCCCTAGGGTAGTAGCTAGTAAGCTACCCCCCCCTAGGTAGTGTAAGAAATTTCAGATTGTTCTGCTCCTAACTCCTCTTATTTCTACTCTCCTTCCTATCTGTTCCTTAGCTGTTCCTTTCTTCTAGCCCTTATCTTGTACAGTATCGTACAATGTCGTATTAGCAGGATCCTGTAGTGTCCTACGTCGTAATTCTCGATCCTTTAACAACCTAGGTTGCTAGCAGCTACCCTGTCCTTAGGGTAGATTGTACCTCCTTCCGCCGTACGGCGTAGTATTACTGTAACTGGGCAGGGGGATAGCTCTCCTCCTACCTGTCTAGTGCAGTTGTGTCCTATAGAGCCTTATACAGTTCCTACATAGGCTCTGCCTATCCTCTCTATTTTACTAGGTACTCTACCTTCCCCTGCTTCCTTTAGCTCTTAAGGATCCCTTCTACTTTATACTCTTGCTAGCCCTCGGTTATAATTGCAGGTAGGCGCGCGTCGTCTGTCGTCTAGTGCAGTAGGGGGTCCGTGTTCGCCGGCTGTACGAGGTCTATATAGAAGACTGGATAAATCCCTAGGGGAGTGTTTAGTCGTACAGCGTATGTCCCTACTAGTCGGACTACTGTAAACTTCCTGTTCTTCTAATCCAATTTTTTGCTTAGCCGGTCTGTATAGATATGTCGTTAATTTAGCTAGACCTTATCCCCTGCCTTATACCTAGGTGCAGCCTGTCGTCCCCTGTTGGCCTGCTCTTCCGCATTCTGTTAAGCTATAGCTAGACTCGCCTTCGCCTATTAATTGGCATTCGTAATCGTCTGTACGATAGCCTCTCCCTGCTAAACTGGGGATTGTACAGGGCGCAGGGTGTTATCCCTTAGAGTCGGTTAGAGCAGGGAATAGTTATATCTATAGGCTATAAAGAAGGGGGACACTCCGGTAGCATCGGCCGTACGGCTGTTAATAGCTAGCTCTGCTATAGGGAGGAGTCGGTTCCAGTTTGTCTAGTTATAGTCGACGTACGCTCGGAGGTACGCTTCTAACGTCGAATTAACCCGCTCCGTCGCCCTGTCTGTCTGCAGGTGCTATGCGGTTAACAGGCGACGTTCTACCTTTAGCAACTAGCAGACCCTTGCCTAGAGCTGGCTCGTAAACTGCGTGCCCTAGTCCGACACAATCGACCTAGGGAAACTGTGTTTGCTAAACGTCGTCCGTATAAATGCCTAGGCAGTGTCCTTAGCTGTAATAGAGTCTATTCCCTCTAGTATTACTCCCCTCGTTAGCTTGTCCGTAACTACTATAATGTTCTGCCGTCCGTCGCTCTTAGGGAGGTCTGTAACAAAGTCTACCGTTAGGTCTTGCTAGGGCCGGTCTGGGATCGGTAGGGGTTTCAACAGCCTATGTTTTAGTTTACGCTAGGGCTTCGTCCGTCTGCATACATCGCAGTTCTGTACGAACCTGCAGATTTCCTTTACTATCGCCGGCTAGTAGTAGTCCCTAGCGACAATGCTGTACATCTCCTTACGCCCTAGGTGCCCGGTAGCTATAGAGTCGTGCACCCGTTGTATTAAGCTCGTACGGAGCTTCTCGTCTGTAGGGACCTACATCCGATTCCTAAACTTTAGGTTGTTCTCCTCGTCTACTAAGCACTCTGCTGCCGACACCTTAAGATAGAGCCCTGCTAGGAGCTTCCGCTGTCCTCCTTAGATCGCTGTATAGGCCCCTCGGTACACCTCCTCCTTTTCTACCGCCTCTTCCTATACTCGTAGTTAGGGTTCCTATAGGTATGTCGCTGCTAGGCAGATAGTCTCCTCGCCTAGCTCCTCCTTAAATATCTGGAATGTTCGTAACTTTAGCAGGTCGTCCTCGTACGTCGTTAGCATGTCTTAGTCCTGTCTAGAAAGCGCATCGGCCCTGCTGTTGTCCTTACCCTTGCGATACTAGAGTCTTATATTAAACCGGCTTAGGTACATTGCCTAACCTATATGCCTTTTAGACAGCTTCTGGGGCTGCGTAAAGTACTCTAGGCTCTTGTAGTCCGTTAGGGCAAGGAACTCGGGCACTAAGCAGAGTTCTCTATCCTATACTTTACAACACTGTACGACTACTAGCAACTCCTTATTGTAGATAGGATAGTTGCACTTAGCTAGGGAGTTCTTCTTAGAGAAGTACGCGTATATGTGCAGCAGTCCGTCCGAGCCTACCTGTAACAGGATACCTCTAATGCAATACCCTAAAGAGTTAGTTTCTAGTACCGCTGTACGCTCTGGGTTAAAGGCGGCGAGTATTGGTCCTATAGTAAAGAGCTCCTTTAGCTTGTTGAAGCTCTTATCGCATTCGTCTGTCTATTTAAACTGCTTGTCCTTGTATGTCAGTTTAACTAGGGGGCGTACGATCTCCGAGTAGTTCCGTATAAACTAGCGGTAGAAGTTGGCAAACCTAAGAAATTCCTGTACGCCCTTTACGTTTGTAGGCGGCTTCTATTGCTTAATAGCGTTAATCTTCTTCCTATCTATACTAATGCCTTTCTCTGCCTCGATAATAAAACCTAGGTATTTCGTACGTTAGACACTAAATTCACATTTGTCGATGTCGAGGTATAAGCTAGCCTGCTGCAGTTAGTCCAGCACCTTCTTAACATCCTGTACGTAATCTGCGTAGGTGCCGTCCGTAAAAACTAGGGTGTTATCGAGGTATGCCGAGCAGATGTCGTCTAGTAACCCTTGCAAGGACTTGTTAATGTACCTTTGGAATGTTGCTAGTGCGTTAGCAAGTCTAAAGGGGGTAACAAGCTACTTAAAGAGGCTATATCTCGTATAGAAGGCAGTTATCTATTTACAGCCTTTCTTAATCCGTATCTTGTAGAAGGCTAAGACTACGTTAAGCTTAGTAAACTACTTCGCCTTGTTAATCCGTCCGAGAGTCTCCTTAATAAGGGGTAGGGGGTACCGGTCCTTCTTAGTAATTGCGTTAATGCCTCTATAGTATATACAGAAACGCAATCCGGCCTTCCCCTCCTTATAGACAAATAGCACTAGGGCTCCTGCGGACGACGTACTTGCCTAAATAAACCCTTTGGCAAGCAGGTCGTCTAGTGTCTTGCGCAGTACTAGGAGTTCTCTAGAGGACATTCTATACAGCGGTCCGTATAGTACCTCCGGCAGGCTCCTATCTAGACAGGGTTCTAGCTAGATATTGTAGTTAATCCCTTCTCCTCGGTATAGCAGCAGTTTTAAGGCCGACTTCGGCTCGAAGAGGTCTAGGTATCCTGCATATTCCTTTAGGAGCTTTGTATAGGGGTCCGTTACTTTCTTAGGTGCCAATGCCTTTTCAATGTCTGCCGTTGCCGTGTTGATTTCGGCCTTAGCATTGTCTCCTTGCAGAGCCTTCTCTTAGTCTCAGAGCCTCTGCTTCGTTACTGCTAGGTATAGCCGTCCTTGTCCAATGTCTAGCTTGCCCCTCTAGCGCTCTATCTATAGCTTCCCTGGTATTAGGTTATACCCTAGCTTGTCCTATACGATATAGAGGTATAAGTCCTGCTTATAATATCCTGTACCTCTATCGACACTTTTACTATATAGGTAATGTCCGGTCCTTGTCCGGTAATGCCTAATATGCGTACAGGTACAGTAGGGGTCGTCTTAATCCGGTGCCTCTGTACGAAGTCTTCGCTGATTACTCTGTACACTAAACATCCTGTGTTAATCAATGTCTGCGCCGTTGCGGACCCGTTTAACGTTAGCTGTACGATAAACGGCGTCGTCGTTATGTAATTGCTCTTAAAAGATAGCTAAGTAATGCTTTGATTTAGCAGTCTATCTCGCACCCGCCTCTGGCAGAGCCTTCGCTTAGAGGCAACTCTTTTCCCGACTTGTCGTCGTCCGAGTAGGACTCCTAATCTTCTCGTTAGGGCGCTGCAGTTGCTACCCTTGCAGTGGTCGGCCGTCCCCTAGGTCTCTCTACTAGCAAAAGCCTGCAATTCCGTACAGTGTAGCCTATCTTGCTATACTGGTAGCAGCTCCCTTCTGCTCGTCCTTTGTTAAGGGTAGCTATGTCTACCTATTGCGCCTTTTTGGTAGCAGCCCTTAGCCGTACGGTAACGGCTGCCGCTACCCTCGTCGTCGTTAGTTCCTAGTCTATAGCGTCCGTCTGCCGCTAGAGGGGTTGTCTTATCTCCTAAGCGCGGCTTATCCGTCTAAGCCTACGCTGCTAGTCGTCGACTATCCTAAGGAGATCGCAGAATTCCTCGTACGTAGCTAGTCGCATTACGCCTACTAGCCCCGTTATAATCTCCTTAGAGAGGCCTTCCTATAAAGAGGTAATTTTTATCCTGTCCTCCTATTAGAGACCTCCTGCTTCTGCTAAAGTCTGGTCAAATTCTGTAAGGAATTCTCGTACAGTCCTACATCCTTGTTTTATTGTGTTAACCTGTAGGAGTAGTCGGCTCTCGCAGTCTGGGTCCTTGTAGCTCTTATCTAGAGCTGCCTAGAGCATCGTCGTTATAGCTATTGCCGGGTTGGCAACGGCCGTCTCGTAGTACGGCAGAATTCGTACTACTACCCTGCCCTTTAACCTCCTTAAGAGGTAAACTACCTTGTCTAGCTCGGTCGGGTATGCTCCTAAGTCGACTAGAAGCTTAGAGTGCATCTGGGCAGCCTAGGAGGGGTACTCGGCCGGGGCCTTACTATCGTACGTAGAGACGTTAGGGAGTTTGCTTTTAGGGGTCGGGGTATAGGCTATTAAGTTCGTCGTCGTTGTAGGGGTCGCATCGCGACCGGACGCCCTAAGCTGTCGTAGCTCCTGTTCCCGTTAGGAAATTATCGCAGCCTAGTAGCTTACTTGCTGCTCGAGCTGCCTCTTGCTTTCTAGCAGCTCCTCGTATACGCGGTACATATGTCCCTCTATAGCCGTAGTCTCTATAGGGGTGTCGCTGTCTATCCTTGTTTTATTACTGCAGTTACCGACAGTAAGATTAGTTCCTAATGTAAGGGGCTTAAGAATCTTAGTTTAGAAACTTAAGGTTAGGTATCTATATAAAGGAACTAATAGGCAGTTCCTTCGTCGTCTGCTGCTGTACAATTTGTACCTACGAAGCCAAGCTAGCAATTTCCCTATATATAGGGATGTAAGGTTCACTCTCTGTACGGAGGATCGGGAGTTCCCTCCTCTGTACAGTAGTGCAGAGTTTTCCCTCTATTTAGAGGGGCAGTAGTTCCCCTTTATGTAGGACTATAGAGTTTTCCCTCCGTACAGGAGTAGGGTCCTGTCGGTGGTTCTGTACAGAGGGTGGGGTTATGCTGGCGCCGCTAAGTCGCAGTCCTTAGGGCGACGGTTGGCTTAGGTCGGGTCCAGGACCTAGGCCGGGCGGCGCCCCCTAACAGCTAGCATATCCTAGTCTCGTCGAGATAATATATTATCCCTGCTGTTGTCCTTGCCCTTATAGTACTAGAGTTTTATATTAAACTAGCTTAGGTACATCGCCTACGGTACGTGTCTCTTAGAGAGTTATCGGGCTTTTATAAAATACTTAAGGTTCTTGTAATCTATAAGGACGAGGAATTTAGAGACTAAACAGAGTTTGCTATCCTACGCCTTGTAGCACTGTACGACTGCTAGCAATTCCTTGTTGTAGATAGGGTAGTTGCATTCGGCTAGAGTGTTCTTTTTAGAGAAGTATACGTATAGGTATAGGGGGCTGTCCGGACCTATCTATAATAGGATACTCTCTATATAGTACCCTAAAGAGTCGGTTTCTAATATTATAGTATGTTCTAGATTAAACATAGTAAGAGTCGGTCCTATAGCAGAGAGTTCCTTTAGTTTGTTAAAACTTCTATCGTATTCGTCCGACTACGTAAACTGCCTGTCCTTATATATTAGCT
The DNA here is from genome assembly GCA_016165855.1 of Pseudocercospora ulei. Lineage (NCBI taxonomy): Eukaryota > Fungi > Ascomycota > Dothideomycetes > Mycosphaerellales > Mycosphaerellaceae > Pseudocercospora > Pseudocercospora ulei. The sequence continues at coordinate 302,626 of JACWNB010000010.1, forward strand.
TAACTAGAGGGCAGACTATATCCGAATAGTTCCTTATAAATTGTTAGTAGAAGTTAGCGAACCTAAGGACTTCCTATATGCCCTTAGCATTTGTAGGAGGCCTCTATTGCTTAATAGCACTGATCTTCTTCTTATCTCTACTAATGCCCTTCCCTACCTTAATAATAAACTCTAGGTATTTTGTATGTTTTACACTAAATTTGCATCTGTCGATGTCGAGGTATAGTCTAGCCTTTTGTAGACAGTCTAGTACCTTCTTAACGTCTCGTTTGTAGTCCTTGCGGCTGCTGTATGTAAATGATAGGGTGTCTTTAAGGTATACAGAACAGATATCGTCTAGAAGTCCCTATAGGAATCTGTTAATATACCTCTAGAAGGTTGTAGGCGTATTTGCAAGGCTAAAGGGGGTAACAAGCTACTTAAAAAGGCTCTACCTTGTACAGAAAGCTGTTATCTATTTATATCCTTCCTTAATCTGTACCTTGTAGAAAGCCGAAACATTATCGAGCTTAGTAAACTACTTAGCCTTACTAATCTGTCTAAGGGTTTCTTTAATAAGAGGTAGGAGGTAGCAATCCTTTTTTATAATTGCGTTAACGCCTCTATAGTCTATGCAGAATCGTAAACTAGCCGGGCCTTCCTTTTAGATAGATAACACTAGGGCTCCGGCCAAGGACGTACTTGCGTAGATAAAACCCTTAGAGAGTAAATCGTCTAATGTCTTGTATAGTACTAGAAGTTCTCTAGATAATATACTGTACAATAGGCTATATAGTACTTTAGGCAGGCTTCTGTCTAGACAGCGTTCGAGCTTAATTTTGTAATCTATCTCTTCTCCTTAGAGTAGGGGCAATTTTAAAGCCGATTTAGGCTTAAAGAGGTCGAGGTATTCCAAGTATTCTAGTAGGAGCTTTGTATAAGGGTCTGTAACTCTCTTAGGTGCTAGTACCTCCTTAATGTTAGAGGTTGCAGCGTTGACCTTAGTGTAGGGGTCGCTTAGCGGAGCTCGTCCTTAGTCTCTGTTAGGGGGCGCCGTCTAGCCAGGTCCTGGACCTAAGCTAGCCGTCGCCCTAAGGATTGCGACTTAGCGGCGCCAGTACGACCCCTTACCCTGTACAGAGGGAGAACCCTACAGCTCTGTACAGAGGGGAATTGCCGCTCCTCTAAACAGAGGGAAAACTCTGTATTACCGTATAGAGGGAAACTCCCGATCCTCTATACAGAGTATAAACCTTGCATCCCTGCACAGAGGGAAATTGCTGGCTTGGCTTCGTAGGTACAAATTGTGCAGCAGCAGACGACAAAGAAACTGCCTATTAGTTCCTTTATATAGATACCTAGCTTTAAGTTTCTAAACTAAGATTCTTAAGCCCTTACAGTCTCGGATTCTCCGCCTCGCTGCTGCTAGGTACAAACGTCCTTGTCCTACGTTAAGCTTACCTTGCTAGCGCTCTATCTAAGGTTTCCCTAGCATTAGGTTGTACCCTAATTTATCTTATACGACGTAGAGGTATAAGTCTTGCTCGTAATGCCCTTCTAGCTTAATAATTATCTTTACTATATAGGTAATGTTTAGTCCTCGCCCAGTAATTCCTTGTATACGTACAGGTACAGTAGGAGTAGTCTCGATATAGTGTTTCTATACGAAGCTTTCGCTAAGAACTCTGTATACCAAACATCCGGTATCGATTAGGGTTCGTATATAGGCGGATCTGTTTAATGTAGGTCGTACGACAAACGGTGTAGTCGTTATATAGGTACTCTTAAAAGATAGCTAAGTAACAAATTAATATAGTAGCCTATCTCGTATATACCTCTAGCTAAGCCTTTGCTTAGAGGCTACTCTTTCCCCGATTTATCGTTGTCTAAGGGGAACTCTTAGGCCCCTACTACTGCTATTGCTACCCTTGTAGTAGAAACCCGTCCTCTAGGTCTCTTAGCCAGTAAGAGACTACAGTTACGTACAGCGTACTCTGCCTGTCCGTACTAGTAACAGCTTCCTTTTACCTTTCTTCTGTTAATAGTAGCTACATCTACCTACTGCGCCCTCTTAGCGTTAGCCCTCAATCGTACAGTAACGGCTACGGCCACTCTCGTCGTTATTGGTTCCCAATCTATAGCGTCCTGTGGCCGGTAGTTAGATAGGCGTAGTTCGTAGGCGCGACCTATTTGTATAAGCCTGCACTGCTAGTTATCGACTATCTATAGGAGGTTGCAGAATGCTTCGTACGAGGCCGGCCGGCCGACGCCTATAAGGCCTGTTATAATCTCCTTAGAGAGGCTAACCTCTAGGGTAGCAATCCTTACCCTGTCTTCCTAGAGAAGGCCTCCTGCTTTAGCTAAGGTCTAGTCGTATTCTGTAAGAAACTCTCGTATAGGCTTGCGTCCTTGCTTTATATTATTAAAGCGTACGAGAGCTCGGTTCTTACAGTCCAGGTCCTTGTAGCTCTTGTCGAGAGCTGCCTAGAGAGTCGTCGTCGTTGCCTCTGCTAGTCTAGCAATAGCAGTTTCGTAGTACGGCAGAATTCGTGCCGCCGCTTTGCCTTTTAGTCTCCTAAAGAGGTACACTCCTTTGTCGAACTTAGCTGGGTACACTGCTAAGTTAACTAGAAGCTTAGAGCGTATCTAGGCTGCCTAGGAGGGGTTCTTAAACAGCGACTTACTGTCGTAGGTAGTAACATTAGGGAGCTTGCTATTGTAAGCTGCTTTGGCTGTTATGTTCGTTATCGTTATAGGGGTCGGATCGCGATCGGACGCTCTAAGCTATCGGAGCTCCTATTCCTATTAGGAAATCGTCGAGACTTAAAAGCCTAGTTGTTCTCTGAGCTAGTTTGTACAAGCTATTAGCTCTGTATATATACGCCGGATCTGGTCCTGCGTGTCTGTTGTATCTATCTAGATAGTGTTGTTTATTGTATTAGTGCAGTTACCGACAGTAAGATTAGTTCCTAATATTAGAGGTTTAAGTGTCTTAGTTTAGAAACTTAAGGCTAAGTATATACAGGAAGGAACTAATAAGCAGTTCCGTACTCTGTCTGTTACTATACAATTTACATCTACGAAGCTAGCTAGTATCCGTAGTACGGGAGTAAAGAGAAAGGGGTGCTACCCTGGCCTAGTCCGAGTTATGCCTTGGGCTAGGCTGGGTCGTATCTCGTACAGGCTAAGTTATGCTAGCGCCGCTAAGTTGTAATCTTTAGGACGACGGCCAGTCGGCTTAGGCTCGGGGCCTAACAAGACGGCGTCCCCTAAAAATAGCTATATATATAGCAGTTATAGATCTTAAAAAAATCAAATTTTTTTTGCTATATATAGAAGCAAGCTAAATAGAATAGTAGCAATAGTTTTAGCAGTGTTATAAGTTTAGGTAAAGGATTCTAATATCATAGTTAATCTGTAGGTTATAGAGCTTTAACTAAGGCAGTCTAAGGATAAGCTTCTAGTTTGGCAGAAGGGTAACAAAGTAAGAGAGGTGTTCCTTATAGTTGTTCCTAAGGTTAAGCTTAACGTAGGCAATCCAAGTTATACTTCCTATAGAGGCCTTGCTGCTGTTGAACATTGTTAGGAGTCTAGGATACTTTAAGGTCTAACTGTTAATTTCTAACGAGTTAGCAAGTTTAGGGTTAAGAGAACTTTTGCCAGTTATACTACAGTTAATTATTGTAAGTACTAAGTACATTTTATTCTTCTTAGTGTTAATATCTGCTGTTACGACTAAGGGGAAACAAGTTAATTTATCCTCTGCCTTAGTGCAGAATTGCATAGAAGAAGAAGAAGTTTTATAATCTTAACTAAGTGCTTGCTTATTAAGTATCTTATAGACAGGCTTAGGCGCTTCCCTAGTCCTTATTGTTGTCTTTTAGTAGAAGGGCGGCTGTAGAGAAACCATAAGATGTGCCTACCTTAGTATAGCATATAGCTAGAGGAGCGGCTATAGAGAAACCAAGAGATATTCCCACCTTAGTATAGCATATAGCTAGAGTAGGGTAGTTAATAGCAATATAGTTTAGTTTACTATAGTATATACAGAGGCGTAAGCTGCAGCAGTGCTACCTCTTCTCTTGTATAAGTCGACCGTCTTAAAGCTTAGCTAAACTAAGGTCTATAGGGTCGCTGTTAGTGGGAGGAGGTCGTAGGGCAGAGGAAGGAGTTAGCAGGTTCTAGGTAAAGGTAAGAGGAGTCAAAACAGGATGCTAGCCTATACGGTTATTTAGTTTATTGCTACTAGCCTAAATAACGTTTGCGAATTGGTTTGGACAGCTGCCGAGGCATTAACAGAGGGTAACCAGCTCGTAGAAGGATAGTGATTCGTGTTCTTAATCCTCCAGTTTTGTAAGAAGTTCTGTGCTTAGGCCAGTAACTAAAGCTAACTTCTAGGCCTCTAAATTGTACTCGCAGTATCCAAGTTTACTTAAGACCGGTGCGTAGTAATCGGTAAACGGCTTGTTGGTCTGCTTAAGTGTTCGAATAAATTGTTAAGCCGTATACTTGTAGTATATGTTTCCAAAGGCTAAGTCGAGAGAGGTAAGATAGCTTGCAATGTTAGGATAGGGATTTCAGATTCTAAAGGGGCGGATAGAAAAGATAATGTTAGAATAAGAGGCTGAAAGAACTAAAGTCTAAAGTGGTAGATGTAAAAGCTAATGTTAGAAAGAGGAGCTAAAGTCTAAAGTAGTAGATATAAAAGCTAAATTAGATACACAAGACAAGCTATAAACAAGAAGAAGAGAAAGGTCCGAGAGCGGCGGCAGGCTCTTATATCCCTCTGCCTGTGCTAGTCGTTTTCTTGTTGCTAGTAGCTTTCCTAACAAACTTCCTAATCAACTTTCTTTCTTTGTTTTGTAAACAAATTTATTTCCTAGCCCTGCTTTTCCTAAAGGTTCTAGAACTAGGTTAGAAGCGTTTGTAGGGCGGATCGAGTTGCTTCTTACTTGCCTAGAATTGTTTTAGTTAGGACAGTAATTGTTAAGCTGTAGTCTGTTAATAGTAAGAGAGCTAGGTAGGCTCTAGAGGTTATTAGGTTTTCTCTACTATCTGTTAGCTGTAGTTCTAAGGGCTTTTGCAGATGAACTGTTCGTCCTTGTGAAACTGATTGTAACACTTCTTACGCATAAAGAATAGTCTTAATTGGACCCTTAGTTGTTAAGATATAGTCTATAAATTATAATGTTTCTAGGTAGGTTCTGGGTGCTGTTGTTCTTTCTCTTCTATCTGTTGACTGTAACACTTATAGGTTTATTGCGCCCCCCTAGCACCCTACCTATCGGTCTCTGTTCTATACTGTTATGGAGGAAGGGACTTAGGGTACGACTCCTTTGCACTCCTTAGGGAATAGCAGAGCTACTGTTGCTTATTAGTGTAACGACCCTTCTTTACCCTATAGGCGTGCCCTGCGTTCCATGTAGCATTAGTATGCCCTTATAGAGCGGGTACTAGACTAGTAGGGTCCGCTCTCTCGCTAGGTACTCGAGGTAGCAGTACATAAGCTTAGTGCGCCTCTCTGCTTTAATTATGTTAATCTCTGCCTAGAGCCGCCTTTCTTTGTCGATTGCGCTTTATAAAAACTCTGCAATATTAGTATCTTTAGTAGAGAGGTAAACGTTAAGCAAGTTTACCTCCTATATACTCCTTATAGCGTTCTTATTGCCTACTTATATTGTTATAGTGTCTATAGGCCGCTACCCTTAGGTAGACTTGTTAGGACTGTTATAAGATAGATGTATAGCAGTGTACAGTATACCTAATACTAAGTACTAGTATTACGTATAAACTAACAAATGCTCTTTTATAATTCTGTACTACGTCTCTTTTGTGTGCACTAGAGCGGCGCAAGCCGTCCTTAGCAACAGGCTGCCCTCTAGTCCTGCAATTATCCTGCTAGAGCAGCTCTTAGCCTCTTGTTACAGGATTGGATTGTAGCAGCGTATAGGGCACATAATACTAATAACTAGTGTCGTGTTTGAACTAACAAGTGTCCCTCTACTAGCCTTGCCTACGCCCCTTTTGTTTGTGTATAAGGGCAGCTTAAGCCGTCCTTAGCAGCAGGCTATCCTTAAGTTTGCAGTCGTGTCCTTAGAGCAGCTCTATGCTACTACAAGACCCTCTCGATAGTAAGTCTATAACAATTACCTCCTATCCTGTAAGGGCTTAAGAATCTTAGTTTAGAAACTTAAGGTTGGTTATCTATATAAAGGAACTAATAGGCAGTTCCTTTGTCGTCTGCTGCTGTACAATTTGTACCTACGAAGCCAAGCTAGCAATTTCCCTCTGTATAGGGATGCAAGGTTTACACTCTGTATAGAGGATCGGGAATTTCCCTCTGTATAGTAATGCAGAGTTTTCCCTTTGTTTAGAGGGGCAGCAATTCCCCTCTGTATAGGGCTATAGGATTCTCCCTCTGTATAGGAGTAGGGTCGTATCGGTAAATCTGTACAGAGGGTAGGGTCGTGCTAGCGCTGCTAAGTCGCAGTCCTTAGGGCAACAGCTAGCTTAGGTCCAGGACCTAGGCTAGGCAGCATCCCCTAACAATACCCCCCTCCCTTCTTATAGTGCTTCTTTTGTACGACAGTGTGTCGTACTCCCTTAGCTCTTAGAGTTCCTCTATGATCCGGGGTGGTGTGCCCGGGTCACTGCTATGCCTTGCCAAGTTTATAATCTGGTACACATTGATCAAGTCACTTCCGAGTCACTTGATCAGTCCCTTTTGGCTCAAGTGTACCGCGCCGCATCACTTAACTCGGAAGTAACTGCTGAAACTGTACGTAAAAGGCCTGGGTTCAATTCCCAGGGGGCGCATCTTTCAACGCCGAGTGGAAGCAGCGTTGACGTATGTCCGTTTGTCCACCACTCCGTACAAATGAGGCAGACCCGGTAAAGGTCCAGCTGGCTGTGTGCAGACCTGCCGGGGGGGGGTTGATTGCGCACGATTTACAGGGGGGCTGTGCATAAGGTGCGTAGCCTGTAAGCAAGCGCAGCTTACGAGGTCGTAAGCCTGTAGCGCAGGGGGTGGTGATCCGGGGTGGTGTGCCCGGGTTACTGCTATGCCTTGCCAAGGTTTATAATCTGGTACACATTGATCAAGTCACTTCCGAGTCACTTGATCAGTCCCTTTTGGCTCAAGTGTACCGCGCCGCATCACTCTAGTAGGTAGCGCTTTCCCGTCTTCGTCTAGGTACTTGCTAGTTAGTAATGTCTGCTAGATGCCCTCCCTCTACGCTGTTGCAACCTTAGACCTGTCCCTCTAGATCCTGTAGCTAAGGCAGAAGAGGACCTGCAAGCAAGGGAGGTAGGTAGTGCTAGATCGCTTCTACCTAATCTTAACCGATTCCGTTTGCTACTTTAAGGATGCCGAGCCTAAGGCAGAGGGGGACCTACGAGCAGTTACGAAGGTGCAGGAGGTGCTCGGTCCTGTCTAACTATTTATCTCCTACCCTGTAGCCCTAGCTATATACTCTGCTTCCTAGCTGTACGGTCTTGTAGCAGCGGGCTGTCTGGCTCTGTCCCTATGCCCTAGTCGTTATCTAGAGTCTAGCTCCTAGGTAGATGTTCCTGTCTCCGTCTAGTCGTCTAGAGGGCCGTCGCTTGTCTAGGCACTAGGTCGTAGTTGCCTCGTTTGCCCTCCCTTATATAGTTGTAGCAGCTGCCCTAGTTGCTATTGCCTTATATAGCAGGCAGCTACTACCCTGTATATTAACCCTTCCTCCCTTCTCTCTCTCTCTTCTTCTCTTTCTCTTCTATTCCCCTATCTGTTACCCGTCCGCCTAGCTGTCCACTACTACTACTATTACTACAACTACTACTACTACTACTAATGCTACTATTCCGTCCGCCTAGTGCTGTCGTAGCTCTCCTGTAGTTGCTGGCCTATTATCCTATACCTCTACCTCTAGCTGTAGGATATTTAGCTTAATTAGCAACTCTGCTTCTAGTTCGTATAGTCTTCCTCCTTTGTACAGTCCTAGCTAACGTCCTAGGTGCTATATTAATAAGCAGTAGGATGTTGCTAAGCTACCCTTCTACTCCTTCTAGTGTTAGGACCCCTACCGGCTAGGAGGTAATTAAGATTTCGGGTATAGAGTCGGCTGCCCTAGTCCTAGGAGGTAGTAGCTAGTAAGCTACCTTAAGGTAGTATATAAAAGTTTTCGGACAGTGTTGCTCTCGTTCCCTTCCTACTTCTACTCTTATTCCTACCTGTCCCCTAGCTGTCCTCTTTCTCCTGCCTCCTTCTGTATAGCGTAGTACGTTCTAGTATCAGTAGGACCCTATAGGGCTCTACGTCTTAATTCCCTGATCCCTCGGCGATCCGAGTTGCTAGCGGCTGCCCTGTATCTAGGGTGGATCATGTCCCTTTTCGCCGTATAGCGCAGTATTACTAAGACTAGGTAGGGGGGTAGTTCTCCTCCTACCTGTCTAGCGTAGTTGTATCCTATAGGGCTTCGTATAGTTCCTACATAGGCTCTGCCTACCCTCTCTATTTTACTAGGTACTCTACTCTCTTCTGCTTCCTTCGGCTCTTAAGGATTCCTTCTACCTCGTACTCTTCCTAGCCCTTAGTAATAATCGCTAGTAGGCGCGCGTCGTCTGTTGTCTAATGCGGTAGGGGGTCTGTATATGCTAGCCGTACGAGGTCTGTATAGAAGACTAGGTAGATCCCTAGGGGAGTGTTAAGTCGTACGGCATATGTCCCTACTACTCGAACTACTATAAACTTCCGGTTCTTCTAATCTAATTTCTTGCTTAGCCGGTCTGTATAGATGTTGCGCTAGTTTAGCTAGACCTTATCTCCTGCCTTATAACTTAGTGCAGCCTGTCGTCTCTTGTTAGCCTGCTCTTCTGCATTCTGTTAAGCTATAGCCAGACTCGCTTTCGCCTATTAATAGGCGTTCGTAATCGTCCGTACGATAGCTTCTCCCTACTGAATTAGGGATCGTATAGGGCGTAGGGTGTTACTGCTTAGGGTCGGTAGGAGCGGGCAGTAGTCGTATCTGTAGGCTATAAAGGAGGGGGACAATCCTATAGCGTTAGCTGTACGGCTGTTAATAGTTAGTTCCGCTATAGGGAGAAAGCAGTTCTAGTTGGTCTAATTATAGTCGACGTACGCTTAGAGTTACGCCTCCAACGTCGAATTGACCCTCTCTGTCGCACTGTCCGTCTATAGGCGCTATGCAGTCGACAGGCGACGTTCTACGTTTAGCAACTGACATACCCTAGCCTACAGTTAGCTCGTAAACTGTATACCCTAGTCCGATACAATTGACCTAGGGAATCCGTGCTTGCTAAACGTCGTCTGTATAAATGCCTAGGCAGTGTCCTTAGCTGTAATAGAGTCTATTCCTTCCAATATTACCTCCTTCGTTAGCTTGTCTGTAACTACTATAATGTTCCGCCGTCCGTCGCTCTTAGGGAGGTCCGTAACGAAGTCCACTGCTAGGTCTTGCTAGGGCCGATCCGGTATTAATAGGGGTTTTAGTAGCCTATGCTTTAGTTTACGCTAGGTCTTCGTCCGTCCGCAGACATTGCAGTTCTGTACGAACCTACAGATATCCTTTGCTATCGCCGGCTAGTAGTAGTCCCTAACGACGATGCTGTACGTCTCCTTACGCCCTAGATGTCCGGTCGCTATTAAATCGTACGCCCGTTATATTAAGCCTGTACAGAGCTTCTTGTCTGCCGGGACCTAAATCCGATTCCTGAACTTTAGGTTGTTCTCCTCGTCTACCAAGCACTCTGCTGCTGACACCTTAAGGTAAAGCTCTGCTAGGAGCTTCCGCTGTCCTCCTTAGATCGCTGTACAGGCCCCTCTATAGGCTTTATCCTTTTCTACTGCCTCTTCCTACGCCTATAGCTAGGGTTCCTATAGGTGTATCGCTGCTAGGCGGATAGTCTCTTTGCCCAGTTCCTCCTTAAACATCTGGAATGTCTGTAATTTCAGCCGATCGTCCTTATACGTCGTTAGCATATTCTAGTCCTGTCTGGATAGCGCATTGGCGCTACTGTTGTCCTTTTCCTTGCGATACTAGAGCCTTATATTAAATCCGCTTAGGTACATTGCCTATTGTACGTGTCTCTTAGAAAGCTTCTAGGGTTGCGTAAAGTACTCGAGGTTCTTGTAGTCAGTTAGGGCGAGGAACTTGGGAACTAAGCAAAGTTCTTTATCCTACGCTTCGCAACACTGTACGACTGCTAGCAATTCCTTGTTATAGATAGGGTAGTTGCACTTAGCTAGGGAGTTCTTCTTAGAGAAGTACGTATATAGGTGTAGAAGTCCGTCCGAGCCTACCTATAACAGGATACCCTCTATTTAGTACCCTAAGGAGTTAGTTTCCAGTATCGTCGTATGTTCCGGGTCGAAGGTAGCAAGCGTTAGTCCTGTAGTAAAGAGCTCCTTTAGCCTATTGAAGCTCCTATTACACTCGTCTATCTACTTTAACTGCTTGTCCTTATATGTTAGCTCGACTAGGGGGCGTACGATCTCCGAGTAGTTCCGTATAAACTGGCGGTAGAAGTTGGCAAACCTAAGGAATTCCCGTACGTAATCTGTATAGGTACGGTCTGTAAATACTAGTATGTCGTCGAGGTACGCCGAACAGGTGTCGTCTAGTAACCCCTACAGGGACCTGTTGATATACCTCTAGAAGGTCGCCAGTGCGTTAGCAAGGCTAAAGGGGGTAACAAGCTACTCGAAAAGACTATATCTCGTACAGAAGGCAGTTATCTATTTATAGCCTTCCTTAATCTGTATCTTGTAGAAAGCCGAGACTACGTTAAGCTTAGTAAACTACTTTGCCTTGCTGATTCGTCCGAGAGTCTCCTTAAAAAGGGGTAGGGGGTACTGGTCCTTTTTAGTATTCGCGTTAATGCCTCTGTAGTCTACGTAGAAACGCAAGCCGGCCTTGCCCTCCTTGTAGACAAACAGCACTAGGGCTTCCGCAGACGAGGTACTTGCGCAAATGAAACCTTTAGCAAGTAGATCGTCTAGTGTCTTGCGCAGTACTAGGAGTTCTCTAGAGGACATGCTATATAGTAGGCTGTACAGTACTTTAGGCAGACTTCTATCTAGACGGGGCTCTAGCTAGATGTTATAGCTAATTCCTTCTCCTTAGTATAGTAGCAGTTTCGAGGCCGACTCTAGCTTAAAGAGGTCTAGGTATTCTGCGTATTCTGCTAGGAGCTTCGTATAGGGGTCCGTCGCTTTCTTAGGCGCTAATACCTTCTTAATGTCTGTAGTCGTAGTGTTTATTTCGGCCTTGGCATTGCCGCCCTACAGAGCCCTCCCTTGGTCTTAGAGCCTCTTCTTCGTTACTGCTAGGTATAGCCGTCCTCGTCTAACGTCCAGCTTGCCCTGCTAGCGCTCTATCTATAGCTTCCCTAATATTAGGTTATACCCCAACTTGTCCTGTACGATATAGAGATATAAGTCCTGCTTATAGTGTCCCTGCAACTCTATCGTTACTTTTACTATATAGGTAATGTCCGGTCCTCCCCTGGTAATGCCTAGTATGCGTACAGGTACTGTAGGGTTCCTCTTAATGTAATGTCTCTGTACGAAGTCTTCGCTAATTACTCTATATACTAGATATCCAATGTTAATTAATGTCCGCGCTGTAGCGGTCCCGTTTAGCGTAGGCCGTACGATAAACGGCGTAGTCGCTATGTAGTTGCTCTTAAAAGATGGCTAAGTAGTGCTTTAATTTGGCAATCTATCTCGTATACGCCTCTAGCAGAGCCTTCGCTTAGAGGCTACTCTTTTCCCGACTCGTTGTCGTCTAAGTAGGACTCTTAGTTCTCTTATTAGGGCGCTGCAGTTGCTACCCTTACAGTAGTCGGCCGTCCCCTAGGTCTCTCTACTAGCAAAAGCCTACAATTCTGTGCAGTGTAGCCTATCTTGCTACACCTGTAGTAGCTCCCTTCTGCTCGCCTCTTGTTAAGGGTAGCTATATCTACCTACTGTGCCCTTTTAGCAGCGGCCCTTAGTCGTACAGTAACGGCTGCTGCTACTCTCGTTATCGTTAGTTCCTAGTCTATAGCGTCCGTCTACTGCTAGAGGGGTTGTCGTATCTTATAAGCGCAGCTTATCCGTCCGAGCCTATACTGCTAGTCGTCGACTATCCTAAGGAGATTACAGAATTCCTCGTATGTAGCTAGTCGCACTACGCCTACTAGTCCTGTTATAATCTCCTTAGAGAGGCCTACCTCTAAGGTAGTAATTTTTACCCTATCCTCCTATTAGAGTCCTCCTGCCTCTGCTAGGGTCTGGTCGTATTCTGCGAGGAACTCTTATACAGTCTTGCGTCCTTGCTTTATCGTGTTAACCTGTAGGAGTGCTCGGCTCTCGCAGTCTAGGTCCTTATAGCTCCTGTTAAGAGCTGCCTAGAGCATCTTCGTTGTAGCTATTGCTAGGTTAGCAATGGCCGTCTCGTAGTACAGCAGAATCTGTGCTGCCGCCCTGCTCTTTAATCTCCTAAAGAGGTACACTACCTTGTCTAGCTTAGTCGGGTATGCTCCTAAGTCGACTAGAAGCTTAGAGTGTATTGAGACAGCCTAGGAGGGGTACTCGGCCGGAGCCTTACTATCGTAAGTAGTAACGTCGGGGAGTTTGCTCTTAGGGGCTGGGGTATAGGCCGAGTGTCTGTCGTCGTCGTTATAGGGGTCGGATCGCAATCGGACGCCCTAAGCTGTTGTAGCTCCTGTTTCTATTAGGAAATTATCGCAGCCTAGCAGCTTACTTGCTGTTCGAGCTGGGCCTTGTGTGCTAGCAGCTCCTCGTACGCGCAGTGCATCTAATCCTGTATAGTCGCAGGTTCTATAGGGATATCGCTGTCTATCTTCGTTATATTACTGCAGTTACCGACAGTAAGATTAGTTCCTAATATAAGGGCTTAAGAATCTTGGTTTAGAAACTTAAGGTTAGGTATCTATATAAAGGAACTAATAGGCAGTTCCTTCGTCGTCTGCTGCTGTACAATTTATACCTACGAAGCTAAGCTAGCAATTTCCCTCTATATAGGAATGCAAGGTTTATACTCTGTATAGAGGATCGGGAGTTTCCCTCTATACAGTAATGCAGAGTCTTCCCTCTGTTTAGAGGGGCAGCAATTCCCCTCTATATAGGGCTATAGGATTCTCCCTCTATATAGGAGTAGGGTCGTATCGGTGACTCTGTACAGAGGGTAGGGCCGTGCTGGTGCCGCTAAGTCGCAGTCCTTAGGGCGACGGCTGGCTTAGGTCCAGGACCTGGGCTGGGCGGCGCCCCCTAACATATCCCTAAGGCAGATGTCCCTAGCTGTCTACCTAGAGCCTCTCTCCTATAACTTACTTTGTACGCGCCTTAGCGCCTTAGATAGTAAGCAGCTAGTACACCTTAGAGACCTATACACTATTACTTACAAACCTTACTTATAGACGTACGTATAAGCAGCTTAGTAAGCCCTTAGCAACTTATATAAACCTCTGCCCTCTTAATGCCCCTTCCTTAGCTACTAACCTTTAGTATATATCTGTAATTAGTATAGGCTTGGCCAGCTGCTGCGCTAGTTATAGCTTGCTACTGTGTCGGCTTGCTGACTATTAGGCTTCCTAAGTGCATCCTATAGCTTCTCGTGCTCGTAAAGAGTCCCTCTGCTTGCTGCAATAGCTACGCTAAAGCGCTGCTCTAATCAGTCTGTGCTTCCTGCTTATCTGCAGCTTCTAAGCCTCGCTAATGTCCCCTTTAGGGCCTGCAGTAGCTGCGTCCCTTCCGCGCTCTTACGTTGTTGCCGTAGTCGACATTAATGCCGTAGTTTCTAGGCAGCTAGCTGTTTGTCGTAGACCCTAAGGCCGCGTTGTTAAAGCCTGCTAAACACGTTATATCTAGGGGCTGCGCGCTCTCTACACTTTGTTTTATTTTTCCTTACGCCTCTTGCGTTCGCTACTGTTAACAGTGCTGCCTCCGTCCTACAACAGTACTACTACTAACTACTATAGCACCACTAGCACTACTACAATATTGCTAGCACTGCTGCTAGCATGCCGTCTACACTTCCCCCTATTAATACTAATACCTATACGACTACTATGCTAGTTAACGATAATATTGTTGCTACTGCTATTATATATTCGGTTAGCAACACTGCTTAATGTACTACTACCCCTGCCAGTCCTCTTCTGTCTGTAGCTAAGCTTTAAGCTTAGTCTATAGTACTTAATTAGCGACTTGCTGTACGTTTGCGTACCCGTAAGCGCTCTGCTAGCCCCTACTGTAAACAGGGTACCTAGGCAGACTAGCTACGTAAGTGTAATTGCATTATAGGTACTATACATGCCTACAATTTATATACTGCTGCTATAGGCTGCATTGCCCCTAGCTGCCTCGCTGCTGCTGCTGCTGCCGCCGCCGCTAGGGGATCTCTTAGCACGCTACAAGAATCCTATAGCTAGACTGTGCCCTAGCTCTATATATAGGCCCTGCCGATTGCGAGCTTCCAGTTTCGTCTATAGAGTCTAGGGACTCTAATAATATAGACATTAACAACACCTTCGTATGTGCGCCAGCGTCGCGCCTGCCCGGTCTTTACTTTGTCTGCCCTGCTTTGTGTCGACGCTCCCCTCTACTGCCTGTCGCTAGTATCATTTTGCGCAGCCCTTATAGGAACCGCTGCCGCTAATGTCGATATACTGCTGCTAGTGCTTGCACTGCAGGCCTACCTACTCCCCTTAGGGTGTATACAGTGCCTCTAGCAGATCTTAGAAGACAGTAAGTTCGCTCTATACCTTGTTAGTGGTATCTTTGCTTATTATTTAATAGACAGCCTGCAGGAGCTGGATATAGGGGAGTTATTCGACCCCTAAATACTCTACTCTTGCGTATACTGTGCCTCTAGGCACTACAGCTATCAACCTGTTATTGCCCTGCCCCTCTAGGAGTTCTTAGAGGAGGATAAACTTCTGCAGAGGGCTATAGTCTGCAAGGACAAGTTCTATAAGCACCTTGCTAGGCTTGCAGAGCTCGTACAGTACGTCTATATACGCGCTAGCTGCGCTAGTAGGGCAGCCGCTAGCCGTTAGGCTGCTAACTATATATTGGCAACAAAGCAAGAGCAGCTGGCAGTACGCTATTAGACTATAGGCTACCTTGCTGTAATTAGTAAGAGGGTACGTTAGGTACGTTCCTTGTGTTACCCTCTCTATATAGGGCACCTGCTTATAGCTTGCAGTTTATTAGCTAGCTTTTAGGCCTAGCAGCTGTTAAGACTATAGACTGCGTCGTCCGTAACGTAGGTATAGATTTGGATTAAGGCAGGCGTACAGCTCGTACGTGTAGTCGGAGTCTAGTTGTTTGTTGTTTTGCTTCTACTTTAGGCCGGCGTACCCTAGCTAAGTGCGTATAGCACGTTAGCACTACCCTAATGCTAGTAATTTGTTGCTAAGGCTCTTTCCTGTTCTTACGTATTCTCTTTGCATCCTGCCTGTGCCTGTCTATAGGATTTCTATATGCGCGACTGCTCGACGCGGCCTCTGCTTTAGGCTAGCGGCTACCCTGCGACGCTTAAGGTATTCTGTTAGAAGCTATACAACATTATAAACAGACTTATCCTAAGTGCTGTATATACTGCGTTGTTGTATGAAAACTCTGCTAACAGGAGCTACTTTGCCTATTTGTCCTGCTTCCTACTGCAGTAGTAGCGTAAGTACTGTTTAAGAGTCTAGTTAGTATGCTCTGTCTAGCTATTAGTCTAAGCGTAGAAGGCAGTGCTTAGCTTACGTTTTACCCTAGCCTTAAGGCAGAAGTCTGCCTAGTACTAGCTAGTAAAAAGTAATCCCCAATCTGTTACAATACCTGCAAGGACGCCGAATCTTCTAACTACTTCCCTTAAGAGAATCTCTGCAAGCTAGACAGCTATATACGTTTTTTTTGTAGAGACGAAAGTGGCTATCTTCGTGTATCTATCGACAATTACAAGAACTGCAGTATATACGATAGAAACCGCGCTAGACGCCTGCGACAACCTAGACGGCAGGAGGTCTATAATAAAGTCTATTATTGATTCTTGCCAAAGCCTAGACAGTATTAGGAGAGCACTTAGCTCCCTATAGGGGGCGTAGCGACGTGCTTTAGTATACTAGCAGACCCTGCAGGTACTAATATACTTCTTAAAGTCTGCAGCTATCCTGCCCTAGTAGTACTTACGCTGGATTAGCTTTAAGGTTTTGTTAACCCTAAAGTTTCCTGCTAGTAGGTTGTTATAGTGCATATATATAATCTCTGCTTAGAGGGCCCTATCCGCTGGCACTACAATCGTACAGTCCCCTAACCGCGATCGGTGTATTAATACTCCCTTATAGAGTTCGGAGGGTCCCTGCTTGCTAGGCGCACCCTGTACTCTCTCGACTAAATCCCTTATAGATAGGTTAAGCTTCTATCTTGTCTTAATTAGGGACAGCAGAAGGGCCGGCGTATTGATATATACGCCGTCGTTTGTAGTATATATAGCAGCTATCTTAACTAGGCAGGACATATATCGGTCTGCTACCCTTATATATTTTGTATCTTCTATACTATAGCAGGCTGGAGGTACAGCGTCCTATAAGACTCCCAAAACAGTGCTTGCACTGCTAGTAAAGGGACTAAGACACTTAGCACTAGGCGCACTAGCCTCTACTAGGCCCCTTACGTACCCTATAGGGGGTAAGCGCTTTTTAGCTGCTCTACCCTTCCAGACTATAGCTTCTTGCTAATTGCCTATACATCGTATTTAGACGGCTCGAACCCCTCTATTGTCTAAAGAGACCTCTTTAGATAGCAGTAAATCCGCCTAGAGAGCAGGGAGCAGGTTCGCTACTAGTTTCAGTATACCTATATAGCCTCTACGAAAATATCGTATACTTATAGCTTAGGGCCCTTTACTAACACTTTAGTTATAGGTAGCTTGAACCCCTCTGCTGTCTAAAGAGACCTCTGCCTATAACAGTAAATTTGCCTAGAGAGTAGAGAGCAGGTTCGCTACCGGTTCTGTAACCTCTATATAGTAGCTGCACTTTGTAAGTACGTCTAAGGGGTACTTCCCTATAGCTTTTAGTCGATTACTAATATATTAGACACAGATATCTCGAACTTCTCTGCTGTCTACACTAGGTAGGACCTCTGCCTATAGCGACAGTTTTGCTTAGAGAGTAGGGAGTAAGTTTGTTACTTGTTCTATAACCTCTACGTAGTTACTGCGCCTTAAAAGCGTATCTATAGGGTTCCTCTTTCCTGTCTAATGCTTAATCTTAATGTTAAACTGCTAAAGAAAGACAGCCTAGCAGGCCTGCTAGCTTTTTAACTGCTTTATCTTTATAAACCCTTTTAGGTTATAGTAATCTACGAGTACCTCTACTACGTAAGCTGTGCTATTAAGGTAGGTGCGCTAGTGCTTAAACGCCCCTACGACTGCTAACAACTCCTGGTCGTACACCTCGTAATTGCACTCTATAGACAGTATCCTCTGCAACTAGAAGGCGATTAGGTACTAGTTGCTGTTGTTATGCAGCTACGACAGGATTCCGGCTACTGCGAACTTAGACGCGTCGGTTTCGAGCTGTATATAGAGCTCTAGCTCGAAGTGCTGCAGTATCTTCGCTAAGCTAAATATATCTTTTAGCATATAGAACGCCTGCTTCTTGTTAGCGCCCTACTAGATAGGGCCTAGCTTCTAGCTGTCCTTCGCCCCCTTTAAGACGGCTATTAGCGCCTGTACGATGCAGGAGTACTTAGAGATAAGCCGCTAGTAAAAATTGCAGAATCCTCAAAACGACTGTACCTCTGTTAGTCTCTTTAGCGTAGAGTAGTCTTCGACTGTAGCTACCCTGCTCCTATCTATCGCTATTCCAGCAGTAGATACAACAAACTCTAGGAACTCTACTTCTATACACTAAAACTTGCACTTCTTTAGGTTTCCGTATAGGGCGAACTGCTAAAGCTACTCTATAACTGCGCTTACGTCTTGTATATAGTCCTCCTAGGTCTTGCTATAGACTAAGATATTGTCTAAGTACACTATACAATAGATGTCTACGAGCCCTAATAAGGCCTAGTTAATATATACCTAGAACGTTGCTAGAGCGTTCGTTAGGCTAAACAGTATTACCTTATACTCGAAATAGCTGTAAAAGGTGCAGATCGCAGTCTTCTACTTATTACACTACTTAATACAGATCTAGTAGTAGGCGTGCTTTAGGTCTAAGAACGTAAACTATATATTGCTCCTAAGGTAATCTAGCGTCTTACTAACAAGTAGTAGGGGGTGCTAGCTCTTAATATTTACCTTGTTTAGGCCCTAGTAGTTAATGCAAAGGGGTAGAGTACCGTCCTTCTTAGGGACGAATAGGTTAGGCACTCTAGCCTTACTTGTGCTAGGCTGGATCTAGTCGCTCTCTAAGGCCTTTGCTAGGTAATTCTAGAGCTCTCTAAGTTTCCGCTCTAATTAGTAGTAGAGGGGGCGGAACAGAGGCTTTTTCCCTAGGACTGAGATAATCGTATACTCTGCGTCTGCAGGCAGCTTAGGCCCCTGCTCTTTACCTATCGTAAACACATTGCCGAAACTATCGAACTTGGTAGGGAGGACCTCCTCCCTAGAGGGGCCTTCTGCCTCCTAAGGTACAGGCCCCTAAGCTTCTAGTAAACTTTAAGTCCCCTCTACAGCCCTTAAACAGACTGTACAGACTAGTAAGGACTCTAGCAGGTCCTCTACAAACTCTCCTACAGTCTGTATATATACTGTAGGACTCTCGTCGCTGTCGCTATAGGCCTAACGGTTGCTAGCTGTTAGGGGACGCCGTCCAGCCAGGTCCTGGACCTGAGCCAGCCGTCGCCCTAAGAATTGCGACTTAGCGGCGCCAGCACGACCCTACCCTCTGTACGGAGCTACCAATACGACCCTACCCTCTGTACAGAGTTAACAACACGACCCTACCTATATACAGAGAGAGAATCCTATAGCCCTGCATAGAGGAGAATTGCCGCCCCTCTAAACAGAGGGAAAACTCTGCACTACTATATAGAGGGAAACTCCCGACCCTCTATACAGAGTGTAAACCTTGCACCCCTATATAGAGGGAAATTGCTAGCTTAGCTTCGTAGGTACAAATTGTACAGCAGCAGACGACAAAGGAACTGCCTATTAGTTCCTTTATATAGATACCTAGCCTTAAGTTTCTTAACTAACATTCTTAAGCCCTTATATTAGAAACTAATCCTACTGTCGGTAACTGCAGTAATACAACGAAGATAGACAGCGACATCCCTAAAGGACCTGCGACTGTACAGGATTAGATACACGGCGCGTACAAAGAGCTGCTAGCATACAAGACCTAGCTCGAACAGCAAGTAAGCTACTAGGCTGCGATAATTTCCTAACGGGAACAGGAGCTCCGACAGCTTAGGGCGTCCGATTGCGATCCGACCCCTACGACGACGACGAACACGACAGCCTACAGCCTGGCCCCTAAGAGCAAACTCCCTAACGTTACTACCTACGATAGTAAGGCTCCGGCCGAGTACCCCTCCTAGGCTGCCTAGATGCACTCTAAGCTTCTAGTCGACTTAGGAGTATACCCGACTGAGCTAGATAAGGTAGTGTACCTCTTTAGGAGGTTAAAGGGCAGGGCTATAGCATAAATTCTGCTGTACTACAAGACAGCGATTGCTAACCTGGCAATAGCGACTAAGACGATGCTCTAGGCAGCTCTCGACAGGAGCTACAAGGACCTAGACTGCGAAAGCCGAGCACTCCTATAGGTTAATACTATAAAACAAGGACGCAAGCCTATACGAGAGTTCCTCGCAGAATACGATTAGACCCTAGCAGAGGCAGAAGGACTCTAATAGGAGGACAGGGTAAAAATTACTACCTTAGAGGTAGGCTTCTCTAAGGAGATTATAACAGGACTAGTAGGCGTAATGCGACCAGCCTCGTACGAGGAGTTCTGTAATCTCCTTAGGATAGTCGACGACTAGCAGCGCAGGCTCGGACAGATAAGCTACGCTTACGAGATGCGACAGCCCCTCTATCGGCAGCAGGACGCTATAGACTAGGAACTAACGACAACGACGAGAGTAGCGGCAGCCGTTACTATACGGCTAAGGGCCGGCGCTAAAAGGGCGCAGTAGGTAGATACAGCTACCCTTAATAAGAGACGAGCAGAAGGGAGCTGCTACAGGTGTAGCAAGATAGGCTACATTGCACAGAATTGCGGGCTTTTGCTAGTAGAGAGACCTAGGGGACAGCCGACTACTGCAAGGGTAGCAAATGCAGCACCCTAACACAAGATCTAAGAGTCCCCTTCAGATAACGACGAGTCGGGAAAAGACTGGCCTCTAGGCGAAGGCTTAGCTAGAGGCATATACGAGATAGATTGCTAAATCAAAGCACTACTTAGCTATCTTTTAAAAGCAACTATATAACGACTATGCCGTTTATCGTACGACCTACGCTAAACGGGACTGCTACAGCGCGGACACTAATTGACATAGGATGTTTAGTGTACGGAGTAATTAGGGAAGACTTCGTATAGAGACACTATATTAAGACGACCCCTACTGTGCCTGTACGTATACTAGGCATTACCAGGCGAGGACTGGACATTACCTATATAGTAAAAGTAACGATAGAGCTATAAGGACACTACAAGCAGGACTTATACCTTTATGTTATACAGGACAAGTTAGGGTATAACCTAATATTAGGGAAGCTATAGATAGAGCGCTAGCAGGGTAAGCTGGACGTCGGACGAGGGCGTCTATACCTAGCAGCGACGAAGCAGAGGCTCCGAGATTAAGGGAGAGTCCTGTAGGGCGGCAATGCGAAGGCTGAAGTTAACACTGCAACTACGGACATTAAAAAGGCATTAGCGCTTAAGAAAGCAACGGACTCCTGTACGAAGCTTTTAACAGAATACGCAAGATACCTAGACCTCTTCGAGCCAAAATTAGCCTTAAAACTGCCCCTATACTAAGGAGAAGGAATTAACTAGGACATCTAGCTAGAGCCCCGTCCGGATAGGAGTCTGCCTAAAGTACTGTACAGCCCGCTGTATAGTATGTCCTCTAGAGAACTCCTAGTACTGCGCAAGATATTAGACGACCTACTTATTAAAGGATTTGTTTACGCAAGTATATAATCTGTAGGAGCCCTAGTGTTGTTTGTCTATAAAGAAGGCAAGGCCGGCTTGCGTTTTTGCGTAGACTATAGAGGCATTAACGCGATTACTAAGAAGGACCAGTACCCCCTACCCCTAATTAAGGAGACCCTCGGACGGATTAGCAAGGCAAAGTAGTTTACTAAGCTTAACATAGTCTCGGCTCTCTTTAAGATACGGGTTAAGGAAGGCTATAAATAGATAACCGCTTTCTGTACGAGATATAATCTTCTCGAGTAGCTTGTTACCCCCTTTAGTCTTGCCAATACACTAGCAACCTTCTAGAGGTACATTAACAGGTCCCTATAAAGGTTACTAGACGATATCTGTTCGGTGTACCTCGATAACATACAAGTATTTACGAACGGCACCTATACAGACTATATACAGGACGTTAAGAAGGTATTAGATTAACTGCAACAGGCTGGCTTGTACCTCGACATCGACAAATGTAAATTCAGTGTACAACGTACGAAATACTTAGAGTTTATCATCGAGGTAGGGAAAGGCATTAGCATAGACAGGAAGAAGATTAATGCTATTAAGCAATAGAAGCTGCCTACAAGTGTTAAGGGCGTACGAGAATTCCTTAGGTTTGCTAACTTTTACCGCCAGTTTATACAGGACTACTTAGAGATCGTACGCCCCCTTGTCGAGCTAACATATAAGGACAAGCAGTTTAAGTAGATAGACGAGTGTAATAAAAGCTTTAACAGGCTAAAGGAGCTCTTTACTATAGAACTAACGCTTGCTGCCTTCGATCTAGAACGTACGACGATACTAGAAACCGACTCCTTAGAGTATTGCATAGGAGGTATCTTGTTACAGGTAGGCTCGGACGGACTCCTATACCTATACGCGTACTTCTCTAAGAAGAACTCCCTAACTAAATGCAACTACCCTATCTACGACAAGGAATTGCTAGCAGTCGTATAGTGTTGCAAAGCGTAGGATAGAGAACTCTGCTTAGTTCCCGAGTTCCTCGCCCTAACCGACTATAAGAACCTCGAGTACTTTACGCAACCCTAGAAGCTGTCTAAGAGGTACGTACGATAGGCGATATACCTAAGCTGCTTTAATATAAGACTCTAGTATCGTAAAGGCAAGGACAACAGAGGGGCCGACGCGCTATCTAGGCAGGATTAGGACATACTAAAGACGTATAATAACGACCGGCTAAAATTACAGACATTCTAGATGTTTAAGGAGGAACTAGGCGAGGAGACTATCCGCCTAGCAGCAATATAAATATAGGAACCCTAGCTATAGGCGTAGGAAGAGGCAGTAGAAAAGGACGACGTTTACCGAGGGGCCTGTACAGCGATCTAAGGGGGACAGTAGAAGCTTCCGGCAGAGCTTTACCTTAAGGTGTTAGTAGCAGAGTACACAGTAGACGAGGAGAACAACCTAAAATTTAGGAATCGGATTTGGGTCCTAGCAGACGAGAAGCTCCGTACGAGCTTAATACAATAGGTGCATAATTCTATAGCGACTAGGCACCCTAGGCGCGAGGAGACGTACAGCATCGTCGCTAGGGACTACTACTAGCTGGCGATAGCAAAGGACATCCGTAGGTTTGTATAGAACTGCGATGTCTACAGACGGACGAAGCCCTAGCGTAAACTAAAGCACGGGCTGCTAAAACCCCTACTAATACTAGACCGGCCCTAGCAACACCTAATAGTAGACTTTATTACAGACCTCCCTAAGAGCGACGAATGGCAGAACATTATAGTAGTTACAGACAAGCTAACGAAGGGGGTAATACTAGAGGGAATATGCTCTACTACGGCTAAGGACACTGCTTAGGTATTTATACAGACAACGTTTAGCAAGTACAGATTCCCTAGGTTAATTATATTAGAGTAGGGTATACAGTTTCCGAGCCAGCTATAGGCAAGGGTCTGCTAGTTGTTAAACATAGAACGTCGCCTATTAACCGTATAGCACCTACAGACGGACGGCGCGACGGAGAGGGTTAGCTCGACATTAGAAGCGTACCTCTAAGCGTAAGTCGACTATAACTAGACAAACTGGAACCGCCTGCTCCCTATAGCGGAACTGGCTATAAACAGCTGTATAGCGGACGCTATAGGACTGTCCCCCTTCTTTACGGCCTACGGATACGACTTCTCCCTGCTCCTACTAACCCTAAGCAGCGCTACCCTACGCCCTATACGATCCCTAATTTAGTAGGGAGAAGCTATTATACAGACGATTACAAACGCCTATTAGTAGGCGAAAGCGAGCCTAGCTATAGCTTAACAGAATGCAGAAGAGCAGGCCAACAAGGGACAGCAGGCTGCACTAAGGTACGAAGCAGGAGATAAGGTATAGCTAAACTAGCGCAACATCTGTATAGACCGGCCAAGCAAGAAACTCGATTAGAAGAACCGGAAGTTTACTATAGTCCAGCCAGTAGGGACACACGCTATACGACTTAACACTCCCCTAGGGATCTATCTAGTCTTCTATATAGACCTCGTACAGCTAGCATATACAGACCCTTTCCTATACTAGACGACGGACAACGCCTGCCCCCTAGCGATTATTACTAAAGACTAGGAGGAATATAAAGTAGAGGAAATCCTTAAGAGCTAGAGAAAGCGGAAAAAGATAGAATACCTAGTTAAATAGACAGGTTAGGCAGAGCCTATATGGGAACTATACGAGGCTCTCTAGGAGACACAGGCGCTAGACAAGTAGGAGGAAAGACACCCTAGCAGACAGTTGCAGTAACACTATACTATACAGAGAGGGACAGATAGCAGCTGCAAGACGGGGCAGCTACAAGTAATATTAGGCGACTGCAGCCTAGACCGGGCAGCTACAAGAGATGTTAGGCAGCTTTAGGCAAGATTAGGCGGCTGTAGGCAAGACTAGGAAGCTGCAAAGGAGGAGCAGGAATAAAGAGGGACAAGAGACATCTATCCCTAGGGATATAAAAGAAGGGACGACACTAGGGAACCTACAAGAAGCATAGTCTAAGTACAAGATATAGGGAAAGGCAGAAGAATAGGAATAGAGCTAGTGCAGGGTAGGGCGGGACTGTACGAGATAACCGGCCCGCCCGAGGCTGTATAGACGACCGCTAGGTAAACGACTACTATCCTATCCTACAGACGATAACGGGCGGGAACACCTACCTAAACCTCTAAGACCGCAGCCGGCGACCGAAGCACTAACAAAAGGCATAGGATTGCGGATCGTACGCTCTAACCGGACGACGGGGTCCCTGCCCAGATAATAAAGTTAGGGTAAATAGACAGGTAAGGACAGGACAGCTTACCTGTATACAGCAGAAGCCCTACAGAAGCCGATATACGAAGTTCCTCCCCTAAACTAAGGCCTAGGCTGCGACTGTAGAAAATAATAAACTAGACAGAAGCGAGCGCCTCCTGCATCTTTATAACCGCTTACGGATCCTTCTCTGCCTTCTCTTTGGTATTCTTAAAGGGGTAACTAGGATTAGTTAAGATTAGGTAGAAGCGACCTAGCGCTACCTGCTGCCCCTGCTTGTAGGTCCTCCTCTGCTTTAGCTTCGGGATCCAAGTAGACAGGCCCAAGATTGTAGCAGTGTAGAGGGAGGGCATCTAGCGGGCATTGCCGACTAGCAAGTGCCTAGACGACAGTTGACTTTATAGACAACCGGACGAGTATAGGCGAGCGCTATTTAGAAAAGGAATCCTACAAGCAATTGTGCAACACGAAGGCGTACAGGGACGAGACTACAAGGAGGGAGGGGGGTAATGTTAAGTAACGCCGTCTAGCTAGGTCCTAGACCTAAGCTAGCCGTCGCCCTAAGGATTGCGACTTAGCAGCGCTAGCACGACCCTACCCTCTGTACAGAGCTACCAACACGAGCCTACCCTCTGTACAGAGTTACTAACATAACCCTACCCCTATACAGAGGGAGAATCCTATAGCCCTTTATAGAGGGGAATTGCTGCCCCTCTAAACAGAGGGAAAACTCTGCACTACTATATAGAGGGAAACTCCTAACCCTCTGTATAGAGTGTAAACCTTGCACCCCTATATAGAGGGAAATTGCTAGCTTGGCTTTGTAGATACAAATTGTACAGCAGTAGACGACGAAGGAACTGCCTATTGGTTCCTTTATATAGATACCTAGCCTTAAGTTTCTAAACTAAGATTCTTAAGCCCTTATACTAGCGCTCTCTATAATAACCCTTTAGTCCCTCCTCTATAGTCTACTTAGGATAAAGTTTAGGGACAGAATGTTAAAGGAGTAGAAGGTAACCTTTGTTAAGTATACTATACTAGCTGTATCTGCAATACGTAGTAACACTAAATATATACTAAAACAGTACCCCTGTTCCTTTATAAACCTATCGGTACTTAGAAGGACCGCCCTAGATATCTTTAGCAGGTTATAGCAGAGTACTAACTTATAGAAGACGATATTAATGTCCTTAGCGTTGTCTAGTATATACTCTATCTTACCTATACCTAAGTCTCCCTTAAGCAGTGTAGCTTGTATCCGCTTAGCAGGGACGACTATAGGACGTATAATTAGGTCTTGCTCTTTACCTGCAGTGCCTACCTCTAACCCTAAGGCAGTGCTAGGCCTTTCCCTAACCTTTGTTTACCTCTACTTAGCCTTCCTCTAGCTGCACTAGCTACACGGACCCTGTTAGCCCTACTATAGTTTCTACTAGAGCTATAAGAGCCTAGCCTGTCTGTGCTGCTGCTAACAGAGGGGCGTCTAAGAAGGCTATAGAGGCTGTAGACGGTGCTGCTGCCGCCGGCGCCTCTAGGGGCGTTCTAGTGTTAGCTAAGGTAGCTAGGTTAGTAGCAGTTATAGTGCCTCGTAAGCCAGTCTAGAAAAGGCTGCTTCTAGAACCTCCCTAGCAGCTCGCTTAAGGCCTTCTTATAGCTAGTAGATTCAAACTGGCCGCTAACAGGGCGGCCTGCTAAGGCGCCTTATGCCCAGCCTTCGACTTGCCTAGGTAGGGCTGGGCTTGTCTACCTATAGTAGCTTACTCTAGGTAGGCCACCCTTTTAGAGACATCTAGCGCGCGCCTCGCTTGCGAGGTTGGGCTACTCGATCCGAGTCGCTAGGGCGATAAGCTCGGCCCTAGTAACTAGGAACATATACCACTTCTCGATCGTAGTCTGTACACCTAGCTTTAGCTTCTATAATAGGGCCTATAGGCGCTACTCCTTAGGCAGTTTCTAGAGCTAGTCTTCTAGAGAGTCTAGGTAATCGACGAAGTTCTTAACGAACGAGTAGGATTGCTGCTTTACCTCTATCTAGGCTCTAACAAGGTCCGTCTAGTCCTAGTTCTAATCTCTATAAGAGTCGAGTAGGAAGTCCTTAAATTTCCTCTTTATAGTAATAAGAGGTATGTTGGACCCCTTGCACTTAAACTAGTAGTCCTTTAAGATTCCGCCTTGGCAGCTCGATACGAAGGTAATCTGCTGCTTATCGGGGTCTTAGCAGGTATTACTACTCTCGAAAAAGGACGCTACCTTAAGGAGCTAGCACTTTGCCTACTATTAATTCAATTTTTTTAAAGATAGGAGGTTAAGTAATAAGGTTACTTAGGAGCCTCTATTTATCCTTGTCGTCCCTTACAGGGCCTTTGCGCCTTCGCTACAAGTTACTAGCGTACTCTAATACTGCTTCCTTATTGTCGACAAAAGGACTTAAGGTAGGACTTCTACGTAGTACTTAAGTAGCGCTTGCGCTACTACTACTAGCTAGAGTTACGACTACTCCTCGTCCGATAGATATGTCTTAGGTCTCTCTAGGGCGTAGTATATTACTATATACTAGGATTTGGATTAGAGGGGTTTTGTTACAGAATTACTATCGAGGAGGTCTTATAGGGGCATAGAGCTGCTCTAAGGGCGCTACTGCAAATCTAAGGGTAGCCTGCTACTAAGGGGAGCTTAAGCTGCCCTTATATATTATTGCAGCAGCAGAAAGGGGTGGGACTAAGTAATAGGGTAGACCCTTGGAATTTCGGCTCGGCCCTTCCGGACCGAGCCGGGCCTTAGCACACTACCCCTAAAGCCTACACCCACTACTACATAGATTCCTTTCCCTTCTCAGTTCGAGATATAGTAATCAAAAAGGCCGTATTGAATTATATCTGCGTGCCCGGATTATTCTATCTTAAACTTACTTACTACACTAACTCTGCGCTGTGCGAAAGGGACCGTTAAACTATCCGGACACCCGAATAACGTACGCGCATACATACACACCAAACCAACAACCCCTAGCACTGTAAGACAGCTATAGAGAGCTTCTTAAAGGTAGAAGGCGGCGTTACAGGCCGCAGCGGAAAGAGAAAGACTAACAGACTAAGGAATAGGCGTACTAGCATCCTAGACGATAGAATAGCCACTAAGGGCCTTACAGAAGAAGAGATAGATAAAGCAATAAAGGGCATAGAGGGCTATGCCGAACTGTACGTACGCAAGCCGGATAAAATAGAAGAGTATCTGGCAGAAAATAGAGCTAAGAAGGTGTTCAATATTATTACCTTCGTCGAAAAGAAGTTTTACAGGAACATAGAAGAGAACAGGCGACTAAGAGATAAAATAGAAGCAGTAATAGCTAAGAAGGAACCAGCAGAAACTATTATCGACATGCTAGAAAACTAAGCGTCGAATCGACTAGCACAACTAAAGGCGATAAAGACTTAGTTAGCCGAGATAGAAGCAGCGACGTTGTCGGCGCTGCCACTACATTAAGAAGAACAAGCAGATACCGCCTTACCGGCGGCCTACAGTTAAGGCGGCACCTCGATAACGTCACTACCGGACCTACTAGCGTTTAGGGGCGGAGACCCTAAAGATTAGGAAGCATTTAAAAAGAAAATAAAGAATAAGATAGACTGCGATTATGCCGGAAGCAGTGCAGGAGATAGATTGGCCTACCTGGAATCGCAGCTAGAAGGTAAAGCTTTTTTGCTAGTAGCGGACCTAGAAGAGGTAACTGCCAAAGAAACGATTAAAGCGCTAGACCAATGCTTCGGAGACCCCTTCCGAAAGAAGGCAGCCCGTAAGCAACTGGACAAGATCAACCAGAACCGGCAGACGTTTAAGGAGTTCTACAGACTGTTTAGAAAATATGCTATTAGAGCTAGAGTGTTAGAAGAGAAGCAGCTGCACTTGCTAAGACAGAAGCTAAACCCTAAACTGGCCGCAACTATAGCGTTAGTAGAAGACGAAGATCTTAAGAGCTTTGTATACAGAGCGAGAGTTACTGCCAGATACCTAAGCGCTTACGCGAAATCGCGCGAATTAAACTAGAAGCTGTCGACGACGCCAACAACACGACCCCCTACACCTTTCCGAAGAGCACCTTAGCAGCTATCTTATTCGCCGCGTTCGTCATTCGTCCCTACCTGCTACGCGTGTAGAAAGCCTGGCTACATCGCTACGAGATACCAAGTAACGGATCAACAGAAGCAGGAATATCGTGCCGCAGAGCCGCAGCCGCTAAGAAAGACTATCCAAGCTATTAAGCCGGTTCCGAACGATACCAACAGTGTAGATAGTGAAGTGCCTCTGCGAATCTTGGAAAAAGGCCAGCTAGACGGATAGGCCCCCTATCTAGCACAGACAATAGGGCACTAGCGCGATCTGCGCTACAGGAAGAAGGAAGCATTAACACTTGTAGCGATCCGCTCTTAGCGGCAGTAGAAGTGAATACGGAGACCGCCATTATCCTTCCTATTACAATCTACCCTGTTAAGAAGCTACGACCACTGCTCTAGCTAAAAGCTTTTATCGATACTAGAGCTCTTATTAGAGCAGCGATCTACTATCGGTTGGTTTAGAAACTAATAAAGGGATACGGCTATCCGGTAGAGTTAGTGTCGCCGACGCGATTTTCGGCGTACAACGGACAGGACACAGAAAGTGTTACGCACTATGTGCTATTAAGGACCATACTAGCTGGTCGGACCACGGAAGCTACGTTCCGAATTATAGACATCGAACGGTTCGACATTATTGTAGGGCAGAAATGGAGAAAGAACCGGAAGGCTGTTATTAACGTAGGTAAAGGTACGCTAGGGTTTAAAAACTAGTACAGCGGAGTCGCCGCCGAATCAGTTACTGTCGTCGCCGCAAAACCGAACGTCGCGACCATTGAAGCGGTTCCGATAGATCGGTCCGACCCTCTAGACACGATCGGAATAATAAGCTCGGAAACTTTAACAACCCTTGCGAGGTCGCCGGACAATAAGATTCACGCTATCTTAATAAAAGACATTAAAGACTACTGGAAGATAATAGCGGAAGAAGAAGTCGATCCGTTAGAGGTATTGCCAAAGGAGCTCTATAGCTATACTAACGTATTCTTAAAAGCTAACTCCAACCTCCTGCCGCTCTATCGACTGGAATATAACAACAAGATCCGGCTAAAAGAAGAGCTACGCTGCCGCAAACCGAGCCTCTAAGACGATTATCGCTGGCGGAGCTGGACTAGGTAGAAGTGTTTGTTCGAGAAAACCTGGCAAAGAAGTTTATTACGCCAAGCTCGGCCGAATATACGTTACTAATTCTTTTCGTACAGAAACCCGGAGGGGGTCTCCGACTGTACGTAGATTACCGTAGCCTTAATAAGGTTACTAAGAGAGACGTGTATCCGCTGCCGCTAATCGACAAGACTATACAACGAGTGGCTAAAGCTAAGTAGTTTAGTAAGCTAGATATTCGCTAAGCGTTCTACTAACTAAGGAATAAGGAAGGGCAAACAGAAGATCTTACGACATTTGCTACGCGCATAGGCAATTTTAAGTAGTTAGTAATGCCTTTTGGTCTTACTAACGCGCCGGCAGTATAGCAGCGTTTCATAAACTATACCTTTATAGACATGCTAGAACGATTCGTGTCTATCTACTTAGACGACATTTTTATCTATACTAATAGGACGAGAGAACAGCATACAGACTACATCGAGAAGGTGCTAACTAGGCTCTGCAAGGTCGGATTGAACGCGGACACAAAGAAGAGCGAGTTCTATTAGACCGAGATCAAATATCTCGGTCTTATCGTCGGAAGAGAAAGATTTCGGATAGACCCCTTAAAGGTCGCTGCTGTCGCGGAAT
The DNA here is from genome assembly GCA_016165855.1 of Pseudocercospora ulei. NCBI lineage: Eukaryota > Fungi > Ascomycota > Dothideomycetes > Mycosphaerellales > Mycosphaerellaceae > Pseudocercospora > Pseudocercospora ulei. The sequence continues at coordinate 332,871 of JACWNB010000010.1, forward strand.
GGAAGCAGCCGAAATCCGGAAACACTACACAAATCGGAGCGTTTCTCGGATTCTGCAGCTACTATCGACAGTTTATTAAGGACTTTAGCAAGATAGCGAGACCCCTAAACAAAGCATTAAAGAAGGAGGCCGCTAGCCTAAAGAATAAGAAGTGCACGGAAGCTTTTATCTAGCTGAAAAAAGCAGTGGCCTTAGCGCTAGTGCTGGCACACTTCCGACTGGAAAAGACAATCTATATAGAAACAGACGCTTCCGATACAGTAACAGCAGGGGTCCTTTCTTAATACGCTAACGACAGTAAGACCCTCTATCTAGTAGCTTTCTTTAGCAAATCTATAAATAAGGCTAAGCAGAACTATGCTATTTACGATAAAGAGCTGCTAGCTATTTGTTAGGGGGCGCCGCCCGGCCCAGGTCCTGGACCCGACCTAAGCCAACTATCGCCCTAAGGACTGCGACTTAGCGGCGCCAGCACGACCCCACCCTCCGTACGGAACCACCGACAGGACCCTACTCCCGTACGGAGGGAGAACACTACGGTCCTGCACAAAGGGGAGCTACCGCCCCTCTAAATAGGGGGGAAAACTCTGCACTACTGTACGGAGGAGGTAACTCCCGATCCTCTATACAGAGGGTGAACTTTGCACCCCTATACAAAGAGGGAATTGCTAGCTTAGCTTCGTAGGTACAAATCGTACAGCAGCAGACGACGAAGGAACTGCCTATTAGTTCCTTTATATAGATACCTAACCTTAAGTTTCTGAACCAAGATTCTTAGGCCCCTTACATTAGGAACTGATCTTACTGTCGGTAACTGCAGTAATAAAACAAAGATAGACAGCGACATCCCTATAGAAACTACGGCTATAGAGGGACATATGCACCGCGTGTACGAGGAGCTGCTAGAAAGCAAGAGGCAGCTCAAACAACAAGTAAGCTACTAGGCTGCGATGATTTCCCAACAGGAACAGGAGCTACGACAGCTTAGGGCGTCCGATCGCGATCTGACCCCTACGACGACGACGAACACAATAACCTACAACCCGACCCCTAAGAGCGAACTCCCCGACGTCTCTATGTACGATAGTAAGGCTCCGGCCGAGTACCCCTCCTAGGCTGCTTAGATGCGCTCCAAGCTCCTAGTTGACTTAGGAGCATACCCGACCAAGCTAGACAAGGTAGTTTACCTCTTTAGGAGGTTAAAGGGCAGGGCGGCAGCACGAATTCTGCTGTACTACGAGACGGCTATTGCCAACCCGGCAATAGCTACGACGACGATGCTCTAGGCAGCTCTAGACAAGAGCTACAAGGACCCGGACCGCGAGAGCCGAGCACTCCTACAGGTCAACACAATAAAATAAGGACGCAAGACCGTACGAGAATTCCTCGCAGAATTTAACTAGACTTTGGCAGAAGCAGGAGGTCTCTAATAGGAGGACAGGATAAAAATTACCTCTTTAGAGGTAGGCCTCTCTAAGGAGATTATAACGGGGCTAGTAGGCGTAATGCGACCAGCTACGTACGAGGAATTCTGCGACCTCCTTAGGATAGTCGACGACTAGTAGCGCAGGCTTAGACGGATAGGCCGCGCTTAGGAGATAAGACAGCCCCCCTAGCGACAGACGGACGCTATAGAGTAGGAACCGACAACGACAAGGGTAGCGGCAGCAGCTACCGTACGGCTAAGGGCCGCTACCAAAAAGGCGCAATAGGTAGATACAGCTACCCTTAACAAGAGACGAGCAGAAGGGAGCTGCTACCAGTGTAGCAAGATAGGCTACACTGTACGGAATTGCAGGCTTCTGCTAGCAGAGAGACCTAGGGGACGGCCGACTACCGCGAAGGTAGCAACTGCGGCGCCTTAACGAGAAGATTAGGAGTCCTACTCGGACGACGACGAGTCGGGAAAAGAGTAGCCTCTAAGCGAAGACTCTGCTAGAGGCGGGTGCGAGATAGACTGCTAAATAAAAGCATTACTTAGCTATCTTTTAAGAGCAATCATATAACGACGACGCCGTTTATCGTACGGCCGACGTTGAACAAGTCCGCAACGGCGCGGACATTAATTGACACAGGATGTTTAGTGTATAGAGTAATTAGCGAAGACTTCGTACAGAGACATCGGATTAAGACGACCCCTACAGTACCTGTACGTATGCTGGGCGTTACCGGGCGAGGACCGGACATTACCTATATAGTGAAAGTAACGATAGAGGTACAGGGACACTATAAGCAGGACTTATACCTCTATATCGTACAGGACAAGTTAGAGTATAACCTAATACTAGGGAAGCCTTAGATAGAGCGGTAGAGGGGCAAGCTAGACGTCTGACGAGGACAGCTGTACCTAGCAGTAACGAAGCGGAGAATCCGGGACCAGGGGAAGATTCCCTAAGGTAGCAATGCTAAGGCCGAAATCAACACGGCAACGGCGGATATCGAGAAGGCATTAGCACCTAAGGAAGTAACGAACCCCTGTACGAAGCTCCTAAGAGAGTATACTAGATACCTGGACCTCTTTAAGCCGAAGTCGGCCTCGAAGCTGCCGCTATACCGAGGGGAAGGGATTGACTATAACATCTAGCTAGAACCCCGTCCGGATAGGGGCCTGCCGGAGGTACCGTACGGACTGCTGTATAGAATGTCCTCTAGAGAACTCTTAGTATTGCGCAAGACACTGAACGACCTGCTTGCTAAGGGGTTTATTCGGGCCAGTACGTCGTCCGCAGGGGCCCCAGTGCTGTTTGTCTACAAGGAGGGGAAGGCCGGATTGCGTTTCTGCGTAGACTACAGAGGTATTAACGCGATTACTAAGAAGGACCAATACCCCCTACCCCTTATTAAGGAGACTCTCGGACGGATCAGCAAGGCGAAGTAGTTTACTAAGCTTAACGTAGTCTCAGCCTTCTACAAGATACAGATTAAGGAAGGCTGTAAATAGATAATTGCCTTCCGTACGAGATACGGTCTTTTTAAGTAGCTTGTTACCCCCTTCGGCCTTGCTAATGCCCCGGCAACCTTCCAAAGATACATTAGCAAGTCCCTATAGGGGTTACTAGACGACATCTGCTCGGTATACCTCGACGACACCCTGGTTTTTACGGACGGCACCTACGCAGATTACGTACGAGATGTTAAGAGGGTGCTAGACCGACTGCAGCAGGCTGGCTTGTACCTCGACATCGACAAATATGAATTCGGTATCTAATGTACGAAATACCTAGGTTTTATTATCGAGGCAGGGAAAGGCATTAGTATAGATAGGAAGAAGATTGATGCTATCAAGCAATAGAAGCCGCCTACAAACGTTAAGGGCGTACAGGAATTTCTTGGGTTTACCAACTTCTACCGCCAGTTTATACAGAGCTACTCGGAGATCGTACGCCCCCTAGTTAAGCTAACGTATAAGGACAAGCAGTTCAAATAGACGTACGAATGCGATAGGAGCTTCGACAAGCTAAAGGAGCTCTTTACTATAGGACCAACGCTCGCCGCCTTCGACCCGGAGCGTACGACAATACTGGAAACTGACTCCTTAGGGTACTGTATTAGAGGTATCCTATTATAGGTAGGCTCGGACGGACTCCTACACCTATGCGCGTATTTCTCTAAGAAGAACTTCCTAGCTAAGTGCAACTACCCCATCTACGACAAAGAGTTGCTAGCAGTCGTACAGTGTTACGAAGCCTAGGATAGGGAACTCTGCTTAGTGCCTAAGTTCCTCGCCCTAACAGACTATAAGAACCTGGAATACTTTACTTAACCCCGGAAGCTGTCCGAGAGGCACGTACGATAGGCAATGTATCTAAGCCGGTTTAACATAAGACTCCAGTATCGCAAGGGTAAGGACAATAGCAGGGCCGATGCACTGTCTAGACAGGACTAGGACATGCCAACGACGTACGAGGACGACCGGCTAAAGTTACGAACATTCCAGATGTTTAAGGGGGAGCCAGGCGAGGAGACTATCCGCCTAGCGGCGACATACCTATAGGAACCCTAACTGCAAGCATAGGAGGAGGCAGTAGAAAAGGACGAGGTATACCGAGGGGCCTGTACAGCGATCTAGGGAGGGCAACGGAAGCTCCTAGCCGAGCTCTATCTTAAGGTATCGGCAGCCGAGTGCTTAGTAGACGAGGAGAACAACCTAAAGCTTAGAAATCGGATATAGGTCCCGGCAGACGAGAAGCTCCGTACGAGCTTAATACAACGGGCGCATAACTCTATAGCTACCAGGCACCTAGGGCGCGAGGAGACGTACAGCATTATCGCCTAGGACTACTACTAGCTAGCGATAGCGAAGGATATTCGCAGGTTCGTACAGAACTGCGATATGTACAGACGGACGAAGCCCTAGCGCGAGCTAAAGCATAGGCTGCTGAAGCCCCTGCCGATACCGGACCGGCCCTAGCAAGATCTAATAGTAGACTTTATTACAGACCTCCCTAAGAGCGACGGACGGCGAAACATTATAGTAGTTACGGACAAGTTAACGAAGGGGGTAATACTAGAGGGAATGGACTCTATTGCAGCTAAAGACACCGCCTAGGCCTTTATACGGACGACGTTCAGCAAGTACAGTTTCCCTAGGTCAATTGTATTAGACTAGGGGACACAGTTTACAAGCTAGCTCTAGGCAAGGGTCTGCCAGTTGCTAAAGGTAGAACGTCGCCTGTTAACTGCATAGCAGCTATAGACAGACGGGGCGACGGAGAGGGTCAATTCAACTTTGGAAGCGTACCTCCGAGCATACGTCGACTATAACTAGACGAACTGGAACCGACTTCTCCCTAAGCGGAGCTAGCTATTAACAGCTGTATAGCTAATGCTACAGGATTGTCCCCCTTCTTTACGACCTATAGATACGACTATTCCCTGCTCCTACCGACCCTAAGTAGTAACACCCTGCACCCTATACGATCCCCAATTTAGCAAAGAGAGGCTATCGTACAGACGATAACGAACGCCTACTAATAGGCAAAGGCGAGCCTAGCTATAGCCTAACAGAACGCGGAAGAGCAGGCCAACAAGGGACGACAGGCTGTACCAAGGTACGAGGCAGGGGATAAGGTCTAGCTAAACTAGCAAAACATCTATACGGACTGGCCGAGCAAGAAGCTGGATTGGAGGAACAGGAAGTTTACAGTAGTCCGGCCAGTAGGGACACACGCTATACGACTGAACACCTCCCTAGGGATTTATCCAGTCTTCTATATAGACCTTGTACGGCTGGCGAACACAGACCCCCTACTGCACTAGACGACTAACGACGCGCGCCTACCCGCAATTATAACCGAGGGCTAGGAAGAGTATAAAGTAGAGGGGATCCTTAAGAGTCGGAGGAAGTAGGGGAAGGCAGAGTATTTAGTAAAATAGAGAGGATAGGCAGAGCCTACGTAGGAACTGTATAAGGCTCTATAAGACACAACCGCACTAGACAGATAGGAGGAGAACCACCCCCCTGCCCAGTTACAGTAACACTGCGCTGTACGGCGGAAGGAGGCACGATCTACCCTAAGGACAGGGTAGCCGCAGGCAGACCTAGGTTGTTAAAGGATCGAGAATTACGACGTAGGACACTACAGGGTCCTGCTAACACGACATCGTACGACACTATACGAGATAAGGGCTGGAAGAAAGGAACAGCTAAGGGACAAATAGGAGAGGGAGTAGAAATAAGATAAGTTAAGAGAAAACCGTCCGAAATTTCTTACACTATCTAGGGGGGGGGGGGGGGGGGGGGGGTAGCTCACTAGCCACCACTCTAGGGGACTAGAGCAACCGACTTATCTTCTAAGATCTCTACTACCTCCCGCCCGGCTAGGCCCCCACCCCTACTAGGGCCAGCCCTAGGAAGCAGAGGCACCCCCCTATTCCTACGTGCCTCCCCTAGACAGCAGTAGGGGCAGTAGAAGGAGCTATCCTTCTACTTGCACAAGGCACACACCCTAGCCCAGAAGCCTAAGAGGCAGTATAGGCCAAGCGAGGGCTGGGGGGAGTTAGGGCAGGGGGCATAGGGCTAGCCCCAGGTAGCGATAAGGAGGGCGTTAACGTACGACGCCCGGGCTATAGCTAGCTGCTAGGGTATAACCTAGGCGGGGTTACACTAGAAGGCGTAGAAGGGGAGCCCGGCCGCTTCCTGCTGCTTGCAGGTATAGCACCTAAGACGTTAGCTTAGACCGTACAGAAGATAAGAATCTGTATAAACCGGAAGCGTAGCTGCTAGTTAAATTAAGGGCCCTACTGCTAGAGGTAGAAATAGGGGGGGACCCTAGCCGGACGAGAGGAGGAGGCAGGGCCAGCAACTACAAGGGAGCTACCAGACGGGGCGGACGACATAGTAGTAGTAGATAGTAGATAGTAGCTAGTAGTAGATATTAGCTAGTAGTAGTTAGTAGCTAGTAGTAGTAGTAGATAGTAGATAGTAGACAGTAGTAGATAGTAGTAGATAGTAGACAGTATAGGGGAAGGAGAGAAGGGGGAAGGAAAGAGAAGGGAGAAGGCTTAAGGTAACTGCCTGCTATAAGGGGAATAGCAAGCAGGGCAGCTGCTACAAACAGGTAAAATAGCAAGAGGCAACTGCGACCTAGGGGGGGGCGACGAGGGACGACGACCTAGACGACTAGACGAAATAGGAAGCTGCGACCTGCCAAAGGAACAGTAGGAGCTAGGTAATTTCAATACGCCGCCGTACGGAAGAGGCACTACGAGAAGGGAAGGGGGGGGGTATTGTTAGAGGGCGCCGCCTAGCCCAGGTCCTGGACCCGACCTAAGCCAACCGTTGCCCTAAGGACTGCGACTTAGCGGCGCCAGCACGACCCTACCCTCCGTACGGAACCACCGACAGGACCCTACTCCTATACAGAGGGAGAACACTACGGTCCTGCACAAAGGGGAGCTACTGCCCCTCTAAATAGGGGGGAAAACTCTGCACTACTGTACAGAGGAGGTAACTCCCAATCCTCTATACAGAGGGTGAACTTTGCACCCCTGCACAAAGGGGGAATTGCTAGCTTGGCTCTATAGGTACAAATCGTACAGCAGCAGACGACGAAGGAACTGCCAATTAGTTCCTTTATATAGATACCTAACCTTAAGTTTCTAAGCTAAGATTCTTAGGCCCCTTACACTATTATTTAGGCTTTCGAGGAGTAGAAAACGGAGCTTATAGCTAGAGAGAGCACAGTCCAGGTCCTTACGAACCACTAGTCGCTTACCTACTTTATAAAGACGCAGAAGCTATTACGCCGCTAAGCTCGGTAGGCCGCCTACTTATCCGGATTCGACTTCAAGATTACCTATCGACCTGGAGCTTAAAATAGAAAGGCTAATACGCTAACGAGAAGAGAAGGAAAGACTAGCTGCGCGAAAGAAGATCCGAACATGTTCCAGAAGGTGTTGACCGAACGGATAGTAGATGCCGAGGTATTAAAAGAAGCAGGGATCAGCGCAATAGAACCGCCGACTAAGGAAGAGACGCTCTACGAGAAAGTAGAACGACTTAATTAGCAGCAGAAGCTCGGCAAAACAGGCTTAGGGAAGCTAATAGTTCTAGAAGAACTAGTTACAGAGGTTATCCAGCTGGTTTATAGTTCTAAAGACGTTGGTTACGCAGGCTCGAAGAAGACGATAGAAGCCGTAAGGACGGTCTACTAGTTTCTGCGAATCTTCGAACGGATCCACCGGTTTATCGCTAATTGTTACGTATAACGAGTCGCGAAGCTACGTTACGGCCTTCCGGCCGGTCTGCTAGAGCTACTTCCGATTCCTAAGAAACCGTAGCAGCACATTACGATGGATTTCGTAACCGGCCTGCCGGATTCCAATAGATATAATGCTACGCTTAACGTAGTAGATCGACTAAGCAAGGAGCACTACTTTATCCCCTGCCGAGCTAAGGATAAAGGAACCACTGTAGAAGAGACAGCGCGAATGCTGATTCAGCATATATAGAAGCACTATAGCCTTCCAGACACTATCACTACGGATAGGGGTCCTTAATTTACTGCTCATGTATAGAAGGCTATCAACCAAGTTCTCGGAATCTACAGAAAGCTTAGCACGGCCGCTTACCCTTAGACGGACAGTCAGTCCAAAGTAGCTAACTATAAGATAGAAAAATACCTACGAATCTTCTGCAGTTATTATTAAGCAGAGTAGGTTAAGATGTTGCCGATAGCCAAATTCTGCGCCAATTCAGCGCGATTGGAAGCTATCTCGCTGGCGCCGTTCGAGATAACTTATAGTGACCTTCCGAGAATAAGCTTCCAACGGCCAAACAAACCTAGCTCTTCGGAACCTTCTACATACACTGCTACCTCGTCGAAGAGAGTCGCCGCCGCCGCGGCAGAAGCGCTCCGATCTCAGATAGAAGAAGCAATCAAGGTAGCGAAAGAGGCAGTAGAATCGGCTTAGAAGAAGATAGTAACTTAAGCTAATAGAAAGCGGTTACTAATAGAATTCGAAGAAGGCCAAAAGGTATAGCTTAACACACAGAACCTAAGGCTAAAAGGCAACGCCAAGCTCAACCCCCGCTACGTAGGTCCGTTCAAGATAGTAGAAAAGAGGTCGCTAGTAATGTATCGGCTCCAGCTACCGAGGTTATTCCAGATCTACGATGTCTTTTATTTAGATCTGCTAAGCTTGGAACCCCGACGACGGCCTTCCGGAACAGGGGTTCGCCAACCCCCTACCAATCGAGATAGACGGTAAAGAAGAAGAGTAGGAGGGAGAGGATGTAGTAGATATAAGAAAGATAAGAGGGTCCGTCGAAGCAAGGATCTCGTAGAAAGGATAGCTAGAAGACTATAAATAGTATCTAGTCGAGAATCTCCGAAATTCGGCAGAGCTACTAAGAGAGTTTTACGTCCGGAACCCGAGGAAGCCGAAGCCTCAGTAGCTTAGAAGTTAATAAAGAAGAAGAAAACCTGCGTCCGCTCTATCGGTGCAGAAGCTAATAGAAACGATCGTAGAAATCGCTAGCTAGGGTCTTCAGCTCTACTACTACTACTGCCAACCGGCAAGGCCGGTCGGATAATAGCTATAAGGCCGAAGACAGCGCCACTGTCGGCGCGCTTTGTAACGGTCTTTGCTCTCTGTTACCACTATCTGCCGGCTTGGCCAGACGAATAATAACAGCGAAGAACGAAGCCGACGCAACTAAAGCAGCCTTACAGTAGCGCCAAAGGCTATAGTAGAGAAGAAAAAGAAGAATAAGATAGCGAGCTGCGGATAGATCTATATAGACCTCTGTAGCGGCGTATAGGCCAGCCTCGCCGCAGCTCAGATAGCCGCTAGCACAGATTAGATAGCTCTTCTAATTAGATAGACGCTAAAGTAAAGACGTTAGATAGCAACGATATTAAAAAAAAAAGAAGAGAGAGATAAGTAAGCAGTCGAGGTCGACTGCTAGTAAGGGAGGGGGGTGGTGTTGCAGCGGCAGAAAGGGGTGGTACTAAGTAATAGGGTAGACCCTTAGAATTTCGGCTCGGCCCTTCTGGACCGAGCCGGGCCTTGGCACACCACCCCTAAAGCCTACACCTACCACTATATAGATTCCTTTCCCTCCTTGGTTCGAGATATAGTTATTAAAAAGACTGTATTGAATTATATCTGCGTGCCTAGATTATATATATACAAAAGGAGCGTAGGCGAGGCTAGTAGAGGGACACTTGTTAGTTTAAACATAATACTAGTTATTAGTATTAGGTGCCCTATATGCTAATGCAATCTAATCCTATAACAGTTCTAATAAGTCTACCTAAGGGTAGTGCCCTAAAGGCACTATTGTCGACACTAGAGCAGAGCGGACATACTATAAGGGACGCGCGTAAGGCGAACTTAATAGAAGTTCGTCCCTCTATAGAGGTCGAGGACATTGCGGTATATACGCGAGCTGCAGCAAACGAGGAGAGGCGCCTAAAAGCAGAGATTAGCCTGCTCGAGGCAGAGAGGCGTATAAAACCTATACAATACTGCCTTAATATAAGAGCTTAAGAATCTTGGTTTAGAAACTTAAGGTTAGGTATCTACATAAAGGAACTAATAGGCAGTTCCTTCGTCGTCTGCTGCTGTACAGTTTGTACCTACAAAGCCAAGCTAGCAATTTCCCTCTATATAGGGGTGCAAGGTTTACACTCTGTACAGAGGATTAGGAGTTTCCCTCTATACAGTAGTGCAGAGTTTTCCCTCCGTTTAGGGGGGCGACAATTCCCCTCTATATAGGGCTATAGGATTCTCTCTCTATATAGGAGTAGGGTCGTGTCGGTAACTCTGTACAGAGGGTAGGGTCGTACTAGTGCTGCTAAGTCGCAGTCCTTAGGGCGACGGCTGGCTTAGGTCCAGGACCTAGGCTAGATAGCGCCTCCTAACAATACCCCCCTCCCTTCTCGTAGTGCTTCTTTCGAACGACAGCGTATTGTATACCCTTAGCTCTTAGGGTTCCTCTAGCAGGTAGCGCTTTCCTGTCTTCGTCTAGGTCTATAGTCGGCTGTCGTCCGGGCACTTACTAGTCGGCAATGCCTGCTAGATACCCTCCCTCTACGCTGTTGCAACCTTAGCCCTATCTATCTAGATCCTATAGCTAAGGCAGAGGAGGACCTACAAGTAGGGAAGGCAGGTAGTGCTAGATCGCTTCTACCTAATCTTAACCGATTCCGTTTGCTACTTTAAGGATGCTAAAGCTAAGGCGGAGGAGGACCTACAAGCAGTTACGAAGATGTAGGAGGTGCTCGGTCCTATCTGTCTATTTACCTCCTACCCTATAGCCCTAGCTATATACTCTACGTCCTAGCCGTACGGTCTGGCGGCAGCGGGCTGTCTGGCTCTGTCCCTGTGCCCTAGTCGTCGTCTAGAGTTTAGCTTCTAGGTAGATGTTCCCGCCTCCGTCCGGTCGTCTATAGGGCCGTCGCTTGTCTAGGCACTAGGTCGTAGTTGCCTTGTTTGCCCTCCCTTATACAGCTGTAGCAGCTGCCCTAGTTGTTATCGCCTTATATAGCAGGCAGCTACTACTCTGTATGTTAAGCCTTCCCCCCTTCTCTCTCTCTTCCTCTCTTTCTCTTCTATTCCCCTAACTGCTACCTGTCCGCCCGGCCGTCTACCCCTACTACAACTACTACAACTACTACTACTACTACTAACTACTACTACCAACGCTACTACTCCGTCTGCCTGGTGCCGTCGTAGCTCTCTTGTAGTTGCTGGCCCGTCCTCCTATACGTCTACCTCTAGCCGTAGGATGCTTAGCTTAGCTAGCAACTCCGCTTCTAGTTCGTATAGTCTTCCTCCTTTATACAGTCCTAGCTAACGTCTTAGGTGCTATATTAATAAGTAGTAGGATGCTGCTAAGCTGCCCTTCCACTCCTTCTAGTATAACCCTATCCCTGCTCTATAGTGTTGGCCTAGGTAGGGCCCCTACCGGCTAGGAGGTAATTGAGATTTTGGGTATAGAGTCGGCTGCCCTAGTCCTAGGAGGTAGTGGCTAGTAAGCTACCCTAAGGTAGTATATAAAAGTTCTCGGACAGTGTTGCTCTCGTTCTCCTCCTACTTCTATTCTTATTCCTACCTGTCTCCTAGCTGTTCTCTTCCTCCTACCCTCTTCTATAAAGTTTAGTACAATGTAGTATTAGTAGGACCCGGTAGGGTCCTACGTCTTAATTCCCGATCCTTCGGCAACCTGAGTTGCTAGCAGCTATCCTGTATCTAGAGTAGATTATGCCCCTTTTCGCCGTATATCGTAATGTTACTGTAACTAGGTAGGGGAATGGTTCTCCTCCTACTTGTCTAGCGCGGTTATGTCCTAGAGGGCCTCGTATAGTTCCTACGTAGGCTCTGCCTACCCTCTCTATTTAACTAGATACTCTACTCTCTTCTGCTTCCTTTAGCTCTTAAGGATTTCTTCTACCTCGTACTCTTCTTCGCCTTTAGTAATAATCGCTAGTAGGCGCGCGTTATCTGTCGTCTAGTGCAGTAGAGAGTCCGTCTTTGCTAGCTGTACGAGGTCTATGTAGAAGACTAGGTAGATCCCTAAGGGATTGTTAAGTCGTACAGCGTATGTCCCTACTAGTCGGACTACTGTAAGCTTCTGGTTCTTCTAATCTAGTTTCTTGCTCGGCCGGTCTGTATAGATATTGCGCTAGTTTAGCTAGACCTTATCTCCTGCCTTGTACCTTAGTATAGCCTGCCGTCCCTTATTAGCCTGCTCTTCCGCATTCCGTTAAGCTATAGCTAGACTCGCTTTCGCCTATTAATGGGCATTCGTAATCGTCTGTACGATGGCGTCTCCCTGCTAAATCAGGGATCGTATAGGGTGTAAGGTAGCGCTGCTCGGGGTCGGTAGGAGCAGGGAGTAGTCGAATCTGTAGGCTATAAAGAAAGGGGACAATCCTGTAGCGTTAGCTATACAGCTGTTAATAGCTAGCTCTGCTATAGGGAGGAGGCGATTCCAGTTTGTCTAGTCGTAGTCGACGTACGCTCGGAGGTACGCTTCCAACGTCGAATTAACCCTCTCTGTCGCGCTGTCTGTCTGCAGGTACTATACTGTTAATAGGCGACACTCTACGTTTAGCAACTAGTAGACCCTTGCCTAGAGCTAGCTTGTAAACTATGTACCCCAGTCTAATACAATTAACCTAGGGAATCCGTGCTTGCTAAATGTCGTCTATATAAATGCCTAAGTAGTGTCTTTAGCCGCAATAGAGTCTATTCCTTCTAATATTACCCCCTTCGTTAGCTTGTCTGTAACTACTATAATGTTCTGCCGTCCGTCGCTCTTAGGGAGGTCCGTAATAAAGTCTACTGTTAGGTCTTGCTAGGGCTAGTCTAGTATTAGTAGGGGTTTTAGCAGCCTGTGCTTTAGTTTACGCTAGAGCTTCGTCTGTCTGCAGACATTGCAGTTCTGTATGAACCTGCAGATATCCTTTGCTATCGCTAGCTAGTAGTAGTCCCTAGCGACGATGCTGTACATCTCCTTGCACCCTAAGTGCCTAGTTGCTATAGAATTATGCGCCTGTTGTATTAAGCTCGTACAGATCTTCTCGTCTGCCGGGACCTAGATCCGATTCCTAAACTTTAGGTTGTTCTCCTCGTCTACTATGCACTCTGCTGATAACACCTTAAGATAAAGCTCTGCTAGGAGCTTCCGCTGTCCTCTTTAGATCGCTATATAGGCCCCTCGATAAACGTCGTCCTTTTTTACTGCCTCTTCCTATATCTGCAGTTGGGGTTCCTATAGGTGTGTCGCTGCTAGGCGGATAGTTTCCTCGCCTAATTCCTCCTTAAATATCTGAAATGTCCGTAATTTCAGCTGCTCGTTATCGTATATCGTTAATATGTCCTGATCCTGTCTAGATAGCGCGTCGGCCCTGCTGTTGTCCTTTCCCTTGCGATACTAGAGTCTTATATTAAAGCGGCTTAGGTACATCGCCTATCGTATGTACCTCTTAGACAGCTTCCGGGGTTGCGTAAAGTACTCGAGATTCTTATAGTCGGTTAAGGCGAGGAACTTAGGAACCGAGCAGAGCTCTCTATCCTACGCTTCGTAATACTGTATAACTGCTAGCAATTCCTTGTCGTAGATAGGAACTCTTACGTCTTATATTAGGGTGCCGCAGTTGACACCCTCGCAGCGGCCGGCCGTCCCCTAGGTCTCTCTACTAGCAAAAGCCTGCAATTCTGTACAGTGTGCCCTATCTAGCTACACTGGTAGCAGCTCCCTTCTGCTCGTCTCTTGTCTAGGGTAGCTGCGTCTAACTACAGCGCCCTCTTAGCGCCAGCTCTTAGTCGTATAGTAACAGCTGCTGCTACTTTCATCGTTGTTATTAGTTCCTAGTCTATAGCGTCCTGCTACCGATAGAGGGGTTAGCGTAGTTCGTAGGCGCAGCTTATCCGTCCGAGCCTGCGCTGTTAGTCGTCGATTATCCTAAGCAGATTACAGAATGCCTCGTACGAGGCTAGCTGTATAACGCCTACTAGTCCTGTTATAATCTCCCTAGAGAGGCTAACTTCTAAGGTAGTAACCTTTACCCTATCCTTCTAGCAGAGGCCTCCTGCTTTAGCTAGGGTTTAGTCGTATTCTGTAAGGAACTCCTGTATAGACTTGCATCCTTGTTTTATAGTATTAAGCCGTACGAGGGCTCGGCTCTCGCAGTCTAGGTCCTTGTAGCTCCTGTTAAGAGCTGCCTAGAGGATCGTCGTAGTTGCTGTTGCCGGACTGGCAATAGCAGTTTCGTAGTACAGTAGAATTCGTATGCATTTAGCTAGGGAGTTTTTCTTAGAGAAGTATACGTATAGGTGCAGGAGTCCGTCTAAGCCTACCTATAACAGGATACCTTCTATGCAATACCCTAAGGAGTCGGTTTCCAGTATTGTCGTACGTTCCGGATCGAAGGCGGAAAGCGTTAGTCCTGTAGTAAAGAGCTCCTTTAGCCTGTTAAAGCTTCTATTACACTCGTCCGTCTACTTAAACTGCTTGTCCTTATATGTTAGCTCGACTAGGAGGCGTACGATCTCTAAGTAGTTCTGTATAAACTGGCGGTAGAAGTTGGCAAACCTAAGGAGTTCCTATACGCCCTTAACACTTATAGGCAGCTTCTATTGCTTAATAGCATTAATCTTTTTCCCGTCTATACTATTGCCTTCCCCTGCCTCGATAATAAACCCTAGGTATTTCGTACGTTGTATACCGCATTTACATTTGTCAATGTCGAGGTACAAGCTAGCCTGTTGCAGTCGATCTAGTACCTTCCTAACGTCCTGTATATAGTCTGTATAGGTGCCGTCTGTAAAAATCAGTATATCGTCGAGGTACGCTAAATAGATATTGTCTAGTAACCCTTTTAGGGACCTGTTAATGTACCTCTAGAAGGTTGCCAGTGCGTTGGCAAGGCTAAAGGGGGTAACAAGCTACTCGAAAAGACTATATCTCCTACAGAAGGCAGTTATCTATTTATAGCCTTCCTTAATCCGTATTTTGTAGAAAGCCGAGACTACGTTAAGCTTAGTAAACTACTTTGCCTTGCTAATCCGTCCGAGAGTCTCCTTAATAAGGGGTAGGGGGTACCGGTCCTTCTTGGTAATCGCGTTAATGCCTCTGTAGTCTACGCAGAAACGTAAGCCGGCCTTGCCCTCTTTATAGACAAACAGCACTAGGGCTCCCGCAGACGAGGTACTTGCGCGAATAAAACCTTTAGCAAGTAGATTGTCCAGTGTCTTGCGCAGTACTAGGAGTTCTCTAGAGGACATACTGTACAGCAGGCTGTACAGCACTTCGGGCAGACTCCTATCTGGACGGGGATCTAGCTAGATGTTGTAGTCGATTCCTTCTCCTTAGTATAGTAGCAGTTTCGAGGCCGACTTTGGCTCGAAGAGGTCTAGGTATTCTGCGTATTCTGATGGGAGCTTGGTAAGGTATTCTGCGTATTCCGACGGGAGCTTCGTACAGGGGTCCGCCGCCTTCTTAGACGCTAATGCCTTCTTAATGTCTAGAGTCGCAGTGTTGATTTCGGCCTTGGCATTGTCGCCCTGCGGAACTCTCCCTAAGTCTTGGAGCCTCTGCTTCATTACTGCTAGGTACAGCTGTCCTCGTCTAACGTCTAGCTTGTCCTGCTAGCGCTCTATCTATAGTTTCCCTAATATTAGGTTATATCCTAGCTTGTCCTGTACGACGTAGAGGTATAAGTCCTGCTTATAGTGTCCCTACAGCTCTATCGTTACTTTTACTATATAGGTAATATCCAGTCCTCGCCTAGTAATACCTAGCATACGTACAGGTACGGTAGGGGTTGTCTTAATGTAGTGTCTCTGTACGAAGTCTTCGCTAATTACTCCGTACACTAAACATCCTATATTAATTAGTGCCTGCACTGTAGCGGTCCTATTTAGCGTAGGTCGTACGATAAACGGCGTAGTCGTTATATAATTGCTCTTAAAAGATAGCTAAGTAGTGCTTTAATTTGGCAATCTATCTTATATACGCCTCTAGCAGAGCCTTTGCTTAGAGGCTACTCTTTTCCTAACTCGTTGTCGTTAGAGGGGGACTCTTAATTCTCTTGTTAGGACGCTACAGTTGCTACCCTTGCAGTAGTCGGCTGTCCCCTAGGTCTCTCTACTAGCAAAAGCCTACAGTTCTGTGCAGTATAGCCTATCTTGCTATACCTATAGCAGCTCCCTTCTGCTCGTCTCTTGTTAAGGGTAGCTATATCTACCTACTGTACCCTTTTAGCAGCAGCCTATAGCTGTACGGTAACGGCTGCCACTACTCTCGTCGTCGTTAGTTCCTAGTCTATAGCGTCCTGCTACCGCTAGAGGGGTTGTCGCATCTCGTAGGCGCAGCTTATCTGTCCGAGCCTTTGCTGTTAGTTGTTAACTATCCTAAAGAGATTACAGACCTCCTTGTATATAGCTAGTCGCATTATGCCTACTAGTCCTATTATAATCTCCTTAGAGAAGCCTACCTCTAAGGTAGTAATTTTTACCCTGTCCTCCTATTGGAGTCCTCCTGCGTCTGCTAGGGTCTAGTCGTATTCTACGAGGAACTCTCGTATAGTCTTGCGTCCTTGATTTATTGTATTAACCTGTAGGAGTGCTTAGCTCTCGCAGTCTAGGTCCTTATAGCTCCTGTTAAGAGCTGTCTAGAGCATTGTCGTAGTTGCTATTGCCAGGTTAGCAATAGCCGTCTCGTAGTATAGCAGAATCCGTGCTACTAACCTGCCCTTTAGCCTCCTAAAGAGGTACACTACCTTATCTAGCTCGGTCGGGTATGCTCCTAAGTCGACTAGAAGCTTAGAGCGTATCTAGGCAGCCTAGGAGGGGTACTTAGCCAGAGCCTTACTATCGTAAGTAGTAACATCAGGGAGTTTGCTCTTAGGGGCCGGGGTGTTCGTCGTCGTCGTCGTAGAGGTCGGATCGCAATCGGACGCCCTAAGCCGTCGTAGCTCCTGTTCCTATTAGGAAATTATCGCAGCCTAGCGGCTTACTTGCTGTTCGAGCTAGGCCTTGTATACTAGCAGCTCCTCGTACGCGCAGTGCATCTAATCCTGTATAGCTGTAGGTTCTATAGGAATGTCGCTGTCTATCTTCGTTATATTACTGCAGTTACTAACAGTAAGATTAGTTCCTAATATAAGGGCTTAAGAATCTTAGTTTAGAAACTTAAGGTTAGGTATCTATATAAAGGAACTAATAGGCAGTTCCTTCGTTGTCTGCTGCTGTACAATTCGTACCTACGAAGCTAAGCTAGCAATTTCCCTCTTGTAGGGGTATAAGGTTTACACTCTATATAGATAATTAGGAGTTTTTCTCTATATAGTAGTGTAGTGTTTTCCCTCTGTTTAGGGGGGCGACAATTCCCCTCTATATAGGGCTATAGGATTCTCCCTCTATAAAGAAGTAGGGTCGTATAGGTAACTCTATATAGAGGGTAGGGTTGTACTAGCACCGCTAAGTCGCAGTCCTTAGGGCAACGGCTGGCTTAGGTCTAGGACCTAGGCTGGACAGCGCCCCCTAATACTTAACTACCTCTTAAAAGAGAAAACTCCTCGAATTTGAATCCTAGTATGTAGCGACATACTACGCCCTAGAGAGACCTAAGACATACCTATTGTTAGGGGGCGCCGCCTAGCCTAGGTCCTGGACCTAAGCCAGCCGTCGCCCTAAGGACTGCGACTTAGCGGCGCTAGCACGACCCTACCCTCTATACAGAGTTACTAGTACGACCCTACTCCTATACAGAGGGAGAATCCTATAGCCCTATATAGAGAGAAATTGCCGCCTCCCTAAACAGGGGGAAAACTCTGCATCCTATATAGAGGGAAACTCCCGACCTTCTATACGGAGTTGGGAACCTTGCTCCCCTATATAGAGGGAGATTGCTAGCTTGGCTTCGTAGGTACAAATTGTACAGCAGCGTACGACGAAGGAACTGCCTATTAGTTCCTTTATATAGATACCTAGCCTTAAGTTTCTTAACTAAGATTCTTAAGCCCTTATTCTAGGAACTAATCTTACTGTCGGTAACTGCAGTAATACAACGAAGATAGACAGCGACATCCCTATAGAACCTACAGCTATACGGGATCAGATGCACTGCGCGTACGAAGAGCTGCTGGCACACAAGGCCTAGCTCGAACAGCAAGTAAGCTACTAGGCTGCGATAATTTCCTAACGGAAACAGGAGCTACGACAGCTTAGAGCGTCTGATTGCGATCCGACCCCTACGACGACTATAACGACAGACACGATAGCCTACACCCCGGCCCCTAAGAGCAAACTCCCTAACGTTACTACTTACGATAGTAAGGCTCTAGCCAAGTACCCCTCCTAGGCTGCCTAGATATACTCTAAGCTTCTAGTCGACTTAGGAGCATACCCGACTAAGCTAGACAAGGTAGTATGCCTCTTTAGGAGTTTAAAGGGCAGGGCAGCAGCACAGATTCTGCTGTACTACGAGATAGCTATTGCTAACCTAGCAATAGCAACTATAGCGATGCTCTAGGCAGCTCGTAACAAGAGCTATAAGGACCTAGACCGCAAGAGCTAAGCACTCCTATAGGTTTATATAATAAAGCAAGGACGCAAGACTATAAGAGAGTTTCTTACAGAATACGACTAGACCCTAGCAGAGGCAGGAGGACTCTAATAGGAGGACAGGGTAAAAATTACTACCTTAGAGGTAGGCTTCTCTAAGGAGATTATATCAGGACTAGTAGGTGTAATGCGACTAGCTACGTACAAGGAATTCTGTAATCTCCTTAGGATAGTCGACGACTAGCAGTATAGGCTTAGACAGATAAGCTGCACTTATAAGATACGACAACCCCTCTAGCAGCAGACAGACGCTATAGACTAGGAACTAACAGCGACGAGAGTAGCGGCAGACGTTACTGTACGGCTAAGGGCTACTACTAAAAGGGCACAGTAGGTAGATATAGCTATCCTTAATAAGAGGCAAGCAGAAGGGAGCTGCTACAGGTGTAGCAAGATAGGCTATACTGTATAGAATTGCAGGCTTTTGCTGGTAGAGAGACTTAGGAGACAGCCGACTACTGTAAGGGTAGCAACTGCAGCGCCCTAACAAGAGAACTAAGAGTCCCCTTCGGATAACAACGAGTTAGGAAAAGAATAGCCTCTAGGCAAAGGCTTAGCTAGAGGTATATACAAGATAGATTGCCAAATTAAAGCACTACTTAGCTATCTTTTAAGAGCAACTATATAACGACTACGCTGTTTATTGTACGACCTACGCTAAACAGGACTGCTACAGCGCGGACATTAATTAACACAGGATGTTTAGTATACAGAGTAATTAGCGAAGACTTCGTATAGAGACACTATATTAAGACGACCCCTACCGTACCTGTACACATACTGGGCATTACCGGACGAGGACCGGACATTACCTATATAGTAAAAGTAACGATAGAGCTGCAAGGACACTACGAGCCGGACTTATACCTCTACGTCGTATAGGACAAGTTGGAGTATAACCTAATATTAGGGTAGCTATAGATAGAGCGCTAGCAGGGCAAGCTAGACGTTGGACAGGGACGGCTATACCTAGCAGTAATAAAGCAGAGGCTCCGAGACTAAGGAAGGGTTTTATAGGGCGGCAATGCTAAGGCCGAGATCAACACTGCGACTGCGGACATTAAGAAGGCATTAGCGTCTAGGAAAGCAACGGACCCCTATACGAAGCTCCTAGTAGAATACGCATAATACCTAGACCTCTTCGAGCCAGAGTCGGCCTCGAAACTGCCGCTACACCGAGGAGAAGGAATTAACTACGACATCTAGCTTAAGCCCCGTCTGGATAGGAGTCTACCTAAGGTACTGTACGGTCCGCTATACGGAATGTCCTCTAGAGAACTCCTAGTACTACGTAAGACACTAGACGACCTTCTTGCTAAAGGTTTTATTTGCGCAAGTACCTCGTCTGTAGGAGCCCTAGTGCTGTTTGTCTACAAAGAGGGCAAGGCCGGCTTGCGTTTCTACGTAGACTACAGAGGCATTAACGCGATTACTAAGAAGGACCGGTACCCCCTACCCCTTATTAAGGAGACTCTCGGACGGATTAGCAAAGCAAAGTAGTTTACTAAGCTTAACATAGTCTCGGCTTTCTACAAGATACAGATTAAGGAAGGCTATAAATAGATAACTGCCTTCTGTACGAGATATAGTCTTTTCGAGTAGCTTGTTACCTCCTTTAGCCTTGCTAACGTACTGGCGACCTTCTAGAGGTACATTAACAGGTCCCTGCAAGGGTTACTAGATAACATCTGTTTAGTGTACCTCGACGACATACTGGTTTTTACAGACGGCACCTACGCAGACTATATGCAGGACGTTAAGAAGGTATTAGATCGACTGTAACAGGCTAGCTTATACCTCGACATTAGCAAATATAAATTCGGTATACGATATACGAAATACCTAGGATTTATTATCGAGACAGGGAAAGGTATTAGTATAGATAGGAAGAAGATTAATGCTATCGAGCAACAGAAGCTGCCTACGAGTGTTAAGGGCGTACAGGGATTTCTTAGGTTTGCCAACTTCTACCGCTAGTTTATACAGAACTACTCGGAGATCGTACGCCCCCTAGTCGAGCTAACATATAAGGACAAGCAGTTTAAGTAGATAGACGAGTGTAATAGAAGCTTTAACAGGCTAAAGAAGCTCTTTACAACAGGACCAACGCTTGCCGCCTTCGACCCAGAACATACGACAATACTAGAAACTAACTCCTTAGGGTACTGTATAAAGGGTATCCTGTTACAGGTAGGCTTAGACGGACTTCTGCACCTATACGCGTTTTTCTCTAAGAAGAACTCCCTAGCTAAGTACAACTACCCTATCTACGACAAGGAATTGCTAGCAGTCGTACAGTGTTGCGAAGCGTAGGATAGAGAACTCTGCTCGATTCCCGAGTTTCTTGTCCTAACCGACTACAAGAACCTCGAGTACTTTACGCAACCCTAGAAGCTGTCTAAGAGACACGTACGATAGGCGATGTACCTAAGCTGCTTTAATATAAGACTCTAGTATCGCAAGAGTAAGGACAACAGCAGGGCCGATACGCTATCTAGACGGGACTAGGACATACTAACGACGTACGAGGACAACTAGCTGAAATTACGAACATTCTAGATGTTTAAAGAAGAGCTAGGCAAAGGGACTATTCGCCTAGTAGCGATGTATATATAGGAACTCTAACTGCAGGTATAGGAAGAGGCAGTAGAAAAGGACGACGTTTACCGAGGGGCCTATACAGCGATCTAAGGAGGACAGCGGAAGCTCCTAGCAGAGCTTTACCTTAAGGTGCTAGCAGCAGAGTGCTTAGTAGACGAGGAGAACAACCTAAAGTTTAGGAATCGGATTTAGGTCCTAGTCGACGAGAAGCTCTATATAAGCTTAATACAACAGGCGCGTAATTCTATAGCAACCGGGCACCTAGAGCGCGAGGAGACGTACAGCATCGTCGCTAGGGACTACTACTAGCCGGCGATAGCAAAGGATATCCGTAGGTTTGTATAGAACTGCGATGTCTACAGACGGACGAAGCCCTAGCGTAAACTAAAGTATAGGCTGCTGAAACCCCTACTAATACTAGACCGGCCCTAGCAAGACCTAACAGTAGACTTTATTACAGACCTCCCTAAGAGCGACGGACGGCAGAATATTATAGTAGTAATAGACAAGCTAACAAAGGGGGTAATACTAGAGGGAATGGACTCTATTACAGCAAAAGACACCGCCTAGGCATTTATATAGACGACGTTTAGCAAGCACGGATTCCCTAGGTCAATTGTATCGGACTAGGGTATACAGTTTACGAGCTAGCTCTAGGCTAGGGTATGTTAGTTGCTAAATGTAAAACGTCGCCTGTCGGCTATATAGTACCTATAGACAGACGGTGCGACAGAGAGGGTCAATTCGACGTTAGAAGCGTACCTGTAAGCATATGTCGACTATAATTAGACCAACTGGAACCGCCTTCTCCCTATAGCGGAGCTAGCTATTAACAGCTATACAGCTAACGCTACAGGATTGTCCCCCTTCTTTATAGCCTACGGATACGACTACTCCCTGCTTCTACCGACCCTAAGTAGCGCTACCCTATACCCTATACAATCCCCGATTTAGTAGGGCAAGACTATTGTACAGACGATTACGAACGCCTATGAATAGGCAAAAGCGAGTCTGGCTATAGCCTAACAGAATGCGGAAGAGCAGGCTAATAAGGGACAACAGGCTACACTAAGGTACAAGGCAGGGGATAAGGTCTGGCTAAACTAGCGCAATATCTGTATAGACCGGCCAAGCAAGAAGCTAGATTAGAAGAACCGGAAGTTTACAGTAGTCTAACTAGTAGGGACATACACTATACGACTTAATACTCCCCTAGGGATCTACCTAGTCTTCTATATAGACCTCGTACAGCTAGCGAACACAGAAGCCCTACCGTACTAGACGACGGACGACACGCGCCCCTTAGCGATCTTTACTAAAGGCTAAGAAAAGTACGAGGTAGAAGAAATCCTTAAGAGCCGAAGGAAGCAGAAGGGGGCAGAGTACCCAGTAAAATAGAGAGGGTAGGCAGAGCCTACGTAGGAACTATACGAAGCCCTGCAGGACATAACTGCACTAGACAGGTAGGAGGAGAACTGCCCCCCTGCCTAGTTACAGTAACACTGTACTGTACGGCGAAAAGGGGCACGATCTACCCTAGATACAGGGCAGCTGCCGGCAACTTAGGTTGCCGAAGGATCGGGAATCAAGACGTAGAACCCTATAGGGTCCTACCGATACTAGACTGTACTATACTGTACAGAAGGGGGTAGGAGGAAGAGGACAGCTAGGAGACAGGTAGGAATAAGAGTAGAAGTAGGAGAGGAACGAGAGCAACACTGTCTGAAAACTTTTATATACTACCTTAAGGTAGCTTACTAGCTACTACCCCCTAGGACTAAGGCAGCCAACTCTATACCTGAAATCTTAATTACCTCCCGGCCAGCAGGGGCCCTAACACTAGAAGGAGTAGAAGGGTAGCTTAGCAACATCCTACTGCTTATTAATATAGCACCTAGGACGTTAGCTAGGACTATACGAAGGAGGAAAGCTATACGAACTAGAAGCGGAATTGCTAGTTAAGCTAAACATCCTATAGCTAGAGGTAGAGGTATAGGAGGACAGGCCGGCAACTACAAGAGAGCTACGACAGCCCTAGGCGGACGAAATAGTAGCGTTAGTAGTAGTAGTTGTAGTTATTAGTAGTAGTAGTTGTTGTTATAGTAATAGTAGTAGTAGTAGACGGCTAAGCGGACAGGTAGCAGATAGGAGAATAAAGGAGAAAGAGAAGAAGAGAGAGAGAGAAGGGGGAAAGGGTAAATATACAGAGTAGTAGCTGCCTGCTATATAAGGCAATAGTAACTAGGGCAGCTGCTACAACTGTATAAGGGAGGGCCAACGAGGCAACTACGACCTAGTGCCCGGACGAGCGACAGCCCTCTAGACGACCGGACTAAGATAGGAACATCTACCTAGGAGCTGGACTCCAGACGACGACTAGGGCATAGGGACAGAGCCAGACAGCCTGCCGCTACAAGACTGTACAGCTAGGAAGCAGAGTATATAGCCAGGGCTACAGGGTAGGAGGTAAATAATTAGACAGGACTAAGCACCTCCTACACCTTTGTAACTGCTCGCAGGTCCCTCTCCGCCTTAGGCTTAGCATTATTAAATTAGCAAACAGAGTTGGTCAAGATTAGGTAGAAGCGATCTAGCACTACCTGCCTTCCCTGCTCGTAGGTCCTCCTCTGCCTTAGCTACAGGATCTAGAGGGACAGGTCTAAGGTTAGAACAGCGTAGAGGGAGAGTATCTAGCAGGCATTACCGACTAGCAAGCGTCTAGACGAAGACAGGAAAGCGCTACCCGCTAGAGGAACCCTAAGAGCTAAGGGTATACAATACGCTGTTATACGAAAGAAGCACTATAAGAAGGGAGGGGGGTATTGTTAGGGGGCGCTGCCTAGCCTAGGTCCTAGACCTAAGCCAGCCGTCGCCCTAAGGACTGCGACTTAGCGGCGCTAGCACGACCCTACCCTCTGTATAGAGTTACTAGTACGACCCTACTCCTATACAGAGGGAGAATTCTATAGTTCTATATAGAAGGCAATTGCCGCCGCTCTAAACAGAGGGAAAACTCTGCACTACTATACAGAGGGAAACTGCCGATCCTCTGTACAGAGTGCGAACCTTGCACCCCTACATAGAGGGAAATTGCTAGCTTGGCTTCGTAGGTACAAATTGTATAGCAGCAGACGACGAAGGAACTGCCTATTAGTTCCTTTATATAGATACCTAATCTTAAGTTTCTAAACCAAGATTCTTAAGCCCTTATACCTATTAGGCAAGGAGTAGTCGTAACTCTAGCTAGCAATAGCAGCGTAAGCGCTACTTAAATACTGTAGAGGAGTCCTGCCTTAAGCCCTTTCGTCGACAATAAGGAGGCAGCGTTCGAGTACGCTATCAACTCGCAACGAAGGGGCGCAGGCTCTACAAAGGACAATAGAGATAAATAGAGACTCCTAAGTCCGCTCCCTACTCTCTAGACGAATTTACTACTATAGGTAGAGGTCTCTTTAGACAGTAGAGGGGTTCGAGCTACCTATAGCTAAAGTGTTAGTAAAGGGCCCTAGGCTACGAATATATAATGTGTTCGCAAAGGCTATACAGGCATACTAGAACTAGTAGCAAACCCGCTCCCTACTCTCTAAGCGAATCTACTGCTATAGGAAGAGGTCTCTTTAGACAACGGAGTAGTTTGAGCTGTCTGTATACAATGTATAGGCAATTGGTAAGAAGCTACAGTCCAGAATAGTAGAGCAGCTAGAGAGCGCTTACCTCCTATAGGGCACGTAAGGGGCCTAGTAGAGGCTAGTGCGCCTAGTGTTAAGTGTCTTAGTCCCTTTACAAGCAGCGCAAGCACTGTTTTGGAAGCCTTATAGGACGCTGTACCTCTAGCCTACTATAGTGCAGAAGATGCAAAACATATAAGGGTAGCAGACCGATACGTGTCCTGCCCAGTTTAAATAGCTGCTATATACGCTAGGAACAATAGCCTATATGTTAGTACGCTGGTCCTCCCGCTGTCTTTAATTAAGAAAATGCAGAAGCTTAAGCTATCTATAAGAGAGTTGGTCAGAAGAGAACAGGGTGCGCCTAACAAGCAGGGACCCTACGAACTCTATAAGGGAGTGTTAATGCACTAATCGTAGTTAGGGGACTGTACGACTGTATTGCTAGCCGATAGGGCCCTCTAAGCAGGGATTATACGTATATACTATAACAACCTACTAGCAGAACACTTTAGGGTTAACAAAACCTTAGAGCTAATCCAGTGCAAGTACTACTAAAGCGGGATAGCTGCGGACCTTAAGGAGTATATTAGTACCTGCAGGATCTGTTAGCGGACTAAGGCACACTGCTACGCCCCCTATAGAGAGCTAAGTGCTCTCCTAATACTGTCTAGGCCTTAGCAAGAATTAACAATAGACTTTATTATAGACCTCCCGCAGTCTAGGTCGTCGCAGGCTTCTAGCGCAGGTTCTGTTGTACAAACTGCAGTTCTCGTAATTATCAACAGATATACAAAGATAGGCGCTTTCGTCCCTATAACAAAAACGTATACAGCAGTCGAGCTCGCAGAGATTCTCTTAGGAGAAGTAGTTAGAAAATTCAGCGTCCCTATAGGCACTGTAACAGATTAGGGGTTACTTTTTATTAGCTAGTACTAGGCAAACTTCTGCCTCGAGGCGAGGGTAAAACGCAAGCTAAGCACTGCCTTTTACCCCTAGACCGATAGCTAGACTGTTAGGGAATCCCTAGCGATAGGGGTCTTGCAGGACCCTAGAGCTGCTCTAAGGGCACGGCTACGAGCCTAAGGATAACCTGCTAGCAAGGGTGGCTTAAGCTACCCTTGCATATACACAAAAGGAGTACAGGCAAGACTAGCAGAGGCACACCTGTTAGTTTAAACACGATACTAGTTTTTAGTATTAGATGTCCTATACGCTGCTACGATCCAATCCTGTAACAGTTCTAACAAGTCTACCCAAGGGTAGCGGCCTATAGGTACTAATATCGACCCTAGAGCGGATTGCACACACTGTAAGAGGCGCACAGGAGGCAAACTTAATAGATGTCTGCCCCTCTATAGAGGCCGGGGACACTGCAGCATGCATACGAGCTACAGCGGACGAGGAGAGGCGCCTAGTAGCAGAGATTAGCCTGCTTAAGGCAGAGCAGCATATAAAGCTTATATAATGCTACCTTAACTATCGTATAAGGGAGAAACTCCCTCTAATCCAAATCCTAGTATATAGCGATGCTCTACGCCCTAGAGAGACCTAAGACATACCTATTAGGCAAGAAGTAGCTATAACTCCAGCTAGCAATAGTAGCGCAAGCGCTACTTAAGTACTATATAGGAGTCCCCTATTGAGTTCTTTCGTTAATAACAAGGGGGCGGCGTTGGAGTACGCTAGTAACTCGCAATATAGGGGCGAGGGCCCTGCAAAGGACAATAAGGATAAATAGAGACTCCTAAGCAACTTTGTTACTAAACCTCTAATCTTTAATAAAAGGAACTAATAGTAGGCAAAGTACTAGCTCCTCGAGGTAGAAGCTTTCTTCGAGAGTAGCGATACCTGCTAGGACACCGACAAGCAGCAGATTACCTTTGCATCGAGCTGCCTAGGCAGAGTCTTCAAGGACTGCTAATACAAGCGTAAGGAATCCAACGTACCTCCTATTATAACATATAGGAAATTCGAGGACTCTCTACTTAACTCTTACAGAGATCGAAACTAGGATTAAACGGACCTCGTTAAGGCCTAGAAAGAGGCAAAACAGCGATCCTACTAGTAAGTAGAGAATTTCGTCGATTAACTAGACTCCCTAGAAGACTAACTCTAGGAACTGCCTAAGGAGTAGTGCCTAAGGGCCTTGCTATACAAGCTAAAACCGAGTATATAGACTATTATCGAGAAATGCTACATATTCCTAGCTACTAGGGCTAAGCTTATTGCCTTAGCGACCTATATCGAGCGCCCTAACCTTGCAAGGGAGGCGCGCGCTAGACGTCTCTAGAAGGGTAGCCTACTAGGGGCGAGCTACTACAGGTAGACTAGCACAGCTCTGCCTAGGCAAATCGAAGGCCGGGCCTAAGGTGCCCTAGTAGCCTGTCCTATAGGCAGCTACTTCGAAGCTCTAGACCGCAAGCAGGCCTTAAGCGAGCTGCTAGGCAGGTTCTAGAAGCGTCCTTTTCTAGACTGGCTTACGAGGTGCTATAATTGCTAACAACCTAGCTACCTAAGCCAACACTATAACGCCCCTAGAGGCGCTGGCAGCAGTAGCACTGTCTACAGCCTCTATAGCCTCCCTGGACGCCCTGCGCCCTGCTATTAGCAGTAGCAGTATAAGTAGGCCAGGCCCCTATAGTTCTAGCAGCAGGAACTACAGAGGGGCTAACAGGGTCCATATAGCCAGTGCAGCCAGAAGTCTAAACATAGGTAAACAAAGGTTAGGGAAAGGCCTAGCGCTGCGTTAGAGTTAGAGGTAGGCACTGCAGGTAAGGAGCAGGACCTAATTATACGTCCTATAGTCGTCCCTACTAAGCGGATACAAGCTACACTGCTTAGGTAGGACTCGGACATAGGTAAGGTAGAGTGCATACTAGATAACGCTTTAGACATTAACATTATCTCCTATAAATTAGTACTCTGCTACGACCTGCTAAAGATATCCAGGGCGGTCCTACTAAGGGCTAATAGATATACAGGGGAACGGGGATACTGTTTGAGGACATATACAGTGTTACTATATATTGCAGATATAGCTAGTATAGTACGCTTAACGAAGGGTACCTTCTACTCCTTTAACATTCCGTCCCTAGACCTTATCCTAGGTAGGCTATAGCAGAGAGACTAAAGAGTTATCGTTAAGAGCGCTAGCAACTACTAGGCCTATAGCGACAGCGATAAGCGCGCTACAGTATGCCTACAGACTATAGGGGAGTTTGCAGAGGATCTGCTAGAGTCCTTACTTGTCTATATAGTCTATTTAAGGCCTGTAGAGGGGGCCTAAAGTTTACTACAAGCCTAAAGGCCCCTACCTTAGGAGGTAGAAGGGCCCCCTAGGGAGGAGGTGCTTCCTGCTAAGTTCGACAGCTTTAGCGATGTATTTACGATAGGTAAAGAACTAGGCCCTAAGCTGCCTACAGATATAGAGTATGTAGTTAACTTAGTCCCTAGGAAAAAGCCTCTGTTCTGTCCCCTTTACTACTAATTAGGGCAGGAACTTAGAGAGCTCTAGAAGTACCTAGCAAAGGCCTTAAAGAACGACTGAATCCAGCCTATTACGAATAAAGCTAGAGCACCTATCCTGTTCGTCCCTAAGAAGGACGGTACGCTACGCCTTTGTATCGACTACTAGGGCCTTAACGAAGTTACTGTTAAGAACCGACACTCCCTGCTGCTTATTAGCCAGATGCTAGATCGCCTTAGGGGTAACGCATGTTTTACGTCCTTAGACCTAAAGGACGCCTACTACTAGATCTGTATTAAGTAAGGTAATAAGTAGAAGACTACGTTCTGCACCTTTTACAGCTATTTCGAGTACAAGGTAATGCTATTTAGCCTAACAAATGCTCTAGCAACGTTCTAGGTATATATTAACCAGGCCTTAGCAGGGCTTGTAGACATCTGTTATATAGTATACCTAGACGAGATCTTAGTCTACAGCAAGACCTAGGAGGACTACGTACAGGACGTAAGCGCAGTCCTAGAGCGGCTTTAGCAGTTCGCCCTATATACGAACCTAAAGAAGTGCAAGTTTTAGCGCAAGGAAGTAGAGTTCCTAAGGTTTATCGTATCTACTACTAGCGTAGCGATAGACAGAAGCAGGGTAGCTATAGCCAAAGACTAGCCCATGCTAAAGAGGCTAATAGAGGTATAGTTATTCCTGGGATTCTGCAATTTTTACTAGTGGTTTCTCTCTAAGTACTCCTATATAGTGCAGCTGCTAACAGCCCTTTGGAAGGGGGCAAAGGACGGCCGGAAGCCGGGCCTAATCTAGTAGGGCGCTAACGAGGAGCAGGCGTTCTATAGGCTAAAAGATGTATTTAGCTTAGCAAAGATACTGCCACAATTTGAGCTAGAGCTCTGTATATAGCTCGAGACTAACGCGTCTAAGTTCCCAGTAGCTGGCATTCTATTGCAACTATACAATAACGGCAACTAGCACCCGACTGCCTTCTAGTCGTAGAAGACACTGCCTGTAGAGTGCAACTGTAAAGTGTACAACTAGGAGTTGTTAGCGGTTATAGGGGCGTTTAAGCACTAGCATACCTATCTCGATAGCGCAGCGTATACAGTACAGGTACTTGTAGATTACTATATTATAACCTAAAGGGGTTTATAAATATAAAGCAATTCAATAGCCCACAGGTCTGCTAGGCTGTCTTTCCTTAGCAATTTAACTTCGAGATTAAGTATTAGGCAGGGAAGAGAAACTCTATAAAGACACCTTCGAGGCGTAGTATCTATATAGAGGTTACAGAGTAGGTAATAAACTTACTCCCTACTCTCTAGGCAAAAGTGTCGCTATAGGCGGAAGTCCTACCTAGTATAGACAGCAGAGAGGTTTAAGCTATCCGCGTCCAATATATTAGTAATCGGCTAAAGGCTATAGGGTATTACCACTTAGACGCGCTTACGAAGCGTAGCTACTACGCAGAGGTTATAAGACCAGTAGTAAACCTGCTCCCTACTCTCTAGGCAAATTTACTGCTATAGGCAGAGGTCTCTTTAGACAGCAGAGGGGTTCGAGCTACCTGTAACTAAAGCGTTAGTAAAGGGCTATAGGCTACGAGTATACGATGTGTTTGCAAAGGCTATATATATGTACTAAGACTAGTAGCAAACCCGCTCCCTACTCTCTAGACGAATTTACCGCTATAGGCAGAGGTCTCTTTAGACAGCAGAGGGGTTTAAGCTGCCCCTATACAATACGTAGGCAATCGGTAAGAAGCTGTAGTCTAGAAGGGTAGAGCAGCTAGAGAGCGCTTACCCCCTATAGGGTATGCAAGGGGCCTAGCAGAGACTAGTGCGCCTAGTACTAAGTGTCTTAGCCCCCCTATACGTAGGGCAAGCACTCTTTTGGGAGCCTTACAGGACGCTGTGCCTCTAGCCTGCTATAGTACAGAAGATATAAAACGTATAAGGGTAGCAGACCGATACTTGTCCTGCCTAGTTTGGATAGCTGCTATATACCCTACAAACGATAGCCTGTATACTAATACGCCGGCCCTCCTACTATCTCTAATTAAGACAATATAGAAGCTCGAGCTATTTATAAGGGAATTGGTCGAGAGAGCACAGGGTGCGTCCAACAAGCAGGAACTCTACGAACTCTATAAGGCAGTGTTAATGCGCCGATCCTAGTTAGGGGACTGTACGATCGTAGTGCTAGCCAATAGGGCCCTTTAAGGAGAGATTATATATATGCACTATAACAACCTACTAGCAGGACACTTTAGGGTCGACAAGATCTTAGAGTTAATCTAGAGTAAGTACTACTAGGGCTAATTTAAGTACGTAGATATAATCTAATATAGCTGCTTTAATAACTATGTCCAAGGCTAGAGAGGGAAGAATCTATATGCAAGCAGAGGTAGAGGTATTTAAGTATGCGCTAAGCCTGGTCCTGCCAAGCCTGCTACCCTCTACATCCGTATTACTACTGCCCTCCCTAACTAGCGATTGCCCTTAATCGCAGCAATTAGCCTTAATCGCAATTAGCCTTAATTGCAATTAGGTCGCGTCGTGCCAAACCAGGTCGCTTAAAGATCGTATTAGCTTTGTTATCGGTCAATTAGGTCGCACTAAACAGGTCGCATTTAAGCTTGTTTTTAAGGTCGTTTTAGAGCTTAAATTTCTCTGCGTTTTGCAGTGTGTTTTGCAGTACCTTGTTAAGCCTTAATCTTCGTGCCTTTTTGCTATTGCTTTAGTATAGCTTTAGAACGTATAGGGTCGCGGAAGGTCGTTAGGGTCGCAGACGTCCTTAGGGTCGCTTCGGTCGCTCGATTCTGAATACGTACTTCTGAACTGTGTATATTGTCTGTAGCTCTTGCTCTGCCTAGGTACTCTTGCTCTGCCTAGGTGCTCTGCAGCTAGATGCTCTGCCTCTGCTTTGCCTGTGTTGTCTGCAGCAGCTGTGCCTGCCTGCAGCAGCTGTATGTTGTCTGCAATTGCCTTATGCTTGTGCTAAGCCTAGAGCTGGCTGTACCTAGAGCTGGTTGTGCCTAGAGCTGGCTCTGCAGCTAGGTGCTCTGCAGCTAGATACTCTGTCTTGTGTTGTCTGCAGCAGCTGTACCTACCTACAGCAGCCCTATGTTGTCTGCAGCAGCCTTGTATTGTCTGCATCTGTATTGCCTGCAGCTGCCTAGTGTTGCCTGTAGCTGTGTTGCTTGCCTACTAACCGTGTTGCCTGCTAACCTAACTGTGTGTTGCCTACAGCAGCTGTGTTGTGTTGTCTAAAGCAGCAGTGCCTGCCTATAGCAGTGCCTAGTGCTTAGGCTCGCTAGTACTTGGGCTCGCTAGTGCTCGGCAGCTGGGGGTGCTCGTTGCATCTGTGTTAACTGCAGCTATGTTAACTGCAGCTGTGTTAACTGCGTTGTTGCCTCTAAACTGTACTGCCTCTAAACTATGCTTCTGAACCTAAACAGTATATTGTCTGCAGTAGCCCTCTCTTGTCTGTAGCTGCCCTGTGTTCTGCCTTGTGCTCTGCCTTTAGACTGTGCTTCTAAACAATATATATTGTCTGCAGTGCCTTTCTAAACGTGCCGGGCTTCTAAACATGCTAGGCTTCTAAATATGCCGGGCTTCTAAACTACGTTGCAGAGGTTGCGGAGGGTTGCAGAGTTCTTAGAGGCTGCAGAGTTCTTAGAGGCTGCAGAGTTCTTAGAGGCTACAGAGGTCGCGTCTTAATTGCTAAATGTGTCGATTGCTGAATACCTCGACAGGTAAACCTAACTGCCCTATACTGAATACGCGTCGTATGTGTCTTGTCCTTAATTGCTAAACTGAACGTGTTGTCTGCAGCCGTGTTGCCTTGTTGTCTGCAGCTGCCGTGTTGCTTCTTAGTAGGCTGACCTCGATTGCTGAATGTACTGCCGCCGGTCGCATTGTGCCTAGTGTCGATTGCTAGATGTGCCGAATAGAATAGTCTGTTAAAGACCCGAAAAAACGAATGTCGATGCCCTAGGTCCTGCTAGGTGCGTCTCGTCGTCGCCGCTCTCGCTCCTCGCCTCGTCTCGTTGTCCCTATATCGTTGTCCTTACGTTGTTGTCGTTCTTCTCATTCTCATCCTTCTTATCGCTCTTGTCCTCCTTAATACTTTAAAACTCGTACGATCTGCTCCTAGAGGCACTTTTCTTCCTAAAAGCCCTATTCTTCTTCAAAACTCTCTCTCTTTAAAACTCTCTTTCTTTAAAACTCTCTCTCTTTAAAACTCTCTCTCTTTAAAACTCTCTCTCTTTAAAACTCTCTCTCTTTAAAACTCTCTCTCTTTAAAACTCTCTCTCTTTAAAACTCTCTCTCTTTAAAACTCTCTCTCTTTAAAACTCCCTCTCTTTAAAACTCTCTCTCTTTAAAACTCTCTCTCTTTAAAACTCTCTCTCTTTAAAACTCTCTCTCTTCTTCTTAATAGGGAGAGAGAGGGTAGAGTAGTATACATACGTACGATTAAGTAACCGCATATCATTCGACGGCCTCCTTTGTACATCTACAATATATACTCTAGGTCATCGGTTATATGTACGTTATTCGAGTACCTGGATATAATTCGACAGGCTCTTTCGCATAGTGCAGGTTAGATATTAGGTTAAGGTAAGCCTTAGATAAAATAATCTGAGTATATAGATATAATTCAGTACGGCTGCTTTGATAACTATATCTAACGCTAGAGAGGGAAGAATCTACGTACAAATGGAGGTAGAGGTATTTGACTGTGCGCCAAGCCCAGTCCTGCTAAGCCTGCTACCCTCTACATCTGTATTAAGGGCGGGATAGCCGCGGACCTTAAGGAGTATATTAGTACCTACAGGATCTGCTAGCAGACTAAGGCACGCCGCTACGCTCCCTATAGGGAGCTAAGTGCCCTCCCGATACTGTCTGGGCCTTAGTAAGAATTAACAATAGACTTTATTACAGACCTTCTGCCGTCTAGGTCGTTGCGGGCGTCTAGTGTAGGTTCTATTATATATACTCCAGTTCTCGTAATTGTCGACAGATATACAAAGATAGCTGCTTTCGTCCCTATAGCGAAAACGTATACAGTAGTCGAGCTTGTAGAGATTCTCTTAAGAGAAGTAGTTAGAAGATTCGGCGTCCCTACAGGCATTGTAACGGATTAGGGGTTACTCTTTAGTAGCTAGTACTAGGCAGATTTCTGCATTAAGGCGAGGGTAAAACGCAAGCTAAGCACTGCATTCTATCCCTAGACTGACAGTTAGACAGAGTGTACTATCTAGACTCTTAAAAAGTACTTGCGCTACTACTATAGTAAGCAGCAGGACGAATAGGCAAAGTAGCTCCCTTTAGCAGTGTTTGCGTACAATAACGCAGTATATACAGGACTTAGGATAAGCCTGTTTATAATGTTGTACAGCTTCTACCTAGAAATCGCGCTAGGTCTAGGCCTAGCTTAAGACAAGCTAGCTAGGGGAAGGGTCCTAGCAGCAACTAACGCTGCGAGACGCCTACAGACCTAAAGCGAGGTCCTTAAGCAACGCTAGAAAGCCAGCTAGGAGTACTAGGCTAAGTACTACAACGCTTACTACAAGGCCTAATCCTACAATATAGAGGACATAGTAATACTCTTAACGAAGAACCTTAGGCTCGCCTTACTAAGCAAGAAGCTTGGCCCTAAACGCATTAGGCCGTTTAGGATACTCGACCTAGTTAGAACTTAGGCGTACCGCCTAGCACTCCCTGCCGAGCACAGGATCTACAATATGTCCTACGTCTCGCTATTAGAACTATAGAAAGGACGCCTAGTAGAATTTCTAGAGGTAAGCATACCTGTCGTAGACAAGGCTAGTAAGTAGAAAGTAGAGGAGATTAAGGCTAGCTAGAAGCAGCAAGGGCAGCTTAAGTATCTTGTACGCTAGCATAGATAGCTACTAGACTACGATATATAGGAAAAGGCTAATATTGTAGAAGAT
The DNA here is from genome assembly GCA_016165855.1 of Pseudocercospora ulei. Taxonomy (NCBI): domain Eukaryota; kingdom Fungi; phylum Ascomycota; class Dothideomycetes; order Mycosphaerellales; family Mycosphaerellaceae; genus Pseudocercospora; species Pseudocercospora ulei. The sequence continues at coordinate 367,150 of JACWNB010000010.1, forward strand.
ACAGTAGCCCTAGACTGTTTTACAGTAAGCAACATACTGCTAAGGAGACGCCGGCCTAACGTAGGGGCCGCGCTAGAGCCTTAAGCGCTACAGGGTAGCTTAAGCGTCGCAGAGTAGCCGCTAGCCTAACGCAGAGGCTGCTTTGAGAAGTTGCTTATATAGAATTCCTATAGATAGGTAGAAGCAGGACGTAAAGGGAGTATATAAGGAGAGGAGATAGCCTTAGCAACAAATTATCAGCATTAGGGTAGCGCTAACACACTATATACGCCTTGCTAGGGCGCGCTAGCATAAAGCGGAAACAGAACAACAAACAACTAGACCCCGACTATACGTACAGACTGCACGCCTGCCTTAATCCAAATCTATACCTATATTACGGGCATTACGGTCTATAGCCTCTACAGCTAGTAGGCCTAGAAGCTAACTAACGAACTGTAAGTAATTAGCAGATACCCTATATAGGGAAGGTAACACAAAGAACGTACCTAACGCACCCCCTTACTAATTACAGTAAGGTAGCCTATAATCTAGTAGCGCACTGCCAGCTGCTCTTGCTTAGTTGCCAATACGTAGTTAGCAGCCTAGCAGCTAGCGGCCGCCCTACTAGCGCAGCTAGCGCGTATATAGACGCGCTAGACGAGCTCTGCGAGCCTAGCAAGGTACTTATAAAGCGCGTCTTCGCAGCCCTCGGCCCCCTAAAGAAGCTTGTTCTCCTCTAGGAACTCCTAGAGGGGCGGGGCGACGACGGGTTAACAGCTGTAGTGCCTAGAGGCACAGTATACGCACGAGTACAGTATATAGGAATTAAATAACCCCTCTATATACAGCTACTATAGGCTGTCTATTAAGGGATTAGCAAAGGTACCGCTTATAAGGTATAGTACAAATTTACTGTCTTCTAAGACCTGCTAGAGGCACTATATATCTCCTAGGGGAAGCAGGCAGGCCTACAGTACGAGAGCTAGCGGCAGCATATCGGCGTTAGCAGCAGCAGCCCCTACAAGGGCTGTACAGAACAATGCTAGCGACAGGCGGTAGAGGAGCGCGTCGACTTAGAGCAGGGCGGAGGAAGCGAGGAAAGGACAGGCGCGACACGAGCGTACAGGCGAGGCGTCGTCGATGTCTATAGCATTAGAGTCCCTAGCTTACAGTTAGAGAGGGCCTATACGCAGCACCGGGGTGCAGCTACAACTACAGGGCTCTTAAGGCGCGCTAGGGGACCCTCTAGTAGCAGCAGCAGTAGCAGCGAGGCGGCTTAGGGCAAGGCGGCCTACAGCTGCAGTATACACATTATAGGCATATATAGCGCCTACAATGCGATCCTGCTTGCGCAGCTAGTCTATGCAGGTACCCCGGTTATAGCAGGGGCTAGCAGGGCGCTTGCGCGTACGCGAACGCGTAGCGAGTCGCAAATTAAGCACTGCAGACTAAGCTTAAAGCTCGCCTATAGACAGGAGAGGACTAGCAGGAATAGTAGTATAGCAGGCAGTATTGCTAACTGAATACGTAATAGCAGCAGCGACGGCGCTATCGTTAACTAGAGTAGTAGTCGTATAGGTGTTAGTATTAGCAGGGGGAGGCGTAGACAGTATACTAGCAGGAGTGTTAGCGGTAGTGCTAGCAGTATATAGTAGTACTAGTAGTGCTATAGTAGTTAGTAGTAGTGCTGTTGCAGGAAAGAGGTAGCAGTGTTAACAGTAGCAAACGCGAGGGGCGTAAAAGAAAAAGAAAACAAAGTGCAGAAAGTGCACAGGTCCCAGATATAACGCGTTTAGCGAGCTATAACAACACAGCCTTAGGGTCTACAACAAACAGCTAGCCGCCTAGCAACTACAGCATTAGCGTCGACTATAGCAACGACGCAAGAGCGCGGAAGGGGCGCAGCTCCTACAGGCTCTAAGGGGGCGTTAGCAGGGCTTACAGGCTGCAGATAGGTAGGAAGCACAGACTAATTAAAACAGTTCTTTAGTGTATCTATTGTAGCAAGCAGAGGTGCCCTTTGCACGTATAAGGTGTTGTAGGATGCACCCTAGAAGCCTAACAGTCGGCAAGCCGACATAGTAGCAAGTAACTAGCACAGCAGGCTGCTAAGCCTGTGTTAATTACAGTATATACTAAAGGTTAGTAGCTAAGGAAAGGGCATTAAGAGGGCAGAGGTGTATATAAGTTGCTAAGGGCTTACTAAGCTGCTTATACGCATATCTACAAGTAAGATTTGTAAGTAATAGTGCACAGGTCCCTAAAGTGTACTAGCTGCTTACTATCTAAGGCACTAAGGCGCGTACGAAGCGAGTTATAGGGAAGAAACTCCAGGTAGGCAGCTAGGGACATCTGCCTTAGAGAGGGGAGGTAATTGTTATAGAATTACTATCGAGGGAGTCTTGTAGGGACAGAGAGCTGCTTTAAGAGCGCGGCTGCAAACCTAAGGGTAGCCTGCTGCTAAGAGCTGCTTAAGCCGCCCGTACGTACACACAAAAGGAGTATAGGCGAGGCTAGCAGAGGGATACTTGTTAGTTTAAACACAATACTAGTTATTGGTATCAGGTGCCCTATATACTACTACAATCCAATCCTGTAACAGGTTTTCTCTCTTAAGAGATAGTCGAGACAGTATTATATAAGTTTTATACGCCTCTCTACCTTAAGCAGGCTAATCTCTGCTTCTACGCGTCTCTCCTCGTCCGCTGCAGCTCGCATATATACTGCAGTGTTCTCGACCTCTGTAGAGAGGCAAACGTCTATTAGGTTCGCCTCCTGCGCGCCCCTTGTAGTATATCCGCTCTACTCTAGGGTCGACATTAGTGCCTATAGGCTGCTACCTTTAGGTAGACTTGTTAGAACTGTTCTAGGATTAGATTTTAGTAGCGTATAGGGCACCAAATACTAATAATGTTAGGGGGCGCCGCCCGGCCCAGGTCCTGGACCCGACCTAAGCCAACCGTCGCCCTAAGGACTGCGAGTTAGCAGCACTAGCATAACCCTACCCTCTGTACGGAACTACCGACAGGACCCCACTCCTGTACAGAGGGAGAACCCTATAGTCCTACACCAAGGGGAACTACCGCCCCTCTAAATAGAGGGAAAACTCTGTACTACTGTACAGAGGAGGGAACTCCTAATCCTCTATATAGAGGGTAAACCTTGCATCCCTGCACAGAGGGAAATTGCTAGCTTAGCTTCGTAGGTACAAATTGTACAGCAGCAGACGACGGAGGAACTGCCTATTAGTTCCTTTATATAGATACCTAACCTTAAGTTTCTAAACTAAGATTCTTAAGCCCCTTATATTAGGAACTAATCTTACTGTCTGTAACTGCAGTAATAAAACAAGGATAGACGGCGGTACCCCTATAGAGACTACAGCTATAGAGTGACATATGCACCGCGTATACGAGGAGCTGCTAGAAAGCAAGAGGCAGCTCGAGCAGCAAGTAAGCCACTAGGCTGCGAAAATTTCCTAACGGGAACAGGAGCTACGACAGCTTAGGGCGTCCGGTCGCGATCCGACCCCTACAACGACGACGAACTTCATAGCCTATACCCCGACCCCCAAAAGCAAACTCCCTAACGTCTCTACGTACAATAGTAAGGCCCCGGCCGAGTACCCCTCCTAGGCTGCCTAGATACGCTCTAAGCTTCTGGTCGACTTAGGAGCATACCCGACCGAGCTAGACAAGATAGTTTACCTCTTTAGGAGGTTAAAGGGCAGGGCGGCAGCACGAATTCTGCCGTACTACGAGACGGCTATTGCTAACCTAGCAATAGCTACGACGACGATGCTCTAGGCAGCTCTAGACAAGAGCTACAAGGACCTAGACTGCGAGAGCTAAGCACTCCTACAGGTTAATATAATAAAACAAGGACGCAAGACTGTATAAGAATTCCTCGCGGAATTTAACTAGACTTTAGCAGAAGCAGGAGGTCTCTAATAGGAGGATAGGATAAAAATTACCTCTTTAGAGGTAGGCCTCTTTAAGGAGATTATAACAGGACTAGTAGGCGTAATGCGACCAGCTACGTATAAGGAATTCTGCGATCTCCTTAGGATAGTCGACGACTAGCAGCGCAGGCTTAGACAGATAAGCTGCGCTTAGGAGATAAGACAACCCCTCTAGCGGCAGACGGACGCTATAGACTTAGAACTAACGACGACGAGGGTAGCGGCAGCCGTTACCGTACGGCCAAGGGCTGCTACTAAAAAGGCGCAATAGGTAGACACAGCTACCCTTAATAAGAGACGAGCAGAAGGGAGCTGCTACCGGTGTAGCAAGATAGGCCACACTGTACGGAATTGCGGGCTTTTGCTAGTAGAGAGACCTAGGGGACGGCCGACCACTGCAAGGGTAGCGACTGCGGCGCCCTAACGAGAAGACTAAGAGTCCTACTTAGACGACGACGAGTCGGGAAAAGAGTAGCCTCTAAGCGAAGGCTCTGCCAGAGGCGGGTGCGAGATAGACTGCCAAATCAAAGCATTACTTAGCTATCTTTTAAGAGCAATTACATAACGACGACGCTGTTTATCGTATAGCTAACGTTGAACAGGTCCGCAACAGCGTAGACATTGATTAACACAGGATGTTTAGTGTACGGAGTAATTAGCGAAGACTTCGTACAGAGGCACCGGATTAAGACGACCCCTACTGTACCTGTACGTATATTAGGCATTACCGGACGAGGACTAGACATTACCTATATAGTAAAAGTGTTAATAGAGGTATAGGGACATTATAAGCAGGACTTATACCTCTATGTCGTACAGGACAAGCTGGGATATAACCTAATACTAGGGAAGCTATAGATAGAGTACTAGAGGGGCAAGCTAGACGTTGGACGAGGACGGCTGTACCTAGCAGTAACGAAGTAGAGGCTCCGAGACCCAGAGAAGGCTCTGCAAGGATACAATGCTAAGGCCGAAATTAACACAGCAACAGCAGACATTAAAAAGGCATTAGTACCTAAGGAAGTAACGGACCCCTATACGAAGCTCCTAAAGGAATACTCAGGATACCTAGACCTCTTCGAGCCGAAGTCGGCCTTAAAACTGCCGCTACACTAAGGAGAAGGGATTGACTACAACATCTAGCTAGAACCCCGTCTAGATAGAAGCCTGCCGGAGGTACTGTACGGACCGCTATATAGAATGTCCTCTAGAGAACTCCTAGTACTGCGTAAGACACTGGACGACCTGCTTGCCAAAGGGTTCATTCGGGCAAGTACGTCGTCCGCAGGAGCCCTAGTACTGTTTGTCTATAAGGAGGGGAAGGCCAGATTGCGTTTCTGCGTAGACTATAGAGGCATTAACGCGATTACTAAGAAGGACCGGTACTCCCTACCCCTTATTAAGGAGACTCTCGGACGGATTAACAAGGCGAAGTAGTTTACTAAGCTTAACGTAGTCTTAGCCTTCTACAAGATACAGATTAAGGAAGGCTATAAATAGATAACTGCCTTCTATACGAGATATAGCCTCTTTAAGTAGCATGTTACCCTCTTTAGACTTGCTAATGCACTCGCAACATTCTAAAGGTATATTAACAAGTCCTTGCAAGGGTTACTAGACGACATCTGCTTAATATACCTCGACGACACCCTGGTTTTTACGGACGGCACCTATGCAGATTACGTACAGGATGTTAAGAAGGTGCGAGACTGACTGCAGCAGGCTAGCTTGTACCTCGACATCGACAAATGTAAATTCGGTGTCCAATGTACGAAATACCTAGGTTTTATTATCGAGGCAGAGAAAGGCATTAGTATAGATAGGAAGAATATTAACACTATTAAGCGATAGAAGCCGCTAACAAACGTTAAGGACGTACGGGAATTTCTTAGGTTTGCCAACTTCTACCGCTGGTTTATACAGAACTACTTAGAGATCGTACGCCCCCTAGTTAAACTAACATATAAGGACAAGCAGTTTAAATAGACGGACGAATGCGACAAGAGCTTTAACAAGCTAAAGGAGCTCTTTACTACAGGACTAACACTTACTGCCTTTAACCTAGAGCGTATAACAATACTGGAAACCGACTCTTTAGAGTATTATATTAGAGGCATCCTGTTATAGGTAGGCTTAGACGGACTCCTGCACCTATACGCGTACTTCTCTAAGAAGAACTCCCTAGCTAAGTGTAACTATCCTATCTACAACAAGGAGTTGCTAGCAGTCGTACAGTGTTGCAAAGCATAGGATAGAGAACTCTACTCGGTGCCCGAGTTCCTTGCCCTAACAGACTACAAGAACCTAGAGTACTTTACGCAGCCCTGGAAGCTGTCTAAGAGGCACGTACGTTAGGCAATATACCTAAGCCGGTTTAATATAAGACTCTAGTATCGCAAGGGTAAGGACAACAGCAGGGCCGATGCACTCTCTAGACAGGACTAGGACATGCTAACGACGTACAAGGACGACCGGCTAAAGGTACGAACATTCCAGATATTTAAGGAGGAGCTAGGCGAGGAGACTATCCGCCTAGCAGCGACATATCTATAGGAACCCTAACTGCCAGCATAGGAAGAGGCGGTAGAAAAGGACGAGGTGTACCAAGGGGCCTGTACGGCAATCTAAGGAGGACAGCGGAAGCTCCTAGCAGGGCTCTATCTTAAGGTATCGGCAGCAGAGTGCTTAGTAGACGAGGAGAACAACCTGTAAGGGGCTCAGGAATCTTGGTTCAGAAACTTAAGGTCGGGTATCTACATAAAGGAACTGGTAGGCAGTTCCTTCGTCGTCTGCTCTGTACGATTTGTATCTACGAAGCTAAGCTAGCAATTTCCCCTCTGTACAGGGGTGCAAGTTTCACCCTCTATACGGAGGATCGGGAGTTACCTTCTCTGTACAGTAGTGCGGGGTCTTTCCCCTAATCTGAGGGGCGGTAGCTCCCCTTTGTGCAGGACTGCGGTGTTCTCCCTCCGTACAGGAGTGGGGTCCTGTCGGTGGCTCCGTACAGAGGGTAGGGTCGTGCTGGCGCCGCTAAGTCGCAGTCCTTAGGGCGACGGTCGGCTTAGGTCGGGTTTAGGACCTGGGCTAGGCGGCGCCCCCTAACAATACCCCCCCCCCTCCCCTTCTCGTAGTGTTTCTTCCGTACAGCGGCGTGCTTATACTACCTAGCTCCCGCCGTACCTTTGGCAGGTCGCGGCTTCCTATTTTTTTTTTTTTGTGTCGTCCGAGTCGTCGTCCATCGTCGCTTCCCCCTAGGTCGCGGTTGCCTCTTGCTATTTCACTTGTTTGCAGCAGCTGCCCTGCTTGCTATTTCCCCTCTGGCAGGCACCGTCCCCTATAGCAGGCAGCCTGCTTAATCCCTCTCTCTCTTCTTCCCTTCCCCCTTCTCTTCTCCCCGTACACCGTATACCGCTATCTACTACTATCTACTAACCGCTAACTACCAACTACTAACTAGCTACTAACTACTACTAGCTACTAACCACTACTAGCCACTATGTCGTCCGCCCTGTCCAGTGCTTCCCTCGCTGTTGCTGGCCCTGCTACGCCCCCTCGTCCGGCTAGGGTCCCCCCCTACTTCGAGCTCGTGCAGTAGGACTCTTAACTTAACCGGCAGCTACGCTTCCGGTTCGTACGGATTCTCGTCTTCCGTACGGTCTTAACTAACGTTCCAGGTGCTACACTCGCGAGCAGCAGGATGCAGCCGGGCTCCCCTTCTACGCCTTCTAGTGTGACTCCGCCCGGGTTATACTACAGCGGGTAGCTACGGCCTGCCCGTCGTACGTCAACGCCCTCCTTATTGCTACCCGGGGCCAGCTTTGTGCCCCCTGCCCTAACTCCCCCCAGCCTATACTTAGCCTATACCGCCTCCTAGGTTTCTGGGCGGGGGTGTGTCCCTTGTGTAAGTGGAAGGATAGCTCCTTCTACTGCCCCTTCCGCCATCCGGGGGAGGCACGTAGGGGTAGGGGGGTGCCTCTGCTTCCTGGGGCTAGCCCCGGTGGGGGTGGGGGCCTGGCCGGGCCCGAGGTAGTGGAGGTGTTAGATAATAAGTAGGTGGTTCTGGTCCCCCCCGGGGGGGGGGGGGGGGTAGTGGCTAGTGAGCCCCCCCCCCCCCCCCCCCCCAAGATAGTGTAAGAAATTTTGGACAGTGTCCCTCTTAGCTCGTCTTATTTCCACTCCCCCTCCTATTTGTCCCTTGGCTGTTCCTTCCTTCTAGCCCTTATCCCGTACGGTGTCGTACGATATTGTGTTAGTAGGGCCTCGTAGTGTCCTACGTCGTAGTATTCGATCCTTTAACAACCTAGGTCTGTCCGCGGCTACCCTGTCCTTAGGGTAGATCGTGCCCCCTTCCGCCGTACGACGCGGTGTTACTGTTACTGGGCAGGGGGATGGTTCTCCTCCTATCTGTCCAGCGCGGTTGTTTCCTGTAGAGCCTCGTACGGTTCCTACGTAGGCTCTGCCTATCCTCTCCATTTTACTAAGTACTCTACCTTCCCCTGCTTCTTCCGACTCTTAATAATCCCCTCTACTTTATACTCTTCCTGGCCGTCGGTAATAATTGCGGGTGGGCGCGCATCGTTAGTCGTCTGGTGCGGCAGGGGGTCCGTGTTCGCCGGTCGTACGAGGTCTACGTAGAAGACTGGGTGAATACCTAGGGGGGTGTTTAGTCGTACGGCGTGTGTCCCTATCAGTCGGATTACTGTAAACTTCCTGTTCCTCTAATCTAGCTTCTTGCTTAGCCGGTCTGTACAGATGTTCCGCTGGTTTAACCAGACCTCGTCCCCTGCCTCGTACCTTAGTGCAGCCTGTCGTCCCTTGTTCGCCTGCTCTTCCGCATTCTGCTAAGCTATAGCCAGGCTCGCCTTTGCCTATTGGTAGGCGTTCGTAATCGTCTGTACGATGGCCTCTCCTTGCTGGATTAGGGATCGTACGGGGCGTAGGGTGTTACTACTTAGGGTCGGTAGGAGCGGGGAATGGTTATATCTATAGGTCGTAAAGAAGGGGGACAGTCCTGTAGCATCGGCCGTACGGCTGTTAATGGCCAGCTCCGCTATTGGGAGGAGGCGGTTCCAGTTCGTCTGGTTATAGTTAACGTACGCTCGGAGGTACGCTTCCAAGGTTGAATTGACCCTCTCCGTCGCCCCGTCCGTCTGCGGGTGCTATACGGTTGACAGGCGACGCTCCACCTTTAGCAGCTAGCAGATCCTTGCCTAGAGCTGGCTCGTAAACTGTATCCCCCGATCTGACATAATTGACCTAGGGAAACCGTGCTTGCTAAACGTCGTCCGGATAAAGGCCTAGGCGGAGTCTTCGGCTGTAATAGAGTCCATCCCCTCTAGTATTACCCCCTTCGTTAACTTGTCCGTAACTACTATAATGTTTCGCCGTCCGTCGCTCTTAGGGAGGTCTGTAATAAAGTCTACTGTTAGATCTTGCCAGGGCCGGTCCGGTATTAGCAGAGGCTTCAGCAGCCCGTGTTTCAGCTCGCGCTAGGGCTTCGTCCGTCCGCATACATCGCAGTTCTGTACGAACCTGCGAATGTCTTTCGCTATTGCCGGCCAGTAGTAGTCCCGGGCGATAATGCTGTACGTCTCCTCGCGCCCTGGGTGCCTAGTAGCTACGGAGTTATGTGCCTGTTGTATTAGGTTCGTACGGAGCTTCCCGTCCGCCGGGACCTATATCCGATTTCTGAACCTTAGGTTGTTCTCCTCGTCCACCGAGCACTCGGCCGTCGACACCTTAAGGTAGAGCTCGGCTAGGAGCTTTCGTTGCCCTCCCTAGATCGCTATACAGGCCCCTCGGTATACCTCGTCCTTTTCTACTGCTTCTTCCTATACTTGTAGTTGGGGTTCCTATAGGTATGTCGCTGCTAGGCAGATAGTCTCCCCGCCCGGCTCCCCTTTAAACATCTGGAATGTTCGTAACTTTAGCCGGTCGTCCTCGTACGTTGTTGGCATGTCCTGGTCCCGTCTAGACAGAGCATCGGCCCTGCTGTTGTCCTTACCCTTGCGGTACTGGAGTTTGATGTTGAAACGGCTTAGGTACATTGCCTATCGTACGTGCCTCTTAGATAGCTTCCGGGATTAAGTAAAGTATTCCAAGTTCTTATAGTCCGTTAGGGCGAGGAACTCGGGCACTAAGCGGAGTTCTCTATCCTAGGCTTTACAACACCGTACGACTGCTAGCAATTCTTTGTCGTAGATAGGGTAGTTGCACTTAGCTAGGGAGTTCTTCTTAGAGAAATACGCGCATAGGTGTAGGAGTCCGTCCGAGCCTACCTGTAACAGGATACCCCTAATGTAGTACCCTAAGGAGTCAGTTTCCAGTATTGTCGTACGCTCCGGGTCGAAAGCGGCAAGCGTTGGTCCTGTAGTAAAGAGTTCCTTTAGCTTGTTAAAGCTCTTATCGCATCCGTCCGTCCATTTGAACTGCTTGTCTTTGTGCGTTAGCTTAACCAGGGGTCGTACGATCTCCGAGTAGTTCCGTATAAACTGGCGATAGAAGTTGGCAAACCCAAGAAATTCCCGTACGCCCTTAACGTTCGTAGGCGGCTTCTATTGCTTAATGGCGTCAATCTTCTTCCTATCTATGCTGATGCCTTTCCCTGCCTCGATAATAAAACCTAGGTATTTCGTACATTGGACACCGAATTTACATTTGTCGATGTCGAGGTACAAGCTAGCCTGCTGCAGTTAGTCTCGCACCTTCTTAACATCCTGTACGTAATCTGCATAGGTGCCGTCCGTAAAAACCAGGGTGTCGTCGAGGTATATTAAGCAGATGTCGTCTAGTAACCCTTGCAAGGACTTGTTAATATACCTTTGGAAGGTTGCCGGTGCATTGGCAAGGCCGAAGGGGGTAACAAGCCACTTAAAAAGACTATATCTCGTACGGAAGGCCGTTATCTATTTACAGCCCTCCTTGATCCGTATCTTGTAGAAGGCCGAGACTACGTTAAGCTTAGTGAACTACTTCGCCTTGCTGATTCGTCCGAGGGTTTCCTTAATAAGGGGTAGGGGGTACCGGTCCTTCTTGGTAATCGCGTTAATGCCTCTGTAGTCTACGCAGAAGCGCAATCCGGCCTTCCCCTCCTTATAGACAAACAGCACTGGGGCTCCCGCGGACGACGTACTGGCCTAAATAAATCCTTTGGCAAGCAGGTCGTCCAGCGTCTTGCGCAATACTAAGAGTTCTCTAGAGGACATTCCGTACAGCGGTCTGTATAGTACCTCCGGCAGGCCCCTATCCGGACGGGGTTCCAGCTGGATGTTATAGTCAATCCCTTCCCCTCGGTATAGTAGCAGCTTCGAGGCTGACTTTGGTTTAAAGAGGTCCAGGTACCCTACATACTCTCTTAGGAGCTTCGTATAGGGGTCTGTCGCCTCCTTAGGTGCTAATGCCTTCTCAATATCCGCCGTTGCTGTGTTAATTTCGGCCTCGGCATTGCTACCTTGCGGGAGCCTCTCCTAGTCCCGGATTCTCCGCTTCGTTGCTGCTAGGTACAGCCGTCCTCGTCCGACGTCTAGCTTGCCCCTCTAGCGCTCTATCTAGGGCTTTCCTAGTATCAGGTTATACCCTAACTTGTCCTGTACGACATAGAGGTATAAGTCTTGCTCGTGGTGTCCCTATACCTCTATTGTTACTTTTACTATGTGGGTAATGTCCGGTCCTCGCCCGGTAATGCCCAGTATGCGTACAGGTACTGTAGGGGTCGTCTTAATCCGATGTCTCTATACAAAGTCTTTGCTGATTACTCTATACACTAAACATCCCGTGTCAATCAATGTCCGCGCTGTTGCGGACCCGTTCAACGTCGGCTGTACGATAAACAGCGTCGTCGTTATGTGATTGCTCTTAAAAGATGGCTAAGTAATGCTTTGATTTAGCAGTCTATCTCGCACCCGCCTCTGGCAGAGTCTTCGCTTAGAGGCTACTCTTTTCCCGACTCGTCGTCGTCCGAATAGGACACCTGATCTTCTCGTTAAGGCGCTGCAGTTGCTACTCTCGCAGTGGTCGGCCGTCTACTAGGTCTCTCTGCTAGCAGAAGCCCGCAGTTCCGTACGGTGTAGCCTATCTTGCTACACCGGTAGCAGCTCCCTTCTGCTCGTCTCTTGTTAAGGGTGGCCGTGTCTACCTATTGCGCCTTTTTGGTAGCGGCCCTTGGCCGTACGGTGGTTGCTGCCGCCACCCTCGTCGTCGTTAGTTCCTAGTCTATAGCGTCTGTCTGTCGCTAGGGGGCTTGTCTTATCTCCTAAGCGCGGCCTATCCGTCCCAGCCTGCGTTGCTAGTCGTCGACTATCCTAAGAAGGTTACAGAATTCCTCGTATGTAGCTGGCTGCATTACACCTACCAGCCCTGTTATAATCTCCTTAGAGAGGCCTACCTCTAAAGAGGTAATCTTCATCCTGTCTTCCTATTGGAGACCCCCTGCTTCTGCCAAAGTCTGGTCAAATTCCGCGAGGAATTCTTGTACGGTCTTGCGTCCTTGTTTTATCGTATTGACCCGTAGGAGTGCTCGGCTCTCGCGGTCCGGGTCCTTGTAGCTCTTGTCTAGAGCTGCCTAGAGCATCGTCGTCGTAGCTATTGCCGGGTTGGCAATAGCTGTCTCGTAGTACGGCAGAATCCGTGCTGCCGCCCTGCCCTTCAATCTCCTAAAGAGGTAGACTACCTTGTCCAGCTCGGTCGGGTATGCTCCTAAGTCGACTAGGAGCTTAGAGCGCATCTAAGCCGCCCAGGAGGGGTACTCGGCCGGAGCCTTACTATCGTATGTAGAGACGTCGGGGAGTTTGCTCTTAGGGGTCGGGGTGTAGATTATTGTGCTCGTCGTCGTCGTAGGGGTCGGATCGCGATCGGACGCCCTAAGCTGTCGTAGCTCCTGTTCCTGTTAGGAAATCATCGCAGCCTGGTAGCTTACTTGTTGTTCGAGCTGCCTCTTGCTTTCCAGCAGCTCCTCGTACACGCAGTGCATATGTCCCCCTATAGCCGTAGGTTCTATAGGGATGTCGCCGTCTATCTCTGTTCTATTACCGCGGTCACCGACAGTGTAACCAGTTCCTAATGTAAGGGGCTTAAGAATCTTAGTTCAGAAACTTAAGGTCGGGTATCTACATAAAGGAACTGGTAGGCAGTTCCTTCGTCGTCTGCTCCGTACGATTTGTATCTATGAAGCTAAGCCAGCAATTTCCCCTCTATGCAGGGGTGCAAGTTTCACCCTCCGTACGGAGGATCGGGAGTTACCTTCTCTGTACAGTGGTGCGGGGTCTTTCCCCTAATCCGAGGGGCGGTAGCTCCCCTTTGTGCAGGACCGCAGTGTTCTCCCTCTGTACGGGAGTGGGGTCCTGTCGGTGGCTCCGTACGGAGGGTGGGGTCGTGCTGGCGCCGCTAAGTCGCAGTCCTCAGGGCGACGGTCGGCTTAGGTCGGGTTCAGGACCTGGGCCAGGCGGCGCCCCCTAACACAACCTAAAGTTCAGGAATCGGATATAGGTCCCTATAGACGAGAAGCTCTATACGAGCTTAATACAACGGGCGCACGACTCTATAGCTACCGGGCACCTAGGGCGTAAGGAGACGTACAGCATTGTCGCTAGGGACTACTACTGGCTGGCGATAGCGAAGGACATCTGCAGGTTCGTACGGAACTGCGATGTATACGGACAGACGAAGCCCTAGCGTAAACTGAAACATAGGCTGTTAAAACCCCTACCGATCCTGGACCGGCCCTAGCAAGACCTAACATTAGACTTTGTTACAGACCTCCCTAAGAGCGACGGACAGCGGAACATTATAGTAGTTATAGACAAGCTAACGAAGGGAGTAATACTAGAGGGAATAGACTCTATTACGGCTAAGGACACTGCCTAGGCATTTATACAGACGACATTTAGCAAACACAGTTTCCCTAGGTCGATTGTGTCGGACTAGGGCACGCAGTTTACGAGCCAGCTCTAGGCAAGGGTCTGCCAGTTGCTAAAGGTAGAACGTCGCCTGTTAACTGCATAGTACCTATAGACAGACAGGGCGACAGAACAGGTCAATTCGACGTTAGAAGCGTACCTCTAAGCGTACGTCGACTATAACCAGACGAACTGGAACCGACTCCTCCCTATAGCAGAGCTAGCTATTAACAGCTGCACGGCCGATACTACCGGAGTATCCCCCTTCTTTATAGCCTATAGATACGACTATTCCCTGCTCTAACCGACCCTAAGGGATAACACCTTACGCCCTATACGACCCCTAATTAAGCAGGGAGAGGCTATCGTACAGACGATTACGAATGCCTATTAATAGATAAAGGCGAGTCTAGCTATAGCTTAACAGAATGCAGAGGAGCAGGCCAACAGGGGACGACAGGCTGCACCTAGGTACGAGGCAGGGGATAAGGTCTAGCTAAACCAACGACACATCTGTACAGACTAGCCGAGCAAGAAACTGGATTAGAAGAACAGGAAGTTTACAGTAGTCCGACCGGTAGGGACATACGCCGTACGACTAAACACTCCCCTAGGGATTTATCCAGTCTTCTACATAGACCTCGTACAGCCGGCGAGCACGGACCCCCTGCTATACTAGACGACAGACGACGCGCGCCTACCTGCAATTATAACCGAGGGCTAGGAAGAGTATAAAGTTGATCCGGGCACGCAGAAATAATTCAATACGGCTTTTTTGATAACTATATCTTAAACTGAGGAGGGAAAGGAATCTATGTAGTGGTAGTGGTGGGCCTCTGTGGTGGTGGTGGTGCCAAGGCCCGGCTCGGTCCGTTCCGGAACCTAAATCCCGGAAGGGGCCGAGCCGAGATCCAGGGTCCACCCTATCAATCTGTCCCACCTCTTTCCACCGCTGCAACACTACCCCCCTCCCTTACCAGCGGTCGCCCTCGACCGCTTAGTCACCCTATCCATCCTAAAATTTCCACTTTTTTTTTTTGTCGTTTCTTTCTCGAAAATCCCTTCTAACGGTGATGTTACCTCCTCTGTCTTCCATTGCTTCTTGAATTTCTCACGTTATCGGCATCTGAGGTCCTTCATTTGGCGTTGATGTGATCCGTGCGCCTGATCCGTGCTATCTGATCTGAACCGTAGGTCATCTGGGCTGCGGCGTAGCTGGCCTGTGCGCCAGCGCGGAAGGTCTATATAGATCTTTCCGCAGCTCTATCTCTTCTTCTTTTTCTTTCTCTACTAAAGCCTTTACCTACTACGCGGTCGGCGGCGCTGGCACGCTACGGCGTGCGCGAGCTACCGGCCGACGCGGTGGTGGGTAAAGCAATCACTTCCCGAAGCAACCTTACGATCGTTTTTATCGGCTTCCGCGCCGGTAGAGCAGACGTGGCTTTCTTCGTTTTCTTCCGGAAGGATCGGCTTCAGAGCCATTCCGGCTTCGGCTTTTCCGGGTTCCGCGCGTAGAACTCCCTTAGCAGCTTCGCCGAGTTTCGCAGATTTTCGACCGGATACTATTCGTAGTCTTCCGGCTACCCCTTCTACGAGATCCTCGCTTTAATGGACCCCTTCATCTTCTTTACGTCTATTACGTCTTCTACCTCCTATTCTTCCTTATTATCTATCTCGATTGGCAGGGGTTCAGCGAACCCCTGTTCCGGCAGGCCGTTCTTAGGGTCTAAGCTTAGCAGGTCCGAATGAAAGACATCGTAGATCCGGAACGATTTCGGTAGCTAGAGCCGATAAGTTACCGGCGACCTCTTTTCTATTATCTTAAACGGACCTACGTAGCGCGGATTGATCTTGGCGTTGCCTTTTAGCCGTAGGTTTCGCGTGTTAAGCTATACCTTTTGGCCTTCCTCGAATTCCGTCGGTAACCGCTTTATATTAGCTCGAGTTACTATCTTCTTCTGAGCTGATTCTATCGCGTCTTTCGCCACTTTAATAGCTTCTTCTATCTGAGATCGTAGCGCTTCTGCCGCCGCGGCGGCGACTCTCTTTAACGACGTAGTGGTGGTAGAAAGCTCCGGCGAGCCGGCGTCGCTTAGTAGCTGAAAGCTCATCCTCAGAAGATAGCTGTGCGTTATCTCGAACGGCGCCAGCGAGGTGGCTTTAGACCGTGTTAAGTTCGCGCAGAATTCAGCTATCGGCAACACCTCGACCCACTTTTCTTGGTAATAGCTGCAGAAGGTTCGCAGATATCGTTCTATCTCGCGATTAGCCACTTTAGACTGACTGTTAGTTTGAGGGTAAGCGGCGGTGCTGAGCTTTCTACGAATTCTGAGGGCTTGGTTGATAGCTTTCTATACGTCGGCGGTGAATTAAGGACCCCTATCCGTAGTGATAGTGTCCGGCAGGCTATAGTGCTTCTATACGTATTGAATCAACATCCGTGCGGTTTCTTCTGCAGTGGTTCCTTCGTCTCTCGCTTAGCAGGGGATGAAGTGGCGCTCTTTGCTTAGCCGGTCCACTACATTAAGCGTAGCGTCGTAGCCGTCTGAATTCGGCAGGCCGGTTACGAAATCCATCGTAATGTGCTGCCACGGCTTCTCGGGGATCGGAAGTAGCTTTAGCAGACCGGCTGGAAGACCGTAACGTAGCTTCGCGGCTCGGCACACGTAGCAATTGGCGATAAATTAGTGGATCCGTTCGTAGATCTGCGGAAACCAGTAGATCGTCCTTACGGCTTCTATCGTCTTCTTCGAGCCGGCGTAGCCAACATCTATAGAGTTATGGACCAGCTGGATGACCTCCGTAATTAGTTCTTCCAGAACTATTAGCTGCCCTAAGCCGGTTTTGCCTAGCTTCTGCTGCTAATTGAGCTGCTCCACCTTCTCGTAGAGAGTCTCTTCCTTAGGGGCCGGTTCTACTGCGCAGACCCCTACCTCTTTCAACACCTCTGCGTCTACTATCCGCTCGGTTAACATCTTCTGAAACATGTTCGGATCTTCTTTCGCGCGGCTGGTCTTTCCTTCTCTTCGCGTTAGCGCGTTAGCTTTTCTGTTTTAAGCCCCTAGTCGATAGGTAATCTTGAAATCGAACCCTGATAAGTAGGCGGCCCACCGTGCTTGGCGACGTAAGAGCTTCTGCGTCTTTATAAAGTAGGTTAGCGACTAGTGGTCCGTAAGGACCTGAACCGTGCTCTCTCTAGCTATAAGCTCCAGTTTCCACTCCTCGAAAGCCTGAATAATTGCCAGCAGCTCCTTATCGTAGATAGCGTAGTTCCGCTTAGCTTCGCTTATTGACTTACTAAAGAAAGCTACTGGATGGAGGGTTTCGTCGTCGCCATATTAAGAAAGGACCCCTGCCGTTACTGTATCGGAAGCGTCCGTTTCCATGTAGATCGTCTTTTCCGGCCGGAAGTGTGCCAGAACCGGCGCCGAGGCTACTGCTTCTTTCAGCCGGTTAAACGCTTCCGTGCACTTCTTATTCTATAGGCTAGCGGCCTCCTTCTTCAATGCCTTATTTAGGGGTCTTGCTATCTTGCTGAAGTCCTTAATAAACCGTCGATAGTAGCTGCAGAAGCCGAGGAACGCCCTGATTTGCGTAGTGTTTCCGGATTTCGGCTGCTTCTATTCGGCGACGGCGGCGACCTTTAAGGGGTCTATACGAATTCTATCTCTTCCGACGATAAGACCGAGATATTTGACTTCGGTTTGGTAGAACTCGCTCTTTTTCGTGTCCGCGTTCAGCCCGACTTTACAGAGCCTGGTTAACACCTTCTCGATGTAGTCCGTATGCTGTTCTTTCGTCCTATCTGTATAGATAAGGATGTCGTCCAGGTAAATAGACACGAACCGTTCCAACATGTCTATAAAGGTATGGTTTATAAAGCGTTGCCACACCGCCGGCGCGTTGGTAAGTCCGAAAGGCATTACTAACTACTTGAAATTGCCCATACGCGTCGCGAACGTCGTAAGGTCTTCTGTCTGTCCTTCTTCGTTCCTTAGTCGATAGAACGCTTGGCAGATGTCCAGCTTGCTGAACCACTTAGCCTTCGCCACCCGCTGTATGGTTTCATCAATTAGCGGCAGTGGGTATACGTCTCTCTTAGTGACCTCGTTAAGGCCTCGATAGTCTACGCAGAGTCGCAGACCACCCCCTGGTTTCCTTACGAAAAGAATCGGTAACGCATATTCGGCAGAACTCGGCGTAATAAACTTCTTCGCTAGGTTTTCGCGAACAAACACCTCTACCTGGTCCAGTTCCGCCGGCGACAGTCGTCTTAGGGGCTCGGTTCTTGGCAGCGTAGCCCCCTCTTTTAGCAGAATCTTGTTGTTATATTCTGGTCGATGGAGCGGCAATAGGTTGGAGTCGGCTTTTAAGAACACGTTAGCGTAACCGTAGAGTTCGTTTGGCAGCACCTCTAGTAGGTCCACTTCTTCTTCCGCTATTATCTTCCTGTAGTCTTCGATGTCTTTTATTAAAATAGCGTAAATCTCGTTGTCCGGCGACTTCGCGAGGGTCGTTATAGCTTCTGAACTTATCATTCCGACGGTAACCAGGGGTCCGGAACGATCGGACGGAGCCTCTTTCGCGGACTCCGTAGCTTTCGGCTCGGCGGCGACGGCGGCGACCTTTCCGATGGTCCCTGCTCCGCTACCCGGGGTTTTGAATCTAATCGTTCCTTTATCTACGTCGACGATAGCTTTCTGGTTCTTTATCTATTTCTGCCCTATAATAATGTCAAACCTTCCGATATCTATAATTCGGAACGTCGCTTCCGTAGTGCGACTAGCCAGGGTAGTCTTTAGCGGCACGTAGTGCGTAACGCTTTCCGTGTCTCGTCCGTTGTATGCCGAAATCTTTGTCGGCGACGCCAGTTCTACCGGATAACTGTATCCATTCGTCAGCTTCCGGACCAGTCGGTGGTGGATCGCCGCGCCGATAAGAGCTCCGGTATCGATAAAAGCTTTTAGCTAAAGGGGTTTGCTCGATCCGTCGAGGGAGTGGACAGTAATTGGAAGGATAATAGCTGTTTCCGTGTTTACTTCTACCGCCGCCGAGAGCGGATCGCTGCAACTGTTAATGCTTTCTTCTCGTAGCGATTCGCTTCGATTCGGTGCCCTATTGTTAATGCTGGATAGGGGGCCTATCCGTCCGGCTAGTCTTTTCCTATAATTCTTAGCTGCACCCTACCGTCTACGCTCTCGATGTCGTTCGGAGCCGGCTCCATAGCTTGTATGGTCTTTCTCGGTGTCTGCGGCTGCGGCTGCTTTATAACGCGATACTCCTGCTTCTGCTTATCCGATGCTTGGCATCTCGTAGCGATGTAGCTAGGCTTGCTATACGCGTAGCACGTAGGTACGAACGACGAACGCTGTAACTGATAAGGTGGCTGCAGTAGTGCTCTCCGGAAAGGCGCAGGGGGTCGTGTAGTCTGCATTATCAACGGCTTCTGGTTCGATTCGCGTAATTTCGCGTAAGCGCTTAAGTTTCTCGCAGTAACCCTCGCTCTGTGTACGAAGCTCTTAAGGTCTTCGTCTTCCACCGACGCTATAGCGGAGGCCAGTTCGGGGTTCAGCTTCTGCCTTAGTAGGTAGAGCTGCTTATCTTCCGCTGCTCGGGCCCTGATCGCATATTTTCTGAATAGTCCGTAGAATTCTTTAAACGTCTGCCGGTTCTAATTGATCTTGTCTAGCTGCTTACAGGCCGTCTTCTTCCGGAACGGGTCTCCGAAGCGCTGGTCCAGTGCTTTGATCGCTTCCTCAGCGGTCGCCTCTTCTAGGTCCGCTACTAGCGAAAAAGCTTCACCTTCTAATCGCGATTCTAGGTACGCTAATCTATCTCCGGCACTGTTTCCGGCGTAGTTACGGTCTATCTTATTCTTTATCTTCTTCTTAAACGCTTCCTAGTCTTTAGGGTCCCTGCCTCTAAACGCCGGCGGGTCCGGCAATAATGTCATTAAGGTGCTACCTTAACTATAGGCCGCCGGTAAGGCGGTCTCTACGTGGGTTTCTCGCCGCGGTAGCGGCGACGACTTCGCTGCTTCCATATCAGCTAGTTGATCCTTTAGCGCCTTTAGCTGCGCCAGTCGATTCGACGCTTGGTTTTCTAACACGTCGATAATAGTCTCTGCCGATTCCTTCTCGGCTCTTACTGCTTTAATTTCTTCTCTTAGTTGTCCGTTCTCTTCCAGCGTCCTGTAGAACAGCATCTCGATAAGGTCTATACCGTCGTAGACCTTCCCTATTCTATTCTCGTTTATATAGTCTTCCAGTTCCTCGAGCGTACAGTCGTGGATCTTCTTGTATTCACTTATTCGTTCCTTAATCTCTTCGGTCTCTTCCGCCGTAAAACCGCTAATAATGATCTTATTATTAATAACACTAGAGCGCCTGCTCGCTCTGTCAGTCTTTCTCTTTCCGCGGCGGCCTGTCACGCCGCTCTCTACTGCTAAGAAGCCTTCCATCTTCTTACGGTGCCTTAGGTGTTGTTGTTGATGTTGGTGCACGTGCGTTATTCGGGTTTCCGGATAGTTCGACGGGCCCTTTCGCGCAGCGCAGGGTGTTGTTAAAGTGAGTTCGAGATATAATAATCCGGGCACGCAGATATAATTCAATACAGCCTTTTTGATAACTATATCTCGAACTAAGGAGGGAAAGGAATCTATGTAGTGGTAGTGGTGGGCCTCTGTAGTAGTAGTAGTGCCAAGGCCCGGCTCGGTCCGTTCCGGAACCTAAATCCTGGAAGGGGCCGAGCCGAGATCCAGGGTCCACCCTATTAATCTGTCCCACCTCTTTCCACTGCCGCAACAAAAGTAAAGGGGATCCTTAAGAGCCGAAGGAAGCAGGGGAAGGTAGAGTACCTAGTAAAATAGAGAGGATAGGCAGAGCCTACGTAGGGACTGTACAAGGCTCTATAAGACACAACTGCACTAGACAGATAGGAGGAGAACTATCCCCCTGCCTAGTTACAGTAACACTATACTATACAGCGGAAGGAGGCACGATCTACCCTAAGGACAGGGTAGCCGCTAGCAACCTAGGTTGTTAAAGAATCGAGAATTACGACGTAGGACACTACAGGATCCCGCTAATACGACATCGTACGACACTATACGAGATAAGGGCTGGAAGAAAGGAACAGCTAGGGAACAGATAGGAAGGAGAGTAGAAATAAGAGGAGTTAGAAGCAGAACTGTCCGAAATTTCTTACACTACCTAGGGGAGGGTAGCTTACTAGCCACTACCTTAGGGGACTAGAGCAACCGACTCCCTATCTAAGATCTTAACTACCTCCTGCCTAGTAGGGGCCCCACCCCTACTAGGGCCAGCCCTAGGGAGCAGAGGCACCCCCCTACCCCTACGTACCTCTACCGGACAGCGGTAGGGGCAGTAGAGGGAGCTATCCTTCTACTTATACGAGGCACATACCCTAGCCCAGAAGCCTAGGAGGCGGTATAGGCTAAGTAAGGGCTAGGGGGAGTTGGAGCAGGGGGCATAGGGCTGGCCCTAGGTAGCGATAAAGAGGGCGTTAACGTACGACGCCCAGGCCGTAGCCAGCTGCTAGGGTGTAATCTAGGCAGGGTTATACTTAAAGGCGTAGTAGGGCAGCTCGGCTGCATCCTGCTGCTCGTTAGTATAGTACCTAAGACGTTAGCTTAGACTGTACAGAAGATAAGAATCCGTACAAACTGGAAGCGTAGCTGCTAGTTAAATTAAGGGCCCTACTGCTAGAGGCGGAAATAGGAGGGGACCCTAGCCAGACGAGCAGAGGAGGAGGGGCCAGCAACTACAAGGGAGCTACTAGACGGGGCGGACGACATAGTAGTAGCTAGTAGTAGTAGTAGATAGTAGATAGTAGACGGTAGTAGATAGCAGTAGACAGTAAACAGTAGTAGATAGTAGTAGACAGTAGACAGCGTAGGGGGAGAAGGCAGGCAGGGAATAGGAAGAAAAGGGGGAAGGAAAGAGAAGGGAGAGGCTTAAGGTAACTGCTTACTATAAGGGGAATAGCAAGCAGGGCAGCTACTACAAATAGGTAAAATAGTAAGAGCTAACTGCGACCTAGGGGGCGACGAGGGACGACGACTTAGACGACTAGACGAAATAAGAAGTCGCGACCTGCTAAAGGAACAGCAGGAGCCAAGTAAGTTCAGCATACTGCCGTACGGAAAGGGCACTACAAGAAGGGAAGGAGGGGGGTATTGTTAAGGGGCGCTGCCTAGCCTAGGTCCTAGACCTAACCTAAGCTAACCGTCGCCCTAAGGACTGCGACTTAGCAGCGCTAGCATAACCCCACCCTCTGTATAGAACTACTAACAGGACCCTACTCCTATACAGAGGGAGAACCCTATAGTCCTACACAAAGGGGAACTACCGCCCCTCTTAATAGAGGGAAAACTCTGTACTACTGTATAGAGGAGGGAACTCCTAATCCTCTGTACAGAGGGTAAACCTAGCATCCCTGTATAGAGGGAAATTGCTAGCTTAGCTTTGTAGGTACAAATTGTACAGTAGTAGACGACGAAGGAGCTGCCAATTAGTTCCTTTATATAGATACCTAACCTCAAGTTTCTAAACCAAGATTCTTAAGCCCTTTACAGAGGGAATAGACTCTATTACGGCTAAGGACACTGCCTAGGCATTTATACGGACGACGTCTAGCAAACACGGTTTCCCTAGGTCGATTGTGTCGGACTAGGGCACGCAGTTTACGAGCTAGCTCTAGGCAAGGGTCTGCCAGTTGCTAAAGGTAGAACGTCGCCTATTAACCGTATAGCACCCGCAGACAGACGGGGTAACGGAGCGGGTCAATTCGACGTTGGAAGCGTACCTCTAAGCGTACGTCGACTATAACTAGACGAACTGGAACCGACTCCTCCCTATAGCAGAGCTAGCTATTAACAGCCGCACAGCCGATGCTACCGGAGTGTCCCCCTTCTTTATAGCCTATAGATACGACTATTCCCTGCTCTAACCGACCCTAAGGGATAACACCCCGCGCCCTATACGATCCCCAATTCAGCAGGGAGAGGCTATCGTACGGACGATTACGAATGTCTATTAATAGGCGAAGGCGAGTCTAGCTATAGCTTAACAGAATGCGGAAGAGTAGGCTAACAGGGGACGACAGGCTGCACCTAGGTACGAGACAGGGGATAAGGTCTAGCTAAACTAACGATATATCTGTACAGACCAGCTAAGCAAGAAACTAGATTAGAAGAATAGGAAGTTTACAGTAGTCCGACTAGTAGAGACATATACTATACGACTAAACACTCCCCTAGGGATTTATCTAGTCTTCTACATAGACCTTGTACAGCCGGCGAATACGGACCCCCTACTGCACCAGACGACAGACGACGTGCGCCTACCTGCAATTATAACTAAGGGCTAGGAAGAGTATAAAGTAGAAGGGATCCTTAAGAGCCGAAGGAAGTAGAGGAAGGTAGAGTACCTAGTAAAATAGAGAGGATAGGCAGAGCCTACGTAGGAACCGTATAAGGCTCTACAGGATACAACTGCACTAGACAGGTAGGAGGAGAACTATCCCCCTGCCCAGTTACAGTAACACTGCGCTGTATAGCGGAAGGAGGCATAATCTACCCTAAGGACAGGGTAGCTGCTAGCAACCTAGGTTGTTAAAGGATCGAGAATTACGACATAGGACACTATAGGATCCTACTAATACGACATCGTACGACACTGTACGAGATAAAGGCTAGAAGAAAGGAACAGCTAGGAAATAGATAGGAAGTAGAGTGGAAATAAGAGGAGTTAGGAGCAGAACCGTCCGAAATTTCTTATACTACCTAGGGGGGGGGGGGGGGGGGGGGGGGGGGTAGCTTACTAGCTACTACCCTAGGGGACCAGAGCAACTAACTCCTTATCTAAGATCTTATTTACCTCCTACCTAGCAGGGCCCCTACCCCTACTAGGGCTAGCCCTAGGGAGCAGAGGCACCCCCCCACCCCTACGCGCCTCTACTAGACAGCAGTAGGGGCAGTAGAGGGAGCTATCCTTCTACTTACACGAAGCACACACCCTAGCCCAGAAGCCTAGGAGGCGGTATAGGCTAAGTAAGGGCTAGGGGGAGTTAGAGCAGGGGGCATAGGGCTGGCTCTAGGTAGCGATAAGGAGGGCGTTAACGTACAACGCCCGGGCCGTAGCTAGCTGCTAGGGTGTAACCCAGGCAGGGTTATACTAGAAGACGTAGTAGGGCAGCTCGGCTGCATCCTACTGCTCGTTAGTGTAGCACCTAAGACGTTAGCTTAGACTGTACAGAAGACGAGAATCCGTATACACTGGAAGTGTAGCTACTAGTTAAATTAAGAGCCCTACTACTAGAGGCAGAAATAGGAGGGGACCCCGGCCAGACGAGCGGAGGAGGAGGGGCTAGCAACTACGAGGGAGCTACTGGACAGGGCGGACGACATAGTAGTAGCTAGTAGTAGTAGATAGTAGATAGTAGATAATAGTAGATAGTAGTAGACAGTAGACAGTATAGGGAGAGAAGGCAGACAGGGAATAGGAAGAAAAAGGGGGGGGAAAGAGAAGGGAGAGGCTTAAGGTAACTGCCTGCTATAAGGGGAATAGCAAGCAGGGCACCTACTACAAACAGGTAAAATAGCAAGAGGCAACCGCGACCTAGGGGGCGACGAGGGACGACGACTTAGACAACTAGACAAAATAGGAAGTCGCGACCTGCTAAAGGAACAGCAGGAGCTAAGTAAGTTCGGCATACTACTGTACAAAAAGGGCACTACGAGAAGGGAAGAGGGGGGGTATTGTTAGGGGACGCCGCCCAGCCTAGGTCCTAGACCTGACCTAAGCTAACTGTCGCCCTAAGGACTGCAACTTAGCAGCGCTAGCATAACCCTACCCTCTATACAGAACTACCAACAGGACCCTACTCCTGTATAGAGGGAGAACCCTATAGTCCTGCACAAAGGGGAACTACCGCCCCTCTAAATAGAGGGAAAACTCTGCACTACCGTATAGAGGAGGGAACTCCCGATCCTCTATACAGAGGGTAAACGTTGCATCCCTGTACAGAGGGAAATTGCTAGCTTAGCTTCGTAGGTATAAATTGTACAGTAGCAGACGACGAAGGAACTGCCTATTAGTTCCTTTATATAGATACCCAACCTTAAGTTTCTAAACCAAGATTCTTAAGCCCCTTACAAATAACTAGTATTATGTTTAAACTAACAAGTGTCCCTCTGCTTGTCTTGCCTGCGCTCCTTTTATATATATATAAGGGCAGCTTAAGCTGTCCTTAGCAGCAGGCTATCCTTAGGTTTGCAGTCGTGCCCTTAGAGCAGCTCCGTGCTACTATAAGACCCCCTTAATAGTGATTCTATAACATCTCTGCTGGACCTCCCTATAGCTATTCTATAACACCAAGTTAGTTGGTGCACGTACGTTATTCGAGTAACTAAATAATTTGACAGGCTCTTTCGCGTAGTGCAGTAGTTAAGTTAGTAAAGACTTTGTAATATAATGTTCTAAACAGATAGATATTATTCTATATAGCTCTTTTAAAGACTAAATTGCAAACTAAGGAAGGAAGAGCCTAGATAGTAGTAGTGTAGTAGGCTTTCGTAGTGGTAGTGTGCCAAGGCCCGGCTCGGTCCGTTCTGGAACCTAAATCCTGGAATTTGCTAAGCCAAAATCCAGGGTCTACCCTATCTATCCTTTCTACCCCTTCTACTACTGTAATAATCTGCACGCTTGGAAACACTAGACTCCAGCCTGTTATGTCCTAGGCACCTTACAGTCGCTAGGCCTTACAATCTGCTACTTTATAAAGCTGTAGCGCAAACCCTTACAAATCTAGGTTATAAATCTATTAAATGGTTGTCTACTCTTATACTGTTTAGAGTAGCTATTAGGCTAATATATATAGTTTTGTTGTATTAAGAGGTTAGCATCAAACAAGGGACCTTGCATGCTTTAGCAGTGCGTTCAAGGCTTTAAATTTTACCTCTCTAATAGGTAGATAGAGCATGACTAATGCTATCTTCTTCATTAGACAATTCACTGCCTCGTTGTTAAGATATTGTATGTTAATTAACAAGTCAATATTAAAAAGAAAATTCAGCTATTTTAATAATGCTTCTAGCCTAATAGTTATATACCTCGACGTTGTCCGAGGCGTCAGAAGGATATGAACACCTCGGTCCAATCGTCAAAGTCAATAAAGGTCTCTACGGTCTTGAAAAGTCCGCCAACCCGTTGTATAAAGACGTTGTCGGCTACACGACCGATCTCGGCTTCAACAGGACGTCCAGCACGCCCATCAAGCTCGTCAAGAACCACGTCAGCTACCGCCGCTCACGCCACATTAGCCTTGGAAATTACTACTGCCGTGAGAAGTATGAGCAAGGGGCTATTGCCGTGGCATACATACCAACAACCGACCAACTGGCCGACGCCTTCACAAAGCCACGGTCTCCTATCAAACTCCTATGCTGAGCGGCTTCAACAGGACGTCCAGCACGCCCATCAAGCTCGTCAAGAACCACGTCAGCTACCGCCGCTCACGCCACATTAGCCTTGGAAATTACTACTGCCGTGAGAAGTATGAGCAAGGGGCTATTGCCGTGGCATACATACCAACAACCGACCAACTGGCCGACGCCTTCACAAAGCCACGGTCTCCTATCAAACTCCTATGCTGAGCCCGAACCCAACTTCTAGACCACTCCTTAATGCCACTGCACTGATACTACGGTCTTTCATCACCGCATTCAGAGCCTCAACTGAGCTCGCCGGCAGGGGTAGTGTTGTGACCGGAACGAGGTTTAGCCGGCTCGCACACTCAGTTTCAGCAGTCTGTCATATACCGCCCGATCAGCAAGGTTATACTTTATGCGCTAGACGGTGTCATGTTGGTGCAGGTATCGCTCATGCACTATGGCCTTGGCGTATGGCCTCCCTTGATTTTCGGTACGTCAGAGCTGCTGAGTACGTTGCCAGAACCGAAATTCCGCTTGACCGGTGGATCTGCTGTGCGGCCAAGGGCACATAGCTGCAACAGCACGAAGCATCAGCGTCGTGTACGCTGTCTACCGCCCGCTTTCAGCCTGCAATCTGAGGATCTGTCCAGATTCCTGCACGAGCCGCGGTAGTGCCACTTGCTTGGTCCGAGACCAAGGTAGCCTTTCCGATCAAAAGAGTACCAGTATCATTAAGAGGGGAAGCGGATCGCTTACAGCACAGGAGGCGGCGTTACAGGATAGAGGAAGAGGGAGCATATCATTATGCCAACAATTCGGACCATGTATCACGGTGTGGAGTGGATGTCTCCTGAAGGGCAAGGCCCACTACGTCCAGTGCAGAAAAGGTGTGCCTGGCCCCTCTTACATGCAATTTCTCCTTCTGGTTCCATACCACTATAGCTCCACTGTCTATGCTCTCTCGCTAGACTACCCGTAGCGGACATGAAAAGGTTCTCTTTCAACCGCACCCGCCGAGGCGTCGCTTCCTGTCGTAGAAGCTGGCTCACAAGCCAACTATATCGGGATACAGCCGGTCAACTGACTTCTGTTCGTACAGCTGCCATACTGCGAAGAACAACGGCATTTGCCGTCTTTCTCATGGTACCATCCTGCAGTGGTCGCCTATTCATTATAAGGTTAATGTTTGTATCCGAAGCAGTTTAGAAGATACTTACTGTAGGTGACCAAGTACAGCATGCGCACACATTGCAGGTGGAAGCAGCGACTTCGGGCGCAGCTAGCCATAAGGCTAGCAGGAAGAGCTGGAATGTAGTCTTCATTGAAGGAGGAGTTGTAGTAATGGCCTTGAGCGTTCTTTGCAGCGGATATCGTGACAACGAGATGAGACCCTTTATTATATAGACTGTCCGCCTGCGCTTGTCTCGTATAAGCGGATGCTGCGGAAAGAGGCAGCAAGGATTCTGTAGGGTATAGGTTTTCTTCTGGGGAGGACATGGCATCGGAAACATCCATCCCCCCAAGGGGAGCATCGTGTGCTAATGTGGAGTTGAGAGACGGGGAGCCAATGTTGTTATGTGGCTTCTGCTAGCTCGGGGTAAGGAACTATATTGACGGAAGACAACGGATCTACGGGTGTCTCGGAGTTGGAGAGAACCCAGCACACCGATGGATGACATCCTGGCTTATAGGTTAAGTTGCTGCGTAACGTTTCGGGGAACTTAGACCGTGTTCCGTAAGAAGCTAGCAACATTGTCCTCTTCTGCATTGCTCGATGTTATAATATAACTTAGTTTACTAACGTATATAACCATTGGGCTGGCAATATTATTAGAATACTAGAATTTTCTTAGCATATTTATTAATATACAATGTCTTTACAATAAGGCAATCAATCGTCTAATTAGGCAGGCAGATTTGTTGTTACTCTATCTACCTATTAGCAAGGCAAAATTTGAAGCATTCAATACCCTATTAAATTATATAATATGCTATAGTAGCTATTACAGTTATTAAGAGGTACTTGTTACAGCTAACAGACTAAAGAGAAATGTTAGGGGGCGCCGCCCAGCCCAGGTCCTGGACCTAAGCTAGCCGTTACCCTAAGGACTGCGACTTAGCGGCGCTAGCACGACCCTACCCTCTGTACGGAGTTACCGATACGACCCCACTCCTGTACAGAGGGAGAATCCTATAGCCCTATACAGGGAGGAATTGCCGCCCCTTTAAACAGAGGGAAAACTCTGCATCCTATACAGAGGGAAACTCCCGATCTTCTATACAGAGTTGGGAACCTTGCTCCCCTATATAGAGGGAGATTGCTAGCTTAGCTTCGTAGGTACAAATTGTACAGCAGCGTACGACGAAGGAACTGCCTATTAGTTCCTTTATATAGATACCTAGCCTTAAGTTTCTTAACTAAGATTCTTAAGCCCTTACATTAGGAACTAATCTTACTGTCGGTAACCGCAGTAATATAACAAAGATAGACAGCGACATCCCTATAGAACCTACAGCTATACGGGATCAGATGCACTGCGCATACGAGGAGCTGCTAGCACACAAGGCCTAGCTTGAACAGCAAGTAAGCTACTAGGCTGCGATAATTTCCTAATAGGAACAGGAGCTACGACAGCTTAGGGCGTCCGATTGCGATCTGACCCCTACGACGACGACTGTTGCAGCGGTGGAAAGAGGTGGGACAGGTTAATGGGGTGGACCCTGGATTTCGGCTCGGCCCCTTCCGGGATTTAGGTTCCGGAACGGACCGAGCCGGGCCTTGGCACACCACCACCCATCAAGGCCCACCACCACCACTACATAGATTCCTTTCCCTCCTCAGTTTGAGATATAGTTATCAAAAAGGCCGTATTGAATCATATCTGCGTGCCCGGATCATTATATCTCGAACTCACTTCAACAACACCTGCGCTGCGCGAAAGGGCCCGTCGAACTATCCGGAAACCCGAATAACGCACGCGCAACCACCACCAACAACAACAACACCCAAGGCACCGTAAGAAGATGGAAGGCTTCTCAGCGGTAGAGAGCGGCGTAACAGGCCGCCGCGGAAAGAGAAAGACTGACAGAGCGAGCAGGCGCTCTAGTGTTACTAATAATAAGATCATTATTAGAGGTTTTACGGCGGAAGAGACCGCAGAGATTAAGGAACGAATAAGCGAATACAAGAAGATCTACGACTGCACGATCGAGGAACTGGAAGACTATGTAAACGAGAACGGGATAGGAAGGGTCTACGATAGTATAGACCTTATTAAGACGCTGTTCCACAGAACGCTAGAAGAGAACAGACAGCTAAGAGAGGAAGTAGAGACGGTAAGAGCAGAGAAAGAATCGGCCGAGACCATTATAGACGTGCTAGAAAACCAGGCGGCGAATCGATTAGCGCAGCTAAAGGCGCTGAAGGATCAACTGGCTGATACGGAAGCAGCGATGTCGTCGGCGCCGCCACCGCATCGAGAAGAACAAGCAGAGACCGCCTTACTAACGGCCTATAGTTAAGGTAGCACCTTAATAACATTATTGCCAGATCCCCCGGCGTTTAGAGGCGGGGACCCTAAAGACTGGGAAGCGTTTAAGAAGAAGATAAAGAATAAGATAGACTGCGACCACGCCGGAAACAGCGCCGGAGACAGATTGGCGTACCTAGAATCGCGATTGGAAGGTAAAGCTTTTTTGCTAGTAGCGGACCTGGAAGAGGCGACCGCCGAGGAAGCGATTAAAGCGTTAGATCAACGCTTCGGAGACCCGTTCCGGAAGAAGACAGCCCGTAAGCAACTGGACAAGATCAACCAGAACCGGCAGACGTTCGAGGAATTCTACG
This sequence comes from Pseudocercospora ulei, assembly GCA_016165855.1. Taxonomy (NCBI): domain Eukaryota; kingdom Fungi; phylum Ascomycota; class Dothideomycetes; order Mycosphaerellales; family Mycosphaerellaceae; genus Pseudocercospora; species Pseudocercospora ulei. The sequence continues at coordinate 397,284 of JACWNB010000010.1, forward strand.
GTTTGTTTAGAAAATATGCGATTAGGGCCCGAGTAGCGGAAGATAAGCAGCTCCACCTACTAAGGCAGAAGCTGAACCCTGAACTGGCCGCCGCTATGGCGTCTGTAGAAGACGAAGACCTTAAGAGCTTCGTGCACCGAGCGAGAGTTACAGCGAGAAACTTGAGCGCTTACGCGAAATTACGCGAATCGATTCAGAAGCCGTTGCCGCAGACTACACGACCCCCTGCGCCTTTCCGGAGAGCACCCCAGCAGCCATTTAATTCGCAGCGTTCGTCGTTCGTACCCACCTACTACGCGTGTAGCAAGCCTGGCCACATCGCCACGAGATGCCAAGCATCGGATAAGCAGAAGCAGGAGTATCGCGTTATAAAGCAGCCGCAGCCGCCGAGAAAGACCATACAAGCTATAGAGCCGGCTCCGAACGACACCGAGAGCGTAGACGGTAGGGTGCAGCTAAGAATTATAGGAAAAGACCAGCTAGACGGATAGGCCCCCTATCCAGCATTGACAATAGGGCACCAAATCGAAGCGAATCGCCACGAGAAGAAAGCATTAACAGCTGCAGCGACCCGCTCTCGGCGGCGGTGGAAGTGAACACGGAAACAGCTATTATCCTTCTAATCGCTGTCTACCCCCTCGACGGATCGAGCAAACCCCTCCAGCTGAAAGCTTTTATCGACACCGGAGCTCTTATTAGCGCGGCGATCCACTACCGACTGGTTCAGAAACTGACGAAGGGATATAGCTATCCGGTAGAATTAGCGTCGCCAACGAAGATTTCGGCATACAACGGACAAGACACGGAAAGCGTTACGCACTACGTGCCGCTAAAGACTACCCTAGCAGGTCGCACTACAGAAGCGACGTTCCGAATTATAGATATCAGAAGGTTTGACATTATTATAGGGCAGAAATAGATAAAGAACCAGAAAGCTATTATCGACGTAGATAAAGGAACGATCAGATTCAAAACCCCGGGTAGCGGAGCAGGGACCATCGGAAAGGTCGCCGCCGTCGCCGCCAAGCCGAAAGCTACGGAGTCCGCGAAAGAGGCTCCGTCCGACCGTTCCGAACCCCCGGTTACCGTTAGAATGATAAGTTTAGAAGCTATAATGACCCTCGCGAAGTCGCCGGACAACGAGATTTACGCTATCTTAATAAAAGACATCGAAGACTACCGGAAGATAATAGCGGAAGAAGAAGTGGATCCACTAGAGGTGCTGCCAAACGAGCTCTACGGTTACGCTAACGTGTTCTTAAAAGCCGACTCCAACCTCCTGCCGCTCTATCGACTGGAATATAACAACAAGATCCGACTAAAGGAAGGAGCCGCGCTGCCGAGAACCGAGCCCCTAAGACGACTGTCGCCGGCGGAACTGGACTAGGTAGAGGTGTTCGTTCGCGAAAACCTAGCAAAGAAGTTTATTACGCCGAGTTCTGCCGAATACGCGTTACCGATTCTTTTCGTAAGGAAACTAGGGGGTAGTCTGCGACTCTGCGTAGACTATCGAGGCCTCAACGAGGTCACTAAGAGAGACGTATACCCGCTGCCGCTGATCGACGAGACTATACAACGAGTAGCTAAAGCTAAATAGTTTAGCAAACTGGACATTCGACAAGCGTTCCACCGACTAAGGAACGAAGAAGGGCAGACGGAAGATCTTACGACGTTCGCCACGCGTATAGGCAATTTTAAGTGGCTGGTAATGCCGTTCGGACTTACTAACGCGCCGGCGGTGTGGCAACGCTTTATAAACTACACCTTTATAGACATGCTGGAACGGTTCGTGTCCGTCTACTTAGACGACATCCTTATTTACACCAATAGGATGAGAGAACAGCACACGGACTACATCAAGAAGGTGCTAACTAGGCTCCGCGAGGTCGGATTAAACGCGGACACGAAGAAGAGCGAGTTCTATTAGACCGAAGTCAAATATCTCGGCCTTATTGTCGGAAGAGATAGAATCCGGATGGACCCCTTAAAGGTCGCTGCAGTAGCGGAATGGAAGCAACCGAAATCCGGAAACACTACGCAGATCAGAGCGTTTCTCGGATTCTGCAGCTACTACCGACGGTTTATTAAAGACTTTAGCAAGATAGCGAGACCCCTAAACGAGGCGTTAAAGAAAGAGGCCGCCGGCCTATAGAATAAGAAGTGCACGGAAGCTTTCGTACGGCTAAAAGAAGTAGTGGCTTCGGCGCCAGTTCTGGCGCACTTCCGACCGGAAAAAACAATCTACGTAGAAACGGACGCTTCCGATACTGTAACAGCAGGGGTCCTTTCTCAATATAGCGACGACGAAACCCTCTATCTAGTAGCTTTCTTTAGTAAGTCTATAACGGAGGCTAAGCGGAACTACGCTATCTACGATAAGGAGCTGCTAGCGATCATTCAGGCTTTCGAGGAGTAGAAACCGGAGCTTATAGCTGGAAAGAGCACGGTTTAGGTCCTTACGGACCACCAGTCGCTAACCTACTTTATAAAGACGCAGAAGCTCTTACGACGTCAAGCACAGTAGGCTGCCTATTTATCCGGGTTCAACTTCAAGATCACCTATCGACTAGGAGCTTAAAATAGAAAGGCCGACGCACTAACGCGAAGAGAAGGGAAGACGAGCCGCGCGAAGGAAGATCCGAACATGTTTCAGAAGGTGCTAACCGAACGGATAGTAGACGCCGAAGTGTTAAAGGAAGCGGGGATCTGCGCGGCGGAACCGCAGACCGAACCAGAACCAATAGAGCCGCTGATCGAAGAAAAGACTCTCTACGAAAAGGTGGAGCAGCTTAACCAGCAATAGAAACTTAGCAAAACCGGCTCAGGAAAGCTAATAGTTCTGGAAGAACTAATTACAGAGGTTATCTATCTGGTCCATAGCTCGAAGGACGTTGGTTACGCCGGCTCGAAGAAGATAATAGAAGCCGTAAGGACGATCTACTAGTTTCCGCAGATCTACGAACGGATCCACCGATTTATTGCCAATTGCCACGTATGCCGAGCCGCGAAGCTACGTTACGGTCTTCCGGCGGGTCTGCTGAAACCGCTTCCAATCCCTAAGAAACTGTAGCAACACATTACGATGGACTTCGTAACCGGCCTGCCGGAATCAGATAGATACGACGCTACGCTAAACGTAGTAGATCGACTGAGCAAAGAGCGCTATTTCATCCCTTGCCGAGCTAAGGATAAAGGAACTACTACGGAAGAGATAGCACGGATGTTGATTCAACACGTATAGAAGCACTATAGCCTGCCGGACACTATTACTACGGATAGGGGTCCTCAATTCACCGCCGACGTATAGAAAGCCATCAACTAAGCTCTCGGAATTCGTAGAAAGCTCAGCACAGCCGCTTACCCGCAGACCGACAGTCAGTCTAAAGTAGCTAACCGAGAGATAGAGCGATATCTACGAACCTTCTGCGGCCATTACCAGGAAGAATGGGTTAAGGTATTGCCGATAGCCGAGTTCTGCGCCAACTTAGCACTGTCTAAAGCTACCTCGCTAGCGCCGTTCGAGATAACGTACGGCTATCTTCCGAGGATAAGCTTTCAGCTACCAAGCGACGCCGGCTCGCCGGAGCTTTCTACCACCACTACGTCGTTAAAGAGAGTCGCCGCCGCGGCGGCAGAAGCGCTACGATCTCAGATAGAAGAAGCTATCAAAGTGGCGAAAGACGCGATAGAATCAGCTCAGAAGAAGATAGTAACTCGAGCTAATAAGAAGCGGTCACCGACGGAATTCCAGGAAGGCCAAAAGGTATAGCTCAACACGCGGAACCTAAGGCTAAAAGGCAACGCCAAGCTTAATCCGCGCCACGTAGGTCCGTTTATAATAGTGGAAAAGAGGTCGCTGGTGACTTATCGGCTCCAGCTGCCAAAGGCGTTCCGGATCTACGACGTTTTTCACTTAGATCTGCTAAGCCTGGACCCTAAGAACGGTCTGCTAGAGCAGGGGTTCGCCGAACCCCCGTCAATCGAAATGGACGGTAAAGAAGAAGAGTGGGAGGTAGAAGATGTAATAGACGTAAAGAAGATAAGGGGGTCCATTAAAGCGAAGATCTTATAGAAGGGGTGGCCGGAAGACTATAAATAGTATCCGATCGAGAACCTCTGGAATTCGGCGGAGCTGCTAAGAGAGTTCTACGTGCGGAACCCGAAGAAGCCGAAACCCGAATAGCTCCGAAGCTGATCGTTCCGGAAGAAGAAGAAAGCCGCGTCCGCTCTACCAGCGCAGAAGCCGATAAAGACGATCGTAGCGGTCGCCTCGGGGAGGCCTTCGACTCGGCCACCACCTACCACCGGTTCGGCAGGAAGCTCGCCGACGCCGTAGCGTGCCAGCGCCGCCGACCCTGCGGTAGGTAAGGGCTTTGGTAGAAGAGAAAAAGAAGAAGAAAAACGGCGCTGCGGAAAGATCTATATAGACCTCCGCGCCGGCGCATAGACCAGCCACGCCGCAGCTCAGAAGACTCGTAGATCAGATCAGATAGCGTCGATTACATAAACGCCAAGTAAAGAACTTCAGACGCCGACGACGTAAGAGATTGAAGAAGCGATGAAGAAAACGTTGTTTTTGATAGAAGACGGAAGAAGTAACGTCAGCGTTAGAGGGGATTCTCGAGAAGAAAAAAAAAAAAGCGGAGGTTTTCAGATAGATAGGGTGACTAAGCGGTCGAGGGCGACCGCTGGTGAGGGAGGGGGGTAGTGTTGCGGCAGTGGAAAGAGGTGGGACAGGTTAATAGGGTAGACCCTGGATTTCGGCTCAGCCCCTTCCGGGATTTAGGTTCCGGAACGGACCGAGCCGGGCCTTGGCACACCATCACCCATCAAGGCCTACCACCACCACCACATAGATTCCTTTCCCTCCTCAGTTCGAGATATAGTCATCAAAAAGGCCGTATTGAATTATATCTGCGTGCCCGGATCAACGACAATAAACACGACAGCCTATACCCTAGCCCCTAAGAGCAAACTCCCTAACGTTACTACTTACGATAGTAAGGCTCCGGCCGAGTACCCCTCCTAGGCTGCCTAGATGCGCTCTAAGCTTCTAGTCGACTTAGGAGCATACCTAACTAAGCTAGACAAGGTAGTGTACCTTTTTAGGAGGTTAAAGGGCAGGGCGGCAGCACGAATTCTACCGTACTACGAGACGGCTATTGCTAACCTAGCAATAGCAACTACGACGATGCTCTAGACAGCTCTTAACAGGGGCTACAAGGACCTAGACTGCGAAAGCCGAGCACTCCTACAGGTTAACACGATAAAGTAAGGACATAAGACTGTATAAGAGTTCCTTGCAGAATACGACCAGACGCTAGCAGAGGCAGGAGGACTCTAATAGGAGGACAGGGTAAAAATTACTACTTTAGAGGTAGGCCTCTTTAAGGAGATTATAACAGGACTAGTAGGCGTAATGCGACTAGCTATATATAAGGAGTTCTGTAATCTCCTTAGGATAGTCGACAACTAATAGTGCAGGCTCGGGCGGATAAGCTGCGCCTATAAGATGCGACAGCCCCTCTAGCAGCAGCAGGACGCTATAGACTAGGAACTAACGACGACGACGAGAGTAGTGGCAGCTGTTACTATACGGCCGAGGGCCGCTACTAAAAGGGCACAGTAGGTAGATATAGCTACCCTTAACAAGACACGGGCAGAAGGGAGCTGCTATAGGTATAGCAAGATAGGCTACACTGTACGGAATTGCAGACTTTTGCTAGTAGAGAGACCTAGGGGACGGCCGACCACTATAAGGGTAGCAACTGCAGCGCCCTAACAAGAGAACTAAGAGTCCCCCTCGGACGACGACGAGTTAGGAAAAGGGTAGCCTCTAAGCGAAGGCTCTACTAGAGGCGTATACAAGATAGATTGCTAAATTAAAGCACTACTTAGCTATCTTTTAAGAGCAACTACATAACGACTACACCGTTTATCGTACAGCCTACGCTAAACAGGACCGCTATAGCGCGGACACTAATCGACATAGGATTTTTAGTATACAGAGTAATTAGCGAAGACTTCGTACAGAGACACTACATTAAGACGACCCCTACTGTACCTATATACATACTAGGCATTACCGGGCAAGAACCGGACATTACCTATATAGTAAAAGTAACGATAGAGCTACAAGGACACTACGAGCAGGACTTATACCTCTACGTTATACAGGACAAGTTAGGGTATAACCTAATATTAGGGAAGCTATAGATAGAGCGCTAGTAGGGCAAGCTAGACGTTGGACAAGGACGGCTGTACCTAGCAGTAACGAAGCAGAGGCTCCGAGACTAAGGGAGGGTTCTATAGGGCGGCAATGCTAAGGCCGAGATCAACACTGCGACTGCGGACATTAAGAAAGCATTAGCGCCTAAGAAAGCAACGGACCCCTATACGAAGCTCCTATTGGAATACGCAGAATACCTAGACCTCTTTAAGCCAAAGTCGGCCTCGAAACTGCCACTATACTAAGGAGAAGGAATCGACTACGACATCTAGCTAGAGCCCTGTCTAGATAGGAGTCAGTCCGAAGCGCCGTATAGCCCGCTATATAGCATATCCTCTAGAGAACTCCTAGTACTGCGCAAGACACTGGACAACCTCCTTACTAAAGGTTTTATTTGCGCAAGTACCTTGTCTGTAGGAGCCCTAGTGCTATTTGTCTATAAAGAAGGCAAGGCTAGCTTACGTTTTTGCGTAGACTATAGAGGCATTAACGCGATTACTAAGAAGGACCGGTACCCCCTATCCCTTATTAAGGAGACTCTTAGACGGATTAGCAAGGCAAAGTAGTTTACTAAGCTTAACGTAGTCTCGGCTTTCTATAACATACAGGTTAAGGAAGGCTGTAAATAGATAACTGCCTTCTGTACGAGATATAGTCTTTTCGAGTAGCTTGTTACCCCCTTTAGCCTTGCTAACGTACTGGCAACCTTCTAGAGGTAAATTAACAGGTCTCTATAAGGGTTACTAGACGACAGCTGTTCTACGTATCTCGACGATATACTAGTTTTTACAGACGGCACCTCTACAGACTATATACAGGACGTTAAGAAGGTTCTAGATCGACTGCAACAGGCTGGCTTGTACCTCGACATTAACAAATGTAAATTCGGTATACAATATATAAAATACCTAGAGTTTATTATTAAGGCAGGGAAAGGCATTAGCATAGACAGGAAGAAGATTAATGCTATTAAGCAATAGAAGCTGCCTATAAGTATTAAGAGCGTACAGGAATTCCTTAGGTTTGCCAACTTCTACTGCTAGTTTATACAGAACTACTCGGAGATCGTCTGCCCCCCAGTCGAGCTAACATACAAGGACAAGCAGTTTAAGTAGACAGACGAGTGTAATAGGAGCTTTAACAGGCTAAAGGAGCTCTTTACTACAGGACCAACGCTTGCCGCCTTCGATCTAGAACGTACGATAATACTAGAAACCGACTCCTTAGAGTACTGTATAGAGGGTATCCTAATACAGGTAGACTTAGACGGACTTCTGTACCTATACGCGTACTTCCCTCAGAAGAACTTCTCTATAGAGTGCAACTACCCTATCTATAACAAGGAATTGCTAGCAGTCGTACAGTGTTACGAGACGTAGGATAGAGAACTCCGCTCGGTTTCCGAGTTCCTCGCCTTAACCGACTACAAGAACCTCGAGTACTTTACGCAACCCTAAAGAGATACGTACGATAGGCGATATACCTAAGCCGATTCAATATAAGACTCTAGTATCGCAAAGGAAGGGACAATAGCAGGGCCGATGCGCTATCTAGACGGGATTAGGACATACTAACGATGTACGATAACGACCGGCTAAAATTACAGACATTCTAGATGTTTAAGGAGGAACTAGGCGAGGAGACTATCCGCCTAGTAGCGATACACCTATAGGAACCCCAACTATAGGTATAGGAAGAGGCAGTAGAAAAGGACGACGTTTACTAAGGGGCCTGTACAGCGATCTAAGGAAGACAGCGGAAGCTCCTAGCAGAGCTTTACCTTAAGGTATTAGCAGCAGAGTGCACAGTAGACGAGGAGAACAACCTAAAGTTCAGGAATCGGATCTAGGTCCTAGCAGACGAGAAGCTCTGTACAAGCTTAATACAACGGGCGTACGATTTAATAGCAACTGGACATCTAGGGCGCAAGAAGATGTACAGCATCGTCGCTAGGGACTACTACTAGCCGGCGATAGCAAAGGACATCTGTAGGTTCGTACAGAACTGCGATGTCTGCAGACAGACAAAGCCCTAGCGTAAACTAAAGCATAGGCTGCTAAAACCCCTACTAATACTGGACCGGCCCTAGCAAGACCTAACAGTAGACTTTATTACAGATCTCCCTAAGAGCGACGGACAGTAGAACATTATAGTAGTTACGGACAAGCTAACGAAGGGGGTAATACTAGAAGGAATAGACTCTATTACAGCTAAGGACACTGCTTAGGCATTTATATAGACGACGTTTAGCAAGTACAGATTCCCTAGGTCAATTGTATTAGACTAGGGTGCACAGTTTACGAGCTAGCTCTAGACAAGGGTATATTAGTTGTTAACGTAGAACGTCGCCTATTAACCTTATAGCACCTGCAGACGGATAGTGCGATAGAGAGGGTTAATTCGACGTTAGAAGCGTACCTCCGAGCGTACGTCGACTACGACTAGACAAACTGGAACCGCCTCCTCCCTATAGCGGAGCTAGCTATTAATAGCTGTATAGCTAACGCTACAGGATTGTCCCCCTTCTTTATAGCCTATAGATACGACTACTCCCTACTCCTACCGACCTAGAGCAGCGCTACCTTACACCCTATACGATCCCTAATTTAGTAGGGAGAAGCTATTGTACGAACGATTACGAACGCCTATTAATAGACGAAAGCGAGTCTGGCTATAGCTTAACAGAATGCGAAAGAGCAGGCTAACAAGGGACGACAGGCTGCACTAAGGTACGAGGCAGAAGATAAGGTCTAGCTAAACTAGCGCAACATCTGTACAGACTGGCCGAGCAAGAAACTAGACTAGAAGAACTAGAAGTTTACAGTAGTCTAACTAGTAGGGACATACGCCGTACGACTTAATACTCTCTTAGGGATCTACCTAGTCTTCTATATAGACCTCGTACAGCCGGTATATACGGACCCCCTGCTGCACTAGACGACGGACGACGCGCGCCCGCTAGCGATCCTTACTAAAGGCTAGGAAGAGTACGAGGTAGAAGAAATCCTTAAGAGCTAAAGAAAGCAGAAGAAGGTAGAGTACCTAGTTAAATAGAGAGGGTAGGCAGAGCCTATATAGGAAATATACAAGGCCCTATAGGACACAACTGCGCTAGACAGGTAGGAGGAGGACTATCCCCCTACCCGGTCGCAGTAGCACTGCGCTATACGGCGAAAAGGGGCACAATCTATCCTAGTTACAGGGCACCCGCCGGCAACTTAGGTTGTTAAAGGATCGGGATTAAGACGTAGGACCCTGCTAGGGCCTACCGACACTATACTGTACAGAAGGGGTAAGGAGGAGGGGAACAGTTAGGAGACAGGTAAGAATAAGAGTAAGAGCGAGAAGGGAATAAGAGCGGAACTGTCCGAAAACTTTTATACACTACCTTAGGGTAGCTTACTAGCCGCTACCCCCTAGGACTAGGGCAGCCGACTCCCTATCCGAAATCTCAATTACCTCCTAGCTAGCAGGAGCCCTACCTAGGCCAACACTATAGAGCAGGGACGGGGTTATACTAGAGGGAGTAGAAGGGCAGCTTAGCAGCATCCTGCTGCTTATTAGTATAGTACCTAAGACGTTAGCTAGGACTGTACGAAGGAAGGGGACTATACGAACTAGAAGCGGAGTTGCTAGCTAAGCTAGGCATTCTATAGCTAGAGGTAGAAGGGTAGAAGGACAGGCCGGCAACTACAAGAGAGCCACGACGACACTAGGCGGACGGAGGGGTAGCGTTAGTAGTAGTAGTTGTAGATAGTAAGTAGGTAGTTGTAGTAGTTGTAGTAGTTGTAGTAGTTGTAGTAGTAGTAGACGGCCAGGCGGACGGGTAGCAGGTAGGGGAATAGAAGAGAAAGAGAGGAAGAGAGAGAGAAGGGGGGAAGGCTTAATATATAGAGTAGTAGCTGCCTGCTATATAAGGCAATAGCAACTAGGGCAGCTGCTACAACTGTATAAAGGAGGGCAAACGAGGCAACTACGACCTAGTGCCTAGACAAGCGACGACCCTATAGACGACCGGACAGAGGTAGGAGGAACATTACTAAAGCCGTACGACACGCCGTCGTACGAAAGAAGCACTATAAGAAGGGAGGGAGGTATTGTTAGGGGGCGTCGCCCAGCCCAGGTCCTGGACCTAAGCCAGCCGTCGCCCTAAGGACTGCGACTTAGCGGCGCTAGCACGACCCTACCCTCTATACGGAGTCACCGATACGACCCTACTCCTGTACAGAGAGAGAATCCTATAGCCTTATATAGGAGGGAATTGCTGCCCCTCTAAACAGAGGGAAAACTCTATATCCTATATAGAGGGAAACTCCTAACCTTCTATACAGAGTTGGGAACCTTGCTCCCCTATATAGAGGGAGATTGCTAGCTTGGCTTCGTAGGTACAAATTGTACAGCAGCGTACGACGAAGGAACTGTCTATTAGTTCCTTTATATAGATACCTAGCTTTAAGTTTCTAAACCAAGATTCTTCAGCCCTTACAAGAAAGACTTCTACTAATAAGACCCTACTTAACTCCACTATAATTAACAAACTATCTCTTAAGAACTATTAGCCTAACTAAGAGGAGTCCCTACGCGTTAAAAGCACTATAATATGTTCTATAAGGACAGCTAGTAAAGTCTTAGAAGCTTCTAGAAATATAGCTAATAGAGAGAAGGGAAACCTTAACAATATCTAGAAGGATAGCTAGTTAAGTCCTAGAAGCTTCTAGATCTATAACTAATAGACAAGAGAGAAAACTTAGCAATACCTAGCTCTGCTACTACTAACAAGTTACACCCTAACTAACTTAGGAAGATACTAGCAAATCCTAGAGACAAGGAAGGCACTAGCAATTTCTAGAAGACACTAGCAAACTCTAAGGACAAGTAGTGCAACTAGCAAAGTCTAAGGATAGGAATAGCAACTAGCAAAGTGCTGCAAAGGCAGAGGGCTATAAGAACCTGCTCTAGCTCTCTAATCTTTCTCTTCTCCTTGTTTATAGCTTATCTTATATATTAATCTTAGAACTACTACTTTTAGTCCTAATTTAAGCTTATGCAGATATTATTTAATACAGCTCTTTTAAAGACTAGATCTCGAACTAAGGAGGGGAAGGAATCTACATAGTAGTAGATATAGGCTTTCGTAGGAGTAGCGTGCCAAGACCCGGCTCGGTCCTTCTAGACTAAGCCAAAACTCTAGAGTCCACCCTATTAATTAGTCCTACCCCTTTTACTACTGTAACACTACCCCCTAATCCGAGCACGCAGATATAATTCAATACGGCTGTTTTGATAACTATATCTCGAACTAAAGAAGGAAAGGAATCTATACGGCGGTAGGTAAGGGCTTTAGGGGTAGTGTGCCAAGGCCCGGCTCGGTCTAGAAGGGCCGAGCCGAAATTCTAAGGGTCCACCCTATTACTTAGTCCCATCCCTTTCTGCTGCCGCAACACTACCCCCCTCCCTTAGCAGCGATCGACCTCGACTACTTACTTATCCCTGTCTTTTTAACGTTGCCTCCTCGCTTTCTTCTATCTCGAAAGCATCCCTTTTCTTTATCTTCTTTCTTCTTACATTGTCGCTATCTGACGTCTTTACTTCGGCGTCTATCTAATCGGAGCTATCTAATCTGAGCTGGCAGCCGTCTAAGCTGCGGCGAGGCTGGCCTGTGCGCCGCTACGGAGGTCTATATAGATCTATCCGCAGCTCGCTATCTCTTCTTCTTTTTCTTCTCTACTATAGTCTTAGGCGCTACTGCAAAGCCGGCAGCGCCGACGCTGCTTTACTTGTTTAGGGCGGCGTCGGCGACCGTCGCGTTGAAGCAGTAGTAGTCTTCGGCCTTATAGCTATTATCTAACCGGGTTTACCGGTCGGCAGTAGTAGTAGAGCCGAAGACTCTAAGCAAGCGCACCGTCGCGATCGTTTTTATCGGCTTCCGCACTAATAGAGCAGACGCAATCCGTCTTCTTTTTCCAGAGCTATTACCTTCGGAGCTACTTAGGCTTTGGCTTCTCCGGATTCCGCGTATAGAACTCCTTTAGCAGCTCTACCAAATTCCAGAGATTCTCGATCGAATACTATTTATAGTCTTCTAGCTATCCCTTCTACGAGATCCTTGCTTCGACAGATCCTCTTATCTTTCTTATATCTACTACATCTTCTACCTCCTACTCTTCTTCTTTACCGTCTATCTCGATTAATAGGGGTTCAGTAAACCCCTGTTCCGGAAGACCGTTATCGGGGTCCAAACTTAGCAGATCCGAATAGAAGACATCGTAGATCCGGGACGATTTTAGTAGCTGGAGCCGATAAGTCACTAGCGACCTCTTTTCTACTATCTTAAACGGACCTACGTAGCGGGGGTTAAGCTTGGCGGTACCTTTTAGCCTTAGGTTCCTCGTGTTAAGCTATACCTTTTAACCTTCTTCGAATTCTATTAGCGACTACTTCTTATTAGTTCGAGTTACTATCTTCTTCTAAGCCGATTCTATCGCCTCCTTCGCTACCTTAATCGCTTTTTCTATCTAAGATCGGAGAGCTTCTGCCGCAGCGGTAGCAACCCTCTTCGACGAAGTAGTAGTAGAAGGTTCCGAAGGGCTAGGTTCGTCCAGCGGTTGGAAGCTTATTCTCGGAAGATAACTATAGGTTATCTCGAACGGCGCCAGCGAGGTAGCTCCTAATCGTGCTGAATTAGCGCAGAATTCGGCTATCGGCAACACCTTTGCCCACTCTCCTTAATAGTAGCTACAGAAGATTCGTAGATATTTTTCTATCTTGCAGTTAGCCACTTCGGACTGACCGTTGGTTTGAGGGTAAGCAGCTGTGCTAAGCTTTCTACGAATTCCGAGAGCTTTGTTGATAGCCCTCTATACATTAGCCGTAAATTAAGGACCCCTATCTGTAGTGATAGTGTCCGGCAGGCTATAGTGCTTCTATACGTGCTGGATTAGCATTCTTACTGTCTCTTCTGTAGTAGTTCCTTTATCCTTAGCTCGGCAGGGGATAAAGTAGCGTTCTTTGCTTAGTCGATCTACTACGTTAAGCGTAGTATTATATCTACCGGAATCCGGCAAGCCGGTTACGAAACCCATCGTAATATGCTGCTACAGTTTCTTAGGGATTGGAAGTGGCTTTAACAGACCGGCCGGAAGGCCGTAACGTGGCTTCGTAACTCGGCATATGTAAATATTAGCGATAAACTAGTGGATCTGTTCGAAGATTCGCGGAAACTAGTAGATCGTTCTTACTGCTTCTATTGTCTTCTTTGAGCCGGCGTAACCGACATCCTTAGAACTATAGACCAACTGGATAACCTCTGTAATTAGTTCTTCTGGAACTGTTAGCTTCCCTAAGCCGGTTTTGCCGAGCTTCTGCTGCTAATTAAGCCGTTCCACTTTCTTATAGAGCGTCTCTTCCTTAGTTAGCGGCTCTATCGTATAGATCCCTACTTCTTTTAACACCTTAGCGTCTACTATCCCTTCGGTCAACACCTTCTAGAACATGTTCAGATCTTCTTTCGCGCGGCTGGTCTTTCCTTCTCTTCTCGTTAGCGCATTAGCCTTTCCGTTTTGAGCTCCGGGTCGATAGTTAATCTTAAAGTCGAACTCTAGAAAGTAGGCAGCCTACCGAGCTTGGCAGTGTAATAGCTTCTGCGTCTTTATAAAGTAGGTAAGTGACTAGTAGTCCGTAAGGACCTGGACCGTGCTCTTTCTAGCTATAAGCTCTGGCTTCCACTCCTCGAAAGTCTAGATAATAGCTAATAGCTCTTTATCGTAAATAGCGTAGTTCCGCTTAGCCTTGTTTATAGATTTGCTAAAGAAAGCTACTAGATAGAGGGTTTCGTCAGCGTTATTATACTAAGAAAGGACCCCTGCTGTTACTGTAATAGATGCGTCTGTTTCTAAGTAGATCGTCTTTTCCGGTCGAATGTGCGCCAGCACTGGCACCGAGGCTACTGCTTCTTTTAGTCGATTAAAAGCCTCTATACACTTCTTATTCTATAGGCTAGCGGCCTCCTTCTTTAACGCTTTATTTAGGGGTCTCGCTATCTTGCTAAAGTCCTTAATAAACCGTCGATAGTAGCTGCAGAATCCGAGACACGCTCTGATTTGTGTAGTGTTTCCGGATTTCGGCTGCTTCTATTCCGCAACGGCAGCGACCTTTAAGGGGTCTATCCAAATACCTTCTCTTCCAACGATAAGACCGAGATATTTAACTTCGGTCTAATAGAACTCGCTCTTCTTCGTGTCCGCGTTCAATCCAGCCTCGCGGAGTCTCTTTAGCACCCTCTTAATGTGGTCCGTGTGTTGCTCTCTCGTTTTATTAGTGTAGATAAGAATGCCGTCTAAGTAGATAGACACGAATCGTTCCAGCATGTCTATAAAGGTGTAATTTATAAAACGCTGCTACACTGCCGGCGCGTTAGTAAGTCCGAAAGGCATTACTAACTACTTAAAGTTGCCTATGCGCGTGGCGAATGTCGTAAGGTCTTCCGTGTGTCCCTTCTCGTTCCTTAGTTAGTAAAACGCTTAGCAAATATCCAGCTTGCTAAACTACTTAGCTTTAGGTACTCGTTGTATAGTCTTATCGATTAGCGGCAGCGGATACACATCTCTCTTAGTAACTTTATTAAGGCCTCGGTAATCTACGTACAGTTAGAGACTACCTCCGAGTTTTTGCATAAAAAGAATTAATAACGCGTATTCGGCTAAGCTTGGCGTAATAAACTTCTTCGCCAGATTCTCTCGAACAAACACTTCTACCTAGTCCAGCTCGGCTGGCGATAGTCTTCTTAAGGGCTCGGTTCTTGGCAGTGTAGCTCCTTCTTTTAATTGGATCTTATTGTCGTATTCCGATCGATAGAGCGGCAGGAGGTTAGAGTCAGCTTTTAAGAACACATCCGCGTAGCTATAGAGCTCTTTCAGTAGCACCTCTAACGGATTTACTTCTTCTTCTGCTATTATCTTCTAGTAATCTTTAATGTCTTTTATTAAGATAGCGTAGACCTTACTGTCTAGCGACCTCGCAAGGGTCGTTAAAGCTTCCGAGCTTAGCATTCCGATCGTGTCCGGAGGGTCGGGCCGATCGATTAGAATCGCTCCGGTAGTCGTAGCGCTTGGTTTCGCGGCGACGACGGTTACCAATTCGGCAGTAACTCCGCTCTGCTAGGTTTTAAACCTAAGCGTGCCTTTACCTATGTTAATAACGGCTTTCTGGTTCTTTATCTATTTCTGCCCTATAATAATGTTAAACCTTCCGATATCTATAATTCGGAACGTCGCTTCTGTATTGCGACCTGCTAAGGAGGTCTTTAATAGCATATAATGCGTAACACTCTTAGTGTCTTGTCCGTTGTATGCCGAAATTCGCGTTGGCGATGCTAGTTCCACTAGATAACCGTATCCTTTTATTAGTTTCTAAACCAGTTAATAGTAGATCGCTGCGCTGATAAGAGCTCCTGTGTCGATAAAAGCTCTTAGCTAAAGTGGGCGGTCTGATCCGTTAAGAGGGTAGACAGTAATCGGAAGTATAATAGCGGTCTTCGTATTCACTTCTACCGCTGCTAAGAGCGGATCGCTACAACTGTTAATGCTTCCTTCTTC
Organism: Pseudocercospora ulei; assembly: GCA_016165855.1. NCBI lineage: Eukaryota > Fungi > Ascomycota > Dothideomycetes > Mycosphaerellales > Mycosphaerellaceae > Pseudocercospora > Pseudocercospora ulei. Next base: position 413,106 of record JACWNB010000010.1, read on the forward strand.
CAGTAGCGCAGATCGCGCTAGTGCCCTATTGTCCGTGCTGGATAGGGGGCCTATCCGTCTAGCTGATCTTTTCCTAAAATCCTTAGTAGCACTCTACTATCTACACTGTTAGTGTCGTTCGGAGCCGGCTTAATAGCTTGGATAGTCTTTATTAGCGGCTGCGGCTTTGCGGCACGATATTCCTGCTTCTGTTGATCCGTCGCTTGGCATCTCGTAGCGATGTAGCCAGGCTTTCCGTACGCGTAGCAGGTAGGGACGAACGACGAACGCGGCGAATAAAATAGCTACTAAGGCGCTCTTCGGAAAGGTGCAGGGGGCTGTGTTGTCGGCGCCGACTGCTTCTGATCGGTTCGCGCAATGCCGATTTCGCGTAGGCGCTTAGGTTTCTAGCAGTAACCCTCGCTTGGTGCACGAAGCTCTTAAGGTCTTCGTCTTCTACTAAAGCTATAGCTCCGGCTAGTTTAGGGTTTAGCGTCTGCCTTAGTAGGTAGAGCTGCTTATCTGCTAACACTTTAGCTCTAATAGTATATTTTCGGAACAGTCTGTAGAATTCCTTAAACGTTAGCCGGTTCTGATTGATCTTGTCTAGCTGTTTATAGGCTGTCTTCTTTCAGAAGGGGTCTCCGAAGCGTCTATCTAGTGCTCTAATTGCTTCTTCGGCTGTTACCTCTTCTAGGTCCGCTACTAACGAGAACGCTTCGCCTTCTAGTCGCGATTCCAGGTAGGCCAACCTGTCTTCTTTACTGTTTCCGGCGTAATCGCGGTCTATCTTGTTCTTTATCTTTTTTCTAAATGTCTCCCAGGTTTTAGGGTCTCTATCTCTAAACGCCGGTAGATCAGGTAGTAACGTTATCGAAGTGCTACCTTGACTGTATGCCGCTGGTAAGGCGCTCTCCGCTTGTTCTTCTTAATGTAGCGGCGGCGCCAACGACATCGCTGCTTCCGTGTTAGCTAACTGAGCCTTTCTCGCCTTTAGTTGTGCTAGTCGATTCGCCGCCTAGTTTTCTAGTACGTCGATAATAGTTTCTGCCGATTCCTTCTCGGCCCTTACTGCTTCGGTTTCCTCTCTTAACTGCCTATTCTCTTCTAGAGTTCTGTAAAACAGCATCTTAATAAGGTCTATGCCGTTGTAGACCTTCCCTATTCCGTTCTCGTTTACATAGTCTTTAAGTTCCTCGAGCGTGCAGTCGTAGGTCTCCTTGTATTCAGTTATTCGTTCCTTAATCTCTGCAGTTTCTTCCGCTGTAAAACCTCTAATAATAATATTATTATCAATAACGCTAGAGCGCCTACTCGCTCTGTTAGTCTTTTCTCTCCTGCTTCTGCTGCAGCCTGTAACGCCGCCTTCTACCGTTAAGAAGCTCTCTATAGCTGTCTTACGGTGCTGGTGTTTGGTTTGGTGTGTAAGTGTGCGCGTGTGTTATTTAGGTGTCCGGATAGTTCAACGGCCCCTTTCGCGCAGCGCGAAGTTGGTATAGTAAGTAAGTTCGAGATATAATAATCCGAGTACGTAGATATAATTCAATACGGCTGTTTTAATAACTATATCTCGAACTAAAGAAGGAAAGGAATCTATGCGGCGGTGGGTAAGGGCTTTAGGGGTGGTGTGCTAAGGCCCGGCTCGGTCCGGAAGGGCCGAGCCGAAATTCCAAGGGTCCACCCTATCACTTAGTCCCACCCCTTTCTGCCGCCGCAACACCCCCTTCCCTTACTAGTAGTCGCCTTCGGCTACTTACTTATCTATTCTAGCTCTATATCTTCCCTTTCTTCAAATTTTTTTTAGCTAATTATGTTCCTCTATTCTATCTTATCTTAATATGCTTTTTTTCTATCTATCTTCTTATCTTCTTTTCTGCCCTTATTTTTGCAGTGTAGCAGCTTTTTTCTGCCTGATTTCCTGTCGTAGATGCCTAAATCTTACGACTTTTTCTTCTCTTCTTTAACGTTACCTCTTCTAACGTTACCTCTTCCAAGGTTACATTATTAGACGTTACTTTATTTAACGTTACTTCATTAGACGTTACTTTATTTAACGTTACTTTATTAGACGTTACTTTATTACATGTTACTTTATTAGACGTTACTTTATTAGATGTTACTTTATTAGACATTACATTATTAGATGTTACTTTATTAGACATTACATTATTAGACACTACTTTATTAGACGTTACTTTATTAGATGTTATTTCTTCTAATAGCCCTTCTTCTAGCAGCGCCTTACTTGCTATTACAGGATTGGATTGTAGCAGTGTATAGGGCACCTAATGTTAGGGGACGCCGTCCTGCCAGGTCCTGGACCTAAGCCGGCCGTTGCCCTAAGGAGTGCGACTTAGCAGCACTAGCATAACTTGGCCCGGCCGAGTCGACGCCCCTTTCCCCCTGCACCCTGTACAGAGGGAAATCTCTGTACCTCTATACAGGGGGGAGGAATTCCTGCACCCCTGTATAGGAGGAAATTGCTAGCTTGCTTTATAGGTACAAATTGTACAGTAGCAGACGACGAAGGAACTGCCTATTAGTTCCTTTATATAGATACCTAGCTTTAAGTTTCTAAACCAAGATTCTTAAACCCTTAACATTAGGAACTAATCGTACTGTTGGTAACTGCAGTAATACGATAAAGATAGACAACGCTACCCCTATACATACTATAGCTATGCAGGACCAGATGCAGCATATGTATAAGGAGCTAATAGCTTGTACAAACCAGCTCGAACAACAATTAGGCTACTAGGCCTCGACGATTTCCTAACAGGAACGAGAGCTCCGACAGCTTAGGGCGTCTGATCGCGATCCGACCCCTACGACGACGACGAACACAACGGCCGACACTACAGCCTAAAAGAACAAGCTCCCTAACGTTACTACCTACGACAGCGAGACCCTGTCCGAGTACCCCTCCTAGGCAGCCTAGATGCGCTCTAAGCTACTAGTCGACTTAGCAGCGTACCCGTCCAAGCTCGACAAGGTAGTGTACCTCTTTAGGAGGCTAAAGGGCAAGGCGGCAGTACGAATTCTGCTATACTACGAAACTGCTATTGCTAGTCTAGTAGAGGCAACTACGACAATTCTCTAGGCAGCTCTTAACAGGAGCTATAAGGACCCAGACTGCGAGAGCTAAGCCCTTGTACAGCTTAACACTATAAAGCAAGGACGCAAGTCTGTATAAGAGTTCCTTACAGAATATAACCAGACCCTAGCTAAGGCAGGAGGCCTCCTCTAGGAGGACAGGGTAAAGGTTACTACCTTAGAGGTCGGCCTCTCTAAGGAGATTATAACAGGCCTAGTAGATGTTATCTAGCCGGCCTTATACGAGGCATTCTGTAATCTCCTAAGGATAATCGACGATTAGCAGTACAGGCTTAGACAGATAAGCTGTGCCTACGAAATACGCTAACCTACCTACTAGTAATAGGACGCTATAGATTAGGAACCTACGACGACGAGAGTAGCAGCAGCCGTTACTATACGACCAAGGGCTAACACTAAGAGGGCGCAGTAGGTAGATATAGCTACCCTTAACAAAAGGAGAGTACAAGGGAGCTGCTACTAGTGTAGCTAGACGGGGCACACCGTACAGAATTGCGAGCTTCTGCTAGCAGAGAGACCTAGGGGACGGCCCGCTACTGCGAGGGTAGCGACTAGAGCGGCCTAACCTAAGACCTAAGAGTTCTCCTTAGAGGACGACGAGTTAGAAAAAGAGTAGCCTGTAAGTAAAGGCTCGGCCGGAGGCATATACGAGATAGATTGCTAAAGCAAGCACTACTTAGCTATCTTTTAAGAGCAACTATATAATAACTATACCGTTTATCGTACAACCTACGCTAAACGGGTCCGCCTCTATACGAACCCTTATCGACATAGAATGTTTAGTATATAGAGTTATTAGCAAAAGCTTCGTACAGAAACACTATATCGAGACTACCCCTACTGTACCTGTACGCATATTAGGCATTACCGGACGAGGACCAGACATTACCTATATAGTAAAAGTAACAATCGAGCTGCAAGGACACTACAAGCAAGACTCTTACCTCTACGTCGTACGAGATAAGTTAGGATATAACCCAATATTAGGGAAACTATAGATAGAGTGCTAGCAGGGCAAACTCGACGTCGGACGAGGACGTCTGTACCTAGCAGTAACAAAGCGGAGAATTCGAGACTAAGGACGAGTCCCGCTAAGCGACCTCTACCCTAAAGTCAACGCTGCAACTACGGACATCGAGAAGGCACTAGCGCCTAAGAAAGTTACAGACCCCTGCTCGAAGCTCCTACTAGGATACTCGGAATACCTTAACCTCTTTAAGCCTAAGTCGGCCTCAAAACTCCCCCTACTCTAAGGAGAAGGAATCGACTACAAGATTAAGCTCGAACCCTGCCCGGACAGAAGCCTACCTAAAGTACTGTACGGCCTATTATACGGTATGTCCTCTAGAGAACTCCTAGTGCTACGCAAGACATTGGACGACCTGCTCTCTAAGGGCTTTATCTATGTAAGTACGTCCTCGGCCGGAGCCCTAGTACTGTTTATACAGAAGGAAGGGCCAGCCGGGTTACGGTTCTGTATAGACTATAGCGGCATTAACGCAATTATTAAAAAGGACTGGTACCCCTACCCCTTATTAAGGAGACCCTTAGACGGATTAGTAAGGCAAAGTAGTTTACTAAGCTTAACGTTGTTTTAGCCTTCTACAAGATAAGGATTAAGGAAGGATGTAAATGGATAACCGCTTTCTGTATAAGGTACGGCCTTTTTAAGTAGCTTATTACCCCCTTTAGCCTTACAAACGCGCCGGCAACCTTCTAGAGGTATATTTACAGGTCTCTATAAGGTCTTCTAGACGACATCTGCTCTATATACCTTAACGACATCCTAGTATTTACTAACGGCACCTGCGAAGACTACGTATAAGACGTTAAGAGAGTGCTAGACTGTCTATAATAGGCTGGATTATACCTAGACATTAACAAATGTAAATTTAGTATGCAGCGTACGAAGTACCTAGGATTTATTATCGAGGCAGGGAAGGGCATTAGTATAGACAGGAAGAAAATTGACGCTATCTAACAATAGAAGCCTCCTACGAGTGTTAAGGGTGTACGAGAATTCCTTAAGTTTGCCAGCTTCTACTGTTAGTTTATACGGAACTACTCGGAGATAGTCCACCCCCTAGTCAAGCTAACATATAAGGACAGATACTTCGCGTAGACAGAGGAATGCGATAGAAGCTTTAATAAGCTAAAGGAACTCTTTACTACAGGTCCAACACTTACTGCCTTTAATCTAGAACGTACGACGATACTAGAAACCAACTCCTTAGGTTCCTATATAGGAGGTATCCTCTTATAGGTAGACCCAGACAGTCTCCTATACCTATATGCGTACTTCTCTAAGAAGAACTCCCTAGCCGAGTACAACTACCCTATCTACAACCAGGAATTGTTAGCGGTCGTACGATGCTCTAAGGCATAGGACGGCAAACTCTGCTTAGTTCCTAAATTCCTTGCCCTAACTGACTATAAGAATCTCGAGTATTTAATACAACCCTAAAAACTCTCCAAGAGATACATACGATAGGCAATGTATCTAAGTTGCTTTAATATAAGACTCTAGTACTGCAAGGGAAAGGACAATAGTAGGGCAGACACGTTATCTGATCTGAGCACGTAGATGATTCAATACGGCTACTTTAATAACTATATCCAAGGCTAGAGAGGGAAGAATCTACGTACAAGCGGAGGTGCGGTATTTAAGTGTACAGCTGCCAAGCCTGGCCCTGCTAAGCCTGCCACCTTCTAGCACCTTCCAGCCTATATCCGTATCACTACCGCCCTCCCTAACCAGCAATTGCCCACAATCGCAATCAGCCTATCAATCGCAATCAGCCAAACCAGGTCGCGTTATGCCAAACTAGGTCGCATTGTGCCAAACCAGGTCGTAGGTGCCAAAACAGGTCGCACGCAAGCTTCAATTTCTGTGCGTTTTGAGCCTTAATCTCGTGCCTTTTTGTCGTCGCTTTGGTGCCTCAATTTCGTGCCTTGACAAGGCTGCAGAATTCTCAGATTGTCGCAGAGGTCGCAGAGGCCGCGGAGGTCGCGGAGGTTGCAGAGGTCGCAGAGGTCGCGGCTGCAGATGTCGTTTGTCGCAGAGGTCGCTTAGGTCGGGGCTGCAGATGTCTCGGATGTCGCGGACGTCGCCGAGGTCGTCGGGGTCGCTTTGCCTTGTGATTTGCCTGTGTTGTCTACAGCTGTGCTGTGCCTGTCTGTAGCTGCTGTGCCTCTGTTGTCTGCAGCTGCCTTTCTGAACAGGCAGTGCTTTTCTGAACATGCAGTGCCTGTGTTGTCTGCAGCTGCCTGCCTGCAGCTGCTGTCTGCCTAGTGCTCTGCCTGGTGCTCTGCCTGGATTGCTCTGCCTAGTGCTCGGCCTGGTGCTCTGCCTAGTGCTCTGCCTAGTGCTCTGTACAGCAGCCCTGTATGCAGCAGTCTGTGTTGTCTGCACCTGTATTGCCTGCAGCTATACCCTCTGTTGTCTGTAGTAGCTGTGCCTTATGCTCTGCCTTGTGCTCTTCTGAACCCGAACAGTGTGTGTTGTCTGCAGCTGCCTGTTGTCTACAGCAGCTGCCTTGTGTTGCCTACAGCTGCCCTGTATTGCCTGCACTGTCTGCATCTGTGTTGTCTGTAGCTGTGTTATCTGTACCTGTGTTTTGCAGCTCGTGCTGTACCTGTGCTTGCCTGTATTGTCTACAGCTGTGCCTGCCTAGTAGCTCTGCCTAGTGCTCTGCCTTAATTGCTGGCCGTACGCCTCGATTGGTCTTGTCCGAATAGAATAGTCTCTTAAAGACCTGAAAAAACGAGTATCGTCGCCCTAGGTCCTGCTAGGTGCGTCTTTTTCCTTGTATGCTCTCGTCGTCCTGCTCTTGCCTTGCCTTGTCGTCCCTACATCGTCGTCCTTACGTCGTAAAAACTCGCGTCGTCGTCCTTGCTCTCGCTGCTCTCGTCGCTCTCGTCGCTCTCGCTCTTCTTTAAAACTTGCGATCTACTCGTAGGGGCACTCTCTTCCCTAAAACTCTCTCTTCTTCTCGATAGGGGCACTTCTCTTCCCTAAAACTCTTCTTCTTCTTTTTGTTCTTCTTCTTAATTAGGGGAGGGGGTAGAGTAGTATGCATATACACAATTAAGTAACCGGATGTAATTCGACAGCCTCCTTTGTACATATATAGTACACACTCTAGGTTGGTTGCACGTACGTTAATCGAGTACCCGGATGTAATTTAATAGGCTCTTTTGCGTAGTGCAGGTTAGGTGTTGGGTTTGAGCCTTGGATATAATGATCTGAGCACGTAGATAATTCAATACAGCTACTTTAATAAATATATCTAAGGCTGGAGAGGGAAGAATCTACATATAAGCAGAGGTGCGGTATTTGAGTGTGTAGCTGCCAAGCCTGGCCCTGCTAAGCCTGCCACCTTCCAGCACCTTCCAGCCTACATCCGTATTATTATCTAGGAGAGACTAAGACATACTAGCTATGTACGAAGACGAGCGACTAAAATTACAGACATTCTAGATGTTTAAGGAGAACCTAGGGGAAGACACAGTCCGCCTAGCAGTAACACATACATTAGGACCCTACTAGTAAGCGTAGGAAGAGGCAGTAGAAAAGGACGACATATACTAGAAAGCCTGTACAGCGATCCGGGAAGGACAGCAGAAGCTCCCTACAGAGCTTAACGTTAGGGTCTTAGCAGCAGAGTGTACAGTAGATAAAGGGAACAACCTAAGGTTTAGGAACCGGACTTAGGTCCCTGCAGACGAGAAGCTCTATATAAACTTAATATAGCAGGTATACGACTCGATAACAACGGGACACCTAGGGTGCAAGGAGACGTACAGTATCGTCGCTAGGGACTACTACTAGCTAGCGATAGCGAAAGACATCCGTAGGTGCGTACAGAACTGCAATGTCTGCAGAAGAACGAAGGCCTAGTAGGAACTAAAGCACGGCCTGTTAAAACCTCTACTAATACTGGACTGGCTGTAGCAGGATCTAAAAGTAGATTTTATTACAGACCTTCCTAAGAGCGACGGACGACACAACATTATAGTAGTAATAGGCAAGCTAACAAGGGGGGTAATACTAGAGGGAATAGACTCTATTATAGCTAAGGACACTGCCTAGGCATTCGTACAGACGACGTTTAGCAAGCACAGGTTCCCTAGGTCAATTGTATCCGACTGTAGTATACAGTTTACGAGCTAACTCTAGGCGAGGATCTGCCAATTGTTAAATATAGAATGCTGCCTATTAACTGCTTAGCACCTACAGACAGATAGCGCGACGGAGGGGGTTAATTTAACACTAGAAGCGTACCTCCGAGCGTACGTTAACTACAGCCAGACTAATTAGAACCGCCTCCTTCCTATAGCGGAACTGGCTATTAACAGCCGTACAGCTAACGCTATAGGTCTGTCCCCCTTCTTTATAGCCTATAGGTACGACTACTCCCTGCTTCTGCCGACTTTAAGTAGCGCTACCCTACGCCCTATACGTTCCCTAATTTAGCAAGGAGAAGCTATCGTATAGACGATTACGAACGTCTACTAATAGGCAAAAGCGAGCCTCGCTATAGCCCAATAGAGTGCAGAAGAGCAGGCTAATAAGGGAAGACAGGCTGCACTAAGGTATAAGGCAGGCAATAAGGTCTAGCTAAACTAGCGCAACATCTGTATAGACTGGCTAAGCAAGAAACTAGACTAGAAGAACCGGAAGTGCACGGTAATCCAGCCGGTAGGGACATACACTATATAACTTAACACTCCCCTAGAGATCTATCCGGTTTTCTATAAAGACCTTGTATAGCTAGTATATACAGACCCCCTCCTATACTAGGCGACGGACGATATACGCCCCCTAGCAACTATTACTAAGGATTAGGAGGAGTATAAGGTAGAAGAAATCCTTAAGAGCTAAGGAAGCAGAAGAGGATAGAATACCTAACTAAGTAGACAGGGTAGGCATAACTAACATAGGAGCTGTACGAGACTCTCTAGAACATAGTAGCACTAGACAAGTAGGAGGAGAAACACCCTGCTAACTAGCTACAGTAACACTATGCTGTACAGGGTAAGACAGATAGCAGCTATAGGCAGGACTAGGCAGCTACAAGAGACATTAGGCAGCTACAGGCAGGACTAAGCAGCTGCAAGAGACATTAGGCAGCTGCAGGCAGGACTAGGCAGCTGCAAGAGACATTAGGCAGCTACAGGCAGGGCTAGGCAGCTACAAGAGACGTAGGGCAGCTGCAAGAGACACAGGACAGTTATAGGAAGGAGGTAGAAATAGGACTAAGAAGGCAGACAACATTAGCCTATTGCAAGAGCACTTAGGAAGTAGAGGAATATAGGAGAGGGAATAGATAGGATAGGTAGGGGAGGGGTAGGAGCCGTACGAGATAAGTAGGGCGCCTAAGGTCGTTTAGACAGCCGCCTAGCGAACACCCACTACCCTACTATTACAGACGATGAGCCGGACTATTGCTACCTAAGACCTCGATAACCTCTAGACGGCGACCGAAGCACCGGAAAACTACGACATTGTAGATCTTGCGCCTGTATACGACGACGGCGGCTTTCGTTCGGATAATAGAGTTAGGTAGAGGACAGTAATGTCCTCTATGCTAACTACATTATCTGTAACAAAGCTTTCCCAAGTAAGAGCCAAGACAGTTAGCTACGCAGTCTGCCACTACTAGACTGTACGAGTTGGATGCTGCGAGGTTAGATAGCATACTAAGATAAGGGATAGACGGACAAATGTTAGGGGATAGACGGATAGGTAGGTAAAAGCTGTACAACGAGGACGACGGACCCGACACATAACTAGCTGTTTGCTATATAAAGCAAGGGCAAGTAAGGCAATAGGCACCGGACGGCTTAACTGCGTACAGGTAAGGGCACCTAGCAATTACCGACATTTGCGAATGTCTGGACAGTTAGCAACATACCTTAGCTAGAAGCATACCTAGACGGGTTGTGGGATTTCCTGTTACTAACTTACAGTCCAGGCCTGCGACTGTATAAGACAGTTAACTAGGATACCGCCGACACCCTACTTACGTTCGGCTACCTCCTACTAAAGAACATCGTCGATATATATAGACGATAGGTAATGCAGAGGACGACAGCCTATATAGGTGTCGGGGGACCTGTACCTACAGGATTCCCCGACACCTATATATACAACTAACAGTCGGCAGGAGGGGTATACCTACAGTTAGGGACACTGTGCCCCCCCTGTATTAGTTAAGCATATATTTAAGGAGTGCTTTAAGGTACTAGAGCATACTAAGGCAGAGATAGAAGCGTAGGACTAGGACACCGCTACTAACCGGCCCTTGCCAGACAGACTTAGAGATGTAGCAGTATTAATAAGAAGGGAGGGGGGTATTGTTAGGGGACGCCGTCCTGCTAGGTCCTAAACCTTAACCGGCCGTTGCCCTAAGGAGTGCGACTTAGCAGCGCTAGCATAACTTAGCCCGGCCGAGTCGACGCCCCTTTCCCCCTGTACCCTATATAGAGGGAAATCTTTGTACCTCTGTATAGAGGGGGGAAATTCCTGCCCCCCTATATAGAGGGAAATCTCTGTACCTCTATATAGGGGAGAGAAATTCCTAAACCCCTATATAGGAGGAAATTGCTAGCTTGCTTTGTAGGTACAAATTGTACAGTAGCAGATAACGAAGGAACTGCCTATTAGTTCCTTTATATAGATACCCGGCTTTAATTTTCTAAACCAAGATTCTTGAACCCCTAACACCTAATACCAATAACTGGTATCGTGTTTGAACTAACAAGTGTCTCTCTAACCGTCTTGCCTGCGCTCCTTTTGTGTGTACGCAAGGGCGGCTTAAGCTATCCTTGGCAGCAGGCCGTTCTTGGGTTCGCAGTCGCGCCCTTAGAGCAGCTCTGTGCCTCTATAAGGGCCCTACGATAGTAATTCTATAACAATTACCTTTCCTCCCTAAGGCAGTTGTTCCTAGCTGCCTACCTAGAGTCCCTTTCCTCTAACTCGCTTTGTACGCGCCTTAACACCTTACTTAGTAAGCAGCTAGTGCGCCTAGAGGGGCCTGTATACTATTACTTACAAACCTTACTTATAGACGCATACGTAAGCGGCTTAGTAAGCCCTTAGTAGATTATATAGGCCTCCGCCCTCTTAATGCCACTCCTTTAGCTACCAACCTTCGGTATACACTGTAGTTAGTACAGGCTTAGCAGGCTGCTATGCCAGCTACTCGCTACTGTTTCGGCTTGCCGACTGTTAGGCTCCTGCATATATTCTACGACTTCTCGCGCTCGTAACGGGCCCCTCGGCTTGCTGTAATAGATACGCTTAAGCACTGCGCCTACTGGTCTGTGCTCCTGCCTATCTGTAGCCTCTAAGCCCTGCTAACGCCCCCTTAGAGTCTGTAGGGACTGCGCTCCTTCCGCGCTCTTGTGTCGTTGCTGTAGTCGATAGTAATACTGTAGTTGCTAGGCAGCTAGCTGTTTGTTGTAGACCCTAAAGCCGCATTATTATAGCTCGCCGAACGCGTTATAACTAAGACCTGCGCGCTTTTAGTGCTTTGTTTCTTTTTCCTTTACGCCCCTTGTATTCGCTACTACTAACACTGCCGCCTCCGTCCTACAACAGCACTACTGCTAACCGCTACTATACTACTAGCACTATGCCGGCTACGCCGCCCCTACTAGTACAGACACTTATACGACTGCTACTCTAGTTAACGACAACGCTGTCGCCGCTGCTATTACTTATTTTGTTAGCAACACTGCCTGCTGTACTACTACTCCCTCTAGTCCCCTCTTGTCTATAGCTAAGCTTTAAGCTTAGTCTGCAGTGCTTAACTAGTAGCTCGCTGCGCGTTTACGTAGGCGTAAGCGCTCTGCTAGCCCTGCTGTAATTAGGATACCTGCACAGAGTAGCTGCGCAAGCAGGACTGTATTGTAGGCACTATGCATACCTACAATGCGTGCACTGCTGCTGTAGGTCGCTGCGCGCCTAGCCGTCTCGCTTCCGCTGCTGCTAGGGGGTCTCCCTACGCGCTTTAAGAGTCTCGTAGTTGTAGTCGTGCCCTAGCTCTATATATAGGGCCTGCTAACTGCAATTTTGCAGTTTTGTCTATAGAGTCTAGGGACTCGAACACTATAGACCTCAACAAGACCTTGCCTGTCTGCCTGCGTCGCGCCTGTCCTGTCCTCGCTCTGTCCATCCTGCCCCAAGTCGACGCGCCCCTCTGCTACCTGTTGCTAGTATCGTTTTGTGCGGCCCTTACAGGGGCTACTGCCGCTAACGCTAATATGCTGCCGCTAGCGCTTGCGCTGTAGGCCTGCCTGCTCCCCCTAGGGTATATACAGTGCCTCTAGCAGGTCTTAGAGGATAGTAAGTTCGTTCTATACTTTATTAGTAGTACCTTTGCTAATTCCTTAATAGACAGCCTATAGGAGCTGTATATAGGGAGGTTATATAACCCCTATATACTGCGCGTATGCGCCTACTGTACCTCTAGGCATTACAGTTGTTAACCTGTCGTTGCCCTGCCCCTCTAGGAATTCCTAGAGGAGGACGAGCTTCTATAGGGGGCTAAGGGCTGCAAGGACGAGTTCCTCGAGCACCTTGCTAGGCTCGCAGAGCTTGTGCAGTGTATCTATATATATACGAGCTGCACTAGTAGAACAGCTGCTAGCCGCTAGGCTACTAACTATATATTAGCAACTAAGCAAGAACAGCTAGTAGTGCGCTGCTAGACTATAGGCTACCTCGCTATAATTAGCAAGGGGGTGCGTTAGGTACGTTCTTTATGTTACCTTTCCTATATAGAGTATCTGCTAATTGCTTACAGTTTATTTGTTAGCTTCTAGGCCTAGTAGCTGTTAAGGCTATAGATTATGTCGCCTGTAACATAGGTATAGATTTGGATTAAGGCAGGTGTGCAGTCTGTACGCGTAGTCGGGGTCTAGCTGTTTATTGTTTTGTTTCTGCTTTAGGCTGGCATACCCTAGTTGAGTGTATATAGCGCGTTAGCGCTACCCTAATAATAGTAATTTGTTGCTAAGGCCCTTTCCTGTCCTTATATAGTCCCTTTGCGTCCTGCCTATACCTGTCTATAGGGATTCTATATACGCGACTGCTTAACGCAGCCTCTGCGTTGGGCTAGCGGCTACTCTGTAATACTTAAGCTACCCTGTAATGCTTAGGGCTCTAGCGTAGCCCCTACGTTGGGCTAGCGCCCCCTTAGTAGTATGTTGCTTACCTGAAAACGGTCTAGGACTGCTATATCTTCTACGATATTAGCCTTTTCCTACGTGTTGTAGTCTAGTAGCTACCTATACTAGCATACGAGATACTTAACCTGCCTGCGATGCTTCTAGCTAGCTTTAATCTCCTCTATATTGTCCTTACCTGCCTCGTCTGCAACAGGTATATTTACCTCTAGCAATTCTCCTAGGCGTCCTTTCTATAGTTCTAACAGCAAGACGTAGAATATATTTTAGATCCTATGCTTAGTAGGGAGTACTAGACAGTATGCCTAAGTTCTAACTAGGTCGAGCACCCTAAACAGCCTAATGCGATTAGGGCTAAGCTTCTTACTTGGCAAGACGAGCTTAAGGTTCTTTGTTAAGAGCATTACTATATCCTCTACGTTGTACGATTAGGCCTTGTAGTAAGTGTTGTAGTACTTGGCCTAGTACTCCTAGCTAGCTTTCTAGTGTTGCTTAAGGACCTTACGTTAGGTCTATAGGCGTCTTGTAGCGTCGCTTGCTGCTAGTACTATTCCCCTAGCTAGCTTGTCCTAAGCTAGGCCTAGACTTAGAGCGATTTCCAGGTAGAAGCTACATAACATTTTAAACAGGCTTATCCTAAGTCCTGTATATACTGCGTTGTTGAATGCAAACTACGCTAATAGGAGCTACTTTGCCTATTCTCCTGCTGCTTACTGCAGTAGCAGTGTAGGTACTGCTTAAGAGTCTAGTTAGTATGCTCTGTCTAACTGTTAGTCTAGGGGTAGAATACAGTGCTTAGCTTGCGTTTTACCCTTGCCTTAAGGCAGAAATCTGCCTAGTACTAGCTAGTAAAGAGTAACCGCCAATCTGTTACAATGTCTATAGGGACGCTGAATCTTCTAACTACTTCCCTTAAGAGAATCTCTACAAGCTCGACTGCTGTATACGTTTTCGTTATAGGGACGAAAGCGGCTTTCTTCGTATATCTGTCGACAATTACAAGAACTGTAGTATATATAACAGAACTTGCGCTAGACGCCTGCGACAACCTAGGCAGTAGGAGGTCTATAATAAAGTCTATTATTAATTCTTGCTAAGGCCTAGACAGTATTAGGAGGACACTTAGCTCCCTATAGGGGGCGTAGCAGCGTGCCTTAGTCTACTAGCAGACCCTGTAGGTACTAATATACTCTTTAAGATCTGCAGCTATCCCGTCCTAATAGTACTTACGCTAAATTAGCTCTAAGGTTTTGTTAACTCTAAAGTGTCCTACTAGTAGGTTGTTTTAGTGCATACGTATAATCTCTGCTTAGAGGGCTATGTTGGCCAGCACTACAATCGTACGGTCCCCTAACTGGGATTAGTATATTAACACTCCCTTATAGAGTTTGTAGGTTCCCCGCTTGTTGGGCGCACCCTGTGCTCTCTCGACTAATTCCCTTATAGATAGCTCGAGCTTCTATATTGTCTTAATTCGGGACAGCAGGAGGGCTAGTGTATTAATATACAGGCTATCGTTTGCAGTGTATATAGCAGCTATCTGAACTGGGCAAGACACGTATTGGTCTGCTACCCTTATACGTTTCGCATCTTTTGCACTATAATAGGCTAGAGGTATAGCGTCCTGTAAGGCTCCTAAAACAGTGCTTGCCCTACTTGTAAGGGGGCTAAGATACTTAGTACTAGGCGTACTAGCCTCTGCTAGGCCTCTTACGTACCCTATAAGGGGTAAGCGCTCTCTGATCTGAGCACGCAGATGTAATTCAATACGGCTCCTTTGAAAACTATATCCAAGGCTAGAGAGGGAAGAATCTACGTACAAGCGGAGGTGGAGGTATTCGAGTATGTGCCAAGCCTGGTCCTGCCAAGCCTGCCACCTTCTAGCACCTTCTAGCCCTCCACATCTATATTACTCTCTAGCTGCTTTACCCTTCTAGACTGCAGCTTCTTAGCGATTGCCTATACATTGTATAGGGACGGCTTGAACCCCTCTGCTGTCTAAAGAGACCTTCGCCCATAGCAGTAAATTTGCCTAGAGAGTAGGGAGCGGGTTTGCTACTAGTCCTAGTACGCCTATATAGCCTTTTTAAACATATCGTACACTCGTAGTCTATAGCCCTTTACTAACACTTTAGTTACAGGTAGCTCGAACCTCTCCGCTATCTAAAGAGACCTCTGCCTATAGCAGTAAATTCGCCTAGAGAGTAGGGAGCAGGTTCGCTACTGGTCCTGTAACCTCTAAGTAGTAGCTGCACTTTGCAAGCGCGTCTAAGGAGTGCTTCCCTATTGCTTTTAGCTAATTACTAATATATTAGACGCGGATAGCTCGAACCTTTCTGCTGTCTATACTAGGTAGAACTTCTGCCTATAGCAACAGTTTTGCCTAGAGAGTAGGGAATAAGTTTGTTATATGTTCTATAACCTCTATATAGTTACTGCGCCTCTAAGGCGTATCTATAGGGTTCCTCTTCCCTACCTAATGCTTAATCTCGAAGTCAAACTGCTAAAGAAAGACAGCCTAGCAGGCCTGCCGACTATTTAACTACTTTGAGTTTATAAACACCTTTAGATTATAGTAGTCTAAAAGCACCTCTACTATATAAACTACGCTATCGAGATAGGCGCACTAGTGCTAAAACGCCCCTAACAACTACTAACAACTCCTAATCGTGCACCTCGTAGTTGCACTCTATAGGCAGCATCTTCTGTAACTAGAAGGTAGTTAGGTACTTGCTGTTGTTGTACAGTTGCAATAGGACTCTGGCTACTGCGAACTTAGACGCGTCGGTTTCGAGCTGTATATAGAGGTCTGGCTCGAAGTACTGCAGCATCTTCACTAAGCTAAACGTATCTTTTAGCCTATAGAACTCCTGCTCCTCGCTAGCGCCCTACTAGATAGGGCCCGGCTTCCGGCTGTCCTTTGCTCCTTTTAAGAGGACTGTTAGCAGCTGCACTATATAGGAGTACTTAGGGATAAACTGCGAGTAAAAGTTGCAGAATCCTAGGAATAACTGTACCTCTGTTAGCATCTTTATTATAGGCTAGTCTTTAACTATAGCCACCCTGCTTCTGTCTATCGCTACGCTAGTAGTAGATAAGACAAACCCTAGGAACTCTACTTCCTTACGCTAAAACCTGCACTTCTTCGAGTTTGCATATAGAGTAAACTGCCGAAGCTGCTCTAGGACTGCGCTTACGTCCTGTATGTAGTCCTCCTAGGTCTTGCTATAGACTAGGATATCGTCTAGATACACTATATAACAGATGTCTACAAGCCCTACTAAGGCCTAGTTGATATACGCCTAGAACGTTACTAGAGCGTTCGTTAGGCCGAACGGCATTACCTTGTACTCGAAATAGCTGTAATAGGTACGGAACGCAGTCTTCTACTTGTTACCTTACTTAATGCAGATCCGGTAGTAACCGTACTTTAGGTCTAGGGACGTAAACTATTTGTTACTCCTAAGGCAATCCAGCGTCTTGCTTATAAGCAGCAGGGGGTGTTTGTTTTTAACAGTAACTTCGTTTAGGCTCTAGTAGTTAACAAAAAGGCGTAGTGTACCGTCCTTCTTAGGGACGAACAGGATAGGTGCTCTGGCCTTACTTATGCTAGGCTAGATCCAGTCGTTCTCTAAGGCCTTCGCCAGGTACTCCTAGAGCTCTCTAAGTTTCTGCCCTAATTAGTAGTAGAGAGGGCAGAACAGAGGTTTTTTCCTAGGAACTAAGTTAATTTTATACTCTGTGTCTATAGGCAGCTTAGGGCCTAGTTCTTTACCTATCGTAAACACACTGCCAAAGCTGTCGAACTCGGTAGGGAGCACCTCCTCCCTAGAGGGGCCTTCTGCCTCCTAAGGCAGGGGCCCCTAAACTTCTAGTAAACTTTAGGCCCTCTATACAGCCCTTAAATAGACTGTATAGACTAGTAAGGACTCTAGCCTGTCCTTTGCAAACTCCCCTATAGTCTATATATATACTATAGGGCGCTTGTTGCTATCGCTATAGGCTTAGCAGTCGCTAGTGCTCTCTACAATAACCCTTTAGTCCCTCTGCTACAGCCTACCTAGGATAGGGTCTAGGGACGGAATGTTAAAGGAGTAGAAGGTACCCTTCGTTAAGCGTACTATACTAGCTGTATCTGCGATATATAGTAATACTATATATATACCAAAACAGTACCGCTGTTCCCCTGTAAACTAATTAGCTCTTAGTAGGACTGCCCTAGATATCTTTAGTAGGTCGTAGCGGAGTACTAGCTTATAGAAAACGATATTAATGTCTGTAGCATTATCTAGTATACACTCTACCTTACCTATGTCCGAGTCCCCCCTAAGCAGTATAGCTTCTATCTGCTTAGTAGGGATGACTATAGGACGCGTAATCGGGTCTTTCTCCTTACCTGCAGCGACTACCTCTAACCCTAAGGCAGCGCTAGACCTTTCCCTAACCTTTGTTTACCTGTATTTAGCCTTCTAGCTGTACTAGCTATACGGACCCTGTTAGCCCCTCTATAGTTCCTGCTGCTAGAACTATAGGGACCCGGCCTACTTATACTGCTGCTAACGGCAGGGCGTCCAGAAAGGCTATAGAGGCTGTAGACAGTGCTACTGCTACCGGCACCTCTAGGGGCGTTGTAGTGTTAGCTTAGGTAGCTAGGTTCTTAGCAGTTATAGTACCTTATAAGCCGGTCTAGAAAAGGACGCTTCTAGAACCTGCCTAGCAGCTCGCTTAAGGCCCGCTTACGGCCTGTAGCTTTGAAGTAGCTGCCAATAGGACAGGCTGCTAGGGCACCTTAGGCCCAGCTCTTGATTTGCCTAGGTAGAGCTATGCTAGTCTAACTATAGTAGCTTGCCCCTAGTAGGCTACCCTTCTAAAGACGTCTAGTGCGCGCCTCGCTTGCAAGGTTAAGGCACTCGATCCAGGTCGCTAGAGCAATAAGCTTAGTTCTAGTAGCGAGGAATATATAGCACTTCTCGATAGTAGTCTGTACGCTTAGTTTTAGCTTCTCTAGCAAGGCCCTTAGGCGCTACTCCTTAGGCAGTTCCTAGAGTTAGTCTTCTAGGGAGTCTAGGTAATCGACGAAGTTCTCTACCGACTAGTAGGGTTGCTGCTTCGCCTCTATCTAGGCTCTAACGAGATCTGCCTAATCCTAGTTTTAATCTCTATAAGAGTAAAGTAGGAAGTCCTCGAATTTTATCTCTATCGTAGTAGGAGGTACGTTAGATGTCTTGCACTTGTACTAGCAGTCCTTTACGACTCCGCCTAGGCAGCTCGACGTAAAGGTAATCTACTGCTTATTAGTGTCCTAGCAGGGATCGCTACTCTCGAAGAAAGCTTCTACCTTAAGAAGCTAGCGCTTTGCCTACTGTCAGTTCTCCTTTTTAAAGATTAGAGGTTTAGGAACAAGGTTGCTTAGGAGTCTCTATTTATCCTTATCGTGCCTTGTAGGGCCCTCGCCCCTTTATTGCGAGTAGCTAGAATACTCTAATACTGCCACCTTATTGTTAATAAAAGGGCTTAAGGCAGGATTCCTATACAGTATTTAAGTAGTACTTACACTACTATTGCTGGCTAGAGTTACGACTACTCTATACCTAATAGGTATGTCTTATGTTTCTCTAGGGCATATTGTATTGCTATTTACTAAAATTCGGATTAGAGGAGTTTTCTCCTTTAAGAGGTAGTCGAGACAGCATTGTATAAGTTTTATATACCTCTCTGCCTTAAGCAGACTAATCTCTGCCTCTAGGCGCCTCTCCTTGTCCTCTGTAGCTTGTGTATATACTGCAGTATCTTCGACCTCTATAGAGAGGCAAACGTCTATTAAGTTCGCCTCCTACGCGCTCCTTGCAGTGTGTCTGCTCTGTTCTAGGGTCGACATTAGTGCCTATAGGCCGCTACCCTTAGATAGACTTGTTAGAATAGTTATAGGATTAGATTGTAGCAGTGTATATAGCACCTAATACTAATAACTAGTATTGTATTCAAACTAACAAGTGTCCCTCTGCTATTCTTGCCTACACTCCTTTTGTATATATATAAGGGCAGCTTAAGCCGTCCTTGGCAGCAGGCCGTCCTTAGGTTCGCAGTTGCGCCTTTAGAGCAGCTCCGTGCCTCTGTAAGGGCCCTGCAATAGTAATTCCATAACACGCGCCTTCTCGCATTATCGTTGGAAACCTTCGTCTTGTCCTCGTTGTCGTCGTCGTTATTTATCTAATGCTGCTCTACTTAAAATCGCTTGGAGTCGTTGCCGAGCGCGCTACAGTAATCTCTATGTTAGTAACACAGCCGCCGCCTTAGAGTTGATAACATTGTCCAAGGCAGCGGTAGCAATAGACTAAATTGTAGTTATAAGAGAGCGTTACTAAGAGCACCGACAGTAGTCGCTATAACGAACTGAGTCCGCAGTGCTTTGGCGGCCTGTAACGGCTGCGATAGCGGCCTTCTATAAAGTTGCATAGCTTGGCCGCTGTCGGCTGTTACTAAGCGTAAAGCTCGCTTACTGTCGCTGTTGCTTCTACTAACAGAAAGTATATAGAAACAATTCTTCTAGTGTTCTTGAAACTCGTTCACTTCTTCTAAATCTATGTAGGTCTCGGCTTCTGCAGGTTCTGCTAGTAAAAGTCTTCTAGCAGTTCTATAGAACTCTGTAGGTTGTCGATCGGATACTATTTGTAGTCTTCTAGCTATCCTTTCTATAAGACTCTTGCTCTAATAGACCCCCTTAGCTTCTTTATATCTACTATATCCTTAACCTCCTACTCTTCTTCCTCTTCTATCTTAATTAGTAGTAGTTTCGTAAACCCCTGTCCTAGTAGACCGTAATTAGGGTCTAAACTCAACAGATCCGAATAGAAAACATCGTAGATCCGGAAAGATTTCGGCAGCTAGAGCTGATACGTTACGCGTAACTTCATCTTAACTGTAGTAAAAGAACCTATATAGTAGGGGTTATGCTTGGCGTTGCCTTTTAGCCTTAGGTTCTGTACGTTAAGCTATACCTTTTAACCTTCTTTAAATTCTTTTTATCGTTCTTTAAATTTTATTAGCTATCTCTTTTTATTAGCTTAAGTTACTATCTTCTTCTAAGCTACTTCTATCGCTGCTTTCGCTACCTAAACTGCTTGTTCTATCCGGCTTCTAAGAGCTTCCGCCTTAGCAGCGGCGACTCTCTTTGCCGAAGTAGCAGTAGAAAGTTCTGTAGAGTTAGTTCTGCTTAGTAGCTAGAAGCTTATTCGTAGAAGGTAACTACGTGTTATCTTAAACAGCGCTAGCAGTATAGATTTAGAGAGGGCTAAATTAGTACAGAATTTAGCTATCGGCAACATCTTTGTCTATTCTTCTTAATAGTGTCTGTAGAAGACCCTAAGATATTTCTCTATCTTATAGTTAACTACTTCTAATTAGCTGTCTGTCTAAGGGTATACTGTTGTACCAAGCTTTCTATAGATTCTACGAGCTTAGTTAATTGCTTTCTTTATATCTGCTGTAAATTAGGGACCCCTATCTGTAGTAATAGTGTCCGGCAGCCCGCAATGCTTCTATATATACTAAATTAGTTTTAGCACTTTCTCTTCTGTAGTAGTGCCTCTGTCGTCGGCTCGGCAGGGGATAAAGTAGCGTTTCTTGCTTAAATGATCTACTACATTAAGCTTAGCGTTATATCTATTAGATTCTAGTAAACTAGTTGAAAAATCTAACGCAATGTGCTACTACAGTTTCTGTTATAAAATCACTATTAGGGAGGTCTTGCATAGGCACAGAGTTGCTCTAAGAGCGCGACTGCAAACCTAAGGGTAGCCTGCTCCTAAGGACGGCTTAAGCTGCCCTTACGTATATATAAAAGAAGTGCAGGCAAGAATAGCAGAGGGACACTTGTTAGTTCAAATACGATACTAGTTATTAGTATTAGGTGCTATATACGCTGCTACAATCCAATCCTATAACTATTCTAACAAGTCCACCTAAGAGTAGCGGCCTATAGGCACTAATGTCGACCCTAGAACAAAGCAGACACACTGCAAGTGTTGCGGCGGCAGAAAGGGGTAGGACTGAGTAATAGGGTAGACCATTGGAATTTCGGCTCGGCCCTTCCGGACCGAGCCGGGCCTTGGCACACCACCCCTTAAGCCCTTACCCACCGCCGTATAGATTTCTTTCCTTCTTCAGTTCGAGATATAGTTATCAAAACAGCTGTATTAAATTATATCTGCGTGCTCGGATTATTATATCTCGAACTCACTTACTACACTAACTTCGCGCTGCGCGAAAGGGACCGTTGAACTATCCGGATACCCAAATAACGTATGCGCACACTTACACACCAAACCAAACACCAGTACCGTAAGACAGCTATAGAGAGCTTCTTAACGGTAGAAGGCGGCGTTATAGGCCGCAGCAGAAGCAGGAGAGAAAAGACTAACAGAGCGAGTAGGCGCTCCAGCGTTATTAATAATAATATCATTTCTAGAGGGTTTACATCGGAAGAAACTGCAGAGATTAAGGAACGAATAACCGAATATAAGAAGATCTACGACAGCACGCTCGAGGAACTTAAAGACTATGTAAACGAGAATGGAATAGGGAAGGTCTACGACGGCATAGACCTTATTAAGACGCTGTTTTACAGAACCCTAGAAGAGAATAGGCAAGTAAGAGAGGAAACTAAAGCCGTAAGGGCCGAGAGGGAATCGGCAGAGACTATTATCGATGTGCTAGAAAACTAAGCGGCGAATCGACTAGCGTAACTAAAGGCGATAAAGACTTAGTTAGCTGAGATAGAAGCAGCGATGTCGTCGGCGCCGCCACTACATCGAGAGGAACAAGCAGAGACCGCTTTATCGGCGGCCTACAGTTAAGGTAGCACCTCGATAACGTTACTACCTGACCTACCGGCGTTTAGAGGCGGAGACCCCAAAGACAAGGAGGCATTCAAAAAAAGATAAAGAACAAGATAGACTGCGATTACGCCGGAAACAGCAAAGAAGACAGGTTAGCCTACCTGGAATCGCGACTAGAAGGCGAAACGTTCTTATTAGTAGCGGAACTAGAAGAGCTAACTGCCGAAGAAGCGATTAAAGCGCTAGATTAACGCTTCGGAGACCCCTTCCGAAAGAAGACAGTCTGTAAACACCTAGACAAGATCAATTAGAACCGGCTAACATTTAAGGAATTCTACGGACTGTTCCAAAAATATGCTATTAGAGCCAGAGTGTCAGAAGATAAGCAGCTCTACCTACTAAGGCAGAAGCTGAACCCTGAACTGGCCGGAGCCATAGCTTTGGTAGAAGACGAAGACCTTAAGAGCTTCGTGCACTAAGCGAGGATTACTGCTAGAAACCTAAGCGCCTACGCGAAATCGGCATCGCGCGAACCGATTTAGAAACAGTCGGCGCTAACAACACGACCCCCTGCACCTTTCCGAAGAGCCCCTTAGCAGCTATCTTATTCGCCGCGTTCGTCCTTCGTCCCTACCTGCTACGCGTACGGAAAGCCTAGCTACATCGCTACGAGATGCCAAGTAACGGATTAACAGAAGCAGGAATATCGTGTCGGAAAGCCGCAGCCGCCAAGAAAGACTATCTAAGCCATTAAGCCGGCTCCGAACGACACTAACAGTATAGATAGTAAAGTGCTACTAAGGATTTTGGGAAAAGACCAGCTAGACGGATAGGCCCTATATCCAGCACAGACAATAGGGCACCAACGAGATCCGCGCTACCGGAAGAAGGAAGTATTAACAGTTGTAGCGATCCGCTCTTAGCGGCAGTGGAAGTGAATGATCCGGGCACGCAGATATGATTCAATACGGCCTTTTTGATAACTATATCTCGAACTGAGGAGGGAAAGGAATCTATGTAGTGGTAGTAGTGGGCCTTGATGGGTGGTGGTGTGCCAAGGCCCGGCTGGGTCCGTTCCGGAACCTAAATCCCGGAAGGGGCCGAGCCGAAATCCAGGGTCCACCCTATTAACCTGTCCTACCTCTTTCCACCGCCGCAACACTACCCCCCTCCCTCACTAGCGGTCGCCCTCGACCGCTTAGTCATTCTATCTATCCGAAAATCTCCAGTTTTTTTTTTTTTATCTCCTTTCCAAAACCCCTTCCAACGCCGACGTCGCCTCTTCTATCTTCTATCTCAACCGGCGTTCTTTTCGTCGCTTCTTCCATTTCTTACATTATCGGCATCTGAAGTCCTTTACTTGGCGTTTATGTGATCGACGCCGTCTGATCCGTGCTATCTGATCTGAGCCTTGGGTTATCTGAGCTGCGGCATCGCTGGTCTGTGCGTTGCCTCGGAGGTCTATATAGGTCTTTCCGTAGCGCCGTTTTCTTCTTCTTTTTCTCTTCTACCAAAGCCTTCACCTACTACAGGGTCGGCGGCGCTGGCACGCCACGGCGTCGGCGAGCTGCCTGCCGATCCGGTGGTAGGTAGTGGCCGAGTCGAAGGCCTCCCCGAAGGCGACCGTTACGATCGTCTTTATCGGCACCGCGCCGGTGGAGGGAACGCGACTTTCTTCTTTTTCTTCCGTCTCTTTCGGAGGTCGTTAGTTTCGGAGCTATCCGGGTTTCGGCTTTTCCGGGTTCCGCACATAGAACTCTCTTAGCAGCTCTGCCGAATTCCGGAGGTTCTCGATCGGATACTATTTATAGTCTTCCGGCCACCCCTTCTACGAGATCTTTGCTTTAATAGACCCCCTTATCTTCTTTACGTCCATTATATCTTCTACCTCCTATTCTTCTTCTTCACCGTCTATCTCGACCGGCGGGGGTTCGGCAAACCCCTGCTCCGGCAGACCGTTCTTAGGGTCCAGGCTCAGCAGATCTAAGTGGAAAACGTCGTAGATCTGGAACTCCTTTGGCAGCTGGAGCCGATAAGTCACCGGCGACCTCTTTTCCACTATTATAAACGGACCTACGTAGCGCGGATTGAGCTTGGCGTTGCCTTTTAGCCTCAGGCTCCGCGTGTTGAGCTATACCTTTTGGCCTTCCTTGAATTCCGTCAGTAACCGCTTCTTATTAGCTCGAGTCACTATCTCCTTCTAAGCTAATTCTATCGCGTCTTTCGCTACTTTGATAGCTTCTTCTATCTGAGATCGTAGCGCTTCTGCCGCCGCGGCGGCGACTCTCTTTGACGACGTAGTAGTGGTAGAAAGCTCCGGCGAGCCGGCGTCGCTTGGTGGCTGAAAGCTTATCCTTGGAAGATAGCCGTGCGTTATCTCGAACGGCGCCAGCGAGGTGGCTTTAGACAGTGCTAAGTTGGCGCAGAACTCGGCTATCGGCAACACCTTGACCTATTCTTCCTAGTAATGGCCGCAGAAGGTTCGTAGATATCGCTCTATCTCTCGGTTAGCTACTTCAGACTGACTGTCAGTCTGCGGGTAAGCGGCTGTGCTGAGCTTTCCACGAATTCCGAGAGCTTGGTTGATGGCTTTCTATACGTCGGCGGTAAATTAAGGACCCCTATCCGTAGTAATAGTGTCCGGCAGGCTATAGTGCTTCTATACGTGTTAAATCAACATCTGTGCTGTTTCTTCCGCAGTAGTTCCTTTATCCTTAGCTCGGCAGGGGATGAAATAGCGCTCTTTGCTTAGTCGATCCACTACGTTCAGCGTAGCGTTATATCTATCTGAGTCCGGCAGGCCAGTTACGAAATCTATCGTAATGTGTTGCTACAGTTTCTCAGGGATCGGAAGCGGTTTTAGCAGACCCGCCGGAAGACCGTAACGTGGCTTCGCAGCTCGGCACACGTAGCAATTGGCAGTAAATCGGTAGATCCGTTCGTAGATCCGCGGAAACTAGTAGATCGTCCTTACGGCTTCCATCGTCTTCTTTAAGCCAGCGTAACCAACGTCCTTCGAGCTATGGACCAGCTAGATAACCTCTGTAATTAGTTCTTCCAGAACTATCAGCTTCCCCGAGCCTGTTCTGCCGAGCTTCTGCCGCTTATTGAGCCGTTCCACCCTCTCGTAGAGCGTCTCTTCTTCGATCGGCGGCTCTATCGGTTCCGGTTCGATCTGCAGTTCCGCCGCGCAGATCCCCGCTTCCTTTAACACCTCGGCGTCTACTATCCGCTCGGTCAGCACCTTCTGGAACATGTTCGGATCTTCTTTCGCGCAGCTGGTCTTTCCTTCTCTTCTCGTTAGCGCGTTAGCCTTTCCGTTTTAAGCTCCTGGTCGATAGGTAATCTTAAAGTCGAACCTGGATAAATAGGCGGCCCACTGTGCTTAACGTCGTAAGAGCTTCTGCGTCTTTATAAAGTAGGTCAGCGACTGGTGGTCCGTAAGGACCTGAACCGTGCTCTTTCCAGCTATAAGCTCCGGTTTCCACTCCTCGAAAGCCTGAATAATCGCTAGCAGCTCCTTATCGTAGATAGCGTAGTTCCGCTTAGCCTCCGTTATAGACTTGCTAAAGAAAGCTACTAGATAGAGGGTTTCGTCGTCGCTATATTGAGAAAGGACCCCTGCTGTTATAGTATCGGAAGCGTCCGTTTCTACGTAGATCGTTTTTTCCGGTCGGAAGTGCGCCAGAACCGGCGCCGAAGCCACTGCTTCTTTCAGCCGTACGAAAGCTTCCGTGTACTTCTTATTCTATAGGCCGGCGGCCTCTTTCTTCAACGCCTCGTTTAGGGGTCTCGCTATCTTGCTAAAGTCTTTGATAAACCGTCGGTAGTAGCTGCAGAATCCGAGAAACGCTCTGATCTGCGTAGTGTTTCCGGATTTCGGTTGCTTCTATTCCGCTACTGCGGCGACCTTTAAGGGGTCTATCCGGATACTATCTCTTCCGACAATAAGGCTGAGATATTTGACTTCGGTCTGATAGAACTCGCTCTTCTTCGTGTCCGCGTTCAATCCGACCTCGCGGAGCCTGGTTAGCACCTTCTTGATGTAGTCCGTGTGCTGTTCTCTCATCCTATCGGTGTAAATAAGGATGTCGTCTAAGTAGACGGACATGAACCGTTCCAGCATGTCTATAAAGGTGTAGTTTATAAAGCGTTGCCACACCGCCGGCGCGTTAGTAAGTCCGAATGGCATTACCAGCCACTTAAAATTGCCTATACGCGTAGCGAACGTCGTAAGATCTTCCGTCTGCCCTTCTTCGTTCCTTAGTCGGTGGAACGCTTGTCGAATGTCCAGTTTGCTAAACTATTTAGCTTTAGCTACTCGTTGTATAGTCTCGTCGATCAGCGGCAGCGGGTATACGTCTCTCTTAGTGACCTCGTTGAGGCCTCGATAGTCTACGCAGAGTCGCAGACTACCCCCTAGTTTCCTTACGAAAAGAATCGGTAACGCGTATTCGGCAGAACTCGGCGTAATAAACTTCTTTGCTAGGTTTTCGCGAACAAACACCTCTACCTAGTCCAGTTCCGCCGGCGACAGTCGTCTTAGGGGCTCGGTTCTCGGCAGCGCGGCTCCTTCCTTTAGTCAGATCTTGTTGTTATATTCCGGTCGATAGAGCGGCAGGAGGTTGGAGTCGGCTTTTAAGAACACGTTAGCGTAACCGTAGAGCTCGTTTGGCAGCACCTCCAGTAGATCTACTTCTTCTTCCGCTATTATCTTCTGGTAGTCTTTGATGTCTTTTATTAAGATAGCGTAAATCTCGTTGTCCGGCGACTTCGCGAGGGTCGTTATAGCTTCTGAACTCATTATTTTGACGGTGACCAGGGGTCCGGAACGATCGGACGGAGCCTCTTTCGCAGACTCCGTAGCTTTTGGCTCAGCAGCGGCGGCGACCTTTCCGATAGTCCCTGCTCCGCTACCCGGGGTTTTGAATCTGATCGTTCCTTTATCTACGTCGATAATAGCTTTCTGGTTCTTTATCTATTTCTGCCCTATAATAATGTCAAACCTTCTGATATCTATAATTCGGAACGTCGCTTCTGTAGTGCGACCTGCTAGGGTAGTCTTTAGCGGCACGTAGTGCGTGACGCTTTCCGTTTCTTGTCCGTTGTATGCCGAAATCTTCGTTAGCGACGCTAATTCCACCGGATAGCTATATCCCTTCGTCAGTTTCTGAACTAGTCGGTAGTGGATCGCCGCGCCAATAAGAGCTCCGGTGTCGATAAGAGCTTTCAGCTGGAGGGTTTGGCGCGACTTCTCGACAGGGTAGATCGTAATAGGAAGGATAATAGCCGTTTCTGTATTTACTTCTACAGCTGCCGAGAGCGGATCGCTGCAGCTGTTGATGCTTTCTTTTCGTGCCGATTCGCTCCGGTGCAGTGCCCTATTGTCAGTGCTGGATAGGGGGCCTATCCGTCTAGCTGGTCTTTTCCTATAATCCTTAACTGCACCCTACTGTCCACACTGTCAGTATCGTTCGGAGCCGGCTCCATAGCTTGTATAGTCTTTCTCGGCGGCTGCGGCTGCGGCTGCTTTACAGCGCGATACTCCTGCTTCTGCTGGGCCGTTGCTTGGCATTTCGTAGCGATGTGGCCTGGCTTTCCGCATGCGTAGCACGTAGGGGCGA
Organism: Pseudocercospora ulei; assembly: GCA_016165855.1. Taxonomy (NCBI): domain Eukaryota; kingdom Fungi; phylum Ascomycota; class Dothideomycetes; order Mycosphaerellales; family Mycosphaerellaceae; genus Pseudocercospora; species Pseudocercospora ulei. The sequence continues at coordinate 440,854 of JACWNB010000010.1, forward strand.
ACGACGGTCGCGGCGCGTAGTGCAGCTGGGGGCTGCGTCGGAAGGGTGCGGGGGCTCTGGTTGTCTGCATTAACGACGGTGTCTTCTAAGTAGGTTCTCGCGTCGTCGATTTTCCGTATGCGTTCAGATTTCTTGCTGTTACTCTCGCCTGGTGCACGAAGCTCTGAAGGTCTTCGTCTTCTACCGACGCTATAGCCGCAGCGAGCTTAGGGCTCAGTTTCTGTCTTAGTAAGTGTAGCTGCTTATCCTTAGCTACTCTCGCTCTAATAGCATATTTTCTGAACAATCCGTAGAGCTCCTCGAACGTCTGCCGGTTCTGGTTGATCTTATCCAGCTGCTTACGGGCTGTCTTCTTTCGGAATAGGTCTCCGAAGCGTTGATCCAGCGCTTTGATCGCTTCCTTAGCGGTTACCTCCTCTAGGTCCGCCACTAGCGAAAAAGCTTCACCTTCTAATCGCGATTCTAAGTACGCCAATCTATCCTCTTCGCTGCTCGATGCGTAATCGCGGCTTATCTTATTCTTGATCTTCTTCTTGAACGCCTCCTACGCTTTAGGGTCTCCGCTACCGAAAACTGGTGGGTCCGGCAGTAGCGTCATCGTAGTGCTACCCTAACTATAGGCCGCCGGTAAGGCGGTCTCCGTGTGGGTTTCTCGCCGCGGTGGCGGCGGCGACTTCGCTGCTTCTATATCAGCCAGTTAACCTTTCAGCGCCTTCAGCTACGCTAGTCGATTCGACGCTTGGTTTTCTAACACGTCGATAATAGTCTCTGCCGATTCCTTCTCGGCTCTTACCGCTTTAATTTCTTCTCTTAGTTGTCTGTTCTCTTCTAGCGTCCTGTAGAACAGCATCTCGATAAGGTCTATACCGTCGTAGACCTTCCCTATTCCATTCTCGTTTACATAGTCCTTAAGTTCCTCGATCGTACAGTCGTAGATCTTCCTATATTCGCTTATTCGTTCCTAAATCTCTGCAGTCTCTTCCGCCGTAAAACCGCTGATAATAATCTTATTATCAATAACACTGGAGCGCCTACTCGCTCTGTTAGTCTTTCTCTTTCCGCGGCGGCCTGTTACGCCGCTCTCTACCGCTAAGAAGCCTTCCATCTTCTTACGGTGCCTTTGGGGGTTGTTGTTGATGTTGGTGTTGGTGCACGTGCGTTATTCGGGTTTCCGGATAGTTCGACGGGCCCTTTCGCGCAGCGCGGGGTTTGTGTAGAGAGTGAGTTCGAGATATAATGATCCGGGCACGCAGATATGATTCAATACGGCCTTTTTGATAACTATATCTCGAACTGAGGAGGGAAAGGAATCTATATAGTAGTGGTGGTGGGCCTTGATAGGTGGTGGTGTGCCAAGGCCCGGCTCGGTCCGTTCCGGAACCTAAATCCCGGAAGGGGCCGAGCCAAAATCCAGGGTCCACCCCATTAACCTGTCCCACCTCTTTCCACCGCCGCAACAGTGAATACAGAGACCGCTATTATCCTTTAGAGTACTGTCTACCCCCTTAATGGATTAGACCGCCTACTTTAGCTAAGAGCGTTGATCGACATAGGAGCTCTTATCGGCGCGGCGATCCACTATCGACTGGTTTAGAAACTGATAAAAGGATATAGTTATCCAGTGGAACTAGCATCGCCGACGCGAATTTTGGGATACAACGGACAAGAAACTGAGAGTGTTACGCATTATATGCTATTAAAGACTACCTTAGCAGGTAGCACTACAGAAGCGACATTCCGAATTATAGATATTGGAAGGTTTGACATTATTATAGGGCAGAAATAGATAAAGAACCAGAAAGCCGTTATTAACGTAGGTAAAGGCACGCTTAGGTTCAAAACCCAGCAGAGCGGAGTCACTGCCGAATCGGTTACTGTCGTCGCTGCGAAACTAAGCGCTACGACCACTAGAGCGATTCCGATCGATCGGCCCGACCCTCCGGACACGATCTGAATGCTAAGCTCGGAAGCTTTAACGACCCTCGCGAGGTCGCTAGACAGTAAGGTCTATGCTATCTCGATAAAAGACATTAAAGATTACTAGAAGATAATAGCGGAAGAAGAATTAAATCCGTTAGAGGTGCTACCGAAAGAGCTCTATAGCTACGCAGATGTGTTTATAAAAGCTGACTCCAACCTCCTGCCGCTCTATCGACCGGAATACGACAATAAGATCCGATTAAAAGAAGGAGCTACGCTGCTAAGAACCGAGCCCTTAAGAAGACTATCGCTAGCCGAGCTGGACTAGGTAGAAGTGTTTGTTCGAGAGAATCTGGTGAAGAAGTTCATTACGCCAAGCTTAGCCGAATATGCGTTACCGATTCTTTTCGTACGGAAACCTAGAGGTAGTCTCCGACTGTGCATAGATTACCAAGGCCTTAATAAGGTTACTAAGAGAGATATGTATCCACTGCCGCCAATCGATGAGACTATACAACGAGTAGCTAAAGCTAAGTAGTTCAGCAAGCTAGATATTCGCTAAGCGTTTTACCGACTAAGGAACGAGAAGGGACAAACGGAAGACCTTACGACATTCGCTACGCGTATAGGCAATTTCAAGTAGTTGGTAATGCCTTTCGGACTTACTAACGCGCCGGCAGTGTAGCAGCGTTTTATAAACTACACTTTTCTAGATATGCAAGAACGGTTCGTGTCTCTTTACTTAGACGATATTCTTATCGATACTAATAGAACGAGAGAGCAGTATACGGACTATATTAAGAAGGTGCTAACTAGGCTCTGCAAGGTCGGATTAAACACGGACACGAAGAAGAGCGAGTTCTATTAGACCGAAGTCAAATATCTCGGCCTTATCGTTAGAAGAGAAGGAATTCGGATAGACCCTTTAAAGGTCGCCGCTGTAGCGGAATAGAAGCAGCCGAAATCCGGAGACACTACCTAAATCCTGTTACGTATGCCGAGCCGCGAAGCTACGTTACGGCCTTCCGGCCGGCCTGTTGAAGCTACTTCCGATCCCTAAGAAACTATAGCAGCACATTGCGATAGATTTCGTAACCGGCTTGCCGGATTCCAGTAGATATAATGCTACGCTTAACGTAGTAGATTAACTAAGCAAAGGACGCTACTTTATCCCCTGCCGAGCTAAGGAGTAAGGAACTACTACGGAAGAGACGGCGAGAATGCTAATCGAGCACGTATAGAAGCACTATAGCCTGCCGGACACTGTTACTACGGATAGGGGTCCTCAATTTACGGCTAATGTATAGAGGGCTATTAACCAAGCTCTCGGAATTCGTAGAAAGCTCAGCACAGCCGCTTACCCTCAAACCGACAGTTAGTCCGAAGTAGCTAACTGCGAGATAGAAAAATATCTACGAATCTTCTGTAGCTACTATTAAGGAGAGTAGGTAAAGATGTTGCCGATAGCCGAATTCTGCGCCAATTTAGCACGATTAGAAGCCACCTCGCTGGCGCCGTTCGAGATAATCTATAGTTATCTTCCGAGAATAAGCTTCCAACCGCTGGACAAACCCAGCCCTTCGGAACCTTCTACTACCACTTTGTCAAAGAGGGTTGCCACCGCCGCGGCAGAAGCTCTCCAATCTTAGATAAAAAAAGCGATTAAGGTAGCGAAGGAGGCGATAGAATCGGCTTAGAAGAAGATAGTAACTCGAACTAATAAGAAGCGGTCGCTAATAGAATTCGAAGGAAGTTAAAAGGTATAGCTTAACACGCGGAACCTAAGGCTAAAAGGCAATGCCAAGCTTAACCCCCGCTACGTAGGTCTGTTTAAGATAGTAGAAAAGAGGTCGCCGGTAACTTATCGGCTCCAGCTACCGAAATCGTTCCGGATCTACAATGTCTTCTATTCGGATCTGCTGAGTTTAGACCCCGATAACAGTCTTCCAGAACAGGGGTTCACCGAATCCCCACTAATCAAAACAGACGGTAAAGAAGAAGAGTAGGAGGTAGAAGATGTAGTAGATATAAGAAAGATAAGAGGATCCGTCGAAGCAAGGATCTCGTAGAAGGGATAGCTAGAAGACTACGAATAGTATTCGATCGAGAATCTCCGGAATTTGGTAGAGCTGCTAAAGGAGTTCTATATGCGGAATCTGGAAAAGCCAAAGCCTAAGTGGCTCCGAAGCTGATAGCTCCGAAAAAAGAAGATAGATCGCGTCCGCTCTATCAGTGCAGAAGCCGATAGAAACGATCGTAACAGTGCGCTTGCTTGGGGTCTTCCGCCCCACTACTACTGCCGACTGGTGAACCCGGTCCGATAATAGCTATAAGGCCGAAGACTACTACCGCTTTGACGCGACGTTCGCCGACGCCGCCGGCTTTGCAGTAGCGCTTAAGACTATAGTAGAGAAGAAAAAGAAGAAGAGATAGCAAGCTGCGGATAGATCTATATAGACCTCTATAGCGGTGCACAGGCCAGCCTCGCCGCAGCTTAGACGGCTGCCAGCTTAGATCAGATAGCTCTTCTGATCAGATAGAAGCCGAAGTGAGAGACGTCAGATAGCGACAATGTAAGAAGAAAGAAGATAAAGAAAGTGGATAGTTTCAAAATAGAAGAAAGCGAAGAGGTAACGTCGGAATCAAAAAAAAGGGGGAGGACAGATAAGTAAGCGGTCGAGGGCGACTGCTAGTAAGGGAGGGGGGTGGTGTTGCGGCGGCAGAAAGGGGTAGGACTAAGTAATAGGGTGGACCCTTGGAATTTCGGCTCGGCCCTTCTATACCGAGCCGGGCCTTAGCATACTACCCCTAAAGCCCTTACCCACCGCTGTATAGATTCCTTTCCTTCTTCAGTTCTATAGAGATATAGTTATCAAAACAGCTGTATTGAATCATATCTGCGTGCTCGGATTAGCAAAGAGCGCGCAGGAGGCGAACTTAATAGACGTTTGCCTCTCTATAGAGGTCGAGGATACTGCAGTATATACACAAGCTACAAAGGACAAGGAGAGGCGCCTAGAGGCAGAGATTAGTCTGCTTAAGGCAGAGAGGTATATAAAACTTATACAATGCTGTCTCGACTACCTCTTAAAGGAGAAAACTCCTCTAATCCGAATTTTAGTAAATAGCAATACAATATGCCCTAGAGAAACCTAAGACATACCTATTAGGTATAGAGTAGTCGTAACTCTAGCGAGCAATAGTAGTGTAAGTACTACTTAAATACTGTATAGGAGTCCTGCCTTAAGCTCCTTTGTCGACAATAAGGAGGCAGCGTTAGAGTATACTAGCAACTTGCAGCGAAGGTGCGAAGGCCCTATAAAGGACGATAGGGGTAAAAAGAGGCTCGTAAGCAACCTTATTACTAAACCTCCGATTTTTAAAAAGAGGAACTAACAATAAGCGAAGTGCTTGCTTTTTAAAGTAAAATCTTTCTTCTAAAGCAGCAAAACTTGCTAGAATACCGACAAGTAGCAGATTACCTTTGCGTTAAGCTACCTAGGCAGAATCTCGAAGAACTGCCAGTACAAGTGCAAGGGGTCTAATACACCTCCTATTACTTTATAGAGGAACTTTAAGGACTTCCTACTCGACTCTTATAGAGATTAAAAACTAGGACTAGACAGACCTCGTTAGAGCCTAGATAGAGGCAAAACAACGACTCTACTAGTTAGTAGAGAGCTTTGTCGACTACCTAGACTTTTTAGAAGACTAACTCTAGCAACTGTCTAAGGAGTAGCGCCTATAGGCCCTTTTATAGAAGCGAAAGCCGAGTGTACGGACTACTATCGAGAAGTGCTATACGTTCCTAGCTACTAGAGCTAAGCTTATCGCTCTAGCGACTCGGATTAAGCGCCTTAATCTCGTAAGAAAGGCGCGCGCTAGACGTCTCTAGAAAGGCGGCCTACTAGGGATAGGCTACCCTAGGTAGTCCAGTATAGCCCTACCTAGGCAAATCAAAGGCCGGACATACAGCGCCCTAGCAGGCCGTCCCGTTAGCGGCTACTTCGAATCTAACGACTGGGGGTAGGCCTCTAGGTTCTAGAAGTAGCCCTTTCTAGACTAGCCTATAAGATGCTATAACTGCAACTAATATAGCTACCTTAGCTAACACTGCAACGTCCCTAGAGGCGCTAGCAGCAGCAGTACCGTCTACGGCCTTTATAGCCTTATGTTAGGGGACGCCGTCCTGCGCCCTGCCAGGCCTAGAGCCTAAGCCGACCGGCCGTCGTCCTAAAGATTACGACTTAGCGGCGCTAGCATAACTCGGCCCGTACAGGATACGACCTAGCCTAGCCCGTACAAGATACGACCTATCCTGGCCTGTACGAGATACGACCCATCCTAGCCTAAGGCATAACCTAGGCTAGGCCGGGATAGCACCCCTTTCTCTTTATCTCTGTACTATAGATGCTAGCTAGCTTCGTAGGTACAAATTGTACAGTAGTGGACGACGAAGGAACTGCTAATTAGTTCCTTTATATACATACCCGGCTTTAAGTTTCTAAACCAAGATTCTTAAACCCTTAACATTAGGAACTGATCTTACTATTGGTAACTGCAGTAATACAATAAACGACTTTGTCTAGATAGAGACGACAGACATGCAGGACCAGATCCGGTGAATGTATATAGAGCTAATAGCTCGTACAAACTAGCTCGAACAACAACTAGGCCTCTAGGCCTCGACGATTTCCTAACAGGAACGAGAGCTCTAACAGCTTAGGGCACCCGATCGCGATCCGACCCCTATAACGACGACGACGAACACGACAGCCGAAGCGGCTTACAAAAGCAAGCTCCCTAATGTTACTACCTACAACAGCGAGTTACCGTCTGAGTACCTCTCCTAGGCAGCCTAGATACGCTCTAAGCTCTTAGTCGACTTAGCAGTGTACCCGGCCGAGCTCGACAAGGTAGTGTACCTCTTTAGGCGACTAAAAGGCAAAGCGGCAGCACGATTCTTGCCGTACTACGAAACTGCTATTGCTAGGCCGGCAGAGGCAATAACAACGACTTTCTAGGCAGCTCTCGACAGGAGCTACAAGGACCCAGACTGCGAGAGCTAAGCCCTTGTATGCCTTAACACTATAAAGCAGAGCCGCAAGTATATACGAGAATTTCGTACAGAATACGACTAAACCCTAGCTAAGGTAGGAGACCTTCTCTAGGAAGATAGGGTAAAGATTGCTACCCTAGAGGTTAGCCTCTCTAAGGAGATTATAACGGGCCTAGTAGGCGTTATCCGGCCGGCCTCGTACGAGGCATTCTATAATCTCCTATAGATAATCAACGACTAGCAGTGCAGGCTCAGACAAATAGGCTGCGCCTACTAACTATGCTAATCCAACTACCAGCAGCAGGATGCTATAGATTAGGAACCAACGACGACGAGAGTAGCTGCAGTAGTTACTGTACGACTAAGGACTAGCGCTAAGAGGGCGCAGTAGGTAGACGCAGCTACTATTAATAGAAGAAAGGCGGAAGGGAGCTGTTACTAGTACAGACAGGCGGGACAAGCTGTACAGGATTGCAGACTCTTGCTAGCCGAGAGGCTGGCATCGAGGGCTTCTACTACAAGGGTAGCAACAGCAGCAGTAGGGGCCTAAGGGATCCCCTCGGACGACGACAAATCGGGAAAAAAGTAGTCTATAAGCGAAGGCTCGGCTAGAGGCAGAGACGAGATAGGCTACTGTATTAATACACTACTTAGCTATCTTTTAAGAGCACTTGAATAACGACTACGCCGTTTATTGTACGACCTAAATTAAACAAATCCGCCTACGTACGAACCCTAATTGACACTAGATGTTTGGTATACAGAGTTATTAGCGAAAGCCTCGTACGAAAACACTATATCGAGACTACCCCTACTGTACCTGTACGCATGCTAGGCATTACTAGGCGAGGATGGGACATTACCTATATAGTAAGGGTAACAATCGAGCTGCAAGGGCACTACGAGCAAGACTTATACCTCTACGTCGTACGAGACAAATTAGGGTACGACCTAATATTAGGGAAACTATAGATAGAGCGCTAGCAGGGTAAGCTCGACGTCGGACGAGGACGTCTGTACCTGGCAGCAACAAGGCAGAGCGTCCGAGACTAAGGGCAAGCTCTACTAGGCGGCAGCCTCTATGCTAAGGTCAACGCTGCAACCTTAGACATCGAGAAGGCACTAGCACCTAAGAAATTTACGGACCCCTATACGAAACTTCTACTAGAGTACTTAGAATACCTCGACCTTTTCGAGCCGAAATTAGCTTCAAAATTGCCCCTACTCTAAGGAGAAGGAATCGATTACGAGATTAAGCTCGAACTACGCCTAGACAAAAGTCTGCCTAAGGTACTGTACGGCCTACTATACGGTATATCCTCTCGGGAACTCCTAGTACTATGCAAGACATTAGACGACCTACTCTCTAAGGGCTTTATCTACGTAAGTACAGCCTTAGCTAGAGCCCTAGTGTTATTCGTTTAGAAGGAATAGCTAGCTAGGTTACGATTCTACGTAGACTATAGAGGCATTAACGCAGTTACTAAGAAGGATCGTTACTCCCTACCCCTTATTAAGGAGACCCTCGGACAGATCAGCAAGGCAAAGTAGTTTACTAAGCTTAATATTGTTTTAGCCTTCTATAGGATAAGGATTAAGGAAGGATATAAATAGATAACCGCTTTCTATACAACGTACAGCCTTTTTAAGTAGCTTGTTACCCCCTTCGGCCTTACGAACGCGCTAACAACCTTCTAGAGGTACATTAACAGGTCCCTATAGGGACTTCTAGACGATATCTACGCTGTATACCTCGACAACATCCTAGTATTTACGGACGGCCCCTGTAAGGACTATATACGAGACAGTAAGAAGGTGCTAGACTGTCTATAATAGGCTAGACTATACCTCGACATTTACAAATGCGAATTTAGTGTATAACGTATAAAATACCTAGGGTTTATTATTAAGGCAGGGAAGGGCATTAGCATAGACAGGAAGAAAATTAATAGTAATAAGCAATAGAAGCCCTCTACGAGTGTCAAGGGCGTACGAGAATTCCTTAAGTTTGTTAAATTCTACTACTAATTTATACAGAACTACTTAGAGATAGTCCGCTCCCTAGTTAAGCTAAGACATAAGGATAGGCAATTTGCGTAGACGGATAAATACGATAGAAGCTTTAACAAGCTAAAGGATTTCTTTACTACAGGTCCAACGCTTGCCGCCTTCGATCCGGAACGTACGACGATACTGGAAACCGACTCCTTAGGATACTGTAAAGAGGGTATCCTCTTATAGGTAGGCCCGGACGGCCTCCTATACCTATATACGTACTTCCCTAAGAAGAACACCCTAGCCGAATGCAACTACCCTATCTACGACAAGGAATTGCTAGCAGTCGTACAGTGCTAAAAGGCTTAGGACAGCGAACTCTGTTCGGTCCCTGAATTCCTTGCCCTGACGGACTACAAGAATCTCGAGTACTTTACGCAGCCCCGAAAGCTCTCTAGGAGACACGTACAAAAGGCGATATATCTAAGCCGCCTTTATATAAAACTCTAATACTGTAAGGGCAAGGACAAAAGTGGGGCCGGCGCGCTATCTAGACAAGACTAAGACATGCTAGCGGCGTACGACGACGAGCAACTAAAATTACAGATATTTTAAATGTTTAAAGAGAACCTAGGAGAAGACGGGGTCTGCCTAGCAGCGATATATATATTAGGATCCTAGCAGCAAGCTTAGGAGAAGGCAGTAGAAAAGGACGACGCCTACTAAAAAGCCTATATAGCGATCTAGGAAGGACAGTGGCAGCTCCCTACAGAGCTTAATCTTAAGGTCTTAGCAGTAGAGTGCACAGTAGACGAAGAGAACAACCTAAGGTTTAGGAACCGGACTTAGGTCCTTATATACAACAAGCACTACACGAGCTTAATACAACAGGCGTACGACTCGATAGCAACCAGACATCCAGGGCGCGAGGACACGTACAGCATTATTGCTAGGGACTACTACTAGCTAGCAATAGCAAAGGATATCTGTAGGTTCGTACGATACTGCAATGTCTACAAACGGACGAAGTCCTAGCGAGAGCTAAAGTACGGCCTATTAAAACCCCTACTGATACCGGACCGGCCGTAGCAGGATTTAATAGTAGACTTCATTATAGACCTCCTAGAGAGCGATAGACAACGGAATATTATAGTAGTTATAGACAAGCTAATAAGGGGGGTAATACTAGATGGGATAAGCTCTACTACGGCCGAGGACACTGCTTAGGCCTTCGTACAGACTACATTGAGCAAGCACGGATTCCCTAGGTCAATTGTATCTAACTATAGTACACAGTTTACAAGCCAACTCTAGGCGAGGATCTGCTAATTGCTAAACGTAGAACGTCGCCTATAAACTACTTAGTACCTATAGACGGCCAGTGCGACGGAGAGGGTTAACTTAACGCTAGAAGTGTACCTCTAGGCGTACGTTAACTACGACCAGTCCAATTAGAACCGCCTCCTTACTATAGTAGAACTAGCTATAAACAGCTGTATAGCAGACGCTACAAGGCTGTCCCCCTTCTTTATAGCTTACAGATACAACTACTCCCCGCTCCTAGTGACGCTAAGCAGCGCCGCCCTACGCCCTATACGTTCCCTAATCTAGCAAGGGGAAGCTATAGTACAGAAGATTACGAATGCCTACCAATAGACGAAAGCGAGCCTTGCGATAGCCTAACAGAATGTAGAAGAGCAGGCCAACAAGGGACGATAGGCTGCACTAAGGTATAAGGCAGGTAATAAGGTATAGTTAAACTAGCGCAACATCTGTATAGACTAACTAAGCAAGAAACTAGACTAGAAGAACCGGAAGTTTACAGTAATCTAACTAGTAGGGACCTACGCAGTACGACTTAACACTCCTCTAGGGATCTATCCAGTTTTCTATATAGACCTCGTATAGCTAGTATATACCGGTCCCCTCCTACATTCGACAACGGACGACGTACACCTCCTAGCGATTATCTCTAAAGGCTAGTGTTGCGGCGGCAGAAAGGGATAGGGCTAAGTAATAGGGTAGACCCTCGGAATTTCGGCTCGGCCCTTCCGGACCGAGCCGGGCCTTGGCAAGCCACCCCTAAAGCTCTTACCCACTACTACATAGATCCCTTTCCCTCCTCAGTTCGAGATATAGTTATTAAAAAGGCCGTATTGAATCATATCTGCGTGCCCGGATTATTATATCTCGAACTCACTTACTACACTAACTCCGCACTGCGCAAAAGGGACTGTTGAACAATCCGGACACCCGAATAACGCACGCGCACCAACACACTAAACCAAACCAAACACCAGCACTGTAAGAAAGCTATAGAGAGCTTCTTAACGGTAGAGGGCGGCGTTACAGGCCGCAGCGGAAAGAGAAAGACTAACAGACTAACGGATAGGCGTACTAGCATCCTCGACAATAGAACGGCCACTAAGGGCCTTACAAAAGAAGAGATAGATAAAGCGAAGAAGGGCATAGAGAGCTATGCCGAACTGTATGCACGCAAGCTAGAGGAAATAGAAGAGTATCTAGCAGAAAATAGAGCTAAGAAGGTGTTCGACATTATCACCCTTGTCGAAAAGAAGTTTTACAGGAACATAGAAGAGAACAGGCGACTAAGAGATAAAATAGAAGCGGTAATAGCCGAGAAGGATTCGGCAGAAACTATTATCGACGTGCTAGAAAACTAAGCAGCGAATCGACTAGCACAACTAAAGGCGATAAAGACTTAGTTAGCTGAGATAGAAGCAGCGATGTCGTCAGCGCTGCTACTACATCGAGAAGAACAAGCAGAGACCGCCTTACTGGCGGTCTACAGTTAAGGCGGCACCTTAATAACGTTACTACTGGACCTACTAGCGTTAAGAGGTAGAGACCCTAAAGACTAGGAAGCGTTTAAGAAAAAGATAAAGAACAAGATAGATCGCGATTACGCCGGAAACAGTAAAGAAGACAGGTTGGCATACCTAGAATCGCGATTAGAAGGTAAAGCTTTTTCGTTAGTAGCAGACCTAGAAGAGGTAACCGCCGAAGAAGCGATCAAAGCGCTGGACTAAAGCTTCGGAGACTTCTTCCGAAAGAAGACAGCCCGTAAACAGCTAGACAAGATCAACCAGAACTGGCAGACGTTCGAGGAATTCTACGGACTGTTCCGAAAATATGCTATTAGAGCTAGAGTGTCGGAAGATAAGCAGCTCTACCTACTAAGACAGAAGCTGAACCCTGAACTAGCTGCAGCTATAGCTTCTGTAGAAGACGAAGACCCTAAGAGCTTTATGCACTAAGAGAGAGTTACTACTAGAAACCTAAGCGCTTACGCGAAATTACGCAAATCGAACTAGAAACCGTTGGTAACGCAGATAACACGATCCCCTGCTCCTTTTAGGAGAGCACCTTAGAAGCCGCCTTATTCGCTACGTTCGTCGTTCGTCCCTACTTACTACGCGTACGGAAAGCCTAGCTACATCGCTACGAGATACCAAGCAATGGATTAGCAGAAGCAGGAGTATAGGGCTACGAAAGTATTAACAGCTGTAGCGATCCGCTCTTAGTGGCAGTAGAAGTGAACACAGAAACAGCTATTATCCTCCCAATTACTGTCTACCCCCTCGATAGCTCAAACAGACCACCTTAGCTAAGAGCTTTTATCGACATAGGAGCCCTTATCGGAGCCGCGATCCACTACCAATTAGTTTAGAAACTGATAAAAGGATACGGCTACCCGGTAAAGCTAGCATCGCCGACGCAGATTTCGGCATACAACGGACAAGATACAGAGAGTGTTACGCACTATATGCCGCTAAGGACTACCCTGGCTAAAGAATCCGGGCACGCAGATATAATTCAATACAGCCTTTTTAATAACTATATCTCGAACTAAGGAGGGAAAGGAATCTATATACTGGTGAGTAAGAGCTTTAGGGGTAGTGTGCTAAGGCCCGGCTTGGTCCAGAAGGGCTGAGCCGTAATTCCGAGGGTCTACCCTATTACTTAGTCCCACCCCTTTCTGCCGCTGCAACACCACCCCCCTCCCTTACCAGCGGTCGACCTCGACCACTTACTTATCTATCTGTCTCTCTTTTTTTTTTTTTTTTTTTGATTCCGTCGTTACTGTTTCGCTTTCTTCTATTTCGAAACTATCCCCTTTCTTTATCTTCTTTCTTCTTACATCTTCGCTATCTAACGTCTTTACTTAGCGTCTATCTAATCCGTGCCGTCTAATCGGAGCTAGCGGTTACCTAAGCTGCGGTGTAATCGGTCTGTGCTCCGCTATAGAGGTCTATATAGGTTTGTCTGCAGCGCCGCTTCTTCTTCTTCTTCTTTCTCTACTAAGGCCTTTAGCGCTACCGCGAGGCTGCTTTAATAGCGTCGGCTTCGTTTTTCGTCGTTATTATCCTTCTGGCTAAGTCGGCGGATAGCGGTAACAGAGAGCAAAGACGGTTACAAAGCGCGCCGACGCGGTAGCGCCGTCCTCGGCCTTACTGCTATTATCCGCCGGTCCTAGCTAGCAGTAGTAGCGGTAGAGCCCAAGATACCGGCTAGCGATTTCTACGATCGTTTCTATTAGCTTCTATGCTGATAGAGCGGACGCAGGTTTTTCTTCTTCTTTATTAACTTCCGAGCTACTTAGGCTTTGGCCTCTTCAGATTCCGCGTATAGAACTCCTTTAGCAGTTCTACCGAATTCCGCAGATTCTCGATTGGATACTATTTATAATCTTCCGGCTATCCCTTCTACGAGATCCTTGCTTCGATAGATCCTCTTAGTTTTTTTATATCTATTACGTCTTCTACCTCCTATTCTTCTTCTTTACTGTCTATCTCGATTGGTAGGGGTTCGGCGAACCCCTAATCCGGAAGACCGTCTTTAGGGTCTAAACTTAGCAGATCCGAATAAAAGACATCGTAGATCCGGAACGAATTCGGTAGCTAGAGTCGATAAGTTACCGGCGACCTCTTTTCTACGATCTTAAACAGGCCTACGTAGCGAGGGTTAATCTTGGCGTTGCCTTTTAGCCTTAGGTTCCGCGTGTTAAGCTATACTTTTTTCCCTTCTTCGAATTCTATCGGTAACCGTTTTCTATTAGCTCGAGTTACTATCTTCTTCTAAGTCGACTCTATCGCCTCTTTTGCTATACAGATTGCTTCTTCTATTTAAGATCTAAGCGCTTCTGCCGCGGCCGCAGCGACTCTCTTCGACGAAGTAGCGGTAGAAGGTTCCGAAGAGCTGAGTTCGTTTAGCGGTTAAAAGCTTATCCCCGGAAGATAACTATAAGTTATTTCAAACGGCGCTAGTAAGGTGGCCTCTAACTGTGCTAAGTTGGCGCAGAATTCGGCTATAGGCAACACCTTAACCCACTCTGCTTAATAATAGCTGCAGAAGATTCGCAGATGTTTTTCTATCTCGCGGTTAGCTACTTCCGACTGACTGTCGGTCTAAGGGTAAGCGGCTGTGCTGAGTTTTCTACGAATTCTGAGAGCTTAGTTAATAGCCTTCTATATATCGGCAGTAAATTAGAGACCCCTATCTGTAGTAATAGTGTCCGGCAGGCTATAGTGCTTCTATACGTGCTGGATCAGCATTCTCGCCGTTTCTTCTGTAGTAGTTCCTTCTTCCTTCGCTTAGCAGGGAATAAAGTAGCGCTCTTTGCTTAGTCGATCCACTACGTTAAGCGTGGCATTATATCTATCGGAATCCGGCAGGCCGGTTACGAAATCCATTGCAATGTGCTGCTATAGTTTCTTAGGGATCGGAAGTAGCTTCAACAGGCCGGCCGGAAGGCCGTAACGTAGCTTCGCGGCTCGGCATACGTAACAGTTAGCGATAAACCGGTAGATCCGCTCGAAGATTCGCGGAAACCAATAGATCGTCCTTACGGCTTCTATCGTCTTCTTTAAGCCGGCGTAACCAACGTCTTTAGAACCGTAGACCGACTAGATAACCTCTGTAATCAGTTCTTCCAGAACTATTAGCTTCCCTAAGCCGGTTTTGCCGAGCTTCTGCTGCTGGTTAAGCCGTTCCACTTTCTTGTAGAGCGTCTCTTCCTCAGTTGGCGGCTCTATCGTACAGATCCCTACCTCTTTTAACACCTTAGTGTCTACTATCCGTTCGGTCAACACCTTCTGAAACATGTTCGGATCTTCTTTCGCGCAGCTAGTCTTTCCTTCTCTTCTCGTTAGCACATTAGGCTTTCCATTTTAAGCTCTAGGTCGATAGGTAATCTTGAAGTCGAATCCGGATAAGTAGGCGGCCTACCGGGCCTGGCGACGTAATAGCTTCTGCGTCTTTATAAAGTAGGTAAGCGACTGGTGGTCCGTAAGGACCTGGACCGTGCTCTTTCTAGCTATAAGCTCCGGCTTCCACTCCTTAAACGCCTGTATAATTGCCAACAGCTCTTTATCGTAGATAGCGTAGTTCCGTTCGACCTTAGTTATAGACTTGCTAAAGAAAGCTACTAGATAGAGGGTCTCGTCGTCGTTAGCGTATTAAGAAAGAACCCCTACTGTTACCGTGTCGGAAGCGTCTGTTTCTACGTAGATCGTCTTTTCCGGTCGAAAGTGTGCTAGCACTAGCGCTGAGGCCACTGCCTCCTTTAGTCAGTTAAAAGCTTTCGTATACTTCTTATTCTATAGGCCGGCGGCCTCCTTCTTTAATGCCTCGTTTAGGGGTCTCGCTATCTTACTAAAGCTCTTAATAAACTATCAATAGTAGCTGTAGAATCTGAGAAACGCTCTGATTTGCGTAGTGTTTCCGGATTTCGGCTGCTTCTATTCCGCGACGGCGGCGACTTTTAGGGGGTCTATCCAGATCCCTTCTCTTCCGACGATAAGGCCGAGGTATTTGACTTCGGTCTAATAGAACTCGCTCTTCTTCGTGTCTGTGTTTAATCCGACCTCGCGGAGCCTAGTTAGCACCTCCTCTATGTAGTCCCTGCGCTGTTCTCTCGTCCTATTAGTGTAGATAAAAATGTTGTCTAAGTAGATAGACACGAATCGTTCCAGCATGTCTATAAAGGTGTGGTTTATAAAGCGTTGCTACACTGCCGGTGCGTTGGTAAGTCCGAAAGGCATTACCAACTACTTAAAATTGCCTATACGCATAGCGAATGTCGTAAGGTCTTCCGTTTGTCCTTCCTCGTTCCTTAATCGGTGGAACGCTTAGCGAATGTCCAGCTTGCTAAACTACTTAGCTTTAGCTACTCGTTGTATAGTCTTATCGATTAGCAGCAGCAGGTATATGTCTCTCTTAGTAATCTCGTTAAGGCCTCGGTAATCTACGTATAGTTAGAGACTACCTCTAGGTTTCCTTACGAAAAGAATCGGTAACGTATATTCGGCTAAGCTCGGCGTAATAAACTTCTTCGCTAGATTCTCTTAAACAAACACTTCTACCTAGTCCAGCTCGGCCGGCGACAATCGTCTTAGGGGCTCGGTTCTTGGCAGCGTAGCTCCCTCTTTTAGTCGGATCTTGTTGTTATATTCCGGTCGGTAGAGCGGCAAGAGGTTGGAGTCAGCCTTTAAGAACACGTTAGCGTAGCTGTAGAGTTCTTTCGGTAATACCTCTAGCAGATCTACTTCTTCTTCCGCTATAATCTTCTAGTAGTCTTCGATGTCCTTTATTAAGATAGCGTAAATCTTATTGTCTAGCGACCTCGCGAGGGTCGTTAAAGCTTCCAAGCTTATTATTCCGATCGTGTCTGGAGGGTCGGGCCGATCTATCGGAACCGCTTCGATGTTCGTAGCGTTCGATTTCGCGGCGACAACAGTAACCGATTCGGCGGCGACTCCGCTCTGCTGGTTTTTGAACCCTAGCGTGCCTTTACCTACGTCGATAACGGCTTTCTAGTTCTTTATCTATTTCTGTCCTAAAATAATGTTAAACCTTTCGATATCTATAATTCGGAACGTCGCTTCCGTAGTGCGACTAGCTAGGGTAGTCTTTAATAGCATATAATGCGTAACACTCTCTGTGTCTTGTCCGTTGTATGCCGAAATTCGCGTCGGCGACGCTAGCTCTACCGGATAACTGTATCCTTTTATCAGTTTCTAAACCAGTCGATAGTGGATCGCGGCTCCGATATAGGCTTCTATGTCAATAAAAGCTCTTAGCTAAAGTGGTCTGCTTAAGCTATTAAGGGGGTGGACAGTAATTAGAAGAATAATAGCTGTTTCCGTGTTCACTTCCACCGCCGCTAAGAGTGGATCGCTGCAGCTGTTAATACTTCCTTCTTCTAGCGACGTAGTTTGTGTTAGTGCCCTATTGTTCCTGCTAGATAAGGGGCCTATCCTTCCAGCTAGTCTTTTCCCAAGATCCTCAGTAGCACTCTACCGTCTACACTGTCTGCGTCGTTCGGAGCCGGCTCGATAGTTTGTATAGTCTTTCTCGGCGGCTGCTGCTTTATAGCCCGATACTCCTGCTTCTGCTTATCCGTAGCTTGGCATCTCGTAGCGATATAGCTAGGCTTTCTATACGCGTAGTAGGTAGGGACGAACGACGAACGCGGCGAATAAGATAGCTGCTGCAGTGCTCTCCGGAAAGGTGCAGGGGGTCGTATTGTCAGCATTGTCGACGGCTTCTAGTTCGATTCGCGCGATTTCGCGTAAGCGCTCAGGTTTCTAGCAGTAACTCTCGCCCGGTGTACGAAGCTTTTAAGGTCTTCGTCTTCTACTAAAGCTATAGCTGCAGCCAGTTTAGGGTTTAGCTTCTGCCTTAGTAGGTAGAGCTGCTTATCTTCCGACACTCTAGCTCCAATAGCATATTTTTAGAACAGTCTGTAAAATTTCTTAAACGTCTGCTGGTTCTGGTTGATCTTATCTAGTTGCTTACGGGCTGTCTTCTTTCGGAAGGAGTCTCCGAAGCGTTGGTCCAGCGCTTTAATCGCTTCTTTGGCGGTTACCTCTTCTAGGTCCGCTACTAACGAAAAAGCTTTACCCTCTAGTCGCGATTCCAGGTATGCCAGCCTGTCCTCTTTACTGTTTCCGGCATAGTCGCGGTCTATCTTGTTCTTTATCTTCTTCTTAAATGCCTCCTAGTCTTTAGGGTCTCTGCCTCTAAACGCCAGTAGGTTAGGTAGTAACGTTATCGAGGTGCTGCCTTGACTGTAGGCCGCCAGTAAGGCGGTCTCTGCTTGTTCTTCTTAATATAGTGGCAGCGCCGACGACATCGCTGCCTCTATCTTAGCTAACTAAGCCTTTATTACCTTTAATTGTGCTAGTCGATTCGCCGCTTAGTTTTCTAGTACGTCGATAATAGTTTCTACCGATTCCTTTTCGGCCCTTACCGCTTTGTTTTCCTCTCTTAACTGCCTCTTCTCGTCTAGGGTTCTGTAAAACAGCGTCTTAATAAGGTCTGTGCTGTCGTAGACCTTCCCTACTCTACTCTCGTTTACGTAATCTTTAAGTTCCTCGAGTGTGCAGTCGTAGATCTTCTTATATTCGGTTATTCGTTCCTTAATCTCTGCAGTCTCTTCCGCTATAAATCCTCTAATAATGAACTTATTATTAATAACGCTGGAGCGCCTACTCGCTCTGTTAGTCTTTTCTCTTCTGCTTCTGCTTCGGCCTGTGACGCCGCTTCCGATCCCCGAGAAACTATAGCAGCACATTACGATAGATTTCGTAACTGGCCTGCCGGATTCCGATAGATATAATGCTACGCTTAACGTAGTGGATCGACTAAGCAAAGAGCGCCACTTTATCCCCTGCCGAGCGAAGGAAGAAGGAACTACTGCAGAAGAAACGGCGAGAATGCTGATCCAGCACGTATAGAAGCACTATAGCCTGCTGGACACTATTACTACAGACAGGGGTCCTCAATTTACTGCTAATGTATAGAAGGCTATTAACTAAGCTCTCGGAATTCGTAGAAAACTCAGCACAGCCGCTCACCCATAGACCGACGGTTAGTCCGAAGTGGCTAACCGCAAGATAGAAAAATATCTGCAAATCTTCTGCAGCTATTATTAAGCAGAGTGGGTTAAGGTATTGCCTATAGCCGAGTTCTGCGCCAACTTAGCACAGTTAGAGGCTACCTTACTGGCGCCGTTTCAAATAACTTATAGTTATCTTCTAAGGATAAGCTTTTAACCGCTGAAAGAACTTAGCTCTTCGGAACCTTCTACCGCCACTTCGTTAAAGAGAGTCGCCGCAGCCGCGGCAAAAGCGCTTAGATCTTGGATAGAAGAAGCAATCCGCGTAGCAAAGGAGGCGATAGAATCGACTTAGAAGAAGATAGTAACTCGAGCTAATAGAAAACGGTTACCGACGAAATTCGAAGAAGGGGAAAAAGTATAGCTTAATACGCGGAACCTAAGGCTAAAAGGCAACGCCAAGCCTAACCCTCGTTACGTAGGCCCGTTTAAGATCGTAGAAAAGAGGTCGCCGGTAACTTATCGACTCCAGCTACCGAATTCGTTCCGGATCTACGATGTCTTTTATTCGGATCTGCTAAGTTTAGACCCTAAAGACGGTCTTCTGGATTAGGGGTTCGCCGAACCCCTACCAATCGAGATAGACAGTAAAGAAGAAGAATAGGAGGTAGAAGACGTAATAGATATAAAAAAACTAAGAGGATCTATCGAAGCAAGGATCTCGTAGAAGGGATAGCCGGAAGATTATAAATAGTATCCAATCGAGAATCTGCGGAATTCGGTAGAACTGCTAAAGGAGTTCTATACGCGGAATCTGAAGAGGCCAAAGCCTAAGTAGCTCGGAAGTTAATAAAGAAGAAGAAAACCTGCGTCCGCTCTATCAGCATAGAAGCTAATAGAAACGATCGTAGAAATCGCTAGCCGGTATCTTGGGCTCTACCGCTACTACTGCTAGCTAGGACCGGCGGATAATAGCAGTAAGGCCGAGGACGGCGCTACCGCGTCGGCGCGCTTTGTAACCGTCTTTGCTCTCTGTTACCGCTATCCGCCGACTTAGCCAGAAGGATAATAACGACGAAGAACGAAGCCGACGCTATTAAAGCAGCCTCGCGGTAGCGCTAAAGGCCTTAGTAGAGAAAGAAGAAGAAGAAGAAACGGCGCCGCGGACGAATCTATATAGACCTCTACAGCGGAGCACGGACCGATTACGCCGCAGCTTAGGTAACCGCTAGCTCCGATGAGACAGCACGGATCAGATAGACGCTAAGTAAAGACGTTAGATAGCGGAGATATAAGAAGAAAGAAGATAAGGAAAGGGGATAGTTTCGAAATAGAAGAAAGCGAAGAGGTGACGACAGAATCAAAAAAAAAAGAGAGACAGATAGATAAGTAAGCGGTCGACGTCGCTCTCTAAGATACAGTAGCGTTGGACAAGTAGGAGGAGAAACGTCCTTCTAGACAGTTACAGTAACACTACATTGTATAGGATAGGGCAGATAGCAGCTAACCCTAGGCACAGAGTAGCTACAGGAGATACAGGGCAGCTACAGACAACATTGGGCAGCTACAGACAATATTGGGCAGCTAAAGACAACATTAGGCAGCTACAGGCAACATTGGGCTGCTGCAAGAGCACCTAGGAAGTAGGTAGACATAAGACTAAGAATGCAGACAACATTAGGCTACTGCAAGAGCACCTAGGAAGTAGATAGAAATAAGAAGAAGAATAGATAGGATAGGTAGGGCATAGGAACTGTACGAGATGCCTATACTGTGCGAGGTCGCATAGACGACTGCTTAGTAAGCGCCTGCCGCCTTACTACTGTAGACGACAACAGGACTAGACTATTGTCGTCTAAGATCTCGATAACCCCTAGGGCCGGTACGTTATTATTATCGTCCGAAACCTCGACGTTCTTACGGCCCTCCCCTAGACGGCGCAAAGAACACTAAGCGAGCCGTCCTTCTATTTGCAGGACGCAAACACACTAGCTAAAAACCTAGTAAGACGCGTTTGCCAGATTTCCTATTACTAACCTACAGTTCAGGCCTGCAACGATATTAGACAGTAAACTAGGCTATCGCTAATATCCTACCTACGATCGGCTACCTTCTACTAAAGAACATTGTCGATACATATAGACTACAGGCTTTATCCAGACGGCGACCGCCTATTTACAGGCCGTATATAAGCGATAGCCGGCTAATAATAGGAAATCTAATATATAGGAACACTAGACAATTGCTAGCAATAACAAGTAACTAGACAATAATAAGAAACCGCTAGAATGCGGTACAGACACGCAGAATTCGGAGGCGGGACGGGCCCTACAGCGTACAGAGGGAGCACTACGACGGAGGAGGGGAGTATTGTTAGGGGACGCCGTCCTGCGCCCTGCTAGGTCTAGGGCCTAAGATGACCGGCCGTCGTCCTAAAGATTACGACCTAGCAGCGCTAGCGTAACTCGGCCCGTACGGGATACGACCCAGCCTAGCCTGTATAAGATACGACCTATCCTAGCCTGTACGAGATACGACCTATCCTAGCCTAAGACATAACTTAGGCTAGGCTAGGATAGCACCCCTTTCTCTTTATCTCGATACTATAGATGCTAGCTGGCTTCGTAGATACAAATTGTACAGTAGCGGACGACGAAAGAACTGCTTATTAGTTCCTTTATATATATACCTAGCTTCAAGTTTCTAAACTAAGATTCTTAAACCCCTAGCACCTTACTAGACGGCCTGCTGTTAACAGCAGTACAAGCAGGCTAGCCTCTTATAGTTCTAGCAAGAACTACAGTAGGGTTAACAGAATCTGTATATCTAGCGCAAGTAGAGGAAGACTAAGTATAGGTAAACAAAGGTTAGGGAAAGGCCTAGCCCTGCCTTAGGGTTAGAGGTAGGCACTACAGATAAGGAGCAAGACCCGATTACCTGCCCTATAGTCGTCCCTGCTAAGCGGATATAAGCTATACTACTTAAGGGGGACTTAGGCGTAGGTAAGGTAGAGTGTATATTAGACGATATAGCAGACCTTAACATTGTCTTCTGTAAGTTAGTACTCTACTATTATCCACTAAAGATATCTAAGGCGGCCCTTCCGAGGGCCGATAGGTTTACAGAGGAATAGGAATACTGCTTTAGCATATATATAGTGTTACTATATATTGCAGATATAGCTAGTATAGTACACTTAACGAAGTGTACCTTCTACTCCTTTAAAATTCCGTCCTAGGATTTTATCCTTAGTAGACTATAGAGGAGGGACTAGAGGGTCGTTGTAGAGAGCGCTAATAACTGCTAGATCTATAGCGACAGTAAGAAGAGCCTTATAGTATACCTGTAGACCTTAGGGAAATTTACAGAGGATCTGCTAGAGTCCTTACTAGTCTATACAGTCTGTCTGCAGCCTATAGAAGGGACCCGAAGTTTACTAGAAGCTTAGGACTCCCCTTCTAAGGCAGCGAGGGGTCCTCCTAAGCAGGAGGTCCTCCCTACTAAGTTCGATAGCTTTAGTAATGTATTTACGATAAGTAAAGAACTAGACCCTAAGCTGCCTACAGACGCAGAGTATGCGATCGACTTAGTCCTAGGGAAAAAGCCTCTATTCCGCCCTCTTTACTACTAGTTAGGGCAGGAACTTAGAGAGCTTTAGGACTACCTAGCGAGAGCTTTAGAGAATAACTATATCTAGCCTAGTATAAGTAAGACTAGGCCGGCTATCCTGTTTGTCCCTAAGAAGGACAGTATGTTACGCCTCTGCGTTAGCTACTAGGGCCTAAACGAAGTAACTGTTAAGAATTGGCATCCCGTACTACTTATTAGTAAGACGCTAGATCGTCTTAGGGGAAACACATAGTTTGCGTCCTTAGACCTAAAAGATGCTTACTACTAGATCTGCATTAAGTAGAGTAAGAAGTAGAAGACTGCGTTCTGCACTCGTTACAGCTATTTTAAGTATAAGGTAATACTGTTTAGTCTAATAAACGTACTAGTAACGTTCTAGGCGTACATTAACTAGGCCTTAGTAGGGCTCGTAGACATTTGCTATATAGTGTATTTAGACAACATCCTAGTCTATAGCAGGACTTAGGGGGACTACGTACAGAACGAAAGGGTAGTCCTAGAGCAGCTTTAGCGGTTCGCCCTATATACGAACCTAAAGAAGTGCAGGTCTTGGCGTAAGGAAGTACAGTTCTTAGGGTTTGTCGTATCTACTGCTAGCGTAGCGATAGATAGGAGCAGGGTATCTACAGTCGAAGACTAGCCTATGCTAAAGACGCTAATAGAGGTATAGTTGTTTTTAGGATTCTGCAACTTTAACTAGCAGGTGATCCCTAAGTACTCCTATATTATACAGCTGCTAACAGCCCTTATAAAGGGAGCGAAAGACGGCTAGAAGCTAGGCTCTATCTAGTAGGGCCCCGACAAGGAGCAGGCGTTCTGTAGGCTAAAAGATATGTTTAGCTTAGCAAAGATACTGCAGCATTTTAAGCTAGAGCTCTGTATATAGCTTAAGACTAATACGTCTAAGTTCGCAGTGGCTAGAATCTTGTTGCAGCTACACAAAAACAGCAACTAGCACCTGACCGCCTTCTAGTTGCGGAAGATGCTGCCTACAGAGTGCAACTACAAGGTGCACGACTAGGAGTTATTAGCAGTTATAGGGGCGTTTAAGTACTAGCGTACCTACTTCGACAGTAAAGCATATATAGTAGAGGTACTCGTTAACTATTATAACCTAAAGGAGCTTATAGAGGTAAAGTAGCTAAATAGCTAGCAGGCCTACTAGGCTGTCTTTTTTTAGCAGTTTGATTTCGAGATTAAGCATTAGGCAGGGAAGAGGAACCCTACAGATGCGCCTTCGAGGCGCAGTAACTGTATAGAGGTTATAGAACATATAACAAACTTACTCCCTACTCTCTAGGCGAAACTGTTGCTATAGGCAGAAGTTCTACCTAGTATAGACAGCAGAGAGGTTCGAGCTATCCGCGTCTAATATATTAGTAATTAGCTAGGTAGCAGACCAATATATGTCCTGCCTAGTTCGTATAGCTACGATATGCACTGCGAACGATGGCCTGTACATTAATACGCTAGCCCTCCTACTGTCCCTAATTAAGACAATACAGAAGCTCGAGCTATCTATAGGGGAATCAGTTAAGAGAGTATAGAGTGTGCCCAATAAGGAGAGACCCTACGAACTCTATAAGGGAGTGTTAATACACGAATTACAGTTAAGGGACTGCACGACTGTAGTGCTAGCTAATAGAGCCCTCCTAGCAGAGATTATACAAATGCACTATAACAACCTAGTAGCAGGACACTTTAGGGTTAACAAAACCTTATAGCTAGTCTAGTGCAACTACTACTAGGGCAGGATAGCTGTAGACCTTAGGGAGTATATTAGTACCTAAAGGGTCTGCTAGCGGAATAAAGCATGCCGCTATACCCCCTATAGGGAGCTAAGTACACTCGTAATACTGTCTAGGCCTTAGCAAGAATTAACAATAGACTTTATTATAGACCTCCCGCTGTCTAGGTCGTTGTAGACGTCTAATGCGGGTTCCGTTATATATACTATAGTTTTCCTAACTCTCGATGGATATACAAAGATAGTCGCTTTCGTCTCTATAACGAAAATGTATACAGTAGTCGAGCTTATAGAGATTCTCTTAAGAGAAGTAGTTAGAAGATTCAGCGTCCCTACATGCATTATAACGGATAAGGGGTCCCTCCTTGGTAGCTACTACTAGGCAGATTTCTGCCTAGAGGCAAGAGCAAAACGTAAGCTAAGTACTGCCTTCTACTCCTAGACTAATAGTTAGACAGAACGTACTAACTACACTCTTAAGCAGTACCTATACTACTACTATAGTAAGCAGCAGGACAAGTAGGCGATATAGCTCCCTTTAGCAGAGTTTGAAAATAATAACGTAGTGTATATAGGATTTAGAATAAGCCTGTTTGTAAGGGCTTAAGAATCTTGGTTTAGAAACTTAAGGTTAGGTATCTATAAAAAGGAACTAATAGGCAGTTCCTTCGTCGTCTGCTGCTGTACAATTTGTACCTATAAAGCCAAGCCAGCAATTTCCTTCTGTGCAGGGGTGCAAGGTTTACACTCTATACAGAGGATCGGGAGTATCCCTCTGTATAGTAGTGCAGAGTTTTCCCTCCGTTTAGGGGGGTGACAATTCCCCTCTGTATAGGGCTATAGGATTCTCCCTCTATACAGGAGTAGGGTCGTATCGGTAACTCTGTACAGAGGGTGGGGTCGTGCTAGCGCTGCTAAGTCGCAGTCCTTAGGGTGACGGCTGGCTTAGGTCCAGGACCTAGGCTAGACAGCGCCCCCTAACAATACCCCCCTCCCTTCTCGTAGTGCTTCTTTCGTATAATAGCGTATCGTATACCCTTAGCTCTTAGGGTTCCTCTAGCAGGTAGCGCTTTCCCGTCTTCGTCTAGGTCTATAGTCAGCTGTCGTCCGCGCACTTGCTAGTCGGCAATGCCTACTAGATGCCCTCCCTCTACACTGTTGCAACCTTAGCCTTGTCTATCTAGATCCTGTAGCTAAGGCGGAGGAGGACCTGCGAGCAAGGAAGGTAGGTAGTGCTAGATTGCTTCTACCTAATCTTAACCGATTCCGTTTGCTACTTTAAGGATGCCGAAGCTAAGGTAGAGGAGGACCTGCAAGCAGTTACAAAGGTGTAGGAGGTGCTCGGTCCTGTCTGTCTATTTATCTCCTACCCTATAGCCCTAGCCGTATACTCTGCGTCCTAGCTATACAGTCTAGCGGCGGCGGGCCGTCTGGCTCTGTCCCTATGCCCTAGTCGTCGTCCGGAGTTAAGCTCCTAGGTAGATGCTCCTACCTCTGTCCAGTCGTCTATAGGGCCGTCGCTCGTCTAGGCACTAGGTCGTAGTTGCCTCGTTTGCCCTCCCTTATACAGTTGTAGCAGCTGCCCTAGTTGCTATTGCCTTATATAGCAGGCAGCTACTACTCTGTATATTAAGCCTTCCCCCCTCCTCTCTCTCTTCCTCTCTTTCTCTTCTATTCCCCTAACTGCTACCTGTCTGCCCGGCCGTCTACCCCTACTACAACTACTATAACAACTACTACTACTATCTATAACTACTACTACTAACGCTACTACTCCGTCTACCCGGTGCTATCGTAGCTCTCTTGTAGTTGCCGGCCTGTCCTCCTATACCTCTACCTCTAGCTATAGGATGCTTAGCTTAGCTAGCAACTCCGCTTCCGGTTTGTGTAGTCTTCCTCCTTTGTACAGTCCTAGCTAACGTCTTAGGTGCTATATTAATAAGCAGCAGGATGCTGCTAAGCTGCTATTCTACTCCTTCTAGTGTAACCCCGTCCCTACTCTATAGTGTTGGCCTAGGTAGGGCCCCTGCCAGCTGGGAGGTAATTAAGATTTCGGGTATAGAGTTGGCTGCCCTAGTCCTAGGGGGTAGTAGCTAGTAAGCTACCCTAAGGTAGCATATAAAAGTTTTTAGACAGTGTTGCTCTCGTTCCCCTCCTACTTCTACTCTTATTCCTACCTGTCTCCTAGCTATTCTCTTCCTCCTGCCCCCTTCTGTACAGTGTAGTACAGTATAGTATCGGTAAGACCTAGTAGGGTCCTACGTCTTAATTCCCGATCCTTTGGCAACCCGAGTTGCCGGTAGCTGCCCTATATCTAGGGTAGATCGTGCCCGTTTTCGCCGTACGGCGCAGTGTTACTGTAACTAGGTAGGGGGATAGTTCTCCCCCTACCTGTCTAGCGCGGTTGTGTTCTAGAGGGCCTCGTACGGTTCCTATATAGGCTCTGCCTACCCTCTCTATTTAACTAGATACTCTACTCTCTTCTGCTTCCTTCGGCTCTTAAGGATTTCTTCTACCTTATACTCTTCTTCGCCTTCGGTAATAACCGCTAGTAGTCGCGCGTTGTCCGTCGTCCAGTGCAGTAGGGGGTCTGTACTCGCTAGTTGTACGAGGTATATATAGAAGGCTGGTTAAATCCCTAGGGGAGTGTTAAGTTATACGGCGTATGTCCCTACTAGTCGAACTACTATAAATTTCCGGTTCTTCTAATCCAGTTTCTTCCTTAGCTAGTCTGTACAGATATTGCGCTAGTTTAGCTAGACCTTATCTCCTGCCTCGTACCTTGGTACAGCCTGCTGTCCCTTGTTAGCCTGCTCTTCCGTATTCTGTTAAGCTATAGCTAGACTCGCTTTCGCCTATTAAGAGGCGTTCGTAATCGTCTGTATAATAGCTTCTCTCTGCTGAATTAGGGATTGTATAGGGCGTAAGGTAGCGCTGCTTAGGGTCGGTAGGAGCAGGGAGTAGTCGTATCCGTAGGCTATAAAGAAGGGGGATAATCCGGTAGCGTTAGCCGTACGGCTATTAATAGCCAGCTCCGCTATAGAGAGGAGGCAGTTCTAATTTGTCTAGTTGTAGTCGACGTACGCTTAGAGGTACGCTTCTAATGTCGAGTTAACCCTCTCTATCGCGCCGTCCGTCTACGGATGCTATACAGTTAATAGACGGCGTTCTACGTTTAGCAACTAACATACCCTAGCCTAGAGCTGGCTCGTAAACTGTATGCCCCGGTCCGATACAATTGACCTAGGGAATCCGTACTTGCTAAAAGTTGTTAGTATAAATGCCTAAGTAGTGTCTTTAGCTGCAATAGAGTCTATTCCTTCTAATATTACCCTCTTCGTTAGCTTGTCTGTAACTACTATAATGTTCCGCTGTCCGTCGCTCTTGGGGAGATCTATAATAAAGTCTACTGCTAGGTCTTGCTAGGGCTAGTCCGGTATTAGTAGGGGTTTCAGCAGCCTGTGCTTTAGTTTACGCTAGAGCTTTGTCCCTCTATAGACATCGCAGTTCTATACAAACCTACGGATATCCTTTGCTATCGCCGGCCAGTAGTAGTCCCTAGCGATGATGCTGTACATCTCCTCGCGCCCTAGGTGCCTAGTTGCTATAGAGTTATGCGCCTGTTGTATTAAGCTCGTATAGAGCTTCTCGTCTACTAGGACCTAAATCCGATTCCTAAACTTTAGGTTGTTCTCCTCGTCTACTGTGCACTCTGTTACTAATACCTTAAGGTAAAGCTCTGCTAGTAGCTTCCGCTATCCCCCTTAGATCGCTGTATAGGCCCCTTAGTAAACGTCGTCTTTTTCTACTGCCTCTTCCTATGCCTGCAGTTAGGGTTCCTATAGGTGTATCGCTGCTAGGCAGATAGTCTCCTTGCCTAGCTCCTCCTTAAATATCTGAAATGTGCGTAATTTTAGCTAGTCGTTATCGTACGTTGTTGGTATGTCCTAATCCTGTCTAGATAGCGTATCGGCCCTGCTGTTGTCCTTTCCCTTACGATACTAGAGTCTTATATTAAAGCGGCTTAGGTACATCGCCTATCGTACGTGTCTCTTAGACAGCTTCCGGGGTTGCGTAAAGTACTCGAAGTTCTTATAGTCGGCTAGGGCGAGGAACTCGGGACCTAAGCGGAGTTCTCTATCCTACGCTTTGTAACACTATACGACTGCTAGCAATTCCTTGTCGTAGATAGGGTAGTTGCATTTAGCTAGAGAGTTCTTCTTAGAGAAGTACGCGTATAGGTGTAGGAGTCTGTCTAAGCCTACCTATAATAGGATACCTTCTATACAATATCCTAAAGAGTCGGTTTCTAGTATTGTCGTATGGTCTAGGTCGAAGGCGGCAAACGTTGGTCCTGTAGTAAAGAGCTCCTTTGGCCTGTTAAAGCTTCTATTACACTCGTCCGTCTACTTAAACTGCTTGTCCTTATATGTTAGCTCGACTAGGGGACGTACGATCTCTAAGTAGTTCTGTATAGACTAGCGGTAGAAGTTGGCAAACCTAAGGAATTTCTATATGCCCTTAATACTTGTAGGCGGCTTCTATTGCTTAATAGCATTAATCTTTTTCCTATCTATACTAATGCCTTACCCTGCCTCGATAATAAACCTGAAGTATTTCGTACGTTGTATACCGAATTTACATTTGTCGATGTCGAGGTACAAGCTAGCCTATTGCAGTCGATCTAGTACCTTCTTAACGTCCTGTATATAGTCTGTATAGGTGCCGTCTGTAAATACTAGTACGTCGTCGAGGTACGCCGAACAGATATTATCTAGTAACCCTTGCAGGGACCTGTTAATGTACCTCTAGAAGGTTGCTGGTACGTTGGCAAGGCTAAAGGGGGTAACAAGCTATTCGAAAAGTCTACATCTTATATAGAAGGCAGTTATCTATTTATAGCCTTCCTTAATCCGTATTTTGTGGAAAGCCGAGACTACGTTAAGCTTAGTAAACTACTTTGCCTTGCTAATCCGTCTAAGAGTCTCCTTAATAAGGGGTAGGGAGTTCCGGTCCTTCTTAGTAATCGCGTTAATGCCTCTGTAGTCTACCTAAAAACGCAAGCTAGCCTTGCCTTCTTTATAGATAAACAGCACTAGGGCTCCTGCAGATAATATACTTGTACGAATAAAACCTCTGGCAAGTAGGCCGTCCAGTGTCTTGCGCAGTACTAGGAGTTCTCTAGAGGACATACCGTATAGCGGACCGTACGGTACTTTAGGCAGACTCCTATCTAGACAGGGCTCTAGCTAGATGTCGTAGTCGATTCCTTCTCCTTAGTATAGGGGTAGCTTCGAGGCCGACTTTAGCTCGAAGAGGTCCAGGTATTCCGCGTATTCTGCTAGGAGCTTCGTATAGAGGTCCGTTGTTTTCTTAGGCGCTAATGCCTTCTTAATGTCCGTAGTCGTAGTATTGATTTCGGCCTTGGCATTGCCGCTCTATAGAGCTCTCCCTTAGTCTTAGAGCCTCTGCTTCGTTGCTGCAAGGTACAGCCTTCCTCGTCTAACGTCCAGCTTGCCCTGCTAGCGCTCTATCTATAGCTTCCCTAATATTAGGTTATACCCCAGCTTGTCCTATGCGACGTAGAGGTATAAGTCCTGCTCGTAGCGTCCTTGCAACTCTATCGTTACTTTTACTATATAGGTAATGTCCGGTCCTCGCCCAGTAATGCCTAGTATACGTATAGGTACGGTAGGGGTCGTCTTAATATAGTGTCTCTATACGAAGTCTTCACTAATTACTCCGTACACTAAACATCCTGTATTAATCAGTGTCTACGCTGTAGCGGTCCCGTTTAGCGTAGGTCGTACGATAAACAGCGTAGTCGTTATGTAGTTGCTCTTAAAAGATAGCTAAGTAGTACTTTGATTTTGCAATCTATCTTATATATGCCTCTAGCTAAGCCTTCGCCTAGAGGCTATTCTTTTCCCGACTCGTCGTTATCTAAGGGGGGCTCTTAATTCTCTTATTAGGGCGCTGTAGTTGCTACCCTTGCAGTGGTCGGCCGTCCCCTAGGTCTCTCTGCTAGCAAAAGCCTGCAATTCTGTACAGTATAGCCTATCTTGCTACACCTGTAGCAGCTCCCTTCTGCTCGTTACTTGTTAAGGGTAGCTATGTCTACCTACTATGCCCTTTTAGCAGCGGCCCTTGGCCGTACAGTAACGGCTGCTGCTACCCTTGTTGTCGCCGTTAGTTCCTAGTCTATAGCGTCCTGCTGCCGCTAGAGGGGCTGTTGCATCTTATAGGCGCAGCTTATCTATCTAAGCCTGCACTGTTAGTCGTCGACTATCCTAAGGAGATTACAGAACTTCTCGTACGTAGCTAGTCGCATTACGCCTACTAGTCCTGTTATAATCTCCTTAGAGAAGCCTACCTCTAAGGTAGTAATTTTTACCCTGTCCTCCTATTAGAGTTCTCCTGCCTCTGCTAGGGTCTAATCGTATTCTGCGAGGAACTCTCGTACAGTCTTGCGTCCTTGCTTTATCGTGTTAACCTATAGGAGTGCTCGGCTCTCGCAGTCTAGGTCCTTGTAGCTCCTGTTAAGAGCTACCTAGAGCATCGTCGTAGTTGCTATTGCTAGGTTAGCAATAGCCGTCTCGTAGTACGGCAGAATCCGTGCTACTGCCCTGCCCTTTAACCTCCTAAAGAGGTACACTACCTTGTCTAGCTTGGTTGGGTATACTCCTAAGTCGACTAGAAGCTTAGAGCATATCTAGGCAGCCTAGGAGGGGTACTCGGCCAGAGTCTTCCTATCGTAAGTAGTAACGTCGGCGAGTTTGCTCTTAGGGGCTAGGGTGTAGGCCGTCGTGTTCGTCGTTGTCGTCGTAGGGGTCGGATCGCAATCGGACGCCCTAAGCTGTCGTGGCTCCTGTTCCCGTTAGGAAATTATTGCAGCCTAGTAGCTTACTTGCTGTTCGAGCTAGGCCTTATGTGCTAGCAGCTCCTCGTACGCGCGGTGCATCTAATCCTGTATAGCCGTAGGTTCTATAGGGATGTCGCTGTCTATCTTCGTTATATTACTGCAGTTACCGACAGTAAGACTAGTATTTAATGTAAGGGCTTAAGAATCTTAGTTTAGAAACTTAAGGTTAGGTATCTATATAAAGGAACTAATAGGCAGTTCCTTCGTCGTCTGCTACTGTACAATTTGTACCTACGAAGCTAAGCTAGCAATTTCCCTCTGTATAGGGGTACAAGGTTTACACTCTGTACAGAGGATTAGGAGTTTCCCTCTGTATAGTAGTACAGAGTTTTCCCTCTGTTTAAGGGGGCGACAATTTCCCTCTATGCAGGGCTATAAGATTCTCTCTCTATATAAGAGTGGGGTCGTGTTAGTAACTCCGTATAGAGGGTAGGGCCGTGCTAGCGCTGCTAAGTCGCAGTCCTTAGGGCGACGGCTGGCTCAGATCCAGGACCTGGGCTGGACGGCGCCCCCTAACACTGTTTATAATGTTGTATAGCTTCTACCTAGAAATTGCGCCTAGACTAGACCTAGCTTAGGACGAGCTAGCTAGGGGAAAGGCACTAGCAGCAACTGATGCTGCGAGACGCCTACAGACCTAAAGCGAGGTCCTTAAGCAACGCTAGAAAGCTAGCTAATAGTACTAGGCCAAGTACTACAA
The DNA here is from genome assembly GCA_016165855.1 of Pseudocercospora ulei. Lineage (NCBI taxonomy): Eukaryota > Fungi > Ascomycota > Dothideomycetes > Mycosphaerellales > Mycosphaerellaceae > Pseudocercospora > Pseudocercospora ulei. The sequence continues at coordinate 472,689 of JACWNB010000010.1, forward strand.
AGTTTACTATAAGGCCTTGTCGTACAACTTAGAGGATATAGTAATACTCTTACCAAAGAACGTTCAGCTCGCCCTACTAAGCAAAAAGCTCGGCCCCAAACGTATTAGACTGTTTAGAATGCTCGACCTAGTAGGAACCTAGGCGTACCGCCTAGCACTCTCTGCTAAGCATAGAATCTACAATATGTTCTATATCTTACTATTAGAACTATAGAGGGGACGCCTAGGGGAACTGCTAGAGGCAAGTATACTAATTGTAGATAAACTAGGAGAGTACGAGGTAGAGGAGATTGAAGCTAGGCAGAGGAGGCGCAGATAGGTTAAGTATCTTATACGTTGGCGTAGATAGCTACTAGACTAGAATACATAGGAAAAAGCCGATATTATAGAAGATACAGCAGCCCTAGATTATTTCGAAGCGAGCAGCGTACTGCCGAGGGGCCGCCAGGCCAACGTAAAGACTACGTTAGAGCCCTAAGTGCTATAGGACAGCTTAGGCGGCGCAGAATAGCCTCCGGCTTAATATAGAGGTCGTGTTTAGTATTTTGCAGGTACAGAACCCTTATAGGCAGAACGTAAGGGAGATACATAAGAATAGGAGAAGGCCTTAGCAAAAATTATTGGCATTAGGGTAGCGCTAACGCACTATACGCACTGCAGCTAGGACGCGCTAGCCTAAAGTGGAAGCGAGACAACAACCAAACAGATCCTAACTACATGTACAAGCTGTACGCCTGCCTTAACTCAAATCCAAGTCTATGTTATAGGCGACGCAGTTTATACCCTTAATAGCCGCCGGGCCTAGGAGCTAGCCGATAAATTGCAAGCAATTGGCAGTGGCCCTATATAGGCAAGGTAGCAGAGAAACGTACCTAGCGTATACCCTCGCCAATTACAGCAAGGTAGCCTATAGTCTAGCAGCGCACTGCTAGCTGCTCTTGCTTAGTCGCTAATATATAGTTAGCAGCCTAGCGGCTAGCGGCCGCCCTACTAGTGCAGCTAGTGTATGTATATATACACTGTACAAGCTCTGCTAGCCTAGCGAGATGCTTATAAAACTTGTCCTTACAGCCTACTGTGCCCTACAGTAGTTCTTCCTCCTCTAGGAACTCCTAGAGGGGCAGTGCAATAATCGGCTAGCAGATGTAGTGCCTAGAGGCACAGTAAGTATATAAGCGCGGCGCGTAGGGGTTAAATAACCCCCCTATATACAGCTTATAAAGGCTGTCTAGCAAGGAATTAGCATAGGTACTACTAACAAGATATAGGACAAACTTACGATCCTTAGAGACCTGCTGCAAACACTATATATACCCTAGGGAGAGCATACGTATACGTAGTGCTAACGCTAGCAGCAGTGCGTTAGCATTGGCAGTAGCGGCCTCTAGGATAGCCACGCCCAATGCAGCTAGCAATAGCGGCTAGTAGGGGGCTATAGGGAGCAGCAGCATAGACAGCAAAGATAGCAGGGCGACTAAGTAGAGGCAGTGCAGGCGCACTAGAGAGATTTCGTCTACGTCTATAGTGTTAGAATTGTTAGACTCTACTAACGAAAATACTAGGTCGCGCACTGCAGGCCCTAAGCGCAAAGCCGGCGCCTAGACACGACCTTAGGCAGGCGAGGCCGCGTTAGCAGGCCCCTAGCTTTGGCAGCAGCAGCAGCAGCGATGCGACTAGGCGCGAAGCGACCGACAGCGGCAATGCAGGCGTTGTACGCCTACATCGTGTTAACAATTTGCTTACTCTGGTACAGATAGTCTCTATAAGTCGAGCTAGGTCTCTAGCAGGGGCTAGCAGAATAATTGCGCGTATGCGACTAATCAGCGAGTCACTAGTAGAGCTTAGCAGACTAAGCTTAAAGCTTAGCAACAGACAGATAGGAGCTAGCAGGGGTTGTAGTACGACAGGCAGTGTTACTAACAGAGTCCGTAATAGCGGCAGTAGTAGCATTGTTGTTAATAGGCGTAGTAGTCGCGTTAGTAGCAGTGTTAGTAGGTAGCAGCATAGAAGATATAGTAGTAGTAGTAGTACTAGTGCTACTAGTAGTAGTGCTAGTGCTGCTAGTAGTAGTGCTAGTGCTGCTGCTAGTAATGTAGGTATTACTGCTAGTAGTAGCAGTAGTGTTGCAAGTAGGAAATGTAAGGGGCATAAGGAAAAAGAAAACGAAGCATAGAGGGCGCGCTGCCTACAGCTATAACAGTGCAGCAGGCTACAACAATGCAGTCGTAGGGTCTACGCTGAACAAATCGGCTACCTAGCAACTACAGTATTAACCTTAGCTACAGCAATAACGTAAGAGCGCAGAATAGACGCAGCGACTGTAGGCCCTAAGGGTAACGTTAGCGAGGCTTAGAGGCTGCAAAATGTACAGAGGGCGCAGACTGATTGAAGCAGTAGTTCGGCGTATCTATTGCAGCAAGCAGAGTGCCCCTTTTCGCATACGAGGGTCGTAGCGTACATACGAGGGTCGTTGCGTACACACGAGGGTCGTAGCGTGCATACGAGGGTCGTAGCATGCATACCAGGAGCCTATTTATTAGTATGCTAAGGCAGTAGCAAGCTAAGCCTATACTAATTACAAATATATACTAAAAGTCGATAGCTAGCAAAAAGGCATTAGAGAGATAGAGGTTTATAAGAGTTTTTAAGAACTCGCTAAGCTGCTTATATACACGTCTACAAGTAATGTTTGTAAGTAATAGTGTATAGGCCTCTATAGTGTACCGGCTGCGTACTATGTAAGGCGCTCAGGCGTATGTAAAGTAAGTTATAGAGGAAAGGGACACTAGGAGGGCAGCTAGGGATATCTGCCCTAGGGAGGGGAGGTAATTATTATAGAATTACTATTAGGGAGGTCTTGTAGGGGCACGGAGTTGGTCTAAGGGCGCGACTGCAAACCTAAGGGTAGCCTGCTGCCAAGAACGGCTTAAGCAGCCTTTATAAATATATAAAAGGAGCGTAGGCAAGAATAGCAGAGGAACACTTGTTAGTTTAAACACGATACTAGTTATTAGTATTAGGTGCCCTATATGCTACTATAATCCAATTCTATAACAGTTTTTTAGGGACTAGCAACGGCCGTAGCAGTCTAGTCGGAAGACTATAACGCAGTTTAGCCTCTCTATAAGTATAGCAGTAAGCTAGAAACTGGTGGATTTATTCGTAAGTACAGGGGAACCAATATATAGTCTTAATAGCATCCTTCGTCTTCTTCGTTCTAGCGTAGCCTATATCCTTAGAACTATACACCTGTTTAATAACTTCAGCAACTATCTCTTCTAGCACTATTAGCTTTCTAGAGCTAGTGCTGCTAAGCTTCTGTCGACTTTTAAGTCTCTTTACCTTCTTCTAGCAGTAGCACAAGTAGGCCGGCCCCCTATAGTTCTAGTAGAAACTACAGTAGGGCCGACAGGGTCTGTATAGCCGGTACAGCTAGAGAAAGGCTTAGTATAGGTAGACAAAGGTTAGGGAAAGGTCTAGCACTGCCTTAGGGTTAGAGGTAGGCTCTCTAGGTAAGGAGCAAGACCCAATTACGCATCCTGTAGTCGTCCCTACTAAGCGGATACGAGCTATACCACTTAAGGGGGACGCAGACGTAGGTAAGGTAGAGTGCATACTAGATAACGCTACAGAAATTAGCATTATCTCCTATAAGTTAGTACTCTGCTATAACCTACTAAAGATATCTAGGGCAGTTCTGCTAAGGACTAATAGGTTTATAGAGGAATACGGGTACTGTTTCAGTACATATATAGTGTCTCTATATATCGTAGATATAGCTAGTATAGTACACTTAACGAAGGGTACCTTCTACTCCTTTAACATTCCGTCCCTAGATTTTATCCTAGGTAGGCTAGAGAGGAGAGACTAAAGAGTTATAATAGAGAGCACTAGCAACTGCTAGGTCTAGAGCGACAGTAATAAGAGCCCTACAGTGTATATAAAGACTATAGGGGAGTTTGCAGAGGACCTGCTAGAGTTGTTACTAGTCTATATAGTCTATTTAAGGACTGTAGAGGGGGCCTAAAGCTTACTAGAAGTTAAGGGGCCCCTGCCCTAGGAGACAGAAAGGCTCCCTAGGGAGGAGGTGCTCTCTACTGAGTTCGACAGCTTCGGCGATTTGTTTACAATAGGTAAAGAACTAGACCCTAAGCTGTCTATAGACATAGAGTATACAATTATCTTAATCGCTGGAAAAAGTCTCTAGTCTGCCCTCTTTACTACTAATTAGGAGAAGAACTTAGAGAGCTCTAGGAGTACCTAGCGAAGGCCTTAGAGAACGACTAGATCTAGCCTAGTACGAGTGAGGCCGGAGTACCTATCCTGTTTGTCTCTAAAAAGGAGGGTACGCTACGCCTTTGCGTCGAACACTAGGGCCTAAACGAAGTAACTGTTAAAAACCAACATCCCCTTCTACTTATAAGTAATGTTAGGGGACGCCGCCCCGCCAGGTCCTGTACCTGAACTGGCCGTCGTCCTAAGGATTGCGACTTAGCGGCGCCAGCACGACCCCACCCTCTGTACAGAGGCACTAGCACGACCCCACCCTCTGTACAGAGGAAAATCTCGCAACTCTGTGCAGAGAGAAAACCCTGCTCCCCTGTACAGGGGAGAAATCTCTCCACCCCTGTATAGAGGGAAATTGCTGGCTTGCTTTGTAGGTACAAAATGTACAGTAGCAGACGACGAAGGAACTGCCTATTAGTTCCTTTATGTAGATACCCAGCTTCAAGTTTTTAAACTAAGATTCTTGAACCTATTACAAGTAGGATACTAGAACGCCTTAGGGGTAATATAAAGTTTATGTCCTTCGACCTAAAGGACACTTACTATCGCATCTGCATTAAGCGAGGTAACGAGTAGAAGACTATAGTCCGCACTCGTTATAGCTATTTTAAGTACAAGGTAATACTGGTTAGCCTAACGAACGCTCTAGCAACGTTCTAGACGTATATTAAGTAGGACTTAGTAGGGTTTGTAGACATCTGTTATATAGTGTACCTAGACGATATCTTAGTCTATAGCAAGACCTAGGAGGACTACGTCCAAGATGTAAGCGTAGTCCTAGAGCGGCTTTGGCAGTTCGCTCTATACGCGAACCTTAAGAAGTGCAAGTTTTGGCACAAAGAAGTAGAGTTCTTAGGGTTTATTGTATCTACTGCTAGCGTAGCGATAGACAGAAGTAGGGTAGCTACAGTCGAAGACTAGCCTACGCTAAATGTTTAGGGTTTAAGAGTCTTGGTTTAGAAACTTAAAGCCGGGTATATATATAAGGGAGCTGATAGGCAGTTCCTTCGTCGTCTGCTACTGTACAATTTGTACCTATAAAGCAAGCTAGCAATTTCCTTCTGTATAGGGGTGCAGGAATTCCTCCCCCTATATAGAGGTGCAGAGATTTCCCTCTGCACAGGGTATAGGGAGAAAGGGGCGCCGACTCGGCTAGGCCGAGTTATGCTAGTGCTGCTAGGTTACACTCCTTAGGGCGACGGCCGGCTTAGGTCTAGGACCTAGCGGGACGGCGTCCCCTAACAATACCCCCCTCCCTCCTTGTTAACGCTGCTATATCTCTGAGCCTGTCTAGCAAGGGCCGATTAACGGCAGTATGCTAGTCGTACGCTTCTATCTCTGCCTTAGTATGCTTTAGTGCCTTGAAGCACTCCTTAAATATATACTTAACTAAGGCGGGTAGGGGGCGGGGGGGGCACAGCGTCCCCGACTGTAGGCATACCCCTCCTGCCGACTGTTAGTCGTATATATAGCTGTTGGGGAATCCTGCAGGTGTAGGTTCCTCTAATACCTATATAGGCTGTCGTCTCCTGCATTAAGTCTGTTATCTATATATATCGACGATGTTCTTTAGTAGGAGGTAGCCGAACCTATATAGGGTGTCGGCAGTGGCCTAGTTAACTGTCTTATACAGTCGCAGGCGTGGACTGTAGGATAATAACAGGAAATCCGGCAGCTTGTCCAGGTATGCTTCCGGCTAAGGTGTGTTGCCAATCGTCCAGTTATTCGCAAATGTCGGTAGTCGTTAGGTGCCCTTACCTGTACGCAATTAAGCCGTCTAGCGACTATTGTGTCACGGTCAACAGCTAGAAGAACGAGGACAACAGTACCAAAGTCCCACCAAGCACTACTATAGTTTACAGACTATGTCTTAACAACCAAAGGTCCAACTAAGACCATTCTTGCCGCGTTGGAAGCGCTACAATCGGTTTTACAAGGACGAACAATTGGGTTAAGAAAGCTACTAGAACTACAGCCAGCAGACAGTGGAAACCCCCTAACAGTCCCAAGGTCCTATTCAGCTCTACTACCCCCAACAGCCTACAACTCAACACTTACTAGTCTAACTAAGAAGCTTCTAGGTTTACTAGAAGCGACTCGACCCGCTCTTTAGAATGTTCTGTTTCAGTTCTGGAACCTTTAGGAAAAGAAGGTTTTAGAAGTGACTCGGTTAACAGAACAAAGGAGAGAAGTTTGTTCAGACCATTTTCCCCAATAAAAATCAGAAGGTCTCCTATGCATTCTCCCTCCTGGCAGGCAAGGCACTTTAGCAAGTCTTACACTGGTTCAACCTATAGACACTCCAAGTTACTTGTCCAGACATTAAGGCCCTACTTACCTCTCTTAATTCAGCCTTTGGAAACCTATATTGCAAGTCTACGGCTTAACAATCTATCAGAACACTTAAGCAGACTAACAAGCCCTTTGCAGACTATTACGCACAGTTCTTACGAGAGATTGGACACTGTGAATACGACATAGAGGCTCAGAAGTCAGCTCTAGTTGCTGGGTTAAGCACAGAACTCCTTACAAAACTTAAGGATTAGGAACATAAAGCCCTATCCTTCTAGGAACTTGTTACCCTCTGCCAACGCCTTAACAGCTATAAGAATTTGTTTGCAGACATTATTAAGGCCAGAAGCAACAACTGTAACAGTTAACGCCCTGTTTCGACTCCTGCAAACGTTACTCTAAATGTAGGAACCTACAGACCAACCTTACGCCTTCTCCCTTAACTAGTTGTTACCTGAGGAGACCCTATAGACTTAAGCTTAGCTAAGCTCTAAGACGGCCGCCTTACGCAGGACGAGAAAGAACGACGCCGCCGCCTACGCCTCTGCATGTACTGTAGTAAACTAAACCACATTGCTGTTAACTGTCTAACACTAACTACAAGACGTACTAAGATAGGCACCCCTCTTAGTTTCTCTGCAGCAGCTCCTACGCTATAAGACAACAACAAGGACCAGGGAAACGCCTAAGCCTGTTAACAAGACGCCTAACAGGTAGGCACTTAGATCGGCATTATGCAATCTCTTCTTCTGCTGTACAATTCTATACTAAGACAAAGGATAAACTGACTTGTCCTCCCTTTGTTGTTACAGCAAAAATTCACACAAAGAAGAACACAGCACACTTAGTACTTACGATGATCGATTGCAGCGCAACCTTCCAAGTATCTGCAGCTGCTTTCTATACAGCTGCAAAGGAGAAAGGAGCTCAAATCTTTGCTACGTTAATAGATGTTAGGGGGCGCCGCCCGGCCCAGGTCCTGGACCCGACCTGAGCCAACCGTCGCCCTAAGGACTGCGACTTAGCGGCGCCAGCATAACCCTACCCTCTGTACAGAACTACCGACAGGACCCTACTCCCGTACGGAGGGAGAACCCTATAGTCCTGCACAAAGGGGAACTACCGTCCCTCTAAATAGAGGGAAAACTCTGCACTACTGTACAGAGGAGGGAACTCCCGATCCTCTGTACAGAGGGTGAACCTTGCATCCCTATACAGAGGGAAATTGCTGGCTAGTAAGCTACTAGGCTGCGATAATTTCCTAACGGAAACAGGAGCTACGACAGCTTAGGGCGTCCGGTCGCGATCCGACCCCCACAACGACAACGAACTTAATAGCCTACACCCCGACCCCTAAAAGCAAACTCTCCGACGTCTCTACGTACGATAGTAAGGCCCCGGCCGAGTACCCCTCCTAGGCTGCCCAGATGCGCTCTAAGCTTCTAGTTAACTTAGGAGCATACCCGACTGAGCTAGACAAGGTAGTTTACCTCTTTAGGAGGTTGAAGGGCAGGGCGGCAGCACGAATTCTGCCGTACTACGAGACGGCCGTTGCCAACCCAGCAATAGCTACGACGACGATGCTCTAGGCAGCTCTGGACAAGAGCTACATAGACCCAGACCGCGAGAGCCGAGCACTCCTATAGGTCAATACGATAAAACAAGGATGCAAGACTGTACGAGAATTCCTCGCGGAGTTTAACCAGACTTTAGCAAAAGCAGGAGGTCTCCAATAGGAGGACAGGATAAAAATTACCTCTTTAGAGGTAGGCCTCTCTAAGGAGATTATAACGGGGCTAGTAGGCGTAATGCGACTAGCTACGTACGAGGAATTCTGCGATCTCCTTAGGATAGTCGACGACTAGCAGCGCAGGCTTAGACGGATAGGCCGCGCTTAGGAGATAAGACAACCCCTCTAGCAGCAGACGGACACTATAGACTAGGAACTAACGACGACGAGGGTAGCGGCAGCCGTTACTGTACAGCTAAGGGCCGCTACTAAAAAGGCGCAATAGGTAGACACAGCCACCCTTAACAAGAGACGAGCAGAAGGGAGCTGCTACCGGTGTAGCAAGATAGGCTACACTGTACAGAATTGCGGGCTTTTGCTAGCAGAGAGACCTAGGGGACGGCCGACTACTGCAAGGGTAGCAACTGCAGCGCCCTAATAAGAAGATTAGGAGTCCTACTTGGACGACGACGAGTCGGGAAAAGAGTAGCCTCTAAGCGAAGGCTCTGCTAGAGGCGGGTGCAAGATAGACTGCCAAATTAAAGCATTACTTAGCTATCTTTTAAGAGCAATTACATAACGACGACGCCGTTTATCGTACAGCCAACGTTAAACAGGTCCGCAACAGCGCGGACATTAATTAATACAGGATGCTTAGTGTACAGAGTAATTAGCGAAGACTTCGTATAGAGGCACCGGATTAAGACGACCCCTACTGTACCTATACGTATGTTGGGCATTACCGGACGAGGACCGGACATTACCTATATAGTAAAAGTGTCGATGGAGGTACAGGGACATTATAAGCAGGACTTATACCTCTGGATCGTACGGGACAAGCTAGGGTATAACCTAATACTAGGGAAGCTATAGATAGAGCGCTAGAGGGGCAAGCTGGACGTTGGACGAGGACGGCTATACCTAGCAGTAACGAAGCAGAGGCTCCGAGACCCAGAGAAGGCTCTGCAAGGAGACAATGCTAAGGCCGAAATCAATACGGCAACGGCAGACATTAAAAAGGCATTAGCACCTAAGAGAGTAACAGACCCCTATACGAGGCTCCCGAAGGAATACGCGGGATACCTAGACCTCTTCGAGCCGAAGTCGGCCTTACAACTGCTGCTACACTAAGGAGAAGGGATTAACTACGACATCTAGCTAGAACCCTGTCCAGATAGGAGCCTGCTAGAGGTACCGTACGGACCGCTATATAGAATGTCCTCTAGAGAACTCCTAGTACTACGCAAGAAATGGACGACCTGCTTACCAAAGGGTTTATTTAGGCAAGTACGTCGTCTGCGGGAGCCTTAGTACTGTTTGTCTATAAGGAGGGGAAGGCCGGATTGCGTTTCTGCGTAGACTATAGAGGCATTAACGCGATTACTAAGAAGGACCGGTACCCCCTACCCCTTATTAAGGAGACTCTTAGACGGATCAACAAGGCGAAGTAGTTTACTAAGCTTAACGTAGTCTTAGCCTTCTACAAGATACGGATTAAGGAAGGCTATAAATAGATAACTGCCTTCTGTACAAGATATAGCCTCTTTAAGTAGCTTGTTACCCCCTTTAGACTTGCTAACGTACTAGCAACATTCTAAAGGTACATTAACAAGTCCTTGCAAGGGTTACTAGACGACATCTACTCGGTATACCTCGACGATACCCTGGTTTTTACAGACGGTACCTACGCAGATTACGTGCGGGATGTTAAGAAGGTGCTGGACCGACTGCAGCAGGCTAGCTTGTACCTCGACATCGACAAATGTGAATTCGGTATCCAACGTACGAAATACCTAGGTTTTATTATCGAGGCAGAGAAAGGCATTAGCATAGATAGGAAGAAGATTAACGCTATTAAGCAATAGAAGCTGCCAACAAACGTTAAGGGCGTACAGGAATTTCTTAGGGTTGCCAACTTCTACCGCTAGTTTATACGGAACTACTCGGAGATCGTACGCCCCCTAGTTAAACTAACATATAAGGACAAGCAGTTTAAATAGACGGACGAATGCGACAAGAGCTTTAACAAGCTAAAGGAGCTCTTTACTACAGGACCAACACTCGCCGCCTTTAACCTAGAGCATACGACAATACTGGAAACCGACTCTTTAGGGTATTGCATTAGAGGTATCCTGTTATAGGGAGGCTCGGACGGACTCCTGCACCTATACGCGTATTTCTCTAAGAAGAACTCCCTAGCTAAGTGCAACTACCCTATCTACAACAAGGAGTTGCTAGTAGTCGTACAGTATTGCGAATTATAGGATAGAGAACTCCGCTTAGTGCCCGAGTTCCTTGCCCTAACAGACTACAAGAACCTGGAGTACTTTACGTAGCCCCGGAAGCTGTCTAAGAGGTACGTACGTTGGGCAATGTACCTAAGCCGGTTTAATATAAGACTCTAGTATCGCAAGGGTAAGGACAACAGCAGGGCCGATGCACTCTCTAGATAGGACTAGGACATGCCAACGACGTACAAGGACGACCGGCTAAAGTTACGAACATTCCAGATGTTTAAGGAGGAGCTAGGGGAGGAGACTATCCGCCTAGCAGCGACACACTTATAGGAACCCTAACTGCGAGCATAGGAAGAGGCAGTGGAAAAGGACGAGGTATACCGAAGGGCCTGTACAGCGATCTAAGGAGGACAGCGGAAGCTCCTAGTAGGACTCTATCTTAAGGTGTCGGCAGCAGAGTGCTTAGTAGACGAGGAGAACAACCTAAAGTTTAGGAATCGGATATAGGTCCCTGCAGACGAGAAGCTCCGTACGAGCTTAATACAACGGGCGCACGACTCTATACCTACCGGGCACCTAGGGCATAAGGAGACGTACAGCATTGTCGCTAGGGACTACTACTAGCTGGCAATAGCGAAGGACATCCGCAGAATCATACAGAACTGCGATGTATACGGACGGACGAAGCCTTAGCGTAAACTGAAACATAGGCTGTTAAAACCCCTACCGATCCCGGACCGGCCCTAGCAAGACCTAACGGTGGACTTTGTTACAGACCTCCCTAAGAGCGACGGGCAGCGGAACATTATAGTAGTTATAGACAAGCTAACAAAGGGAGTAATACTAGAGGGAATGGACTCTATTACAGCGGAGGACACTGCCTAGGCATTTATACGGACGATGTTTAGCAAACACGGTTTCCCTAGGTCGATTGTATTAGACCGGGGCACGCAGTTTACGAGCTAGCTCTAGGCAAGAGTCTGCTAGTTGCTAAAGGTAGAACGTCGCCTGTTAACCGTATAGCACCTGCAGACGGACGGGGCGACGGAGCGGGTCAATTCGACGTTGGAATCGTACCTCCGAGCGTACGTCGACTATAACTAGACGAACTGGAACTGACTCCTCCCTATAGCAGAACTGGCTATTAACAGCTGCACGGCCGATGCTACCGGAGTATCCCCCTTCTTTATAGCCTATAGATACGACTATTCCCTGCTCTAACCGACCCTAAGGGATAACACCCTGCGCCCTGTACGATCCCCAATTTAGCAGGGAGAGGCCATCGTACGGACGATTACGAATGCCTATTAATAGGCGAAGGCGAGTCTAGCTATAGCTTAACAGAATGCAGAAGAGCAGGCCAACAGGGGACGACAAGCTGCACTAAGGTACGAGGCAGGGGATAAGGTCTGGCTAAACCAACGACACATCTGTACAGACCGGCTAAGCAAGAAAATAGATTAGAAGAACAGGAAGTTTACAGTAGTCCGACCGGTAGGGACATACGCTATACGACTAAACACTCTCCTAGGGATTTATCCAGTCTTCTACGTAGACCTTATACAGCCGGCGAACACGGACCCCCTGCCGCACTAGATAACAGACGACGCGCGCCTACCTGCAATTATAACCGAGGGCTAGGAAGAGTATAAAGTAGAGGGGATCCTTAAGAGCCAAAGGAAGCGGGGGAAGGTAGAGAACCTAGTAAAATAGAGAGGATAGGCAGAGCCTATATAGGAACTATACGAGGCTCTACAGGACACAACTGCACTGGACAGATAGGAGGAGAACCATCCCCCTGCCCAGTTACAGTAACACTACGCCGTACGGCAGAAGGAGGCACGATCTACTCTAAGGACAGGGTAGCCGCTAGCAAACTAGGTTGTTAAAGGATCGAGAATTACTACGTAGGACACTACAGGATCCTACTATTACGACATCGTACAACACTGTATAAGATAAGGGCTAGAAGAAAGGAACAGCTAGGGAACAGATAGGAGGGAGAGTAGAAATAAGAGGAGTTGGAAGCAGAACCGTCCGAAATTTCTTACACTACCTAGAGGGGGGGGGGTGGCTTACTGGCCACCACCCTAGGGGACCAGAGCAACCGACTCCTTATCTAAGATCTTAATTACCTCCTGCCCGGCAGGGCCCCCACCCCTACTAGGGCCAGCCCTAGGGAGCAGAGGCACCCCCCTACCCCTACGTGCCTCCGCTGGACGGCGGTAGGGGCAGTAGAGGGAGCTATCCTTCTACTTATACGAGGCACACACCCTAGCCCAGAAGCCTAGGAGGCGGTATAGGCTAAGTAAGGGCTAGGGGGAGTTAGAGCAGGGGGCACAGGGCTGGCCCTAGGTAGCGATAAGGAGGGCGTTAACGTACGACGTCCAGGCTGTAGCCAGCCGCTAGGGTGTAGCCTAGGCGGGGTTATACTAGAAGGCGTAGTAGGGCAGCTCGGCCGCATCCTGCTGCTCGTTAGTGTAGCACCTAAGACGTTAGCTTAGACTGTACAGAAGATAAGAATCTGTATAAACCGGAAGCGTAGCTGCTAGTTAAATTAAGGGCCCTACTGCTAGAGGCGGAAATAGGGGAGGACCCCAGCCGGACGAGAGGAGGAGGAGGGGCCAGCAACTACGAGGGAGCTACCGGACGGGGCGGACGATATAGTAGTAGCTAGTAGTAGTAGTAGATAGTAGATAGTGGACGATAGTAGATAGTGGACGGTAGTGGATAGTAGTAGACGATAGACGGCGTAGGGGGAGAAGAAAAGGGGGAAGGAAAGAGAAGGGAGAGGCTTAAGGTAACTGCCTGCTATAAGGGGAATAGCAAGTAGGGCAGCTGCTACAAACAGGTAAAATGGCAAGAGGCAACCGCGACCCGGGGGGCGACGAGGGACGATAACTTAGATAACTGGACAATGTTAGGGGGCGCCACCCGGCCCAGGTCCTAAACCCGACCTAAGCCGACCGTCGCCCTAAGGACTGCGACTTAGCGGCGCCAGCACGACCCCACCCTCCGTACGGAGCAACCGACAGGACCCCACCTCCGTACGGAGGGAGAACACTACGTTCCTACTTAAAGGGAAGCTACCGCCCCTCGGATTAGGGGGGGGGGGGTGGAAACCCGGCACCACCGTACAGAGGAGGTAACTCCCGATCCTCCGTACGGAGGGTGAACCTTGTACCCCGGCACAAAGGGGAAATTGCTAGCTTGGCTTCGTAGGTACAAATCGTACGGAGCAGACGTCGAAGGAACTGCCTATTAGTTCCTTTATATAGATACCCGACCTTAAGTTTCTAAACCAGGATTCTTAAGCCTCTTACATTAGGAACTGATCTCACTGTCGGTAACCGCGGTAATAGAGCAAGATGGACGGCGACATCCCTATAGAACCCACGGCTATAGAGGGACACATGCACCGCGTGTACGAGGAGCTGCTGGAAAGCAAGAGGCAGCTCGAACAGCAAGTAAGCCACTAGGCTGCGATGATTTCCCAACAGGAACAGGAGCTACGACAGCTCAGGGCGTCCGATCGCGACCCGACCCCTACGACGACGAACACGATAACCCCTACCCCGACCCCCAAGAGCAAACTCCCCGACGTCTCTACGTACGATGGTGAGGCCCCGGCCGAGTACCCCTCCTGGGCGGCTCAGATGCGCTCCAAGCTCCTAGTTAACTTAGGAGCATACCCGACCGAGCTGGACAAGGTAGTCTACCTCTTTAGGAGGTTGAAGGGCAGGGCGGCAGCACGAATTCTGCCGTACTACGAGACGGCCATTGCCAACCCGGCAATGGCCACGACGACGATGCTCTAGGCAGCTCTGGACAAGAGCTATAAGGACCCGGACCGCGAGAGCCGAGCGCTCCTACGGGTCAACACGATAAAACAAGGACGCAAGACCGTACGAGAATTCCTTGCGGAATTTGACCAGACTTTGGCAGAAGCAGGGGGTCTCCAATAGGAGGACAGGATAAAAATTACCTCTCTAGAGGTAGGCCTCTCTAAGGAAATCATAACGGGGCTAGTGGGTATAATGCGGCCAGCTACGTACGAGGAATTTTGTAACCTTCTTAGGATAGTCGACGACCAGCAACGCAGGCTGGGACGGATAGGCCGTGCTTAGGAGATAAGACAACCTCCCTAGCGACAGACAGATGCTATAGACTGGGAACCGACGACGACGAGGGTAGCAGTAGCAGCCACCGTACGGCCAAGGGCCGCCACTAAGAAGGCGCAATAGGTAGACATAGCCACCCTTAACAAGAGGCGAGCAGAAGGGAGCTGCTATAGGTGTAGCAAGATGGGCTACACTGTACGGAATTGCGGGCTCCTGCCAGCAGAGAGACCTGGGGGACGGCCGACCACCGCAAGGGTGGCCACTGCAGCGCCTTAACGAGAAGATCAGGTGTCCTACTCGGACGACGACGAGTCGGGAAAAGAGTAGCCTCTAAGCGAAGACTCTGCTAGAGGCGGGTGCGAGATAGACTGCTAAATCAAAGCATTACTTAGCCATCTTTTAAGAGCAATTACATAACGACGACGCCGTTTATCGTACAGCCGACATTGAACGGGTCCGCAACGGCGCGGACACTGATTGACACAGGATGTTTAGTATATAGAGTAATCAGCGAAGACTTCGTACAGAGACATCGGATTAAGACGGCCCCTACGGTACCTGTACGCATGCTGGGCATTACCAGGCGGGGACCGGACATTACCTATATAGTGAAAGTAACAATAGAGGTACAAGGACACTACGAGCAAGACTCGTACCTCTATGTCGTACAGGACAAGTTAGGGTATAACCTAATACTAGGGAAGCCTTAGATAGAGCGCTAGAAGGGCAAGCTGGACGTCGGACGAGGACGGCTGTTCCTAGCAGCAACAAAGCGGAGAATCCGGGACCAGGGCAGGTCCCTGCAAGGTAGCAATGCTAAGGCCGAAATCAACACAGCAACGGCGGACATCGAGAAGGCATTAGCACCTAAGGAAGCGACAAACCCCTGTACGAAGCTCCTAAGAGAGTATGTTAGGTACCTAGACCTCTTTAAACCGAAGTCGGCCTCGAAACTGCCGCTACACCGAGGGGAAGGGATTGACTATAACATCCAGCTAGAACCCCGCCCAGATGGGAGCCTGCCGGAGGTACTGTACGGACCGCTGTACAGGATGTCCTCTGGAGAACTCCTAGTACTGCGCAAGACGCTGGACGACCTGCTTGCCAAAGGGTTTATCCGGGCCAGTACGTCGTCCGCAGGAGCCCCAGTACTGTTTGTCTACAAGGAGGGGAAGGCTAGATTGCGTTTCTACGTAGACTACAGAGGCATTAACGCGATTACTAAGAAGGACCGGTACCCTCTACCCCTTATTAAGGAGACCCTCGGACGGATCAGCAAGGCGAAGTAGTTCACCAAGCTTAACGTAGTCTCGGCCTTCTACAAGATACGGATTAAGGAAGGCTGTAAATGGATAACTGCCTTCCGTACGAGATACGGTCTTTTTGAGTAGCTAGTCACCCCCTTTGGCCTTGCCAATGCACCGGCAACCTTCTAAAGGTACATTAACAAGTCCCTGCAAGGGTTACTAGACGACATCTGCTCGGTATACCTCGACGACACCCTGGTTTTTACGGACGGCACCTACGCAGACTACGTACGAGATGTTAAGAAGGTGCTGGACCGTCTACAGCAGGCGGGCTTGTACCTCGACATCGACAAGTGTAAGTTCGGTGTCCAACGTACGAAATACCTAGGTTTTATTATCGAGGCAGGGAAAGGCATCAGCATGGATAAGAAGAAGATTGATGCTATCAAGCTATAGAAGCCGCCTATAAACGTCAAGGGCGTACGGGAATTCCTTGGGTTTGCCAACTTCTACCGCCAGTTTATACAGAACTACTCGGAGATCGTACGCCCCCTAGTTAAGCTAACGCACAAGGACAAGCAGTTCAAATAGTCGGACGAATGCAATAAGAGCTTCGACAAGCTAAAAGAGCTCTTTACTACAGGACCAACGCTCGCCGCCTTTGACCCAGAGCGTACGACAATACTGGAAACCGACTCCTTAGGGTACTGCATTAGGGGTATCCTGTTACAGGTGGGCCTGGACGGACTCCTACACCTATGCGCGTATTTCTCTAAGAAGAACTCCCCGGCTAAGTGCAACTACCCTATCTACGACAAAGAGTTGCTGGCAGTCGTACGGTGTTGCGAAGCCTGGGATAGGGAACTCCGCTCGGTGCCTAAGTTCCTCGCCCTAACGGACTACAAGAACCTGGAATACTTCACTTAACCCCGGAAGCTGTCTAAGAGGCACGTACGATAGGCAATGTACCTAAGCCGGTTTAACATAAGACTCCAGTACCGCAAGGGTAAGGACAACAGCAGGGCCGACGCACTGTCCAGACGGGACTAGGACATGCCAACAACGTACGAGGACGACCGGCTGAAGTCGCGGACATTCCAGATGTTTAAGGAAGAGCCAGGCGGGGAGACTATCCACCTAGCGGCGACACATCTATAGGAACCCCAACTGCAAGCTTGGGAAGAGGCAGTGG
Source organism: Pseudocercospora ulei (assembly GCA_016165855.1). Taxonomy (NCBI): domain Eukaryota; kingdom Fungi; phylum Ascomycota; class Dothideomycetes; order Mycosphaerellales; family Mycosphaerellaceae; genus Pseudocercospora; species Pseudocercospora ulei. Next base: position 489,794 of record JACWNB010000010.1, read on the forward strand.
AAAAGGACGAGGCATACCGAGGGGCCCGTACGGCGATCCAGAGAGGGCAACGGAAACTCCTAACCGAGCTCCACCTAAAGGTATCGGCAGCCGAGTGTTCAGTAGACGAGGAGAACAACCTAAAGTTCAGAAATCGGATATAGGTCCCGGCGGACGAGAAGCTCCGTACGGGCTTAATACAACGAGTACATAACTCTATAGCTACCGGGCACCCAGGGCGCGAGGAGACGTACAGCATTATCGCCTAGGACTACTACTGGCCAGCGATAGCGAAGGACATTCGCAGGTTCGTATAGAACTGCGATGTATACGGACGAACGAAGCCCTAGCGCGAGCTAAAGCATAGGCTGCTGAAGCCCCTGCCGATACCGGATCGACCCTGGCAAGACCTGACCGTAGACTTCATTACGGACCTCCCTAAGAGCGACGGACGGCGAAACATTATAGTAGTTACGGACAAGTTAACGAAGGGGGTAATACTAGAGGGAATGGACTCCATTACGGCTAAAGACACCGCCTAGGCCTTTATCTGGACGACGTTCAGCAAGCACGGTTTCCCTAGGTCAATTGTATCAGACCGGGGGTCACAGTTTACGAGCCAACTCTGGGCACAGATCTGCCAGTTACTAAGGGTGGAGCGTCGCCTGTCCACCGTATAGCACCCGCAGACGGACGGGGCGACGGAGAGGGCCAACTCAACCCTAGAGGCGTACCTCCGAGCGTACGTTGACTATAACCAGACGAACTGGAACCGCCTTCTCCCAATAGCGGAGCTAGCTATTAACAGCCGTACGGCCGATGCTACAGGACTGTCCCCCTTCTTTATAACCTATAGATACGACTATTCCCCGCTCCTACCGACCCCAAGTAGCAACACCCCGCGCCCCGTACGATCCCCAATCTAGCAAGGAGAGGCCATCGTACAGGCGATTACAAACGCCTACCAATAGGCAAAAGCAAGCCTAGCCCTAGCCTAGCAGAATGCGGAAGAGCAGGCTAACAAGGGACGACAGGCTGCACCAAGGTACGAGGCAGGGGATAAGGTCTGGCTAAACTAGCGAAACATCCGTACAGACCGGCCGAGCAAGAAGTTGGATTGGAGAAACAGGAAGTTTACGGTAATCCGGCCGGTAGGGACATATGCCGTACGACTAAACACTCCCCTAGGGATTTACCCAGTCTTCTATATAGACCTCGTGCGACCGGCGAGCACGGACCCCTTACCGCATCAGACGACTGACGACGGGCGCCCACCCGCAATTATAACCGAGGGCCAAGAAGAGTATAAGGTAGAAGGGATCCTTAAGAGTCGGAGGAAGCAGGGGAAGGCAGAGTACTTAGTAAAATGGAGAGGATAGGCAGAGCCTATATAGGAACCGTACGAGGCCCTGCAAGACATAACCGCACTGGACAGATAGGAGGAGGACCACCCCCCTGCCCAGCTACAGTAACACTGCGCCGTACGGCGGAAGGTAGCACGATCTACCCTAAGGGCAGGGTAGCTGCAGACAAACCTAGGTTGTCAAAGGATCAAACACTACGACGTAGGACGCTACAGTACCCTACTGACACAACTTCGTACGACACCGTACGAGATAAGGGCTAGAGAGAAGGAACAGCCAAGGGACAAATAGGAGGGGAAGTGGAAATAAGAAGAGCTGGGAAGGACACTGTCCGAAATTTCTCACACTACCTAAGGGGGGGGGTAGCTCACCCCCCCCCCCCCCCCCCCCCCCCCCCCCCCCCCCCCCCCCCCCCAGGGACCCAGAACACCCTACTCATCATCTAAGATTTCCACTACCTCAGACCCGGCCGGGCCCCCACCCCCACTAGGGCCACCCCCAGGGAGCAGAGGCACCCCCCTACCCCCACCAGGGCCAGCCCTAGGGAGCAGAGGCACCCCCCTACCCCTACGTGCCTCCCCTAGACGGCGGAAGGGGCAGTAGAGGGAGCCATCCTTCCACTTATATAAGGCACACACCCTAGCCCAGAAACCTAGGAGGCGGTATAGGCCAAGTAAGGGCTAGGGGGAGTTAGGGCAGGGGGCATAGGGCTGGCCCCGGGTAGCGATAAGGAGGGCGTTAACGTACGACGGCCGGGCCGTAGCCACCCGATCGGGTATAACCCGGGCGGGGTCACACTAGAAGGGGTAGAAGGGGAGCCCGGCCGCATCCTGCTGCTCGCGGGTGTGGCACCTAAGACGTTAGATTAGACCGTACAGGAGATAAGAATCTGTACGAACCAGAAGAGTAGCTGCTGGTTAAGTTGGGGGCCCTACTGTACGTAGTTAAAGTAGGGGGGGACCCCGGCCAGACGAGGGGGAGGGGCGGGGCCAGCAGCGACGAGGGGACCGGACGGGGCAGACATGGTGGCTAGTAGTGGTTGGTTGGTAGTAGTGGTTGGTTGGTGGTAGTAGTTGGTTAGTAGTAGCGGATAGTAGACGGTGGTAGACGGTAGTAGATAGTGGACGTTGTACAGGAAAAGAGAAAGGGGAAGGGAAGAGAAGGGAAAAGGCTTGGGCTAACTGCCTGCTATAGTGGGAATGGCAAGCAAGGCAGCTGCTGCAGACAGGTGAAATGGCAAGAGGCAACTACGACCTAGGGGAAGTAACGAGGGACGACGACTCGGACGACCGGACGAAATAGGAAGCTACAACCTGCCAAAGGAACAGCAGGAGCTGGGTAGTTTAGACACGCCGCCGTACGGACGAAGCACTACGAGAAAGGGAAAGGGGGGGGGTATTGTTAGGGGGCGCCACCCGGCCTAGGTCCTAAACCCGACCTAAGCCGACCGTCGCCCTAAGGACTGCGACTTAGCGGCGCCAGCACGACCCCACCCTCCGTACGGAGCAACCGACAGGACCCCACCTCCGTACAGAGGGAGAACACTACGTTCCTGCTTAAAGGGAAGCTACCGCCCCTCGGATTAGGGGGGGGGGGGTGGAAACCCGGCACCACCGTACGGAGGAGGTAACTCCCGATCCTCTATACGGAGGGTAAACCTTGCACCCCGGCACAAAGGGGAAATTGCTAGCTTGGCTTCGTAGGTACAAATCGTACGGAGCAGACGTCAAAGGAACTGCCTATCAGTTCCTTTATGTAGATACCCGACCTCAAGTTTCTAAACCAGGATTCTTGAGCCTCTTACAGACAAAATAGGAAGTCGCGACCTGCTAAAGGAACAGTAGGAGCTAAGTGAGTTCGGCACGCCGCTGTACGGAAAGAGGCACTACGAGAAGGGAAGGGAGGGGAGTATTGTTAGAGGGTGCTGCCCGGCCAAGGTCCTAGACCCGACCTAAGCTAACTGTTGCCCTAAGGACTGCGACTTAGCGGCGCCAGCATAATCCTACCCTCTGTACAGAACCACCGACAGGACCCTACTCCTGTACAGAGGGAGAACCCTATAGTCCTGCACAAAGGGGAACTACTGCCCCTCTAAATAGAGGGAAAACTCTGCATTACTGTACAGAGGAGGGAACTCCCGATCCTCCGTATAGAGAGTGAACCTTGCATCCCTACACAGAGGGAAATTGCTGGCTTAGCTTTGTAGGTACAAATTGTACAGCAGCAGACGACAAAGGAACTGCCTATTAGTTCCTTTATGTAGATACCCAACCTCAAGTTTCTGAACCAAGATTCTCGAGCCCCTTACAATAGAGGACATTAAGAAGGCTCTTGCTAAGTATAATAACAAAAGAGAAGCTACTAACCCAGAGACAAAAGTACCAGAAGAATACTACGACTTCCTTAGTGTCTAGTCAGTTAAAGAAGATAACAAGCTGCCTCCTTACCGCCCCTATAACTACAAGATTGAACTGGAAGAGGGCAAGACACCCCCCTTTAGCCCCCTTTACCAGATGTCTCGCGAAGAACTCTAAGTCCTGCAAAAGTTCCTATAGTAGAACCTCTAGAAAGGCTTTATTAGATCCAGTCGCTCTCTAGCAGCTAGTCCTGTTATGTTTGTTAAAAAACCTGTTAGAGGGCTACGCTTCTATGTCGACTATCGCAACCTTAATGCTATTTCTAAGAAGAATCGCTACCTAATCCCTCTAATATAGGAAACTCTAGAACACCTTTCGAAAGCAAAATAGTTTACTAAGCTAGATGTAATCGCAGCATTTAACAAGATTCGAATAGCAGAAGGACAAGAATAGATAACTGTATTTAGGACTCGATACAGCTTGTTTGAATCCTTAGTTATGCCCTTTGGCATATGCAATGCACGTAGTACCTTCTAGGAATACATAAACGACACCCTAAGAGAATACTTAGATTAGTTTGTTACAGCTTACATTGACGACATCTTAGTGTACAGCAAGACACTAAGAGAACACTAGGGACACGTCCGCAAAGTACTGGCCAAACTGGAAGAAGCAGGCTTACATCTAGACATTAACAAGTGTGAATTCTACAAGTAAGAAGTCCAATTCCTAGGGCTTATTATTTTAGACAAAGGCATACGTATAGACCCAGCAAAGATCTAAGCAATTCTTAACTGGAAGGTTCTAAAGACAGTTAAGGAAGTATAAGGCTTCCTTAGGTTTGCTAATTTCTATTGCCGCTTTATTTAAGGCTTCAGCTTAATTGTAAAGCCTCTAACAGCTCTAACAAGGAAAGAAGCCAAGTTTAAATAGACTGGAGCATGCCAACAAGCCTTTAACCTCCTACGACAAAGGTTTACTAAGGATCCTATCCTTTAACACTTCGACTTTAATTTAGAAACCTGTATAGAAACAGACGCCTCTAATAGAGCTATCAGAGCTGTCCTTCTTTAAAGAAAAGCACCTAACTAACTATAGCTTCTAGTAGCTTACCTCTCTAAGAAGATGATTCTAGCTAAATGCAATTACGAAATTTACGACAAGGAACTCCTAGCTATTGTAGAGGCCTTTAAAGAATAGCGTCTAGAACTTGAAGGTGCAGCCTTTCCAACTTAGGTCAGCTCTAATTACAAGAACTTGGTCCACTTTATAAAGAACAAGATCCTTAACAGACGACAAGCTAGATAGAGTGAATTCCTTTCTAGGTTTTACTTTGTTATTCAATACGCACCAGGATCCCTTAATTTAAGAGCTAACGCTTTTACTAGGATGCCTAGAATCCATCTAGTAGACAGAGGAGAAGGTTAAGCAATTTGTAACCAAACTATCCTAAAGGCCTACAACCTAAGTAAAGACTTAAAGACCTACTTACAGGAAGGTAACCAATCAATTGCTGCCTCTTTTGCCCTATGTCTTGCGCCTGCTTTCCTAGAAGATAACGATTTAGAAAGCACAATAGACAACACTAAAGACTCTGAAACTGAAGGCTCTGTTATCTCTAACACTGACTTAGAAGATAAAGAAGTAGCTAAAGAAGCAAACCACCCTGTGACTGCTCCCAATAATTAGAGAGGCTTACGAATTAGACCAGCAAGCTTAAGAGTTGATCCAAGCCCTTAAGATAGGCCAACGCACCTTCCCTAGCTTTTCCCTCTTAGAATGTAAGCTTAGGGATGGACTAGTCTACTTTCGCTCTCGCCTTTTTATTCCTAAAGGGGCAGACAACTTAATACGACCTTACATCCTTAGGACAGTTTACAACTTAGCAGCAGGAGGCTACCTAGGACGCTTAAAGCTTTATAAGCTTACCTTACGCTACTCCTGGTAGCTATTAATGTAGAAGCATGTACGCAGATATAGAAACAACTGTCCTATCTGTAAAGCAGCCAAACATAATCGACAACCTCTATAGGGCTTACTGAAAACTCTGCCGGCTCCTAAACACCCTTAGAAACACATTACAATAGACTTTGTTACCTGTCTCCCTTAAGGAACTACTTAGGCAGGTGTTAAGGCAAAGAATGTCTTTGTAGTTGTAGATCGACACTCTAAGGACCGCTTTATAATACCCTGCTAGAGCATAACTTCTAAGGAAACCGCTAGGCTCTTTTACGAATACGTCTGGCACTATGTAGGCCTCCCTAACAGCATTACATCTAACAGAGGCTCTCAGTTTATTGCTAAGTTCTGGAAACGCCTGTACAAGCTTTTAAACATTAACTACTACATTTCGACCTCCTACTACCTAGAAACAGATAGACAGACAGAGATTGCTAATGCCCTGTTTGAACAGACGCTGCATTGCTTTATTAACTACTACTAAAAGGATTGGCCAAAACACATTCCTACAGTGGAATTCTTAGCTCGCAACTAGGAACTAGAGACAACTGGACATTCCCCCTTCTACACTACTAGAGGCTACTACCCCAGAACAGGAATGGAACCTTAAGACCTACTACTACGACCTAACAACCTAGACGAAGTTAACGCAGACGACTGGGCAACACACCTTTCCAAGGTCCACTAAGAAGTCCAAGAAGAGATAACTTACGCTTAGGCTGTCTACGAAGATCAAGCTAATCGAAAAAGACAGCCAGCTCCTAACTGTTAAGTAGGAGACAGAGTGTACCTAGACTCTAAGAACATTGTTATAGGAAGATCTTCTCGCAAACTCGACTAAAAAAAACTGGGCCCCTTTACTATTACAGAGAAGATCAGCTCGCACGCATACCGTCTCTAACTGCCTAAAGAATAGGAAATCTACAACGTCTTTTATCCTGTTAGGCTAAGGCCTAAAGAAGGAGATCCCTTCCTAATTTAAGTACAAGATTAGGAACGAACTTACATCCTCCCTGCAGCAGATAATAATAATAAAGATAAGGAAGAAGAGTACTACGTACGCAACATTGCAGACTGTTAAGTTGTAGATAGACAAACCAAGTAGAAAGTCTAATAGCAAAGCTATAAAGACTGGGACACTACTTAGGAACCCCTTAGGAACATTATCTTTAACAAGGACAAGATTAAAGCCTTCTACTAACAGGACCTCTTAGGCTCTTAAGAACATCGCCTTAAAAACAGGTACAGCAAAGAGGAACTGGATGCTGCATATTAATAGAATATTAACTGTAACATTAGACCTGCTCCTAGGAATAAACAGGCTTACCCTCGGTATCTGGAACTACTTAGGCTTTGTAGAGACTCGGCAGTATTAAGGGGGGCTACTGTTACGGTTAACAGCTAGAAGAACAAGGACAACAGTACCAAAGTCCTACTAAGCACTACTATAGTTTACAGAATATATCTCAACAACCAAAGGTCCAACTAAGACCATTCTTGCCGCGTTGGAAGCGCTACAATCGGTTCTATAAGGACGAGCAATCGGGTTAAGAAAGCTACTGGAACTACAGCCAGCAGACAGTAGAAACCCCCTAACAGTCCTAAGGTCCTATCTAGCTCTACTACCCCTAACAGCCTACAACTTAACACTTACTGGTCTAACTAAGAAGCTTCTAGGTTTACTGGAAGCGACTCGACCCGCTCTTTAGAATGTTCTGTTTCAGTTCTGGAACCTTTGGGAAAAGAAGGTTTTAGAAGTAACTCGGTTAACAGAACAAAGGAGAGAAGTTTGTTAAGAAACTTCTTAGGAAATCCAGCAGTAAAAGGGCAAACAACCAGCTAGGGCAGAGGGACATAAGAAGCAGCTGCCGCTCCCTTACCTTTCTGTTTTCCTTCTTTATAGCTTGTCTTGTACAATTAACTTAGAACAACCTTCTAACTCCCAACTTACAACTACTCTTTAGACTTTAGTTCTCTAGCTCCTCCTCTTAACTTTAGCTCTTACAACAACCTACACACACCTTAGCCTCTTCTCTGACATATTGCCTTACTTGCTATTGCTTCATATAGCAAACAGCTAGTTATGTGTCGGGTCCGTCGTCCTCGTCGTACGGCTTTTACCTGCCTATCTGTCTATCCCCTAATGCTTGTCTATCTATCCCTTATCTTAATACACTATCTAACCTCGCAGCATCTAACTCGTACAGTCCAATAGTAGCAGTGTACTTAGCGCTGCTCTAGTCGTCGTCCTGTATAGGGCCGTGTTACAGGGACTGGCAAGAGGGCCAGCTGCAATTCTACCTGCTACCTAGGTGTTCCTACCTACTACTGTCTGCAGCTGCCCAACCGTGCCTGCAGCTGCCCTACTTTCCCCTATCCTGTATAGTTATCTCCTATCCTCTCTAGCTATCTATCTATTACCGTCTAACTACCTATTACTGTCCCTACGACCCCTATTGTTAGGGGACGCCGTCCTGCCAGGTCCCAGACCTGGTTAGCCGTCGTCCTAAGGAGTACAACTTAGCGGCGCTAGCAAGACCTAGCTAGACCGAGTCCTGACTCAGCCTGGCCGAGTCGGCATCCCCTCCCCCTATACCCTATATAGAGGGAAATCTCTGCACCTACACCCCTGTACAGGGGGAAATTGCTGGCTTGCTTCGTAGGTACAAAACGTACAGTACCGGACGACGAAGGAACTGCCTATCAGTTCCTTTATATAGATACCTAGCTTTAAGTTTCTAAACCAAGATTTTTGAACCTATTACACCTATCTACCTATTATGCCTCGCAACCAACTTATACGATCCCGTAGTAGCAACGCTCTGGCCGCCGGCCCCGTCGCTATCCCCCGTCTAGCCGGGATCCCGCTACGCTTCGAGCTCCTAGAGTAGAACGCTAAGTACGACCGATACCTGCAATATCAGTTTGTATAGTCTTGTCTATACTGTGTTATTCCTAACTAACGATTATAGCTGCTTTACCTAGCAGCAGTAGGACGCTGCTCAGCTCCTATTCTATTCTTTCTAGTGTAACCCTGCCTATATTACGCCCTGCCGACTCTACACCGCTCGCCTGTCGTACGCTAATGCAGTCCTATTTGCTAGCTGTAGCCAGTCCTGCTGTGCCTGCACTAACTCTCCCTATAGCTCGTTTGTACTATACTATCTAGCTAGGTTCTAGGCTAGTGTCTGCGCTTCCTATAAGTAGAAGGACGGGTTACGGCACTGCTCTGTACGCTGTCTAGGGAAGGGCTATAGGGACGCTAGGGCGTTACTAGTTATCGAGTTGGAGTCGGACAGTAAGGACTAGGAGGTTATCGAGATTTCAGACGACAATAACGACGCGCTAGTCCCGTCCGCCTTCAAGATCTCGGACAGCAACGAGCCGGGCCTGTCGTCGTCTGCAGTAGTAAGACAGCAGGACGGTTACTAACTAGCGTCTATGCTACTTCGGACTGTATAGTCTCTGGGTAATATTGTACAGTTCCTATGTTCTACTTCTGATCCTTTCTTAGTCCTATCCTATCTGATCCGAGCGCGCAGATATAATTTAATACAGCTGTTTTAATAACTATATTTCGAACTAAGGAGGGAAAGGAATCTATACGGCGGTAGGTAAGGGCTTTAGGGGTGGGCACGCCAAGGCCCGGCTCGGCCTAGAAGGGCCGAGCCGAAATTCTAAGGGTTTACCCTATTACTTAGTCCCACCCCTTTCTGCCGCTGTAACACCACCCCCCTCCCTTATTAGCGGTCGCCCTTAACCGCTTAGTTATCCCTTCTGCCTCTCTCTTTTTTTCTTTTTTTTTAATAATTTGTCTTTCTTTTCTTCTTTTTCTTCTGCTTCTTTGTCTTCTTCCTCCGTCTGATTTGCAGCTTCTTCGACGAAAAATCCTTCTTAAAATTGATTTTACCTCTCCGTTTCTTCTGTCTCGAAAACATCGTCCTTTCGTTATCTTCTTTCTTCTTATATTGTCGCTATCTAAAGTCCTTTACTTAGCGTCTATCTAATCGGAGCTATCTGACCTTAGCCGGCAGCTATCTAAGCTGCAGCGTAACTGGCCTGTACGCTGCTGCAGAGGGTCTATATAGATCTATCTGTAGCGGGCTATCTCTTCTTCTCCTTCTTCTTTACTAAGGCCTTAAGTGCTACTGCAAAGCTGCTTTGGTAGCGTCGGCTTTGCCTTCGCCGTTATTATCCGTCCAGTAGGACTGGCGGTTAGTGTTGGCGAAGACGAAGACTGTTACAAAGCGCGCCGAAGCGGTGGCGCTGTCCTCGACTTTACCGTTATTATCTAACCTGCAAAGCCGGCGGACGGTGGTAGTAGTAGTGTAGCCGAGGACTCTAGCTAAGCGCACTGCTGCGATTGTTTCTATCGGTTTTTGCAGCGATAGAGCGGACGCGGCCTTTCTTCTTTTTCTATCTCTTCCAGAGCTATTAGCTTCGGAGCCACTTAGGTCTCGGCTTCTTCGGGTTCCGGACGGAAAACTCTCTTAATAGCTCCGCCGAATTTCGGAAATTCTCGACTGGATACTATTTCTAGTCTTCTGGCTACCCCTTTTATAAGATCCTTGCTTTGATAGACCCCCTTATCTTTCTTATATCTATTACATCTTCTACCTCCTACTCTTCCTCTTTACTGTCTATCTCGATTAGTAGGGGTTTAGCGAACCCCTGTTCTGGAAGACCGTCCTTAGGGTCTAGACTTAACAGATCCGAATAGAAGACATCGTAGATTCGGAACAACTTCGGTAGCTAGAGCCGATAAGTTACCGGCGACCTCTTTTCCACTATCGTAAACGGACCTACGTAGCAGGGGTTAAGCTTGGCATTGCCTTTTAGCCTTAGGTTCCGCGTGTTAAGCTATACCTTTTGGCCTTCTTCAAATTCTATTAGTAACTGCTTTCTATTAGCTCGAGTTACTATCTTCTTCTAGGCCGATTCTATTGCTTCTTTCGCTACCTTAATCGCTTCTTCTATCTGAGATTTAAGCGCTTCTGCCGCTGCGGCGGCGACTCTCTTTAACGAAGTAGCGGTAGAAGATTCAGAAGAGCAGGGCTCGTTCGGCGGTTGGAAACTTATTCTCGGAAGATAGCCGTAGGTTATCTTAAACAGTGCCAATAAGGTAGCCTCGGATTGTGCTAAATTGGCGCAGAATTCGGCTATCGGCAACACCTTAACCTACTCTTCTTAATAATAGCTGCAGAAGATTCGTAGATATTTCTCTATCTTACAGTTAGCTACTTCCGACTGGCCGTCGGTCTAAGGGTAAGCAGCTGTACCAAGCTTTCCGCGAATTCCGAGAGCTTAGTTAATAGCCTTCTATATATTAGCGGTAAATTGAGAACCTCTATGCATAGTAATAGTGTCCGGCAGGCTATAGTGCTTCTATATATGCTGAATCAGCATCCTCGCTGTCTCTTCTATAGTAGTGCCTTCGTCCTTTGCTTAATAGGGGATAAAGTAGCGTTCCTTGCTTAACTAGTATACTACGTTAAGGGTAGTATTATATCTATTGGAATCCGGCAGGCCGGTTACGAAATCTATCGTAATGTGCTGCTACGGTTTCTTAGGGATCGGCAGTAGTTCTAGTAGACCGGCCGGAAGGCCGTAATGCGGCTTCGCAGCTCGATATATGTAACAATTGGCGATAAACCGGTAAATTCGCTCGAAGATCCGCGGAAACCAGTAGACCGTCCTTATAGCTTCTATCGTCTTCTTCGTGCTAGCGTAGCCAACATCCTTAGAACTATAGACCAGCTGGATGACCTCTGTAATTAGTTCTTCTAGAAGTATTAGCTTCCCTAAACCGGTTTTGCCGAGCTTTTGTTGCTGGTTAAGCTGCTCTACCTTTTCGTAGATCGTCTCTTCCTTAGTCGTCGGCTCTACTGCGCAGATCCCTACTTTTTTTAATACCTTAGTGTCTACTATACGTTCGGTTAATACCTTCTGGAACATGTTCGGATCTTCTTTTGCGCGGCTAGTCTTCCCCTCTCTTCTCGCTAGTGTATTAGCCTTTCCGTTTTAAGCTCCGGGTCGATAAGTAATCTTAAAGTCGAACCCGGATAAATTGGCGGCCTACCGAGCCTGGCGGCGCGAGAGCTTCTGCGTCTTTATAAAGTAGGTTAACGACTGATAGTCTGTAAGGACCTGGACCGTGCTCTTTCTAGCTAGAAGCTCTGGCTTCTTCTCCTCGAAAGCTTAGATAATACCTAACAGCTCCTTGTCGTAGATAGCGTAGTTCCGCTTAGCCTTATTTATAGACTTGCTAAAGAAGGCTACCGGATAGAGGGTCTTGCCGTCGTCTCTGTATTAAGAAAGGACCCCTGCTGTTACTGTGTCGGACGCGTTCGTTTCTAGGTAGATCGTCTTTTCTGGCCAGAAGTGCGCTAGCACTAGCGCAGAAACTACTGCTTCTTTTAGCTAATTAAAAGCCTCTGTGCACTTTTCGTTCTATAGGCCAGCCGCCTCCTTCTTTAATGCCTTATTTAGGGGTCTTGCTATCTTGCCAAAGTCCTTAATAAGTCGGCGATAGTAACTGCAGAACCTGAGAAAAGCTCTGATCTGGGTAGTGTTTCCAGACTTCGGCTGCTTCCATTCCGCTGTAGCAGCGACCTTTAAGGAGTCTATCCGAATTCCCTCTCTTCCTACAATAAGACCGAGATATTTGACTTCGGTCTAGTAGAACTCGCTCTTCTTCGTGTCCGCGTTGAACCCTACCTCGCGGAGCCTAGTTAACACTCTCTCGATGTAGTCCGTATACTGCTCTCTCGTTCTATCGGTGTATATAAGGATGTTGTCTAAGTAAATAGACACGAACTGCTCCAGCATGTCTATAAAAGTGTAATTTATAAAACGCTGCTACACCGCCGGCGCATTAGTAAGTCCGAAAGGCATAACGAGCTACTTGCAGTTGCCTATGCGCGTAGCGAACGTCGTAAGGTCTTCCGTCTGCCCTTCCTCGTTCCTTAGTCGGTAGAACGCTTAGCGAATTTCCAGCTTGCCAAACTACTTAGCTTTCGCTACTTATTGTATAGTCTTATCGATTAGCGGCAGTGGTTATACGTCTCTCTTAGTAATCTTATTAAGGCCTCTGTAGTCTACGTATAGTTAGAGACTACCTCCGGGTTTCCGTACGAAAAGGATTAGCAACGTATACTCGGCAGAGCTTAGCGTAATAAACTTCTTCGCTAGGTTTTCTCGAACAAACACTTCTACGTAGTCTAGCTCGGCCGGCGATAGGCGTCTTAGCGGTTCGTTTCTCGGCAGCGTAGCTCCTTCTTTCAACTGGATCTTGTTGTTATATTCCGGTTAGTAGAGTAGCAGGAGGTTAGATTCGGCTTTTAAGAACATGTTAGCGTAGCTATAGAGTCCTTTCAGTAACACCTCTAGCAGGTCTACTTCTTCTTCTACTATTACCTTTTAGTAATCTTCGATGTCTTTTATCGAGATAGCGTAGATCTTATTCTCTAGCGACTTCGTAAGAGTCGTTAGGACTTCTAAGCTTATTATTCTAACGGTATCTAGGGGATTAGAACGGTCGGCCGGAACCGCGTTAACGGACGTAACGTTTGGTTTCGCAGCGACGACAGTGACCGTTTCGACGGCGGCGGGGCCGTTCTGCTAGGTTTTGAACCCGAGTGTGCCTTCACTGTATTAATAACGGCTTTCTAGTTCTTTATCTTCTTCTGCCCTATAATAATGTTAAACTGTCTAATGTGTACAATTCGGAACGTTGCTTCTGTAGTGCGACCAGCTAGGATAGTCTTCAGCGGCATATAATGTGTAACGCTCTCTGTGTCTTGTCCGTTATACGCCGAAATTCGCGTTAGCAACGCTAGCTCTACTGGATAGCTATATCCTTTCGTCAGTTTCTAAACTAGTCGATAGTTGATCGCCGCGTCGATAAGTGCTCCTATATCAATAAAGGCTTTTAAATAAAGGGGGCGGTGTAAGCTGTTAATGTTAGGGAACGCCGCCCTGCCAGGTCCTGTACCTAAACTGGCTGTCGTCCTAAGAATTGCGACTTAGCGGGGCTAGCACGACCCCACCCTCTGTACAGAGGCACTAGCACGACCCCACCCTCCGTACGAAGGAAAATCCCGCAACTCTGTACAGAGGGAAAACCCTGCTCCCCTGCCTAGGGAGAAATCTCTGCACCTCTATACAGAGGGAAATCTCTGCACCCTTGTATAGGAGAGAAATTGCTGGCTTGCTTCGTAGGTACAAAATGTACAGTAGGAGACGACGAAGGAACTGCCTATTAGTTCCTTTATATAGATACCTAGCTTCAAGTTTCTGAACTAAGATTCTTTATTACATTAGGAACTGATCTTACTGTCGGTAGCTGTAGTAATACAACGAAAATGGACAACGACATCCTTATAGAAACTACGGCTATGCAGGACTACATAAACCGCATAGGTAAGGACTTGCTAGCTCGCAAGACCCAGCTTAAACAATAAGTAGGCCACTAGGCTGCGATGATTTCCCAATAGGAACGAGAGCTTCGACAGCTAAGAGTGTCCGATTGCGATCCGACCCCTACGACGACAACGACGAACACGACGGCCTACACTACAGTCCCTAAGAGCAAACTCCCTGACTTCACCGCCTATAATAGCGAGACACTGGCCGAGTACCCTCCCTAGGCTGCCCAGATACGCTCTAAGCTTCTGGTCGACTTAGCAGCAAACCCGACTGAACTTAACAAGGTAGTGTATCTCTTTAGGAGGTTAAAGGGCAAGGCGGCAGTACAAATTCTGCCGTACTACGAAACTGCTATTGCTAGTCTAGCAATAGCAACTACGACGATGCTCTAGGCAGCTCTCGATAGGAGCTATAAGGACCTAGACTGCAAGAGCCGAGCCCTCGTACAAGTTAACACTATAAAACAAGGACGCAAGTCCGTACAAGACTTTCTCGTAGAGTACGACCAGATCCTAGTAGAGGCGGGAGGACTCCAATAGAAGGACATAGTAAAAATTACTACCTTAGAGGTTAGACTTTCTAAGGAGACTATAACGGGTCTAGTAGGCGTTATACAGCTGGCCTTGTACAAGGCATTTTGCGATCTCCTTAGGATAATCGACGACCAACAGTGTAGGCTCGGACGGATAGGCTGCACCTACGAAATGCGACAACCCCTCTATTGGCAGCAGGACGCTATAGACTAGGAGCTAACGACAACAACGAGAGTAGCGGCAGCCGTTACTATGCAGCTAAGGGCCGGCGCTAAGAGGGCGTAGTAGGTAGACGTAGCTACCCTTAACAAGAGACGAGCAGAAGGGAGCTGCTACCGGTATAGCCAGATAGGGCATACGGTACGGAACTGCAGGCTTTTGCCAGCAGAGAGACCTAGGGGACGACCGGCTACTGCGAGGGTAGCAACTGCGGCACCCTAACATAAGCCCTAAGAGTCCCCCTTAGACAATAACGAGTTAGGAAAAGAGTAGCCTCTAAGCGAAGGCTTAGCCAGAGGCATATATAAGATAGATTGCCAAATTAAAGCACTACCTAGCTATCTTTTAAGAGCAACTACATAACGACTATGCTGTTTATCGTACAACCTACGCTAAACGGGCCCGCCACTGCGCGGGCGCTAATTAATACAGGGTATTTAGTGTATAGAGTAATTACCGTGGACTTTATACGGAAACACTATATCGAGACGACCCCTACTGTACCCGTACGCATGCTGGGCATTACCAGACGAGGACCGGACATTACCTATATAGTAAAAGTAATAATAGAGCTACAAGGATACTACGAGCAGGACTTATACTTCTACATTATATAGGACAAGTTAGGGTATAACCTAATATTAGGGAAACTATAGATAGAGCGCTAGCAGGGCAAGCTTAACGTCGGACGAGGACGCCTATACCTAGCAGCGACAAAGCAGAGACTCCGAGATTAAGGGAGAGTCCTACTAGGCGGCAATGCCAAAGCCGAAGTTAACGCCAACGCCGAGGTTAATACTGTAACTACAGACATTAAGAAGGCATTAGCGCCTAAGAAAGCTACGGACCCCTATACGAAGCTCCTATAGGAATTCTTAGTATACCTAGACCTCTTTAAACCAAAATTGGCCTTAAAACTGCCCCTACACCGAGGAGAAGGAATCGACTACGACATTTAGCTCGAGCCCTGTCTAGATAGAAGCCTGCCCGAAGTACCGTACGGCCTACTATATAGCATGTCCTCTAGAGAACTCCTAGTACTGCGCAAGACACTGGACGACCTACTTGCTAAAGGATTTATTTGCGCAAGTACGTCGTTGGCTAGAGCCCTAGTGCTGTTTGTTTATAAGGAAGGCTCGGCCGGCTTGCGTTTTTGCATAGACTACAGAGATATTAACGCAATTACTGAGAAGGACTAGTACCCCCTACCCCTTATTAAGGAGATCCTTGGACGAATCAGCAAGGCAACGTAGTTTACGAAGCTTAACGTTGTCTTAGCCTTCTACAAGATACAGATTAAGGAAGGATGTAAATAGATAATCGCTTTCTATACGAGGTGTAGCCTTTTTAAGTAGCTTGTTACCCCCTTTAGTCTTGCGAACGCGCCGGCAACCTTCTAGAGGTACATTAACAGGTCTTTGTAAGGACTTCTAGACGATGTCCGCTCTGTATACTTTAACGATACCCTAGTATTTACAGACGGCACCTGCGAAGACTACGTACTAGATATTAAGAAGGTGTTAGACCATTTGCAGCAGGCTAGATTGTACCTCGACATCGACAAATGTAAATTCGGTGTACAGCGTACGAAATACCTAGGGTTTATTATTGAGGCAGGGAAGGGCATCGGCATAGACAGGAAGAAGATTTATACTATTAAGCAATAGAAGCCCCCTACGAGTGTTAAGGGCGTACGAGAATTTCTTAGGTTTGCCAACTTCTACCGCCAGTTTATACAGAACTACTTAGAGATAGTACGTCCTCTAGTTAAGCTAATACACAAGTATAGACAGTTTGCCCAGACAGAGGAATGTAACAAGAGTTTTAACAAGCTAACGGAGCTCTTTACTACAGGACCTACGCTTGCCGCCTTGAACGTAGAGCGTACGACGATATTAGAGACCGACTCCTCGGGATACTGTATAGGAGGTATCCTCTTACAGGTAGGTCCGGACGGCCTCCTATACCTATACGCGTATTTCTCCAAAAAGAACTCTCTAGCTAAATGCAACTACCCTGTCTATAACAAGGAATTGTTAGCGGTCGTACAGTGCTGTAAGGCGTAGGACTGAGAACTCCGCTTAGTTCCCAAGTTCCTCGCCCTAACCGACTACAAGAATCTCGAGTACTTTACGCAACCCTAGAAGCTCTCTAAGAGACACGTACAATATACGATGTATCTAAGCCGTTTTAATATAAGACTCTAGTACTGTAAAGGAAAGGACAACAGCAGGGCCGACGCCCTATCCAGACGAGACTAAGACATGCTAGCGATATACGACAACGAACGACTGAAATTACGAACATTCCAGATGTTTAAGGAGGAACTAGGCAAAGACACTATCTGCCTAGCGGCGACATATATATAGGAGCCCTAGCTATAGGTATAGGAAGAGGCAGTGGAAAAGGACGACGTTGACTAAGGTGCCTATACAGCAATCTAAGGAGGACAGCAGAAGCTCCCTGCAGAGCTCTACCTTAAGGTATTAGCAGCAGAGTGCACAGTAGACGAGGAGAACAACCTAAAGTTTAGGAATCCGATTTAGGTCCTAGTAGACGAGAAGCTCTATATAAGCTTAATAGAATAGGCGCACGACTTAATAGCAACTGGACACCTAGGGTGCGAGGAGACGTACAGCATCGTCGCTAGGGATTACTACTAGCCGGCGATAGCGAAGGACATCTGTAGGTTCGTACAGAACTGCGATGTCTACAGACGGACGAAGCCCTAGCGTAAACTAAAGCACAGCCTGTTAAAGCCCCTACTAATACTGGACCGGCCCTAGCAAGATCTAACAGTAGACTTTATTACAGACCTTCCTAAGAGCGACAGACGGCGCAATACTATAGTAGTAACGGACAAGCTAACGAGGGGGGTAATACTAGAGGTAATAGACTCTATTACGGCCTAGGACACTGCCTAGGCATTTATACGGACGACGTTTAGCAAGCACGGATTCCCTAGGTCAATTGTGTCTAACTGGGGTACACAGTTTACAAGCTAGCTCTAGGTAAGGGTCTGCCAATTGTTGAACGTAGAACGCCGTCTATTAACTGTATAGTACCTACAGACGGACAGCGCAACGGAAAGAGCTAATTCGATACTGGAAGCATACCTCCAGGCATACGTTAACTATTACTAGACTAATTAGAACTGCCTCCTTCCTATAGTAGAGCTAGCTATTAACAGCTGTACAGCTAACGCTACAGGTCTGTCCCCCTTCTTTATAGCCTACAGGTACGACTACTCTCCGCTCCCCCCGACTCTAAGTAACGCTACTCTACGCCCTGTACGCTCCCCAATTCAGCACGGGGAAGCCATTGTACGGACGGTTACGAACGCCTACTAATAGGCGAAAGCGAGCCTTACTATAGCCTAACAGACTGTAGAAGAACAGGCTAACAAGGGACGACAGGCTGCACTAAGGTATAAGGCAGGGGACGAGGTATAGCTAAACCAGCGCAATATCCGTACAGACCGGCTAAGCAAGAAACTGGATTGGAAGAACCGGAAGTTTATAGTAGTCCGCCTAGTAGGGACACATACTGTACGACTTAACACTCCTCTAGGGATCTATCCGGTCTTCTATATAGACCTCGTACAGCCAGCGTACACAGACCCCCTGCTGTACTAGACGACGGACGACGCATACCCCCTAGTAATTATAACTAAGGACTAGGAGGAGTATAAGGTAGAAGAAATCCTTAAGAGCTAGAAGAAGCGGAAGAGGACGGAATACCTAGTTAAGTAGACAGGGTAGGCAGAGCCTTTATAGGAACCGTACGAGGCTCTCTACAACATACGGGCTCTAGACAAGTAGGAGGAGAGGCACCCTACTAACCGGTTACAGTAACACTGTACTGTACGGGATAGGAGAGTAGGCAGCTATAGAGGGCATTAGGAAGCCGCAAAGGAAGAGTAGGAATAGAGGGGGACTAGGGACAGCCAACCCTAGGGACAAGAAAGAGGGGACGACGCTAGGGAGCCTGCAAGGAGCAGGGCACTATACGGAATAGGGGGGTATAGAGAACACCTAAGAAACAGGTAGGAATAAGACTAGAAAGGAAATAGGAGCAGGACTATATAAGATTTCTTACCTACTATACCCCCCCAGATCTACAGGCAGGACGGCTTACTAGCTACTACGCTACTTAACTAGGGCGGTCGACGATAGGGCCGACGGCTCACTGTCCGATATCTTAATAATCTCCCGATCGCCCTAACTATCGTCCGGCTTACTACCAAGAAGTAGGGATGGACCCCTATAGGCCTCTTCCAGACAGTGCAGGGAGCAGTTCTAAGAGCTATCCTTCCACTTGCAAGACGCATATACGCCGGCCTAGAACCTAGGCAGGCGGTATGGGGCAAATAAGCCCTAAGGAGAATTAGTGCAGGCAGCACAGGATTGGCCCTAGGTAGCAATAAGGACGGCGTTAACGTAAGACGGGCGCGCCGTAGCGAGGCGTTAGGGCGTAATACAGGCAGAGTTATACTAAAAAGAATAGAATAGGAGCTCGGCGACGTCCCACTATCTATTAGTAAAACACCTAAGGTCGTTAGCTAGGATCGTACAGAAAAGAGGGATCTGTACGAACCTAAACCGGAGCTGTTAGTTAAGCTAAGCGTTCTATTCCTAGAGCTAGAATCGTTATAGAAGGCTAGCCGGACGGGAAGAGGAAGAGGAACCTACAGCAACGACAGAGCTACGCCTAGACTAGACGGCCGGAGTGCAGGGCATAATAGTAGTAATAGTAGTAATAGATAGAAGGATAGTTAGATAGTTAGATAGACGGACGGACAAGGTAGCAGCGGTTAGGCGGATAAGGTAGATAGTAGACGGATAGAGAGTAGATAAAAGGATAAGAAAGACGAAGATAGGGAGGAGACCTAATATATAGGGAGACTGCGGGCTATGCGAAGTAATAGCAAACGAGGCAACTGCTACCAGAGGCCTTATTTACCTACGAGGAAGGAGCACCTAGCAGGCATCGCTAGATAACAAGTGCCCGGACGACGAACAACTTTATAGACGGCTAGACGAGTATAGGAAGGCACAGGTTGCAAAGGGAGCGCTACGAGCGAGTGTACAACACGACGACGTACAGGGATAACACTACAAGGAGGGAGGGAGGTAATGTTAGGAGACGCCGCCCTGCTAGGTCCTGTACCTAAACTGGCTGTCGTCCTAAGGATTGCGACTTAGCGGCGCCAGCACGACCCTACCCTCTGTACAGAGGCACTAGTACGACCCCACCCTCTGTACGAAGAAAAATCCTGCAACTCTGTGCAGAGGGAAAACCCTGCTCCCCTGCCTAGGGAGAAATCTCTACACTCCTATACAGAGGGAAATCTCTGCACCCTTGTACAGGGGGGAAATTGCTAGCTTGCTTCGTAGGTACAAAATGTACAGTAGCAGACGACGAAGGAACTGCCTATTAGTTCCTTTATATAGATACCTAGCTTTAAGTTTCTAAACTAAGATTCTTGAACCCGTTACAGTTAAGGGGGTAGACAGTAATCGGAAGGATAATAGCCGTCTCTGTATTTACTTCTACTACTGCTAAGAGCGGGTCGTTACAGCTGTTAATGCTTTCTCCTTCTTCTAGCGATACGGTTCGTAGCAGTGCCCTATTGTTTATGCTAGGTAAGGGGCCTATCCGTCTAGCTAGTCTTTTCCTAAGATTCTTAATAGCACTCTACTGTCTACACTGTCGGTGTCGTTCGGCGCCGGCTCTATAGCTTAGATAGTCTTCCTCGGCGGCGGCGGCTTCGTAGTGCAGTATTCCTGCTTCTGCTAATTTGTCGCTTCGTATCTAGTAGCAATATAGCTAGGCTTTCCGTACGCGTAGCAAGTAGGGACAAAAGGCAAATGCAGTAAGTAAGATAGCTGTTGGGGGCCTCGTCTAAAAGGGGCATAAGGTCGCGTCGTCTGCGCTAGCGACGATTTCTGATTCAGTTTACGTACTGCCGATTTTCCGTACGCGTTCAAGTTTCTAGCAGTAACTCTTGCCTAGTGCACGAAGCTTTTAAGGTCTTTGTCTTCTACCAAAGCTATAGCTCCGGCTAGTTCAGGGTTCAACTTCTGCTTTAGTAAGTGTAACCGTTCGTCTTTGGACACTTTAGCTCTAATAGTATATTTTCTAAACAGTCCGCAAAATTCCTTAAACGTTAGCCGGTTTTGGCTAATCTTGTCTAGTTGTTTGCAGGCTATCTTCTTGCGGAAAGGGTCTCCGAAGCGTTGGTCTAGGGCTTTAATAGCTTCGTCGGCTGTTACATCTTCTAGGTCTGCTACTAGCGAGAACGCTTTACCTTCTAGTCGCGCCTCTAGATAGGCTAGCCTGTCTTCTTCGCTGCTTGCTGCGTAGTTGCGACTTATCTTATTCCTTATCTTCTTCTTAAATGCTTTCTAGGCCTCGGGGTCTCTGCCCCTAAAGGCCGGTAGATTAGGCAGTAACGTTATTAGAGTGCTACCTTAACTGTAGGCAGCAGGTAAGGCAGTTTCTGCTTGGCCTTCTTGTAGTAGCAGCAGTGCCAACGACGTCGCTGCCGCTATGTTAGCTAACTAAACCCTTAGCGGTTTTAGTTGCGCTAGTCCTGTCGCTGCTTGGTTTTCCAATACCTCGATAATAGTCTCTGCCGATTCTTTCTCGGCTATTACCGCTTCTATCTCTTCTCTTAGCTGGTTATTCTCTTCTATTTTCTTGTAAAACGTCTTCTTAATAAAGGTAGAAGTGTCGTACATCTTTCCAGACCTGTGTTCCGCTAGGTGTTCTTTGAGTTCGTCGGCTGTGTAGGCGTACAGCTCCTTATAGCCGGCTATGCCCTTCTTCGCTTCGTCTGTCTCTTCTTCTGTAAGACCTTTAGTGGCTGTCCTATCGTTAAGGATGCTAGCGCGCCTATCCCTCGCTCTGTTAGTCTTTCTCTTCCTACTGCAGCCGGTAACGCTGCCTTCTACTGTCGAGAAGCCTTCTATAGCCTTCTTATAGTGCTAATGTGTTTGGTTTAGGTTGTAGTATGCGCGTGTGTTATTCAGGTAGCCGGATGTAGTTTAACGGTCCCTTTCGCGCAGCGCAGGGTTGGTGTAGTTAGTAAGTTCGAGATATAATAATCCGAGCGCGTAGATATAATTTAATACGGCTGTTCTAATAACTATATCTCGAACTAAGGAGGGAAAGGAATCTATGCGGCAGTAGGTAAGGGCTTTAGGGGTGGGCACGCCAAGGCCCGGCTCGGTCCGGAAGGGCCAAGCCGAAATTCCAAGGGTCTACCCTATTACTTAGTCCTACCCCTTTCTGCTGCTATAACACTATCTACTTCTACCTACTTCCTAGGTATTCCTATACAGCTGCCTAGTCCTGCCTACAGCTGCCTAATGTCTCTTGCAGCTGCCTAGTCCTGCCTGCAGCTGCCCAATGTCTCTTGTAGCTGCCTAGTCTCGCCTGTAGCTGCCTAATGTCTCTTACAGCTGCCTAGTTCTGCCTATAGCTGCTATCTGTCCTACCCTATATAGCATAGTGTTACTATAGCCGGCTAGCAGGGTGTTTCTCCTCCTACTTATCTAGTGCTACTGTGTCCTAGAGAGTCTCGTACAGCTCCTATATAGGCTCTGCCTACCCTGTCTAGTTAACTAGGTATTCTATCCTCTTCTGCTTCTTCCAGCTCTTAAGGATTTCTTTTACTTCGTACTCCTCCTAGTACTTAGTAATAATCGCTAGAGGGCGTACATTGTCCGTCGTCTAGTATAGGAGTGGGTCTGTATATACGTATATAGCTATACGAGGTCTATATAGAAAACAGTTTAACTATACCTTATTACCTGCCTTATATCTTAGTGCAGCCTGTGGTCCCTTATTAGCCTGCTTTTCCGCATTCTGTTAGGCTATAGCGAGGTTGGCTTTCGTCTATTAGTAGGCGTTCGTAATCGCCCGTACAATAGCTTTCCTCTACTAAATTAGGGAACGTACAGGGAATAGGAAAGCGCTGCTTAGGTTCGGCAGGAGCAGGGAGTAGTCGTACCTATAGGCTATAAAGAAGGGGGACAGACCTGTAGCGTTAGCTGTACAACTGTTAATAGCCAGTTCTGCTATAGGAAGAAGGCAGTTCTAATTAGTCTAGTTATAGTTAACGTACGCCTAGAGGTACGCTTCTAGTATAGAATTAACCCTCTTCGTTGCGCTGTCTGTCTGCAGGTGCTACGCGGTTAATAGGCGACGTTCTACGTTTAATAATTGGCAGATCCTTACCTAGAGTTAGCTTATAAGCTGTATACTATAGTTGGATACAATTAACCTAGGGAATCCGTGCTTGCTAAATGTAGTCTATACGAATGCCTAGGCAGTGTCCTCGGCCGTAATAGAGCCTATTCCCTCTAGTATTACTCCCCTTTTTAGCTTGTCTGTTACTACTATAATGTTCTGTCGTCCGTCGCTCTTAGGGAGGTCTGTAATAAAGTCTATAGTTAGATCTTACTATATCCGGTCCGGTATTATTAGGGGTTTTAACAGGCTATGCTTTAGTTCCTGCTAGGACTTCGTCTATCTACAAACATTGCAGTTCTATACTAACCTACAGATGTCCTTTGCTATCGCTAGCTAGTAGTAGTCCCTAGTAATAATGCTGTACGTCTCCCCGCGCCCTAGGTGTCCGGTTGTTATCGAGTTATGCGCCTGTTGTATTAAGCTTATACAGAGCTTCTCGTCTACAGGGACCTAGGTTCAGTTCCTAAACCTTAGGTTGTTCCCTCTATCTACTATATACTCTGCTGCTAAGACCTTAAGGTTAAGCTCTGTAGGGAGCTTCCGCTGTCCTTCCCGGATCGCTATATAGGCTTTCTAATAGGTGTCGTCCTTTTCTACTGCCTCTTCCTACACTTGCTAGTAGGGTCCTAATGTATATGTCGCTGCTAGGCAGACGGTATCTTCCCCTAGGTTCTCCTTAAACATCTGGAATGTCTGTAATTTCAGTCGCTCGTCGTTGTACGTTGCTAGCATGTCCTGGTCTTGTCTAGATAGTACGTCGGCCCTGCTGTTGTCCTTTCCCTTACAGTACTAGAGTCTTATATTAAAGCGGCTTAGATATATCGCCTATCGTACGTGTCTCTTAGAGAGTTTTCAGAGTTGTATAAAATACTCGAGATTCTTATAGTTAGTTAGGGCAAGGAATTTAGGAACTAAGCGGAGTTCGCTGTCCTACGCCTTATAGCACTGTACGACCGCTAACAATTCCTTATCGTAGATAGGGTAGTTACACTCGGCTAGGGAGTTCTTCTTAGAGAAGTATGCGTATAGGTGTAGGAGGCTGTCTGGGCCTATCTATAAGAGGATACCTCCTATATAGTAACCTAAGGAGTCGGTTTCTAATATCGTTATACGTTTTAGATTAAAGGCAGTAAGCATTAGGCCTATAGTAAAGAGTTCCTTTAGCTTGTTAAAGCTCCTATCGCATTCCTCTATCTACGCGAACTGCCTGTCCTTATACGTTAGCTTAACTAGGGGGCAGACTTATCTCTAAGTAGTTCTGTATAAACTAGCGGTAGAAGTTAGCAAACCTAAGGAATTCTCGTATACCCTTAATACTCGTAGGAGGCTTCTATTGTTAGATAGCGTCAATTTTCTTCCTATCTATACTAATGCCCTTTCCTTCCTCGATAATAAATCCTAGGTACTTCGTACACTGTACACTAAATTCTATCGATATCGAGGTACAATCTAGCCTGTTGCAGACGGTCTAGCACCTTCTTAACGTCTCGTACATAGTCCTTACAGGTGCCGTATGTAAATACTAGGGTGTCGTCGAGGTATATAGAGTAGGTGTCGTCTAGAAGACCCTGTAGGGATCTGTTAATGTACCTCTAGAAGGTTGCTAGCGCATTCGCAAGGCTAAAGGAGGTAATAAGCTACTTAAAGGCCGTACCTCGTACAGAATGCAGTTATCTTTTTACATCCTTCTCTAATCCTTATCTTGTAGAAGGCTGAAACAACGTTAAGCTTAGTAAACTACTTTGCCTTACTAATCCGTCTAAGGGTCTCCTTAATAAGGAGTAGGGGGTACCAGTCCTTTTTAGTAATTGCGTGAATGCCTCTGTAGTCTATACAGAACCGTAACCCGGCCGGCCATTCCTTCTGTACAGATAGTACTAGAGCTCTAGCCGAGGACGTACTTATATAGATAAAGCCCTAAGAGAGCAGGTTAGCCAATGTCTTACGTAGTACTAGGAGTTCTCTAGAGGACATACTGTACAATAGGCCGTACAGTACCTTAGGCAGACTTCCATCTAGACAGGGTTCGAGCTTAATCTCGTAGTCGATTCCTTCTCCTTAGAGTAGGGGGAGTTTTTAAGGCCGACTTAGGCTTAAAGAGGTTAAGGGATTCTGAGCATTCTAGTAGGAGCTTTAAGCAGGGGTCTGTAACTTTCTTAGGCACTAGTGCCTTCTTAATATCGGTAGTTGCAGCGTTAACTTTAGGGTAGGGATCGCTTAGCGGGGCTCGTCCTTAGTCTCGGATTCTCTGCTTCGTTGCTACTAGGTACAGACGTCCTTATCCGACATCGAGTTTGCCCTGCTAGCGCTCTATCTATAGTTTCCCTAATAATAGGTCGTACCCTAACTTGTCTCGTACGATATAGAGGTATAAGTCTTGCTCGTAGTGTCTTTGCAGCTTAATTGTTACTTTACTATATAGGTAATGTCCAGTCCTCGTCCGGTAATACCTAGTATACGTACAGGTACAGTAGGGGTAGTCTTGATGTAGTGTTTCTATACGAAGCTTTCGCTAATAACTCTGTATACTAAACATCCTGTATCGATTAGGGTTCGTGTAGGGGCGGTCCCGTTTAGCGTAGGTCGTACGATAAACGGTGTCGTCGTTACATAGGTGCTCTTAAAAGATAGCTAAGTAGTACTTTAATTTAGCAACCTATCTCGTATATGCCTCCGGCCGAGCCTTCGCTTAGAGGCTACTCTTTTCCCAACTCGTCGTCGTCCGAGGGGAACTCTTAGGCCTTAGGTTAGGCTGCTATAGTCGCTACTTTTGCAGCAGCAGGCCGTCCTCTAGGTCTCTCTGCCGGCAGAAGCCTGCAGTTTCGTACAGTGTGCTCCGTCTAGCTGCACTGGTAGCAGCTCCTTTCCGCCCTTCTTTTGTTAAGGGTAGCTGCATCTACCTACTGCGCCCTCTTAGCGCTAGCCCTTAGTTGTACAGTAATAGCTGCCGCTACTCTCGTCGTCTTAGGTTCCTAATCTATAGCGTCCTGTTGCTATTAGTTAGATTAGCGTAGTTCGTAGGCGTAGCTTATCTGTCCGAGCCTGTACTGCTAGTCGTTAATTATCCTTAGGAGATTATAGAATGCCTCGTATACGGCCAGCCGGATAACGCCTACTAGCCCTACTATAATCTCCTTAGAGAGACCGACCTCTAAGGTAGTAATCTTTACCCTGTCCTCCTAGAGGAGGCCTCCTGCCTTAGCGAAGGTCTAGTTATATTCTGTAAGGAACTCTTATACAAACTTGCGTCCTTGCTTTATAGTGTTAAGACGTACGAGGGCTCGGCTCTCGCAGTCTAAGTCCTTGTAGCTCCTGTTAAGAGCTGCCTAGAGGATCGTCGTAGTTGCCTTTGCCGGACTAGCAATAGCAGTTTCGTAGTACGGCAGAATTCGTGCTGCCGCCCTGCCGTTTAGCCTCCTAAAGAGGTACACTACCTTGTCGAGCTCGGACAGGTACGCTGCTAAGTCGACTAGAAGCTTAGAGCGTATCTAGGCTAACTAGGAGGGGTACTTAGACGGTGTCTCGCTGTCGTAGGTAGTAACGTTAGGGAGCTTGTTCTTTTAGGCCGTAGTGTCGGCCGTCGTGTTCGTCGTCGTCGTCGTAGGGGTCGGTTCGTAATCGGACTCCCTAAGCTGTCGGAGCTCTCGTTACTATTAGGAAATCGTCGAGGCTTAGTAGCCTAGCTGTTCTTTGAGCTGGTTCGTACAAGCTATTAGCTCTGTGTTACAGTAACAGAAAGGGGTAGGACTAAGTAATAGGGTAGACCCTTGCAATTTCGGCTTGGCCCTTCCGGACCGAGCCGGGCCTTGGCACACCGTCCCTAAAACCCTTACACTCCACTATATAGATTCCTTTCCTTCCTTAGTTCGAGATATAGTTATTAAAACAGCCGTATCGAATTATATCTACGTGCTCGGATTATTATATCTCGAACTCATTAACTACACTAACCCTGCGCTGCGCGAAAGGGACCGTTTGAACCACATCCGGCTATCTAAACAACGTATGCGCACACTACAAACCAAACCAAACACATCAGCCCTGTAAGAAGACTATAGAGGGCTTCGTAACGGTAGGGGGCAGCGTTACAGGCTACAGCGGAAAGAGAAAGGCTAACGGAGCGAGGGATAGGCGCACTAGCATCCTCGACGATAAGACGGTTACTAAAGGTCTAACAGAAGAAGAGACAGATAAGGCGAAAGAAGGAATAGCGGGCTACAAGGAGCTGTATGCCTGCACACTAGATAAACTCGAAGAATATCTAGCAGAATATAGAGCTAGGAAGGTATACGACACTATTATCTTTATCGAGAAGAAGTTTTATAAGAAAATAGAAGAGAACAGGCAGCTAAGAAAGGAGATAGAATCGGTGATAGCCGAGAAGGAATGGGCGAAGACTATTATCGATGTGCTAGAAAACTAAGCGGCGAATCGACTAGCGCAACTGAAGACGCTAAAGGCTTAGTTAGCCGATATAGAAGCAGCGATGTCGTCAGCGCTGCCGCTACATCGAGAAGAACAAGTAGATACCGCCTTACTAGCGGCATACAGTTAAGGTAGCACTTCGATAACGTTATTACCTAGTCTACTAGCCTTTAGGGATAGAGACCCTAAAGACTAGGAGGCATTGAAAAAGAAGATAAAAAACAAGATAAACTGCGATTATGCCGGAAGCAGTAAAGAAGACAGATTGGCCTACCTGGAATCGCGACTAGAAGGCGAAGCGTTCTTACTAGTAGCGGACCTAGAAGAGGTAACCGCCGACGAAGCAATTAAAGCACTAGACTAACGCTTCGGAGACCCTTTCTAAAAGAGGACGGCCTGCGAACAGCTGGACAAGATCAACCAGAGCCAGCTAACATTTAAAGAATTCTACAATTTGTTCAGAAAGTATGCTATTAGAGCTAAAGTGTCTAAAGACAAGCAGCTCTACTTACTAAGGCAGAAGTTGAACCCTAAGCTGGCTGGAGCTATAGCTTCAATAGAGGACGAAGGTCTCGAGAGCTTCGTACACTGGGCGAGAGTTACTGCTAGAAACCTGAACGTATACGGAAAATCGGCGACGCGCGAATCGATTTAGAAGTTATTGTTAGCGCCGACAATACGACCCCCTGCCCCTTTCCGACGAGGCCCCCAGCAGCTATCCTATTCGCCGCGCTCGTCGTTCGTCCCTACTTGCTACATATGCAGAAAGCCTTGCTATATAGCCACTAGATGCCAAGCAACGAATTAGCAGAAGTAGGAATACTATGCTACGAAGCCGCCGCCGCCACTAAGAAAGACTATCCAAGCTATCGAGCCGGCGCCGAACGACACCGACAGCGTAGACAGTGGAGTGCTATTAAGGATTATAGGTAAAGATTAGCTAGACAAATAGGCCCCCTATCCAGTATAGACAATAGGGCACCGCTACGAACTGCATCGCTAAAAGAAGGGAGCATTAATAGTTGTAACGATCCGCTCTCGGCAGCGGTAGAAGTGAATACAGAGACCGCTATTATCCTTCCGATCACTGTCTACCCCCTTAATAGCTCGCACAGCCCCGTTTAGTTAAGAGCCTTTATCGATATAGGAGCGCTTATCGGCGCGGCAATCTACTATTGACTGGTCTATAAACTGATGAACGGATATAGTTATCTGGTAGAGTTAGCGTCGCTAACGCGAATTTCGGCATACAACGGACAAGACACAGAGAGTGTTACGCATTATGTGCTATTAAAGACTACCTTAGCTGGCCGCACCACAGAAGCGACGTTCCGAATTATAGATATCGGACGGTTTGACATTATTATAGGGCAGAAATAGATAAAGAACTAGAAAGCCGTTGTTAACGTAGGTAAAGGCACACTCGGGTTCAAAACCTCGCAGAGCGTCGTTGCCGCCGCCGAATCGGTTACCGTTATCGCCGCGAAACCGAACGCTACGACCACTAGAGCGGTTCCGATTAGATGCTCCGAACCCCTAGACACTGTAGGAATAATAAGCTCAGAGGCTCTAACGACTCTCGCGAAGTCGCCGGAGAACAAGATCTACGCTATCTCGATAAAAGACATCGAAGATTACTAGAAGATAATAGCGGAAGAAGAAGTAGACCTGCTAGAGGTGTTACTAGAAGAACTCTATAACTACGCTAACGTGTTCTCGAAAGCCGACTCCAACCTCCTGCCGCTTTATCGACCAAAATACGACAACAAGATCTGATTGAAAGAAGGGGCTACGCTACTAAGAACCAAACCCCTAAGACGCTTATCGCCGGCCGAGCTAGACTAAGTAGAGGTGTTTGTTTAAGAGAACCTAGCGAAGAAGTTTATTACGCCGAGCTCTGTTAAGTATACGTTACCGATCCTGTTCGTAAGGAAACCCGGAGGTAGTCTCCGACTGTATATAGACTACCGAGGCCTTTATAAGGTTACTAAGAGAGATGTGTATCCGCTGCCGCTAATCGATAAGACTATACAACAAGTAGCCAAAGCTAAGTAGTTTAGCAAGCTGGACATTCGCTAAGCGTTCCACTAACTAAGGAACGAAGAAGGACAAACCGAAGATCTGACGATATTCGCTACGCGTATAGGCAACTTTAAGTAGCTAGTTATGCCTTTTGGCCTTACCAACGCGCCGGCTGTGTAGCAACGCTTTATAAACCGCACTTTTATAGATATGCTGGAACGGTTCGTGTCTATTTACCTAAACGATATTCTTATCTACACCGATAGAACAACAGAACAACACACGGACCACATTAAGAGAGTGTTAACTAGGCTCCGCAAGGTCGGCTTAAACGCAGACACGAAGAAGAGCGAGTTCTATTAGAAATATCTCAGTCTTATCGTTGGAAGAGAAGGAATTTGGATAGACCCTTTAAAGGTCGCTGCCGTCGCGGAGTGGAAGCAGCCGAAGTCCAGAAACACTACCTAGATCAGAGCTTTTCTCGGATGCTACAGCTACTATCGACGATTTATTAAGGACTTCAGCAAGATAGCAAGACCCCTAAACAAGGCACTAAAGAAGGATGCCGCTAGCCTATAGAATAAGAAGTGTACGGAGGCTTTTAATTGGCTAAAAGAAGCAGTGGCCTTGGCGCTAGTACTAGCGCACTTCTAACTGGATATAAGGGCTCAAGAATCTTGGTTTAGAAACTTAAGGTTGAGTATCTATATAAAGGAACTAATAGGCAGTTCCTTTGTCGTCTGCCGCTGTACAATTTGTACCTACGAAGCTAAGCTAGCAATTTCCCTCTATGCAGGGGTGCAAGGTTCACACTCTGTACAGAGGATTAGGAGTATCCCTCTATACAGTAGTGCAGAGTTTTCCCTTCGTTTAGAGGGGCAGCAATTCCCCTCTGTATAGGGCTATAGGATCCTCCCTCTATACAGGAGTAGGGTCGTGTTAATGATTCTGTACGGAGGGTAGGGTTGTGCTAGCGCCGCTAAGTCGCAGTCCTTAGGGCGACGGCTAGCTTAGGTCCAGGACCTAGGCTAGGCGGCGTCCCCTAACAATACCCCCCTCTATTCTCGTAGTGCTACTTTCGTATAGCGGCATGTTGTACACCTTTAGCTCCTAGTGTTCCTTTGGTATGTTGCGACTTCCTATCTCCGTCCGGTCGTCTATACAGCCGTTGCTCGTCGCTTACTAGGTCGTAGTTACCTTCTTGCTCCCTTTTTATACAGTTGTAGCAGCTGCGCTAGTTGCTATTGCTTCCTATAGTAGGTAGCTACCCCCTAAATATTAAGCCCCCCCCTTCTCTTTCCCTTCCCTCCTTCTCTTCTATTCCCCGCCTGCTACCCCCCCTTCTACGCTGTCTACCGTCTACTACCGTCTACTGTCTACCGTCTACCTAGGCCCTACTACTAGTTACTACTACTAGCTACTACTACTAGTTACTACTACTAGCTACTACCGTTATGCTACGTACCCTGTCCGGCCGTTCCTGCTGTAGTTCCCTCGTAGTTGCTAGCTCTTCTCTTGTAGTTTCTGGCTCTTCTTCCGCCTGTCCGGCTGGTATCCCCTCCTATTTTTACCTTTAGTAGTAGAATGCCTAGTTCGACTAGCAGCTTCGCTTCCAGTTCGTACAGGTCCCCGTCTTCTGTACAGTCTAAGCTAACATCCTAGATGCTACACTAACGAGTAGCAGGACGCAGCCGAGCTACCCTTCTACGCCTTCTAGTATAACCCCGCCTAGGTTATACCTTAGCAGGTCGCTACAGCCTGCGCGCCGTACGTTAATGCTATCCTTATTGCTACTTGGGGCCAGCTCTGCGCCCCTTGCCCTAATTCCCCCTAAGGCTTACTCGGCCTATACTACCTCCCTAGCTTCTAGGCTAGGGTCTGCGCCTTGTGCAAGTAGACGGATAGCTCCCTAGGGCTGGCCTAGGTAGGGGTCCTGCCGGGTAGGAGGTAATTAAGATTTCAGATAGGGAGTCGGCCGCCCTAGTCCTACAGGGTAGTGGCCAGTAAGCCCCCCCCCCCCCCCCCCCCCCCCCCCCCCCCCCCCCCCCCCCCCCCCCCCCCTCTAGGTAGTGTAAGAAATTTTCGGACGATTCTGCTCTTATCCCCTCCTACTTCTACTCTCCTTCCTACCTGTTTCCTGGCTGTCCTCTCCCTCCTACCCCTTCTATATAGTGTAGTATCGGTAGGGCCTAGTAGGGTCCTACGTCTTAATTTCCGATCCTTCGACAACCTAAGTTGCTAGCAGCTGCCCTGTACCTAGGGTAGATCGTGCCCCTTTTCGCTGTACGGCGTAGTGTTACTGTAACTAGGCAGGGGGATGGTTCTCCTCCTACCTGTCCAGCGCAGTTGTGTCCTATAGGGCCTTATACAGTTTCTACGTCGGTTCTGCCTATCCTCTCTATTTTACTAGATACTCTGCCCTCTTCTGCTTTCTTCTGCTCTTAGGGATTCCTTCTACTTTGTACTCTTCCTAGCCCTTAGTAATAATCGCTAGTAGGCGCGCGTTGTCTGTCGTCTGGTGCGGCAGGGGGTCCGTGTTCGCTAGCTATACAAGGTCTATATAGAAGACTAGGTAGATCCCTAGGGGAGTGTTAAGTCGTACAGCGTATGTCCCTACCGGTCGGACTACTGTAAACTACCGGTTCTTCTAATCTAGCTTCTTGTTCGGCCAGTCCGTAGAGATGTTGCGCTAGTTTAACTAGACCTTATCTCCTACCTCGTATCTTAGTGCGGCCTGCTGTCCCTTGTTAGCCTGCTCTTCTGCATCCTATTAAGCTATAGCTAGACTCGCTTTCGCCTATTAGTAAACGTTCGTAATCGTCCGTACGATAGCTTCTCCCTGCTAAATTAGGGATCGTATAGGTCGTAGGGTGTTACTACTTAGGGTCGGCAGGAGCAGGGAGTAGTCGTAACTATAGCCTATAAAGAAGGGGGACAATCCTGTAGTATTAGCCGTACAGCTGTTAATAGCTAGCTCCGCTATAGGGAGAAGGCGGTTCCAGTTCGTCTAATTATAGTCGACGTATGCCTAGAGGTACGCTTCTAACGTCGAATTAACCCTCTCTGTCGCACCGTCCGTCTGCAGGTGCTATATAGTTAACAGGCGACGTTCTACGTTTAGCAACTAATACAACCTAGCCTAGAGCTGGCTCGTAAACTGTATACCCTAGTCCAATACAATTGACCTAGGGAATCCGTACTTACTAAACGTCGTCTGTATAAAGGCCTAGGCAGTGTCCTTAGCTGTAGAAGAGTCTATCCCTTCCAGTATTACCCCCTTCGTTAGCTTGTCCGTAACTACTATAATATTTCGCTGTCCGTCGCTCTTAGGGAGGTCCGTAATAAAGTCTACTATTAGGTCTTGCTAGGGCCGGTCCAGTATCGGTAAGGGTTTTAGCAGCCTATGCTTTAGTTAACGCTAGGGCTTCGTTCGTCTACAGACATTGCAGTTCTGTACGAACCTGCGGATGTCCTTAGCTATCGCCGGCCAGTAGTAGTCCCTAGCGACAATGCTGTACGTCTCCTCGCGCCCTAGGTGCCTAGTTGCTATAGAATTATGCGCCTGTTGTATAAAGCTCGTATAGAGCTTCTCGTCTGCTAGGACCTAAATCAGATTCCTAAACCTTAGGTTGTTCTCCTCGTCTACTGAACATTCCGCTGCCGATACCTTCAGGTAAAGCTCTGCTAGGAGCTTCTGCTGTCCTCCTTAGATCGCTGTACAGGTCCCTCGGTATACGTCGTCCCTTCCTACTGCCTCTTCCTATACTTGCAGTTAGGGTTCCTATATATATGTCGCTGCTAGGCAGATAGTCCCTTCGCCTAGCTTCTCCTTAAACATCTGGAATGTCCGTAATTTCAACCGGTCGTCCTCGTACATCGTTAGCATGTCCTAGTCCCGTTTAGATAGTGCATTAGCCCTACTGTTGTCCTTACCCTTGCGATACTAGAGTCTTATATCAAACCGGCTTAGGTACATTGCCTATTGTACGTGTCTTTTAGACAGCTTCTAGGGCTGCGTAAAGTACTCTAGATTCTTGTAGTTAGTTAGGGCGAGGAACTTAGGAACTAAGCGGAGTTCTCTATCCTACGCTTCGCAACACTAAACGACTGCTAGCAATTCCTTGTCGTAGATAGGATAGTTGCACTTAGCTAAGGAGTTCTTCTTAGAGAAGTATGCGTATAGGTGTAGAAGTCTGTCTAAGCCTACCTATAACAGGATACCTCCCAGACAGTACCTTAAGGAGTCAGTTTCCAGTATCGTAGTACGTTCTAGGTCGAAGGCGGCAAGCGTTAGTCCTATAGTAAAGAGCTCCTTTAGCTTGTTAAAGCTCCTATTATACTTATCCGTCTACTTAAACTGCTTGTCCTTATATGTTAGCTTAACTAAGGGGCGTACGATCTCCAAGTAGTTCTGTATAAACTAGCAGTAGAAGTTGGCACACCTAAGAAATTCCTATACGCCCTTAACGCTTGTAGGAGGCTTCTATTGCTTAATAGCATTAATCTTCTTCTTGTCTATGCTAATGCCTTTCCCTGCCTCGATAATAAAACCTAGGTATTTCGTACGCTATATACCAAATTTACATTTATCGATGTTAAGGTATAAGCTAGCCTACTGCAGTCGATCTAATACCTTCTTAACGTCCTGTACGTAATCTGCATAAGTGCCGTCTGTAAAAACCAGGGTGTCGTCGAGGTACACTAAGCAGATATCGTCTAGTAGCCCTTATAGGGACTTGTTAATGTACCTCTAGAAGGTTGCCAGTACGTTGGCAAGGCTAAAGAGGGTAACAAGCTACTTAAAAAGACTATATCTCGTACAGAAGGCAGTTATCTATTTACAGCCTTCCTTAATCTATATCTTGTAGAAAGCCGAGACTACGTTAAGCTTAGTAAACTACTTTGCCTTGCTAATCTGTCTAAGAGTCTCCTTAATAAGGGGTAGGGGGTACCGGTCCTTCTTAGTAATCGCGTTAATGCCTCTATAGTCTACGCAGAAACGCAAGCTAGCCTTCCCCTCCTTGTAGACAAACAGTACTAGGGCTTCCGCGGACGAGGTACTTACCTAAATAAAACCTTTGGCAAGTAGGTCGTCCAGTGTCTTGCGCAGTCCTAGGAGTTGTCTAGAGCACATTCCGTATAGCGGGCCGTACGGTACCTTAGGCAGACTCCTATCTAGACGGGGCTCTAGCTAGATGTCGTAGTTAATCCCTTCTCCTTAGTGTAGCGGCAGCTTCGAGGCCGACTTTGGTTCGAAGAGGTCTAGGTATCCTGCGTATTCCCTTAGGAGCTTCGTACAGGGGTCCGTCGCCTTCTTAGGCGCTAATGCCTTCTTAATGTCCGTAGTCGCAGTGTTGATTTCGGCCTTAGCGTTGCTACCCTACAGAGCCCTCCCTTAGTCTTAGAGCCTCTGCTTCGTCGTAGTGTTAACTTCGGCCTTAGCATTGCCGCCCTGTAGGAGCCTCTCTTAGTCTCGGAGCCTCTGCTTCGTCGCTGCTAGGTACAGCCGTCCTTGTCCAATGTCTAGCTTGCCCCGCTAGTGCTCTATCTATAGTTTCCCTAATATTAGGTTATACCCTAACTTGTCCTATACGGCATAGAGGTATAAGTCCTGCTTATAGTGTCCCTGCAGCTCTATCGTTACTTTCACTAACCCTAGAGCCGCCGACCGAGGAAGAGACGCTCTATAAGAAAGTAGAACGGCTTAATTAACAGCAGAAACTCAGCAAAACCGGTTTAGGGAAGCTAATAGTTCTAGAAGAACTAATTACAGAGGTTACCTAGCTGGTCTATAGTTCTAAGGATGTTGGCTACGCTGGCACGAAGAAGACAATAGAGGCTATAAGAACGATCTACTGGTTTCCGCAGATCTTCGAGCGGATCCACCGGTTTATCGCTAATTGTTACGT
The DNA here is from genome assembly GCA_016165855.1 of Pseudocercospora ulei. Classification (NCBI taxonomy): domain Eukaryota; kingdom Fungi; phylum Ascomycota; class Dothideomycetes; order Mycosphaerellales; family Mycosphaerellaceae; genus Pseudocercospora; species Pseudocercospora ulei. The sequence continues at coordinate 525,247 of JACWNB010000010.1, forward strand.
ATGCCGAGTCGCGAAGCTACGTTACGGCCTTCCGGCCGGTCTACTAAAGCCACTTCCGATCCCCGAGAAGCCGTAGCAGCACATTACGATGGATTTCATAACCGGTCTGCCGGATTCCGATAGATATAATGCCACCCTTAACATAGTAGATCGCTTAAGTAAGGAACGCTACTTTATCCCCTGCTAAGCGAAGGATAAAGGAACTACTGCAGAAGAGACGGCGAGAATGCTAATCCACCTTCCGAGAACAAGCTTTTAACCGCCGGATGAAACCCAGCTCTTTAGAACCTTCTACCGCTACTTCGTCGAAGAGAGTCGCCGCCGCCGCGGCAGAAGCACTCAGATCTCAGATAAAAGAAGCGATCCAGGTAGCGAAAGAGGCGATAGAATCGGCTTAGAAGAAGATAGTAACACGAGCTAATAGAAAGAGGTTACTAAACCCCTGCCGATCGAGATAGAAGTCGAAGAAGAAGAATAGGAGTTGGAAGATGTAATAGATATAAGAAAGATAAGAGGGTCTATCGAAGCGAGAATCTTATAGAAGGGGTAGCTTAAAGACTATAAATAGTATCCGGTCGAGAATCTCCGAAATTCGGCGGAGCTGTTAAGGGAGTTTTATACGCGGAATCTGAAGGAACCGAGGCCTAAGTAGCTTAGAAGCTAATAGTTCTGCAAGAAGAAGAAGAAAAGCTGCGTCTGCTCTATCAGTGCAGAAGCCGATAGAAATGATCGAGGTAGCGTATTTGGTTAGGGTCTTCGGCTCTAACACCACCACTGCCGACCGGCTTCGCCGGTCGGATAATAACAATAAAGCCGAGGACGGCGCCACTGCGTCGGCGCGCTTTGTAACAGTCTTCGCCTTTACTATTATTAGCTACGGGACCTGCCAGGTCGGGCAATAACGGCGAAGAACGAAGCCGACGCCAACAGAGCGGCTTTGCGATAGCGCTTAAGGCCCTAGTAGAGAAGAAAAAGAAGAAGAGTCAGCGCGCTGCGGATAGATCTATATAGACCCTCCGCAGCAGCGCACAGGCCAGCTACGCAGCAGCTCAGATAACTGCCGGCTCAGATCAGATAGCTCCAATTAGATAGACGGAAAGTAAAGGACTTTAGATAGCAACAATGTAAGAGAAGAAAAAAGATAACGAAGAAACGATGTTTTCGAGGTAGAAGAAACGATAAGGTAACGTTAATTTCGAGAAAGATTTTCTGCAGAAAGGGCCGCGAATCGGAAGGGGGAAGAAGACAAAGAGACAGAAAAGAAAGAAAAGAAGGACGAATCAAAAAAAAAAGAGAGCGAAGGGCAGGCGAGATAAGTAAGCGGTCGAGGGCGACTGCTAGTAAGGGAAGGGGGTGGTGTTACAGTAACAGACAGGGGTAGGACTAAGTAATAGGGTAGACCCTTGGAATTTCGGCTCGGCCCTTTCAGACCAAGCTGGGCCTTGGCACACCGCCCCTAAAACCCTTACACTCTACTATATAGATTCCTTTCCTTCCTTAGTTCGAGACATAGTTATTAAAACAGCTGTGTTGAATTATATCTGCGTGCTCGGATTACTCTGTATATATACGCTGCATCTAGGTCTATATGTCCGTAGTATCTATAGGAATAGCATTGTCTATCTTCGTCGTATTACTACAGTTACTAACAATAAGATTAGTTCCTAATGTTAGGGGTTTACGAATCTTAGTTTAGAAACTTAAAGCTAGGTATATCTATAAAGGAACTAACAGGCAGTTCCTTCGTCGTCCGCTACTGTACAATTTGTACCTACGAAGCAAGCTAGCAATTTCCTTCTGTACAGGGGTGCAGGAATTCTCTCCCCTATACAGAGATACAGAGATTTCTCTCTCTATAGGGTGCAGGGGGAAAGAGGCGTCGACTCGGCTAGGCCGAGTTATGCTGGCACTGCTAAGTCGCACTCCTTAGGGCGACGGCCGGCTTAGGTCCAGGACCTAGCAGGACGGCGTCCCCTAACACTAGAGATGCTAACAGAGGTGCAGTCGTTCCTAGGATTCTGCATTTTTTACTAGCAGTTTATCCCTAAGTACTCCTATATAGTGCAGCTGCTAATAGCTATCTCGAAGGGGGCGAAGGACAACATAAAGCCGGGCCCTATTAGGGGTTTAAGAATCTTAGTTTAGAAACTTAAAGCCGGGTATCTATATAAAGGAACTAATAGGCAGTTCCTTCGTCGTCTGCTACTATACAATTTGTACCTACGAAGCAAGCTAGCAATTTCCCTCTATATAGGGGTGAAGGAATTCCCTCCCTTATACAGAGGTGCAGAGATTTCCCTCTGTATAGGGGGGCAGAGGGAAGGGGTGCCGACTCGGCCTAGCTAGGTTGTGCTGGCGCTGCTAAGTCTTGCTCCTTAGCACGTCGGCCAGTCTAGGTCTAGGACCTAGCAGGACGGCGTCCCCTAACAATACCCCTCTCCTCCCCTCTTTAACGCTGCTATATCTCTAAGCCCGTTGGCAAGGGCCAAACAACAGCAGTACGCTTCTATCTCTGCCTCAGTATGCTTTAGTGCCTTAAAGCACTCCTTCAGTACAGGTTTAACTAAGGCGCTGCTACAGCGTTCCTAACTGTAGGCATACCCCTTCTACTAACACCTTAGTAGTATATAGGCCGTCGTCTTCTGTAATAGGTCCCTTGTCTATATATGTCGACGATGTTCTTTAGTAGGAGGTAGCTAATCCCGGCTAGGGTGTCGGCTATAGCCTGGTTAACCGTCTTATACAGTCGCAGGCCTGGACCGTAGGCTAGTAGCAGGAAAACTGGGCATGCGCCTCGATAGGGTTCCAGCTGTGCGCAAATAAGCCGTCCAGTAACTATTGGCCCGCCTGCCAATCCTCTATATAGCAAACAGCTAGTTATGTGCCGCCTTTACTGTCCGGCCTTTACCTGTCTATTTATTCTCCTTCTATCTCTTGTTTGTCTATCTCCTATCTTATTATCCTAACTATATATGCAGCATCCAACTCGTACGGTCTAGCAGCAGCAGGCTGCCTAGCCGACTATCTTGGCTCTTGCTTAGGAAAGCTTTGTTCTAGATAATAAAGTTGGCGTAGGGGATTACCGTCCTCTACCCTAACTCTATCGTCTAGACGAAAGCTGCTGTCGTTAGATATAGGCGCAAGATCTACAATCCTGTAGTTTTCCAGTGCTTCGGTTACTGTCTGGGGTTAATAAGGACTTAGGCGGCGATGTCCTGGCCCGTCGCCCTCTGCAGAGGTAAGGTAGTAGGCGTTTACCTAGCAGTCGTCTATACAGCCTCGGGCGGCCCAGTTACTTCGTACGGCCCTACCCCCCCCCAAACTATCCCCTCTCTTCCTACTCGTCTTATATCCTTCCACTTCCTGTAACCGTTCTATACCTCTTGTAGTTCCCTAGTATAGTCTGTAGCTTTCTTGTCCCTAGGGGTAGTTGTCCCTAGTTCCCCTCCTGTACGGCATAGTATTATTATAACCGTCTAGAGGGGTGTTTCTCCTGCAGCTTCCCAATGTCCTTTGCAGCTGCCTACTCCTGTCTGTAGCTGCCTAATGTCTCCTGTAGCTGCCTAGTCCTGCCTGTAGCTGCCTAAGGTCTCCTATAGCTGCCTAATGTCTCCTATAGCTGCTATCTGTCCCTCCCTGTATAGTACAGTGTTACTGTAGCTAGCTAACAGGGTATTTCTCCTCCTACTTGTCTAGTGCTAACATGTTCTAAAGAGCCTTATACAGTTCCTATATAGGCTCCGCCGGCCCTGTCTACTTAACTAAGGTATCCTAACCACTTCTGCTTCTTCTAGCTCTTAAGGATTTCTTCTACCTTATGCTCCTCCTAGTCCTTAGTAATAATCGCTAGGGGGCGTGCGTTGTCCGTCGTCTAGTGTAGGAGGGGGTCTGTATGTGCTGGCTGTACGAGGTCTATATAGAAAACCGGATAGATCCCTAGGAGAATGTTAAGTCGTATAGCGTATGTCCCTACCGGCTGGACTACTATAAGCTTCTGGCTCTTTTAGTCTAGTTTCTTGCTTAGCCAGTCTGTACAAATATTGCGCTAGTTTAACTATACCTTATTACCTGCCTTATACCTCAGTACAGCCTGTCGTCCCTTGTTGGCCTGTTCTTCCGCATGCTGTTAGGCTATAGCAAGACTCGCTTTCGCCTATCGGTAGGCGTTCGTAATCGTCCGTACAATAGCTTCCCCTTGCTAAATTAGGGAACGTATAATGTTGCAGCGGCAGAAAGGAGTAGGACTGAGTGATAGGGTGGACCCTTGGAATTTCGGCTCGGCCCTTCCAGACTGAGCCGGGCCTTGGCACACTACCCCTAGAGCCCTTACCCACCGCCGTATAGATTCCTTTCCTTCTTTAGTTCGAGATATAGTTATTAAAACAGCCGTATTGAATTATATCTGCATGCTCGGATTATTATATCTCGAACTCACTCTTACTACACTAACTCCGCGCTGCACGAAAGGGCCTGTTGAACTATCCGGCCACCCGAATAACGCACGCGCATACTACAAACCAAACCAACAACCCCTAGCACCGTAAGATAGCTATAGAAGGCTACTCGACGGCACAAGGCGGCGTTACAGGCTGCAGCAGAAGCAGGAGAGAAAAGACTAACAGAGCGAGTAGGCGCTCCAGCGTTATTAATAATAAGATTATTATTAGAGGTTTTACAGTGGAAGAAACTGCAGAGGTTAAGGAACGAATAACCCAATATAAGAAGATCTACGACTGCACGCTCGAGGAACTTGAAGACTATATAAACGAGAACGGAATAGGGAAGGTCTACGACGGCATAGACCTTATTAAGACGCTGTTTTACAGAACCCTAGAAGAGAATAGGCAGTTAAGAGAGGAAACCGAAGCGGTAAGGGCCGAGAAGGAATCGGCAGAGACTATTATCGATGTGCTAGAAAACCAAGCGGCGAATCGACTAGCACAACTAAAGGCGATAAAGGCTTAGTTAGCTAACATAGAAGCAGCGATGTTGTCGGCGCCGCCGCTACATCGAGAAGAACAAGCGGAGACCGCCTTACCAGCGGCCTACAGTTAAGGTAGCACTTTGATAACGTTACTACCTGACCTACCAGCGTTTAGAAGCAGAGACCCTAAAGACTAGGAAGCGTTTTAAAAAAAATAAAGAATAAGATAGACCGCGATTACGCCGGAAGCAGTGCAGGAGATAGATTGGCCTACCTAGAATAGCGACTAGAAGGCGAAGCGTTCTCGTTAGTAGCGGACCTAGAAGAGGTAACCGCTAAAGAAGCGATTAAAGCGCTGGATTAACGTTTTAGAGACCCCTTCTGAAAGAAGACAGCCTGTAAGCAACTGGATAAGATTAACTAGAACCGGCTAACGTTTAAGGACTTCTACGGACTGTTTAAAAAATATGCTATTAGAGCTAGAGTGTTACAAGATAAGTAGCTACACTTACTAAGGCAGAAGCTGAACCCTGAACTGGCCGCAGCTATAGCTTCGGTAGAAGACGAAGACCTCGAGAGCTTCGTGCACTGAGCGAGAGTTACCGCTAGAAACCCGAGCGCCTACGCGAAATCGGCATCGCGCGAATTGAACTAGAAGCTATCGACAACGCCAACAATACAATCCCCTGCACCTTTCCAACGAGGCCCCGCCCAGCTGCCATCTTACTCGCCGCGCTCGTCGTTCGTCCCCACCTGCTACGCGTACGGAAAGCCTGGCTATATCGCTACAAGATGCCAAGCGACGGCCTAGCAGAAGTAGGAATATCGTGCTACGAAGCCGCAGCCGACGAGGAAGATTATCCAAGCTATTAAGCCAGCTCCGAACGACACTGACAGCATAGATAGTAGAGTGCTACTGCGAATCTTAGGAAAAGACTAGCTGGACGGATAGGCCCCCTATCTAGCATAGAGAATAGGGCACCGCTACGGACAACGTCGCCAGAAGAAGGAAGCGTAAACAGCTGTAGCGATCCACTCTTGGCAGCAGTGGAAGCGAATACAGAGACCGCTATTATCCTTCCGATTACTGTCTACCCCCTCGATAGTTCGCACAGCCCCCTTTAGTTAAGAGCCTTTATCGACATAGAAGCGCTTATCGGAGCGGCGATCCACTATCGATTAGTTCAGAAACTAATAACAGGATATAGTTATCCTGTAGAGCTAGCGTCGCCGACGCGAATTTCAGCATACAACGGACAAGAAACTAAGAGTGTTACGCATTATGTGCCATTAAGGACTACCCTAGCTGGTCGTACTACGGAAGCGACACTCCGAATTATAGATATCGGAAGATTCGACATCATTATAGGACAGAAATAGATAGAGAACTAGAAAGCCGTTATTAATATAGGCGAAGGCACACTCGGATTCAAAACCTAGCAGAACGCAGCTACCGCCGAATCGGTCACCGCCGTCGCCGCAGAACCGAACGTTACAACCACCGAAGCGGTTCCGATCAACCGGTCCGACCCTCCCGACACGCTCGGAATAATAAGCTCAGAAGCTTTAACGACCCTTGCGAAGTCACCGGAGAGTAAGATTTACGCTATCTCGATAAAAGACATCGAAGACTACTGGAAGAAAATAGCGGAAGAGGAAGTAGATCTGTTAGAGGTGTTGCTAAAGGAGCTCTATAGCTATGCTAATGTATTCTTAAAAACTGGCTTTAACCTCTTACTGCTCTATCAACTGGAATACGACAACAAGATCTAACTAAAAGAGGGAGCTACGCTGCCGAGAACCGAGCCCTTAAGACGGCTGTCGCCGGCCGAGCTAGACTAAGTAGGGGTGTTTGTTTGAGAAAACCTAGCGAAGAAGTTTATTGAGCCGAGCTCTACTAAGTATGCGTCTCCGATTCTCTTCGTAAGGAAACCCGGAGGTAGTCTCCGACTGTACGTAGACTACAGAGGCCTTAATAAGGTTACAAAGAGAGATATGTATCCGCTGCTGCTAATCGATAAGACTATACAGCGAGTAGCTAAAGCTAAGTGGTTTAGCAAGCTGGATATTCGCTAAGCGTTCTACCGACTAAGGAACGAGGGGGGACAAACAGAATATCTTACGACATTCGCTACGCGTATAGGCAATTTCAAGTAGTTGGTAATGCCTTTCGGACTTACAAACGCGCTGGCAGTGTAGCAGCGTTTTATAAATTACACCTTTATAGACATGCTGGAACGATTCGTGTCTATCTACTTGGACGACATTCTTATCTACACTAATAGAACACGAGAGCAGCATACGGACTACATCGAGAGAGTGCTAACTAGGCTCTGCGAGGTCGGATTGAATGCAGATACGAAAAAGAGCGAGTTCTATCAGACTGAAGTCAAATATCTTAGCCTTATCGTCGGAAGAGAAGGAATTCGGATAGACCCTTTAAAGGTCGCCGCCGTCGCGGAATGGAAGCAACCGAAATCCGAAAACACTACCTAAATCAGAGCTTTTCTCAGGTTCTGCAGCTACTATTAACGGTTTATTAAGGACTTTAGTAAGATAGCGAGGCCCCTAAACGAAGCGTTAAAGAAGGAGGCCGCTGGCCTATAGAACGAGAGGTGCACGGAGGTTTTTAACCGGCTGAAAGAAGCGGTAGCCTCGGCGCCGGTTCTGGCGCACTTTCGACTGGAAAAGACGATCTATCTAGAGACGGACGCTTCCGATACAGTAACTGTAGGGGTTCTTTCTTAGTATAATAACACCGACGAGACCCTCTATCTAGTAGCTTTCTTTAGCAAGTCTATAAATAAAGCTAAACGGAACTACGCTATCTACGACAAGGAGTTGCTTGCTATTATCCAGGCTTTCGAGGAGTGGAAGCCGGAGCTTATCGCTGGAAAGAGCACGGTCCAGGCCCTTATAGACCACCAGTTACTGACCTATTTTATAAAGACGCAGAAGCTATCGCGTCGCCAAGCTTGGTAGGCCGCCTACTTATCCGGATTCGATTTTAAGATTACCTATCGACACGGAGCTCAGAATAGAAAGGCTAATATACTGACGAGAAGAGATAGAAAGACCAGCCGAGCTAAAGAAGATCCGAACATGTTCCAGAAGGTGTTAACCGAACGGATAGTAGACGCTAAGGTGTTGAAGGAGGTAGGGATCTGCGTAATAGAACCGCCGACCAAGGAAGAGACGCTCTACGAGAAAGTGGAGCGGCTTAATCAGCAGCAGAAACTCAGAAGAACCGGCTTAGGGAAGCTAAGAGTTCTAGAAGAACTAATTACAGAGGTTATTAAGTTGATCTATAGTTCTAAGGATGTCGGTTACGCCAGCTTAAAGAAGACAATAGAAGCAGTAAGAACAATCTACTGGTTTCCGCAAATCTTCGAGCAGGTCCACCGGTTTATCGCTAATTGCTACATCTGCCGAGCTGCGAAGCCACGTTACGGCCTTCCGGCCAGTCTGTTAAAGTCACTTCCAATCCCTAAGAAACCGTAGCAGCATATTACAATAGATTTCGTAACCGGCCTGCCGGATTCCGGTAGATATAATGCCACGCTTAATATAGTAGATCGACTAAGCAAAGAACGCTATTTTATCCCCTACCGAGCGAAGGATAAAGGAACTACTACAGAAGAGACAGCGAGAATGCTGATCTAGCACGTTTAGAAGCACTATAGCCTGCTGGACACTATCACTACGGATAGGGGTCCTTAATTTACGGCTAATGTATAGAAGGCTATTAACTAAGCTCTCGGAATTCGTAGAAAGCTCAGCACAGCCGCTTACCCCTAAACCGACGGTCAGTCTGAAGTAGCTAACCGCGAGATAGAGAAATATTTACGAATCTTCTGCAGTTATTATTAAGCAGAGTGGGTTAAGGTATTGCCGATGGCCGAATTCTGCGCCAATTCAGCACGGTTAGAGGCTACCTTACTGGCGCCGTTCGAGATAACTTATAGTTATCTTCCGAGAATAAGCTTCCAACTGCTGAAAAAACCCAGCTCTTTGGAACCTTCTATATCCACTACCACCTCGTTAAAGAGAGTCGCTGCCGCCGCGGCAGAAGCGCTTAGATCTCGGATAGAAGAAGCAATCCGCGTAGCAAAGGAGGCGATGGAATCCGCTCAGAAGAAGATAGTAACTCGAGCTAATAGAAAGCAGTTACCGATAGAATTCAAGGAAGGCCAAAAGGTATAGCTTAACACGCGGGACCTGAGGCTGAAAGGCAACGCCAAGCTTAACCCCCGCTATATAGGTCCGTTCAAGATAGTGGAAAAGAGGTCGCCGGTAACTTATTAGCTCTAGCTACCGGAATCGTTCTGGATCTACGACGTCTTTCATTCGGATCTGCTAAGCCTGGACCCTGAAAACGGCCTTCCGCAGCAGGGGTCGTCGAACCCCTGCCGGTCGAAATGGACAGCGAAGAAGAAGAATAGGAGGTGGAGGATGTAATAGATATAAGAAAGCTAAGAGGGTCTATGAAAGCAAGGATCTTATAGAAAGGGTGGCCGGAAGACTATAAATAGTATTCAGTCAAGAACCTCCGGAACTCGATAGAACTGCTAAAAGAGTTCTACACGACGAACCTAAAGAAGCCAAGGCCTAAATAGCTCCGAAGCTAATAGCTCTAAAAGAAGAAGATAAACCGCGTCCGCTCTATTAGTAAAAAAACCGATAGAAACGATCGTAGTAGCGCGTTTGGTCGGAGTCTTCGGCTCCACTACTACTGCTAACTAGCAAGGCCGGTCGGATAATAGCTATAAGGCCGAAGACGGCGCCACTGTCGGCGCGCTTTGTAACAGTCTTTACTCTCTGTTACTACTATCCGCCGGCTTGGCCGGAAGGATAATAACGGCGAGGAACGAAGCCGACGCTATTAAAGCAGCCTTACGGTGGCACCCAAGGCCATAGTAGAGAAGAAAAAAGAAGAAGAGATAGCGAGCCGCGGATAGATCTTTATAGACCTCTACAGCGGCGCACAGGCCAGCTATGCTGCAGCTTAGATAGCTGCCAGCTCAGATCAGATAGCTCTTCTGATTAGATAGAAGCTGAAGTAAGAGACGTCAGATAGCGACGATATAAGAAGAAAGAAGATAAAGAAAGGGGATAGTTTCGAAATAGAAGAAAGCAAAGAGATAACGTTAAAAAAAAAAGAGAGGACAGATAAGTAAGCGGTCGAGGGCGACCGCTGGTAAGGGAGGGGGGGTGGTGTTGCGGCGGCAGAAAGCGGTGGGACTAAGTAATAGGGTAGACCCTTGGAATTTCGGCTCGGCCCTTCCGGACCGAGCCGGGCATTGGCACACTACCCCTAGAGCCCTTACCCACTGCCGTATAGATTCCTTTCCTTCTTTAGTTCGAGATATAGTTATTAAAACAGCCGTATTGAATTATATCTGCGTGCTCGGATTATATAGAGCGTAGGGTAGTGCCGCTTAGGGTCGGCAGGAGCAGGGAGTGGTCGTACCTATAGGCTATAAAGAAGGAGGACAGGCCCGTAGCGTTAGCTGTACGGCTGTTAATAGCTAGCTCCGCTTTAGGGAGGAGGCGGTTCCAATTAGTCTGGTCGTAGTTAACGTATACCTAGAGGTACGCTTCTAGTATTGAATTGACTCTCTCCGTCGCGCCGTCTGTCTATAGGTGCTATACAGTTAATAGGCGACGTTCTACGTTTAACAATTGGCAGATCCTTGCCTAGAGCTAGCTCGTAAACTGTATACCCCAGTTAGATACAATTGACCTAGGGGTCCTTGCTTAACGTCGTCTGTATAAATGCCTAGACGGTGTCCTTAGCCGTAGTAGAGCTTATTCCCTCTAATATTACCCCCCCTTATTAGCTTGTATGTTACTACTATAATGTTTCGTCGTCCGTCGCTCTCGGGGAGGTCTGTAATAAAGTCTACTGTTAGATCCTGCTACAGCCGGTCCGGTATTAGTAGTGGTTTTAACAGGCCGTGCCTTAGTTCCCGCTAGGACTTCGTCTGTCTGCAGACATCGCAGTTCTATACGAACCTACGGATGTCCTTCGTTATTGCTAGCTAGTAGTAGCCCCTAGCGATAATGCCGTAAGTTTTCTCGCGCTCTAGGTGTCCAGTTGTTATTAAGTTGTACGCCTGTTGTATTAAGCTTGTACAGAGCTTCTCGTCTATAGGGACCTAAGTCTGGTTCCTCAACTTTAGGTTGTTCTCTTCGTCTACTGTGCACTCTGCTGCTAACATCTTAAGGTAAAGCTCTATAGAGAGCTTCCGCTGTCCTTCTTAGATCGCTATACAGGCTTTTTAATAGACGTCGTCTTTTTCTACTGCCTCTCCCCAACCTTGCTAGTATAGTCCTAACATGTGTGCTACTGCTAGGCGGACAGTGTCTTCCCCCAGGTTCTCTTTAAACATTTGGAATGTCTGTAATTTTAGTCGTTCGTCGACGTACGTCGCTAGCATGTCTTAGTCTTGTCTAGATAGAGCGTCGGCCCTGCTGTTGTCCTTTCCCTTATAGTACTGGAGTCTTGGATAAAAGCGGCTTAGATACATCGCCTATCGTACGTGTCTCTCGGATAGCTTTCGGGGCTGCGTAAAGTACTCGAGATTCTTGTAGTCCGTTAGGGCGAGGAACTTAGGAACCGAGCGGAGTTCGCCGTCCTACGCCTTGCAGCACTGTACGACTGCTAACAACTCCTTGTCGTAGATAGGGTAGTTGCACTTAGCTAGGGAGTTCTTCTTAGAGAAGTACGCGTATAGGTATAGGAGGCTGTCCGGGCCTACCTATAAGAGGATACCTCCTATATAGTAACCTAAGGAGTCGGCTTCTAATATTGTCGTACGTTCTAGATCGAAGGCAGCAAGTGTTAGACCTATAGTAAAGAGCTCTTTTAGCTTGTTAAAACTCCTATCGCATTCCTCCGTCTACGCGAACTGTCCGTCCTTATATGTTAGCTTAACTAGAGGGCATACTATCTCCGAGTAGTTCTGTATAAACTAGCAGTAGAAGTTAGCAAACCTAAGGAATTCTCGTACGCCCTTAATACTTGTAGAGGGCTTCTATTGCTTAATAGCATTAATCTTCTTCCTGTCTATACTAATGCCCTTCCCTGCCTCGATAAAAAATCCTAGGTACTTCGTACGCTGTACACCGAATTCGCATTTGTTAATATCGAGGTACAATCCAGCCTGTTACAGACGGTCCAGCACTTTATTAACATCCTGTACGTAGTCCTCGTAGGTACCGTCTGTAAATACCAGGGTGTCGTCGAGATATATAGAGCAGATGTCGTCCAGAAGTCCTTATAGAGACCTTTTAATGTACCTCTAGAAGGTTGTAGGTACATCCGCGAGTCTAAAGGGGGTAACAAGCTACTTAAAAAGGCCGTACCTTATACAGAAAGCGGTTATCTATTTCTATCCTTCCTTGATCTGTATCTTGTAGAAGGCTAAGACAACGTCGAGCTTCGTAAACTACTTTGCTTTACTGATCCGTCCGAGGGTTTCCTTTATAATAGGTAGGGGGTACTAGTCCTTTTTAGTAATAGCATTAATGCCTCTGTAGTCTACGCAGAAACACAAGCCGGCCGAGCCTTCCTTATGGATAAACAGTACTGGGGCTCCAGCTAAGGACGTGTTACGGCGGCAGAAAGGAGTGGTACTAAGTAATAGGGTGGACCCTTGGAATTTCGGCTCGGCACTTCTAGACCAAGCCGGACCTTAGTATGCCACCCCTAAAGCCCTTACCTACTACTATATAGATTCCTTTCCCTCCTTAGTTTAAGATATAGTTATTAAAACAGCCCTATTGAATTATATCTGCGCACTCGGATTATTATATCTCGAACTTACTAACTACACCAACTCCGCACTGCGCGAAAGGGCCTGTTAAACTACATCCAGCTACCTAAATAACGCACGCGCACACTACAACCCAAACTAAACACATTAGCACTGTAAGAAGGCTATAGAAGGCTTCTCGACGGTAGACAGCGGCGTTATCTGCTACAGCGGAAAGCGAAAGACTAACAGAGCAAAGGACAGGCGCGCTAGTATACTAGACGATAGGATAGTTATTAAAGGTCTTACAGAACAAGAGCGGGACGAAGCGAAGGAGGGTATAGCCAGCTATAAGGAGCTGTACGCCTGTACGCCTAACGAACTCGAAGAACACCTAGCGTAACACGGGTCTAGAAAGGTATACGACACTATTACCTTTATCGAGAAGACATTTTACAAGAAAATAGAAGAGAATAAGCAGTTAAGAGAGGAGGTAGAGGCAGTAATAGCCGAGAAGGAATCGGCAGAGACTACTATCGAGGTGTTAGAGAACTAAGCGGCAACACGACTAGCGTAACTAAAAATGCTAAGGGCTTAGTTAGCCGACGCTGCGACAGCAACGTTGTTAGCGCTGCCGGAACTACGAGGAGACTAAGCGGAAAGTGCCTTACCCGCCGCCTATGGTTAAGGTAGCACTTCGATAACGTTACTGCCTAATCTACCAGCCTTAAGGGGTAGAGACCCCGAGGCCTAGGAAGCCTTTAAGAGAGAAGATAAGGAACAAGATAAGTCGCGATTACGCCGGAAGTAGCGAAGAAGATAGACTGGCCTACTTAGAGGCGCGACTAGAAGGTAAAGCGTTCTCGCTAGTAGCGGACCTAGAAGACTCAACCACCGAGAAAGCTATTAAAGCCCTAGACTAAGGCTTCGGAGACCCTTTCTGTAAGAAGACGGCCTGCGAGCAACTAGACAAGATTAAATAAAACCGGCTAACGTTCGAGGAATTTTATAGACAATTTAGGAAAAACGCTATAAGAGCCAAAGTGTCCAAGGACGAACAGTTACACTTACTAAGGCAGAAGTTAAACCCTGAACTGGCTGGAGCTATAGCTTCGGTAGAAGACGAAGACCTTAAAAGCTTTGTGCACTAGGCGAGAGTTACTGCTAGAAACTTGAACGCGTACGGAGAATCGGCAGTACGCGAACCGAATCAGAAGTCGTTGCTAGCGTAGACGACGCGAATTTCTGCTCACTTCTGACGAGGCCCCTAGCAGTTATCTTATTTACCGCGTCTGCTATTCGTCCCTACTTGTTATATATACGGAAAACCTGGTTATATCGCTACTAGATGCTAAGCGACGACTTAGCAGAAGCAGGAATACCGTACTACAAAGCCAACGCAGCCGAGAAAGAGCATCTAAGCTATAGAGCCGGCGCCGAACGACACAGACAGTGTAGACGGTAGGGTGCTATTAAGAATCTTAGGAAAAGACTAGCTAGACGGATAGGCCCCCTACCTAGCATAAACAATAGGGCACTGCTACAAACCGCATCCCTAGAAGAAGGAGAGAGCATTAACAGCTAGAACGATCCGCTCTCGGCGGTAGTAGAAGTGAATACGGAGACCGCTATTATCCTTCTAGATACAATCTAACCTTTCGAAAGCTTACGCTGCCCCCTTTAATTAAAAGCCTTTATCGATACAGGAGCACTTATCGGCGCGGCGATCCACTATCGGCGCGGCGATCCACTATCGACTAGTTTAGAAACTAACGAAGGGATGTAGCTATCCAGTAGAGCTAGCATCCCCGACGCGAATTTCGGCGTATAACGGACAAGATACAGAGAGCGTTACGCATTATATGCTGTTAAAGACTACCCCAGTTGGTCGCACTACAAAAGCAACGTTTCGAATTATAGACATTGGACGGTTTGACATTATTATAGGGCAGAAATAGATAAAGAACTAGAAAGCCGTTATTAACGTAGATAAAAGCATACTAGGGTTCAAAACTGAGCAGAACGGTACCGCCGCTACCGAATCGGTCACTGTCGCCACTGCAAAACCAAACGTAGCAGCCACTAACGCGGTTCCGGCCGACCGTTCCGATCCCCTAGATACCGTCAGAATAATAAGCTTAGAAGCCCTAACGACTCTCGCGAAGTCGCTAGAGAATGAGATCTACGCTATGTCGATAAAAGACATTAAAGATTACTGAAAGATAATAGCGGAAGAAGAAGTGGACCCGCTAGAGGTATTACCAAAAGAACTCTATAGCTACGCTTACGTGTTCTTAAAAGCAGACTCTAACCTCCTGCCGCTCTATCGACCGGAATACGATAACAAGATCCGACTGAAAGAAGGAGCTGCACTGCCGAGAACCGAACCCCTAAGACGACTATCGCCGGCCGAGCTAGACTAGGTAGAAGTGTTTGTTAGAGAAAACCTAGCGAAGAAGTTCCCTATCCTCTAGCACTTCGACTTTTACTTAGAAATTCGTATAGAAACAGACGCCTCTAATAGAGCTATTAGAGCTATCCTTCTTTAAAGAAAAGCACCCAACTAACTATAGCTGCCAGTAGTCTACCTTTCTAAGAAGATAATTCTAGCTAAATGCAATTACGAGATTTACGACGAGAGACTTCTAGCTATTGTAAAGGCCTTTTAAGAATAGCGTCTAGAACTTAAAGGTGCAGCCTTTCTAACTAAAGTAAGCTCTAATTACAAGAACTTGGTCTACTTTATAAAGAGCAAGATCTTTAATAGACGACAAGCTAGATAGAGTAAATTCCTTTCTAGGTTCAACTCTGTTATTCAATATGCACTAGGATCCCTTAATTTAAGTGCTAACGCCCTTACTAGGATGCCTAGAATCTATCTTGTAGACAGAGGAGAATGTTAAGCAATTTGTAACCAAACTATCCTAAAGGCCTATAACCTAAGTAAAGACTTAAAGACCTACTCACAGGAAGGCAACTAATCAATTGCTGCCTCTTTTGCTCTGTATCTTACGCCTGCTTTCCTAGAAGATTATAATTTAGAAAGCGAAACAGACAACACTAAAGACTCTAAAACTGAAGGCTCTGTTACCTCTAACACTAATTTAGAAGATAAAGGAGTAGCTAAAGAAGCAAACTACCCTAGAGAACTACTCCTAATAATCAGAGAGGCTTACGAATTAGACCAACAAGCTTAAGAATTGATCTATGCCCTTAGAATAGGCCAACGTACCTTCCCTAGCTTTTCACTCTTAGAATGTAAACTTGGGGATAGACTGGTCTACTTTCGCTCACGCCTTTTTATTCCTAAAGGAGCAGACAACTTAATACGACCCTATATCCTTAGGATAGTTTACAACTTAGCAGCGGGAGGCTACCTAGGACGCATAAAGCTTTATAAGCTGAGCTTGGGCTACTACTAGTAGCTATTAATAGAAAAGCATATACGTAGGTATAGAAACAACTGTCCTATCTGCAAGGCAGCCAAACATAATTGTTAACCTCTACAGGGCTTACTAAAACCTCTCTTAGCTCCTAAACACCCTTAGAAACACATTACGATAGACTTTGTTACCTGCCTCCCAGGAACTACTTAGGCAGGTGTTAAGGCAAAGAACGTCTTTATAGTTGTAGATCGACACTCTAAGGACTGCCTTTTAGTACTATGCTAGAGCATAACATCTAAGGAAACCGCCAGGCTCTTTTACGAATACGTCTAGCACTACGTAGACCTCCCTAATAGCATTACCTCTAATAGAGGCTCTCAGTTTATTGCGAAGTTCTGGAAACGCCTATACAAGCTTCTAAACATTAACTACTATATTTCAACCTCCTACTATCTGGAAACAGATAGACAGACAGAGATTGCTAATGTTCGAACAGACGCTGCATTGCTTTATTAACTACTGCTAGAAGGATTAGCTAAAACACATTCCTATAGTAGAATTCTTAGCTCGCAACTAGGAATTAGAGACAACTGGATATTCCCCCTTCTATACTACTAGAGGCTACTACCCTAGAGCAGGAATAGAACCTTAAGACCCACTACTACGACCTAACAACCTAGACGAAGTTAACGTAGACGACTGGGCAATACACCTTTCCTAGATTTACTAAGAAGTCTAAAAAGAAATAACTTACACTTAGGCTGTCTACGAAGATTAAGCTAATCGAAAAAGACAGCTAGCTTCTAACTATTAAGTAGGAGACAGAGTATACCTTAACTCTAAGATTATTGTTATAGGAAGACCTTCTCCTAAACTCGACTGGAAAAAACTTGGCCCCTTTACTATTATAGAGAAGATTACCTCGTACGCATACCGTCTCTAACTGCCTAAAGAATAAGAAATCTACAACGTCTTTTATTCTGTTAGGCTAAGGCCTAAGGAAGGAGATCCCTTCCTAATTTAAGTACAAGATTAGGAACAAACTTACATCCTCCCTATAGCAGATAATAATAAAGATAAGGGAGAAGAGTACTACGTACGCAGCATTACAGACTGTTAAGTTGTAGATAGACAAACTAAGTACAAGGTCCAGTAGCAAAGCTATAAAGACTAGGACACTACTTAGGAACCCCTTAGGAACATTATCTTCAATAAGGACACGATTGAAGCCTTCTACTAATAGGACCTCTTAGACTCTCAAGAACATTACCTTAAAAACAGATACAGCTAAGAGGAACTAGATACTGTATACTGATAGAATATTAACTATAATATTAGACCTGCTCCTAGGAATAAACAGGCTTACCCTCGGTATCTGGAACTACTTAGGCTTCGTAGAAACTCAGCTATATTAAGGGGGGCTACTGTTACGGTCAACAGCTAGAAGAGCAAGGACAACAGTACTAAAGTCCTACTAAGTACTACTATAGTTTACAGGCTATATCTTAACAACTAAAGGTCCAATTAAGACAATTCTTGCTGCGTTGGAAGCGCTGCAATCGGTTCTATAAGGACGAACAATCAGGTTAAGAAGGGCACTGGAACTACAGCTAGCAGACAGTGAAAAACCCACAACAGTCCTAAGGACCTATCTAGCTCTACTACCCTTAACAAAGTATAACTTAACACTTACTAGTCTAACTAAGAAACTTCGAGGCACGCTAGAAGCAACTCGCTCCGCTTTTTGGAAGGTTCTGTTTCAGTTCTAGAACCTTTAGGAAAAGCAAGTTTTAGAAGTAACTCGGTTAGTAGAACAAAGGAGAGAAGTTTGTTAACAAACTTCTTAGGAAATCCAGCAGCAAAGGGGCAAATAACTAGCTAGGGCAGAGGGACATAAGAAGCAGCTGCCGCCCCCTTATCTTTCTGTTTTCCTTTCTTATAGCTTGTCTTGTATATTTAACCTAGAGCAACCTTTTAACTCTTAATACACAACTACACTTTAGACTTTAGTTCTTTGGCTCCTCCTCCCAATCTTAGTTCTTACAGCAACCTACACACACCTTAGACTCTTCCTTAACAGCAAATTTCTATCGCAGCCTGTACATTAGGTCGGCGGCTACTCTACGTTGCTTCTGCTGTCTTATAGCACCTAGGGCTCTAGCGTAGCCTCTATAGTAGCCTAGCGCCCCCTTAGTAGTGCGCCTCTTATTTGGAAGCAGTCTAGGGCTGCTGTATCTGTTATAATATCGGCCTTTTCCCATATATTATACTCTAGTAGCTACCTATACTAGTGTACAAGATACTTAACCTGTCTGCGCTGCTTCCGCCTAGCTGTAATCTCCTCTGCCTTGTACTCCCCTGCTTCGTCTACAATTAGTATATTTACCTCCAGCATTTCCCCTATACGTTCCCTCTATAGTTCTAATAGCGAGATATAGAATACATTATAGATTCTATACTCGGCGGGGAGTGCTAGGCGGTACGCCTAGGTGCCTACTAGGTCGAGTACCCTAAGCAGTCTAATGCATTTCAGACTAAGCTTCTTGCTTAGTAGGGCGAGCTTAAGGTTCTTTATAGAAAGTATTATTATATTACCTTTGATCAAGTCACTTCCGAGTCACTTGATCAGTCCCTTTTGGCTCAAGTGTACCGCGCCGCATCAGATTAGGCCTTGTAGTAGGCGTTGTAGTACCGAGCCTAGTACTCCTAGATAGCCTTCTAGCATTGCTTAAGGACCTCGCTTTAGGTCTGTAACTGTCTCGCAGTATCAGTTGCTGCTAGTACCGTTCCCCTAGCTAGCTCGTCCTAAGCTAGTGCTAGTATAGGAGCGATCTCTAGATGGAATCTATACAATATTATAAACAGGCTTATTCAGAGCCCTATATATACTACGTTGTTGCAGGCAAATTCGGCTATCAGCAGCTATTTTGCCTACTTGTTCTACTGCTCCCTATAGTAGCAGCGTAGATACTGCTTAAGGGTCTAGTTAGCGCATTCTGTCTAACTATTGGTCTAAGGGTAGAAGGCAGTGCTTAGCTTGCGTTTTACCCTCGCCTTAAGGCAGAAGTCTGCCTAGTATTAGCTAGTAAACAGGGACTCCTAATCTGTTAAAATACCTATAGGGACGCCGAATCTTTTAACTACTTCCCTTAAGAGAATCTCTGTACGCTTACCTACTATATACGTTTTTGTTATAGGTACAAAAGCAGCTATCTTTATATATCTATCGATAATTACAAGGATTACAGTAGATACAACAGAACCTACGGTGGACGCCTACAGCAACCTAGACAGTAGGAGGTCTATAATAAAGTCTATTATTAACTCCTGCTATAGCCTAGACAGCATTAGCAGTGCGCTTAGCTGCCTATATAGGGTATAGCAGTATACCTTAGTCTGCTAGCAGACCCTGCAAGTACCGATATACTCCCTAGGGTCTGTAGCTATGCTGCCCGAGTAGTACTTGCACTGGTTTAGCTCTAAGGTTTTATTAACCTTAAAGTGTCCTGCTAATAGGTTGTTATAGTACGTTTGTATAATCTCTACTTAGAGGGCCCTATTAGCCACCACTACGATCGTACGATTCCCTAATCGCGATCTATACATTAATACCCCCTTATAGAGTTCGTAGGGGCCCTGCTTATTAGGCGCACCCTATGCTCTCTCGACTAGTTCCCTTATAGATAATACGGATGTAGATATAGACAGCTAGCAGCTAGGCTTAGCGAGCTAGGGTTAGCGTATACTTAAATACCTCTAGCTCTGCTTATAAATAGATTCTTCCCTCTCTAGCCTTAGATATCGTAACTAAACAGCTGTATTAAATTACATATATATACTTAGATTATTATATCTAAGGCTTAACCTAATACCTAACCTGGACTATACGAGAGAGCCTATCAAATTATATCCAGGTACTCGATTAACGTAGGTGCAACCAAAAACCTAAAGTGTGTATTATATATATACAAAGGAGGCCGTCGAACTAGATCCAGTTACTTAATCGTACGTATATATACCACTCTACCCCCCCACCCCCTATTAAGAAGAAGAAGAGTTTTTAAGAGAGAGAGTTTTAAAAAGAGAGTTTTAAAGAGAGAGTTTTAAAGAGAGAGTTTTAAAAAGAGAGTTTTAAAGAGAGAGTTTTAAAGAGAGAGTTTTAAAGGGTGAGTTTTGAAGAAAGAGTTTTAAAGAGAAAGTTTTGGAGAGAGAGTTTTGAAGAGAGAGTTTTGAAGAGAGTGCCTACGCAAGCAGATTGTGCAAGTTTTGAAGATTTTGAAGATTGAGAAGGACAAGAGCGACGAAAGCTATAAGAGCTACAAGAGCAGCAAGGACAACAATATAGGAGCGACAAGGACAAGAGCCAGAGCAAGAAGCGAGAGCGACGACGACGACGAGAGCGCACCTAGCAGGACCTAGGGTAATAACATTCGGTTTTTTCGGGTCTTTAACAGACTATTCAATTTAGCACATTTAGCAATTAAGACACCTAGGAATCGAGACAGCCTATTTAGTACGACTAGCAATAAGTACCCGGCTTAGCACCCGGCTTAGTACCCCGCTTAGTACCCGGCTTAGCACCCGGCTTAGCACCCAGCTTAGCACCTAACAACACAGCTGCAGACACAAGCACAAGATAATTGCAGACAACATACAGCTGCTACAGGCAGGTACTGTGAGAGGCTCAAGGATCTTGGTTCAGAAACTTGAGGTCGGGT
The DNA here is from genome assembly GCA_016165855.1 of Pseudocercospora ulei. Classification (NCBI taxonomy): domain Eukaryota; kingdom Fungi; phylum Ascomycota; class Dothideomycetes; order Mycosphaerellales; family Mycosphaerellaceae; genus Pseudocercospora; species Pseudocercospora ulei. Next base: position 546,032 of record JACWNB010000010.1, read on the forward strand.
ATCTACATAAAGGAACTGATAGGCAGTTCCTTCGTCGTCTGCTCCGTACGATTTGTACCTACGAAGCCAAGCTAGCAATTTCCCCTTTGTGCCGGGGTGCAAGGTTCACCCTCCGTACGGAGGATCGGGAGTTACCTCCTCCGTACGGTGGTGCCGGGTTTCCCCCTAATCCAAGGGGCAGTAGTTCCCCCTTTGTGCAGGACCGTAGTGTTCTCCCTCCGTACGGGAGAGGGGTCTTGTCGGTGACTCCGTACGGAGGGTGGGATCGTGCTGGCGCCGCTAAGTCGCAGTCCTTAGGGCGACGGTCGGCTTAGGTCGGGTTCAGCACCTAGGCCGGGCGACGCCCCCTAACAATACCCCCCCCCTTCCCTTCTCGCAGTTTTCCTTCGTACGGCGGCGTGCCCAAATCACCCAGCTCCTGCTGTGTCAAGTTTTTTTTTTTTTTTTTTTTTTTTTTTTTTTTTTTTTTTTTTTTTTTTTTTTTTTTTTTTTTTTTTTTTTTTTTTTTTTTTTTTTTTTTTTTTTTTTTTTGGCAGTTTGCGGCGTCCCATTTCGTACGGTGCCGGGTCGTCGTCCCTCGTCGCTTCCTCCGGGTCGCAGTTGCCTCTTGCTATTTTACCCGTCTGTAGCAGCTGCCCTGTTTGCTATTCCCTATAGCAGGCAGTTAGCCCAAGCCTCCTCCCTCCTCTTCCCTTCCCCCTCCTTTTCTCCCTATACACCGTCCGCCCTCCACTATCCACTATCTACCATCCACTATCACCGTCCACTACTAGCTACTACTAGCTACTAACTACTAACTACTAACTACCAACCAACCACTATGTCGTCCGGTGGTTCCCTCGTCGCCGCTGGCCCCGCCCCTCCCCCTCGTCCGGCTAGGCTCCCCCCCTACTTTGTCCTCGTACAGTAGGGCCCTTACCTTGACCGGCAGCTGCTCCTCCGGTTCGTACGGATTCTCGTCTCCTGTACGGTCTGGGCTGACGTCTTAGGTGCTACACCCGCGAGCAGCAGGACGCGGCCGGGCTCCCCTTCTACGCCTTCTAGTGTAACCCCGCCCGGATTACACTAGAGCGGGTGGCTACGGCCCGGCCGTCGTACGTCAACGCCCTCCTTATCGCTACCCGGGGCCAGCTCTGTGCCCCCTGCCCTAACTCCCCCTAGCCCTTACTTGGCCTATACCGCCTCCTAGGCTTCTGGGCTAGGGTGTGTGCCTTGTATAAGTGGAAGGATGGCTCCCTCTACTGCCCCTTCCGCCGGCCGGGGGAGGCACGTAGGGGTAGGGGGGTGCCTCTGCTCCCTGGGGCTGGCCCTGGGGGTAGGGGGGTGCCTCTGCTCCCTGGGGCTGGCCCTGGGGGTGGTCCTGGTGGGGGTGGGGGCCCGGCCGGGCCTAAGGTAGTAGAGATTTTAGATAATAAGTAGGGTAGTTTGGTTCCCCCTAGGGAATATAAGAATTTTCGGCCGGTCTTCTCTCTTGTCTTATCTCCGCTCCCCCCTCCTATTCGTCCCTTGGCTGTTCCTTTCTTCCAGCCCTCTTCTCGTACAGCGTCGTACGGTGTCGTGTTAGTGGGCTCCTATAGTGTCCTACGTCGTAGTGCTCGATCCTTCGACAACCCAGTTCTGCCTGCGGCTACCCTGTCCTTAGGGTAGATCGTGCCTCTTTCCGCCGTACGGCGCGGGGTTATTGCAACTGGGTAGGGGAATGGTCCTCCTCCTATCTGTCCAGTGCGGTCGTGTCTTGCAGAGCCTCGTACAGTTCCTACGTAGGCTCTGCCTATCCTTTCTATTTTACTAAGTACTCTGTCTTCCCCCGCTTCCTCCGGCTTTTAAGGATCCCCTCTACCTCGTACTCTTCTTGGCCCTTAGTTATAATTGCAGGTGGGCGCCCGTCGTCAGTCGTCTAATGCAGCAAGGGGTCCGTGCTCGCTGGTCGTACGAGGTCTACGTAGAAGACTGGGTAAATCCCTGGAGGAGTGTTTAGTCGTACGGCGTATGTCCCTACCGGCCGGATCACCGTAAACTTCCTGTTTCTCTAATCTAACTTCTTGCTCGGCCGGTCCGTACAGATGTTTCGCTGGTTTAGCCAGACCTTATCCCCTGCCTCGTACCTTGGTGCAGCCTGTCGTCCCTTGTTGGCCTGCTCTTCCGCGTTCTGCTGGGCTAGGGCTAGGCTTGCTTTTGCCTATTGGTAGGCGTTCGTAATTGTCCGTACGATGGCCTCTCCTTGCTGGATTGGGGATTGTACGGGGCGCGGGGTGTTGCTACTTAGGGTCGGTAGGAGCGGGGAATGGTCGTATCTATAGGTTATAAAGAAGGGGGATAGTCCTGTAGCATCGGCCGTACGGCTGTTAATAGCCAGCTCCGCTATTGGGAGAAGGCGGTTCCAGTTCGTCTGGTTATAGTCGACGTACGCTCGGAGGTACGCCTCTAGGGTTGAATTGGCTCTCTCCGTCGCCCCGTCCGTCTGCGGGTGCTATGCGGTGGACAGACGACGCTCTACCCTTAGTAACTGGCAGATCCGGGCCCAGAGCTGGCTCGTAAACTGTAGCCCCCGGTCTAATACAATTGACCTAGGGAAACCGTGCTTGCTAAACGTCGTCCAGATAAAGGCCCAGGCGGTGTCCTTAGCTGCAATAGAGTCCATCCCCTCCAGTATTACCCCCTTCGTTAATTTGTCCGTAACTACTATAATGTTTCGCCGTCCGTTACTCTTAGGAAGGTCCGTAATAAAGTCTACGGTCAGATCTTGCTAGGGTCGATCCGGTATCGGCAGGGGCTTCAGCAGCCTATGCTTCAGCTCGCGCTAGGGCTTCGTTCGTCTGCATACATCGCAGTTCTGTACGAATCTGCGAATGTCCTTCGCTATCGCTGGCCAGTAATAGTCCCGGGCGATAATGCTGTACGTCTCCTCGCGCCCTGGGTGCCCGGTAGCTATAGAGTTATGTGCTCGTTGTATCAGGCCCGTACGGAGCTTCTCGTCCGCCGGGACCTATATCCGATTTCTGAACTTCAGGTTATTCTCCTTGTCTACTGAACACTCGGCTGCCGATACCTTTAGGTAGAGCTCGGCTGGGAGCTTCCGTTGCCCTCCCTAAATCGCCGTACGGGCCCCTCGGTATGCCTCGTCCTTTTCCACTGCCTCTTCCTATGCTTGCAGTTAGGGTTCCTATAGGTGTGTCGCCGCTAGGTGGATAGTCTCCCCGCCTGGCTCTTCCTTGAACATCTGGAATGTCCGCGACTTCAGCTGGTCGTCCCCGTACGTCGTTGGCATGTCCTGGTCCCGTCTGGACAGTGCGTCGGCCCTGCTGTTGTCCTTACCCTTGCGGTACTGGAGTCTTATATTAAACCGGCTTAGGTACATTGCCCATCGTATGTGTCTCTTAGACAGTTTCCGGGGTTAAGTAAAGTATTCCAGGTTCTTGTAGTCCGTTAGGGCGAGGAACTCAGGCACCGAGCGGAGTTCCCTATCCCAGGCTTCGCAACACCGTACGACTGCCAGCAACTCTTTGTCGTAGATTGGGTAGTTGCACTTAGCTGGGGAGTTCTTCTTAGAGAAATACGCGCATAGGTGTAGGAGTCCGTCCGGGCCTACCTGTAACAGGATACCCCCAATGCAGTAGCCTAAGGAGTCGGTTTCCAGTATTGTCGTACGCTCCGGGTTAAAGGCGGCGAGCGTTGGTCCTGTAGTGAAGAGCTCTTTTAGCTTGTCGAAGCTCTTATTGCATTCGTCCGACCATTTGAACTGCTTGTCCTTGTGCGTCAGCTCAACCAGGGTGTCGTCGAGGTATGCCGAGCAGATGTCGTCTAGTAACCCTTGCAGGGACTTGTTGATGTACCTTTGGAAGGTTGCCGGTGCATTGGCAAGGCCAAAGGGGGTGACCAGCTACTTAAAAAGACCGTATCTCGTACGGAAGGCAGTTATCCATTTACAGCCTTCCTTAATCCGTATCTTGTGGAAGGCCGAGACTACGTCAAGCTTGGTAAACCACTTCGCCTTGCTGATCCGTCCGAGGGTCTCCTTAATAAGGGGTAGGGGGTACCGGTCCTTCTTGGTAATCGCGTTAATGCCTCTGTAGTCTACGCAGAAACGCAATCCAGCCTTCCCCTCCTTGTAGACAAACAGTACTGGGGCTCCTGCGGACGACGTACTGGCCCGGATAAACCCTTTGGCAAGCAGGTCGTCCAGCGTCTTGCGCAGTACCAGGAGTTCTCCAGAGGACATCCCGTACAGCGGTCCGTACGGTACCTCCGGCAGGCTCCTATCCGGGCGGGGTTCCAGCTGGATGTTATAGTCAATCCCTTCCCCTCGGTATAGCGGCAGTTTCGAGGCCGACTTCGGTTTAAAGAGGTCTAGGTACCCAACATACTCTCTTAGGAGCTTCGTACAGGGGTTTGTCGCTTCCTTGGGTGCCAATACCTTCTCGATGTCCGCCGTTGCTGTATTGATCTCGGCCTTGGCATTGCCACCTCGTAGGGACCTCCCCTAGTCCCGGATTCTCCGCTTTGTTGCTGCCAGGTACAGCCGTCCTCGTCCGACGTCCAGCTTGCCCTTCTAGCGTTCTATCTAAGGCTTCCCTAGTATTAGGTTATACCCCAACTTGTCCTGTACGACATAGAGGTACGAGTCTTGCTCGTAGTGTCCTTGTACCTCCATTGTTACTTTCACTATGTGGGTAATGTCCGGTCCCCGCCCGGTAATGCCCAGCATGCGTACAGGTACCGTAGGGGCCGTCTTAATCCGATGTCTCCGTACGAAGTCTTCGCTGATCGTTCTATACACTAAACATCCTGTGTCAATCAGTGTCCGCGCCGTTGCGGACCTGTTCAATGTCGGCCGTACGATAAACGGCGTCGTCGTTATGTAATTGCTCTTGAAAGATAGCCAAGTAATGCTTTGATTTGGCAGTCTATCTCGCACCCGCCTCTGGCAGAGTCTTCGCTTAGAGGCTACTCTTTTCCCAACTCGTCGTCGTCCGAGTGGGACACCTGATCTTCTCGTTAAGGCGCTGCAGTGGCTACCCTTGCGGTGGTCGGCCGTCCCCCAGGTCTCTCTGCTGGCAGGAGCCCGCAATTCCGTACGGTGTAGCCCATCTTGCTACACCGGTAGCAGCTCCCTTCTGCTCGCCTCTTGTTAAGGGTAGCTGTGTCTACCCATTGCGCCTTCTTAGTGGCGGCCCTTGGCCGTACGGTGGCTGCTGCTGCCACCCTCGTCGTCGTCGGTTCCCAGTCTATAGCATCTGTCTGTCGCTAGGGAGGTTGTCTTATCTCCTAAGCACGGCCTATCCGTCCCAGCCTGCGTTGCTGGTCGTCGACTATCCTAAGAAGGTTACAAAATTCCTTATACATAGCTGGCCGCATTACACCTACCAGCCCCGTTATAATTTCCTTAGAGAGGCCTACCTCTAGAGAGGTGATTTTCATCCTGTCCTCCTATTGGAGACCCCCTGCTTCTGCCAAAGTCTGGTTAAATTCCGCAAGGAATTCTCGTACGGTCTTGCGTCCTTGTTTTATCGTGTTGACCCGTAGGAGCGCTCGGCTCTCGCGGTCCGGGTCCTTGTAGCTCTTGTCCAGAGCTGCCTAGAGCATCGTCGTCGTAGCTATTGCCGGGTTGGCAATAGCCGTCTCGTAGTACGGCAGAATTCGTGCTGCCGCCCTGCCCTTCAACCTCCTAAAGAGGTAGACTACCTTGTCTAGCTCGGTCGGGTATGCTCCTAAGTCAACTAGGAGCTTGGAGCGCATCTGAGCTGCCTAGGAGGGGTACTCGGCCGGGGCCTTACTATCGTACGTAGAGACGTCGGGGAGTTTGCTCTTGGAGGTCGGGGTAGGGGTTATCGTGTTCGTCGTCGTAGGGGTCGGATCGCGATCGGACGCCCTGAGCTGTCGTAGCTCCTGTTCCTGTTAGGAAATCATCGCAGCCTGGTGGCTCACTTGCTGTTCGAGCTGCCTCTTGCTTTCCAGCAGCTCCTCGTATACGCGGTGCATGTGTCCCTCTATGGCTGTAGGTTCCATAGGGATGTCGCCGTCCATCTTGCTCTATCACCGCGGTTACCGACAGTGAGATCAGTTCCTAATGTGAGAGGCTTAAGGATCTTGGTTCAGAAACTTAAGGTCGGGTATCTACATGAAGGAACTGATAGGCAGTTCCTTCGTCGTCTGCTCCGTACGATTTGTACCTACGAAGCTAAGCTAGCAATTTCCCCTTTATGCCAGGGTGCAAGGTTCACCTTCCGTACGGAGGATCGGGAGTTACCTCCTCCGTACGGTGGTGCCGGGTTTCCCCCTAATCCAAGGGGCGGTAGTTCCCCCTTTGTGCAGGACCGTAGTGTTCTCCCTCCGTACAGGAGAGGGGTCTTGTCGGTGACTCCGTACGGAGGGTGGGATCGTGCTGGCGCCGCTAAGTCGCAGTCCTCAGGGCGACGGTCGGCTCAGGTCGGGTTCAGCACCTGGGCCGGGCGACGCCCCCTAACAGGTACAGCTGTAGGTAGGCACAGCTACTGCAGAGCACCTAGGCAGAGCAAGAGTATAAGGCAGGTACAGCTGTTACAGGCAGATATAGGTACAACATACAGATACAGACAACATAGAGCTCATATATAGAGCACCTAGGCAGAGCACAATATAGCTGCAGGCAATACACCTAGTTTAGAAACAACCTCTACGACCCTAACAATCCTCTGCAGCTGTAACATCTACAGCCTTGGCAAGGCATTAGTCAGGCACCAAATAAGGCACCAAAGCGACGTCAAAAGGCACGAGATTAAGAGTTCAAAAGGCACGAGATTAAGGCTTAAAAAGGTACTGCAAAACATACAGATATTAAAGCTTAAAAGCGACCTGTTTAGTGTGACCTAATTAGCCGATAGCAAAGCTGAATTTGCGACCTAGGTTGGTACCTACGACCTGGTTTGGCACCTGCGACCTAGTTTGGCAGTGTAGCGATTAAGGGCAATTGCTAGTTAGACAGGGCGGTAGTAATACGGATATAGATGTAGACAGCTAGTAGCTAGACCTAGCGAGCCAGGCTTAGTATACACTTAAATACCTCTACCTCTGCTTGTACGTAGATTCTTCCCTCTCCAGCCTTAGATATAGTAACCAAACAGCTGTATTAAATTATATCTGCGTACCTAGATTAATAGATAGCTCGAGCTTCTGTATTTTCTTAAATAGAGACAGTAAGAGGGCTGGTGTTACAGGATTGGATTGTAGCAGTGTATAAAGCACCTAATACCAATAACTGGTATCGTGTTTGAACTAACAAGTGTCCCTATAACCGTCTCGCCTACACTCCTTTTGTGTGTACGTAAGGGCGGCTAAAGCCGTCCTTGGCAGCAGGCCTTCCTTAGGTTTGCAGTTGCGCCCTTAGAGCAGCTCTATGCCTCTGCAAGGGTCCTGTAATAGTAATTCTAAAACAATTACCTCCCCCCCCTAAGGCCGATGTCCCTAGCTGCCTACCTAGAGTCCCTTTCCTATAACTCGCTCTGTACGCTCCTTAGCGCCTTATATAGTAAGCAGCTAGTGTACCTAGGGAGGCCTATACGCTATTACTTGCAAACCTTCCTTGTAGACACGCGCGTAAGCAGCTTAGTAAGCCCTTAGCAGGTTATATAGGCCTCTGCCCTCCTAATACCCTTCCTTTAGCTACTAACCTTTAGTATATACTGTGTTTGGCATAGGCTTAGTAGGCCGCTGTGCTAGCTACTCGCTACTGTTTCGGCTTGCTAACAGTTAGGCTCCTATATATATTCTACGACTTCTTACACTTATAACAGGCTCCTTAGCTTGCTACGATAGCTTCACTAAAGCACTACGCCTACTAGTCTGTGCTCGTACCTATCTGTAGCCTCTAAGCCCTGCTAACGCCCCCTTAGGGCCTGTAGGGACTGCGCCCTTTCCGCAGTCTCGCGTCGTTGCTGTAGTCGACAGTAATGCCGTAGTTGCTAGGCGGCCGGCTGTTTGTTGTAGACCCTAAGGTTGCATTGTTGTAGCTCGCCGAACGCGCTATAACTAAGACCTATACACTTTCAGTGCTTTGTTTTCTTTTTCCTTTACGCCCCTTGTATTTGCTACTACTAACACTGCCGCCTCCGCCCCTTAACAGCACCACTAGCACTACTACACTACTAGCACTAGCACTACTATTAGTATTAGCACTAGCACCACTACTAGTACTAGTACTAGCACTACTACTAGCATGCCGGCTACGCCGCCCTCTACTAACATAGACACTTACGCAACTACTACTCTGGTTAACGACAACGCTATCGCTGCTGCTATTACTTATTTAGTTAGCAACACTGCCTGCTGCACTACTACTCCTGCTAATCCTCTCTTGTCTATAGCTAAGCTCTAAGCTTAGTCTATATTGCTTAATAAGCGACTTGCTGCGCGTTTGTGTATATACGAGCGCTCCGCTAGCCCCTGCTGTAACTAGAGTACCTGTACAGAGTAGCTGCGCAAGCGTAATCGCATTGTAGGCACTATGCATGCCTACAATACGTGCACTGCTGTAGTAGGTCGCCTCGCGCCTAGCCGCCTCGCTGCTGCCGCCTCTGCTAGGGGATCCCCTAGTGCGCCTTAAGAGTCCTGTAGTCGTAGCCGTGCCCCGGCTCTGCGCCTAGGCCCTGCTAAGTATAAGTTTCTAGTCTTGTCTATAGAGTCTAGGGACTCTAACTCTATAGACATTAACGAAACCTTGCCTATACGCCTGCGTTGCGCCTGTCCTGTCCTTGCTCCCTCTGCCCTGCTTAGAGTCGACGCGCCCCTCTACTGCCTGTTGCTAGAATCGTTCTATACGGCTCTTGTAGGGGCTGCTGCTGCCAATGCCGATATGCTGCTGCTAGCGCTCGCGCTGCAGGCCCGCCTGCTTTCCCTAGGGTATATACAGTGCCTCTAGAAGGTCTTAGAGGACGGTAAGGTTGTTCTATACCTCGTTAGTAGTACCTTTGCTAAACCCTTAATAGACAGCCTTTAGGAGCTGTGTATAAGGAGGTTATTTAACCTCTATATACTGCACTCGTACGTATACTGTGCCTCTAGGCACTATAGCTGTTAACCTGTCATTGCCCTGCCCTTCTAGGAATTCCTAGAGAGGAACTCTAGGAATTCCTAGAGGGGAATAAGCTCCTGCAGGGGGCCGAGAGCTGCAAGGACGAGTTCTACGAGCACCTTGCTAGGCTTGTAGAGCTCGTCTAGCGCGTCTATATACACACTAGCTGCACTAGTAGAGCAGCTGCTAGCTGCTAGGCTGCTAACTACGTATTAGCGACTAAGCAAGAGCAGCTAGCAGTGTACCGCTAGACTATAGGCTACCTTGCTGTAATTAGCAAGGGGGTGCATTAGGTACGTTCTCTGTGTTACCTTCTCTATATAGAGTATCTGCTTATTGCTTACAGTTTTTTAGCCTGCTTCTAGGCCTAGCAGCTATTAAGGCTATAGATCGCGTCGCCTGTAACGTAGGTATAGATTTGGATTAAGGTAGGCGTACAGTCTGCACATATAGTTGGAGTGTAGTTGTTTGTTGTTTTGTTTCTACTTTGGGCCGGCGCGCCCTAGCTAGGCGTATATAGCGTATTAGCGCTACCTGATCCGAGCACGCAGATATAATTCAATACGGCTGTTTTAATAACTATATCTCGAACTAAAGAAGGAAAGGAATCTATGTAGCGGTGGGTAAGGGCTTTAGGGGTAGTGAGCCAAGGCCCGGCTCGGTCCGGAAGGGCCGAGCCGAAATTCCAAGGGTCCACCCTATTACTTAGTCCTACCCCTTTCTGCCGCCGCAACACTACCCCCCTCCCTTACTAGCGGTCGACCTCGACCGCTTACTTATCTCCCATTTCTTTTTTTTCTTCTTTTCCTTCTTTCTGGTTTGCAGTTCTTTCTGCGGAAACCCCTGATTAAGTTTAACGTTACCTCTTCTTTTCTTCCGTCTTGAAACTATCCCCTTATTTTATCTTCTTTCTTCTTACATCGTTGCTATCTGAAGTCCTTTACCTGCCGTCTATCTGATCGAAAAGAGCTATCTGATCTGAGCCGGCAGCTATCTGAGCTGCAGCGTAGATAGCCTGTGCGCCGCCGCAGAGGGTCTATATAGATCTATCTACAGCGCGCTATCTCTTCTTCTTTTTCTTCTCTACTATGGCCTTGGGCGCTACCGCGAAGCCGCTTGAATAGCGTCGGCTTCGTTCTTCGTCCTTCTGGCTAAGCCGGCGGATAGTGGTAACGGAGAGCAAAGACCGTTACAAAGCGCGCCGACGCGGTGGCGCTATCTTCGGCATTACCCCCCTAGGGGTGTTGGTGTCGAAGACTCTAGCCAAGCGATCGCTACGATCGTTTCTATCGGCTTCTGCACTAGTGGAGCAGGCGCGGCTTTTCTTTTTCTTCCTTAGCTATTAGCTTTAGAGCTACTTAGGCTTTGGCTTCTTTGGATTCCGCGTGTAAAACTCCTTTAGCAGCTCTACCAAATTCCAGAGATTCTCGACTGGATACTATTTATAGTCTTCCGGCTATCCCTTCTACGAGATCCTTGCTTCGATAGACCCTCTTATCTTTTTTATATCTACTACATCTTCTACCTCCTACTCTTCTTCTTTACTGTCTATCTCGATTAGTAGGGGTTTAGCAAACCCCTGTTCCGGAAGGCTATCTTTAGGGTCTAGGATTAGCAGATCCAAATAGAAGACATCGTAGATCCGGAACGACTTTGGTAGCTGGAGCCGATAGGCTACTGGCGACCTCTTTTCCACCATCTTAAACAGGCCTACGTAGCGGGGGTTAAGCTTGGCGTTGCCTTTCAGCCTTAGGTTCTGCATATTAAGCTATACCTTTTGGCTTTCTTTGAATTCTATCGGTAACTGCTTCCTGTTAGCTCGAGTTACTATCTTCTTCTAAGCCGATTCTATTGCTCTAGATCGCTTCTTTTATCTGAGATTCGAGCGCTTCCGCCGCGGCGGCGGCGACTCTCTTCGACGAAGTGGCAGTGGAAGGTTCCGAAGAGCTGGGTTTGTTCAGCGGTTGGAAGCTTATCCTCGGAAGATAACTATAAGTTATCTCGAACAGCGCCAGTAAGGTAGCCTCCGACTGTGCTAAATTAGCGCAGAATTCGGCTATCGGCAATATCTTAACCTACTCTGCTTGATGATAACTGCAGAAGATTCGTAGATATTTTTCTATCTTACGATTGGCTACTTCGGATTGACCGTCGGTCTAAGGATAGGCGGCTATACTAAGCTTTCCGCGAATTCCGAGAACTTAGTTAATAGACTTCTATACATTAGCAGTGAATTGAGGACCCCTATCCATAGTAATAGTGTCTAGCAGACTATAGTGCTTCTATATATGCTGAATTAGCATTCTCGCCGTTTCTTCTGTAGTAGTTCCTTTATCCTTCGCTCGGTAGGGGATAAAGTAGCGTTCCTTGCTTAGTCAATCTACTACGTTGAGCGTAGTATTATATCTATCGGATTCCGGCAGGCCGGTTACGAAATCTATCGTAATGTACTGCTACGGTTTCTTAGGGATCGGAAGTAGCTTTAACAGATTGGCCGGAAGGCCGTAACGTAGCTTCGCGGCTCGATATACGTAACAGTTAGCGATAAATCGGTGGATCCGTTTGAAGATTCGCAGAAACCAGTAGATCGTCCTTACAGCTTCTATTGTCTTCTTTAAGCCGGCGTAACCAACGCCTTCAGAACTATAGACCAACTGGATAACCTCTGTAATTAGTTCTTCTAGAACTATTAGCTTCCCTAAGCCGGTTTTGCTGAGTTTCTGCTGTTAATTAAGCCGTTCTACTTTCTTATAGAGCGTCTCTTCCTCGGTCGGCGGCTCTATCGCGTAGATCCCTGCTTCTTTTAACACCTCGGCGTCCACTATCCGTTCGGTTAACATCTTCTGGAACATGTTTGGATCTTCTTTCGCGCAGCTAATCTTCCCTTCTCTTCTCGTTAGTGCATCGGCCTTTCCGTTCTAAGCCCCTAGTCGATAGGTAATCTTGAAATCGAACTTAGATAAGTAGGCGGCCTACCGGGCTTGGCGACGCGATAGCTTCTACATCTTTATAAAATAGGTTAGCGACTAATAGTCCGTAAGGACCTAAACTGTGCTCTTTCCAGCTATAAGCTCCGGCTTTCACTCCTCGAAGGCCTGGATAATAGCTAGCAGTTCTTTGTCGTAGATAGCGTAGTTTCGCTTAGCCTCGTTTATAGACTTGCTAAAGAAAGCCACTAGATAGAGGGTCTCGTCGGCATTAATATACTAAGAAAGGACCCCTGCGGTCACTGTATTAGATGCGTCCGTCTTAAGATAGATTGTCCTTTCTAGTCGGAAGTGCGCCAGCACTGGCGCCGAGGCTACCGCTTCTTTTAGTCGATTAAAAGCCTCCGTGTACTTCTTATTCTATAGGCTAGCGGCCTCCGTCTTTAATGCTTCGTTTAGGAGTCTCGCTATCTTGCTAAAGTCCTTAATAAATCGCCGATAGTAGCTGCAGAACCTGAGAAAAGCTCTGATTTGGGTATTGTTTCCGGATTTCGGCTGCTTCTATTCCGCTACGGCAGCGACCTTTGCAGGGTCCATCTAAATTCCGTCTCTTCTGACGATAAGACCGAGATATTCGACCTCGGTTTAATAGAATTCGCTCTTCTTTGTGTCCGCGTTTAATCCAACCTCGCAGAGCCTAGTTAGCACCCTCTGATTGTAGTCTGTATGTTGTTCTCTGGTTCCGTCGGTATAGATAAGAATATCGTCTAGGTAAATGGACACGAACCGTTCCAGCATGTCTATAAAGGTGTAGTTTATAAAGCGTTGCTACACAGCCGGTACGTTAGTAAGTCTAAAAGGCATTACCAACTACTTGAAATTGCCTATATGTGTAGCGAATGTCGTAAGATCTTTCCTTTGTCCTTCCTCGTTCCTTAGTCGATAGAACGCTTAGCAAATATCTAGCTTGCTAAACTACTTAGCTTTAGTCACTCGTTGTATAGTCTTATCGATTAGCGGCAGCGGATACACATCTCTCTTAGTAACCTTATTAAGGCCTCGGTAGTCTACGTACAGTCGCAGACTACCTCCGGGTTTCTGTACAGAAAGAATCGGTAACGTATACTCGGCAGAGCTTAGCGTAATAAACTTCCTCGCCAGGTTTTCTCGAACAAACACCTCTACTTAGTCTAGCTCGGCCAGCGATAATCGTCTTAGTAGTTCGGTTTTCGGCAGCGTAGCTCCCTCTTTTAATCGGATCTTGTTGTCGTATTCCAGTCGATAGAGCGGCAAAAGGTTGGAGTTAGCTTTTAAGAACACATTAGTATAGCTGTAGAGTTCTTTTGGTAACACCTCTAACGGGTCTACTTCTTCTTCCGCTATTATCTTTCGGTAGTCTTCGATATCTTTTATCGGGGTAGCGTAGATCTTACTGTCCGGCGACCTCGCAAGGGTCGTTAAAGCTTCCGAGCTTATTATTCCCATCGTGTCTAGAGGGTCGGACCGATCGATTGGAACCGCTCCAGTAGTTGTAACGTTCGGTTTCGTAGCGACGGCGGTGACCGATTCGGCGGCGACGGCGCCGCTCTGCTAAGTTTTGAATCTAAGTGTGCCTTTACCTACGTTAATAACGGCTTTCTGGTTCTTTATCTATTTCTGCCCTATAATAATGTTAAACCTTCCGATATCTATAATTCGGAACGTCGCTTCTGTAGTGCGGCCAGCCAGGGTGGTTCTGAATAGCATATAATGTGTAACACTCTCAGTGTCTTGTCTATTGTATACCGAAATTCGCGTCGGCGATGCTAATTCTAGTGGATAACTATATCTATTTATTAGCTTCTGAACCAGTCGATAGTGGATCGCCGCTCTGATAAGCGCTCCTGTGTCGATAAAAGCTCTTAACTGAAGGGGGCTGTACGATTCATTAAGGGGGTAGACAGTAATCGGAAGGATAATAGCAGTTTCCGTATTCACTTCTGAAGCTGCCGAGAGCGGATCGTTACAACTGTTGATGCTCCCTTCTTCTAGTAATGCGGATCGCGTCGGTGCCTTATTGTCTATGCTGGATAGGGGGCCTATCCGTCTAGCTGGTCTTTTCCTAAGATTCTTAATAGCACTCTACCGTCTACGCTGTCGGTGTCGTTTGGCGCCGTCTCGATGGGTTGGATAGTGTTTCTTGGTGGCGGTGGCGGTGGCTTCGTAGCACAGTATTCCTGCTTCTGCTAATTCGTTGCTTGGCATCTAGTGGCGATATAGCCAGGCTTTCCGTATACGTAGCAGGTAGAGAGAAAAGACGAGCGCAGCGAATAGGATGGCTGCTAGGGGCCTCGTCGGAAAGAAGCAGGGGGTCGTGTTGTCTGCGCCGACTGCTTCTAAGTCGGTTCGCGCGATGCCGATTTCGCGTAGGCGCTTAGGTTTCTAGCGGTGACTCTCGCTTAGTGCACAAAGCTCTCGAGGTCTTCGTCTTCTACCGAAGCTATAGCCGCAGCCAGTTCGGGGTTCAGCTTCTGTCTTAGTAAGTGTAACTGCTTATCTCCTAACACTTTAGCTCTAATAGCATATTTTCTAAACAGTCCGTAGAACTCCTTAAACGTTAGCCGGTTCTGGTTGATCTTATCTAGCTGCTTACAGGCTGTCTTCCTCCAGAAGGAGTCTCCGAAGCGTTGGTCTAGAGCTTTGATCGCTTCGTCGGCTGTAACCTCTTCCAGGTCCGCCACTAACGAAAAAGCTTCACCTTCCAATTGCGATTCTAGGTAGGCTAGTCTGTCTTCTTTACTGTTTCCGGCCTAATCGCGGTTTATCTTATTCTTTATCTTTTTCTTAAACACTTCCCAGTCTTTAGGGTCTCTACCTCTAAACGCTAGCGGATTAGGTAGTAACGTTATCGAGGTGCTACCTTGGCTGTAGGCCGCCAGTAAGGCAGTCTCCGCTTGCTCTTCTCGATGTAGCAGCGGCGCCGACGACATCGCTGCTTCTATGTCGGCTAACTGAGCCTTTAGCGTCTTTAGTTATGCTAGTCGATTCGCCGCTGAATTTTCTAGCATATCGATAATAGTTTCTGCCGATTTCTTCTCGGCTATTACCGCTTCTATTTCCTCTCTTAGTCGCCTGTTCTCTTCTATGTTCTTATAAAACTTCTTTTCGACGAAGGTAACAATATCGAACACCTTCTCGGCTCCATGTTCTGCTAGATATTCTCCTATTTTATCCGGCGTGCGTGCGTACAGCTCTGTATAGCCCGCTATGTACTTCTTCGCTTTATCTGTGTCTTCTTCTATAAGGCCCTTAGTGGCCGTTCTATCGTCGAGGATGCTGGTGCGCCTGTCCCTCGGTCTGTTAGTCTTTCTCTTTCCGCTGCGGCCTTCAACGCCGCCCTCTACCGTTAAGAAGCTCTCTATCGCTGTCTTACGGTGCTAGTGTTTAGTTTGGTATAGTGTGCGCGTGCGTTATTCGGGTGTCTGGATAGTTGAACAGTCCCTTTCGCGCAGCGCAGAGTTAGTGTAGGTAGTGAGTTCGAGATATAATAATCCGAGTACGCAGATATAATTTAATACGGCTGTTTTAATAACTATATCTCGAACTGAGGAAGGAAAGGAATCTATGCGGCGGTAGGTAAGGGCTTTAGGGGTAGTATGTCAGGGCCTGGCTCGGTCCGGAAGGGCCGAGCCGAAATTCCAAGGGCCTACCCTATTACTTAGTCCTACCCCTTTCTGCTGCTGCAACACTACCCTAATACTAGTAATTTCTTGCTAAGGCCCTTTCCTGTCCTTGTATAGTTCCTTTGCGTCCTGCCTATGCCTGTCTATAGGGATTCTTTATATGCGACTACTTAGCGCAGCCCCTATATCAGGCTAGCAGCTACTCTGCGACGCTTAAGTTACCCTATAACACTTCGGGGCTCTGGCGCGGCCTCTACGTTAGGATAGCGCCCCCTTAGCAGTATGTTGCTCGCCTTAAAGCAGTCTAGGGCTGCCGTATCCTCTACGATATTGGCCTTTTTCTATATATCGTAGTCTAGTAGCTATCTATACTAGCGTATAAGATACTTAATCTGCCTATGCCGCCTCTGGCTAGCCTTAATCTTCTCTACCCCGTACTTACCTGCCTTATCTACAACAAGTATACTTACCTCTAGCAATTCCCCTAGACGTCCTTTCTATAGTTCTAATAGCGAGACGTAGAATACATTATAGATCCTATGCTCGGTAGGGAGTGCTAGGCAGTATACCTAAGTTCTGACTAGGTCGAGTACCCTAAACAGCCTAATGCCTTTACGGCTAAGCTTCTTACTTAGTAAGGCGAGCCTAAGGTTATTTGTTAAGAGTATTACTTTATTCCCTATATTATACGATTAGGCCTTATAGTAAGTGTTATAGTACTTAGCCTAGTACTCCTAGCTAGCTTTCTAGCGTTGCTTAAGGACCTCGCTTTAGGTCTGCAGGCGTCTCGCAGCGTCGGTTGCTGCTAGTGCCCTTCCCCTAGTTAGCTTATCCTAAGCTAGGCCTAGACTTAGCGCGATCTCTAGGTAGAAGGTATATAATATTATAAACAGGCTTATCCTAAGTTATATATACACTGCGTTATTGCACGAAAACTCTTCTAATAGGAGCTACTTCGTCTATTCGTCCTGCTGTTTACTGCAGTAGCAGTACAAGTACTGCTTAAGAGTCTAGTTAGTACGCTCTGTCTAACTGTCAGTCTAGGAGTAGAATACAGTGCTTAGCTTACGTTTTACCCTCGCCTCGAGGCAGAAATCTGCCTAGTACTAGCTAGTAAATAGTAACCCCCGATCCGTTATAATGTCTATAGGGACGCTATATCTTCTAACTACTTCCCTTAAGAGAATCTCTATAAGCTCGACTGCTAAATATATTTTTATTATAGGGACGAAAGCAGCTATCTTCGTATATGTATCGACAATTACGAGAACCGTGGTGTGTACGACGGAACCTGCACTAGACGCCTACGACAACCTAGACAGCAGGAGGTCTATAATAAAGTCTATTATTAATTATTACTAAGGCCTAAATAGTATTGGGAGGGCACTTAGCTCCCTATAGGGAGTAAAGCGGCGTGCCTTAGTCTGCTAGCAGACCCTGTAGGTACTAATATACTCCTTAAGGTCTGCAGCTATCCCGGCCTAGTAGTACTTACATTAGATTAGCTCTAATGTTTTGCTAACCCTAAAGTATCCTGCTAGTAGGTTGTTATAGTGCATATATAGAACCTCTGCTTAGAGGGCCCTATCGGCCGGCACTACAATCGTACAGTCCCCCGACTAGGATTAGTACGTTAACACTCCCTTATAGAGTTTGTAGGATCCCTGCTTGTTAGGTGTACCCTATGCTCTCTCGACTGATTCCCTTGTAGATAGCTTAAGCTTCTGTATTGTCTTCATTAGGGACAGTAGGAGGGCCGGCGTATTGACATACAGGCTATCGTTCGTAGCGTATATAGTAGCTATCCGAGCTAGGCAGGACATGTATTAGTCTACTACTCTTATACATTTTGCATCTTCTACACTATAGTAGGCTAGAGGTATAGCGTCCTGTAAGGCTTCTAAAACAGTGCTTGCCCTGCTTATAAGGGGGCTAAGACACTTAGTACTAGGTATACTAGCCTCTGCTAGGCTCCTTACATACCCTGTAGGGGGTAAGCGCTCTCTAGCTACTCTACCCTTCTAGACTGCAGCTTCTTACTAATTGCCTATATATTGTATAGAGACAGCTCGAACCCCTCTGCTATTTAAAAAGACCTCTGCCTAGAGCGGCAAATTTGCCTAGAGAGTAGGGATTAGGTTCGTAATCTGGGCACGCAGATATGATTCAATACGGCCTTTTTAATAACTATATCTCGAACTGAGGAGGGAAAGGAATCTATGTAGCGGTGGGTAAGAGCTTTAGGGGTAGTGTGCCAAGGCCCGGCTCGGTCCGGAAGGGCCGAGCCGAAAGTCCGAGGGTCTACCCTATTACTTAGTCCTACCCCTTTCTGCCCCCGCAACACTACCCCCTCCCTTACTAGCGGTCGACCTCGATCGCTTACTTATGTGTCTCTCTTTTTTTTCTTTTTTTTTTGATTCGTTACCTCTTTGCTTTCTTCTATTTCGAAACTATCCCCTTTCTTTATCTTCTTTCTTCTTACATCGTCGCTATCTGACTTCTTTACTTCGGCGTCTATCTAATCGGAAGAGCTATCTGATCGGAACTAGCGGTTACCTAAGCTACAGCGTGACCGGTCTGTGCTCCTTTGCGGAGGTCTATATAGATCCGTCCTTAGCGCCGTTTCTTCGTCTTTTTCTTTCTCTACTAAGGACCTTACCTACCGCAGGGCCGGCGGCGCCAACGCCGTGCAGCGGCGTTGGCGAGCTTCCTGCCAAAGCGGTGGTAGGTAGTGGCCGAGTCGAAGACTCCAGCGAAGCGACTGCTACGATCGTCTTTATCGGCTTCCGCACTGATAGAGCGGACGCGGCTTTTCTTCTTCTTCTAGAATAATCAGCTTTAGAGCCACTCAGGCTTCGGCTTCCTCGGGTTCCGGACATAAAACTCTCTTAGCAGCTCCGCCGATATCCGGAGGTTCTCGGCCAGATACTATTTATAGTCTTCTAGCTATCCTTTCTATAAGATCCTCGCTTCGATAAATCCTCTTAGCTTTCTTATATCTATTACATCTTCTACCTCCTATTCTTCTTCTTCTCTGTCTATCTCGATTAATAGGGGTTCGGCGAACCCCTAATCCGGAAGACTGTCTTTAGGGTCTCAACTTAGCAGATCCGAATAAAAGACATCGTAGATCCCGAACGATTCCGGTAGCTGGAGCCGGTAGGTTACCGGCGACCTCTTTTCCACTATTTTAAACGGACCTACGTAGCGGGGGTTAAACTTGGCGTTGCCGTTTAGCCTTAGGTTCCTTATGTTAAGCTATACCTTTTGCCCTTCTTCGAATCCTATTAGTGACCGCTTTCTATTAGCTCGAGTTACTATCTTCTTCTAAGTCGATTCTATCGCCTCCTTCGCTACGCGGATTGCTTCTTCTATATAAGATCTAAGCGCTTCTGCCACGGCCGCGGCGACTCTCTTCGACGAGGTAGCGGTAGATGTAGAAGGTTCTAAAGGGCTTGGTTCTTTCAACGGTTAGAAGCTTATTCTTAGAAGATAACTGTAGGTTATCTCGAACGGCGCCAGCGAGGTAGCTTCTAACCGTGCTGCGTTGGCGCAGAATTCGGCTATCGGCAACATCTTAACCCATTCTGTTTGATAATAACTGCAGAAGATTCGTAGATATTTTTCTATCTCTCGGTTAGCCACTTTAGACTAACTGTCGGTTTAAGTGTAAGCGGCCGTGCTGAGCTTTCTACGAATTCCGAGAGCTTGGTTGATAGCCTTCTATACATCGGCAGTAAATTAAGGACCCCTATCCGTAGTGATAGTGTCCGGCAGGCTATAGTGCTTCTATACGTGCTGGATTAGCATTCTCGCTGTTTCTTCTAGAGTAGTTCCTCTATCCTTAGCTTAGTAGGGGATGAAATAGCGCTTCTTGCTTAGTCGATCCACTACGCTAAGCGTAGCATTATATCTATCCGAATCCGGCAGGCCGGTTACGAAGTCTATTGTAATGTGCTGCTACAGTTTCTTAGGGATCGGAAGTGGCTTTAGCAGACTGGCCGGAGGGCCGTAACGAGGCTTCGCCACTCGGCACACGTAACAATTAGCGATAAACCGGTGGATCCGTTCGAAGATTCGCAGAAACAAGTAGATCGTCCTTACGGCTTCTATCGTCTTCTTCGAGCCTGCGTAGCCGACGTCTTTAGCACTATAAACCAGCTGGATAACCTCCGTAACTAGTTCTTCCAGAACTATTAACTTCCCTAAGCCGGTTTTGCCGAGCTTCTATTGCTGGTTAGGCCGCTCTACTTTTTCGTATAAAGTCTCTTCTTCGGTCGCCGGTTCCACCGCGCAGATCCCTGCTTCCTTTATTACCTCGGCGTCTACTATCCGTTCGGTTAACACCTTCTGAAACATGTTCGGATCTTCTTTTGCGCGGCTAGTCTTTCCTTCTCTTCTTGTTAGCGTATTAGCCTTTCCATTTTGAGCTCCGGGTCCATAGGTAATCTTAAAATTCAATCCGGATAAGTAGGCGGCCTACTGAGCTTGGCGGCGTAAGAGCTTCTGCGTCTTTATAAAGTAGGTCAGTAACTGGTGGTCCGGAAGGACCTGGACCGTGCTCTTCTTAGCTATAAGCTCCGGCTTCTACTTTTCGAACGCCTGAATAATAGCTAACAGTTCTTTATCGTAAATAGTGTAGTTCCGTTTAGCCTGATTTATGGACTTGCTAAAGAAAGCCCCTGGATGGAGGGTCTTATCTTTGTCGTATTAAGAGAGGACCCCTGCTATTATTGTGTCGGAAGCGCCCGTCTCCAGATAGATCGTCTTTTCTGGTCGGAAGTGCGCTAGAACTGGCGCCGAGGCCACTGCTTCTTTTAGCCGGTTAAAAGCTTCTGTGCACCTCTCATTCTATAGGCCAGCGGCCTCCTTCTTTAATGCTTCGCTTAGGGGTCTCGCTATCTTGCTGAAGTCCTTAATAAATCGCTAATAGTAGCTGCAGAATTCAAGAAACGCTCTGATTTGTGTAGTGTTTCCGAATTTCGGCTGCTTCTATTCCGCTACGGCGGCGACCTGTAAGGGGTCTATCCGAATTCCTTCTCTTCTAACGAAAAGACTAAGATATTTGACTTCGGTCTAATAGAACTCGCTCTTCTTCGTGTCCGCGTTCAATCCGACCTCGCAGAGTCTCTTTAGCACCCTCTTAATATAGTCTGTGTGTTGCTCTCTCGTTCTATTAGTGTAGATAAGAATGTCGTCTAAGTAGATAGACACGAAGCGTTCTAGCATGTCTATAAAGGTATAGTTTATAAAGCGTTGCTACACCGCCGGTGCGTTAGTAAGTCCGAAAGGCATTACCAGCTACTTAAAACTGCCTATGCGCGTAGCGAATGTCGTAAGATCTTCTGTTTGCCCTTTCTCGTTCCTTAATCGGTGGAACGCTTAGCGAATATCCAGCTTGCTAAACTACTTAGCTTTAGCTACTCGTTGTATAGTCTCGTCGATTAGTGGCAGCGGATATACATCTCTCTTAGTGACCTTATTAAGGCCTTAGTGATCTACACACAGTCGGAGACCACCTCCGGGTTTCTGTACGAAAAGAATCGGTAACGCATATTCGGCTAAGCTTGGCGTAATAAACTTCTTCGCCAGATTCTCTCGAACAAACACTTCTACCTAGTCCAGCTCGGCTAGCGATAGCCTTCTTAAGGGCTCGGTTCTTGGCAGCGTAGCTTCTTCTTTTAGCCGGATCTTGTTATTATATTCCAGTCGGTAGAGCGGAAGGAGGTTGGAGTCGGCTTTCGAGAACACATTAGTGTAACTATAGAGTTCTTTAGGCAACACCTCTAATAGATCTACCTTATCTTCCGCTATTATCTTTCAGTAGTCCTTAATGTCTTTTATCGAGATGGCGTAGATCTCACTGTCTGGCGACCTCGCGAGTATCGTTAAAGCTTCCAAGCTCAGCATTCCTATCGTGTCCGGAAGGTCGGGCCAATCGATCGGAGTCGCTCCGATAGTCGTAACGTTTGGTTTCGCGGCGACTACTGTAACCGATTCGGCGGCGACGCCGCTCTGCTAGTTCTTGAATCTGAGGGTGCCTTTACCTACGTTAATAACGGCTTTCTGGTTCTTTATCTATTTCTGCCCTCTAATAATGTCGAACCGCCCAATGTCTATAATTCCGAACGTAGCCTCTATGGTCCGACCAGCCAATGTGGTCCTTAATGGCACATAGCGCGTAACACTTTCCGTGTCCTGTCCGTTATACGCCGAAATTCGCGTCGGCAATGCTTATTCCACCAGGTAACTATATCCGCTTATTAGCTTCTGAACCAATCGATAGTGGATCGCGGCGCCGATAAGAGCTCCTGTATCGATAAAGCCCTCCAATTGGAGTGGTCGGTGAGAGCCTTCGAGGGGGTAGACCGTAATCGGAAGGATAATAGCGGTTTCCGTATTTACTTCTACAGCCGCCGAGAGCGGATCGCTACAACTGTTAATGCTTCTATCTTCCGGTGGCGCGGATCGCTCTAATGCCCTATTGTCTATGCTGGATAGGGGGCCTATCCGTCCAGCTGGTCTTTTCCTAAGATTCTTAGTAGCACTCTACCGTCCACACTGTCGGTCTCGTTCGGAGCCGGCTCGATAGCTTGATTAGTCTTTCTCGGCGGCTGCTGCTTCGTAGCCCAATACTCCTGCTTCTGCTTATCCGTTGCTTAGCATCTCGTAGCGATGTAGCTAGGCTTTCTATACGCGTAGCAGGTAGGGACGAACGACGAACGCGGCGAATAAGATAGCTGCTAAGGTGCTCTCCGGAAAGGTGCAGGGGGTCGTATTATCTGCGTTATCGACGGCTTTTAGTTCGATTCGCGCGATTTCGCGTAAGCACTCAGTTTTCTGGCAGTAACTCTCGCTCGGTGCACAAAGCTTTTAAGGTCTTCGTCTTCTACCGACGCTATAGCTGCGGCCAGTTCAGGGTTCAGCTTCTGCCTTAGTAGGTAGAGCTGCTTATCTTCTGACACTCTAGCTCTAATAGCATATTTTCGGAACAGTCCGTAGAACTCCTTAATCGTTAGCCAGTTCTAAGTGATTTTGTCCAGCTGTTTACGGGCTGTCTTCTTCCGGAAGGGGTCTCCGAAGCGTTGATTTAGCGCTTTGATTGCTTCTTTAGCGGTTACCTCTTCTAGGTCCGCTACTAGCGAAAAAGCTTTACCTTCTAACCGCGACTCCAAGTAGGCTAATCTATCTCCTGCACTGCTTCCGGCGTAATCGCAGTCTATCTTATTCTTTATTTTCTTTTTAAATGCTTCCTAATCTTTAGGGTCTCTGCCCCTAAACGCCTGTAGGTCCGGTAGTAACGTTATCGAGGTGCTACCTTAACTGTAGGCCGCCGGTAAGGCGGTCTCTGCTTGTTCTTCTCGATGTAGTAGCAGCGCCAGCGACGTCGCTGCCTCTATCTTAGCTAACTGAGTCTTTATCGCCTTTAGTTATGCTAGTCGATTCGCCGCTTGGTTTTCTAGCACGTCGATAATAGTTTCTACCGAATCCTTCTTAGCTATTACCGCTTCTATTTTATCTCTTAGTCACCTGTTCTCTTCTATGTTCCTGTAAAACTTCTTTTTGACGAAGGTAATAATATCAAACACCTTCTTAGCTCTATTTTCTGCTAGATACTCTTCTATTTCCTCCGGCTTGCGTGCGTACAGTTCGGCATAGCTCTCTATGCCCTTTGTCGCTTTATCTATCTCTTCTTCTATAAAGCCCTTAGTGGCTATTCTATCGTCGAGGATACTGGTACGCCTATCCCTCGGTCTGTTAGTCTTTCTCTTTCCGCTGTAGCCTGTAACGCCGCCCTCTACCGTTAAGAAGCTCTCTATAGTTTTCTTACAGTGCTAGTGTTTGGTTTAGTGTGTGTGGTGCGCGTGCGTTATTCGGGTGTCCGGATTGTTTAACGGTCCCTTTCGCGTAGCGCGGAGTTGGTATAGTAAGTGAGTTCGAGATATAATAATCCGGGCACGCAGATATAATTTAATACGGCCTTTTTGATAACTATATCTCGAACTGAGGAGTGAAAGGAATCTATGTGGCGGTGGGTAAGAGCTTTAGGGGTAGTGTGCCAAAGCCTGGCTCGGTCCAGAAGGGCCGAGCCGAAATTCCGAGGGTCCACCCTATTACTTAGTCCTACCCCTTTCTGCCGCCGCAACAGTTTGCTACTAGTCCTAGTATACCTATATAGCCTCTGCAAACACATCGTATACTCCGAGCCTATAGCCCTTTATTAACACTTAAGTTACAGGTAGCTCGAACTCCTCCGCTGTCTAAAGAGACCTCTGCCTATAGTAGTGAATTCGCCTGGAGAGTAGGAAGTAGGTTCGCTACTGGTCCTGTAATCTCTATATAATGGCTGCACTTTGTAAGTACGTGTAAGGGATACTTCCCTATAGCTTTTAGCCAATTACTAACACATTAGATATAGATAGCTCGAACCGCTCTACTGTCTACACTAAGTAGGACTTCTGCCTATAGCGACAGCTTTACCTAGAGAGTAGGAAGTATGTTTGTTACCTGTTCCGTAAATTTTATATAGTTACTACGCCTCGAAGGCGCGTCTATAAGGTTTCTCTTCCCTGCCTAATACTTAATCTAGAAGTTAAACTGCTAAAGAAAGACAGCCTAGCAGACCTACTAGCTATCTAACTGCTTTATATTTATAAACCCCTTTAGGTTACAGTAATCTACGAGTATCTGTACTGTATAAGCTGCGCTATTAAGGTAGGCGTACTAGTGCTTAAACACTCCTACGACCGCTAACAACTCCTGGTCGTGCACCTCGTAGTTGTACTCTGTAGGCAGTATCTTCTGCAACTAGAAGGCGGTCGGGTACTAGTTGCTATTGTTGTGTAGTTGCGACAGGATTCCGGCTAGTGCAAACTTAGACGCGTCGGTTTCGAGCTGTATATAGAGCTCCGGCTTAAAGTGCTGCAGCATCTTCGCTAAGCTAAATACATCTTTTAGCCTATAGAACGCCTGCTCCTTGTCGGCGTCCTACTAGATAGGGCCCGGCTTCCGGCTATCCTTTGCCCCCTTCCAGAGGGCTGTTAGTAGCTACACTATGTAGGAGTACTTAGGGATAAACTGCTAGTAAAAGTTGCAGAATCCTAGGAACGACCTAGGAACTCCACTTCCTTGCGCCAAAACCTGCACTTCTTTAGGTTTGCGTATAGGGCGAACTGCTAAAGCCGCTCTAGGACTGCGCTTATGTCCTGTATATAGTCCTCCTAGGTCTTACTATAGACTAAGATGTTGTCTAGGTATACTATACAACAGATGTCTACAAGCCCTACCAAGGCCTAGTTAATATACGCCTAAAACGTCGCTAGAGTGTTTATTAGGCTAAACAGCATTACCTTGTACTCGAAATAGCTGTAACGAGTGCAGAACGCAGTCTTCTACTCGTTACCTTGCTTAATGCAGATCTAGTAGTAAGCGTCCTTTAGGTCTAAGAACGTAAACTATGTATTGACCCTAAGGCGATCTAGCGTCTTGCTAATAAGTAGAAGGGGGTGTTAGTTTTTAACAGTTACTTCGTTTAGGCCCTAGTAGTCGACGCAAAGGCGTAGCGTACTGTCCTTTTTAGGAACGAACAGGATAGGTGCTCCAGCCTTACTCGTGCTAGGCTGGATCTAGTCGTTCTTTAAGGCCTTCGCTAGGTACTCCTGGAGCTCTCTAAGATCCCGCCCTAATTAGTAGTAGAGGGGACAGAATAGAGGCCTTTTCCTAGAGACTAAGTTTATCGCATACTCTGCGTCGATATACAGCTTAGGGTCTAGTTCTTTACCTATCGTAAACATATCCCCAAAGCTGTCGAATTCAGTAGGGAGCACCTCTTCCTTAACGGGCCCTTATGCCTCCTAGGGTAGGGGCCCCTAAACTTCTAGTAAGCTTTAGGCTACCTCTACGGCCCTTAAACAGACTGTATAGACTAGTAAGGACTCTAGCAGGTCCTCTGCGAACTTCCCTACAGTCTGCATATATACTATAGAGCTCTTATTACTGTTGCTATAGACCTATAGTAATCCGAGTGTGCAGATACGATTTAATACGACTGTTTTAATAACTATATCCCGAACTAAGGAGGGAAAGGAATTTATGTAGCGGTGGGTAAGGGCTTTAGGGGTAGCATGTCAAGGCCCGGCTCGGTCCGGAAGGGCCGAGCCAAAATTCCAAGGGTCTACCCTATTACTTAGTCCTACCTCTTTCCACTAATGCAACACTCCTTACCTATAGCACCTACCTCCGACCCTTAGGTAGTGCTAGGCCTTTCCCTAACCTTTGTTTACCCGCGTTTAGCCTTCTGGCCGTACCGGCTTTACAGACTCTGTTAACCCCCCTGTAATTCCTGCTGCTAGAACTATAGGGGCCTAGCCTACTTATACAGCTACTAACAGCAGTCTGTATTGTCTGTAGCAGCCCTGTATTGTCTGTAGCTGCTGTGTTGTCTGCAGCTGCCTTGTGCTCTGCCTTGTGTTGTACCTGCTGCTCTCGCTCTGCAGCTAGGTGCTCTGCAGCTAGGTGCAGCAGCTGTGCCTATCTGCAGCTATGCTTCTAAACTGCTCTTCTAAACCTAAACAGTATATGTTGTCTGCAGCCGCCTGTTGTCTGTAGCAGCTGTGCCTGTCTGCAGCTGCTTGTATTGTCTGCACTGTCTATACCTGTGTTGCCAGCAGCAGCTCTGTATTGTCTGCAGCTATGCCTCTGTTGTCTGCAGCAGCTGTGCCTGTCTGTAGCTGCTGTGCCTCTAAACGTGCTGCTAAACAGTGTGTTGCCCGCAGCAGCCCTGTCTTATCTGCAGCTGCCTGTTGTCTGCAGCTATGCCCTCTGTTGTCTGCAGCAGCTGTGCCTGTCTGCAGCAGCTGTGCCTGTCTATAGCTATGCTTCTAAACATGCTCTTCTGAACATAAACAGCATGTGTTGTCTGTAGCTGCCTGTTGTCTGCAGTAGCTGCCTGTTGTCTGCGGTAGCTGCCTGTTGTCTGCAGTAGCTTTGTGTTGTCTAGTACTCGTGCCTTAGGGACTCTGCCTAGGGGCTCTGCCTAGGGGCTCTGCCTAGTGCCCTGCAGCTAGGTGCAGCAGCTGTAATGTTGCCTCGAAACTGTGCTGCCTCTAAACTGTGCTTCCAAACAGTGTGTCGCCTGCAGCAGCTGTATTGCCTGTAGCTGCCCTGTGTTACCTGCAGCTGCCCTGTATTGCCTGCAGCTATGCCCTCTGTTGTCTGCAGGAGCTGTCTGGTGCTCTGTCTGTAGTAGCTGTCTGGTGCTCTGTCTGCAGCAGCTTGATAGTACAGTGCCTAGTGTAGTGCCTGGTGCAGTGCCTAGTGCAGTGCCTGGTGCATTGCCTTTAGATGCTCTGCCTCTGCTTTGCCTGTGTTGCTTGTGCTGCTCGTGTCGCTCGTACGTCGATTGCTGAACTGTACCTATTGCTAGTTGCGCTGCTTGTATCGTATGTCTTGTCCTCGATTGCTGAATGTCCCAATTGCCAAACGTACGCCCCGATCGCTGAATGTGCTGAATAGAATAGTTTGTTAAAGACCCGAATTAGTCTGTTAAAGACCTGAAAAATACGAATGTCGTCGCCCTAGATCCTGCTAGGTGCATCTTGTCGTCGTCGTCGCTCTCGCTCCTCGCTCTCGCTCCTCGTCCTCGTCGCTCCTACATCGTCCTTCTCGTCCTTCTCGTCGCTCTCGTCCTTCTCGTCGCTCTCGTCCTTCTCGTCGCTCTCGTCGTCCAAACCTCTTAAAACTCCTCTTCTTCTCGATAGGGGCACTTCTCTTCGCTAAAACTCTTCTTCTTCTCGATTGGGGGAGGGGGGGTAGAGTAGTATACACATACACGATTAAGTAACCGGATATAATTTAACGGCCTCCTTCGTACATCTGCAGTACACACTCTGGATTGTCGGTTGCACGTACGTTATTTGAGTACCCGGATATAATTTGACAGGCTCTTTCGCGTAGTGCAGGTTGGGTGTTGGGTCAAGCCTTGGATATAATGATCTAAGCATATAGATAATTCAATACAGCTACTTTGATAACTATATCGAAGGCTAGAGAGGGAAGAATCAACGTACAAGCGGAGGTAGAGGTATTTGAGTGTACGCCAAGCCTGGCCCTGCCAAGCCTAGCTGCCAGCTGTCCACATCTACATCTGTATCAATTAGGAAAGGTACTGCTAACAAGGAGTAGAACGAACTTACTGTCTTCTGAGATCTGCTACAAACACTGTATACACCCTAGGGGCAGTACGCGTATACGTAGCGCTAACGCTAGCAGCAGCCCCCCGGATAGCTTTACCCAAGGCAGCTAGCGATAGCAGCTAGTAGAGGGCTGCAGTAGGCGGAGGCAGAGACAGCGGCAATAGCAGGGCGACTAGACAGGGGCGGCGCAGGCGTACTAGAGAGGCGTCGTTTACGTCTATAGCGCTAGAGTCGCCGGACTCTACTAATAAGAATACTAGGTCGCGCGCTGCAGGCCCTATATGCAGAGTCGGCGCCTAGGCACAACCTTAGGTAGGCGAGGGCGCGTTAGTAGGCCCCCTAGCTTCGTTGGCAGCAGCAGCAGCGACGCGACTAGGCGCAAAGCGGCCTACAGCGGCGATGCGCGCATTGTAGGAATGTATAGCGCCTACAATGCAGTTACGCTTGTGCAACTAGTCTGCCTAAGTTCCCTGTTTATAGCAGGGGCTAGCCGAGCGCTTACGCGTACGCAAGCGTATAGCGAGACGCTAGCTAAGCTTAGCAGACTAAGCTTAAAGCTTAGCTACAGACAGAAGGGGGCCAGCATGGGTAGAAGTACAACAGGCAGTGTTGCTAATAGAGTATATAATGGCAGCGGTAATAGCGTAGTCGTTGGTAGGTATAGTAGTTACGTTAGTAGCAGTGTTAGTAGGCAGCAGCGTAGAAGGCATACTAGTAGTAGTGCTAGTGCTGCTAGTAGTAGTGCTAGTGCTGCTAGTAGCAGTGCTAGTACTGCTGCTAGTAGTGTAGGTGCTACTGCTAGTAGTAGTATAGTAGTAAGGTTGTAAGTAGCGAATGCAAGAAGCGTAAGGAAAAAGAAATCAAAGTGCAGAGGGCGCGCTGTCTACAGCTATAATGCGTTCGGCAGGCTATAACAACGCGGCCGCAGGGTCTACGCTAAACAGACCGGCCGCCTAGCAACTACGGCATCAACGTTAGCTACAGAAACGACACAAGAGCGCAGAATAGACGCAGCTACTACAGGCCCTAAGGGGAACGTTAGCAAGGCTTAGAGGCTGCAAATGTGCAGGAACTACAGACCGATTAAGCAGTGTATCGGTATACCTATTACAGCAAGCAGAAAGGCCCTTTCTATACACGAGGGTCGTAGCGTACATACAAGGAGCCTATTAATCGGCATGCCGACGCAGTAGCAAGCTAAACCTATAACAATTAGGGATGTATACTAAAGATCGATAGCTAGCGGAAAAGGTGTTAGGGAGGTAGAGGTTTATATAAGTCGCTAAAGACTTGCTAAGCTACTTATATATACGTTTACAAGTAAGGCTTGCAAGTAATAGTATATAGGCCCCTATAGCGTACTAGCTGCTTGCTATCTAAGGCACGGCGGCGTATATAAAGTAAGTTATAGGGGAAGAGACTCTAGGTAGACAGCTAGGGACATCTGCCTTAGGGAGGGGAGGTAATTGTTATAGAAGAACTTCTAGGGAGGCCTTGTAGGGGCACGGAGCTGCTCTAAGGGCGCAAATGCGAACCTAAGGGTAGCCTGCTACCAAGGACGGCCTAAGCCGCTGTTGCATATATACAAAAGGGGCGTAGGCGAGAATAGCAGAGGGATACTATTAGTTTAAACACGATACTAGTTATTGGTATTAGGTGGCCTATTCGCTGCTATAATTCAATCCTATAACAGTACACTGGCCTCTCCTAGGCCCCTTCCGTACCCTGTAGAGAGCGAGCACTCTGTAGCTACTCTGCCCTTCTAGTCTGTAGCTTCTATCTAATCGCGAATATATTACATATATACACTTTAAACTTCTCTATTCCCTATAACTAGTAAGACCTCTACCTATAGCGACAACTTCGTCTAGAGAGTAGAAAGCAAGCTTAATACCTTTTCTGTAACCTCTGTATAGTTATTACGTCTTAACAGCGCATTGGCAGGATTCTTCTTTCCTGCCTAGTACTTAATCTTAAAATTAAACTGCTAAAGGAAGACAGCCTAGTAGTCCTGCTTCCTATTTAGCTACTTTACCTATATAAATCCTTTTAGGTTATAGTAGTCTACGAGTACCTCTACTATATAGGCTGCACTGTCGAAATAGGTATACTAGTGCTTAAACGCCCCTACGACCACTAGCGAATCCTAGTCGTGCACCTTGTAGTTATACTCTATGGGTAGCATCTCCCGTAACTAGAAGGCAGTTAGGTGCTAGTTGCTATTGTCGTACAGCTGCGACAGGATCCTAGCTACTACGAACTTAGACATTTCAGTCTCGAGCTGTATATAGAGCTCCGGCTCGAAGTGTTGCAGTATCCTCGCTAAGCTAAATACATTCTTTAGCTAGTAGAACGGCTGCGCTTTGTCTACGCCCTACGAGATAAGATCCGGTTTCTAGCTGATCTTTGCCCTCTTTAAGAGGGCAGTGAGCAGCTATACGATATAGGAGTACTTAGGTGTAAAACGCTAGTAAAAATTGCAGAATCCTAAAAATAACTGTACCTATGTTAGCGTCTTTAGTATAGGCTAATCTTCGACTGTAGCTACCCTGCTCCTATCTATCGCTATACTAGCAATAGATACAACAAACTCTAGGAACTCTACTTCCTTATACTAGAACTTACATTTCTTTAGGTTTATATATAGGGCGAACTGCTAAATCCTCTCTAGGACTGCACTTACGTCCTATATGTAGTTCTTCTTAGTCCTGCTATAGACTAGGATGTTATCTAGGTACACTATATAGCAGATATCTATAAGCCCTACTAATGTCTAGCTAATGTATGCCTAGAACGTCGCTAGAGCGTTAGTTAGACTAAATAGCATTGCCTTGTACCTAGTAGCCGTAGCAGGTACAGAACGCAGTCTTCTACTTATTACCCTACTTAATACAGATCTAGTACTAGGCGCCTTTTAGGTCTAAGGACGTAAACTATACGTTGCCCCTAAGGTAATCTAGCGTCTTGCTAATAAGCAGTAGAGGATGCTAACTCTTAACTGTTACCCCGTTTAGGCACTAGTAGTCTATACAGAGGTGTGGCGTACCGTCTTTCTTAGGGACGAACAGGATAGGCACCCTAGCCTTACTTATACTAGGTTAGATCCAGTCGTTCTCTAGCGCCTTTGCTTAGTAGTTCTAGGGTTTTCTAAGCTCCTGCCCTAATTAGTAGTAGAGGGGGCAGAATAGAGGCTTTTTTCCTAGAACTAGGTCGATCGTATACTCTGCGTCCGTAGGCAGCTTAGGTCCTAGTTCTTTACCTAGTATAAAAACATTACTAAAGCTATTAAATTTAGTAGGAAGGGTATCCTATTCTAATAAGCCTCTTGCCTCTAATAGAGGAAGGTCCTAAGCTTGCGCCAAGCCTCTTGCCTCTAATAGAGGGAGGTCCTAAGCTTTCGACAAGCCTCTTGCTATCTTAGAAGGGGGGTCTTAGGCTTTTGCTAAACCTCCTACCTCTATAGGAGAGAGGTCCTTAGCTCCTACCAAACCTCCTACTTCTATAGAAGGGAGGTCCTAAGCTTTTAGCAAGCCTCGGGCCTTCTCTATAGAGATAAGGTAAACTCTGCTCCCTTTAGAAGCCTCTAAGTGCACTATATAACTGACTAAGGCTTCTTTTAGGTTATTAGTAAGCTTTCCTATACTCTGTAAGCCTACTACTAGGCACTCGCTACTGTCGCTATAGGCCTATCGGTCGCTAGCGCTCTCTATAATAACTCTGTAGTCCCTCCTCTAAGGCCTACCTAGGATAAGATCTAGGGATAGAATATTAAAGAAGTAGAAGATACCCTTTGTTAAGTGTTAGGAGCTTAAGGATCTTATTTTAGAAACTTAAGGCCTTGTATACACAGGAAAGAACTAATAAGCAGTTCCTTTGTACTCTGTCTGTTAATGTATAATTTATATCTACGAAGCTACCTAGCAACTATAATACAGGGGAGGTAAAGGGAAGAGGCGCTGTCTCGGCTAGTCCAATTATGTCTTAGGCTAGCTGGGTTATGCTAGCACTGCTAAGTCGTAATCCTTAGGACGACGGCTAGTCGGCTTGGGCCTAGGGCCTAACAGGACAGCGTCCCTTAATAATACCCCCCTCCCTCCTCGTAGTAGTGTCTTCGTACACCGTAGGACTAGATGTCGCTCTTAAATCCGTTAGATTGTACTCGAATTGTTTCCTATTGTCGTCCAGTCCTTTGTTATTATTAGCAATTGTTAGGGATACTTGCCTTGTTCGTAATTGGGCCGTCTAGGGACAATGGCCTTACCTGGCTAGACAATAAGCTGTGCGATATACATTCTTGTCCTTTATCCGTCGTGTTTGCAGTTATCTATCTATTATCTATCTACTATGTCTTCTAACAACTAACTCGTATAGGCCGGCCCTAGTACCCTGTAGAACACTGTCGACGCTGCTACTCCCTGTCCGGCCGGTGTGCTAGATCGCTGCTAGCTCCTGCACTAGAATGCGGAATACGACTAGCACCTCTGTTAGCAGTTTGTACAGCCTCGTCTGATGCGCTTATCGTCCAGCTAACATACTGTAGGTGCTTTACCTAAGAGCAGCATGCTGCTGCTTAACTCCCGTACTACTCCTTCTAGTGTAATCTGGTTAGGGTTATACCCTAACGAATCCGTACTAGCCGCCTGTCGTACGTTAATGCGATGCTAATTGCTAGTCGTAGCCAGCTTTGCGGCGACTGTACTAATTCCCCTTAGGGCACATTCGCACTATACTATCTTCCTAGATAGTAGGTTAGAGTGTATGCTTCCTGTAAGTAGAAGGACGGCTCGCTTTAGTGCTCTATACACTGTCTAGTAGAGGCCTGCAGGGTTATTGACCTAGAGCCAGACGACGAGACGAATGCAGAGGTTATCGAGATCTCGGATAACGATAATACAGTAGCGTTAGCGTCGGCTGTAGAGGGTGCCTGCCTATATCTAGAGATTATCGAGATTTCGGACGACGATAATGCATTAGTGTCAGCGTAGACAGTAGACGTGCCTACTTATTTAGGGTAGTAAGCGATTATACCTTAGGTATAGAGGTAGGGAGATAGGAGGGGAAGGACGGTAATAGAGCAGTTATCGTCTATATAATAGGGTATCGGGCGATATAGTTTTACTATAATGTTAGTCTAGAGATTTGTTTCTCCTTCTATTGGTCTAATGCTACTGTATCTTAAAGAGCCTTATACAGTTCCTATGTCGGCTCTGCCTACCCTGTCTATTTAACTAGGTATTATATCTGCTTTTACTTTATTCGGCTTTTAAGGATCTCTTTTACCTTATACTCTTCGTAGTCCTTAGTTATAATTGCTAGGGGGCGTGCATCGTCTATTGTTTAATAAGGTAGGGGGTCTGTATATACTAGCTAGACGAGGTCAATATAGAAGACTAGATAGACCCCTAGGGGGGTGTTAAGTTGTACTGCGTATGTCCCTAAAGGTCTGATTACTATAAACTTCCGGTTCTTCTAGTCTAGTTTCTTGCTTAGCTAGTCTGTCTGGATATTGTACTAGTTTAACTATACCTCGTCTCCGGCCTCGTACTTTAGCGCAGCTTATCGTCCTTTGTTAGCCTATTCCTCTACATTCTGCTAAGCTATCGCAAGGCTCGCCTTGGCCTATTAATAGGCGTTCGTAATCGTATATACAATAGCTTCCCTCTGCTAAATTAGGGAACGCGAGGGTCGAAGGGTAGCGCTGCTTAGGGCTATAGGAAGCAGGGAGTAGTCGTATGTATAAGTTATAAAGAAGGGGGATAGTCCTGTAGTGTTAGCTATATAGCTGTTACTTTCCAGTTCTGCTAGAGGTAGGAGGCGGTTCTAATTAGACTAGTTATAGTGAACGTACGCCTAGAGGTACGGCTCTAGTGTTGAATCTCCCCTTTCTGTCGCACTATCTGTCTGTAGATACTATATAGTCGAAAGACGGCGTTCTATATAGAGCAATTAACAGATCCTTGTCTAGAGTCGGCTTGTAAGCTGTCTACTGTAATTGGATAAAATCGACCTCGGGAACCTGTACTTGCTAAATGTAGTCTGTACGAATGCCTAAGCAGTGTCCTTAGCTGTAATAGAGCTTATTCCCTCTAGTATTACCTCTTTCTTTAGCTTGTCTATTACTACTCTAATATTCCGTCGTCTGTCGCTCTCTAGGAGGTCTATAATAAAGTCTACTATTAAGTCCTGCTATAGCTAGTCTGGTACTAGTAGAGGCTTTAGCAGTCTGTGCTTTAGTTCTTGCTAGGGGTTTATCTATCTATAGATATTGCAGTTCTGTACGAAACTATAGATGTCCTTTATTATTGCTAGCTAGTAGTAGTCCCTAGCGATAATGCTGTATGTCTCCTCGCGCCCTAGGTGTCCGGTTGCTTTCGAGTCGTGCGCCTGTTGTATTAAGCTTATACGTAGCTTGTCGTCTGTAGGGGCCTAAGTCCGACCCCTAAATCTTAGGTTGGTATCTTTGTCTACTGTACATTCTGCTGCTAAAACCTTAGGTTAAGGTCTGTAGGGAGCCTCCGTTGTCCTTCCCTAATCGCTGTACGTACTCTTTAATAGGCGTCGTCCTTTCCTACACCGTCTGCCTAAGCTTAATGCTAGGGGTTTGTAGTGTCTGTTGCTGCTAGGAAGACAGTCTCTTCCCCTGGGCTTCCTCTAAACATTTGGAATATCCGCGATTGTAGGCGTTTATTGTTATACGTTGTTAGTATATCTTGGTCCCGTCGAGATAATGTATCGGCCTTGCTGTTGTCCTTATCCTTGCAATATTGGAGTTTTATATTAAATTAGCTTAGGTACATCGCCTATCGTATGTGTCTCTTAGAGAGCTTTTAGGGCTGTATGAAATACTCGAGGTTCTTGTAATCTGTAAGGACGAGGAATTCAGGGACCGAACGGAGTTCGCTGTCCTATACCTCGAAGCACTATACGACTGCTAGTAACTCTTTGTCGTAGATACGATAGTTGCATTCGGCTAGGGTATTCTTCTTAGAGCAGTAGGCGTATAGGAATAGGAGGCCGTCCGGACTAACCTATAAGAGTGATATGGCGCGGTACACTTAAGCCAAAAGGGACTGGTTAAGTAACTCGGAAGTGACTTGACCAATGTGTACTAGATATATGAGCCTTGGCAAGGCATAGTAATGACACGGGCCTACCCATCCCGTATCACTACCCCCTGCGCTACAGGCTCACGACCTTATAAGCTGCGCCATTGCACAGCCCCCCTATGCAGCATACGCAATCAACCCCCCCCCCGGGCAGGTCTGCACACAGCCAGCTGGACCTTTACCGGGTCTGCCTCATTCTGTACGGAGTGGTGGACAAACGGACATACGTTAACGCTGCTTCCACTCTCCTGTTGAAAGATGCGCCCCCTGGGAATTGAACCCGGGCCTTTCATCGTACACTTTTAGCAGTTACTTCCGAGTTAAGTGATGTGGCGCAGTACACTTGAGCCAAAAGGGACTGGTCAAGTAACTCGGAAGTGACTTGACCAATGTGTACCAGATATATAAACCTTGGCAAGGCATAGTAATAACACGGGCCCACCCATCCCGTATCAAAGAGGATATCCCCTATACAGTACCCTAAAGAGTCGGTTTCCAATACTATCGTTTGCTCTAGATTGAAAGCAGCAAGAGTCGGTCCTATAGTAAAGAGTTCCTTTAGCTTGTTAAAGCTTCTGTCGCATTCGTCTAACTATGCAAACTGCTTGTCCTTATATATAAGCTTAACTAGGGGTCTGACTACCTCTAAGTAGTTCTATATAAATTGACAGGAGAAGTTAGCAAACCTAAGGAATTCCTATACACTATTAACATTCCTAGGTAGTTTCTATTACTCCATAGCATTAATCTTCTTCTCGTCTATGCTAATGCCCTTCCCTGCCTTAATAACGAACCCTAGGTATTTCGTACGTTTTATGCCGAATTTGCATTTGTCGATGTTAAGATATAGCCTAGCCTTTTCTAGGCAGTCTAGTGCCTTCTTAGCGTCTTGTTCGCAATCCTCGCGACTGCTGTCTGTAAATACTAGGGTGTCGTCGAGATACGCAGAGCAGATATTGTCTAGAAGTCCCTGTAAGAAGTTGTTAATATACCTCTAGAAGGTTGTAGGTACATTCGTAAGGCCGAAGAGAGTAACGAGCTACTTAAAAAGGCCGTACCTCGTATAGAAAGCTGTTATCTGTTTGCATCCTTCCTTAATCCTTATTTTGTAGAAGGCTAAGATAACATTAAGCTTAGAGAACTACTTTGCCTTGCTAATCCGTCTAAGGGTTTCCTTAATAAGAGGTAGAGGGTAACGATCCTTTTTTATAACTGCGTTAGCGCCCCTATAGTCTACGCAGAATTGCAACCTAGCTAAGCCTTTCTTGTAGATAAATAACACTAGGGCTCCGGATAAGGACGTACTTAAGTAGATAAATTCCTTAGAGAGTAGTTCGTCTAATGTCTTGCGTAGTACTAGGAGTTCTGAAGAGGACATACTATACAATAGGCTATATAGTACCTTAGGCAGGCTTCTGTCTAGACAGGGTTTAAACTTAATCTTATAATCGATTCCTTCTCCTTAGAGTAGGGGTAGCTTTAAGGCTAACCTTAGCTCGAAGAGGTCGAGGTACTCTAAGTATTCTAGTAGGAGCTTCGTACAGGGATCTTTAACTTTCTTAAATGCTAGTGCCTTCTTAATGTCGGAGGCTGTAGCGTTAACTTCGGTATAGAGGTCGCTTAGCGGAGCTTGTCCTTAGTCTCGGATTCTCTGCCTTGTTGCTGCTAGGTATAGACGTCCTCGTCCAACGTTAAGCTTACCCTGCTAGCGCTCTATCTAAGGCTTCCTTAGTATTAGGTTATACCCTAATTTGTCTTGTATAATAAAAAGGTATAAGTCTTGCTTATAGTACCCTTGTAACTCGATTGCTACTTCTACTATATAGGTAATGTCCAGTCCTTGCCTAATAATTCCTTATATGTATATAGGTACAGTAGGAGTAGTTATAACATAGTGTTTATATGCAAAGCTTTCGCTAATAACTCTGTTTACCAAATATCCAGTGTCGATTGGGGTTCGTGCATAGACAGATCCGTTTAATATAGGACGTACGATGAATAGTGTAGTTGCTATATAGGTACTCTTAAAAGATAGCTTAGTAGTATACTAATATAGTAGCCTATCTTATATATTCCTCTAGCTAAGCCTTCGCTTAGAGGCTACTCTTTTCCCGATTTGTCGTTGTCTAAGGAGGGTACCTCTTAAACCCTAGGTTTTACTGCTGCTGTTGCTACCCTTATAGTAGGAACCCTTGCTCTAAGTCTCTTAGCAAGTAAGAGCCTACAGTTACAGACAGTGTGTCTTGCCTGTCTACACTGATAACAGCTTCCCTCTGCCCTTCTTTTATTAATAGTAGCTGCGTCTACCTACTGCGCCCTCTTAGCGTTAGTTCTTAGTCGTCTAGAAATGGCTGCAGCCACTCTCGTCGTCGTTAGTTCCTAATCTATAGCGTCCTATTGCTAGGAGTTAGATTATTAGTTTGTAGGTACAGCCTATTCGTCTAAGCCTGCACTACTAGTTATCTATTATCTGTAGGAGGTTGCAGAATGCTTCGTAAGAGGCCGGACAGACGACGCCTACAAGGCCCGTTATAATCTTCTTAGAGAGGCTAACCTCTAGGGTAGCGATCTTTACCCTGTCCTCCTAGAGGAGACCTCCTGCTTTAGCTAGGGTTTAGTCGTACTCTGTAAGGAATTCTCGGACGTACTTGCGGCCTTGCTTTATAGTGTTAAGGCGTACGAGAGCTCGGCTCTTACAGTCCGGGTCCTTATAGCTCTTGTCGAGAGCTGCCTAGAGGGTCGTCGTTGTTGCCTCTGCTAGTCTAGCAATAGCAGATTCGTAGTACGGCAGGATTCGTGCTGCTGCCTTGCCTTCCAGTCTCCCAAAGAGGTACACTACTTTGTCGAGCTCGGCTGGATACGCTGCTAAGTTAACTAGAAGCTTAGAGTGCATCTAGGCTGCCTAGGAGGGGTACTTGGCTAGTAACTTACTGTCGTAGGTAGTAACGTTAGGGAGCTTGTTCTTACAAGTTGCTGCAGATTCTTCGGCTGTCGTATTCGTCGTCGTCGTAGTAGGGGTCGGACCGCGATCGGACGCTCTAAGCTGTCGGAGCTCCTGTTCCTATTAGGAAATTGTCGAGGCTTAGAAGCCTAGTTATTCTTCGAGCTAGTTCGTATAAGCTATTAGCTCTTCGTATATACGCCGTATCTGGGCCTGCATGTCTGTCGTATCTATCTAGACAGTGTTGTTCGTCGTATTACTACAGTTACTGTTAGGAAGATTAGTTCCTAATATTAGGGGCTTAAGGATCTTAGTTTAGAAACTTAAGGCCTTGTATATATAGAAAGGAACTAATAAGCAGTTCCTTTATACTCTGTCCGTTACTGTAAAATTTATATCTACGAAGCTAGCTAGCAACTATAGTATAGGGGCGAGGGGGGTAAAGGGGAGAGGCGCTGTCTCGGCTAATCCAAGTTACGTCTTAGGCTAGCCGGGTTATGCTAGCGCTGCTAAGTCGTAATCCTTAGGACGACGGCCGGTCGGCTTAGGCTTAGGGCCTAACGAGACGGCGTCCCCTAACATTAAGTATACTATACTAGCTATGTCTGCGATATGTAGTAATACTATATATACGCCGAAATAGTATCTCTGTTTCTCTGTAAACCTATTAGCCCTTGGAAGAACTGTCCTAGATATTTTTAGTAGGTTGTAGTAGAGTACTAGATTATAGGAGACTATATTAATATCCGCTCTATTGTCTAGTATACACTCTATCTTACCTATATCTAAGGCTCCCTTAAGTAGTATAGCTTAGATACGGTTAGTAGGGACGACTATCGGATAGGTAATCGGGTCTTGCTCCTTACCTACAGTACCTACCTCTAACTCTAAGGCAGTACCAGATCTTTCCCTAACCTCGATTTATCTATACATAGCTTTTCTCTACTTGCTCTAGCTATACGGATCCTGTTGGCTGTCCTATAGAGGAGCCTATAGCTGTTGTTGCTAGAGCTATAGGGATCTAGCCTAGTAGGGTTGCTAGTGCTAAATTAAAGGCTATAAAGGCTATAGATATTGCTACTGCTACTAGCACCTCTATAGGTATTATAGTTCTAGCTAAGGTAGCTAGGTTAATAGCAGGTATAGCATTTTAGAGACTAGTCTAAGAGCAGGTACTTCTAGAACCTCTCTAGTAGTTAGGGTTAGGGTTAGGGGTTAGGGTTAGGACAAAGAGCTTGCTCGAGGCCTGCGTACGGCCGGACATTTCGACATAGCTGCCTCTATAACGGCCTCTATAGGTGTCTTAGGCCTTAACTTTGGTTTGTCTAGAGAGACCTATACTTAACTACCTAGGGTAGCCTAGGGTCTCTAGTAGGCTGCCTCTTTAGAGTTGTCTCGTACAGGCCTTACTTGCGAGGTTAGAGCACTCAATTCGAGTCGCTAGGGCGATTAGGTTAGCCCTAGTAGTTAGGAACGTATAACATTTTTTAATAGTAGTCTATACACTTAGCTTTAGCTTCTATAGCAGGGCTTACAGGTGCTACTTCTTAGGTAGCTCTGCTAGTTAATGTTCTAGGGAGTCTAGGTAGTCTATAAAGTCCTCTACTAACTAGTAGAGTCTTTGCTTTGCCTCTATCTAGGCCCTAACGAGGTCTATCTAGTCCTAGTTCTAGTCTCTATAGATATTAAGTAGGAAGTCCTTAAACTCCCTCTATACTATAATAACAGGTACGTCGGATCCCTTGCATTTGTACTAGTAGTTCTTTAAGGCCCTGCCTAGGCGACCTAACGCAAAGGTAATCTGTCGTTTGTTAGTATCTTATATAGTGCTTAGATAACTAGATACAATTTAACGGATCTTTTCGTACGCGCAGTAAGTTGTGGATATGCGTGCGTTATCTGGATAACTGGATGTAATTTGACGGGCCCTTTCGCGCAGCGCAGTAGTAAGTTGTAGAGAGTTCGAGATATAATAATCCGAGCGTATAGATATAATTCAATACTACTGTTTTCATCACTATATTGCGAAGTAAGGAAAGGAAGGAATCTATATAGTAGTAGTAGTAGACTTTGTAATAGTAGTGCGCTAAGGCCCGGCTCGGTCCGTTCCAGAACCTAAATCCCAGAAAGGGGCCGAGTCAAAATTCCAGGGTCTACTATAATCCCTCGTCCCACCCCTTTCTACTGCTGCAACACCTAGAACCTACTTTTAGCTAGCTCTACTACTGCTAACAGGTTATAACCTAACTGATTTAAAAAATTATTAGCAAGCCCTAGGAACAAGGAGGGCACTAGCAATTTCTAGAAGATACTAGCAAACTCTAAGGACAAGAAAAACAACTAGCAAGATCTAAGGACAAGGAGGGCAACCAGCAGAATGCGGCAAAGGTAGAGAGCTATAAGAACCTGCATTAGCCCTCTAATCTTTCTCTTCTTCTTGTTTATAGCTTGTCTTATATACTAAACTACCCTTTTTAGTCTTTAGTTTTAGTTAGGTCCCTTAAGCCTTAGTCTACCTACTCCTTCTTTAGTTTAACCTAGGACACACTATAGCTGATCCGGACGCGTAGATATAATTTGATACAGTCGTTTAATAACTATATCGGCAAGGAAGGAAAGGAAGGAATCTATATAGTAGTAGGTATAGGCTCTCGTAGGGGTAGTGCGCCAAGACCCGGCTCGGTCCGGAAGGGCCGAACTGAAATTCCAGGGTCCACTCTATTAGTCTGTCCTACCCCTTTCTACTACTGCAACACTACCGTCCTCTCTTACTAGCAGTCGCCCTTAACCGCTTACTTATCTATCTATGTTATTCCTTCTCTTCTAAGCTTCTTAGCCAATTATATCCCTCTATTCTACTCTATTTTAATAGGATTCTTTTCTACCTATCTTCTTATCTTCTTTTCTGCCTTTATTCTCGCAGTGCAGCAGCTTCTTTCTGCCTATATCCTATCGTAGGTGCCTAAATCTTATATCTTTTTCTTTCCTCTTTCGACGTTACCTCTTCTAACGTTGTATTATTAGACGTTACCTCCGTAGATATCACTTCTTCTAGTAGCCCTTCTTCTAGCGTCGCTTTATGTATCTTCTTGCATTATTATTAGAAACCCTCGTCTTGTCGTCGTTGTCGTTTATCTAACGCTGCTTATCTGACCTTGCTTTATTTGGTTTTTATCTAACGTCGCTTTATTTAACGTCTGTTTAACACTATTGACAGTCTATATATATAGATGCAAAGCCTAAAGCCTAACTCTATCTAACTAAAAGCTAAAGCGACATTGTATAGACAGTAGCGGCGTCGGCAACAGCAGCAGTGGCAGCCTTCTATAAAGTCGAATAGCTTGGCTGCTGTCGACTGTTACTAAGTGCAAAACTCAACCGCTGTTGTTCTTTCGACAACGCTGCTTCTGCTAGCAGAAAGCGTATAGAAACGACGCTTCTAGTGTGCTAGAGAGTTCGTTTACTTCTTCTAAATATATGTAGGTCTCGGCTTCTGCAGGTTCTGTTAGTAAAAGTCTTCTAGTAGTTCTATAGAATTCTAAAGGTTGTCGATTAGATACTATTTATAGTCTTCCGGCTATCCTTTCTACGAGACTCTTGCTATAATAAATAAGATAAACCGCGATCACGCTAACAATAGCGAAGAGGCCAAATTGGCATACCTTCAATTACAGCTAGATGGTAAGGCGTTTACGCTAGTAGCGGACTTAGAAGAAGCTACCGCCGCCGAGGCTCTCGAAGCCTTAGATTAGCGCTTCGCGGATCACTTCCGCGAGCAGACGTCTCGCGAACAACTAGACAAGGTTAACTAACACCGGCTATCGTTCGAAGAGTTCTACGGACAGTTCCGAAAGCACGCAATCCGAGCGAAAGTGCTGGAGAGCAAGTAACTATACCTGCTAAGGAAGAAGTTAAGGCCTAAACTAGCTAACGCCCTAGTCTCTGTAAGAGCTAGAGACCTTTAAGCCTTCGTAGACTAAGCAAGAGTTACGGCCAGAAATATAAATAAATACAGGAAATCAGCAACTTAACAAATAGGTTAGCAACTGTTGTTCGCGCTATCGACCCGGCCTCCTTCCTCCTTTCGACGCGGCCCCTAGCTACCGTCTTACCCCTCCCGTTCGACACTCGTCCCTATATGTTATATGTATAGAAAGCCTAGCTATATCGCTACTTGATACTACGCTACCGCTTAGCAGATAAGAGAATATTAAGCAACGAGACCTACGCCGCCGCCGAGCAAGAGTGTCCAGGCTATAGAATCGGCGCCGAACGACACCGACAGTATAGACAGCAGAGTACTATAAAGAATCCTAGGAAAAGACTAGCTAGACGAATAGGCCCCCTTCCTAGCATAAACGAAAGGGCACTACTACGATCTACGTCGCCGGAAGAAGAAAGCATTAACAGCTGTAACGACCTACTCTTAGCTACGGTAGAGGCGAACACAGACTCCGCCATTATCCTTCTAATTACTATCTACCCTCTAGACGGCTCGCGCTAGCCTCTTTAGCTAAAAGCTTTTATCGATATAGGAGCCCTTATTAGTGCGGCAATCTACTATCGACTAGTTCAGAAGCTGGCAAAAGGATACAGTTACCTAGTAGAGTTAGCCTCGCCGACGCAGATTTTGGCATATAACGGACAAGACACAGAGAGCGTTACTTACTATATGCTATAAAAGACCACTATAGCTAGCTGCACTACGGAAGCAGCGTTTCGAGTTATAGATATCGGACGGCTTAATGTTATTATAGGACAGAAATAGATATAGAACTAGAAGGCTGTTATTAACGTAGATAAGGGCACGATTAAATTCAAAACCTAGCAGAAGGGCACCGACGCCGTCGACCCGGTCGCCGTCGCCCCCGCCAGACCGAAAGACACGGCTGCTGTTACGGATAAAATCGACTATGCCGCACCTTTAGCTACTATCGGAATAATAAGCTTAGAAGCCCTAACTACCCTCGCAAAGTTACTGGAAAA
The DNA here is from genome assembly GCA_016165855.1 of Pseudocercospora ulei. NCBI lineage: Eukaryota > Fungi > Ascomycota > Dothideomycetes > Mycosphaerellales > Mycosphaerellaceae > Pseudocercospora > Pseudocercospora ulei. The sequence goes on from JACWNB010000010.1 coordinate 588,894, forward strand.
CGAGATCTACGCTATCTCGATAAAGGACATCGAAGACTACCGAAAGATAATAGCAGAAGAAGAAGTAGATCTATTAAAAGTGTTACTAAAAGAACTCTATCGCTACGCTAATGAATTCTTAAAAGCCGATTCCAACCTTCTGCCGCTCTACCACCTGGAATATAACAACAAGATTTAGCTAAAAGAAGGAGCTACGCTGCCGAGAACCGAACTACTAAGGCGACTGTCGCCGGCCGAGCTAGACTAAGTAGAAGTGTTTGTCTAAGAAAACTTAGCAAAGAAGTTTATTACGCCGAGCTCCGCCGAGTATGCATCGCCGATGCTTTTTATACAGAAACCTAGAGGTAGCCTCTAGCTATGCGTAGACTACAGAGGCCTTAATAAGGTTACTAAGAGAGACGTACACCCACTGCTGCTAATCGATAAGACTATACAGTAGGTAGCGAAAGCTAAGTAGTTTAGCAAGCTAGACATTCGCTAAGCGTTCTACCAGCTAAGGGACGAAGAAGGGCAGACGGAAGACCTTACGACATTCGCTATGCGCATAGGTAACTTTAAATAGCTAGTTATGCCTTTCTGTCTTACCAACGCGCCGGCTATATAGCAGCGCTTTATAAACTATATCTTTATAGACATACTGGAGGGGTTTGTGTCTATCTACCTAGACGACATCCTTATCTATACCAATAAAACGAGGGAACAACATATAGACTATATCGAGCAGGTACTGTCTAGGCTCCGAGAGGTCGGATTAAACGCGGATACGAAGAAGAGTAAGTTCTATTGGTCTAAAGTCAAATATGTCAGCCTTATGGTCAGAAGAGAAGGCATCTAGATAGACCCCTTAAAGATCGCCGCTGTAGCGGAATACAAGCAGCGGAAATCCGGAAAAACTACCTAAATTAGAGCTTTTCTCAGATTCTGCAGCTACTATCGCCGCTTTATTAAGGTCTTTAGCAAGATAGCAAGACCCCTAAATAAGGCATTAAAGAAGGAGGCGGCTAGCCTATAGAACGAGAAGTGCACAGAGGCCTTTAACTACCTAAAAGCCGCTGTAGCCTGGGCGCTGGTACTAGCGCACTTCCGGCCGGAAAGGAGGATCTACCTAAGAACGGACGCTTCCGACATAGTAACAGTAGGGGTCCTTTCTCAGTATAACGACGACGGCGAGACCCTTTATCTAGTAGCCTTCTTTAGCAAGTCTATAAACGAGGCTAAGCCCGGGTTAGGACCTAGTCTGGCTGGGTCTTGCTAGCACTGCTAAGTCTTGCTCCTTAAGGCGTCGCCCGGTCCAGGTCTGGGACCTAGCAGAATGACGTCCCCTAACATTCGGTAATCTTCGATGTCTTTTATCGAGATAGTGTAGATCTTATTCTCTAGCGACTTCGCAAGGGTTATTAGGGCTTCTAAGCTTATAATTCCAATAGTGTCTAGGGGAACGGAACGGTCAGCCGGAGCCGCGTTAGTAGTCGTATCGTCCGGTTTTAAGGCGACGATAGTAACCGAATCGGCAGCAGCGGCGGTACCGTTCTGCTAGGTTTTGAATGCGACTGTGCCTTTATCTACGTTAATAACGGCGTTCTGGTTCTTTATCTATTTCTGTCCTATAATAATGTCAAACCGTCCGATGTCTATAATTCGGAACGTCGCTTCTGTAGTGCGGCCAGCTAGGGTGGTCTTTAGCGGTACATAATGCGTAACGCTCTTCGTGTCTTGTCCGTTATATGCCGAAACTTGCGTCGGCGACGCTAGCTCTACCGGATAACTGTATTCCTTTATTAATTTCGGAACCAGTCAATAGTAAATCGCTGCGCCGATAAGGGCTCCTGTGTCGATAAAGGCTTTTAGTCAAAGAGGCTGGCGCGAGCTTTCGAGAGGGTGTACTGCGATTAGAAGGATAATAGCAGTCTCCGTATTCGTCTCTACTGCAGCCGAAAGCAGATCGTTGTAGCTGTTAACACTTTCTCCTTCTTCCGGCGATGTAGTTCGTAGTAGTAGTGCCCTATCGTTCGTACTAGTTAGGGGGCCTATCCGTCTAGCTAGTCTTTTCCCAGGATCCTTAATAGCACTCTACTATCTACACTGTCGGTGTCGTTCGGCGCTGGCTCTATAGCCTAGACGCTCTTCCTTAGTAGCGGCGGCGTAGGTCTTGTAGCCTAGTATTCTCGCTTCTGTTAAGCCGTTCCCTAGCATCTAGTAGCGATATAGCTAGGCTTTCTGTTAGGGGGCGCCGTCCAGCCCAAGTCCTAGACCTGAGCCAGCCGTCGCCCTAAGGACTGCGACTTAGCGGCGCCAGCATGACCCTACCCTCTGTAGGGAGTTACCGACAGGACTCTACTCCTGTACGGAGGGAGAATCCTATAGCCCTATATAGAGGGGAATTGCCGCCCCTCTAAACGGAGGGAAAACTCTGCACTACTATATAGAGGGAAACTCCCGACCCTCTGTACAGAGTGCGAACCTTGCATCTCTATTTAGAGGGAAATTGCTAGCTTGGCTTCGTAGGTACAAATTGTACAGCAGTAGACAACGAAGGAACTGCCTATCAGTTCCTTTATATAGATACCAAACCTTAAGTCTCTAAACCAAGATTCTTAAGCCCTTGCATTAGGAACTAATCTTACTATCGGTAACCGCAGTAATATAACGAAGATAGACAGCGACATCTCTATAGAACCTACGACTATGCAGGGACAGATGCACTGCGTATACGAGGAGCTGCTAGAACACAAGAGGCAGCTCGAACAGCAAGTAAGCTACTAGGCTACGATGATTTCCTAACGGGAACAGGAGCTACGACAGCTTAGAGCGTCTAATTGCGATCCGACCCCTACGACGACGGCGAACACAATAGCCTATACCCCGATCCCTAAGAGCAAACTCCCCGACGTTACTAGTTACGATAGTAAGGCTCTGGCTAAGTACCCCTCCTAGGCTGCCCAGATACGCTCTAAGCTTCTAGTCGACTTAGGAGCATACCCGACCGAGCTAGACAAGGTAGTGTACCTCTTTAGGAGGTTAAAGGGCAGGGCGGCAATACGGATTCTGCTGTACTACGAGACGGCTATTGCCAACCTAGCAATAGCAGCGACGACGATGCTCTAGGCAGCTCTTAACAAGAGCTACAAGGACCTAGACCGCGAGAGCCGAGCACTCCTATAGGTTAATACGATAAAGCAAGGACGTAAGACCGTACAAGAGTTCCTCGCTAAATACGACTAGACCCTAGCAGAGGCAGGAGGACTCTAAGAGGAGGACAGGATAAAAATTACCTCCTTAGAGGTAGGCCTCTCTAAGGAGATTATAACAGGACTAGTAGGCGTAATGCGACTAGCTACATACGAGGAATTCTGTAATCTCCTTAGGATAGTCGACGACTAGTAGCGCAGGCTCGGACGGATAAGCCGCGCTTATAAGATGCGACAACCCCTCTAGCGGCAGACGGACGCTATAGACTAGGAACTAATAACGACGACGAGGGTAGCGGCAGCCGTTACTGTACAGCTAAGGGCCGCCGCCAAAAGGGCGCAGTAGGTAGACATAGCTACCCTAGACAAGAGAATGGCAGAAGGGAGCTGCTATAGATGTAGCAAGATAGGCTATACTGCACGGAATTGCGGGCTTTTGCTAGTAGAGAGACCTAGGGGATAGCCGACCACTGCAAGGGTAGCAACTACAGCGGCCTAACAAGAGAATTAGGAGTCCTACTTAGACGACAACGAGTTAGGAAAAGAGTAGCCTCTAAGCGAAGGCTCTGCTAGAGGCGTATACGAGATAGATTGCCAAATCAAAGCACTACTTAGCTATCTTTTAAGAGCAACTATATAACGACTATGCCGTTTATCGTACGGCCTACGCTAAACGGGTCTGCAACGGCGTAGACATTAATTAATACAGAGTGTTTAGTGTACAGAGTAATTAGCGAAGACTTAGTATAGAGACACTGCATTAAGACGACCCCTACTGTACCTGTACGTATATTGGGCATTACCAGGCGAGGACCGGATATTACCTATATAGTGAAAGTAACGATAGAGCTGCAGGGACACTATAAGCAGGACTTATATCTCTATATCGTATAGGACAAGTTAGGGTATAACCTAATATTAGGGAAGCTATAGATAGAGCGCTAGTAGGGCAAGCTAGACGTTGGACGAGGATAGCTATACCTGGCAGCGACAAAATAGAGGCTCCGAGACTAAGGGAGGGTTCTATAGGGCGGCAATGCTAAGACCGAAATTAACACTATAACTGCGGACATTAAGAAGGCATTAGCGCCTAAGAAAGCAACGGACCTCTATACGAAGCTCCTAAGGGAATATGCAGGATACCTAGACCTCTTCGAGCTAAAGTCGGCCTCGAAACTGCCGCTATACTAAGGAGAAGGGATTAACTACGACATCCAGCTAGGGCCCCGTCTAGATAGGAGTCTGCCTAAGGTTTTGTACAGTGCGCTATACAGAATGTCCTCTAGAGAACTCTTAGTACTATACGAGACACTAGACGACCTACTTGCCAAAGGTTTTATTTAGGCAAGTACCTCGTCTGTAGGAGCCCTAGTGCTATTTGTCTAGAAGGAGGGCAAGGCCGGCTTGCGTTTCTGCATAGACTATAGAGGCATTAACGCGATTACTAAGAAGGACCGGTACCCCCTACCTCTTATTAAGGAGACTCTCGGACGGATTAGCAAGGCAAAGTAGTTTACTAAGCTTAACGTAGTCTCGGCTTTCTACAAGATACGGATTAAGGAAGGCTGGAAATAGATAACTGCCTTTTGTACAAGATATAGTCTTTTCGAGTAGCTTGTTACCCCCTTTAGCCTTGCCAACTGTTAGGGGGCGCCGCCCGGCCCAGGTCCTAGACCCGACCTAAGCCAACCGTCGCCCTAAGGACTGCGACTTAGCGGCGCCAGCATAACCCTACCCTCCGTACGGAACTACCGACAGGACCCTACTCCTATATAGAGGGAGAGCCCTATAGTCCTACACAAAGGGGAACTACTAGCCCTCTAAATAGAGGGAAAACTCTGTACTACTATACAGAGGAGGGAACTCCCGATCCTCTGTACAGAGGGTGAACCTTGCATCCCTACATAGAGGGAAATTGCTGGCTAAGCTTCGTAGGTACAAATTGTACAGCAGCAGACGACGAAGGAACTGTTTATTAGTTCCTTTATATAGATACCTAGCCTTAAGTTTCTAAACCAAGATTCTTAAGCCCTTTATATTAGGAACTGATCTTACTGTCGGTAACTACAGTAATAAAACAAAGATAGACGGCGATATCCCTATAGAAACTACGGCTATAGAGGGGCATATGCACTGCGTATACGAGGAGCTGCTGGAAAGCAAGAGGCAGCTCGAGCAACAAGTAAGCTACTAGGCTGCGATAATTTCCTAACAGGAACAGGAGCTACGACAGCTTAGGGCGTCTGATCGCGATCAGACCCCTACGACGACGACGAACATAATAGCCTACACCCCGACCCCTAAAAGCAAACTCCCTAACGTCTCTACATACAATAGTAAGGCTCCGGCCGAGTACCCCTCCTAGGCTGCCTAGATGCGCTCTAAGCTTCTGGTCGACTTAGGAGCATACCTAACCGAGCTAGACAAGGTAGTTTACCTCTTTAGGAGGTTAAAGGGTAGGGCAGCAGCACGAATTCTGCTGTACTACGAGATAGCTATTGCCAACCTGGCAATAGCTACGACGACGATGCTCTAGGCAGCTCTAGACAAGAGCTACAAGGACCTAGACTGCGAGAGCTAAGCACTCCTACAGGTCAACACGATAAAACAAGGACGTAAGACTGTACGAGAATTCCTCGCAGAATTTAACTAGACTTTAGCAGAAGCAGGAGGTCTCTAATAGGAGGACAGGATAAAAATTACCTCTTTAGAGGTAGGCCTCTCTAAGGAGATTATAACGGGGCTGGTAGGCATAATACGACTAGCTATGTACAAGGAATTCTGCGATCTCCTTAGGATAGTCGACGACTAGCAGCCTAGGCTTAAACGGATAAGCTGCGCTTAGGAGATAAGACAACCCCTCTAGCGGCAGACGGACGTTATAGACTAGGAACCGACGACGACGAGGGTAGCGGCAGCCGTTACTATACAGCTAAGGGCCGCTACTAAAAAGGCGTAATAAGTAGATACGGCTACCCTTAACAAGAGACGAGCAGAAGGGAGCTGCTACCAGTGTAGCAAGATAGGCTATACTGTACGGAATTGCGGGCTTTTGCTAGCAGAGAGACCTAGGGGACAGCCGACTACTGCAAAGGTAGCAACTGCAGCGCCCTAACGAGAAGATTAGGAGTCCTACTTGGACGACGACGAGTCGGGAAAAGAGTAGCCTCTAAGCGAAGGCTCTGCTAGAGGCGGGTGCAAGATAGACTGCTAAATCAAAGCATTACTTAGCTATCTTTTAAGAGCAATTACATAACGACGACGCTGTTTATTGTACGACTAATGTTAAACGGGTCCGCAACGGCGCAGACATTGATTAATACAGGATGCTTAGTGTACGGAGTAATTAGCAAAGACTTCGTACAGAGGTACCGGATTAAGACGACCCCTACTGTACCTGTACGCATGTTGGGCATTACCGGACGAGGACCGGACATTACCTATATAGTGAAAGTGTCGATAGAGGTACAGGGACATTATAAGCAGGACTTATACCTCTATGTCGTACAGGACAAGCTAGGATATAACCTAATACTAGGGAAGCTATAGATAGAGCGCTAGAGGGGCAAGCTAGACGTTGGACAAGGACGGCTGTACCTAGCAGTAACGAAGCAGAGGCTCTAAGACTAAGAGAAGGCTCTGCAAGGAGACAATGCTAAGGCCGAAATCAACACGGCAACGGCGGACATTGAAAAGGTATTAGCACCTAAGGAAGTAACGGACCCCTATACGAAGCTCCTAAAGGAATACGCAGGATACCTGGACCTCTTCGAGCCGAAGTCGGCCTCAAAACTGCTGCTATACCGAGGAGAAGGGATTAACTACGACATCCAGCTAGAACCCTGCCTAGATAGGAGCCTGCCGGAGGTACTGTACGGACCGCTGTATAGAATGTCCTCTAGAGAACTCCTAGTACTGCGCAAGACACTGGACGACCTGCTTGCTAAAGGGTTTATTTAGGCAAGTACGTCGTCCGTAGAAGCCCTAGTACTGTTTGTCTATAAGGAGGGGAAGGCCGGATTGCGTTTCTGCGTAGACTACAGAGGCATTAACGCGATTACTAAGAAGGACCGGTACCCCCTACCCCTTATTAAGGAGACTCTCGGACGGATTAACAAGGCGAAGTAGTTTACTAAGCTTAACGTAGTCTTAGCCTTCTACAAGATACGGATTAAGGAAGGCTATAAATAGATAACTGCCTTCTGTACGAGATATAGCCTCTTTAAGTAGCTTGTTACCCCCTTTAGACTTGCCAGTGCACTAGCAACATTCTAAAGGTACATTAACAAGTCCTTGCAAGGGTTACTAGACGACATCTGCTCGGTATACCTCGACGACACCCTGGTTTTTACGGACGGCACCTACGCAGATTACGTACAGGATGTTAAGAAGGTGCTGGACCGACTGCAGCAGGCTGGCTTGTACCTCGACATCGACAGATGTAAATTTAGTGTCCAATGTACGAAATACCTAGGTTTTATTATCGAAGCAGAGAAAGGTATTAGTATAGATAGGAAGAAGATTGACGCTATTAAGCGATAGAAGCCGCCAACAAACGTTAAGGGCGTACGGGAATTTCTTAGGTTTGCTAACTTCTACCGCTAGTTTATACGGAACTACTCAGAGATCGTACGCCCCCTAGTTAAACTAACATACAAGGACAAGCAGTTTAAATAGACGGGCGAATGCGACAAGAGCTTTAACAAGCTAAAGGAGCTCTTTACTATAGGACCAACACTCGCCGCCTTTAACCCAGAGCGTACGGCGATACTGGAAACCGACTCGTTAGGGTATTGCATTAGAGGTATCCTGTTACAGGTAGGCTCGGACGGACTCCTGCACCTATACGCGTATTTCTCTAAGAAGAACTCCCTAGCTAAGTGTAGCTACCCTATCTACGACAAGGAGTTGCTGGCAGTCGTACAGTAATGCGAAGTATAGGATAGAGAACTTTGCTTAGTGCCCGAGTTCCTTGCCCTAACAGACTACAAAAACCTGGAGTACTTTACGCAGCCCCGGAAGCTGTCTAAGAGGCACGTACGTTGGGCAATATACCTAAGCCGGTTTAATATAAGACTCCAGTATCGCAAGGGTAAGGACAACAGCAGGGCCGATACGCTCTCTAGACGGGACCAGGACATACCAACGACGTACAAGGACGACTGGCTAAAGTTACAAACATTCCAGATGTTTAAGGAGGAGCTAGGCGAGGAGACTATCCGCCTAGCAGCGACATACCTATAGGAACCCTAACTGCGAGTATAGGAAGAGGTAGTAGAAAAGGACGAGGTATACCGAGGGGCCTGTACAGCGATCTAAGGAAGACAGCGGAAGCTCCTAGCAGGGCTCTATCTTAAGGTGTCGGCAGCAGAGTGCTTAGTAGACGAGGAGAACAACCTAAAGTTCAGGAATCGGATGTAGGTCCCTGCAGACGAGAAGCTCCGTACAAGCTTAATACAACGGACGCACGACTCTATAGCTACCGGGCACCTAGGGCATAAGGAGACGTACAGCATTGTCGCCAGGGACTACTACTAGCCGGCGATAGCGAAGGACACCCGCAGGTTCGTACGGAACTGCAATGTATACAGACGGACGAAGCCCTAGCGTAAACTGAAATATAGGTTGTTAAAACCCCTACCGATCCCAGACCGGCCCTAGCAAGACCTAACAGTAGACTTTGTTACAGACCTCCCTAAGAGCGACGGACGGCGGAACATTATAGTAGTTATAGACAAGCTAACAAAGGGAGTAATACTAGAGGAAATGGACTCTATTACAGCTAAGGACACTGCCTAGGCATTTATACAGACGACGTTTAGCAAACACGGTTTCCCTAGGTCGATTATGTCGGACCGGGGCACGCAGTTTACGAGCCAGCTCTAGGCAAGGGTCTGCCAGTTGCTAAAGGTAGAACGTCGCCTGTTAACCGCATAGCACCTGCAGACAGACAGGGCAACGGAGCGGGTTAATTCGACGTTAGAAACGTACCTCCGAGCATACGTCGACTATAACCAGACGAACTGGAACCGACTCCTCCCTATAGCAGAGCTGGCTATTAATAGCCGCATAGCGAATACTACCGGAGTGTCCCCCTTCTTTATAGCCTATAGATACGACCATTCCCTGCTCTAACCGACCCTAAGGGATAACACCCTACGCCCTATACGATCCCTAATTTAGCAGGGAGAGGCTATCGTACAGACGATTACGAATGCCTATTAATAGGCGAAGGCGAGTCTAGCTATAGCTTAACAGAATACGGAGGAGCAGGCCAACAGAGGACGACAGGCTGCACCTAGGTACAAGGTAGGGGATAAGGTCTAGCTAAACTAACGATATATCTGTACAGACCGGCTAAGCAAGAAACTAGATTGGAAGAACAGGAAGTTTACGGTAGTCCGACCGGTAGGGATATACGCTATACGACTAAACACTCTCCTAGGGATTTATCCAGTCTTCTATATAGACCTCGTACAGCCGGCGAACACGGACCCCCTGCTATACTAGACGACAGACGATACGCGCCTACCTGCAATTATAACCGAGGGCTAGGAAGAGTATAAAGTAGAGGGGATCCTTAAGAGCCGAAGGAAGCAGGGGAAGGTAGAGTACCTAGTAAAATAGAGAGGATAGGCAGAGCCTATATAGGAACCGTACGAGGCTCTGCAAGACACAACTGCACTAGACAGATAGGAGGAGAACCATTCCCCTGCCCAGTTACAGTAACACTACGCTGTACAGTGGAAGGAGGCACGATCTACCCTAAGGACAGGGTAGCTGCTAGCAACCTAGGTTGTTAAAGGATCGAGAATTACAACGTAGGACACTACAGGATCCCGCTAACACGACATCGTACGACACTGTACGAGATAAGGGCTGGAAGAAAGGAACAGCTAGGGAACAGATAGGAAGGAGAGTAGAAATAAGAGGAGTTAGGAGCAGAACTGTCCGAAATTTCTTACACTACCTAGGGGGAGGGGTAGCTTACTAGCTACTACCCTAGGGGACCAGAGCAACCGACTCCTTATCTAAGATCTTAATTACCTCCCGCCCGGCAGGGCCCCTAACCCTACTAAGGCCAGCCCTAGGGAGCAGAGGCACCCCTCCACCCCTACATACCTCTGCTAGACGGCGGTAGGGGCAGTAGAGGGAGCTATCCTTCTACTTGCACAAGGCACACACCCTAGCCTAGAAGCCTAGGAGGCGGTATAGGCTAAGTAAGGGCTGGGGGGAGTTGGAGCAAGGGGCATAGGGCTGGCCCTAGGTAGCGATAAGGAGAGCGTTAACGTACGACGCCTAGGCTATAGCTAGCTGCTAGGGTGTAACCTAGGCAGGGTTACACTACAAGGCGTAGTAGGGCAGCTCGGCCGTATCCTGCTGCTCGTTAGTGTAGTACCTAAGACGTTAGCTTAGACTATACAGAAGACGAGAATCCGTACGAACTGGAAGCGTAGCTGCTAGTCAAATTAAGGGCCCTACTGCTAGAGGCAGAAATAGGAGGGGACCCCGGCCAGACGAGCAGAGGAGGAGGGGCCAGCAACTACGAGGGAGCCACCGGACGGGGCGGACGACATAGTAGTAGCTAGTGGTAGTAGAAGATAGTAGATAGTAGATAGTGGACAGTAGTAGATAGTAGTAGACAGTAGACAGTAGTAGATAGTAGTAGACAGTAGACAGCGTAGGGGGAGAAGGCAGGCAGGGAATAGGAAGAAAAGGGGGAAGGAAAGAGAAGGGAGAGGCTTAAGGTAACTGCCTGCTATAAGGGGAATAGCAAGTAGGGCAGCTGCTACAAATAGGTAAAATAGCAAGAGCTAACTGCGACCTAGGGGGCGACGAGGGACGACGACTTAGACAACTGGACGAAATAGGAAGTCGCGACCTGCTAAAGGAACAGTAGGAGCTAAGTAAGTTCGGCACGCTATCGTACGGAAAGGGCACTATAAGAAGGGAAGGGGGGGGGTATTGTTAGGGGGCGCCGCCTAGCCTAGGTCCTCGACCTAACCTAAGCTAACCGTCGCCCTAAGGACTGCGACTTAGCAGCGCTAGCATAACCCTACCCTCTGTACGGAACCACCGACAGGACCCTACTCCTGTACGGAGGGAGAACCCTATAGTCCTGCACAAAGGGGAACTACCGCCCCTCTAAATAGAGGGAAAACTCTGCACTACCGTACAGAGGAGGGAACTCCCGATCCTCTATACAGAGGGTAAACCTTGCATCCCCGCACAGAGGGAAATTGCTAGCTTAGCTTCGTAGGTACAAATTATACAGCAGCAGACGACGAAGGAACTGCCTATCAGTTCCTTTATATAGATACCTAGCCTTAAGTTTCTAAACCAAGATTCTTAAGCCCTTTACACCAACACACTAGCGACCTTCTAGAGGTACATTAACAGATCCCTATAAGGGTTACTAGACAATACCTGTTCGGTATACCTCGACGATACCCTAGTTTTTACAGACGGCACCTATACAGATTACGTACAGGACGTTAAGAAGGTATTAGATTGACTGCAGTAGGCTAGCTTGTACCTCAACATCGACAAATGCGAATTTGGTATACAGCGTACGAAATACCTAGGGTCTATTATCGAGGTAGGAAAAGGTATTAGTATAGATAGGAAGAAGATTAACGCTATTAAGCAATAGAAGCTACCTACGAGCGTTAAGGGCGTATAGGAATTTCTTAGGTTTGCCAACTTCTACCGCCAGTTTATACAGAACTATTCGGAGATCGTACGCTCCCTAGTCGAGCTAACATATAAGGACAAGCAGTTTAAGTAGACGGATAAGTGCAATAAGAGCTTTATCAGGCTAAAGGAGCTCTTTACTATAGGACCAACGCTTACTGCCTTCGACCTAGAACGTACGACGATACTAGAAACCAACTCCTTAGGGTACTATATAGGGGGAATCCTATTATAGGTAGGCTCGGACGGACTCCTGTACCTATACGTATACTTCTCTAAGAAGACCTCCCTAGCTAAGTGCAACTACCCTATCTATAACAAAGAATTGCTAGCAGTTGTACAGTGTTACGAAGCGTAGGATAGAGAACTCCGCTTAGTTCCCGAGTTCCTTGCCCTAACTAACTACAAGAATCTGGAGTACTTTACGCAGCCCTAGAAGCTGTCTAAGAGACACGTACAATAGGCAATATACCTAAGCTGCTTTAATATAAAACTCTAGTATCGTAAGGGAAAGGACAATAGCTAGGCCGATACGCTATCTAGACAGGACTAGGATATGCTAACGACGTATAAGGACAACCGGCTAAAGTTACGGACATTCTAGATGTTTAAGGAGGAGCTAGGCGAGGAGACTATCCGCCTAGCAGCGACATATATATAGGAACCCTAACTGCAGGCATAGGAAGAGGCAGTAGAAAAGGACGATATATACTAAGGGGCCCATATAGCGATCTAAGGAAGACAGCAGAAGCTCCTAGCAGAGCTTTACCTTAAGGTGTTAGCAGCAGAGTGCTCGGTAGACGAGGAGAATAACCTAAAGTTTAGGAGTCGGATTTAGGTCCTAGCAGACGAGAAGCTCTGTACGAGCTTAATACAACAGGCGCATAATTTTATAGTAACTGGACACCTAGGGCGAGAGGAGACGTACAGTATCGTCGCTAGGGACTACTACTGGCCGGCGATAGCAAAGGACATCTGCAGGTTCGTACAGAACTGCGATATATACAGACGGACGAAGCCCTAGCGCGAACTAAAGCATAGGCTGCTAAAACCCCTACTAATACCGGACCGGCCCTAGCAAGACCTAACAGTAGACTTTATTACAGACCTCCCTAAGAGCGACAGACGGCGGAACATTATAGTAGTTACGGACAAGCTAACGAAGGGGGTAATACTAAAAGGAATAGACTCTATTGCGCCTAAAGATACCGTTTAGGCATTTATACAGACAACGTTTAGTAAGTACGGATTCCCTAGGTTAATTATATTAGACCGGGGTATACAGTTTACGAGCCCGCTCTAGTTCAGGGTATGTTAGTTGCTAAACGTAGAACGCCGCCTGTCGACCGTATAGCACCCGCAGATAGACGGTGCGACAGAGAGAGTCAATTCGACATTGGAAGCGTACCTCTAAGCGTACGTCGACTATAATTAGAAAAACTGGAACCGCCTTCTCCCTATAGCGGAGCTAGCTATTAACAGCCGTACAGCTAACGCTATAGGATTGTCCCCCTTCTTTATAGCCTACAGATACGACTACTCCCCGCTCTTACCGACCCTAAGTAGTAACACTCTACGCCCTGTACGATCCCTAATTTAGCAGGGAGAGGCTATTGTACGGACGATTACGAACGTCTATTAATAGGCAAAAGCGAGTCTAGCTATAGCTTAATAGAATACGGAAGAGTAGGCTAACAAGGGACGGCAGGCTGCACCAAGATACGAGGCAGGAGACGAGGTCTAGTTAAACTAGCGTAACATCCGTACGGACTAGCTAAGCAAGAACCTAGATTAGAAGAACCGGAAGTTTACAGTAGTCTAACCAGTAGGGACATACGCTGTATAACTTATTACTCCCCTAGGGATTTACCTAGTCTTCTATATAGACCTTGTACAGCTAGCGAACACGGACCCCCTACTGCACTAGACGATAGACGACGCGCGCCTACTAGCGATTATTACAGAGGGCCAGGAAGAGTACGAGGTAGAAGGAATCCTCGAGAGCAGAAGGAAGCAGAAGAGGGTAGAGTACCTAGTAAAATAGAGAGGACAGGCAGAGCCAATATAGGAACTGTACGAAGCCCTACAGAACATAACCGCGCTAGACAGGTAGGAGGAGAACTATCCCCCTGCCTAGTTACAGTAACACTGCGCCGTATAGCGAAAAGGGGCACGATCTACCCTAGGTACAGGGCGGCCGCTAGCAACTTAGGTTGTCGAAGGATCGAGAATTAGGACGTAGGACCCCACCGGGCCCTACCGACACGACACTATACAGAAGAGAGGCAGGAGGAAGGGAACGGTTAGAAGACAGGTAAGATAGGTAGAAATAAGAGGTGGATAAGAGCAAAACCGTCTAAAAATTTCTTATACTACCTTAGGGGGGTAGCTTACTGGCCACTACCCCCTGGGACTAGGGCGGCCGACTCCCTATTAGAAATCTTAATTACTTCCTAGCCGGCAGGACTCCTACCCGGACCTACGCCGGAGAGCAGAGGCACCCCCCTACCCCTATACGCCTCCTCCGGACAGCGGTAGGGACAGTAGAGGGAGCTATTCTTCCACTTATACAAGGTGCAGACCCTAGCCTAGAAGCTAGGGAGGCGGTATAGGCCGAGTAAGCCTTAGGGAGAGTTAGGGCAGGGGGCGCAGAGTTGGCCCTAAGTAGCAATAAGAATAGCATTAACGTACGACGCGCAGGCCGTAGCGACCTGCTAAAGTGTAACCTAGGCGGGGTTACACCAGAAGGCGTAGAAGGGTAGCTCGGCAGCGTCCTGCTGCTTATTAGTATAGCATCTAAGACGTTAGCTTAGACTGTACAGAAAACAGGGACCTATACGAACTGGAAGCGAAGTTGCTAGTCGAGCTAGGCACTCTATTGCTGGAGGTAAAAATAGGAGGGGACACTAGCCGGACAGGCGGAAGAAGAGCTAGGAACTACAAGAGAAGAGCTAGCAACTACGAGAGAACTACGGCGGGAACGGCCGGACGGGGTACGTAGCATAACGGTAGTAGCTAGTAGTAGTAGCTAGTAGTAGTAACTGGTAGTAGTAGCTAGGTTAATAGTAATAGGACGTTAGTAATAAATAGTAGACGGTGGACGTTGGTAGTAGACGGTAGACAGTAGACAGTGGACGGTAGTAGGGGACGGCGTAGGCGGAGGGGTAGTAGGTAGGGAGAATAGAAGAGAAGGAGGGAAGGGAAAGAGAAGGGGGGAGTCTTGCTATCTAGGGGGTAGCTGCCTGCTATACGAGGCAGTAGCAACCAGAGCAGCTGCTACAACTGTGTAAAGTAGGAGCAAAGAAGGCAACTACAACCTAGTAGGAGACGAGCAACGGCCCTATAGATAACTAGACGGAGACCGGAAGTCCCGACCTGCTAAAGGAACACTAGGAGCTAAGGGTATACGACACGCTATCGTATAAAAGAAGCACTACGAGAAGGGAGGGGGATATTGTTAGGGGGCACCGTCTAGCCCAGGTCCTAGACCTAAGCTAGCCGTCGCCCTAAGGACTGCGACTTAGCGGCGCCAGCACGACCCTACCCTCTATATAGAGATACTAACAGGACCCCACTCCTATATAGAGGGAGAATCCTATAGCCCTATACAGAGGGGAATTGCTGCCCCTCTAAACGGAGGGAAAACTCTGTACTACTATATAGAGGGAAACTCCCGACCCTCTGTACAGAGTGCGAACCTTTCATCCCTGCATAGAGGGAAATTGCTGGCTTAGCTTCGTAGATACAAATTGTACAGCGGCAGACGACGAAGGAACTGCCTATTAGTTCCTTTATGTAGATACCTAACTTTAAGTTTCTGAACTAGGATTCTTAAGCCCTTACACTTTCTATATATATAGCAGGTAGGGACGAAAGTCGAACGCGGCGGATAGGACGGTTGCTAGGGGCCGCGTCGGAAAGACGAAGAAGGCCGGATTAATAGGGCGAACAGTAGTCGCTAACCTGGCTCTTAGGCAGCTAGTCTTCTATTTTTACTTATGTTTCTAGCTGTAACTCTCGCCTAGTCTCCGAAGGCTTGGAGGCCTCTGGTTCTTATAGAGACTAGGGCGTTACCTAGATTAGGCTTCAGCTTCTTTCTTAGTAAATATAGCTGTTCGCTCTCTAACACCTTTGCTCGAATCGCATACTTCCGGAATCGCCTATAAAACTCTTCGAATAACAGCCGATTCTAGCTGACTTTATCGAATTGCTCGCAGGCTGTCTGCTCGCGGAAGTGGTCCGCGAAGCGCTAGTCTAAGGCTTCGAGACCCTCGTTCGGCGGTAGCTCCTTCTAAGTCTGCTACTAGCGTAAACGCCTTACCGTCTAATCTTAATTAAAGGTAGGCTAACCTGTCCTCTTCGCTGTTGTTAGCCTGATCTCGGTTTATCTTATTTATTATCTTTATCTTAAAAACTTCCTATGTCTCCGGATTTCTCCTGCTAAAGATCTATAGGTTAGGTAGTAACGTTATCGACGTGCCTCCTTAACTATAGGCGGCAGGGGACGCACTCTTAGTTCGCTCTTCTCGCAGTAGCGGCGGCAGAGCCGCCAACGACGACATTTGCGCTGCTATACTGGCTAACTAGGCTCTTAGCGCATTTAGTTAAGCTAGTTGTATCGTCGCCTAATTCTCTAGCACTTCGATAGTAGTTTCCGCCGATGCCTTTTTAGCAGTAACCGTTTCTATTTCCTCTCTTAGTTGCCTATTCTCTTCCTCTTTCTTGTAAAACACCTTCTTAATAAAGGTTATTATATCGTAAACCTTCTTAACTCTGTGTTCTGTTATATACTCCTCGAGCTCGTCCTATATATAGGCGTACGGCTTCTTGTATCTAGCTATTCGCTCCTTTGCCTTATTTGTCTCTTCTACTGTAAGGCCTTCGGTAACTGCACTATTGTCGATAGCGCTAGTGCGCCTGTCTTTTGCTTTGTTAGTCTTTCTCCTCCTGCTACGGCCGGTAACGCCGCCTTCTACTGCAGAGAAGCTCTCTGTAGCCTTCTTACAGTGCTAGTTGGTTTGGTTTGGGTTGTGGTATGCGCGTGCGGTACTCGGATGTCCGAATGTTTCGACAGGCCCTTTCGCGTAGCGCAGGGGTTGTAGGGTTAATAAGTTCGAGATATAATAATCTAAGTACACAGATATAATTCAATACGGCTGTTTTGATAACCATATCTCGAACTAAGGAGGGAAAGGAATCTATATAGCGGTAGGTAAGGGCTTTAGGGGTAGTATGCCAAGGTCCAGCTCGGTCCGGAAGGGCCAAGCCGAAATTCCAAGGGTCTACCCTATCGTTCAGTCCCACCCCTTTCTGCTGCCGTAACACTGAGAGCATCACGCAATATATGCTATTAAAGACTACCCTAGCTGGCCGCACTACAGAGGCAACGTTTCGAGTTATAGATATTAGACGGTTTAACATTATTATAGGACAGAAATAGATAAAGAACTAGAAGGCCGTTATTAACGTAGATAAAGGCACGATTGAATTTAAAACCTAGCAGAAGGGCACTGTCGCCGTCGACTTAGTTACTGTCGTTACCGCTAAACCAAAAGTTACAGCCGCTATTACGGATCCAGCCGACTATGCTGCGCCTCTAGCAACTATTAGAATAATAAGCTTAGAAGCCCTAACTAGTCTCGCGAAGTCGCCGGAAAATAAGATCTACGCTATCTTAATAAATGACATTGAAGACTACCGAAAGATAATAGCAGAAGAAGAAGCGGATCTATTAGAAGTGTAACTAAAAGAACTCTATCGTTACGCTAACGTGTTCTCGAAGGCCGACGCCAACCTTCTACTGCTCTACCGACCAGAATACGATAACAAGATTCAGCTAAAGGAAGGAGCTACGCTGCCGAGAACCGAACTGCTAAGACGACTGTCGCTAGCCGAGCTGGACTAGGTAGAAGTGTTTGTCTAAGAGAACCTAGCGAAGAGATTTATTACGCCGAGCTTAGCTAAGTATACGTCGCTAATCCTTTTTGTACAGAAGCCTAGAGGTAGCCTTAGGCTATGCGTAGACTATAGAGGTCTTAACGAAGTTACTAAGAGAGACGTATACCTGCTGCTGCTAATCGATAAGACTATATAGTAGGTAGCGAAAGCTAAATAGTAATCCGAGCACGCAGATATGATTCAATACGGCTGTTTTAATAACTATATCTCGAACGAAGGAGGGAAAGGAATCTATACGGCAGTAGGTAAGGGCTTTAGGGTTAGGTGCGCCAAGGCCCGGCTCGGTACGGAAGGGCCGAGTCGAAAGTCTAAGGGTTCACCCTATTACTTAGTCCCACCCCTTTCTGCTGCTGCAACACTACCCCCCTCCCTTACTAGCGGTCGCCCTCGACCGCTTACTTATCTTATGTGCCTCTTTCGCTCTCCTTTTTTTTTATTTATCTTTCTTTTCCTCTTTTTCTTCTATTTCTTCCTCTTCTTCTTCCGTCCGATTCGTGGCTTCCTCCACTAAAATCCTTCTTACAATCGACGTTACCTCTTCGTTTCTTCTATCTTAAAAGTATCGTCCTTTCGTTATCTTCTTTCTTTTCTTCTATCGTCGCTATCTAAAGTCCTTTACTTAGCGTCTATCTGATCGGAGCTATCTAATCTAAGTCGACAGCTATCTAAGCTGCAGCGTAGCTAGCTTGTGCGCCGCTGCGGAGGGTCTATATAGATCTATCTGCAGCGTGCTGTCTCTTCTTCTTTTTCTTCTCTACGAAGGCCTTAAGCGCTATCGCAAAGCCGCTGTCGCTAGCGCCGTCTACGAAATCGATTGGCTGCGAGCCTTTCTTGTTTAGGGCAGCGTCGGCGACCGTCGCGTTGAAGCGGTAGCGCCGTCCTCGGCTTTACCGTTATTATCCAGCTGGCAAAGGGTGGTAGTAGTAGTAGAGCCGAGGACCCTAGCTAAGCGCGTCGACGCAATTGTTTCTATCGGTTTTCCTACAGATAGAGCGGACGCAGCCTTTCGTCTTCTTCTATCTTTTTTTAGAGCTATTAACTTCGGAGCTACTTAGGCCTCGGCTTCTTCGGGTTCTAGACATAAAACTCTCTTAACAGCTCTGCCGAATTTCGGAGATTCTCGACTGGGTACTATTTATAGTCTTCCGGCTATCCCTTCTATAAGATCCTTGTTTCGATAGACCTTCTTATCTTTCTTATATCTACTAGATCTTCTACCTCCTACTCTTCTTCTTCGCTATCTATCTCGATTGGTAGGGGTTTAGCGAACCCCTAATCTGGAAGACCGTCCTTTGGCCTTCTTTGAATTCTATTAGTAACCGCTTTCTATTAGCTCGAGTTACTACCTTCTTCTAAGCTGATTCTATCGTCTCTTTCGCTACCCGGATCGCTTCTTCTATCTAAAATTTAAGCGCTTCTGCTGCGGCAGCAGCGACTCTCTTCGACGAAGTAGCGGTAGAAGATTCTAAAGAGCTGGGTTCGTCTGGCAGTTTAAAGCTTGTTCTCGGAAGGTAACTATAAGTTATCTCGAACGGCGCCAGTAAGGTAGCCTCGAACTGTGCTAAATTGACGCAGAATTCGGCTATTAGCAACACCTTGACCTACTCTCTTTAATAATAGCTGTAGAAGATTCGGAAAAATTTCCACATCTTACGGTTAGCTACTTTGTATTGACCGTCGGTCTAAGGGTAAGCGGCTATGCTAAGCTTTCCGCGAACTCCGAGAACTTGGTTAATAGCCTTCTATACATTAGCAGTAAATAAAAGACCCCTATCCGTAGTGATAGTGTCCGGCAGGCTATAGTGCTTCTATACGTGCTGAATCAGCATCCTCGCTGTCTCTTCTACAGTAGTGCCTTCGTCCTTTGCTTAATAGGGGATAAAGTAGCGTTCCTTGCTTAAACGATCTACTACATTAAGGGTAGCATTATATCTATCGGAATCCGGCAGGCCGGTTACGAAATCTATCGTAATGTGCTGCTACAGTTTCTCGGAGATCGGAAGTGGCTTTAGTAGACTGGCTGGAAGGCCGTAACGCAGCTTCGCGACTCGACATATATAATAATTAGTAATAAACTGGTGAATCCGCTCGAAGATCCGCAGCAACTAGTAGACTGTCCTTACAGCTTCTATCGTCTTTTTTGTGCCAGCGTATCTAGCATCTTTAGAACTATAGACTAGCTAGATAACCTCTGTAATTAGTTCTTCTAGAACTATTAGCTTCCCTAAACTAGTTTTGCCGCTCTCCTTTTTCGTAGAGCGTCTCTTCCTCGGTTAGAGGCTCTATCGCGCAGATCCCTGCTTCTTTTAACACTTCGGCATCTACTATCCGCTCGGTTAACACCTTCTGGAATATATTCAGATCTTCTTTCGCGCAGCTGGTCTTTACTTCTCTTCTTATTAGCGCATTAGCCTTTCTATTTTGAGCTCCGGGTCTATAAGTGATCTTAAAGTCAAATCCAGATAAGTAGGCAGCCTATCGAGCTTAACGGCGCGAGAGCTTCTGCGTCTTTATAAAATAGGTTAGTAACTAATAGTCCGTAAGGACCTGGACCGTGCTCTTTCTAGCTATTAGCTCCGGCTTCCACTCCTTAAAAGCTTGGATAATAGATAACAGTTGTTAGAGGCTTAAGAATCTTGGTTTAGAAACTTAAGGTTGGGTATCTATATAAAGGAACTAATAGGCAGTTCCTTTATCGTCTGCTGCTGTACGATTTGTACCTACGAAGCTAAGCTAGCAATTTCCCCTTTATATAGGGGTGCAAGGTTCACCCTCCGTACAGAGGATCGGGAGTTACCTCCTCTATACAGTAGTGCAGAGTTTTTCTTCTATTTAGAGGGGCAGTAGTTCCCCTTTGTGTAGGACTGTAGTGTTATCCCTCTATATAGGAGTAGAGTCCTATCGGTGGTTCCGTATAGAGGGTAGGGTCGTGCTGGCGCCGCTAAGTCGCAGTCCTTAGGGCGACAGTTGGCTTAGGTCGGGTCCAGGACCTAGGCCGGACGGTGCTCCCTAACAATACCCCCCCCCTTCCCTTCTCGTAGTGCCTCTTCTATACGGCGTTGTGTTGAAATTACCTAGCTCCTGCTGTTCCTTTGGCAGGTCGCGGCTTCCTATTTTGTCCAGTTGTCTAAGTCGTCGTCCCTCGTCGCCCTCTAGGTCGCGGTTGCCTCTTGCTATTTTACCTGTTTGTAGTAGCTGCCCTGCTTGCTATTCCCCTTATAGCAGGCAGTTACCCTAAGCCTCTCTCTTCTCTTTCCTTCCCCCTTCTCTCCTCCCCCTATACCGTCCCCTGTCTACTATCTACTATCTACTATCTACTACTACTACTAGCTACTATCTACTATCTACTACTAGCTACTAACTACTATCTACTACCACTATGTCGTCCGCCCCGTCCGGTGGCTCCCTTGTAGTTGCTAGCCCCTCCTCCTCTTCTCGTCCGGCTAGGGTCCCCCCCTATTTCTACCTTTAGCAGTAGGGCCCTTAATTTGACTAGCAGCTACGCTTCCGGTTCGTACAGATTCTCGTATCTTATAGAAGGCTAAGACTACGTTAAGCTTAGTAAACTACTTCGCCTTGCTAATCCGTCCGAGAGTCTCCTTAATAAGGGGTAGGGAGTACTGGTCCTTCTTGGTAATCGCGTTAATGCCTCTGTAGTCTACACAGAAACGCAATCCGGCCTTCCCCTCCTTATAGACAAACAGTACTAGGGCTCCTGCGGACGACGTACTAGCCTAAATAAACCCTTTAGCAAGCAGGTCGTCCAGTGTCTTACGCAGTACTAAGAGTTCTCTAGAGCACATTCTATACAGTAGTCCGTACAGTACCTCCGGCAGGCCCCTATCCGGACGGGGTTCTAGCTAGATGTTATAGTTAATCCCTTCCCCTTAGTATAGCAGCAGCTTCGAGGCCGACTTTGGCTCGAAGAGGTCTAGGTATCTAGCATACTCCCTTAGGAGCTTCGTACAGGGGTTCGTTACTTTCTTAGGTGCTAATGCCTTCTCGATGTCCGCCGTTGCCGTGTTGATTTCGGCCTTAGCATTGTTACCTTGCGGGATCCTCCCCTAGTCTTAGAGTCTCTACTTCGTTACTGCCAGGTACAGCCGTCCTCGTCCGACGTCCAGCTTGCCCCTCTAGCGCTCTATCTAAGGCTTCCCTAGTATTAGGTTATACCCTAAATTGTCCTGTACAACATAGAGGTATAAGTCCTGCTTATAGTGTCCCTGTACCTCTATCGTTACTTTTACTATATAGGTAATGTCCGGTCCTCGCCCGGTAATGCCTAACATGCGTACAGGTACCGTAGGGGTCGTCTTAATCCGATGTCTCTGTACGAAGTCTTCGCTAATTACTCTATATACTAAACATCCTGTATTAATTAATGTCCGCGCCGTTGCAGACCTGTTTAAAGTTAGCCGTACGATAAACGGCGTCGTCGTTATGTAATTGCTCTTAAAAGATAGCTAAGTAATGCTTTGATTTAGCAGTCTATCTCGTACCTGCCTCTAGCAGAGCCTTCGCTTAGAGGCTACTCTTTTCCTAACTCGTCGTCGTCCGAGTAGGACTCCTAATCTTCTCGTTAAGGTGCTGCAGTTGCCACCCTCGCAGCGGTCGGCCGTCCCCTAGGTCTCTCTGCTAGCAGAAGCCCGCAATTCCGTACAGTGTAGCCTATCTTGCTATATAGGTAGCAGCTCCCTTCTGCTCGTCTCTTGTTAAGGGTGGCCGTACCTACCTATTGCGCCTTTTTAGTAGCGGCCCTTAGCCGTACGGTAACTGCTGCCGCTACCCTCGTCGTCGTCGGTTCCTAGTCTCTAGCGTCCGTCTGTCGCTAGAGGGGTTGTCTTATCTCCTAAGCGCAGCTTATCCGTTTAAGCCTAGGCTGCTAGTCGTCGACTATCCTAAGGAGATCGCAGAATTCCTTGTACGTAGCTGGTCGCATTACGCCTACTAGCCCTGTTATAATCTCCTTAGAGAGGCCTACCTCTAAAGAGGTAATTTTCATCCTGTCCTCCTATTAAAGACCTCCTGCTTCTGCCAAAGTCTAGTTAAATTCCGCAAGGAATTCTCGTACAGTCTTGCGTCCTTGTTTTATCGTGTTAACCTATAGGAGTGCTCGGCTCTCGCAGTCCGGGTCCTTGTAGCTCTTGTCTAGGGCTGCCTAGAGCATCGTCGTTGTAGCTATTGCCAGGTTAGTAATAGCCGTCTCGTAGTACGGCAGAATTCGTGCTGCCGCCCTGCCCTTTAACCTCCTAAAGAGGTAAACTACCTTGTCTAGCTTAGTCGGGTATGCTCCTAAGTCGACTAGAAGCTTAGAGCGCATCTAGGCAGCCTAGGAGGGGTACTCGGCCGGAGCCTTACTATCGTATGTAGAGACGTCGGGGAGTTTGCTTTTAGGGGTTAGGGTGTAGGCTATTATGTTCGTCGTCGTTGTAGGGGTCAGATCCCGATCGGACGCCCTAAGCTGTCGTAGCTCCTGTTCCCGTTGGGAAATCATTGCAGCCTAGTAGCTTACTTGTTGCTCGAGCTGCCTCTTGCTTTCCAGCAGCTCCTCGTATACGCAGTGCATATGCCCCTCTATAGCCGTAGTTTCTATAGGGATGTCGCCGTCTATCTTTGTTTTATTACCGCGGTTACCGACAGTAAGATTAGTTCCTAATGTAAGAGGCTTAAGAATGTTAGTTTAGAAACTTAAGGTTAGGTATCTATATAAAGGAACTAATAGGCAGTTCCTTCGTCGTCTGCTGCTATACGATTTGTACCTACGAAGCTAAGCTAGCAATTTCCCCTTTGTATAGGGGTGCAAGGTTCACCCTCTGTACAGAGGATCGGGAGTTACCTCCTCTGTACAGTAGTGCAGAGTTTTCCTTCTATTTAGAGGGGCGGTAGTTCCCCTTTGTGCAGGACCGTAGTGTTCTCCCTCCGTACGGGAGTAGGGTCCTGTCGGTAGTTCTGTATAGAGGGTAGGGTCGTGCTAGCGCCGCTAAGTCGCAGTCCTTAGGGCGACGGTTGGCTCAGGTCGGGTCCAGGACCTGGGCTGGGCGGCGCCCCCTAACAACAGTTCCTTGTCGTAGATAGCGTAGTTCCTCTTAGCCTTATTTATAGACTTGCTAAAGAAGGCTACTAGGTAGAGGGTCTCGCTATCGTTATCGTATTAAGAAAGGACCCCTACTGTTACTGTATCGGAAGCGTCCGTTTCTAGGTAGATCGTCTTTTCCAGTCAGAAGTGCACTAGCACTAGCGCCAAAACCACCGCTTCTTTTAGCTAATTAAAAGCCTCTATGCAGTTCTCGTTCTATAGGCCAGCCGCCTCCTCCTTTAACGCCTTATTTAGGGGTCTTGCTATCTTGCTTAAGTTCTTAATAAATCGCTAATAGTAGCTGCAGAACCTGAGAAAAGCCCTGATCTGGATAGTGTTTCCGGACTTCGACTGCTTCTATTCCGCTACGGCAGCGACCTTTAAGGCGTCTATACAAATTCCTTCTCTTCTAACGATAAGACCGAGATATTTAACTTCAGTCTAGTAGAACTCGCTCTTCTTCGTGTCCGCGTTTAACCCGACCTCGCGGAGCCTAGTTAACACTCTCTTAAAGTAGTCCTTGTGCTGCTCTCTTGTTCTATCGGTATAGATAAGGATGTCGTCTAAGTAAATAGATACGAACTGCTCCAGCATGTCTATAAAGGTGTAATTTATAGAACGCTGCCACACCGCCGGCGCGTTAGTAAGTCCGAAAGGCATAACTAGCTACTTCAAGTTGCCCATGCGCGTAGCGAGCGTCGTAAGGTCTTCTCTCTGTCCTTCTTCGTTCCTTAGTCGGTAGAACGCTTAGCGAATGTCTAGCTTGCTCAACTACTTAGCTTTCGCCACTCGTTGTATAGTCTTATCTATTAGCAGCAGCAGGTATACATCTCTCTTAGTAACCTTATTAAGGCCTCTGTAGTCTACGTACAGTCGTAGACTACCTCCGGGTTTCTGTACGAAAAGGATCGGCGACATATATTTAGCAGAGCTTGGCGTAATAAACTTCTTTGCTAGGTTTTCTCGAACAAACACTTCTACTTAGTCCAGCTCGGCCGGGGATAACCGTCTTAGGGCTTCGGTTCTCGGCAGCGCAGCTACTTCTTTCAACCGGATCTTGTTGTTATATTCGGGTCGATAGAGCGGCAGGAGGTTGGAGTCTGCCTTAAAGAACACGTCAGTATAGCTATAGAGTTCTTTTAGTAATACCTCTAACAGGTCTACTTCTTCTTCCGCTATTTTTTTTCAGTAATCTTCGATGTCTTTTATCGAGATAGCCTAGATCTTATTTTCTAGCGACTTTGCGAGAGTCGTTAGGGCTTCCGAGCTTATTATTCCGACAGTATCTAGGGGATCGGATTGGTCGGCCGGAACCGCGTTAACAGACGTAGTGTTTAGTTTAGCGGCGACTACTGTAACCGATTCGACTGCGGCGGCGCCGCTGTGCTAGGTTTTGAATCCGAGTGTGCCTTCGCCTACGTTAATAATAGCTTTCTGGTTCTTTATCTATTTCTGCCCTATAATAATGTCAAACCGTCCGATGTCTATAATTCGGAACGTTGCTTCTGTAGTGCGACCAGCTAGGGTGGTCTTTAATGGCACATAATGCGTAACACTCTCTGTGTCTTGTCTATTGTATACTGAAATCTGCTTTGGCGACGCTAACTCTACTGGATAACTATATCCTCTCGTTAGTTTCTGAACTAGTCGATAGTGGATCGCCGCGCCAATAAGTGCTCCTATGTCGATAAAGGCTTTAACTGAAGTAGGCGGTGCGAGCCGTTCAAGGGGCAGACGATAATTAGAAGGATAATAGCGGTCTCTGTATTCACTTCCACTGCCGCCGAGAGCGGATCGCTACAACTGTTAATACTCTCTTCTTCTTCTAGCGATGCAGTTCGCAGCAGTGCCCTATTGATTATGCTAGATAGGGGGCCTATCCGTCTAGCTAGTCTTTTCCTAAGATTCTTAATAGCACCCTACCGTCTACGCTATCTGTGTCGTTCAGCGCCGGCTCTATAGCTTAGATAGTCTTCCTCGGCGGCGGTAGCTTCGTAGCATAGTATTCCTGCTTCTGCTAATTCGTAGCTTGGCATCTAGTAGCGATATAACTAGGCTTTCCGTACGCGTAGCAAGTGGGGACGAACAGCGAACGCTGTAAATAAGGTGGCTGCTGGGGGCCCCATCGGTAACGAGCAGGGGTTCGCGTTGTTAGCGCCGACGACGACTTCTGAATTGATTCGCGTACTGCCGATTTTCCGTACGCGTTCAGGTTTCTAGCAGTAACTCTCGCCTAGTGCACGAAGCTTTCGAGGTCTTCGACTTCTACTAAAGCTATAGCTCCGGCCAGTTCAGGGTTCAACTTCTGCCTTAGTAAGTGTAGCTGCTTATCTTCGGACACCTTAGCTCTAATAGCATATTTCCTGAACAGTCTGTAGAATTCCTCGAACGTTAGCTGGTTTTAGTTGATCTTGTCCAGTTGCTTACAGGCCGTCTTCTTTTAGAAGGGGTCTCTAAAGCGTTAGTCCAGGGCTTTGATTGCTTTGTCGGCGGTTACATCTTCTAGATCCGCTACTAGCGAGAACGCTTTACCTTCTAGTCTACTTCTAGATAGGCTAGCTTGTCTTCTTTACTGCTTCTAGCATAATCGCGACTTATCTTGTTCCTTATCTGCTTCTTAAAGGCCTCCTAGTCTTTGGGGTCTCTACCCCTAAAGGCCGATAGATTAGGTAGTAACGTTATCGAGGTGCTACCTTAACTATAGGCTGTAGGTAAGGCAGTTTCCGCTTAGTTTTCTCGTAGTAGCGGCAGTGCCGACGACGTCGCTGCCTCTATGTTAGCTAACTAAGCCTTTAGCGCCTTTAGTTGCGCTAGTCGAGTCACTGCTTAGTTTTCTAACACATTGATAATAGTCTCTGCCAATTCCTTCTTAGCTATTACCGTCTCTATTTCTTCTCTTAGCTGTTTGTTCTCTTCTATCTTCTTGTAGAACGTCTTTTCGATAAAAGTAATAGTGTCGTACACCTTTCTAGCGCTATGTTCTGTTAGGTGCTCTTCGAGTTTATCTAGTGTATATGCGTACAGCTCCTTATAGCCTGCTATGTCCTCCTTTGCTTCGTCTGTCTCTTCTTCTATAAGATCTTTAGTAACCGTCCTATTATTAAGGATGCTGGCGCGCCTATCTCTCGCTCTGTTAGTCTTTCTCTTTCCGCTACGGCCTGTAACGCCGCCCTCTACCGTCGAGAAGCCTTCTATAGCTTTCTTACAGTGCTAATGTGTTTGGTTTTAAGTTTTAGTATACGCGTGCGTTATTCAGGTAACTGGAGTCGCTCTGGATCTATAATGTCTTCTATTTAGATCTCCTAAGCCTAGACCCTAAAGATAGCCTTCTAGGGCAGGGGTTTATCGAACCCCTACTAATTAATATAGACAGTAAAGAAGAAGAGTGGGAGGTAGAAGATGTAATAGATATAAAGAAGATAAGAGGGTCTATTAAAGCGAGGATCTTATAGAAGAGGTAGCCGGAAGACTATATATAGTATCCGATCGAGAATCTCCGGAATTCGGCAGAGCTGCTAGAAGAATTCTATATCCGGAATCCGAGAAAACTAAGACCTAAATAGCTTTAGAAATAAGGAAACAATAGCTCTAGAAATAAGGAAACAATAGCTCTAGAAGCAATAGAAAAGAAGAAAAGCTGCGTCCGCTCTATTAGCGCGAGAAAGCCGAAGAAAGATCGCGGCTGCGCACTTCGTAACCGTCTTCGACGACATCTATAAAATCTGTAAGGGGTTTAAGAATCTTGGTTTAAAAACTTGAAGCTAGGTATCTATATAAAGGAACTAATAGGCAGTTCCTTCGTCGTCTGCTACTGTACATTTTGTATCTACGAAGCAAGCTAGCAATTTCTCTCTGTATAGGGGTGCAGAAATTTACCTCTATATAAGGGTATAGAGATTTCCCTCTGTACAGGGTGCAGGGGGAGGGGATGCCGGCTCGGCTAGGCCGGGTTAGGACTCGGTCTGGCTGGGTCTTGCTGGCGCTGCTAAGTCGTACTCTTTAGGACGACGGCCGGTCTAGGTCCGAGACCTGGTAGGACAGCTTCCTCTAACAGTAACCCCCTCCTCCCTATAGTAGTCTCTTTGTACAGGATTAGCATTCCTGCGTTATATTCTAGTGGTTTCTCGCCGTCGTCCAGTTACTGTTATACTATTAAGCTGTCTAGTAGCGATAGCCTTACCTGCTATTGCTTTATATAGCAAACAGCTAACTGTGTGTTAGATACATCGTTTTCGTCGTCTGGCTGTTTCGCCGTCTGTCTATCCTTATCCTACTACACTGTCCTCTGCAGCATCCAACTCGTACAGTCTAGCGGCGGCTATGTGTCTAGCGTTAGCCTAGTTGTCGTCTTGTACTAACCTGTGCCAGGTAGCCGTCTAGAGGGCTAGCTGCAATTCCACCCGCTACCTAGGTGTTCCTGGCTATTGCTGTTTGCAGCTGCCTAACTGCGACTGTAGCTGCCCTGCCTACCCCTATCTCGTACAGTTAGCGCTCGTCCTATCCTACTGTCTGTCTATCTATCCGTTACCGTCCTATAGCCCCCTACTACCTATTACCGCTCCTACAACGTCTTATTAACTATTATGCCCTGCAACTAGCTTATACGATCCCGTAGTAGCGACGCTCCGGCCGCCGGCCCCGTTGCTATCCCCTGTCCGGCCGGGATCCCGCTCCGCTTCGAGCTCCTAGAGTAGAACGCCGAGTACGACTAGGAACTGCGCTACTGGTTCGTACAGTCTTGTCTACGCTCTGTACTTCCTTATTACCGATTGCAGCTGTTTTACCTAGCAGCAGTAAAATGCTGCTCGGCTCCTATTCTATCCTTTGTAATACAGTCCTAACTGCCAGCTACAGCTAGTCCTGCCGTGCCTGCACTAACTCCCCCTAGGGCTCGTTCGCCCTATACCGTCTAGTAGGGTTCTAGGCTAGTGCTTGTGCTTCCTGCAAGTAGAAGGACGGGTTGCTGCACTGCTCCGTACGCCGTCTAGGTAAGGGGCGTAGGGGCGCTAGGGCGCCGCTAGTTATCGAGTTAGAGTTAGACGATAAGGACTAGGAGGTTATCGAGATTTCGGACGACGACACCCTAGCCCTGTCCGTCGTCGAGATCTCGGACAGCGACGAGCCGGGCCCGTCGTCGTCTACAGTAGTAGGATAGCGGGACGGCTACTGACCGGCGCCTATGTAACCCTAGGCTGTATAGTTCTAGGTAATTTGTATAGTCCCTATGTCCTACTTCTCTTCCCTTCTTAGTCCTATTCCTATATAGCTGCCTAGTCCTACCTGCAGCTGCTATCTCCCCTCGCTGTACGGTATAGTGCTACTATAGCTGTCTAGAGGGGTGTTTTCCCTCCTACCTATCTAGCACCAATGTGTCTTAGAGAGCCTCGTACAGTTCCTATATAGGCTCTGCCTACTCTGTCTACTTTACTAGGTATTCTACCCTCTTCTGCTTCTTCTAGCTCTTAAGGATTTCTTCTACCTCGTACTCCTCCTAGTCCTTAGTAATAATTGCTAGGGGCTGTACGTCGTCCGTCTTCTAGTGTAGGAGGAGGTCTGTATATGCTAGCTGTACGAGGTCTATATAGAAGACCGAATAGATCCCTAGGGGAGTGTTAAGTCGTATAGCGTATGTCCCTACCGGCCGGACTACTGTAAACTTCTAGTTCTTCTAGTCTAGTTTCTTGCTTAGCCGGTCTATATAGATGTTGCGCTAGTTTAGCTATACCTTATCCCCTGCCTTATACCTTAGTGCAGCCTGTTGCCCCTTATTAGCCTGCTCTTCCGCATTCTGTTAGGCTATCGCAAGGCTCGCCTTCGCCTATTAGTAGACGTTCGTAATCGTCTATACGATGGCTTCCCCTTGCTAAATTAGGGAACGTACAGGGCATAGGGTAGTGCTACTTAGGGTCGGCGGAAGTAGGGAGTAGTCGTACCTATAGGTTATAAAGAAGGGGGACAGGCCTGTAGCGTTAGCTATACGGCTGTTAATAGCTAGCTCTGCTATAGGGAGGAGGCAGTTCCAATTAGTCTAGTTGTAGTTAACGTACGCTTAGAGGTACGCTTCTAGTATTAAATTGACCCTCTCCGTCGCGCCGTCTGTCTACGGGTGCTATACAGTCGATAAGCGACGTTCTACGTTTAACAATTGGCAGATCCTTGCCTAGAGCTGGCTCATAAACTGTATACCCTAGTTAGATACAATCAACCTAGGGAATCCGTGCTTGCTGAACGTCGTCCTTATAAATGTCTAAGCAGTGTCTTCGGCCGTAGTAGAGCTTATTCCCTCTAGTATTACCCCCCTTATTAGCTTGTCTGTTACTACTATAATGTTCCGTCGTCCGTTTCTCTTAGGGAGGTCCGTAATAAAGTCCACTATTAGATCCTGCTACGGCCGGTCCGGTGGTTTTAATAGGCCGTGCTTTAGTTTGCGCTAGGGCTTCGTCCGTCTGCAGACATCGCAGTTCTGTACGAACCTGCAGATATCCTTCGCTATCGCTAGCTAGTAGTAGTCTCTAGCAACGATGCTGTACGTCTCCTTGCACCCTAGGTGTCTAGTTGCCTTTAAGTCGTGCACCTGTTATATTAAGCTCGTATAGAGCTTCTCGTCTATAGGGACCTAAATCCGGCTCCTGAACTTTAGGTTATTCTCTTCGTCTACTGTGCACTCTGCTGCTAACACCTTAAGGTTAAGCTCTGTAGGGACCTTCCGCTGTCCTCCTTAGATCGCTGTATAGACTTTTCGGTAGACGTCGTCCCTTTCTACTGCCTCTTCCTACGCCTATAGTTAGGGTTCCTATATATATATCGCCGCTAGGCGGATAGCGTCTTTACCTAGTTCCTCCTTAAACATCTGGAATGTCTGTAATTTCAGTCGTTCGTCGTTGTACGTCGCTAGTATGTCTTGGTCTCGTCTAGATAGAGCGTTGGCCCTACTGTTGTCCTTTCCTTTGCAGTACTAGAGTCTTATATTAAAGCGGCTTAGATACATCGCCTATCGTATGTGTCTCTTAGAGAGTTTCCGGAGTTGCGTAAAATACTCGAGATTCTTGTAGTCAGTTAGGGCGAGGAATTTAGCAACTAAACGGAGTTCTCCGTCCTACGCCTTGCAGCACTGTACGACCGCTAGCAATTCCTTGTTATAGATAGAGTAGTTGCATTCAGCTAGGAAGTTCTCCTTAGAGAAATACGCGTATAGGTATAGAAGGCTGTCTGGACCTATCTATAAGAGGATACCTCCTATATAGTGACCTAAGGAGTCGGTTTCCAATATCGTCGTATGTTCTAGGTCGAAGGCGGCAAGCGTTGGACCTGTAGTAAAGAGTTCCTTTAGCTTGTTGAAACTCCTATCGCATTCCTTCGTCTATACGAACTGCCTATCCTTATATATTAGCTTAACTGGGGGGCGTACTATCTCCGAGTAGTTCTGTATAAACTAGCAGTAGAAGTTAGCAAATCTAAGGGATTCTCGTACGCGTTTAACACTCGTAGGTAGCTTCTATTACTTAATAGCATTAATCTTCTTCCTGTCTATACTAATGCCCTTCCCTACCTCGATAATAAACTCTAGGTATTTTATATGCTGTATACCGAATTTATATTTGTCGATGTCGAGGTACAATCCAGCTTGTTGCAAGCGGTCCAACACCTTCTTAACATCTCGTACGTAGTCTTTGCAGGTGCCGTCTATAAATACTAGGGTGTTATCGAGGTATACAGAACAGATGTCGTCTAGAAGTCCTTGTAAAGATCTATTAATATACCTCTAGAAGGTCGCTAGCGCGTTTGCAAGACTAAAGGGGGTAACAAGCTACTCGAAAAGGCTGTACCTCGTACAGAAAGCGGTTATCTATTCGCATCCTTCCTTAATCCGCATCTTGTAGAAGGCTAAAACAACGTTCAGCTTAGTAACTACCTTGCCTTGCTAATCCGTCTAAGGGTCTCCTTAATAAGGGGTAGGAGGTATAGATCTTGCGCTGCTAGACTGTACGAGTTGAATGCAGGGCATGTAGTTAGGGCGATAAGATAGGAAATAGACAGATAAGGAATAGACAGGTAAAGCCCGGACGGCTTACTTGCGCACAGCTAGAGCCCTACTAAGGCGCATTCCCGGATTTCCCGCTACCAACCTACAGTCCAGGCCTGCGACTGTATAGGACAGCCAACTAGGCTATAGCCGACACCCTACACTAGGCTAGCTACCCCCTACTGGAAAACATCGTTAATATATATAGACTATATAGGGTTTATCTAGACAGCGACCGCCTATTTACTGTTCGGGAGACCCTCTAGTTATAGGGATTCCCCGATACGTATATATACAACTGTTATACTAGAGGAGAGGCTATAACTATAGCTAGCGATACTGTGCTACCTGTCTTCGCTAAGTATATATTTAAGGAGTGCTTTAAGGTACTAAAGCATACTAAGGGAGAGATAGAGTGTTTAACCCTTGCTAACAGGCTTAGAGATATAGCAGCGTCGAGGAGGGGGAGGGGGGGTATTGTTAGGAGACGCCTTCCTACTAGGTCTCGGACCTGGACCGGCTGTCGTCCTAAGGAGTACGACATAGCTACGCTAGCAAGATCCAGCTAGACCGAGTCCTAACCCGGCCTGGCTAAGTCGGCATCTCCTCCCCCTGCACTCTATATAGAGGGAAATCTCTGCACCCCTATACAGAGGGAAACCTCTGCACCCCTGTACGGAGGGAAATCTCTGCACCCCTATATAGAGGGAATTCTCTGCACCCTATATAGAGGGAAATTGCTGGCTTGCCTCGTAGGTACAAAATGTACAGTAGCAGACGACGAAGGAACTGCCTATTAGTTCCTTTATATAGATACCTAGCTTCAAGTTTCTAAACCAAGATTCTTGAACCCATTACAGGCCGTGCTTTAGTTCTCGCTAGGGCTTCGTCCGTCTGCAGACATCGCAGTTTCGTACAAGCCTACAGATGTTCTTTGTTATTGCTAGCTAGTAGTAATCCTTAGCAATAATGCTGTATGTCTCCTTACGCCCTAGGTGTCTAGTTTTTATCGAGTCGTACGCCTGTTGTATTAAGCTTATACGTAACTTGCTGTCTGCAGGGACCTAAGTTCGGTCTCTAAACCTTAGGTTGTTATCCTTGTCTACTGTACATTCTGCTACTAAGACCTTAAGGTTAAGGTCTGTAGGGAGCTTCTGTTGTCCTTCCCTTATTGCTATACATACTCTTTAATAGGCGTCGTCCTTTCCTACAATGTCTGCCAAAGCTCGGTGCTAGGGGTTTGTAGTAACTGTCGCTACTAGGAGAACAGTGTCTTCTCCTAGGGTTTCTCTAAACATTTGGAATATCTGCGATTATAGGTATTTATCGTTGTACATTGTTAGCATATCTTGTTCCTGTTAAGATAACGTATTAGCCCTACTGTTGTCCTTACCCTTATAGTATTAGAGTTTTATGTTAAATCCGCTTAGGTATATTGCCTATTGTACGTGTCTCTTAGAGAGCTTCCAGGGCTTTATAAAATACTCGAGGCTCTTGTAATCCGTAAGGACGAGGAACCCCCTATATAGTACTCTAAGGAGTCGGTTTCCAATACTGTCGTACGTTCTAGATTAAAGGCAGCAAGAGTCGGTCCTATAGTACAGAGTTCCTTTAGCTTATTAAAGCTTCTGTCGCATTCGTCTAACTATACGAACTGCTTGTCCTTGTATAAAAGCTTAACAAGGGGTCGGACTACCTCCGAGTAGTTCTGTATAAATTAGCAGTAGAAGTTAGCAAACCTAAGGAATTCCTATACGCCCTGAACATATGTAAGTAGTTCCTTCTGCTTAATAGCATTAATCTTCTTCTCGTCTATGCTAATGCCCTTCCCTGCCTCGATAATAAACCCTAGGTATTTCGTACGTTTTATACCGAATTCGTATTTGTCGATGTCTAGGTATAGTCTAGCCTTTTGCAGGTAGTCTAGTACTTTCATAA
This sequence comes from Pseudocercospora ulei, assembly GCA_016165855.1. Taxonomy (NCBI): domain Eukaryota; kingdom Fungi; phylum Ascomycota; class Dothideomycetes; order Mycosphaerellales; family Mycosphaerellaceae; genus Pseudocercospora; species Pseudocercospora ulei. The sequence goes on from JACWNB010000010.1 coordinate 622,771, forward strand.
CGTCTCGTTCGTAATCCTCGCAGCTACCGTCTGTAAATACTAGGATATCGTCGAGGTATAAAGAGCAGATATCGTCTAGAAGTCCCTATAAGGATTTGTTAATATACCTCTAGAAGGTTGTAGGTACATTCGCAAGACCGAAGGGAGTAACGAGCTACTTAAAAAGGCCGTACCTCGTACAGAAAGCTGTTATCTATTCGCATCCCTCCTTAATCCTAATCTTGTAGAAGGCCGAAACAACATCGAGCTTAGTAAACTACTTTGCCTTGCTAATCTATCCGAGGGTTTCCTTGATAAAGGGTAGAGGGTAACGATCCTTCTTTATAACTGCGTTAACGCCTCTATAGTCTACGTAGAATCGTAACCTAGCTAGGCCTTCCTTATAGACGAATAACACTAGGGCTCTGGCCGAGGACGTACTTGCACGGATAAAGCTCTTAGAGAGTAGGTCGTCTAATGTCTTGCGTAGTACTAGGAGTTCTCTAGAGGATATACTGTACAATAGGCTATATAGTACTTCGGGCAGGATTCCGTCTAGACAGGGTTCGAGCTTAATCTTGTAATCGATTCCTTCTCTTTAGAGTAGAGGCAGTTTTAAGGCGAACTTAGGCTCGAAGAAATTAAGGTATTCTAAGTATTCTAGTAGGAGCTTTGTATAGAGGTCTGTAACTTTCTTAGGTGCTAGTGCCTTCTCGATGTCGGAGGTTGCAGCAATAACCTTAGTATAGGCGTCGCTTAGCAGGGCTTGTCCTTAGTCTCAGATTCTCTGCCTTGTTGCTGCTAGGTACAGACGTCCTCGTCCAACGTCGAGCTTACCTTGCTACCGCTCTATCTAAGGTTTCCCTAGTATTAGGTCGTACCCGAATCTGTCTTGTATAATATAGAGGTATAAGTCTTGCTCGTAGTGCCCTTATAGCTCGATTGTTACGTTTACTATATAGGTAATATCTGGTCCCTGTCTAGTAATTTCTTGTATACGTATAGGTACAGTAGAGGTAGTCGTAATATAGTGCTTATATACAAGGCTTTCGCTAATAACTCTGTATACCAAATATCCAGTATCGATCAGGGCTCGTATATAGTCGGCCCTATTTAACGTAGGTCGTACAATAAACGGCGTAGTTGTTATATAGGTACTCTTAAAAGATAGCTAAGTAGTATATTAATATAGTGGCCTATCTCGTATGTTCCTCTAACCAAGCCTTTGCTTAGAGGCCACTCTTTTCCTAATTCGTCGTCGTCCGAGGAGGGTTACTCTTAAACCCTAGGTTTCGCTGCTGCTACTGCTACCCTTGTAGTAGAAACCCTCGATCCAGGCCTCTTAGCTAGTAGGAGTCTGCAGTTACGGACGGCGTATCCTGCTTGTCTATACTAATAACAGCCTCTGAGGCTTTACGCTGGCAATAACTTTATTCTTTTAGTTAAGGCGCGTACCTCTTCTCGCAGCAGCGCGTTTTCGTTAGATTACTTGTTTTGCAGCTCCCCTAGCCGCGCTTGTAGGTCTCTTACTTAGTTAAGCCTTAAGACTTCTTGTTCTTTGTAGGTATTAATTTATGCTTCTACTATAGCCCTATTATAAATTGCTTGTTTGTATTGCTATGTTAGTTCTTTATTCTGTTAAGTTGGGTTATCTATCGCCGACTCTATATACTTCTGTTTTACTAGTCTCTTATTGTAAAGCTTCTTAATAAAGTTTATAGCTTCGTAAATCTTCTTAATGCTATGTTCGGTTACGTTCCCTCGAGTTCGTTAGGAGTAGATCTATAGAGCCTTAAATATTCGGCTACGTAAGCCTTTGCTACTTCTGGATTGTCTTCGACAAAACCCTTAATAGACATAGTAGTAAGGATACTAGTACGCCGATCTTTTGTTTAGCTCGTCTTTCTTCTACTACTGCAGCTAGTAACGCGGCTAGTGTCTTCTACTACTAAGGAAGCTTCTATCCTTGCTCTCTCCTGTTGCAGCGGCAGAAAGGGGTGGGACTAAGTAATAGGGTAGACTCTTGGAATTTTGGCTCGGTCCGGAAGGGCCGAGCCGGACCTTGGCACACTACCCCTAAAGCCCTTACCCACCGCTGCATAGATTCCTTTCCTTCCTTAATTCGAGATATAGTTATCAAAACAGCTGTATTGAATTATATCTACGTGCTCAGATTATTATATCTCAAACTCACTACCTACACTAACTCCGCGCTGCGCGAAAGGGACCGTTAAACTATCCGGACACCCGAATAACGCACGCGCACACTACACCAAACCAAACACTAGCACCGTAAGACAGCTATAGAGAGCTTCTTAACGGTAGAGGGCGGCGTTATAGACTGCAGCGGAAAGAGAAAGAACACAGAGCGAGGGATAGGCGCACTAGCATCCTCGACGATAGAACGGCCACTAAAGGCCTTACAGAAGAAGAGACAGATAAAGCGAAGAAGGGCATAGCGGGCTATGCGGAGCTGTACGCACGTACGCCGGATAAAATAGGAGAATATCTAGCAGAACATAGGGCCTAGAAGGTGTTCAACATTATTACCTTTAACGAAAAGAAGCTTTATAAGAACATAGAAGAGAACGGGCGACTAAGAGAGGAAATAGAAGCGGTAATAGCTAAGAAGGAATCGTCAGAAACTATTATCGATATACGAGAACATCAAGCGGCAAATCGACTAGCACAACTAAAGGCGATAAAGGCTTAGTTCGCTGACATAGAAGCAGCGGTGTCGTCGGCGCCGCTACTACATCGAGAAGAGCAAGCAGAAACCGCCTTACCGGCGGCCTACAGTTAAGGTAGCACCTCGATAATGTTACTACCTAACCTACCGGCGTTTAAAGGCGGAGACCCCGAACACTGGGAGGCCTTTAAAAAAAAGATAAAGAATAAGATAGATCGCGATTACGCTGGAAGCAGTAAAGGAGATAGATTAGCCTACCTAGAATCTTGACTAGAAGGCGAAGCGTTCTCGTTGGTAGCAGACCTAGAAGAGGTAACCACCGAAGAAGCGATTAAAGCGCTGGATTAACGCTTCGGAGACCCCTTCCGAAAGAAGACAGCCTGTAAACAGCTAGACAAGATTAACCAGAACCGGCTGACATTTAAAGAGTTCTACAGCCTGTTTAGAAAATATGCTATTAGAGCTAAAGTGTCCGAGGGTGAACAATTACACCTACTAAGGCAGAAGCTGAACCCTGAACTGGCCGGAGCTATAGCCTCGGTAGAAGATAAAGACCTCGAGAGCTTCGTGCACTAAGCGAGAGTTACTGCCAGAAACTTGAACGCGTATAGAAAATCGACGGCGCGCGAATCGACCTAGAAGCTATCGTCAGCGCCGACAACGCGCCCACCTGCCGCGCCCTTCCGACGAGGCCCCCAGCAGCCATCTTATTCGCCGCGTTCGTCGTTCGTCCCTACCTGCTACGCGTGTAGAAAGCCTGGCTATATAGCTACCAGATGCCAAGCAACGGCTTAGCAGAAGCAAGAATATTGTACTATGAAGCCACCGCCACCAAGAAAGACTATCCAAGCTATCGAGCCGGCGCCGAACGACACTGACAGTGTAGATAGTGGAGTGCTACTAAGGCTCTTGGGAAAAGACTAGCTAGACGGATAGGCCCCCTATTCAGCATAGACAATAGGGCACTGCTACGGACCGCATCGCTAGAATAAGGAAGCATCAACAGTTGTAGCGATCCGCTCCTAGCAGCAGTAGAAGTAAACACGGAGACTGCTATTATCCTTCCGATTACGGTCTACCCCCTTAACGGCTTGCACCGACCACTCTAATTAAAGGCCTTTATCGACACAGGAGCTCTTATCGGCGCCGCGATCTACTATCAACTGGTTTAGAAGCTAATAAACGGATATAGTTATCCGGTAGAATTAGCATCGCCGACGCGAATTTCGGCATACAACGGACAAGACACAGAGAGTATTACGCATTATGTGATATTGAGAACCATCCTAGCTGGTCGCACTGTAGAAGCGACATTCCGAATTATGGATATTGGAAGGTTTGACATCATTATAGGGCAGAAATAGATAAAGAACCAGAAAGCAGTTATTGACGTATATAAAGGCACACTTGGATTTAAAACTTAGCTAAGCGGAGTCGTCGCCGTCGAATCGGTCACTGCTGTCGCTACGAGACCGAACGTTACAACCACCGGAGCGGTTCCGATAGATCGGTCCGACCCTCTAGACACGATCGGAATAATAAGCTCGGAAGCTTTAACGACCCTCGCGAGGTCGCTGGACAATAAGATCTACGCTATCTCGATAAAAGAAATTAAAGATTACTAAAAGATAATAGCGGAAGAAGAAGTTAACCCGTTAGAGGTGTTACTAAAAGAACTCTACGGCTACACTAATGTGTTCTTAAAAGCTAACTCTAACCTCTTGCCGCTCTATCGACCGGAATACGACAACAAGATCCGGCTGAAAGAGGGAGCTACGCTGCCGAGAACCAAACCCCTAAGACGATTATCGCTGGCCGAGCTGGACTAAATAGAGGTGTTTGTTCGAGAAAACCTAGCGAAGAAGTTTATTACGCCGAGCTCTGCTGAGTATACGTTACCGATTCTTTTCGTACAGAGACCCGGAGGTATTCTCCGACTGTGCGTAGACTACCGAGGCCTTAATAAGGTTACTAAGAGAGATAAATATTCGCTGCCGCTAATCGACGAGACTATACAGCGAGTAGCTAAAGCTAAGTAGTTTAGCAAGCTAGATATTCGCTAAGCGTTCTACTAGCTAAGGAACGAGGAGGGACAAACGGAAGATCTTACGACATTCGCTATACGCATAGGCAATTTTAAGTAGTTGGTAATGCCTTTTGGACTTACTAACGCACCGGCTATGTAGCAACGCTTTATAAACTATACCTTTATAGACATGCTGGAACGGTTCGTGTCTATCTACTTAGACGACATTCTTATCTACACCGATAGAACGAGAGAGCAGCATACAGACCACATCAAGAGAGTGCTAACGAGGCTCTGCAAGGTCGGACTAAACGCGGACACGAAGAAGAGCGAGTTCTATTAGACTAAGGTCAAATATCTTAGCCTTATCTTTAGAAGAGAAAGAATTCGGATAGACCCTTTAAAGGTCGCCGCCGTCGCGGAGTGGAAGCAGCCAAAATCCGGAAACACTACCCAAATTAGAGCGTTTCTCGGACTCTGCAGCTACTATCGACAGTTCATTAAGGACTTTAGCAAAATAGTAAGACCCCTAAATAAGGCATTAAAGAAGGAGGCCGCTAGCCTATAGAACGAGAAGTACATAGAGGCTTTCAACCGGCTAAAAGAAGCGGTGGCCTCGGCGCTAGTCCTAGCGCACTTTCGACCGGAAAAGACGATCTATCTAGAAACGGACGCATCCGATACAGTAACAGCAGGTGTCCTTTCTTAGTATAATAACGCTGACGAGACTCTCTATCCAGTAGCTTTCTTTAGCAAATCTGTAAATAAAGCTAAGCAGAACTACGCTATCTACGATAAGGAGCTACTAGCTATTATTTAGGCTTTTAAGGAGTAGAAGCCAGAGCTTATACCTAGAAAGAGCACAGTCCAGGTCCTTACAGACTACCAGTTACTGACCTATTATATAAAGACGCAGAAGCTATCGCGCTGCTAAGCTTAGTAGGCCGCTTACTTATTAGGGTTCCACTTCAAGATTACCTATCGACCTAGAGCTCAAAATAGAAAGGCCGATGCGCTAACGAGGAGAGAAGGGAAGACTAGCCGCGCGAAAGATGATCTAAACATGTTCTAGAAGGTGTTAACCGAACGGATAGTAGACGCCTAGGTGTTAAAGGAAGTAGGGATCTGCGCAATAGAACTGCTAACTAAGGAAGAGAAGCTCTACAAGAAAGTAGAACGGCTTAATTAGTAGCAGAAACTCGGCAAAACCGGCTTAGGGAAGCTAATAGTTCTACAAGAACTAATTCCCGAGGTTATCCAGTTGGTCTATAGTTCTAAGGATGTTAGCTACGCCGGCTTAAAGAAGACAATAGAAGCAGTAAGGACGGTCTACTAGTTTCCGCGGATCTTCGAGCGGATCTACCGATTTATCGCTAACTGTTACGTATGTCGAGCAGCGAAACTACGTTACGGCCTTCCGAGCGGTCTATTAAAGCCACTTCCGATCCCCGAGAAACTGTAGCAGCACATTACGATGGATTTCGTAACTAGCCTGCCGGATTCCGATAGATATAATGCTACGCTTAACGTAGTAGATCGACTAAGCAAAGAACGCTACTTTATCCCCTACCGAGCGAAGGATAAAGGAACTACTGCGGAAGAGACGGCGAGAATGCTGATTTAGCATATATAGAAGCACTATAGTCTGCCAAACACTATTACTACAGATAGGGGTCCTTAATTCACTGCTAATGTATAGAAAGCTATTAACTATGCTCTCGGAATTCGCAGAAAGCTTAGCACAGCTGCTTACCCTTAGACCGACAGTTAGTTCAAAGTAGCTAACTGTAAGATAGAGAGATATCTACGAATCTTCTGCAGCTACTATTAAGGAGAGTAGGTCAAGGTGTTGCCGATAGCCGAATTCTGCACCAATTTAGCACAGTTAGAAGCTACCTTACTGGCGCCGTTCGAGATAACCTATAGCTATCTTCTAAGAATAAGCTTTTGACCGCTGGACGAACCCAGCTCTTTAGATCCTTCTATAGCCACCTCGTTAAAGAGAGTAGCCGCCGCCGCGGCAGAAGCGCTCAAATCTCAGATAGAAGAAGCGATCCGGGTAGCGAAAGAAGCGATGAAATCGGCCTAGAAGAAGATAGTAACTCGAGCTAATAGAAAGCAGTTACCGATAGAATTCAAAGAAGGCCAAAAGGTATAGCTTAACACGCGGAACCTAAGGCTAAAAGGCAATGCCAAGCTTAACCCCTGCTACGTAGGTCCGTTTACGATAGTGGAAAAGAGGTCGCCGATAACTTATCGGCTCTAGCTACCGAAGTCGTTCCGAATCTACGATGTCTTTTATTCGGATCTGCTAAGTTTGGACCTGGACGACAGTCTTCCGGATTAAGAGTTTGCTAAACCCCTACCAATCGAGATAGACGGTAAAGAAGAAGAGTAGGAGGTAGAAGATATAGTAGATATAAGAAAGATAAGAGCGTCCGTCCAAGCAAGGATCTTATAAAAGGGATAGCCAGAAGACTATAAATAGTATCCGGTCGAGAATCTCCGAAATTCGGCGGAGCTATTAAAGGAGTTTTATACGCGGAATCCGAAGAAGCCGAAGCCTAAGTGGCTCCGAAGCTAATAGCTCTAGAAGAAGAAGATAAACCGCGTCCGCTCTATCGGTACGGAAGCCGATAGAAACGATCGCGACGATGCGCTTAGCTGGAGTCTTTGACCCTACCACTACTAGGAGGGTAGTGCCGAAGATAGCGCTACCGCTTCGGCACGACCGACGACGACGCCGCCCCGAACAAGAAAGGCTCGCAGCCGATTGATTTCGTAAAGCGGCGTCGGCGCCGGCGGCTTTGCGATAACGCTTAAGGCTATAGTAGAGAAGAGAGAGAAGAAGAGATAGCGCCGCCGAGCGGATCTACATAGAACTCTGCAGCGACGCACAGGCCAGCTACGCCGCAGCTTAGATAGCTGCCAGCTCAGATCAGATAGCTCTGATCAGATGGACGCTAAGTAAAAGACATCAGATAGCGACGATATAAGAAAAAAGAAGATAAAAAAAGGGGATGTTTTCGAGATAGAAGGAAAGAAGATAATAACGTCGAACTTGTTATAGGTTTCTGCGGAAGAAGCCGTAAATCAAAAAAAAAGAAGGATAAGTAAGCGGTCGAGGTCGACCGCTAGTAAGGGAGGGGGGTAGTGTTGCGGCGGCAGAAAGGGGTGGGACTAAGTAATAGGGTGGACCCTTAGAATTTCGGCTCGGCCCTTCCGGACCGAGCCGGGCCTTGGCACACCACCCCTAAAGCCCTTACCTACCGCCGTATAGATTCCTTTCGTTCCTTAGTTCGAGATATAGTTATTAAAACAGCCGTATTAAATTATATCTGCGTGCTCGGATCATCTCTTACAGTGCGTAATTAGTAGGTAAGATGGTGCACTGTTACGGTCAACAGCTGGAAGAGCAAGGACAACAGTACCAAAGTCCCATTAAGCACTACTATAGTTTACAGGCTATATCTTAACAACTAAAGGTCTAACTAAGACAATTCTTGCTGCGTTGGAAGCGCTATAATCGGTTCTACAAGAACGAACAATCAGGTTGGGAAAGACACTAGAACTATAGCTAGCAGACAGTGGAAAACCCCTAACAGTCCCAAGGTCCTATCTAGCTCTACTACCCCTAACAGCCTACAACTTAACACTTACTAGTCTAACCAAGAAGCTTCTAGGCGCACTGGAAGCGACTCGATCCGCTCTTTAGAATGTTCTGTTTTAGTTCTGCAACCTTAAAGAAAAGAAGGTTTTAGAAGTGACTTAGTTAGCAGAACAAAGGAGAGAAGTTTGTTAAGAAACTTCTTAGGAAATCTAGCAGCAAAGGGGCAAACAACTAGCTAGGGCAGAGGGACATAAGAAGCAGCTGCCGCCCCCTTATCTTTCTGTCTTCCTTCTTTATAGCTTGTCTTATACAATTAACTTAGAACAACCTTCTAAATCCTAATACATAACTACTCTTTAGACTTTAGTTCTTTGGCTCCTCCTCTTAACTCTAGTTCCTACAACAACCTACACATACACCTTAGCCTCTTCTCTAACATTACAAGCTATTAACTAACCTAAGACTATTAATTAACATAGTCTTCTATACACTACCTTAAGAGATTCCCTTTAAGGAATACTCTAAACTGGATCTTTCTGCATAAGGCACTTCTAATTTAATAAACAGTAACCCTACCCTTGCCTTACAAGTCCTCTTTACAGCAGCAAACATTGTTCGTATAGGAATAGAGCAAATAAAAGACCTTAGCAACTATATTAATAGTCTAGAGGCAATGCTGTCTAAAGGCAAGGAACAGCTGTAAGAGATAGAACAAAAGATAGCTACTTTTACACTTAAGAAGGCAGAAACATAAGGACAACTATAAGAAGCCCTAAGCCTAAGGACACCTACTGCTACTAGAGAATCTACTAGCAAGAAAGTAGCGAATCCTAAAACATTCTATAAGGACAAAGAAAAGTTTAATAAATTTCGCCTACAACTATCTATTAAACTCTTAGCTAATGCAGACTATTTCCCTAATAAAAATCAGAAGGTCTCCTACGTATTCTCCCTCCTAGTAGGCAAGGCACTTGAGCAAGTCTTATTCTGGTTCAACCTATAGACACTCTAAGTTACTTGTCCAGACATTAAGGCCTTACTTACCTCTCTTAATTCAGCCTTTGGAAACCTATATCGCAAGTCTACGGCTTAATAATTTATTAGAACACTTAAGCAGACTAACAAGCCCTTTGCTAACTATTATATACAGTTCTTACGAGAGATTGGACACTGTAAATACGATATAGAGGCTTTGAAGTTAGCTCTAGTTGCTGGGTTAAGCACAGAACTCCTTACGAAACTTAAGGATTAGGAACATAAAGCCCTATCCTTCTAGGAACTTGTTACCCTCTGCTAACGCCTTAACAGCTATAGGAATTTGTTTGCAGACATTATTAAGGCCAGAAGCAACAACTGTAACAGTTACCGCCCTGTTTCGACTCCTGCAAACGCTACTCTAAATATAGGAACCTACAGACCAACCTTACGTCTTCCCCCTTAACCAGTTGTTACCTAAGGAGATCCTATAGACTTAAGCTTAGCTAAGCTCCAAGACGGCCGCCTTACGTAGGACGAGAATGAACGACGCTGCTGCCTACGCCTCTGCATGTACTTGAGTAAACCAAACTACATTGCTATTAACTGTCTAACACTAGCTACAAGACGTACTAAGATAGACATACCTCTTAGTTTCTCTGCAGCAGCTCCTACACTACAAGACAACAACAAGGACTAGGGAAACGCCTAAACCTGTTAACAAGACGCCTAATAGGCAGGCACTTAGATCGACATTATACAATCTCTTCTTCTGCTGTACAATTCTATACTAAGACAGAGGATAAACTGACTTGTCCTCCCTTAGTTATTACAGCAGAAATTTACATAAAGAAGAACATAGTACACTTAGTACTTACAATAATCGACTGCAGCGCAACTGGCAGAAGCTTTATTGACCCTTAACTTGCTAACTCTTAAGGAATTACTACTTAGACCTTAAAGTACCCTAGACCCTTAAGAATGTTTAACGGCAGTAAGGCCTCCTTAGGAGGCGTAACTTAGATCGCCTATATTAAGGTTGACCTTAGAAACTACTAGGAACACCTCTCTTGCTTTGTTACCCCTCTACCTAACTAGAAGCTTATCCTTAGACTGCCTTAGTAAAAGCTTTACAACCTATAGATTAACTGGAACACTGGAACCCTTTGCCTAAACTTAGAACACTACTAAACCTACTGCTACCCTTCTATTTAGCCTACTCCTATATATAGCAATTATAATTTAATCTTCTAAGTATCTGCAGCTGCTTTCTATATAGCTACAAAGGAGAAAGGAGCTTACATCTTTGCTATATTAATAGAGGACATTAAGAAGGCTCTTGCTAAGTATAATAACAAAAGAGAAGCTACTAACCTAGAGACAAAGGTACTAGAAGAATACTACGACTTCCTTAGTGTCTAGTCAGTTAAAGAAGCTAACAAGCTGCCTCCTTAACGCCCTTACGACTATAAGATCAAACTGGAAGAGGGCAAGACACCCCTCTTTGGCCCCCTTTACTAGATGTTTTACAAAGAACTCTAAGTCCTGCGAAAGTTCCTGTAGCAGAACCTCTAGAAAGGCTTTATTAGATCTAGTCGCTCTCCTATAGCCAGTCCTATTATGTTTGTTAAGAGACCCAGTAGAGGGCTACGCTTCTATGTCGACTATTGCAACCTTAATGCTATTTCTAAGAAGAATTACTACCTAATCCCTCTAATACAGGAAACTCTAGAACGCCTTTCGAAGGCAAAATAGTTCACTAGGCTAGATGTAATTGCAGCATTTCACAAGATTCGAATAGTAGAAGGACAAGAATAGATAACTGTATTTAGGACTCGATACAGGTTGTTTAAATCCTTAGTTATGCCCTTTAGCATATGCAATGTACCTAGCACCTTCTAGGAATATATAAACGGCACTCTAAGAGAATACTTAGATCAGTTTGTTACGGCTTATATTAACTACATCTTAGTGTATAGCAAGACACTAAGAGAACACAAGGAACACGTCCGTAAAGTACTGGCCAAACTGGAAGAAGCAGGCTTATATCTAGACATTAACAAGTATAAATTCTACAAGCAAGAAGTCCAATTCCTTAGGCTTATTATTTTAGACAAAGGCATATACATAGACCTAGCAAAGATCTAAGCAATTCTTAACTAGAAGGTTCCAAAGACAGTTAAGGAAGTACAAGGCTTCCTTAGGTTCGCTAATTTCTATTGCTGCTTTCTTCAGGGCTTTAGCTTAATTGTAAAGCCTCTAATAACTCTAACAAGGAAAGAAGCTAAGTTTAAATAGATCAGAGCATGCTAACAAGCCTTTAACCTCCTACAATAAAGGTTTACTAAGGATCTTATCCTTTAACACTTCAACTTTAATTTAGAAACCCGTATAGATACAGACGCCTCTAATAGAGCTATTAGAGCTTTCCTTCTTAAAAGAAAAGCACCTAACTAACTATAGCTTCTAGTAGCCTACCTCTCTAAGAAGATAATCCTAGCTAAATGCAATTACGAAATTTACGACAAGGAACTCCTAGCTATTATAAAGGCTTTTAAAGAATAGCGTCCAGAACTTAAAGGTGCAGCCTTTCTAACTTAAGTTAGCTCTAATTACAAGAACTTAGTCCACTTTATAAAGAACAAGATCCTTAATAGACGACAAGTCAGATAGAGTAAATTCCTTTCTAGATTCAACTTTGTTATTTAATACGCACTAGGATCCCTTAATTTAAGAGCTAACGCCCTTACTAGGATATCTAGAATCTATCTAGTAGACAGAGGAGAAGGTTAAGCAATTTGGAACTAAACTATCCTAAAGGTCTACAACCTAAGTAAAGACTTAAAGACCTACTTACAGGAAGGCAACTAATCAATTGCTGCCTCTTTTACCCTGTGTCTTGCGCCTGCTTTCCTAGAAAATAACGATTTAGAAAGCACAACAGACAACACTAACGACTCCGAAACTAAAAGCTCTGTTACTTCTAATACTAACTTAGAAGATAGAGAAGTAGCTAAAGAAGCAAACTACCCTAGAGGACTGCTCCTAATAATTAGAGAGGCTTACGAATTAGACCAGCAAGCTTAAGAGTTCATCCAAGCCCTTAAGAGAGGCTAATACACCTTCCCTAGCTTTTCCCTCTTAGAATGAAGGCTTAGGGATGGACTAGTCTACTTTCGCTCTTGCCTTTTTATTCCTAAAGGGGCAGACAACTTAATACGACCCTATATCCTTAGGACAGTTTATAAACTAGCAGCAGGAGGCTACCTAGGACGCTTAAAGCTTTACAAGCTTACCTTACGCTACTACTAGTAGCTATTAATATAGAAGCTTGTACGCAGGTATAGAAACAACTGTCCTATCTGTAAAGCAGCCAAACATAATCGATAACCTCTATAGGGCTTACTGAAGCCTCTCCCGGCTCCTAAACACCCTTAGAAACATATTACGATAGACTTTGTTACCTGTATCCCTTAAGGAACTACTTAGGCAGGTGTTAAGGCAAAGAATGTCTTCGTAGTTGTAGATCGAGACTCTAAGGACCGCTTTATAGTATTCTGCTAGAGTAAAACTTCTAAGGAAACCGCTAGGCTCTTTTACGAATACGTCTAGCGCTATGTAGGCCTCCCTAACAGCATTACCTCTAACAGAGGCTCTTAGTTTATTGCTAGATTCTAGAAACGCCTATGCAAGCTTCTAAACATTGACTACTACATTTCGACCTCCTACTACCCAGAAACAGATAGACAGACAGAGATTGCTAATGCCCTGTTCGAACAGACGCTGCGTTGCTTTATTAACTACTACTAGAAGGATTAGCTAAAACACATTCCTATAGTAGAATTCTTAGCTCGCAACTGGGAATAAGAGACAACTAGACACTCCCCCTTCTTTACTACTAGAGGCCACTACCCTAGAACAGGAATAGAACATTAAGACCCACTACTACGACCTAACAAACTAGATAAAGTTAATGCAGACGACTAGGCAATACACCTTTCCTAGATCTACTAAGAAGTCTAAGAAGAAATAACTTACGCTTAGGCTGTCTACGAAGACCAAGCTAATCGAAAAAGACAGTTAGCTCCTGACTATTAAGTAGAAGACAGAGTGTACCTTAACTCTAAGAACATTATTATCGGAAGACCTTCTCGCAAAATCGACTGGAAAAAACTAGGCCCCTTTCCTATTATAGAGAAGATTAGCTCGTATGTATACTGTCTCTAACTGCCTAAAGAATAGGAAATCTACAACATCTTTTATCCTGTTAGGCTAAGGCCTAAAGAAGGAGATCCCTTCCTAATTTAAGTACAAGACTAGGAACGAACTTACGTCCTCCCTATAGCAGATAATAATAAAGATAAGGAAGAAGAGTACTATATACGCAACATTACAGACTGTTAAGTTGTAGATAGACAAACTAAGTACAAGGTCTAATAGCAAAGCTATAAAGACTAGGACACTACTTAGGAACCCCTTAGGAACATTATCTTTAATAAGGACAAGATTGAAGCCTTCTACTAACAAGACCTCTTAGACTCTCGAGGACATTACCTTAAAGACAGGTACAACTAAAAGGAACTAGATACTGCATACTAATAGAATATTAACCGTAACATTAGACCTGCTCCTAGGACTAAACAGGCTTACCCTTAGTATCTGGAAGTACTTAGGCTTCGTAGGAACTTAGCTATATTAAGGGGGGCTACTGTTACGGTTAACAGCTGGAAGAGCAAGGACAACAGTACTAAAGTCCTATTAAGTACTACTATAGTTTACAGGCTATATCTTAACAACTAAAGGTCTAACTAAGACAATTCTTGCTGCCTTAGAAGCGCTACAATCGGTTCTATGAGAACGAACAATTAGGTTAGGAAAGACACAAGAACTACAGCTAGCAGACAGTAGAAAACCCCTAACAGTCCCAAGGTCCTATCTAGCTCTACTACCCCTAACAGCCTACAACTTAACACTTACTAGTCTAACTAAGAAGCTTCTAGGCGCACTGGAAGCGACTCGATCTGCTCTTTAGAATGTTCTATTTCAGTTCTGGAACCTTTAAGAAAAGAAGGTTTTAGAAGTAACTCGGTTGGCAGAACAAAGGAGAGAAGTTTGTTAAGAAACTTCTTAGGAAATCCAGCAGCAAAGGGGCAAACAACCAGCTAGGGCAGAGTAATATAAGAAGCAGCTGCCGCCCCCTTATCTTTCTGTTTTCCTTCTTTATAGCTTGTCTTGTACAATCAACTTAGAACAACCTTCTAACTCCCAATATGTTGTTAACTACTCTTTAGACTTCAGTTCTTTAGCTCCTCCTCTTAACTCTAGTTCCTACAACAACCTACACACACACCTCAGCCTCTTCTCTGACATGCACGTTACTTAGATAACTAAGTTCGATTCGACTTGTCCTTTCGTATGTACAGGTGTAGGTTAGTTAGGTGCACGTACGTTATTTGGGTAGCCGGATGTAATTTAACAGGCCCTTCTGCGCAGCGCAGTGTTGTTAGGAGTGACTTTGCGATATAATAATCCGGACGTATAGATATAATTTGATACAGTTGTTTAATAACTATATCGCAAAGTAAGGAAAGGAAGAACTCTATATAGTAGTGGGTGTAGGCTCTCGTAGGGGTAGTGCGCTGTTGCGGCGGTGGAAAGAGGTGGGACAGATTAATGGGGTGGACCCTGGATTTCGGCTCGGCCCCTTCCGGGATTTAGGTTCCGGAACGGACCGAGCCGGGCCTTGGCACTACCACTACGAAAGCCCACCACTACCACCATATAGATTCCTTTCCCTCCTCAGTTCGAGATATAGTCATCAAAAAGGCCGTATTGAATCACATCTGCGTGCCCGGATCATTATATCTCGAACTCACTCTCTATACAAACCCCGCGCTGCGCGAAAGGGCCCGTCGAACTATCCGGACGCTCGAATAACGCACGCGCACCCATATAACCAAACCAAACATCGGCACTGTAAGAAGATGGAAGGCTTCTCAACGGTAGACAGCGGCGTAACAGGCCGCCGCGGAAAGAGAAAGACTAACAGGGCGAGTAGGCGCTCCAGTGTTATTAATAATAAGATCATTATTAGCGGTTTTACAGCGGAAGAGACTGCAGAGATTAAGGAACGAATGAGCGAATACAAGAAAATCCACGACTGCACGCTCGAGGAACTGGAAGACTATGTAAACGAGAATAGAATAGGAAAGGTCTACGATAGTGTAGACCTCATTAAGACGCTGTTCTACAGAACGCTGGAAGAGAACAGACAGCTAAGAGAGGAAGTAGAGACGGTAAGAGCAGAGAAAGAATCGGCCGAGACCATTATAGACGTGCTGGAAAACCAGGCGGCGAATCGACTAGTGCAGCTGAAGGCGCTAAAGGATCAACTGGCTGATACGGAAGCAGCGATGTCGTTGGCGCTGCCACCGCATCGAGAAGAACAAGCAGAGACCGCCTTACTAGCGGCCTACAGTTAAGGCGGCACGTTAATAACGTTACTACCGGATCCACCGGCGTTTAGAGGCGGAGATCCTAAGGATTGGGAAGCGTTTAAGAAAAAGATAAAGAACAAGATAGATCGAGACTATGCCAGAAACAGCGCCGGAGATAGATTGGCGTACCTAGAATCGCAATTGGAAGGTAAAGCTTTTTCGCTAGTGGCGGACCTGGAAGAGGTGACCGCTAAGGAAGCGATCAAAGCGCTAGATTAACGCTTCGGAGACCTATTCCGGAAGAAGACGGCCCGTAAGCAGTTGGACAAGATTAACCAGAACCGGCAGACGTTCGAGGAGTTCTACAGTTTGTTTAGAAAATATGCGATTAGGGCCCGAGTAGCGGAAGACGAGCAGCTCCACCTACTAAGGCAGAAGCTGAACCCTGAACTGGCCGCCGCTATAGCGTCTGTAGAAGACGAAGACCTTAAGAGCTTCGTGCACAGAGCGAGAGTCACCGCGAGAAACTTGAGCACTTACGCGAAATCACGCGAATCGAACCAGAAGCCGTTGATAACGCAGACTACGCGGCCCCCTGCGCCTTTCCGACGAACCCCCCAGCAATCGTCGTATTCACTACGATCGGCGTTCGTCCCTACCTGTTACGCGTACGGAAAACCCGGCTATATCGCTACGAGATGCCAAGCAACGGCCCAGCAGAAGCAGGAGTATCGCGCTATAAAGCAGCCGTAGCCGCAGCTACCGAGAAAGACTATCCAAGCCATTGAACCGGCTCCGAACGACACTAACAGTGTAGACGGCGGGGTTCAGTTACGAATTACGGGAAAAGACCAGCTAGACGGATAGACCCCCTACCTAGCATTGATAGAAGGGCACCGAATAGAAACGAATCGCTGCGAGAAGAGAGCATCAACAGCTGTAACGACCCGCTCTTAGCGGCTGTAGAAGTGAATACGGAAATGGCCATTATCCTTCCTATTACGATCCACCCTGTGAAGAAGCCGCGCAAACCCCTCTAGCTGAAAGCTTTTATCGACACCGGAGCTCTCATTGGCGCGGCGATCCACTACCGGCTGGTTCAGAAGCTAATAAATGGATACGGCTATCCGGTGGAACTGGCGTCGCCGACGCGGATTTCGGCATATAACGGACAAGACACGGAAAACGTTACGCACTACGTGCTATTAAGGACCACACTAGCTGGTCGAACTACGGAAGCGACGTTCCGGATTATGGATCTCGGACGATTTGACATCATTATAGGGCAGAAATAGATAAAGAACCAGAAGACTATTATTGACGTAGATAAAGGCACGATAGGATTCAAAACCCCGTATAGCGGAGCAGGGACCATCGGAACGGCCGCCACCGCAACCGCCGCCGTCGAGCCGAAAGCTACGGAGTCCGCGAAAGAGGCTCCGTCCGATCGTTCCAAATCCCTAGTCACCGTAGGAATAATGAGTTCAGAAGCTATAACGACCCTCGCGAAGTCGCCGAGCAACGAGATTTACGCTATCTCAATAAAAGACATCGAAGACCACCGGAGGATAATAGCAGAAGAAGAAGCGGATCTACTAGAGGTGCTGCCAAACGAGCTCTATAGTTACGCTAACGTCTTCTTGAAAGCCGACTCCAACCTATTGCCGCTCTATCGACCGGAATATAACAACAAGATCCGACTAAAAGAGGGAGCTACGCTGCCAAGAACCGAGCCCCTAAGACGACTGTCGCCGGCGGAACTGGACCAGGTAGAGGTGTTCGTTCGCGAAAATCTGGCGAAGAAGTTTATTACGCTGAGTTCTACCGAATATGCGTTACCGATTCTTTTCGTAAGGAAACCAGGGGGTGGTCTGCGACTCTGCGTAGACTATCGAGGCCTTAATAAGGTCACTAAGAGAGATGTGTATCCGCTGCCTCTGATCGATAAGACTATACAACGAGTGGCTAAGGCTAAGTGGTTTAGCAAGCTGGATATTCGTTAAGCATTCTATCGATTAAGGAACGAAGAAGGACAAACGGAAGACCTTACGACATTCGCTACGCGTATAGGCAATTTTAAGTAGCTGGTGATGCCGTTCGGACTTACCAACGCGCCGGCGGTGTAGCAACGCTTTATAAACTACACCTTTATAGACATGCTGGAACGGTTCGTGTCCGTCTACTTAGACGACATCCTTATTTACACCGATAGGACGAGAGAACAGCACACGGACCACATCAAGAAGGTGCTAACCAGGCTCCGCGAGGTCGGATTAAACGCGGACACGAAGAAGAGCGAGTTCTATTAGACTAAGGTCAAATACCTCGGTCTTATCGTCGGAAGAGAAGGGATCCGGATAGACCCCTTAAAGGTCGCTGCCGTAGCAGAATAGAAGCAACCGAAATCCGGAAACACTACGCAGATCAGAGCGTTTCTCGGATTCTGCAGCTACTACCGACGGTTTATTAAAGACTTTGGCAAGATAGCGAGACCCCTGAACGAGGCGTTAAAGAAAGAGGCCGCCGGCCTATAGAACGAGAGGTGCACGGAAGCCTTTAATCGGCTAAAAGAAGCGGTGGCCTCTGCGCCAGTTCTGGCACACTTCCGGCCGGAAAAGACGATCTACGTAGAAACGGACGCTTCCGATACAGTAACGGCAGGGGTCCTTTCTCAATACGCTGACGATAGCGAGACCCTCTATCCGGTGGCTTTCTTTAGCAAGTCCATAACGGAGGCCGAACGGAACTACGCAATCTACAATAAAGAACTGCTAGCTATTATACAGGCGTTCGAGGAGTGGAAGCCAGAGCTTATAGCTGGAAAGAGCACGGTCTAGGTCCTTACGGACCACCAGTCGCTGACCTACTTTATAAAGACGCAGAAGCTCTTACGACGTTAAGCACAGTAGGCTGCCTACTTATCCGGGTTCGACTTCAAGATTACCTATCGACCCGGAGCTTAAAACGGAAAGGCTAACGCGCTAACGAGAAGAGAAGGAAAGACCAGCCGCGCGAAAGAAGATCCGAACATGTTCCAGAAGGTATTGACTAAGCGAATGGTAGACGCAGAGGTGTTGAAAGAGGTAGGGGTCTGCGCAGTGGAACCGGCCCCTAAGGAAGAGACTCTCTACGAGAAGGTAGAGCAGCTCAATCAGCAGCAGAAGCTCGGCAAAACCGGTTTAGGGAGGCTGATAGTTCCGGAAGAACTAATTACAAAGGTTATCCAGCTAGTCTATAGCTCCGTAGATGTTGGCTACGCAGGCGCAAAGAAGACGATGCAAGCAGTAAGAACGATCTACTGGTTTCCGAGGATCTATAAGCGGATCCACCGGTTTATCGCTAATTGCTATATGTGCCGAGCTGCGAAGCTACGTTACGGTCTTCCGGCCGGTCTGCTAAAGCCGCTTCCGATCCCCGAGAAGCCGTAGTAACACATTACGATAGATTTCGTAACCGGACTGCCGGACTCGGACGGCTACAACGCTACTCTTAACGTAGTAGATCGACTAAGCAAAGAGCGCCATTTTATCCCCTGCCGAGCTAAGGATAAAGGAACTACTGCGGAAGAGACAGCACGGATGTTGATTCAACACGTTTGGAAGCACTATAGCCTGCCGGACACTATCACTACGGATAGGGGTCCTTAATTCACTGCCGACGTATAGAAAGCCATTAACCAAGCTCTCGGAATTCGTAGAAAGCTCAGCACAGCCGCTTACCCGCAGACTAACGGTCAGTCTAAAGTGGCTAACTGCGAGATAGAACGATATCTGCGAACCTTCTGCGGCCATTATTAAGAAAAGTAGGTTAAGATGCTGCCAATAGCTAAATTCTGCGCGAACTTAGCACGGTCAGAAGCAACCTCGCTGGCGCCGTTCGAGATAACGCATAGCTATCTTCCGAGGATGAGCTTTTAGCCGCCGAACGAACCCAGCTCTACGGAACTATCCACCGCTACGTCGTTAAAGAGAGTCGCCGCTGCAGCGGCGGAAGCGCTCCGATCTCGGATAGAAGAAGTGATCAAAGTGGCGAAAGAAGCGATAGAATCGGCTCAGAAGAAGATAGTAACTCGAACTAATAGAAAGCGGTCGCTAATAGAATTCGAGGAAGGTCAAAAGGTCTGGCTTAACACGCGAAACCTAAGGCTAAAAAGCAACGCCAAGCTCAATCCGCGCTACGTAGGTCCGTTTACGATAGTGGAAAAGAGATCGCCGGTGACTTATCGGCTCTAGCTACCGAAATCGTTCCGGATCTACAACGTTTTCTATTTAGATCTGCTAAGCTTAGACCCTAAGGACGGCCTTCCGGAACAGGGGTTTGCCGAACCCCCGCCTATCGAGATAGACAGTAAGGAAGAAGAGTAGGAGGTAGAAGATGTAATAGACGTAAAGAAGATAAGGGGGTCTATTAAAGCGAAGATCTCGTAGAAGGGGTAGCCGGAAGACTACGAATAGTATCCGATCGAGAACTTGCGGAATTCGGCGGAGCTGCTAAGAGAGTTCTACAGGCGGAACCCGAAGAAGCCGAAACCCGAATGGCTCCGAAGCTGATCGTTCCGGAAGAAGAAGAAAGCCGCGTCCGCTCCACCGGCGCGGAAGCCGATAAAGGCGATCGTAACGGTCGCCTTAGGGAGGTCTTCGACTCGGCCACTACCTACTACCGGTTCAGCGGGAAGCTCGCCGACGCTGTAGCGTGCTAGCGCCGCCGACCCTGCGGTAGGTAAGGGCTTTAGTAGAAGAGAAAAAGAAGAAGAAAAACGACGCCGAGGACGGATCTATAGAGACCCCCGAGGCGACGCACAGACCAGCCGAGCCGCAGCTCAGAAGACCGCGGATCAGATCAGATAGCGTCGATTACATAAACGCCAAGTGAAGGACTTCAGGCGCCGACGACGTAAGAAATTAAAGAAACGATAAAGAGGACGTTGTTTTTGATAGAAGACGGAAGAGGTAACATCGGCGTTGTAGGGGATTTTCGAGAAGGAGACGACAAAAAAAAAAAAAAAAAGTGGAGATTTCCGGATGGATGGAGTGACTAAGCGGTCGAGGGCGACCGCTAGTAAGGGAAGGGGGTAGTGTTGCGGCGGTGGAAAGAGGTGGGACAGATTAATGGGGTGGACCCTGGATTTCGGCTCGGCCCCTTCCGGGATTTAGGTTCCGGAACGGACCGAGCCGGGCCTTGGCACCACCACCACGAAAGCCCACCACCACTACCACATAGATTCCTTTCCCTCCTCAGTTCGAGATATAGTCATCAAAAAGGCCGTATTGAATCACATCTGCGTGCCCGGATCATGCGCCAAGACCCGGCTCGGTCCAGAAGGGCCGAAACGAAATTCCAGGGTCTACCCTATTAGTCCATCCTACCCCTTTCTACCACCGCAACAACAGCCACTCCCTTAACAATTTCCTACTAGTCTAACTAGCTAAAAATGCACTATGTACCCAAGTTGGAAACCTGTAAATAGACTTGGCTATATAAATCTTAAGCACTACGTAACCTACAGATAACGTAACTAGCACTCTTACAGTCATCCCAAGGAAATTTGTACTGCTTAGTGGTCTGTATAGCTTAGTGGTTATGTGTTGGTATATGATGTTAAAGTGGAAGCCTAAGAGACACGCTACATATCGGGCATATAACATATATAACCACTGAGCTGTACAAAATTTCTTAGCACAACCAACTTGCACATCAACATACGATGCCTCAACAACAAAACACCCAATCGTCTCATTAAGAAGGCAGACGTGTTCTTGCTCTATCTGCCTACCAGCAAGGCAAATTTTGAAGGCTCCGACACGATGCTGAAGTGTATAATGTAACTTATTCGGCCCCTCGCACAACCCGAAGACCGAAGCGCAGGAAACTGTACAGCACTCTCGAAGGAGATCGCAACGGCCGGCCAATTGATTGGTCGAGAATGTGCTGCTGAGCACGCATCCCATACCAGAGAGTGGTTCCGAGAACAGGTGCGGCGAAGGTGGGTCGTTGCATTCCCCGACCATGCGCCAAGCCGAACCAGACACGATACGACCTCAGATGGACAGATCTGACACGAACTGAGATGGAGCTAATGCAAGTGGTGCTGTCGGGGAATGTCATATGCCACCCCCATCTTCAACACTATTCATGCAAGTCGATGGAGCCCAAGAGGAGAAGACATGCCATCTGGAGAAGGGCAATTGGGCCAACAAAAGTCAATGTCGTCATCAGCTCCAGGTCTGCTCGCGGCTGCTCAAAACTTCGTCGACTGCTTGTCCCTGTCGAGAGAGCAGAAGCGCTGTATGTTGTATGCACAGGGCACAAAGCGTGTGGTGTTTGCAGCGCGGCGTTGGCGCCCCGGGAAACGTGCACGAAGCCGACGACGCATCAATGCAGAAAGCAGAAGGCCGCCTTCACTTCTCGGTCCAGGAATGCACTAAGATCTTGCATCCCATCCGCATCACGGGCCTGATGGTCCGGGCACGATGGATCGGATGGCGTGCTGCTCCACGTGCGGCCCTCACACCCGCCTACACTCGCGCCGCCTCCTCCTCCACCATACGCGAACGACACCACGACCCCAGCCCAAACACACCGCTAAGTACACTCTAAACCGCATGTGGCCCAACAAGCTCCAGCTTTCTGATCCACAGTCGACCGGCATCAGCACTTCCTGGTCGTTTGCCTGCGCCTGTCCGACAGTCTTTCCGCCCGTTCCTCGACCAACGATTTCTTGGCGATATACGGCAATGCATCGGAGCTCGACCGTCCACATCCAAGATTCCAGCCACAATGTGGGTCGCTCTGCTCACAACGAGTCTGGTATCGGTATAAGAGCTGTCCTTACCGCTCTAACTCTTCTTGCCCTTCAGCCCTTTGTTCCAAATTCCGCCGGTTTTAGCTGCAGACCCATTTTTGAAGACTTTCGTTTCTTCAAATTCCACCTTCGGAATATAACATCATGTCTGACTTGAAGGCAACAGTGGCCGAGACGGCCAAGGGCTTCCACGTCCAAGGTTACGAAAAGATCGAATATGACTTCACCTTCATCGACGGTGTCTTTGACATTGGCAAGCCGGATCTCGCCAACTGCTACGAGCGATGGGGTCGCTGCTTGGCAGTCATGGACATGAACATCTTCAGGATCTATGGTGAGCGGATGCAGGACTATTTCGACCATTACAACATCCAGCTCGACGTCCATCGGACCATGATCGGCGAGAAAGCCAAGAGCATTGACACCTTCTTGAGCATTGTGGACTCCATGACCAAGTTTGGCATCTACCGAAAGGTATGCAGCTTCTCGGAGAACAATTCGTCATCACAGCTGACACGACTACAGGAGCCAGTCCTCGTCATTGGTGGCGGATTGGTCACAGATGTCGCTGGGTAAGTTGACCAACAGGTACTCTGGGCATTTGTGCTCCGGGAAAGCATTACCAAATCCTAATTCTTCATCAAGTTTTGCGTGTGCCGCCTACCGCCGAAACACAAACTTCATCCGAATTCCGACGACCGTGATTGGTCTCATTGATGCTTCCGTGTCAATCAAGGTTGCCGTGAACTACGGCAACTACAAGAATCGTCTAGGAGCTTACCACGCCCCAATCCATACATTCCTCGACTTCACCTTCCTGCGAACACTCCCCAAGGCTCAGATCCGCAACGGCTTCGCCGAGCTGATCAAGATCTCATCTTGCGCCCACCTTCCCACCTTCGACTTGCTGGACAAGTACTCGACCGAGATCATCGAGACCGGTTTTGGCCGCACGGATGGCGCTTCTGATGAAGTCCGCACGGCATGTGACGCCATCAACAGAGCCGGCATTCACGAGATGTTGAAGCTCGAGACACCCAACCTCCACGAGATTGGCTTGGACAGAGTCATTGCCTACGGCCACACGTAACATCCACCGATCATTCGTGCTTGCGCTCCGAGCTGACTCTTTCCAGATGGTCGCCACTGCACGAGCTCGTGCCAGATGTACCACTTCGACATGGACACGCCATCTCTATTGACATGGCTTACTCTGCCACTCTCGCTCACATGCGTGGCAACCTCCCCGACAAGGATTACAAGCGACTGCTTGACCTCTTCTCAAGAATTGGTCTCTCGATGGACCACCACCAATTCAACGAAGAAATCCTCGACAAGGCCACCAAGGCCATCCTCAAGACCCGAGACGGTAAGCTCCGAGCCGCCATCCCCAGCCCATTGGGCTCATGCACTTTCCTCAACGACGTTTCTCCCGACGAGATGAATGCTGCACTACGAAGGCACAAGGAGATTTGCAAGACGTACCCACGCAACGGTGAAGGGCTCGAAGCTTTTGTCGACGGCAGTGACACGGGCTACAAGGTCAATGAGCTGCCCATTGAGATCCATGGCGTCAGCAACGGTCTCCGGAAGATCAACGTCATCAACGACGACACAAGTGCCACAAACGGCACGAACGGGCACGCCAATGGTGTGAATGGAAAGACTGATGGCACGAATGGGGTTTACGTCAACGGCGTCAAGTCGACGACCAAGGCAGCACCAGGCCCAGAAGGCGTTTCTGGTCGACACAACCAGCCCAACGGACACATTGTCACTGGAAACGGCCTTCACTGACGCACGTGAACTACCACGTGATCATGCTGTGCCATTCTGTTTGTACCATTCTGTCACAGCAAGAAAAAAGGTGCCTTCGATGCATGGATAAGTGAATAGTGACTTTGCCATGTTCAAAATCCCCGTGTCCTCCATCAAGCTTTGCTCCGTTGCCTGCTTTCTTCACGCCCAGATCACTTCTGTGCCACGCGGTTGTCGACCATGGCCCGACGATATCGGGCAACTTGTCAAAATTGATAGGCGGGGGGAAGCGTGGAGCAGAATTCCGATTCGACCCCGTCACGATGCAGATCTCACATGCAGGTGTGACGCTTACATCGTAACGGTACGTTCATGCAGGGCTCGCAGCTTCCGATATTCTCTGCCCGCAGCTTCCCATATCCTGTGCTCGCAGCTTCCCATATTCTGTGCCCGCAGCTTCCCATATCCTGTGCGCGTCTCCTCAGCGAGTCCCCACTCCCACCTGCCTCCCGCCGAAGCCCTTCACCACACGCCTTCCGCGAAAAGAAAAGATGCTCCGACACAGACCCCCATCCCCGCGCGACCACCTCGCCCGAAACATCCTCCTCGCCCTCCTCAGCATCCTCGTCCTCCCCCTCAGCACCCTCGTCCTCGCATACAGCCACTTGCGCATCCTGCTCACGGGGCGCCCGGCCCTCTCCGGCCGCCAAGCCGCGGCGCACCCGCGCACCGTCCTTGTCACGGGCGTCGGGATGACCAAAGGCCTCGTCCTCGCCCGCGCCTTCCACCTCTCCGGCCACCGGGTCGTTGGCGCCGATTTCGAGCCCGGCGGCATCCCTTCCCCCGGCCGCTTCTCCGCCTCCCTCGCCGCATTCTACCCTCTTCCCCAACCGTTGCCCCGGGAGGCGCGGGCGGCGCCGTATCTTCGGGGCCTGCTCGACGTGGTTCGGGCGGAGGAGGTGGATGTCTGGGTGAGTTGTTCAGGCGTCGCGTCGGCGGTGGACGACGGGCAGGCGAAGGAGATGGTGGAGGCGCGGACGCGGTGTCGGGCGGTGCAGCTTGGGGCCGAGGAGACAAGGGCGTTGCATGAGAAGCATCGCTTCCTTCGCACCACCGAGGACATGGGGTTGACGGTGCCGGAGACGTGGACGGTCACGCGTCCGGCGGCGGTGGAGGAGGTGTGGAAACTTGCGCCCCGGGGGAGAAGGTACCTGCTGAAGCCCGTGGGCGTGGATGATGCGCATCGGGGGGGAGTGTTGCTGACCAAGGGGAGCGAGGTCGAGACGGAGAAGAGCTTGGCGAGGCTGGACATCTCGGAGAGGAATCCGTGGATCCTGCAGCAGTTTGTGCGTGGCGAGGAATTCTGCACGCATTCCGTGGTGGTGCAGGGCCGGGTGAGGGCCTTTGTGGCTTGTCCTTCTTCGGAGCTCTTGATGCATTATGCCGCTTTGCCGGCAGACTCCGCTCTCGCTCGGGCGATGCTGAGGTTTACGGAGACGTATGCGGCGAAGGGTGGGAAGGGGTTTAATGGACATCTTTCCTTCGACTTTCTGGTTGAGGATACGACGCCAATGGCTCCGGAGGAGATTGTCCTCTACCCCATCGAGTGCAATCCGAGAGCGCACACGGCCGTGTGTTTGTTCAATGGCACGCCAGGAATGGTCGACGCATACTTTGATGTGCTCAAAGAGGCTTCTGACGGGCCAGTGAAGCCGATAGCGACGCCGCGCAGTTGCCACAAGTACTTCTGGTCGGGACACGATCTGGTCGAATTCGTCATCGAGCCGGCCTGGTCTCTGGCTCGTGGGCGAACCTCTCTCTCTGCATTCTTTCTGGGGCTCAAGACCTTCCTCGTGCATCTTATATTCTGGCGAGATGGGACCTACGAAGTCTGGGATCCTCTGCCATGGTTCGTGCTGTACCATCTCTACTGGCCGCTGCAATTCCTGCGTTGCATCCGCCGTGGCATGAGGTGGAGCAGGCTCAATGTCAGTACCCTGAAAATATTCCAGTGCAAGTAGAGATCCGTGGTGGCCGCGACTACGGATACGGGAGCTGCAAGGTCCTGATGCACCGGACGATCGTTCCTAGTGACTTTTTGAACACACGCTACATCTTCGACACCCTCTTGACTTCTTTTAGACCTCTACGTAGTCGTTGCTCTACGACAGCGCATCTACTAGGTTTTTCTGACTAGCCTAACGCTCTACCGGAAACTGCGGAGGCATATCGACCCAGCCGTGAGTGGCACAGAGTGAGGGAACGCATCTGCGGCGCGGCTGATAGCAAAAATCCTTGGATCACGCGGTGTCGCGGGGAGATACCAGAGGAGCCACGAGGTTGTCTCGCCGAAGAGCCATCTTCGACATCACGACGATGCCACCGAATAGCTTGTGCTTTCCCCACGATCTGCAAGGGCTTCGCCGGACCCTGGCGCGTGATATGTATGCCCGGCGCCGTCATCAGCTCAGGCGCCCAGAGTCGCGTCTCCATCGAACGCCTGGAATGGAGAACGGGTTCCAGCGGCAGTCGCGTCTCCATCGAACACCTGGAACGGAGACCGGGTGTCAGCACCAGCGCCCGGGAGTTCCTTGGATACGTCCCAGTCTCACGTCTGGTCGTGCATTGGCGCCTAGACCTATATTGTTGTAGATGAATTTCGTGTCACTATCTCCGCTACACTGTACTGGTCCTGCTTCCGCGACTTTGCCGAGCTAACACGATTCCCTACCTCAGTCCTGAACATAACTGCAAACCTCACACCGACCATATGGGCCGAATTCAAGCGATGCAAATGACTCACCCTGCCCCGGGTCTTCCGGTGTAGCCCTGCCTTCAGTACGCTTGGTTGATTGCACCGCTCGAATTCGGCCTGCATAGATAGTGAGAGGGTCGCAATTATGTAAAGGATGTAGGTGGGATATTGTGTTAACTCGGCAAAGTCGAGGAAGCAAGGCCGGTATAGTGTAGCGAGGATAGTGAAATGACATCCATCTACGACAATCCGGTCTAAGCGAGCGGCATACGACTAGGCATGCAACGTAGCCTAAGAAGCCCCCGGTCGCTGACGATGACACCCGGTCTCCATTCCAGGTGTTTGATGGAGACGCAGCTGGCGCTGGCACCCGGTTTCCATTCCAGGTATTCGATCGCTCTTTTGCATTGCGGGCGGCCACGGGGGATCAGGTTTGATGACAGATGACAACCATGCTGCGGAAGGTCGCGTTGGCCCCATCGTGGTTTCTAATTCCTGCGTAAACTCTTCCCGCTGGCATCAATCACGGCTCGACTGAAAGTCGCACTTAGCTTGCCTTCTTTCTCCATAGCACGTTTCCGCTGCGCCGCGTGAATGCCCGCTCGGTCGGTGAGAGGGGCGGCATTCATGATCTTGTCGAACTCGTCGTCCTCTCCGTTCCCGACATCTGACCCGGATTCGGCGTCGGAATCCCCTGGTAGCTCGACAGTCTTCGACTCTGGTCTCTGTATTTTTGCCGGTGCCGGCCGCTCGTCCTCTGCTGGTGTGACAGGCTTGTTGGGATTTGAGAAGGGCTTTGATGCAAGCACTCTCCGCCGGAGCTCCGCCATTTCTTCTTCGTCGTCGTCAACGGGTGGCAGATTGTGCGGATCTCGTTCTTCGTCGTCATCGCCTTCCCCGTCGTCGATATTCCCGTGTACCTGCACCTCGCCTGGCATGGGTCTACCGAGCTGTATGCCCCCTATACTGCTAGCATCGCTGCCTCGGTCATCGTCGCCGCTGTCCTCATCACTGCCGTCTTCACTGCGTGGATCGTGGCCCTGCACTTGCCGCGGACCAGTATGATTCATGTTGCCGCCCGCCCACGCATCGTCTTTGTTGTCTTCCCTCGCCTCTCGGTCCTCCTTCCACTCGTTCTCAATTTTGGCGAGCCATTCCACTTCACAGTTCTTGACCTCTTCTTCGTCCCTGCATGCGGCATACCGCTCCAGAACTTCGTGGTTGATGTCGAGGAAGGACTGGCCGTAGGAGAAGGTGCTCAAGATGTCCTCTGCCCAGTCCAGATGCCCACATATGGCGAAAGATGCCGCGAGCGCCTCGACGCAATTTAAACGCCACGGTTTGCCGTAGTTGGTGGGATTTGCCGCGATCAAGTACGGGAGCAGACGCGCGTGGGGGCCCCCGATCTTGTGGAATGGCACTTCTTCGATCCTGTTCCATGAGGCTTCCACCACGGCTGCACCATGCTGCTCGAGGATTTGCCGGTCTGCAGGGCTGATGAGTGTTTTTGCCTTGGGCGAGACCACGACGCCGGGGTGCTTCTGGCCCACATGCAGTTCTCGCATGAGGCCCAGTCGCATCAGCCGCTTGCCGGAGCATCTTTTGGCGTCGCAGTGGTTCAAGTCCCATGCGGCCGCCTGGAATGGAGGAATGCGATTGCCGGCCACGCCATGCGCACCGTCGGCGAGGGTGTGCTGCTGTGCGTGCGCTCGAGAGTTGGTGTGCTTGCCGCCGCGTCTAGGTTTGAAGTCTTTCTTGTGGCGGACCATTGTGGAAGAGGTACAGCGTGACAGCGTGTCAAGGACTGACAGGAACAACCGATTCCACCACTGAACAACTATATACTAACGTATATGACCATTGGCTTGGCAGTACCATACCTATAGCAGAATTTTCATGGCATTATTAACTTGTTAGTCAACATACAATATCTTAACAATAAGGCAGTCAATCGTCTAATTAAGAAGGCAGATTGCTTCTTACCTTAAGTAACTACCAGGGACGCAAGATTAAAAGCCTTTAACGCGCTGCTAACTTGTTTAATATCTCTCGTTTGATGCTAAGCTCTCGACACTACAGAACGACATACTAGCTAAATAGCCACTTGGTACGATACAAACTTATGAAGACCAAAGAGTAGGCTGTTCCAAGCGTGCAGATAACAATTGATACATCTTATTTGAAGACTATATCTTGAACTGAAGAAGGAAGAATCTATGTAGTGGCGGTGTGGCTGATCTGAGCTTGTGACAGTAGTGGAAGGAGTGGATGGATGGATGGGGTGGACCCTGGATTTTGACTCGGCCCCCTTCCGGAATTTAGGTTCCGGAACGGACCGAGCCGGCCTTAGAACACTACAACCACAAAAGGCTACCACTACCACTATATAGGTTCCTTTCCTTCCTTAATTCAAGATATAGTTATTAATCTGAGCGCGCAGATATAATTCAATACGGCTGTTTTGATAACTATATCTCGAACTGAAGAGGGAATGGAATCTATGCGGCGGTGGGTAAGGGCTTTAGGGGTGGTGTGCCAAGGTCCGGGCCGAAATTCCAAGGGTCCATCCTATCACTTAGTCCCACTCCTTTCTGCCGCCGTAACACTACCCCCCTCCCTTATTAGCGGTCGCCCTCGACCGCTTACTTATCCCTTCCGCCCCCCTTCGGCCTTATTCCAGCCAATTAGGTCTTTTCATTCTTCGATCTATCCTTCTGCTTCTGTCTCTTTTTCTTCTTTTTTTTTCGTCGTCGTTTTCTTTATCTTTTTCTTCTACTTCGTCGTCTTCTTTTTCCGTCTAGTTCGCGGCTCTCTCCACCAAGATACTTCTTAAAATTGACGTTACCTCTTCGTTTCTTCTATCTTAAAAACACTGTTCTTTCTTTATCTGCTTCCTTTTTACATTGTCGCTATCTAAAGTCTTTCACTTGGCGTCTATCTAATCAGAGCTAACAGCTATTAACCCAGTGCTGTAGCTAGTCTGTGCGCCGCTGCAAGGGGGCCCTATATAGGTGCGTCCGTAGTGCTCTATCTCTTCTTCTTTTCTTTCTTACTATAGCTTTAAGTGCTACTGCAAAGCGGCCGTCGCCGACTCTGTCTATAAAATCGATCGGCTGAGCCTTTCTTTTTCTTAGACGTCGTCGACGACTGTCGCGTCAAAGCGGTGGAGCCGTCCTCGACTTTATCCGCGGCATCCGTCCGGCTAAGCTATCGGACGCTGTAGATGTCGGCAAAGACGGTTACTAAGCGCGCTGCTACTACGATCGTTTCTTCGGTTTTTGCACTGATAGCGTAGACGCGGCCTTTCTTCTTCTTCTATTGCTTCTGGAGCTATTGCTTCTAGAACTATTTATTTCCGGAGCTATTTAGGCCTTAGCTTTCTCGGGTTCTAGGTATAGAACTCTTCTAGCAGCTCCGCTAAATTCCGGAGATTCTCGATTGGATACTATTTATAGTCTTCCGGCTACCCTTTCTATAAGATCTTCGCTTTAATAGACTCTATAGTCTTCTTTATATCTATTATATCTTCTACCTCCTACTCTTCTTCTTTACTGTCTATCTCGATTAGTAGGGGTTTGATAAACCCCTACCCTAGGAGGCTATCTTTAGGGTCTAGGCTTAGCAGATCCAAATAGAAGACATCGTAGATCTAGAATAATCTCGGCAGCTAGAGCCTATAGGTTACTAGTGACCTCTTTTCCACTATTATAAACGGACCTATATAACAGGAGTTAAGCTTAGCGTTGCCTTTTAGTCTTAGGTTCTGCATGTTAAGCTATACCTTTTAGCCTTCCTCAAATTCTATTAGTAACCGCTTTCTATTAGCTCGAGTTACTATCTTTACTTAAGCTAATTCTATCGCCTCTTTTGCTATTCAGACTGCGTCTTCTATCTAAGCTTTAAGCCCTTCTGCTGCAGCGGCGGCGACTCTCTTTAACGAGGTAGTAGTAGAAGGTTCCGAAGGGCTAGGTCCGTCTAGCGGTTAAAAGCTTATCCTTAGAAGATAGCTGTAAGTTATCTTAAATAGCGCTAGCGAGGTGGCTTTAGACAGTGCTAAGTTAGCGCGGAATACGGCTATTGGCAACACCTTAGTCTAGCCTTCTTTATAATGTCCGCAGAAGATTTGCAGATATTTTTCTATCTTACAGTTAGCTACTTCCGACCGACCGTCCGTCTAAGGGTAAGCAGCTATGCTAAGCTTTCTATAGATTCCGAGAATTTGGTTAATAGCCTTCTATACGTCGGCAGTAAATTAAGGACCCCTATCCGTAGTAATAGTGTCCGGCAGGCTATAATGCTTCTATATATGCTAAATCATCATCCTTGTAGTCTCTTCTGCAGTTGTGCCTTTATCCTTTGCTTAGTAGGGGATAAAGTAGCGCTCCTTGCTTAACCAATCTACTACGTTAAGTGTAGCATTGCATCTATCAGAGTCCGGCAGACTGGTTACGAAATCTATCGTAATATGCTGCTACGGTTTCTTAGGAATCGGTAGTAACTTTAGTAGGCTAGCTAGCAGACTGTAACGCAGCTTCGCAGCTCGATATACATAACAGTTAGCAATAAACTAGTAGATTCGCTTGAATATTTGCAGAAACTAGTAGACAGTCCTTATAGCCTCTATCGTCTTCTTTGTACTAGTATAGCCGACATCCTTAGTGTTGCAGCGGCAGAAAGGGGTAGGACAGAGTAATAGGGTAGACCCTTGGAATTTCGGCTCGGCCCTTCCGGACCAAGCCGGGCCTTGGCGCACCCACCCCTAAAGCCCTTACCCACCGCCGCATAGATTCCTGTCCTTCTTTAGTTCGAGATATAGTTATCAAAATAGCTGTATTAAATTATATCTGCGTGCTCGGATTATTATATCTCGAACTCACTGCCTACACTAACCCTGCGCTGCGCGAAAGGGTCTGTTAAACTATCCGGCTACCCGAATAACGCACGCGCACACTACAAACCAAAACACCAGCACTGTAAGAAGACTATAGAGGGCTTCTTAATAGTAGAGGGCGGCGTTACAGGCCGCAGCAGAAAGAGAAAGACTAACAGAGCGAGGGATAGGCGCACCCGCATTCTTAACGATAGAACAGCTACTAAGGGCCTTACAGAAGAAGAGACAGATAAAGCGAAGAAGGGCATAGCAGGCTACAAGGAGCTGTACGCACGTACGCCGGATAAAATAGAAGAATATCTAGCAGAACATAGAGCTAGGAAGGTGTTCGACATTATTACCTTTATCGAAAAGAAGTTTTACAAAAACATAGAAGAAAACAGGCAGCTAAGAGAGGAGATAGAATTGGTAATAGCTAAGAAGGAATCGGCGGAAACCATTATCGATGTGCTAGAAAACCAAGCGGCGAACCGGCTAGCACAACTAAAGACGCTAAAGGCTTAGTTAGCCGACATACAAGCGGCGATGTCGTCGACGCTGCCGCTATATCGAGAACAACAAGCAGATACTGCCTTACTAGCGGCATACATTTAAGGTAGCACTTCGATAACGTTACTACCTAATCTACTAGCCTTTAGGGATAGAGATCCTAAAGACTAGAAGGCATTTAAAAAGAAGATAAAGAATAAGATAAACCGCGATTAGGCCGGAAGCAGCGAAGAGGATAGATTGGCTTACTTAGAATCGCGACTAGAAGGCGAAGCGTTCTTACTAGTAGCGGACCTAGAAGAGGTAACCGCTAACGAAGCGATTAAGGCTCTAGATCAGCGTTTCGGAGACCCCTTCTAAAAGAAGACAGTCCGTAAACAGTTAGACAAGATTAACTAGAACCGGCTAACGTTTAAAGAATTCTACAGCCTATTTAGAAAACATGCTATTAGAGCTAAAGTGTCCGAAGACGAGCAGCTCCACTTACTAAGGCAGAAGTTGAACCCTGAGCTGGCCGCAGCTATAGCTTCGGTAGAAGACGAAAACCTTGAGAGCTTCGTGCACTAAGCCAGAGTCACTGCCAGAAACCTGAGCGCCTACGCGAAATCGGCATCGCGCGAACCGATTCAGAAGCAGTCGGCGCCGACAACACGACCCCCACCAATCGAGATAGACAGTGAAGAAGGAGAGTAGGAGGTGGAAGATGTAGTAGATGTAAGAAAGATAAGAGGGTCTATCGAAGCAAGGATTTTATAGAAGGGATAGCCGGAAGACTATAAATAGTATCCAGTTAAGAATCTCTGGAATTCGGCAGAGCTACTAAAGGAGTTTTACACGCAGAATCCGAAGAAGCCGAGGCCTAAGTGGCTAGTAGAATAATAGTTCTGAAAGAAGAAGAAGAAGAACCGCGTCCGCTCTATCGGTGCGGAAGCCGATAGAAACGATCGAGGTAACGCGCTTGCTTGGGGTCTTCGGCTCCACTACTACTGCCGAGTGGCTTCGCCGGTCGGATAATGACTATAAGGCCGAAGACGCTACCACCGCATCGACGCGACGGTCGCCGACGCTGCTACAAACAAGGAAGGCTTGCAGCCGTTTGATATCGTAGACGGCGCCGGCGACGACGGCTTTGCAGTAGCGCTTAAGGCCTTAGTATAGAAGAAAAAGAAGAAGAGATAGCGCGCTGCGGATAGATCTATATAGACCTCTGCGGCGGCGCACAGGCTATCTACGCCGCAGCTTAGACAGCTACTAGCTCAGATCAGATAGCTCTTTTCGATCAGATAGACGGCAGGTAAAGGACTTTAGATAGCGACGATGTAAGAAGAAAGAAGATAAAGAAAGAGGATGTTCTCGAGATAGAAGAAACGAAGAGGTAACGTCGACTTAATAGGGGTTTTCTGCAGAAAAAGTCGCGAATCAAACAAAAGAAAAAGACGATAAATGAGAAGAAGAAGAGGAAGGCGAATCAAAAAAAAAACCCGAGAGGGAGATAAGTAAGCGGTCGGGGTCGCCCGCTAGTAAGGGAGGGGGGTAGTGTTACAGCGGCAGAAAGGGGTGGGACGGAGTAATAGGGTAGACCCTTGGAATTTCGGCTCGGCCCTTCCGGACCGAGCTGGGCCTTAGCGCACCTACCCCTAAAGCCCTTACCTACCGCTGCATAGATTCCTTTCCTTCCTCAGTTCGAGATATAGTTATAAAAACAGCCGTATTGAATTATATCTGCGTGCTCGGATCACTTAGAACTATAGACTAGTTAAATAACTTCCGCGATTAGCTCTTCCAGAACTATTAGCTTCCCTAAACTAGTCTTGCCAAGCTTCTGTTAATAGTTAAGCTGCTCTACCTTTTCGTAAAGCGTCTCTTCCTTAGTCGCCGGCTTTACAGTGCAGATTCCTACTTCTTTTAGCACTTCGGCGTCTACTATCCGCTTAGTTAACACCTTCTGGAATAGATTCGGATCTTCCTTTGCGCGACTAGTCTTCCCTTCTCTTCTTATTAGTGCGTTAGCTTTTCTATTTTAAGCCTCTAGTCGATAAGTAATCTTAAAGTCAAACCTAGATAAGTAGGCGGCCTATCGAGCTTAGCAGTGTAAGAGCTTCTGCGTCTTTATAAAATAGGTTAGCGACTAATAGTCTGTA
This sequence comes from Pseudocercospora ulei, assembly GCA_016165855.1. NCBI lineage: Eukaryota > Fungi > Ascomycota > Dothideomycetes > Mycosphaerellales > Mycosphaerellaceae > Pseudocercospora > Pseudocercospora ulei. The sequence goes on from JACWNB010000010.1 coordinate 657,323, forward strand.
AGGACCTAGACCGTACTCTTTCTAGCTATAAGCTCTAGCTTATACCCCTCGAAAGCTTAGATAATAGCTAACAACTCCTTGTCGTAGATAGCGTAGTTCCGCTTAGCCTCGTTTATAGACTTGCTAAAGAAGGCTACTAGGTACAGGGCCTCGTTGTTGTCGTTATATTAAGAAAGGACTCCTGCTATAAGTGTATCGGAAGCATCCGTTTCTAAGTAGATCGTCTTTTCCGGACGAAAGTACGCTAGCACCAGTGCTGTAGCTACAGCGTCCTTTTATTAGTAGAAGGCTTCTGTACACTTCTTATTCTAAAGGCCGCCTGCTTTCTTCTTTAGTGCTTTATTTAGGGATCTTGCTATCTTGCTAAAGTCCTTAATAAAGTAGCGATAGTAGCTGCAGAATCCGAGAAAAGCTCTAATTTAGGTAGTGTTTCCGGATTTCGGTTGCTTCTACTCTGCTACAGCGGCGACCTTTAATAGGTCTGTCTAGATGCCCTCCTTTCCGACGATAAGGCCGAGGTATTTGACTTTAGACCAATAGAACTTACTCTTCTTCGTGTCTACATTTAATCCGACCTCTCGGAGCCTAGTTAGCACCTGTTTAATGTAGTCTATATACTGTTGTCTTGTTCTATTAGTGTAGACGAGGATGTCGTCTAAGTAGATAGACACGAACCGTTCTAGTATGTCTATAAAGGTATAGTTTATAAAACGTTGCTATATAGCCAGCGTGTTAGTAAGTCCGAAAGGCATAACCAGCGATTTAAAATTGCCTATGCGTATAGCGAATGTCGTAAGGTCTTCCGTCTGCCCTTCTTCGTTCCTTAGCTAATAGAACGCTTAACGAATGTCTAGCTTGCTAAACTACTTAGCTTTCGCTACTTGCTATATAGTCTCGTTAACTAGCGGTAGCAGGTATACGTCTCTCTTAGTGACCTTATTAAGGCCTCTATAGTCTACGTATAGCCGGAGGCTGCCTCCGGGTTTCTATACGAAAAGGATTAGCGATGCATACTCGACGGAGCTCTGCGTAATAAACTTCTTTGCTAAGTTTTCTCAGACAAACACTTCCACTTAGTCTAGCTCGGCTAGCGACAGTCGTCTTAGTAGTTCGGTTCTCGGTAGCGTAGCTCCCTCCTTTAGTCAAATCTTGTTATTATATCCTAGTCGGTAGAGAGGCAGGAGGTTAGAATCGGCTTTTAAGAACACATTATCCTATTTTTTTACATCGTCGCTATCTGAAGTCTTTCACTTAGCGTCTATCTGATCTGCGCTATGTGGCGTTATCCGTCTAACCGAAGCTATCTAATCTAAGCTAGTTGATTAGCGCTATAGTTCTATAAAGGTCTGGACGCAACCTTCTGAATTCTTCTTACTAAGGCTTAAGCGTTACTGCATGTTAGGGGGCGCCGCCCGGCCTAGGTCCTGGACCCGACCTGAGCCAACTGTCGCCCTAAGGACTGCGACTTAGCGGCGCCAGCACAACCCTACCCTCTGTACGGAGCTACCGACAGGACCCTACTCCTGTACGGAGGGAGAACACTACGGTCCTGCACAAAGGGGAGCTACCGCCCCTCTAAATAGGGGGAAATCTCTGCACTACTGTACAGAGGAGGTAACTCCCGATCCTCTGTACGGAGTGTAAACCTTGCACCCCTGCACTAAGGGGAAATTGCTAGCTTGGCTTTGTAGATACAAAGCGTATAGCAGCAGACGACGAAGGAACTGCCTATTAGTTCCTTTATATAGATACCTAACCTTAAGTTTCTAAACCAAGTTTCTTAGGCCCCTTATATTAGGAACTAATCTTACTGTCGGTAACTGCGGTAATAAAACAAAGATAGACGGCGACATCCCTATAGAAACTACGGCTATAGAGGGACATATGCACTGCGTATATAAGGAGCTGCTAGAAAGCAAGAGGCAGCTCGAACAACAAGTAAGCTACCAGGCTGCGATGATTTCCTAACAGGAACAGGAGCTACAACAGCTTAGGGCGTCCGATCGCAATCCGACCCCTACGACGACGACGAACACAATAACCTACACTCCGACCTCTAAGAGCAAACTCCCCGACGTCTCTACATACGATAGTAAGGCTCCGGCCGAGTACCCCTCCTAGGCTGCTTAGATACGCTCCAAGCTCCTAGTCGACTTAGGAGCATACCCGACCGAGCTAGACAAGGTAGTTTACCTCTTTAGGAGGTTAAAGGGCAGGGCGGCAGCACGAATTCTGCCGTACTACGAGACGGCTATTGCCAACCCGGCAATAGCTACGACGACGATGCTCTAGGCAGCTCTAGACAAGAGCTATAAGGACCCGGACTGCGAGAGCCGAGCACTCCTACAGGTTAATACGATAAAACAAGGACGTAAGACTATACGAGAATTCCTCGCAGAATTTAACTAGACTTTGGCAGAAGCAGGAGGTCTCTAATAGGAGGACAGGATAAAAATTACCTCTTTAGAGGTAGGCCTCTCTAAGGAGATTATAACAGGGCTAGTAGGCGTAATGCGACCAGCTACGTACGAGGAATTCTGCGATCTCCTTAGGATAGTCGACGACTAGCAGCGCAGGCTTAGACGGATAGGCCGCGCTTAGGAGATAAGACAACTCCCCTAGCGACAGACAGACGCTATAGACTAGGAACCGACGACGACGAAGGTAGCGGCAGCAGCTACTGTACGGCTAAGGGCCGCTACTAAAAAGGCGTAATAGGTAGACATAGCTACCCTTAACAAGAGACGAGCAGAAGGGAGCTGCTACCGGTATAGCAAGATAGGCTATACTGTACAGAATTGCGGGCTTCTACTAGCAGAGAGACCTAGGGGACGGCCGACTACTGCAAGGGTGGCAACTGCAGCGCCTTAAAGAGAAGATTAGGAGTCCTACTTAGACGACGACGAGTTAGGAAAAGAGTAGCCTCTAAGCGAAGACTCTGCTAGAGGCAGGTGCGAGATAGACTGCTAAATTAAAGCATTACTTGGCTATCTTTTAAGAGCAATTACATAACGACGACGCTGTTTATCGTACGGCCGACGTTGAACGGGTCCGCAACGGCGCGGACATTAATTAATACAGGATGTTTAGTATATAGAGTAATTAGCGAAGACTTCGTATAGAGACATCGGATTAAGACGACCCCTACGGTACCTGTACGTATGCTGGGCATTACTAGGCGAGGACCGGACATTACCTATATAGTAAAAGTAACGATAGAGGTACAGGGACACTATAAGCAGGACTTATACCTCTATATTGTATAGGACAAGCTAGGATATAACCTAATACTAGGGAAGCCTTAGATAGAGCGCTAGAGGGGCAAGCTAGACGTCGGACGAGGACGGCTGTACCTGGCAGTAACGAAGCAGAGAATCCGGGACTAGGGGAGGATCCTATAAGGTAGCAATGCTAGGGCCGAAATCAACACGGCAACGGCGGATATCGAGAAGGCATTAGCACCTAAAGAAGTAACGAACCCCTGTACGAAGCTCCTAAGGGAGTATGCTAGATACCTGGACCTCTTCGAGCCGAAATCGGCCTCGAAGCTGCTGCTATACTAAGGGGAAGGGATTAACTATAACATCTAGCTAGAACCCCGTCTAGATAGGGGCCTGCCGGAGGTACTGTACGGACCGCTATATAGAATGTCCTCTAGAGAACTCTTAGTACTGCGCAAGATACTAGACGACCTGCTTGCTAAAGGGTTTATTTAGGCCAGTATATCGTCTGCAGGAGCCTTAGTACTGTTTGTTTATAAGGAGGGGAAGGCCGGATTGCGTTTCTGCGTAGACTACAGAGGCATTAACGCGATTACTAAGAAGGACCGGTACTCCCTACCCCTTATTAAGGAGACTCTCAGACGGATTAGCAAGGCGAAGTAGTTTACTAAGCTTAACGTAGTCTTAGCCTTCTATAAGATACGGATTAAGGAAGGCTATAAATGGATAACTGCCTTCCGTACGAGACACGGTCTTTTTAAGTAGCTTGTTACCCCCTTTAGCCTTGCTAATGCACTAGCAACCTTCTAAAGGTACATTAACAAGTCCCTATAAGGGTTACTAGACGACATCTGCTTAGCATACCTCGACGACACCCTAGTTTTTACAGACAGTACCTATACAGATTACGTACAAGATGTTAAGAAGGTGCTAGACTGACTGCAGCAGGCTAGCTTGTACCTCGACATTAACAAATGCGAATTCGGTGTCTAACGTACGAAATACCTAGGTTTTATTATTAAGGCAGGGAAAGGCATTAGTATAGATAGGAAGAAGATTAATGCCATTAAGCAATAGAAGCTGCCTACGAACGTTAAGGACGTATAGGAATTTCTTAGGTTTGCTAACTTCTACTGCCAGTTTATATAGAACTACTCGGAGATCGTACGCCCCCTAGTTAAGCTAACGTACAAGGACAAGCAGTTTAAATAGATGGACGAATGCGATAGGAGCTTCGACAAGATAAAGGAGCTCTTTACTACAGGACTAACGCTCGCCGCCTTCGACCCGGAGCATACGACAATACTGGAAACTAACTCCTTAGGGTACTGCATTAGAGGTATCCTGTTACAGGTAGGCTCAGACGGACTCCTATACCTATACGCGTATTTCTCTAAGAAAAACTCCCTAGCTAAGTGCAACTACCCTATCTACGACAAAGAGTTGCTAGCAGTCGTATAGTGTTGCGAAGCCTAGGATAGAGAACTCCGCTTAGTGCCCGAGTTCCTCGCCCTAACGGACTATAAGAATCTAGAATACTTTACCTAACCCTAGAAGCTGTCCGAGAGGTACGTACGATAGGCAATGTATCTAAGCCGGTTTAATATAAGACTCCAGTACTGCAAGGGTAAGGACAACAGTAGGGCCGATGCACTGTCTAGACAGGACTAGGACATGCTAACGACGTACGAGGACGACCGGCTAAAGTTACGAACATTCCAGATGTTTAAGGGGAAGCTAGGCAAGGAGACTATCTGCCTAGCGGCGACACACCTATAGGAACCCTAACTGCAAGCATAGGAAGAGGCAGTAGAAAAGGACGAGGTATACTAAGGGGCCTGTACGGCGATCTAGGGAGGGCAACGGAAGCTCCTAGCCGAGCTCTATCTTAAGGTATCGGCAGCCGAGTGCTTAGTAGACGAGGAGAACAACCTAAAGTTCAGAAATCGGATATAGGTCCCGGCAGACGAGAAGCTCTGTATAGGCTTAATACAACGGGCGTATAACTCTATAGCTACCGGGCACCTAGGGCGCGAGGAGACGTACAGCATTATTGCCTAGGACTACTACTGGCCAGCGATAGCGAAGGACATTCGCAGGTTTGTATAGAACTACGATATATACAGACGGACGAAGCCCTAGCGCGAGCTAAAGCATAGGCTGCTAAAGCCCCTACCGATACCAGACCGGCCCTAGCAAGATCTAACAGTAGACTTTATTACAGACCTCCCTAAGAGCGACGGACAGCGAAACATTATAGGAGTTACGGACAAGTTAACGAAGGGGGTAATACTAGAGGGAATAGACTCTATTACAGCTAAAGACACTGCCTAGGCCTTTATATAGACGACGTTTAGTAAGTACAGTTTCCCTAGGTTAATTATATTAGACTAGGGGACACAGTTTACGAGCTAGCTCTAGGCAAGGGTCTGCTAGTTGCTAAAGGTAGAACGTCGCCTGTTAACCGCATAGCACCTACAGACAGACAGGGCGACAGAGAGGGTCAATTTAACTTTGGAAGCGTACCTCTGACTATACGTCGACTATAACTAGACGAACTAGAACCGACTTCTCCCTATAGCGGAGCTAGCTATTAACAGCTATACAGCTAATGCTACAGGACTGTCCTCCTTCTTTACGACCTATAGATACAACTATTCCCCGCTCGTACCGACCCTAAGTAGTAATACCCTACGCCCTATACAATCCCCAATTTAGCAAGGAGAGGCTATTATACGGACGATTACGAACGCCTACTAATAGGCAAAGGCGAGCCTAGCTATAGCTTAACAGAACGCAGAAGAGCAGGCTGACAAGGGACGACAGGCTGTACTAAGGTACGAGGCAGGGGATAAGGTCTAGCTAAATTAGCGAAACATCTGTACGGACCGGCCAAGCAAGAAGCTAGATTAGAGGAACAGGAAGTTTATAGTAGTCCGGCCGGTAGGGACATACGCTATACGACTAAACACCCCCCTAGGAATTTATCTAGTCTTCTACGTAGATCTTGTACAGCCGGCGAACACGGACCCCCTACTGCACTAGACGACTAACGACACGCGCCCTCCCGCAATGATAACCGAGGGCTAGGAAGAGTATAAAGTAGAGGGGATCCTTAAGAGTCAAAGGAAGCGGGGGAAGGCAGAGTACCTAGTAAAATAGAGAGGATAGGCAGAGCCTACGTAGGAACTGTACGAGGCTCTATAGGACACAACCGCACTAGACAGATAGGAGGAGAACTATCCCCCTGCTTAGTTACAGTAACACTACGCTGTACAGCGGAAGGAGGCACGATCCGCCCTAAGGACAGGGTAGCTGCAGGCGAACCTAGGTTGTTAAAGGATCGAGAATTACAACGTAGGACACTATAGGGTCCTACTAATATAACATCGTACAACACTGTATAGGATAAGGGCTAGAAGAAAGGAACAGCTAAGGGACAGATAGGAGAGGGAGTAGAAATAAGAGGAGTTAAGAGAAAACTGTCCGAAATTCCTTACACTATCTAGGGGGGGGGGAGTAGCTTACTAGCTACCACCCTAGGGGACCAGAGCAACTGACTCCTTATCTAAGATCTTAACTACCTCCCGCCCGGCTAGGCCCCCACCCCTACTAGGGCTAGCCCTAGGCAGTAGAGGCACCCCCCTACCCCTACGTACCTCCCCTAGACGGCGGTAGGGGCAGTAGAAGGAGCTATCCTTCTACTTGCACGAGGCATACACCCTAGCCTAGAAGCCTAGGAGGCGGTATAGGCTAAGTAAGGGCTAGGGGGAGTTGGGGCAGGGGGTATAGGGCTGGCCCTAGGTAGCGATAAGGAGGGCGTTAACGTACGACGCCTAGGCTGTAGCTAGCTGCTAGGGTGTAACCTAGGCAAGGTTACACTAGAAGGCGTAGAAGGGGAGCCCGGCTGCATCCTGCTGCCAGCAGGTATAGCACCTAAGACGTTAGCTTAGACTGTACAGAAGACGAGAATCTGTACGAACCGGAAGCGTAGCTGCTAGTCAAATTAAGGGCCCTACTGCTAGAGGTAGAAATAGGCAGGGACCCCAGCCGGACGAGGGGAGGAGGCGGGCCTAGCAACTATAAGGGAACTGCCGGACGGGGCGGACGATATAGTAGTAGTAGATAGTAGATAGTAGCTAGTAGTAGATAGTAGCTAGTAGTAGATAGTAGATAGTAGACGGTAGTAGATAGTAGTAGACGGTAGACAGTATAGGGGGAGGAGAGAAGGGGGAAGGGAAGAGAAGGGAGAGGCTTAAGGTAACTGCCTACTATAAGGGGAATAGCAAGCAGGGCAGCTACTACAAACAGGTAAAATAGCAAGAGGCAACTGCGACCTAAGGGGGGCGACGAGGGACGACGACCCGGATGTAAGGGGCTTAAGAATCTTAGTTCAAAAACTTAAGGTTAGGTATCTATATAAAGGAACTAATAGGCAGTTCCTTCGTCGTCTGCTGCTGTACGCTTTGTACCTACGAAGTTAAGCTAGCAATTTCCCCTTAGTGTAGGGGTGCAAGGTTTACACTCTGTATAGAGGATCGGGAGTTACCTCCTCTGTACAGTAGTGCAGAGATTTCCTCCTATTTAAAGGGGCAGTAGCTCCTCTTTGTGTAGGACTGTAGTGTTCTCCCTCTATATAGGAGTAGGGTCCTGTCGGTAGCTCTGTATAGAGGGTAGGGTTGTGCTGGCGCCGCTAAGTCGCAGTCCTTAGGGCAACGGTTAGCTTAGGTCGGTTCTAGGACCTAGGCTAGGCGGCGCCCCCTAACAATACCCCCCCCTTCCCTTCCTATAGTGCCTCTTCTGTACAGTAGCGTATTGAAATTACCTAGCTTCTGCTGTTCCTTTAGCAGGTCGCGGCTTCCTATTTCGTCTGGTCGTCTAAGTCGTCGTCCCTCGTCGCCCCCTAGGTCGTAGTTGCCTCTTGCTATTCTACCTATTTGTAGTAGCTGCCCTGCTTGCTATTCTCCTTATAGTAGGCAGTTACCTTAAGCCTCTCCCTTCTCTTTCCTTCCCCCTTTTCTCTTCCTCCTCTACTGTCTACTGTCTACTACTATCTACTACTGTCTACCGTCTACTATCTACTACTACTACTAGCTACTATCTACTACTATGTCGTCCGCCCCGTCTAGTAGCTCCCTTGTAGTTGCTAGCCCCGCCTCCTCCCCTCGTCTAGCTGGGGTCCCCCCCTATTTCTACCTCTAGTAGTAGGGCCCTTAATTTAACTAACAGCTACGCTTCCGGTTTGTACAGATTCTCGTCTTCTGTACAGTCTAAGCTAACGTCTTAGGTGCTATACCTGCAAGTAGCAGGATGCGGCTGGGCTCCCCTACTATGCCTTCTAGTGTAACTCCGCCTAGGTTACACCCTAGCAGCTAGCTACGGCCTGGGCGTCGTACGTTAACGCCCTCCTTAATACTACCTAGAGCTAGCCCTATACCCCCTGCCCCAACTCCCCCCAGCCCTTACTTAGCCTATACCGCCTTCTAGGCTTCTGGGCTAGGGTATGTACCTTGTGCAAGTAGAAGGATAGCTCCTTCTACTGCCCCTACTGCTATCTAGGGGAGGTACGTAGGGGTAGGGGGGTGCCTCTGCTTCCTAGGGCTAGCCCTAGTAGGGGTAGGGGCCCGGCTAGGCGGGAGGTAGTTAAGATCTTAGATAAGGAGTCGGTTGCTCTAGTTCCCTAGGGTAGTGGCTAGTAAGCCACCCCCCCCCCCCTAAGATAGTATAAGAAATTTCAGACGGTTTTTTTTTTCTTAACTTCTCTTATTTCTACTCTCCCTCCTATCTGTCCCCTGGCTGTTCCTTACTTCCAGCCCTTATCTCGTATAGTGTTGTACGATGTCGTGTTAGCAGGATCCTATAGTGTCCTACGTCGTAATTCTTAATCCTTTAACAACCTAGGTTTGCCTATAGCTACCCTGTTATTAGGGTAGATTATGCCTCCTTCCGCTGTACAGCGCAGTGTTACTATAGCTAGGCAGGGGGATAGTTCTCCTCCTATCTGTCCAGTGCGGTTGTGTCCTGTAGAGCCTTATATAGTTCCTACGTAGGCTCTGCCTATCCTCTCTATTTTACTAGGTACTCTGCCTTCCCCCGCTTCCTTCGACTCTTAAGGATCCCCTCTACTTTATACTCTTCCTAGTCCTCGGTTATAATTGCAGGAGGGCGCGCGTCGTTAGTCGTCTAGTGCAGCAGGGGGTCCGTATTCGCCGGCCGTACAAGATCTACGTAGAAGACTAGATAAATTCCTAGGGGGGTGTTTAGTCATATAGCGTATGTCCCTACTAGCTGGACTACCGTAAACTTCCTGTTTCTCTAATCTAGCTTCTTGCTTAGCCGGTCTATATAGATGTTTCGCTAGTTTAGCTAGACCTTATCCCCTGCCTCGTACCTTAGTGCAGCCTGTCGTCCCTTGTTAGCCTGCTCTTCTGCGTTCTGTTAAGCTATAGCTAGGCTCGCCTTTGCCTATTAGTAGGCGTTCGTAATCGTCTATACAATAGCCTCTCCTTGCTAAATTAGGGATCGTACAGGGCGCAGGGTGTTAACACTTAGGGTCGGTAGGAGCGGGGAATGGTCGTATCTATAGGTCGTAAAGAAGGGGGACAGTCCTATAGCATCGGCTGTATAGCTGTTAATAGCTAGCTCCGCTATAGAGAGAAGTCGGTTCCAGTTCGTCTAGTTATAGTCGACGTACGCTCGGAGGTACGCTTCTAAAGTTAAATTGACCCTCTCCGTTGCCCCGTCTGTCTACAGGTGCTATGCAGTTGACAGGCGACGTTCTACCTTTAGCAATTGGCAGACCCTTGCCTAGAGCTAGCTCGTAAACTGTGTCCCCCGGTCTAATACAATTGACCTAGGAAAACTGTGCTTACTAAACGTTATCCGTATAAAGGCCTAGGCAGTGTCTTTAGCCGTAATAGAGTCCATTCCCTCTAGTATTACCCCCTTCGTTAACTTGTCTGTAACTACTATAATGTTTCGCCGTCCGTCGCTCTTAGGGAGGTCCGTAATAAAGTCTACTATTAGATCTTGCTAGGGCCGGTCCGGTATCGGCAGGGGCTTTAGCAGCCTATGCTTTAGCTCGCGCTAGGGCTTCGTCCGTCTGTATATATTGCAGTTCTGTACAAACCTGCGAATGTCCTTCGCTATCGCCGGCTAGTAGTAGTCCTAGGCGATAATTGATACAGGGTGGGTTGGCCCGTGTTATTACTATGCCTTGCCAAGGTTTATATATCTGGTACACATTGGTTAAGTCACTTCCGAGTTACTTGACCAGTCCCTTTTGGCTCAAGTGTACCGCGCTACATTACTTAACTCGGAAGTAACTGCTAAAAGTGTACGATAAAAGGCCCGGGTTCAAATCCTAGGGGGCGCATCTTTCAACAGGAGAGTGGAAGCAGCGTTGACGTATGTCCGTTTGTCTACCACTCCGTACAGAATGAGGCAGACCCGGTAAAGGTCCAGCTGGCTGTGTGCAGACCTGCCGGGGGGGGGTTGATTGCGTACGCTGTATAGGGGGGCTGTGCAATGGCATACGTAGCCTGTAAGTAAGCGCAGCTTACGAGGTCGTAAGCCTGTAGCGCAGGGGGTAGTGATACAGGGTGGGTTGGCCCGTGTTATTACTATGCCTTGCCAAGGTTCATATATCTGGTACACATTGGTCAAGTCACTTCCGAGTTACTTAACTAGTCCCTTTTGGCTTAAGTGTACCGCGCTACATTAATAATGCTGTACGTCTCCTCGCGCCCTAGGTGCCCGGTAGCTATATAGTTATGCGCCCGTTGTATTAAGCTCGTACAGAGCTTCTCGTCTGCTAGGACCTATATCCGGTTTCTGAAATTTAGGTTGTTCTCCTCGTCTACTAAGCACTCAGCTGCCGACACCTTAAGATAGAGCTCGGCTAGGAGCTTTCGTTGCTCTCCCTAGATCGCCGTACAGGCCCCTCGGTATACCTCGTCCTTTTTTACTGCCTCTTCCTATACTTGCAGTTAGGGTTCCTATAGGTGTGTCGCCGCTAGGCGGATAGTCTCCTCGCCTAGCTCCCCCTTAAACATCTAGAATGTTCGTAACTTTAGCCAGTCGTCCTCGTACGTCGTTAGCATGTCCTAGTCCTGTCTAGACAGTGCATCGGCCCTGCTGTTGTCCTTACCCCTACGATACTAGAGTTATATATTAAACCAGCTTAGATACATTGCCTATCGTACGTGCCTCTTAGACAGCTTCCAGGGTTAAGTAAAGTATTCCAGATTCTTGTAGTCCGTTAGGGCGAGGAACTTAGGCACCGAGCGGAGTTCTCTATCCTAGGCTTCGCAACACTGTACGACTGCTAGCAACTCTTTGTCGTAGATAGGGTAGTTGCACTTAGCTAGGGAGTTTTTCTTAGAGAAATACGCGTATAGGTATAGGAGTCCGTCCGAGCCTACCTATAACAGGATACCTCTAATGCAGTACCCCGAGGAGTCAGTTTCCAGTATTGTCGTATGCTCTAGGTCGAAGGCGGCGAGCGTTGGTCCTGTAGTAAAGAGCTCCTTTAGCTTGTCGAAGCTCCTGTCGCATTCGTCCGTCTATTTGAACTGCTTGTCCTTGTGCGTTAGCTTAACTAGGAGGCGTATAATCTCCGAGTAGTTCCGTATAAACTGGCGGTAGAAGTTGGCAAACCTAAGAAATTCCTGTACGCCCTTAACGTTCGTAGGCGGCTTCTATTGCTTAATAGCATTAATCTTCTTCCTATCTATACTAATGCCTTTCCCTGCCTCGATAATAAAACCTAGGTATTTCGTACGTTAGATACCGAATTCGTATTTGTCGATGTTAAGGTATGTTGCGGCAGTGGAAAGAGGTAGGACGGATTGATAGGGTGGACCCTGGATTTCGGCTCGGCCCTTCCGGACCGAGCCGGGCCTTGGCACCACCCTCTATCAAAGCCCACCACCGCTACCACATAGATTCCTCTCCCTCCTTAGTTCGAGATATAGTTATCAAAAAGGCCGTATTGAATTATATCTGCGCGCCCAGATTATTATATCTCGAACTCACTCTCTACACTACACCCCGCGCTGCGCAAAAGGGCCCGTTGAACCATCCGGAAACCCGAATAACGCACGCGCACCCACCAACACACCAACAACAACCCCCCCCCCCCCCCAAGGCACCGTAAGAAGATAGAAGGCTTCTCGACGGTAGAGAGCGGCGTAACAGGCCGCCGCAGAAAGAGAAAGACTGACAGAGCGAGCAGACGCTCCAGTGTAGTTGACGATAAGGTCGTTATCAGAGGTTTTACAGCGGAAGAGACCGCTAAGATCAAGGAACGAATAAGCGAATATAGGAAGATCCACGACTGCACGATCGAGGAACTAGAAGACTACGTAAACGAGAACGGAATAGGGAAGGTCTACGACGGTATAGACCTTATTAAGACGCTGTTCTACAGAACACTAGAAGAACACAGACAGCTAAGAGAGGAAGTAGAGACGGTAAGGGCCGAGAAGGAATCGGCAGAGACTATCGTCGACGTATTGGAACACTAAGCGGCGAATCGAATAGCGCAGCTGAAGGCGCTAAAGGATCAACTGACCGACATGGAAGCAGCGAAGTCGCCGCCACCGCGGCGAGAAACCCACAAGGAAACCACCTCGCCGGCGGCCTATAGTCAAGGTGGCACGTTAATGACGTTACTACCGGATCTACCGGTTTTCGGTAGCGGAGACTCTAAAGCGTAGGAGGCGTTCAAGAAGAAGATCAAGAATAAGATAAGTCGCGATTACGCATTAAGCAGCGAAGAAGACAGATTGGCCTATTTAGAGGCGCGACTAGAAGGTAAAGCTTTTTCGCTAGTGGCGGACCTGGAAGAAGTAACAGCCGACGACGCTATTAAGGCGCTGGACCAGCGTTTCGGAGACCCATTCCGAAAGAAGACGGCCTGTAAGCAGCTAGACAAGATCAATCAGAATCGGCAGACGTTTAAGGAATTCTACGGTTTGTTCAGAAAATATGCGATTAGGGCCTAAGTGGCGGAGGATAAGCAGCTCCACCTATCAAGGCAGAAGCTGAACCCTGAACTGGCCGCCGCTATGGCGTCTGTAGAAGACGAAGACCTCGAGGGCTTCGTGCATTAGACGAGGGTCACCGCGAGAAACTTGAGCGCTTACGCGAAATCACGCGAATCGGTTCAGAAGCCGTCGCCGTTAATAACGCAGACCACACGACCCCCTGCGCCTTTCCGGAGAGCGCCACAGCAGCCACCTTATCAGTCGCAGCGCTCGTCGTTCGTCCCTACCTGTTTCGCGTGTGGCAAGCCTGGCTACATCGCTACGAGATGCCAAGCATCGGATAAGCAGAAGCAGGACTATCGTGTTATGAGGCAGCCGCAGCCGCCGCAGCAGCCGCCGCAGCAGCCGCCACCGAGGAAGACTATACAAGCTATGGAGCCGGCTCCGAACGATACTAACAGTAACGGTAGGGTGTAGTTAAGGATTATAGGAAAAGACCAGCTGGACGGATAGGCCCCCTATCCAGCATTGACAATAGGGCACCGAATCGGAGCGAATCGACACGAGAAGAAAGCATCAACAGCTGCAGCGATCCGCTCTCGGCAGCCGTAGAGGCGAACACGGAAACAGCGATTATCCTTCCTATCGAGATCCACCCTGTTAAGAAGTCGCGCAAACCACTCTAGCTGAAAGCTTTCATCGACTCTTGAGCTCTTATCGGCGCAGCGATCCACCACCGACTGGTCAGGAAGCTAATAAATGGATACGGCTATCCAGTGGAACTGGCGTCGCCGACACGGATTTCGGCATACAACGGACAAGACACGGAAAGCGTTACGCACTATGTGCCATTAAGGACCACCCTGGCTGGTCGCACTACAGAAGCGACGTTCCGAATTATGGATATCGGAAGGTTTAACATTATTATAGGGCAGAAATAGATAAAGAACCAGAAAGCCATCGTCGACGTAGATAAAGGAACGATCAGATTCAAAACCGCGGGTAGCGGAGCAGAGACTATCGGAAAGGCCGCCACCGCCGCTGCCAAGCCGAAAACTACGGAGCCTGCGAAAAAGGCCCTGTCCGACCGTTCCGAACCCCCGGTTACCGTCGGAATAATAAGTTCAGAAGCTATAACGACCCTCGCGAAGTCGCCGGACAACGAGATTTACGCTATCTCAATAAAAGACATCGAAGACCACCGGAAGATAATAGCGGAAGAAGAAGTGGATCCGCTAGAGGTGCTACCGAAAGAACTCTATAGTTACGCTGACGTCTTCTCGAAGGCCGATTCCAACCTATTGCCGCTCTATCGACCGGAATATAACAACAAGATCCGACTGAAAGAAGGAGCCGCGCTGCCGAGAACTGAGCCCCTAAGACGACTGTCGCCAGCCGAATTGGACTAAGTGGAGGTGTTTGTTCGCGAAAACCTGGCGAAGAAGTTCATTACGCCGAGTTCTGCCGAATATGCGTTACCGATTCTTTTCGTAAGGAAACCAGGGGGTAGTCTGCGACTCTGCGTAGACTATCGAGGCCTTAACGAGGTTACTAAGAGAGACGTATACCCGCTGCTGCTGATCGACGAGACTATACAACGAGTAGCTAAAGCTAAATAGTTCAGCAAACTGGACATTCGACAAGCGTTCCACCGACTAAGGAACGAAGAAGGGCAGACGGAAGATCTTACGACGTTTGCTACGTGTATAGGCAATTTTAAGTAGCTGGTAATGCCGTTCGGACTCACTAACGCGCCGGCAGTGTGGCAACGCTTTATAAAACACACCTTTATAGACATGCTGGAACGGTTCGTGTCTATTTACTTGGACGACATCCTTATCTACACCGAAGGAACGAGAGAACAGCATACGGACTACATCAAGAAGGTGCTAACTAGGCTCCGCGAGGTCGGATTGAACGCGGACACGAAGAAAAGCGAGTTCTATCAAACGGAGGTCAAGTATCTCGGTCTTATCGTCAGAAGAAACGGAATTCGTATAGACCCCTCGAAGGTCGCCGCCGTCGCGGAATGGAAGCAGCCGAAATCCGGAAACACTATGCAGATCAGAGCGTTCTTCGGATTCTGCAGCTACTACCGACGGTTTATCAAAGACTTTAGCAAGATAGCGAGACCCCTAAACGAGGCGCTAAAGAAAGAGGCTGCGGGCCTATAGAATAAGAAGTGCACGGAAGCTTTCGTACGGCTGAAAGAGGCAGTGGCCTCGGCGCCGGTTCTGGCGCACTTCCGACCGGAAAAGACGATCTACGTAGAAACGGACGCTTCCGACACAGTGACGGCAGGGGTCCTTTCTCAATACGCTGGCGACGACGAGACCCTCCATCCAGTAGCTTTCTTCAGCAAGTCTATAACGGAAGCTAAGCGGAACTACGCCATCTACGATAAGGAGCTACTAGCGATTATTCAGGCTTTCGAGGAGTGGAAACCGGAGCTTATAGCTAGAAAGAGCACGGTCCAGGTCCTTACGGACCACCAGTCGCTAACCTACTTTATAAAGACGCAGAAACTCTTACAGCGTCAAGCTCGGTAGGCCGCCTACTTATTAGGGTTCGACTTCAAGATTACCTATCGACTAGGGGCTCAAAATGGAAAGGCTAACGCGCTAACGAGAAGAGAAGGGAAGATAAGCCGCGCGAAGGAAGATCCGAACATGTTTCAGAAGGTGTTGACCGAACGGATAGTAGACGCCGAGGTGTTAAAGGAAGCGGGGATCTGCGCGGCGGAACCGCAGACCAAACCGGAACCAATAGAGCCGCCGATTAAAGAAAAGACTCTCTACGAAAAGGTAGAGCAGCTCAACCAGCAACAGAAACTCGGCAGAACCGGTTCAGGGAAGCTAATAGTTCCGGAAGAACTGGTTACGGAGGTCATCTAATTGGTCCATAGCTCGAAGGACGTTGGTTACGCAGGCTCGAAGAAGACGATAGAAGCCGTAAGGACGATCTACTAGTTTCCGCGGATCTACGAACGGATCCACCGATTTATCGCTAATTGCTACGTGTGCAGAGCTGCGAAGCTACGTTACGGCCTTCCGGCAGGCTTATTAAAGCTACTGCCGATCCCCGAGAAACTGTAGCAACACATTACGATGGACTTCGTAACCGGCCTACCGGAATCAGATAGATATAACGCTACGCTAAACGTAGTGGATCGACTAAGCAAAGAGCGCCATTTCATCCCCTGCCGAGCTAAGGATAAAGGAACTACCGCGGAAGAAACTGCGCGGATGCTGATTAGACACGTGTGGAAGCACTATAGACTGCCGGACACTATCACTACGGATAGGGGTCCTTAATTCACTGCCGACGTATAGAAAGCTATCAACCAAGCTCTCGGAATTCATAGAAAGCTCAGCACCGCCGCTCACCCTCAAACTGACGGTCAGTCTGAAGTCGCTAACCGTAAGATAGAACGATACCTACGAACCTTCTGCAGCCATTATCAAGAAGACTAGGTTAAGGTGTTGCCGATAGCCGAATTCTGCGCAAACTCAACACGGTCAGAAGCTACCTCGCTGGCGCCGTTCGAGATAACGCACAGCCATCTTCCGAGGATAAGCTTTTAGCCGCCAAACGAACCCAGCTCCGCGGAACTATCGACCGCTACGTCGTCGAAGAGAGTCGCCGCCGCGGCGGCAGAAGCGCTACGATCTCAGATGGAAGAAGCGATCAAAGTGGCGAAAGAAGCGATGGAATCAGATCAGAAGAAGATAGTAACTCAGGCTAATAGAAAAAGGTCCCTAATGGAATTCGAGGAAGGCCAAAAGGTATAGCTTAATACGCGAAACCTAAGGCTGAAAGGAAACGCGAAGCTCAACCTACGCTACGTAGGTCCGTTCAAGATAATAGAAAAGAGGTCGCCGGTGACCTATCGACTCGAGCTGCCGAAGGCGTTCCGGATCCACGATATTTTCCATTTAGATCTGCTAAGCCTGGACCCTAAGGACGTCCTTCCGGAACAGGGGTTCGCCGAACCCCCGCCTATCGAGATAGACGGTAAAGAAGAAGAGTGGGAGGTAGAAGACGTAATAGACGTAAAGAAGACGAGGGGGTCCATCAAAGCGAGGATCTCGTAGAAGGGGTGGCCGGAAGATTATAAGTGGTATCCGATCGAGAATCTCCGGAATTCGGCGGAGCTGCTAAGAGACTTTTACGCGCGGAACCTAAAGAAGCCGAAACCGGCGTAGCTCTAATGTCGACAATTCCGGAAGAAAGAAAACACGTCCGCTCCACCGGCAGGGAAGCCGATAAAGGCGATCGTAATGGAATTTATAGCTCCAGGCGGCCGGTCGGCGACGGCGTGGAGGATCTGGTAGAAAAGAAGAAGAAGAAGAAAAACGACGCTGCGGAAAGATCTATATAGACCTCCGCGCTGGAGCACAGACCAACTACGCCGCAGCTCAGATAACCCACGACCCAGATCAGATAGCACAGATCAGGCGCACCGATCACATAAACGACTAAGTAAAGGACTTCAGATGTTGATAACGTAAGAGATTCAAGAAGCGATAGAAGAAGGAAGAGGTAACATTATCGTTAGAGGGGATTTTCAAGGAAGAGACGATAAATCAAAAAAAAAAAAGGAATAGAGAAAGGTTTTCAGATGGATAGGGTGACTAAGCGGTCGAGGGCGACCGCTGGTGAGGGAGGGGGGTAGTGTTGCGGCGGTGGAAAGAGGTAGGACGGATTGATAGGGTGGACCCTGGATTTTGGCTCGGCCCTTCCGGACCGAGCCGGGCCTTGGCACTACCCTCCATCAAAGCCCACCACCGCCACCACATAGATTCCTTTCCCTCCTCAGTTCGAGATATAGTTATCAAAAAGGCCGTATTGAATTATATCTGCGCGCCCGGATCAAGGTATAAGCCAGCCTGCTGCAGTCGGTCTAGCACCTTCTTAACATCTCGTACGTAATCTGCGTAGGTGCCGTCTGTAAAAACCAGGGTATCGTTAAGGTATGCCGAGCAGATGTCGTCTAGTAACCCTTAGAGGGACTTGTTAATGTACCTTTAGAAGGTTGCCGGTGCATTAGCAAGGCTAAAGGGGGTAATAAGCTACTTAAAAAGACTGTATCTCGTACAGAAGGCAGTTATCTATTTATAGCCTTCCTTAATCTGTATCTTGTAGAAGGCTAAGACTACGTTAAGCTTAATGAACTACTTCGCCTTGCTAATCCGTCCGAGAGTCTCCTTAATAAGGGGTAGGGGGTACCGGTCCTTCTTAGTAATCGCGTTAATGCCTCTATAGTCTACGTAGAAACGCAATCCGGCCCTCCCCTCCTTATAGACGAACAGTACTAGGGCTCCTGCAGACGACGTACTAGCCTGAATAAACCCTTTAGCAAGCAGGTCGTCCAGTGTCTTGCGCAGTACTGAGAGTTCTCTAGAGGACATTCTATACAGCAGTCTGTACAGTACCTCCGGCAGGCCCCTATCTAGACAGGGTTCTAGCTAGATATTATAGTTAATCCCTTCCCCTTAGTATAGTAGTAGCTTCGAGGCCGACTTCGGCTCGAAGAGGTCTAGGTATCTAGCATACTCCCTTAGGAGCTTCGTATAGGGGTTCGTTACTTCCTTAGGTGCTAATGTCTTCTCGATGTCCGCCGTTGCCGTATTGATTCCGGCCTTAGCATTGCTACTTTGCAGGATCCTCCCCTAGTCCCGGATTCTCCGCTTCGTTACTGCTAGGTATAGCCGTCCTCGTCCGACGTCCAGCTTGCCCCTCTAGCGCTCTATCTAAGGCTTCCCTAATATTAGGTTATACCCTAACTTGTCCTGTGCGATATAGAGGTATAAGTCCTGCTTATAGTGTCCCTGTACCTCTATCGTTACTTTTACTATATAGGTAATGTCCGGTCCTTGCCCGGTAATGCCCAGTATATATATAGGTACCGTAGGGGTCGTCTTAATCCGATGTCTCTGTACGAAGTCTTCGCTAATTACTCTATATACTAAACATCCTATATTAATTAATGTCCGCGCCGTTGCGGACCTGTTTAACGTCGGCTATACGATAAACAGCATCGTCGTTATATAATTGCTCTTAAAAGATAGCTAAGTAATGCTTTGATTTAGCAGTCTATCTCGCACCTGCCTCTAGTAGAGTCTTCGCTTAGAGGCTACTCTTTTCCCGACTCGTTGTCGTCCGAGTAGGACTCCTAATCTTCTCGTTAAGGCGCTGCAGTTGCTACCCTCGCAGTAGTCGGCCGTCCCCTAGGTCTCTCTGCTAGCAGAAGCCTGCAATTCCGTACAGTATAGCCTATCTTGCTACACCGGTAGCAGCTCCCTTCTGCTTGTCTCTTGTTAAGGGTAGCTTTATCTACCTATTGCGCCTTTTTAGTAGCGGCCCTTAGCCGTACAGTAGCTGCTGCCGCTACCTTCGTCGTCGTCGGTTCCTAGTCTATAGCGTCTGTCTGTCGCTAGGGGGGTTGTCTTATCTCCTAAGCGCGGCCTATCTGTCTAAGCCTGCGCTGCTAGTCGTCGACTATTCTAAGGAGGTCGCAGAATTCCTTGTACGTAGCTGGTCGCATTACGCCTACTAGCCCTGTTATAATCTCCTTAGAGGGGCCTACCTCTAAAGAGGTAATTTTTATCCTGTCCTCCTATTAGAGACCTCCTGCTTCTGCTAAAGTCTAGTTAAATTCTGTAAGGAATTCTCGTACAGTCTTGCGTCCTTGTTTTATTGTGTTAACCCGTAGGAGTGCTCGGCTCTCGCGGTCCGGGTCCTTGTAGCTCTTGTCTAGAGCTGCCTAGAGCATCGTCGTCGTAGCTATTGCCAGGTTGGCAATAGCTGTCTCGTAGTACGGCAGAATTCGTACTGCTGCCCTGCCCTTTAACCTCCTAAAGAGGTAAACTACCTTGTCTAGCTTAGTTAGGTATGCTCCTAAGTCGACTAGGAGCTTAGAGCGCATCTAAGCAGCCTAGGAGGGGTACTCGGCCGGAGCCTTACTATCGTACGTAGAAACGTCGGGGAGTTTGCTCTTAGGGGTCGGAGTGTAGGTTATTGTGTTCGTCGTCGTCGTAGGGGTCAGATCGCGATCGGACGCCCTAAGCTGTCGTAGCTCCTGTTCCTGTTAGAAAATCATCGCAGCCTAGTAGCTTACTTGTTGTTCGAGCTGCCTCTTGCTTTCTAGCAGCTCCTCGTACACGCAGTGTATATGTCCCTCTATAGCTGTAGTTTCTATAGGGATATCGCTGTCTATCTTTGTTTTATTACTGCAGTTACTAACAGTAAGATCAGTTCCTAAAGTAAGGGGCTTAAGAATCTTAGTTCAAAAACTTAAGGTTGGGTATCTATATAAAGGAACTAATAGGCAGTTCCTTCGTCGTCTGCTGCTGTACGATTTGTACCCATAAAGCTAAGCTAGCAATTCCCCTCTGTGCAGGGGTGCAAGGTTCACCCTCTATACGGAGGATCAGGAGTTACCTCCTCTGTATAGTAGTATAGAGTTTTCCCTCTATTTAGAGGAGCAGTAGCTCCCCTTTATATAGGACCGTAGTGTTCTCCCTCCGTACAGGAGTAGGGTCCTGTCGGTAGTTCCGTACGGAGGGTAGGGTCGTGCTAGCGCCGCTAAGTCGCAGTCCTTAGAGCGACGGTTAGCTTAGGTCGGTTCTAGGACCTAGGCTGGGCGGCGCCCTCGAACACCGGACGACCGGACGAAATAGGAAGCTGCGACCTGCTAAAGGAACAGCAGGAGCTAGGTGATTTTAATACGCCGCTGTACGGAGGAGGCACTACGAGCAGGGAAGGGGGGGGGTATTGTTAGGGGGCGCTGCCTAGCCTAGGTCCTAGACCCGACCTAAGCTAATTGTCGCCCTAAGGACTGCGACTTAGCGGCGCCAGCACAACCCTACCCTCTATATAGAGCTACCGACAGGACCCTACTCCTGTATAGAGGGAGAACACTACAGTCTTCTACAAAGGGGAGCTACCGCCCCTCTAAATAGGGGGAAATCTCTGAACTACCGTATAGAGGAGGTAACTCCCGATCCTCTGTACGGAGTATAAACCTTGCACCCCTGCACTAAGGGGAAATTGCTAGTTTAGCTTCGTAGGTACAAAGCGTACAGCAGCAGACGACGAAGGAACTGCCTATCAGTTCCTTTATATAGATACCTAACCTTAAGTTTCTGAACCAAGATTCTTGGGCCCCTTACACTGCAAAAGGGGGCCGTCGTTGACTCTGTCTACA
Source organism: Pseudocercospora ulei (assembly GCA_016165855.1). Taxonomy (NCBI): domain Eukaryota; kingdom Fungi; phylum Ascomycota; class Dothideomycetes; order Mycosphaerellales; family Mycosphaerellaceae; genus Pseudocercospora; species Pseudocercospora ulei. Next base: position 678,742 of record JACWNB010000010.1, read on the forward strand.
AAATCGATCGGCCGAGCCTTTCGCTTTTATAGTGTTATCGACGACCGTCGCACTAATAGGGGCCGTCGTCGACTTTGTCTATAGAATCTGTCTGGCTAAGCTACCGGATTTCGTAGACGTCGTCGAAGACGGTTACAAAACGCGCTGCTACGATCGTTTCTTCAGCTTTTTCTTACTGTTAGAACGGACGCAGCTCCTCTTTTTCTCTATCGCTTCTGGAGCTATTATTTCTAGAGCTATCTAGGTCTCGGTACTCTCGGATTCTGGATATAGAACTCTTCTAGCAGCTCCGCCAAGTTCCGGAGATTCTCGATCGGATACTATTTATAGTCTTCTAGCTACCCTTTCTATAAGATCCTCGCTCTAATAGAACCCTTTATCTTCTCTATATCTATTATATCTTCTACTTCCTACTCTCCTTCTTTACTATTTATTTCGATTAGTAGGAGTTCGATAAACCCCTGCCCTAGAAGGCTATCTTTAGGGTCTAGGCTTAGCAGATCCGAATAGAAGACATTGTAGATCTAGAACGATCTCGGCAGCTAGAGCCGATAGGTTACCGGTTACCTCTTTTCTACTATTGTAAACGGACCTACGTAACAGGGGTTAAGCTTAGCGTTGCCTTTTAGCCTTAGGTTCTGCGTGTTAAGCTACACCTTTTGGCCTTCTTTGAATTCTATTAGTAACCGCTTTCTATTAGCTCGAGTTACTATCTTCGCCTAAGCTGATTCTATCGCTTCTTTCGCTACCTAGACTGCTTCTTCTATCTGTGTCTTAAGTGCTTCCGCTATAGCGGCAGCGACCCTCTTTAATAAGGTAGTAGTAGAAGGTTCCGAAGGGCTAGGTCTATTCAGTAGTCAAAAGCTTATCCTCGGAAGATAGCTATAAGTTATCTTAAACGGCGCTAGCAAGGTAGCTTTAGACAACGCCGAGTTAGCGCAGAATTCGGCTATTGGCAATACCTTAACCTATCCTTCTTAATAATAGCTGCAGAAGATTCGTAGATATTTTTCTATTTTACAGTTAGCTACTTCCGACTGACTGTCCGTCGAAGGGTAAGCGGCTCTGCTAAGCTTTCTACAGATTCCGAGAACTTATTTCAATAGCCTTGCATTAGCATAGATAGGAAGAAGATTGATGCTATTAAGCAATAGAAGCTGCCTACAAGCGTTAAGGGCGTACGGGAATTCCTTAGGTTTGCCAACTTCTACCGCTAGTTTATAAAGAACTACTCGGAGATCGTGCGCCCCCTAGTCGAGCTAACATATAAGGACAAGCAGTTTAAGTAGACGGACGAGTGTAATAGGAGCTTTAACAGGCTTAAGGAGCTCTTTACTATAGGACCAACGCTTGCCGCCTTTAACCTAGAATGTACGACGATACTAGAAACTAACTCCTTAGGATACTATATAGAGGATATCCTATTATAGGTAGGCTCGGGCGGACTTCTACACCTATATACGTATTTCTCTAAGAAGAACTCCCTAGCTAAGTGCAGCTACCCTATCTATAACAAGGAATTGCTAGCAGTTGTACAGTGTTGCGAAGCGTAGGATAGAGAACTCTGCTCGGTTCCCGAGTTCATTGCCCTAACCGACTATAAAAACCTCGAGTACTTTACGCAACCCGGAAGCTGTCTAAGAGACACGTACGATAGGCGATATACCTAAGCCGCTTTAATATAAGACTCCAGTATCGTAAGGGAAAGGACAACAGTAGGGCCAATGCGCTATCTAGACGGGACTAGGACATGCTAACAACGTATAAGGACGACCGGCTAAAATTACGGACATTCCAGATATTTCAGGAGGAACTAGGCGAGGAGACTATCCGCCTAGCAGCAACACACCTATAGGAGCCCTAAATATAGGCATAGGAAGAGGCAGTAGAAAAGGACGACGTTTACTAAGGGGCCTATACAGCGATCTAAGGAGGACAGCGGAAGCTCCCAGTAGAGCTTTACCTTAAGGTGTCAGCAGCAGAGTGCTTAGTAGACGAGGAGAACAATCTAAAGTTCAGGAATCGGATTTAGGTCCTGGCAGACGAGAAGCTCTGTACAAGCTTAATACAACAGGTGTATAATTCTATAGCAACTAGGCACCTAGGGCGCGAGGAGACGTACAGCATTGTCGCTAGGGACTACTACTAGCCAGCGATAGCAAAGGACATCTGTAGGTTTGTACAGAACTGCGATGTATATAGAAGGACAAAGCCCTAGCGTAAACTAAAGTACAGGCTGCTAAAACCCCTACTAATACTAGACCGGCCCTAGCAAGACCTAACAGTAGACTTTATTGCAGACCTCTCTAAGAGCGACGGACAGCAGAACATTATAGTAGTTACGGACAAGCTAACGGAGGAGGTAATATTAGAAGGAATAAACTCTATTGCAGCTAAAAACACTGCTTAGGCATTTATACAGACGACGTTTAGCAAGCACAGGTTCCCTAGGTCAATTGTATCGGACTAGGGTACACAGTTTACGAGTTAGCTGTAGGCAAGGGTATGTTAATTGTTAAACGTAGAGCGTCGCCTGTCGACTGTATAGGACCTGCAGACGGATAGTGCGACAGAGAGGGTCAATTCGACGTTAGAAGCGTACCTCCAAGCGTACGTCGACTATAATTAGACAAACTGGAACCGCCTTCTCCCTATAGCGGAGCTAGCTATTAATAGCTATACGGCTAACGCTACAGGATTGTCCCCCTTCTTTATAGCCTATAGATACGACTACTCCCTGCTCCTACTGACCCTAAGTAGTAACACCCTATACCCTATACAATCCCCAATTTAGCAGGGAGAGGCTATTGTACAGACGATTACGAATACCTATTAATAGGCGAAAGCGAGTCTAGCTATAGCTTAACAGAATGCGGACGAGTAGGCTAATAAGGGACGGCAGGCTGTACTAAGGTACGAGGCAGGAGATAAGGTCTAGCTAAACTAGCGCAATATCTGTATCGACTGGCCGAGCAAGAAACTAGATTAGAAGAACTGGAAGTTTACAGTAGTCCAACTGGTAGGGACATACACTATACGACTTAACACTCCCCTAGGGATCTACCCAGTCTTCTACGTAGACCTCGTACAGCTAGCATATACGGACCCCCTGCTGTACTAGACAACGGACGATGCGCGCCCTCTAGCAATTATTACTAAAGGCTAGGAAGAGTACGAGGTAGAGGAAATCCTTAAGAGCTAAAGGAAGCGGAAGAGGGCAGAGTACCTAGTTAAATAGAGAGGGTAGGCAGAGCCTATGTAGGAACCGTACAAGGCCCTGTAGTACACAACTGCGCTAGACAGGTAGGAGGAAAACCATCCCCCTGCCTAGTTATAGTAACACTGCACCGTACAGCGAGAAGGGGCATAATCTACCCTAAATATAGGGTAGCCGCTAGCAACTTAGGTTGCCGAAGGATCGGGAATTAAGATATAGGACCCTACTAGATCCTACTAATACTACACTGTACTACACTGTATAGAAGGGGGCAGGAGGAAGAGAACAGCTAGGAGACAGGTAGGAATAAGAGTGGAAGTAGGAGAGGAACGGGAGCAACACTATACGAAAGCTTTTATATGCTACCTTAGGGTAGCTTACTAGCCACTACCCCCTAGGACTAGGGCAGCTAACTCTATACCCAAAATCTTAATTACCTCCCGGCCGGCAGGGGCCCCAATACTAGAAGAAGTAGAAGAGCAGTGTAAGGGGCCCAAGAATCTTGGTTTAGAAACTTAAGGTTAGGTATCTATATAAAGGAACTAATAGGCAGTTCCTTCGTCGTCTGCTGCTGTACGCTTTGTACCTACAAAGTTAAGCTAGCAATTTCCCCTTAGTGTAGGGGTACAAGGTTTACACTCTGTATAGAGGATCGGGAGTTACCTCCTCTGTACAGTAGTACAGAGATTTCCTCCTATTTAGAGGGGCAGTAGCTCCTCTTTGTGTAGGACTGTAGTGTTCTCCCTCTATATAGGAGTAGGGTCCTGTCGGTAGCTCTGTATAGAGGGTAGGGTTGTGCTGGCGCCGCTAAGTCGCAGTCCTTAGGGCGACGGTTAGCTTAGGTCGGGTCTAGGACCTAGGCTAGGCGGCGCCCCCTAACAATACCCCCCCCCCCTTCCCTTCTCGTAGTGCCTCCTCTGTATAGCGGCGTGTTGAAATTACCCAGCTCCTGCTGTTCCTTTAGCAGGTCGCAGCTTCCTATTTCGTCTAGTCGTCTAGGTCGTCGTCCCTCGTCGCCCCCCCTAGGTCGCGGTTGCCTCTTGCTATTTTACCTGTTTGTAGCAGCTGCCCTGCTTGCTATTCCCCTTATAGCAGGCAGTTACCTTAAGCCTCTCCCTTCTCTTCCCTTCCCCCTTCTCTCCTCTCCCTATACCGTCTACTGTCTACTACTATCTACTACTGTCTACTATCCACTATCCACTACTAGCTACTATCTACTATCTACTACTACTATGTCGTCCGCCCCGTCCGGCGGTTCCCTTGTAGTTGCTGGGCCCGCCTCCTCCCCTCGTCTGGCCGGGGTCCCTGCCTATTTCTACCTCTAGCAGTAGGGCCCTTAATTTAACTAGTAGCTACGCTTCCGGTTCGTACAGATTCTTATCTTCTATACGGTCTAAGCTAATGTCTTAGGTGCTATACCTGCGAGCAGTAGGATGCGGCCGGGCTCCCCTTCTATGTCTTCTAGTGTAACCCTGCCTAGGTTATACCCTAGCAGCTGGCTATAGCCTAGGCGTCGTACGTTAACGCCCTCCTTATCGCTACCTAGGGCCAGCCCTATACCCCCTGCCCCAACTCCCCCCAGCCTTTACTTAGCCTATACCGACTCCTAGGTTTCTAGGCTAGGGTGTGTGCCTCGTATAAGTAGGAGGATAGCTCCTTCTGCTGCCCCTACCGCCGTCCGGGAGAGGTACGTAGAGGTAGGGGGGTGCCTCTACTGCCTGGGGCTAGCCCGAGTAGGGGTAGGGGCCCGGCCGGGCGGGAGGTAGTTGAGATCTCAGATAAGGAGTCGGTTGCTCTAGTCCCCTAGGGTAGTAGCTAGTAAGCTACCCCCCCCCCTCCCCCCTAGATAGTGTAAGGAATTTCGGACGGTTTTCTCTTAACTCCTCTTATTTCCACTCCCCCTCCTATCTGTCCCTTAGCTGTTCCTTTCTTCCAGCCCTTATCCTATACAGTGTTATACGATGTCGTATTAGTAAGACCCTGTGGTGTCCTACGTCGTAATTCTCGATCCTTTAACAACCTAGGTTCGCCTGCGGCTACCCTGTCCTTAGGGCGGATCGTGCCTCCTTCCGCCGTACAGCGCAGTGTTACTATAACTAGGCAGGGGGATAGTTCTCCTCCTATCTGTCTAGTGCGGTTGTGTCCTATAGAGTCTCGTATAGTTCCTACGTAGGCTCTGCCTATCCTCTCTATTTTACTAGGTACTCTGCCTTCCCCTGCTTCCTTCGACTCTTAAGGATCCCCTCTACTTTATACTCTTCCTGGTCCTCGGTTATAATTGCGGGAGGGCGCGCGTCGTCCGTCGTCTAGTGCGGTAGGGGGTCTGTATTCGCCGGCTGTACAAGATCTACGTAGAAGACTGGATAAATTCCTAGGGGGGTGTTTAGTTGTATAGTGTATGTCCCTACTAGCCGGACTACTGTAAACTTCCTGTTCCTCTAATCTAGCTTCTTGCTCGGCCGGTCTATACGGATGTTTCGCTAGTTTAGCTAGACCTTATCTTCTACCTCGTACCTTGGTGCAGCCTGTCGTCCCTTATTAGCCTGCTCTTCTGCGTTCTGTTAAGCTATAGCTAGGCTCGCCTTTGCCTATTAGTAGGCGTTCGTAATCGTCCGTACGATAGCCTCTCCTTGCTGAATTAGGGATCGTATAGGGCGCAGGGTGTTATTACTTAGGGTCGGTAGGAGCGTGGAATGGTCGTATCTATAGATTGTAAAGAAGGGGGACAGTCCTGTAGCATTAGCCGTACGGCTATTAATAGCCAGCTCCGCTATAGGCAGAAGTCGGTTCCAGTTCGTCTAGTTATAGTCGACGTACGCTCGGAGGTACGCTTCCAAAGTTGAATTAACCCTCTCCGTCGCCCTATCTGTCTGTAGGTACTATATAGTTAACAGGCGACGTTCTACCTTTAGCAACTAGCAGACCCTTGCCTAGAGCTGGCTCGTAAACTGTGTCCCCTAGTCTAATACAATTGACCTAGGGAAACCGTACTTGCTGAACGTCGTCCGTATAAAGGCCTAGGCAGTGTCTTTAGCTATAATAGAGTCCATTCCCTCTAGTATTACCCCCTTCGTTAACTTGTCCGTAACTACTATAATATTTCGCCGTCTGTCGCTCTTAGGGAGGTCCGTAATAAAGTCTACTGTTAGATCTTGCTAGGGCCGGTCCGGTATCGGCAGGGGCTTTAGCAGCCTATGCTTTAGCTCGTGCTAGGGCTTTGTCCGTCTGCATATATCGCAGTTCTGTACGAACCTGCGAATGTCCTTCGCTATTGCCAGCTAGTAGTAGTCCTAGGCAATAATGCTGTACGTCTCCTCGCGCCCTAGGTGCCCGGTAGCTATAGAGTTATGCGCCCGTTATATTAAGCCTATATAGAGCTTCTCGTCTGCCGGGACCTATATCCGATTTCTGAACTTTAGGTTGTTCTCCTCGTCTACTAAGCACTCGGCTGCCAACACCTTAAGATAGAGCTCGGCTAGGAGCTTCCGTTGCCCTCCCTAGATTGCCGTACAGGCCCCTCGGTATACCTTGTCCTTTTCTACTGCCTCTTCCTATGCTTGCAGTTGGGGTTCCTATAGGTGTGTCGCCGCTAGGCGGATAGTCTCCTTAGCTAGCTCCCCCTTAAACATCTGGAATATTCGTAACTTTAGCCAGTCGTCCTTGTACATTGTTGGCATGTCCTAGTCCTGTCTAGACAGTGCATCGGCCCTGCTGTTGTCCTTACCCTTGCAGTACTAGAGTCTTATATTAAACCGGCTTAGATATATTGCCTATCGTACGTGCCTCTTAGACAGCTTCCAGGGTTGGGTAAAGTATTCTAGATTCTTGTAGTCCGTTAGAGCGAGGAACTCGGGCACCGAGCGGAGTTCTCTATCCTAGGCTTCGCAACACTGTACGATTGCTAGCAACTCTTTGTCGTAGATAGGGTAGTTGCACTTAGCTAGGGAGTTCTTCTTAGAGAAATACGCGTATAGGTATAGGAGTCCGTCCGAGCCTACCTATAACAGGATACCTCTAATGTAGTACCCTAAGGAGTTAGTTTCCAGTATTGTCGTACGCTCCGGGTCAAAGGCGGCGAGCGTTAGTCCTATAGTAAAGAGCTCCTTTAGCTTGTCGAAGCTCCTATCGCATTCGTCCGTCTATTTCAACTGCTTGTCCTTGTACGTTAGCTTAACTAGGGGGCGTACAATCTCCGAGTAGTTCCGTATAAACTGGCAGTAGAAGTTGGCAAACCCAAGAAATTCCTGTACGCCCTTAACGTTCGTAGGCAGCTTCTATTGCTCAATAGCATTAATCTTCTTCCTATCTATACTAATGCCTTTCCCTGCCTCGATAATAAAACCTAGGTATTTCGTACGTTAGACACTGAATTCGCATTTGTCGATGTCGAGGTACAAGCTAGCCTGCTGCAGTCGGTCTAGCACCTTCTTAACATCTTGTACGTAATCTGCGTAGGTGCCGTCTATAAAAACTAGGGTATCGTCGAGGTATACCGAGCAGATGTCGTCTAGTAACCCTTGTAGGGACTTGTTAATATACCTTTAGAAGGTTGCCGGTGCATTAGCAAGGCCGAAGGGGGTAATAAGCTACTTAAAAAGACCGTATCTTATATAGAAGGCAGTTATCTATTTACAGCCTTCCTTAATCCGTATCTTGTAGAAGGCTAAGACTACGTTAAGCTTGGTAAACTACTTCGCCTTGCTAATCCGTCCGAGAGTCTCCTTAATAAGGGGTAGGGGGTACCGGTCCTTCTTAGTAATCGCGTTAATGCCTCTATAGTCTATGTAGAAACGCAATCCGGCCTTCCCCTCCTTATAGACAAACAGTACTAGGGCTCCTGCGGACGATGTACTAGCCCGAATAAACCCTTTAGCAAGCAGGTCGTCTAGTGTCTTGCGCAGTACCAAGAGTTCTCTAGAGGACATTCTATACAGCGGTCCGTATAGTACCTCTAGCAGGCCCCTATCCGGACAGGGTTCTAGCTAGATGTTATAGTTAATCCCTTCCCCTTAGTATAGCAGCAGCTTCGAGGCCGACTTCGGCTCGAAGAGGTCCAGGTATCTAGCATACTCCCTTAGGAGCTTTATATAGGGGTTCGTTACTTCCTTAGGTACTAATGCCTTCTTAATGTCCGCCGTTGCCGTGTTGATGTCGGCCCTAGTATTGCTACCTTGTAGGATCCTCCCCTAGTCCCAGATTCTCCGCTTCGTTACTGCTAGGTACAGCCGTCCTCGTCCGACGTCTAGCTTGCCTCTCTAGCGCTCTATCTAAGGCTTCCCTAGTATTAGGTTATACCCTAACTTGTCCCCGTACGATATAGAGGTATAAGTCCTGCTTATAGTGTCCCTATACCTCTATCGTTACTTTTACTATATAGATAATGTCCAGTCCTCGCCTGGTAATGCCTAGTATACGTACAGGTACCGTAGGGGTTGTCTTAATCTGATGTCTCTGTACGAAGTCTTCGCTAATTACTCTATACACTAAACATCCTGTGTTAATTAATGTCCGCGCTATTGCGGACCCGTTTAACGTCGGCCGTACGATAAACGGCGTCGTCGTTATATAATTGCTCTTAAAAGATAGCTAAGTAATGCTTTGATTTAGCAGTCTATCTCGCACCTGCCTCTAGCAGAGTCTTCGCTTAGAGGCTACTCTTTTCCTAACTCGTCGTCGTCCGAGTAGGACTCCTAATCTTCTCTTTAAGGCGCCGTAGTTGCTACCCTCGCGGTAGTCGGCCGTCCCCTAGGTCTCTCTGCTGGCAGAAGCCCGCAATTCCGTACAGTATAGCCTATCTTGCTATACCGGTAGCAGCTCCCTTCTGCTCGTCTCTTGTTAAGGGTAGCCGTATCTACCTATTGCGCCTTTTTGGTAGCGGCCCTTAGCCGTACAGTAGCTGCTGCCGCTACCCTCGTCGTCGTCGGTTCCTAGTCTATAGCATCTGTCTGTCGCTAGGGGGGTTGTCTTATCTCCTAAGCGCAGCCTATCTGTCTAAGCCTGCGCTGCTAGTCGTCGACTATCCTAAGGAGGTCGCAGAATTCCTCGTACGTAGCTGGTCGCATTACGCCTACTAGCCCTGTTATAATCTCCTTAGAGAGGCCTACCTCTAAAGAGGTAATTTTTATCCTGTCCTCCTATTAGAGACCTCCTGCTTCTGCTAAAGTCTAGTTAAATTCTGCAAGGAATTCTCGTACAGTCTTGCGTCCTTGTTTTGTCGTATTAACCCGTAGGAGTGCTCGGCTCTCGCGGTCCGGGTCCTTGTAGCTCTTGTCTAGAGCTGCCTAGAGCATCGTCGTCGTAGCTATTGCCGGGTTGGCAATAATCGTCTCGTAGTACAGCAGAATTCGTGCTGCCGCCCTGCCCTTTAACCTCCTAAAGAGGTAAAATACCTTGTCTAGCTTAGTCGGGTATGCTCCTAAATCGACTAGGAGCTTAGAGCGTATCTAAGCAGCTTAGGAGGGGTCCTCGGCCGGAGCCTTACTATCGTACGTAGAGACGTTAGGGAGTTTGCTCTTAGGGGTCGGGGTGTAGGTTATTGTGTTCGTCGTCGTCGTAGGGGTCGGATCGCGATCGGACGCCCTAAGCTGTCGTAGCTCCTGTTCCTATTAGGAAATTATCGCAGCCTAGTAGCTTACTTGTTGTTCGAGCTGCCTCTTGCTTTCTAGCAGCTCCTCGTATACGCAGTGCATATGTCCCTCTATAGCCGTAGTTTCTATAGGGATGTCGCCGTCTATCTTTGTTTTATTACTGCAGTTATCGACAGTAAGATCAGTTCCTAATATAAGGGGCCTAAGAATCTTAGTTTAGAAACTTAAGGTTAGGTATCTATATAAAGGAACTGATAGGCAGTGCCTTCGTCGTCTGCTGCTGTACGCTTTGTACCTATAAAGCCAAGCTAGCAATTTCCCCTTAGTGTAGGGGTACAAGGCTTACACTCTGTACAGAGGATCGGGAGTTACCTCCTCTGTACAGTAGTGCAGAGATTTCCCCCTATTTAGAGGGGCGGTAGCTCCCCTTTGTGTAGGACCGTAGTGTTCTTACTCTGTACAGGAGTGGGGTCCTGTCGGTAGCTCTATATAGAGGGTGGGGTTATGCTAGCGCCGCTAAGTCGCAGTCCTTAGGGCGACAGTTGGCTCAGGTCGGGTCCAGGACCTGGGCCAGGCGGCGCCCCCTAACAAGCAGCTTAGCAGCATCCTGCTGCTTATTAATATAGTACCTAAGACGTTAGCTAGGACTGTACGAAGGAGGAAGACTATACGAACCAGAAGCAGAGTTGCTAGTTAAGCTAAACATCCTTCGGCTAGAGGTAGAGGTATAGGAGGACGGGCCGGCAACTACAAAAGAGCTACGACAGCACTGGGCAGACAGAATAGCGGCGTTAGTAGTAGTAGTTGTAGTTGGTAGTAGTAGTAGTAGTAGTAGTGTAGTAGTAGTAGTAGTAGTAGACGGCTAGGCGGACGGGTAGCAGATAGGGGAATAGAAGAGAAAGAGAAGAAGAGAGAGAGAGGGGAGGAGGCTTAATATACAGAGTAGTAGCTGCCTGCTATATAAGGTAATAGCAACTAGGGCAGCTGCTACAACTATATAAGGGAGGGCAAATAAGGCAACTACGACCTAGTGCCTGGACGAGCGACGGCCCTATAGACGACTAGATAGAGGCGGGAACATCTACCTAGAAGCTAAACTCTAGACGACGACCAGGGCATAGGGACAGAGCTAGACAGCCCGCCGCTACAAGACTGTATAGCTAGGACGCAGAGTATATAGCTAGGGCTATAGGGTAGGAGGTAAATAGTCAGACAGGACTAAGCACCTCCTGCACCTTTGTAACCGCTTGTAGGTCCTCCTCTACCTTAGCTTCGGCATCCTTAAAGTAGCAAACAGAATCGGTTAAGATTAGGTAGAAGCGATCTAGCACTACCTGCCTTCCCTAGTCGCAGGTCCTCCTCTGCCTTAGTTACAGGATCTAGATAGACAGGGCTAAGGTTGCAACAGCGTAGAGGGAGGGCATCTAGCAGGCATTACCGACTAGCAAGTGCCTAGACAAAGATAGGAAAGCGCTACCTACTAGAGGAACCCTAAGAGCTAAGGGTGTACGACACACCGTCGTACGAAAGAAGCACTATAAGAAGGGAGGGGGGTATTGTTAGAGGGCGCCGCCTAGCCTAGGTCCTAGACCTAAGCCAGCCGTCGCCCTAAGGACTGCAACTTAGTAGCGCCAGCACGACCCTACCCTCTGTACGGAGTTACCGACAAGACCCTACTCCTATACAGAGGCAGAATCCTATAGCCCTATATAGAGGGGAATTGCTACCCCTCTAAACAGAGGGAAAACTCTGCATTACTATATAGAGGGAAACTCCTAATCCTCTGTACAGATTGTAAACCTTATATCCCTGCATAGAGAGAAATTGCTGGCTTAGCTTCGTAGGTACAAATTGTATAGCAGTAGACAACGAAGGAACTGCCTATTAGTTCCTTTATATAGATACCTAACCTTAAGTTTCTAAACTAAGATTCTTAAGCCCTTATAGAAGTAGAAGCTATCGTACGAACGATTACGAACGCTTACTAATAGACGAAAGCGAGCCTTGCTATAGCCTAATAGAATACAGAAGAGCAGGCTAACAAGGGACAGCAGGCTACACTAAGGTACGAGGTAGGGGATAAGGTATAGCTAAACTAGCGCAACATTCGTATAGACCGACTAAGCAAGAAACTAGACTGGAAAAACTGGAAGTTTACAGTAGTCCGACCAGTAGGGACACACGCTGTATAACTTAACACTCCCCTAGGAATCTATCCGGTTTTCTATATAGACCTTATACAGGCAGTATATACAGACTCCCTCCTATATTAGACGACGGACGACGTACGCCCCCTAGCGATTATAACTAAGGACTAGGAGGAGTACGAGGTAGAAGAGATCCTTAAGAGCTAGAAGAAGCAGAAGACGATAGAATACCTAGTAAAGTAGACAGGGTAGGCAGAGCCTATATAGGAGCTATACGAGGCTCTTTAGGACACATTAGCATTAGACAGGTAGGAGGGAAAACACCCCTCTAGACGGCTACAGTAGCACTACGCTATACAGCGAAGGGAGATAGCAGCTGCAGGCAGGACTAGGCAGCTATATAGGAATAGGACTAAGAAGGGAAGAGAAGTAAGAGGTAGGGACTGTACGAATTACCTAGGACTACACAGCCTAGGGTTGCATAGGCGCCGGTTAGTAACCATCCCGCTATCTTACCACTGCAGACGACAACGGGCCCGGCTCGTCGCTGTCCGAGATCTCGACGATAGACAGGGCTAGGGCGTCGTCGTCCGAAATCTCGACGACATCCTAGTTGTTATCGTCCGACCCTAACTCGATAACTAGCAGCGCCCTAGCGCCCCTACGCCCCTTGCCCGGACAGCGTACAGAGCAGTGCAGCAACCCGTCCTTCTACTTATAGGAAGCACAAGCACCGGCCTAGAACCCTACTAGACAGTATAGGGCGAACAAGCCCTAGGGGGAGTTAGTGCAGGCACAGCAGGACTGGCTGCAGCTAGCAATTAGGACTGCATTAACGTATAAGGGTCGGGCAGTATAGAGGCGGCAGGGCGTAATATAGGCATAGTTACACTAGAAAGAATAGAATAAGAGCCGAGCAGCGTCTTGCTGCTGCTAGGTAAAACAGCTGCAATCGTTAGTTAGGAAGTACAGAGCGTAGACAAGACTGTACGAACTAGTAGTGCAGTTCCTGGTCGTACTTAGCGTTCTACTCTAGGAGCTTAAAGGAGAGCGGGATCCCGGCCAGACGGGGGATAGCGACGGGGCCAGCGGCTAGAGCGTTACACCTACGGGATCTTACGAGCTAGTTGTAAGGTCTAATAGTTAATAAGGCGTTATAGGAGCGGCAATATATTAGTAGGAGCTGTAGGACGATAAGGATAGACGGACGGCGTAGAAGCTGGACGACGAGGACGATAGACCCGACACGCAGCTAGCTGTTTGCTATGTAAAGCGATGGTAAGTAAGGCTATCGTTACTAGATAGCTTAACTACACAACAGTAACTAGATAACGGGAAACCGCTAGAGTACGACATAGGAAAGCTAAGCCTATACGAAGAGACTACTATAAGGGAGGATAGGGGTATTGTTAGGGGACGCCGTCCTACCAGGTCCCGGACCTAGACTGGCCGTCGTCCTTAGGAGTACAACTTAGCAGCACCAGCAAGACCCAGCCAGACTGAGTCCTAACCCGGCCTAGCCGAGTTAGTATCCCCTCCCCTCTACACCCCTGTATAGAGGGAAATCTCTGCACCCCCCTATACAGAGGGAAATCTCTACATCCCTGTATAGAGGGAAATTGCTAGCTTGCTTTATGGGTACGAAATGTACAGTAGCAGACAACAAAGGAACTGCCTATTAGTTCCTTTATATAGATACCTAGCCTTAAGTTTCTCAACTAAGATTCTTAAGCCCCTTACATTCTCGTTCTTCTTGTCCTTCTCGTCGCTCTCGTCCCTCTTGTCGCTCTCGTTGTCCAAACCTCTTAAAACTCTCTCTTCTCTTTAAAACTCTCTCTTCTCTTTAAAACTCTCTCTTCTCTTTAAAACTCTCTCTTCTCTTTAAAACTCTCTCTTCTCTATAGGGGGAGGGGGGAGGGTAGAGTAGTATATATACGCACAATTAAGTAACTGGATATAATTCGACGGCCTCGTTTGTATATATATAGTACACACTCTAGGCTGTCGGTTACACGTACATTATTCGAGTACCTGGATATGATTCGACAGGCTCTTTCGTATAGTGCAGGCCTTGTTAAAGTAAGCCTTAGGTACTGTTAGGGGGCGCTGTCCAGCCAGGTCCTAGACCTGAGCCAGCCGTTGCCCTAAGGATTGCGACTTAGCAGCGCTAGCACGACCCCTTACCCTATACAGAGGGAGAATCCTACAGCCTAGCACAGAGGGGAATTAACGCCCCTCTAAACAGAGGGAAAACTCTGCACCCCTATATAGAGGGAAACTCCTAACACTCTATATAGAGTAGGAACCCTATACCCCTATATAGAGGGAAATTGCTAGCTTGGCTTTGTAGGTACAAATTGTACAGCAGCGGACGATAAAGGAACTGCCTATTAGTTCCTTTATATAGATACCTAGCTTCAAGTTTCTAAACTAAGATTCTTAAACCCTTATATTAGGAACTAATCTTACTGTCAGTAACTGTAGTAATATAACAAAGATAGACAGTAACATCCCTATAGAACTTACGACTGTACAGGATTAGAGGCACTGCATGTATAAGGAGCTTCTGGCACATAAGACCTAGCTTAAAGACTATATAGGCTACTAGGCCTCGACGATTTCCCAACAGGAACAGGAGCTACGACAGCTTAGGGCGTCTAGTTGCGACCCGACCCCTACGACGACGACGACGAAGAACACGACGGCCTACACTGCAGTCCCTAAGAGCAAACTCCCTAACGTTACTACTTACGATAGTAAGGCTCTAGCCGAGTACCCCTCCTAGGCTACCTAGATACGCTCTAAGCTTCTAGTCAACTTAGGAGCATACCCGACCGAGCTAGACAAGGTAGTGTATCTCTTTAGGAGGTTAAAGGGCAAGGCGGCAGTACGGACTCTGCCGTACTACGAGACGGCTATTGCTAACCTAGTAATAGCAACTACGACGATGCTCTAGGCAGCTCTCGACAGGAGCTATAAGGACCTAGACCGCGAAAGCCGAGCACTCCTACAGGTTAACACTATAAAGCAAGGACGCAAGACTGTATAAGAGTTCCTCGCGGAATACGATTAGACCCTAGCGGAGGCAGGAGGACTCTAATAGAAGGACAGGGTAAAAATTACTACCTTAGAGGTAGGCCTCTCTAAGAAGATTATAATGGGACTAGTAGACGTAATGCGACTAGCCTCGTACAAAGTGTTCTGTAATCTCCTTAGGATAATCGACGACTAACAGCGCAGGCTCGGACGGATAAGCCTCGCCTACAAGATGCGACAGCCCCTCTATCGGCAGTAGGACGCTATAGACTAGGAACTAACGACAACGACGAGAGTAGCAGCAGCCGTTACCGTACAGCTAAGGGCCGGTGCTAAAAGGGCGTAGTAGGTAGATACAGCTACCCTCGACAAGAGACGAGCAGAAGGGAGCTGCTACTAGTGTAGCAAGATAGGGAACACTGTACGGAATTGCAGGCTTTTGCTAGTAGAGAGACCTAGGGGACAGCCGACTACCGCAAGGGTAGCAACTACGGCGCCCTACTACGAGACCTAAGAGTCCCCCTTATACAACGACGAGTCGGGAAAAGAATAGCCTCTAGGCGAAGGCTTAGCTAGAGGCATATACAAGATAGATTGCTAAATTAAAGTACTACTTAGCTATCTTTTAAGAGCAACTATATAACGACTACGCCGTTTATCGTACAACCTACGCTAAACAGGACCGCTACAGCGCGGACGCTAATTAACATAGGATGTTTAGTGTACAGAGTAATTAGCGAAGACTTTATATAGAGACACTATAATAAGACGACCCCTACTGTATCTGTACGCATACTAGGTATTACTGGGCGAGGACCGGACATTACCTATATAGTAAAAGTAACGATAGAGCTGCAAGGACACTACGAGCAGGACTTATACCTCTACGTCGTACAAGACAAGTTAGGGTATAACCTAATATTAGGGAGGCTATAGATAGAACGCTAGCGGGGCAAGCTAGACGTCGGACGAGGACGCCTGTACCTAGCAGCGACGAAGCAGAGGCTCCGAGACTAAGGGAGAGTTCCGTAGGGCAGCAATGCCAAGGCCGAAACTAACGCTAATGCTAAGGTCAACACTGCGACTACAGACATTAAAAAGGCTTTAGCGTCTAAGAAAGCGACAGACCCCTGTACAAAGCTCCTATTGGAATACGCAGAATACCTAGACCTCTTCGAGCCAAAATCGGCCTTAAAACTGCCCCTACACTAAAGAGAAGGAATTAACTACGACATCTAGCTAGAGCCCCGTCCAGATAGGAGCCTGCCCGAAGTACCGTACGGCCCGCTGTATAGCATATCCTCTGGAGAACTTCTAGTACTGCGCAAGACACTAGACGACCTACTTGCTAAAGGTTTTATTTACGCAAGTACATTATCGGCCAGAGCCCTAGTGCTGTTTTTATATAAGGAAGGCTCGGCTAGCTTGCGTTTCTGCATAGACTATAGAGACATTAACGCGATTAATAAGAAGGATTAGTACCTCCTGCCCCTAATTAAGGAGACCCTTAGACGGATTAGCAAGGCAAAGTAGTTTACTAAGCTCGATGTAGTTTCGGCCTTCTACAAGATACAGGTTAAGGAAGGCTATAAATAGATAACCGCTTTACGTACGAGATACGGACTCTTCGAGTAGCTTGTTACCCCCTTTAGCCTTGCTAATGCACCAGGAACCTTCTAGAGGTACATTAACAGATCCTTACAAAGGCTGCTAGACGACATCTGTTCTGCGTACCTCGACGACATACTGGTATGTACAGACGGCACCTATACAGACTACGTACAGGACGTTAAGAAGGTATTAGATCGACTGCAATAGGGTAGATTGTACCTTAACATCGACAAATATAAATTCGGTGCACAGCGTACGAAATACTTAGGGTTTATTATTAAGGCAGGGAAAGGCATTAGCGTAGACAGGAAGAAGATTAATGCTATTAAGCAATAGAAGCCCCCTATAAGTGTTAAGGGCGTATAAGAATTCCTTAGGTTTGCTCACTTCTACCGCTAGTTTATACAGAACTACTTAGAGATCGTACGCCCCCCAGTTAAGCTAACATATAAGGACAAACAGTTTAAGTAGACAGACGAGTGTAATAGAAGCTTTAACAGGCTAAAGGAGCTCTTTACTATAGGACCAACGCTTACTGCCTTCGATCTAAAACGTACGACGATACAAGAAACCGACTCCTTAGGGTATTGCATAGGAGGTATTCTGTCGCAGGTAGGCTCGGATAGGCTCCTGTACGTATACGCGTACTTCTCTAAGAAGAACTCCCTAGCTAAATGCAACTACCCTATCTACGACAAGGAATTGCTAGCAGTTGTACAGTGTTGTAAGGCGTAGGATAGAGAACTGCGCTTAGTTCCTAAGTTCCTTGCCCTAACCGACTACAAGAACCTCGAGTACTTTACATAACCCTAGAAGCTGTCTAAGAGGCACGTACAATACGCGATATACCTAAGCTGCTTTAATATAAGACTCTCGTACTGTAAAGGCAAGGACAACAGCAGGGCCGACGCACTATCTAGACAGGATTAGGACATGCCAACGACGTACGATAACGACTAGCTAAAATTACGGACATTCTAGATATTTAAGGGGGAACCAGGCAAGGAGACTATCTACCTAGCGGCGACATATATATAGGAACCCTAGCTATAGACGTAGGAAGAGGCAGTAGCAAAGGACGACATTTACTAAGGTACCTATACAGCGATTTAAGGAGGATAGCGGAAACTCCTAGTAGAGCTCCGCCTTAAGGTATGAGTAGCAGAGTGCACAGTAGACGAGGAGAACAACCTAAAGTTCAGGAATCGGATTCAGGTCCTAGCAGACGAGAAGCTCTGTACGAGCTTAATACAAGGGGTGTATAGTTCTATAGCAACCGGGCATCTAGGGCGCGAGGAGACGTATAGCATCGTCGCTAAGGACTACTACTGGCCAACGATAGCAAAGGACATCTGTAGGTTTATACAGAACTGCGATGTCTGCAGACGGACGAAGCCCTAGCGTAAACTAAAGCACGGGCTGCTAAAACCCCTACTAATACTAGACTGGCCCTAGCAAGACCTAACAGTGGACTTTATTACGGACCTCCCTAAAAGCGACAGACGACGAAACATTGTAGTAGTTACTAACAAGCTAACGGAGGGGAAAATACTAGAGGGAATAGGCTCTACTACAGCTAAGGACACTGCTTAGGTATTTATACAGACGACGTTTAGCAAGTACGGATTCCCTAGGTCAATTGTCTCGGACTGGGGTATACAGTTTACGAGCTAGCTCTAGGCAAGGGTCGATTAGTTGTTAAACGTAGAACGTCGCCTATAAACTGTATAGCACCTGCAGACGGACGGCGCTACAGAGAGGATTAACTTGACATTAGAAGCGTACCTCTAAGCGTACGTTAACTACGACTAGACGAATTGGAACCGCCTCCTCCCTATAGCGGAGCTAGCTATTAATAGCTATACGGCTAACGCTACAGGATTGTCCCCCTTCTTTATAACCTATAGATACGTACTCCCTGCTCCTACCGACCCTAACTAGCGCTATCTTACGCCCTGTACGATCCCCGATTTAGCAGGGAGAAGCCATCGTACAGACGATTACGAACGCCTACTAATAGGCAAAAGCGAGTCTGGCTATAGCTTAACAGAATGCAGAAGAGCAGGACAACAAGGGACGGCAGGCTGTACTAAGGTACGATGGAGGAGATAAGGTCTAGCTAAACTAGCGCAACATCCGTACAGATCGGCTAAGCAAGAAACTAGATTAGAAGAACTGGAAGTTTACAGTAATCTAGCCGGTAGCGACATACGCTGTACGACTTAACACTCCCCTAAGGATCTACCTAGTCTTCTATATAGACCTCGTACAGCTAGCATATACAGACCCTCTCCTATACTAGACGACGGACGACGTACGCCCTCTAGCGATTATTACTAAAGGCTAGGAAGAGTATAAGGTAGAAGAAATCCTTAGAAGCCGAAGGAAGCAGAAGAGGACAGAATACCTAGTCAAATAGAGAGGGTAGGCAGAGCCTACATAGGAGCTGTACGAGGCCCTCTAGGACACATCTGCGCTAGACAGGTAGGAGGAGAACTATTCCCCTAGCTAGTTGCAGTAACACTGTACTGTATAGTAAGAAGGGCATAGTCTACCCTAGGTACAGGACAGCCGCTAGCAATATTAGGTTGCCGAAGGATTAGGAATCGAGGCGTAGGACCCTACTAGGTCCTACTAACACTACACTATACAGAAGGGAGCAGGAGGGAGAGAACAGCTAGGAGATAGGTAGGAATAAGAGTAAAAATAAGAAGGGAATAGGAGCGGAACCCTCCGAAAACCTTTATACACTATTTTAGGGGTAGCTTACTTGGCGCTACCCCCTAGGACTAGGGCAGTCGACAATAAGACCGCCGACTCCCTGTCCGAAATCTCAATTACCTCCTAGTCGGTAGGGGCCCTACCTAGCTTAGCACTATAGAGCAGAGGCACCCCCCTACAGGCCTCCCCCGGACAGCAGTAGGAGCAGTAGAGAGAGCCGTCCTTCCACTTATACGGTGCGCATACGCCGGCCTAGAAGCTGGGCAGGCAGTATAGGCTAAACGAGCCCTAGGGGGAATCAGTGCAGGCAGTGCAGGCCTAGCTACAGGTAGCAATAAGGATAGCGTTAACGTACGAGGGGCGAGCTATAGCGACCCGCTAGGGCGTAATTCGGACAGGGTTACACTACAAGGAGTAGAATAGCAGCTTAGCAGCGTCCTGCTGCTCGCCGGTATAGTACCTAAGACGTTAGCTAGGACTGTACAGAAGGAAAGGCCTGTACAAACCGGAACCGGAGTTGCTAATTAAGCTAAGCATTTCACTCCTAGAGGTAGAAGTGCAGGGGGACGCCAGCCAGACAGTAGGAGGACGGGCTGGCAACTACGAGGGAGCTACGACGGGACTAGGTAGACAGAGTGCAGGGCATAGTAGTAGCGTTAGTAGTAGTTAGATAGTAGTAGTAGTTGGATAGTAGTAGTAGTAGTTGTAGTAGTAGTAGGCGGCCGGGCGGACAGGTAGCAGGCAGGGGAATAGAAGAGAAAGAGAGGAAGAGAGAGATAGAGGAGGCTTAATGTATAGAGTGTCGGCTGCCTGCTATACGAGGCAATAGCAACTAGGGCAGCTGCTACAACTGTATAAAGGAGGGCGAACAAGGCAACTACTTCCTAGTGCCTAGACTAATAACAGCCCTATAGACGACCGGACGAGGACCGGGAAAGCGCTACCTGCAAGAGGAACGCTAGGAGCTAAGACTGTACAACGCGTCGTCGTACAAGGGAAGCACTACGAGAAGGGAGGAGGGTATTGTTAGGGGGCGCCGTCTAGCTAGGTCCTAGACCTAAGCTAGCCGTCGCCCTAAGGATTGCGACTTAGCGGCGCTAGTACGACCCCTTACCCCGTACAGAGGGAGAATCCTACAGCCTAGCATAGAGGGGAATTGCCGCCTCTCTAAACGGAGGGAAAACTCTGCACCCCTGTATAGAGGGAAACTCCCGACCCTCTGTACAGAGTAGGAACCCTATACCCCTATACAGAGGGAAATTGCTAGCTTAGCTTTGTAGGTACAAATTGTACAGCAGCAGACGACGAAGGAACTGCCTATTAGTTTCTTTATGTAGATACCCAGCTTTAAGTTTCTAAACTAAGATTCTTAAACCCTTACAGGTATAATAATCTAAGTATATAGATATAATTTTATACAGCTTCTTTAATAACTATATTTAAGGCTAGAGAGGGAAGAATCTATATATAAGTAGAGGTAGAGGTATTTAAGTATGCACTAAGCCTAGCTTGCCAAGCCTGCCAGCCCTCTACATCTATATCTGTATTATAGATAGATAAGTAAGCAGTCAAGGGCGACTGCTAGTAAGGGAGGGGGGTAGTGTTACAGTAGTAGAAGATAGTAGAAAGAGGTAGGAAAGACAACTAGGGTAGATCCTAGAATTTTAGCTTAGCCCTTCTAGACCGAGCCAGGTCTTGGCACACTACCTCTATAAGAGCCTACACTTACTACTGCATAGATTACTTCATTTCCTTACTTTGCGATATAGTTATTAAACGACTGTTTCGAATTATATCTACGCGTCTAGATTAACTAGCACAAATCCTACTATTGTCTCCTAACCTTTCTCTTCTCTTCTTTATAGCTTGTCTTGTAAATTAATTTAGGACTATTGATGTTAGTATTAGTTCAGCATTTAGATTTTAGCTGAGTCTTTAGAATTGTTGTAGCGATAGAAAGTAGTAGGACTAAGTAATAGGGTAGACCCTTAGAATTTCGGCTCGGCCCTTCTGGACCGAGCCGGGTCTTGGCACTACCCCTACGAAAGCCTGCATCTGCGCATTTATAGATTCCTTTCTTTCTTCAGTTCGGGATATAGGTATTAAAACAGCTGTATCTAATTATATCTATATACTCGGCTTATTATATCTCGAACTTACTACTTATACTAACACTATACTACGCGAAAGGGCCTATCAAATTACATCCAGTTACCTGAATAACGCACGCGCACCTACACCTACACCCGACCAACCCACTACGTGAAGGCTATAGAGAGCTTCTCGACAGTAGAGGAAGGCGGCGTTACGGACTGCAGCCGAAGCAGAAGAAGGACTAATAGGACTAAGGCAGAGGATGAGTTAACTTGTCCTCCCTTTATAGTTACAGCAAATATCTACACTAAGAAGAATTCTATACACTTAGTACTTACGATAATCGACTGCGGCGCAACTGGCAAGAGTTTTATTAACCCTGGACTTGCCAACTCCTTAGGAATCCCTACTTAGAGCTTAAGATACCCTAGACCCTTAAAGATGTTTAACGGCAGCGAGGCCTCCGCAGGAGGTATAACTTAGATTGCCTACGTCAAACTTCGACTTAGGAACAACTACGAAGAACACCTCTCTTGCTTTGTTACACACCTACCTAACTAGAAAATGATCCTCGGATTGCCTTAGCTAAAGCTCTATAACCTACAGATTAACTGGGACACTAGAAGCCTCGACATAAACTTAGAACATTGCCGAAACGATTGCTATACTTTAACTTAGCTTACTCCTATAAACAATATAAAAGATTCGATCCTCTAAGTATCCGCAGCTGCTTTCTATACAGCTGTTGAGGAAAAAGGAGCTCAAATCTTTGCTGCGTTAATAGAAGATATTAAGAAAGCCCTTGCTAAGTTTGACGAAAACCGAGAAGCTACTAACCTAGAGACAAAAGTACTAACAGAATACTGCGATTTCCTTAGTGTATAGTTAGTTAAAGAAGCTAACAAGCTGCCTCCGCACCGACCTTATAACTACAAGATTAAACTGGAAGAAGGCTAGTTACCCCCTTTTAGACCTCTCTATTAAATGTCCCGAGAAGAACTCTGTTTATTCGATCCGGTCGCTCCCCTGCCGCTAGCCCTATTATGTTGGTTAAGAAACCCGGCGGAGGGCTGCGCTTCTGTGTTAACTACTGCAACCTTAACGCTATCTCTAAGAAGAACCGTTATCCGATCCCTCTAATCTAAGAAACTCTAGAACGTCTCTCGAAAGCAAAATAGTTTACTAAGCTTAATGTAATTGCAGCCTTGAACAAGATTCGGATAGCTAAAGGACAAGAGTAGTTAACAGCCTTTAGAACCCGGTACGGCCTGTTTAAATCCCTAGTAATGCCCTTTAGAATGTGCAATGCACCTAGCACCTTTTAAGAATATATAAACGACATACTAAGAGAGTACTTAGACCAATTCGTTACCGCTTACATTAACGATATCCTAGTCTACAGCACAACACTGGAAGAACATTAGAAATACGTCCGAAAGGTACTTACAAAGCTAGAAGAAGCAGGCTTGCATCTGGACATTAACAAGTGCGAATTTTACTAACAAGAAGTGCAGTTCCTTAGCCTTATTATCTTAGACAAAGGCATCTGTATAGACCTAGCAAAGATTTAAGCAATCCTAGACTGGAAGATCCTAAAGACTGTTAAAGAAGTGCAAGGCTTCCTTAGGTTTGCTAACTTCTACCGTCGCTTTATCTAGGGCTTTAGCTTACTAGTAAAGCTACTAACTGCGCTAACAAAGAAGGAGGCTAAGTTTAACTGGACTGACTCCTGCCAATACGCATTTAACCTCCTACAACAACGATTTACTAGAGACCTAATCCTTTAACACTTTGACTTTAACTTAGAAACCCGCGTAGAAACAGACGCTGCTAACGGAGCTATTAAAGCAGTCCTCTATAAACGAAAGTCGCCCGACCAACTATAGCTCCTAGTAGCTTACCTTTTAAAGAAGATACTAACCGCCGAATACAACTACGAGATTTACGACAAAGAGCTCCTTGCAATCGTTAAAGCATTTAAAGAGTGGCGCCTAGAACTCGAAGGCGCAGCCTACCCGACCTAAGTCAGTTCAGACTACAAGAACTTAATTTATTCTATAAAAAGCAAAATCCTTAATCGCAGACAAGCCCGCTAGAGCGAATTCCTCTTAAGGTTCAACTTTGTTATCTAATACGCGCCTAGATTACTTAATTCTAGGGCTAATGCCCTTACCCGGATGCCTAGAATCTATCTAGTAGACAGAAGAGAAGGCTAGGCAATATGTAACTAAACTATTCTAAAGGCTTACAACCTAAACAAAGATCTGAAGACCTACTTAAAGGAAGGTACACTATTAATCGCTGCATCTTTTGCACTGTGCCTTGCACCTGCCTTCCTAGAGAATAATGATTTAGAAAGCGAACTAGACAAAGAAACTATTAACACCAAAGATTCTAAAATTAAAGGCTCTATTACCTCCGACAACAAACCGAACGATAAAGAATTGACAAAAGAAGCAAACCACCCTAGAGAACTGCTCCTAATAATTAGAGAAGCTTACGAATTAGACGAACAGGCTTAAGGACTAATCTAAGCCCTTAAAATAGGTCAGCGTACCTTTCCTAGCTTTTCTCTCTTAGAATGCGAACTTAGGAATAGACTGGTTTACTTCCGATCTCGTCTTTTTGTTCCTAAAGGTGCAGACAATTTAATACGACCCTACATCCTTAGGACAATTTACAACTTAGCAGCAGGATGCTACCTAGGACGATCGAAGCTTTATAAGCTTACTTCCTGCTACTGCTAGTAGCCGTCGATGTAGAAGCACGTCCGCAGATATAGAAACAACTGTCCTATCTGCAAGGCAGCTTAACACGACCGACAACATCTACAAAGATTGCTAAAGCCTCTCCCGGCCCCCGAAAACCCCTAGAAACACATTACAATAGACTTTGTTACCTGTCTCCTTTAAGGGACCACTTAGGCAGGCGTTAAGGCAAAGAACCTCTTTATAGTAGTGGATCGGCACTCTAAGGACCGCTTTATAGTACCTTGCTAGAGCATAACTTCTAAAGAAACCGCTCGACTCTTTTACGAATACGTCTAGCGCTATATAGGCCTTCCAGACAGCATTACCTCTAACAGAGGCTCTTAGTTTATTGCCAAGTTCTAGAAACGCCTTTGCAAGCTTCTGAACATTAACTACTATATCTTTACGTCCTACTACTTAGAAACAGATAGACAAACAGAGATTGCGAATGCCCTGTTCGAACAGACGCTACGTTGCTTTATCGATTACTACTAGAAGGACTGGCCAAAACACATCCTAACAGTAGAATTCTTAGCTCGCAACTAGGAGTTAGAGACAACAGGACACTCCCCCTTTTACACTACTAGAGGCTACTACCCCCGAACAGGAATGGAACCTTAAGACCCACTACCGCGACCTAACGACCCAGACGAAGTCAATGCAGACGAATAGGCAACGCACCTCTCCCAGATCTATTAGGAAGTCTAAGAAGAGATGACTTACGCCTAGGCTATCTACGAAGAACAAGCTAACCGAAAACGACAACCAGCTCTAGACTATTAAGTAGGAGACAGAGTTTACCTAGACTCTAAGAACATTGTTATAGGAAGATCTTCTCGCAAACTTAATTAGAAAAAACTAGGCCCCTTCCCTATTATAGAGAAGATTAGCTCGTACGCATACTGCCTCCAACTGCCGGAAGACTGGGAAATCTACGACGTCTTCTATCCTATTCGACTAAGACCTAAAGAAGGAGATCCCTTCCTAATCCAAATGCAAGACTAAGAACGAACCTACATTCTCCCTATAGAAGACGACGACGAAGACGAAGAAGGAGAATACTATATACGCAGAATTACAGACTGTTAAGTGATTAATAGATGTTAGGGGGCGCCGCCCGGCCCAGGTCCTGAACCCGACCTGGGCCGACCGTCGCCCTAAGGACTGCGACTCAGCGGCGCCAGCACGACCCCACCCTCCGTACGGAGCAACCGACAGGACCCCACCTCCGTACGGAGGGAGAACACTACGGTCCTGCTCAAAGGGAAGCTACCGCCCCTCGGATTGGGGGGGGGGGGGGTGGAAACCCGGCACTACCGTACGGAGGAAGTAACTCCCGATCCTCTGTACGGAGGGTGAACCTTGCACCTCGGCACAAAGGGGGAATTGCTGGCTTAGCTTCGTAGGTACAAATCGTACGGAGCAGACGTCGAAGGAACTGCCTATTAGTTCCTTTATGTAGATACCCGACCTTAAGTTTCTGAACTAAGATTCTTGAGCCTCTCACATTAGGAACTGATCTCACTGTCGGTAACCGCGGTGATAGAGCAAGATGGACGGCGACATCCCTATAGAACCCACGGCCATAGAGGGACACATGCACCGCGTGTACGAGGAGCTGCTGGAAAGCAAGAGACAGCTCGAACAGCAAGTGAGCCACTAGGCTGCGATGATTTCCCAACAGGAACAGGAGCTACGACAGCTCAGGGCGTCCGATCGCGATCCGACCCCTACGACGACGAACACGATAACCCCTACCCCGACCCCCAAGAGCAAACTCCCCGACGTCTCTACGTACGATGGTAAGGCCCCGGCCGAGTACCCCTCCTAGGCGGCTCAGATGCGCTCCAAGCTCCTAGTTGACTTAGGAGCATACCCGACCGAGCTGGACAAGGTAGTCTACCTCTTTAGGAGGTTGAAGGGCAGGGCGGCAGCACGAATTCTGCCGTACTACGAGACGGCCATTGCCAACCCGGCAATAGCCACGACGACGATGCTCTGGGCAGCTCTGGACAAGAGCTACAAGGACCCGGACTGCGAGAGCCGAGCGCTCCTACGGGTCAACACGATGAAACAAGGACGCAAAACCGTACGAGAATTCCTTGCGGAATTTGACCAGACTTTGGCAGAAGCAGGGGGTCTCCAATAGGAGGACAGGATGAAAATCACCTCTCTGGAGGTAGGCCTCTCTAAGGAAATCATAACAGGGCTGGTGGGTGTAATGCGGCCAGCTACGTACGAGGAATTTTGTGACCTTCTTAGGATGGTCGACGACTAGCAACGCAGGCTAGGACGGATAGGCCGTGCTTAGGAGATAAGACAACCTCCCCAGCGACAGACAGATGCTATAGACTGGGAACCGACGACGACGAGGGTAGCAGCAGCAGCCACCGTACGGCCAAGGGCCGCTACCAAGAAGGCGCAATAGGTGGACACAGCCACCCTTAACAAGAGGCGAGCAGAAGGGAGCTGTTACTGGTGTGGCAAGATGGGCCACACCGTACGGAATTGCGGGCTCCTGCCAGCAGAGAGACCTGGGGGACGGCCGACCACTGCAAGGGTGGCCACTGCAGCGCCTTAACGAGAAGATCAGGTGTCCCACTCGGACGACGACGAGTCGGGAAAAGAGTAGCCTCTAAGCGAAGACTCTGCCAGAGGCGGGTACGAGATAGACCGCCAAATCAAAGCATTACTTAGCCATCTTTCAAGAGCAATTACATAACGACGACGCCGTTTATCGTACGGCCGACATTGAACGGGTCCGCAACGGCGCGGACACTGATCGACACGGGATGTTTGGTGTATAGAGTGATCAGCGAAGACTTCGTATAGAGACATCGGATTAAGACGGCCCCTACGGTACCTGTACGTATGCTAGGCATTACCGGGCAGGGACCGGACATTACCCACATAGTGAAAGTAACAATAGAGGTACAAGGACACTACGAGCAAGACTCGTACCTCTATGTCGTACAGGACAAGTTGGGGTATAACCTAATACTAGGGAAGCCTTGGATAGAGCGCTGGAAGGGCAAGCTGGACGTCGGACGAGGACGGCTGTACCTGGCAGCAACAAAGCGGAGAATCCGGGACCAGGGCAGGTCCCTGCAAGGTGGCAATGCCAAGGCCGAAATCAACACAGCAACGGCGGACATCGAGAAGGCATTGGCACCCAAGGAAGCGACAAACCCCCGTACGAAGCTCCCAAGGGAGTATGTTGGGTACCTGGACCTCTTTAAACCGAAGTCGGCCTCGAAACTGCCGCTACACCGAGGGGAAGGGATTGACTATAACATCCAGCTGGAACCCTGCCCGGATAGGAGCCTGCCGGAGGTACCGTACGGACCGCTGTACGGGATGTCCTCTGGAGAACTCCTGGTACTGCGCAAGACGCTGGACGACCTGCTTGCCAAAGGGTTTATCCGGGCCAGTACGTCGTCCGCAGGAGCCCCAGTACTATTTGTCTACAAGGAGGGGAAGGCTGGATTGCGTTTCTGCGTAGACTACAGAGGCATCAACGCGATTACCAAGAAGGACCGGTACCCTCTACCCCTTATTAAGGAGACCCTCGGACGGATCAGCAAGGCGAAGTAGTTCACCAAGCTTAACGTAGTCTCGGCCTTCTACAAGATACGGATTAAGGAAGGCTGTGAATGGATGACTGCCTTCCGTACGAGATACGGTCTTTTTAAGTAGCTAGTTACCCCCTTTGGCCTTGCCAATGCACCGGCAACCTTCCAAAGGTACATTAACAAGTCCCTGCAAGGGTTACTGGACGACATCTGCTCGGCATACCTCGACGACACCCTGGTTTTCACGGACGGCACCTACGCAGACCACGTACGGGATGTCAAGAAGGTGCTGGACCGTCTGCAGCAGGCGGGCTTGTACCTCGACATCGACAAGTGTGAGTTCGGTGTCCAACGTACGAAATACCTAGGTTTCATTATCGAGGCAGGGAAAGGCATCAGCATGGATAGGAAGAAGATTAATGCTATCAAGCTATAGAAGCCGCCTATGAACGTTAAGGGCGTACGGGAATTCCTTGGGTTTGCCAACTTCTACCGCCAGTTTATACGGAACTACTCAGAGATCGTGCGCCCCCTAGTTAAGCTAACGCACAAGGACAAGCAGTTCAAATGGTCGGACGAATGCAATAAGAGCTTCGACAAGCTAAAAGAGCTCTTTACTACAGGACCAACGCTCGCCGCCTTTGACCCGGAGCGTACGACAATACTGGAAACCGACTCCTTAGGGTACTGCATTGGGGGTATCCTGTTACAGGTAGGCCCGGACGGACTCCTACACCTATGCGCGTATTTCTCTAAGAAGAACTCCCCGGCTGAGTGCAACTACCCTATCTACGACAAAGAGTTGCTGGCAGTCGTACGGTGTTGCGAAGCCTGGGATAGGGAACTCCGCTCGGTGCCTGAGTTCCTCGCCCTAACGGACCACAAGAACCTGGAATACTTCACTTAACCCCGGAAGCTGTCTAAGAGGCACGTACGATGGGCAATGTACCTAAGCCGGTTTAACATAAGACTCCAGTACCGCAAGGGTAAGGACAACAGCAGGGCCGACGCACTGTCCAGACGGGACCAGGACATGCCAACGACGTACGAGGACGACCGACTGAAGTCGCGGACATTCCAGATGTTCAAGGAAGAGCCAGGCGGGGAGACTATCCACCTGGCGGCGACACATCTATAGGAACCCCAACTGCAAGCTTAGGAAGAGGCAGTGGAAAAGGACGAGGCATACCGAGGGGCCCGTACGGCGATCCAGGGAGGGCAACGGAAACTCCCAACCGAGCTCTACCTAAAGGTATCGGCAGCCGAGTGTTCAGTAGACGAGGAGAACAACCTAAAGTTCAGAAATCGGATATAGGTCCCGGCGGACGAGAAGCTCCGTACGGGCTTAATACAACGAGCACATAACTCTATAGCCACCGGGCACCCAGGGCGCGAGGAGACGTACAGCATTATTGCCCGGGACTACTACTGGCCAGCGATAGCGAAGGACATTCGCAGGTTCGTACGGAACTGCGATGTGTGCGGACGAACGAAGCCCTAGCGCGAGCTGAAGCATGGGCTGCTGAAGCCCCTGCCGATACCGGATCGACCCTGGCAAGACCTGACCGTAGACTTTATTACGGACCTCCCTGAGAGTAACGGACGGCGAAACATTATAGTGGTTACGGACAAGTTGACGAAGGGGGTAATACTGGAGGGGATGGACTCCACTACGGCTAAAGACACCGCCTGGGCCTTTATCCGGACGACGTTCAGCAAGCACGGTTTCCCTAGGTCAATTGTATTAGACCGGGGGTTACAGTTTACGAGCCAACTCTGGGCACGGATCTGCCAGTTACTGAGGGTAGAGCGTCGCCTGTCCACCGCATAGCACCCGCAGACGGACGGGGCGACGGAGAGGGCCAACTTAACCCTAGAGGCGTACCTCCGAGCGTACGTCGACTATGACCAGACGAACTGGAACCGCCTCCTCCCAATAGCGGAGCTGGCTATCAACAGCCGTACGGCCGATGCTACAGGACTGTCCCCCTTCTTTATAACCTATAGATACGACCATTCCCCGCTCCTACCGACCCTAAGTAGCAACACCCTGCGCCCCGTACGATCCCCAATCCAGCAAGGAGAGGCCATCGTACGGACGATCACGAACGCCTACCAATAGGCAAAAGCAAGCCTGGCCCTAGCCTAGCAGAACGCGGAAGAGCAGGCCAACAAGGGACGACAGGCTGCACCAAGGTACGAGGCAGGGGATAAGGTTTGGCTAAACTAGCGAAACATCCGTACGGACCGGCTAAGCAAGAAGTTAGATTGGAGAAACAGGAAGTTTACAGTAATCCGGCCGGTAGGGACACACGCCGTACGACTAAACACTCCCCCAGGGATTCACCTAGTCTTTTATATAGACCTCGTACGACCAGCGAGCACGGACCCCTTGCCGCATCAGACGACTGACGACGGGCGCCCACCTGCAATTATAACCGAGGGCCAAGAAGAGTACGAGGTAGAGGGGATCCTTAAGAGCCGGAGGAAGCGGAGGAAGACAGAGTACTTGGTAAAATGGAGAGGATGGGCAGAGCCTATATAGGAACCGTACGAGGCCCTGCAAGACACAACCGCACTGGACAGATAGGAGGAGGACCATTCCCCTGCCCAGCTACAGTAACACTGCGCCGTACGGCGGAAGGAGGCACGATCCACCCTAAGGACAGGGTAGCCGCAGACAAACCTGGGTTGTCAAAGGATCGAATACTACGACGTAGGACGCTACAGCACCCTACTAACACAACTTCGTACGACACTGTACGAGATAAGGGCTGGAGGGAAGGAACAGCCAAGGGACAAATAGGAGGGGAAGTGGAAATAAGAAGAGCTGGGAAGGACACCGTCCGAAATTTCTCACACTACCTAAGGGGGGGGGGGGGTGGCTCACTGGCCACCACCCCCCCCCCCCCCCCCCCCCCCCCCCCCCCACCCCCTCCCCCCGGGACCAGAACACCCTACTCATCATCTGAGATTTCCACTACCTTAGGCCCGGCCGGGCCCCCACCCCTACCAGGGCCACCCCTAGGGAGCAGAGGCACCCCCCTACCCCTACCAGGGCCAGCCCCAGGGAGCAGAGGCACCCCCCCACCCCTACGTACCTCCCCCGGACGGCGGAAGGGGCAGTAGAGGGAGCCATCCTTCCACTTACACGAGGCACACACCCCAGCCCAGAAACCTAGGAGGCGGTATAGGCCAAGTAAGGGCCGGGGGGAGTTGGGGCAGGGGGCGCAAGGCTGGCCCCGGGTAGCGATAAGGAGGGCGTTGACGTACGACGGCCGGGCTGTAGCCACCCGATCGGGTATAACCTAGGCGGGGTCACACCAGAAGGGGTAGAAGGGGAGCCCGGCCGCATCCTGCTGCTCGCGGGTATAGCACCTAAGACGTCAGATCAGACCGTACAGAAGACGAGAATCCGTACGAACCGGAAGAGTAGCTGCTAGTTAAGTTAGGGGCCCTACCGTACGTAGACAAAGTGGGGGGGGACCCCGGCCGGACGAGGGGGAGGGGCGGAGCCAGCAGCGACGAGGGGACCGGACGGGGCAGACATAGTAGCTAGTGGTGGTTGGCTGGTAGTGGTTGGTTGGTAGTTAGTGGTTAGTAGCTGGTAGTGGCGGATAGTGGACGGTAGTAGACGGTGGTAGATAGTGGACGTTGTACAGGGAAAAGAGAAAGGGGAAGGGAAGAGAAGGGAGAAGGCTTAGGCTGACTGCCTGCTATAGTGGGAATGGCAAGCAAGGCAGCTGCTGCAGACAGGTAAAATAGCAAGAGGCAACTACGACCTAGGGGAAGTGACGAGGGACGACGACTCGGACGACCGGACGAAATAGGAAGCCACAACCTGCCGAAGGAACAGCAGGAGCTGGGTGGTTTGGACACGCCGCCGTACGGACGAAGCACTACGAGAAAGGGAAAGGGGGGGGGTATTGTTAGGGGGCGCCGCCCGGCCCAGGTCCTGAACCCGACCTGGGCCGACCGTTGCCCTAAGGACTGCGACTCAGCAGCGCCAGCACGACCCCACCCTCCGTACGGAGCAACCGACAGGACCCCACCTCTGTACAGAGGGAGAACACTACGGTCCTACTTAAAGGGAAGCTACCGCCCCTCGGATTAGGGGGGGGGGGGGGTGGAAACCCGGCACCACCGTACAGAGGAAGTAACTCCCGATCCTCTGTACGGAGGGTGAACCTTGCACCTCGGCATAAAGGGGGAATTGCTAGCTTGGCTTCGTAGGTACAAATCGTACGGAGCAGACGTCGAAGGAACTGCCTATCAGTTCCTTTATGTAGATACCCGACCTCAAGTTTCTGAACCAAGATTCTTGAGCCTCTCACAATAGACAGACAAAGCATAGAGTTTAATAGCAAAGCTATAAAGACTAGGACACTACTTAGGAACCCCTTAGAAACATTATCTTCGACAAGGACAAGATTGAAGCCTTCTACTGTCCAAACCTCTTAGACTCCAGAGACTACCGCCTAGAAACCCAGTATAGCTAAAGAGAACTGGATTCTGCTTACTAATAGAATATTAACTGTAACATTAGGCCTGCTCCTAGGAATAAGCAGACTTACCCCCGGTATCTCGAACTACTAAGGGTTCGTAGGAACTCCGCTATATTAAGGGGGGCTACTGTTACGGTCAACAGATATAAAACGGAAAACACGGTTAACAGATGTAAAACGGAAAACAACAGCATCTAGGACCCAACCAGAACTATTAAGATTTACAGACTACAGGCCAACAACTACTAGATAGAAGAAGACTCCAAGAGAGTAAAAGGCGAATCATCTCGCGATACAAACACTCCTAGCTTAGTTCTGGAACCTTTGGAAAAAGCGGGTCTAGGAAATGAATTTGTTTGTAGAACAAAGAAACAGAGTTTAATAAGAAAGTTACTAGCAAACGCGCAAACAACTAGCTAGGGCAGGGGGATATAAGAACCTGCTGCCGCCTACCTAATCTTTCTCTTCTTCTTGTTTATAGCTCGTCTTGTGCATTTAATTCAGCTTTTACACTTCTTACTTTAGACTTTAGCTCCCCTTTTTAACATTAACTTTTACATCCCCTCTTTTAGACTTTGCTTCTCCCAGCCCCTCCTACTTACTTCAACTTTTACACCGACCCTTTCCGACCACTCAGCTCCGCCCTTAACAACTAAGGGGCCCGTATAGCGATCTAAGGAAGACAGCGGAAGCTCCTAGCAGAGCTTTACCTTAAGGTGTTAGCAGCAGAGTGTACAGTAGACGACGAGAACAACCTAAAGTTCAGGAATCGGATTTAGGTCCCAGCAGACGAGAAGCTCCGTACGAGCTTAATACAACAGGCGCATAATTCTATAGCAACTGGGCACTAAGGGCGCGAGGAGATGTACAGCATCGTCGCTAGAGACTACTACTAGCCGGCGATAGCAAAGGACATCCGTAGGTTTGTACAGAACTGCGATATATACAGAAGGACAAAGCCCTAGCGTAAACTAAAGCACAGGCTGCTGAAACCCCTACTAATACTGGACCGGCCCTAGCAAGACCTAACAGTAGACTTTATTACAGACCTCCCTAAGAGCGACGGACGGCGGAACATTATAGTAGTTACAGACAAGCTAACGAAGAGGGTAGAATTAGAAGGAATAGACTCTATTGCGGCTAAAGACATCGCTTAGGCATTTATACAGACGACGTTTAGCAAGTACAGGTTCCCTAGGTTAATTGTATTAGACCAGGGTACACAGTTTACGAGTTAGCTATAGGCAAGGGTATGTTAATTGTTAAACGTAGAACGTCGCCTATTAACTGCATAGCACCTGCAGACGGACGGCGCTATAGAGAGAGTTAATTCGACGTTGGAAGCATACCTCTAAGCGTACGTCGACTACGACTAGACAAACCGGAACTGCCTCCTCCCTATAGCGGAGCTGGCCATTAACAGCTGTACGGCTAACGCTACCCAATTGTCCCCCTTCTTTATAGCCTATAGATACGACGACTCCCTGCTTCTACCGACCCTAAGTAGCGCTACCCTACGCCTTATACGATCCTTAACTTAGCAGGGAGAAGCTATTGTACAGACGATTACGAACGCCTATTAATAGGCAAAAGCGAGTCTAGCTATAGCTTAACAGAATACGGAAGAGCAGGCTAACAAGGGACAACAGGCTGTACTAAGGTACGAAGCAGGAGATAAGGTCTAGTTAAACTAGCGCAACATCTGTATAGACCGGCTAAGCAAGAAACTGGATTAGAAGAACCGGAAGTTTACAGTAGTCCGACCAGTAGGGAAACACACTATACGACTTAACACTCCCCTAAGGATCTACCTAGTCTTCTATATAGACCTCGTATAGCTAGTATATACGGACCCCCTACTGCACTAGACGACGGACGACGCGCACCCTCCAGCGATTATTACTAAAGGCTAGGAAGAGTGCGAGGTAGAGGAAATCCTTAATAGCCGAAGGAAGCAGAAGAGGGCAGGGTACCTAGTTAAATAGAGAGGGTAGGCAGAGCCTATATAGGAACTATATAAGGCCCTACAGGACACAACTGCGCTAGACAGGTAGGAAAAGAACTATCCCCCTACCCGGTTACAGTAACACTGCGCTGTACGGCGAAAAGGGGCACGATCTACCCTAGATACAGGGTAGCCGCTAGCAACTCGGGTTGCTAAAGGATCGGGAATTAAGACGTAGGACCCTACCGGGTCCTACTAACACTACACTGTACTATACTGTATAGAAGGGGGCAGGAGGAAGAGAACAGCTAGGGGATAGGTAGGAATAAGAGTAGAAGTAGGAGGAGAACGAGAGCAACACTGTCCGAAAACTTTTATATACTACCTTAGGGTAGCTTACTAGCTACTCCCCCCTAGGACTAGGGCAGCTAACTCTATACCCGAAATCTTAATTACCTCCCGGCCGGCAGGGGCCCTACCTAGGCCAACACTATAGAGCAGGGATGGGGTTATACTAGAAGGAGTAGAGGGGCAGCTTAGCAGCATCCTGCTGCTTATTAATGTAGCACCTAAGACGTTAGCTAGGACTGTACGAAGGAGGAAGACTATACGAACTGTAAGCAGAGTTGCTAGCTAAGCTAAGCATCTTACAGCTAGAGGTAGAGGTATAGAAGGACGGGCCGGCAACTACAAGAGAGCTACGACAGCACTAGGCGGACGGAGTAGTAGCGTTAGTAGTAGTAGTTGTAGGTAGTAGTAGTAGTAGTTATAGTAGTTATAGTAGTAGTAGACGGCTAGGCGGACGGATAGCAGGTAGGGGAATAGAAGAGAAAGAGAGGAAGAGAGAGAGAAGGAGGGAGAGCTTAATATACAGAGTAGTAGCTGCCTGCTATATAAGGCAATAACAACTAGGGCAGCTGCTACAACTGTATAAGGGAGGGCAAATAAGGCAACTACGACCTAGTACCTAGACAAGCGACAGCCCTATAGACGACTGGACAGAGGCGGGAACATCTACCTAGGAGCTAAACTCTAGACGACAACTAGGGCACAGAGACAGAGCTAGACGGCCCGCCGCCGCCAGACTGTATAGCTAAACGCAGAGTATACAGCTAGGGCTATAGGGTAGGAGGTAGATAGACAGACAGGACCGAGCACCTCCTACACCTCTGTAACTGCTCGTAGGTCCTCCTCTGCCTTAGCTTCAGCATCCTTAAAGTAGCAAACAGAAGCAGTTAAGATTAGGTAGAAGCGATCTAGCACTACCTGCCTTCCCTGCTCGCGGATCCTCCTCTGCCTTAGCTACAGGATCCAGATAGACAGGGCTAAGGTTACAACAGCGTAGAGGGAGGGCATCTAGTAGGTATTGCCGACTAGTAAGTGCCTGGACGACAGCCGACTATAGACTAGGAAGAAGACGGGAAAGCACTACCTGCCAGAGGAACCCTAAGAGCTAAGGGTATACGATACGCCGTCGTACGAAGGAAGCACTACGAGAAGGGAGGAGGGTATTGTTAGGGGGCGCTGTCCAGCCCAGGTCCTAGACCTAAGCCAGCCGTCGCCCTAAGGACTGCGACTTAGCAGCGCCAGCACGACCCTACCCTCTGCACGGAGTTACTAACACGATCCTACTCCTATACAGAGGGAGAATCCTATAGCCCTATACAGAGGGGAACTGTCGCCCCTCTAAACGGAGGGAAAACTCTGCACTACTATACAGTGGGAAACTCCTAATCCTCTGTGCAGAGTGTAAACCTTATACTCCTATACAGAGGGAAATTGCTAGCTTAGCTATATAGGTACAAATTGTACAGCAGTAGACGACGAAGGAACTGCTTATTAGTTCCTTTATATAGATACCCAACCTTAAGTTTCTAAACTAAGACTCTTAAGCCCTTACAACATAGGAGCATACCCGACCGAGCTAGACAAGGTAGTGTATCTCTTTAGGAGGTTAAAGGGCAAGGCGGCAGCACAGATTCTGCTGTACTACAAGACGGCCATTGCTAACCCGGCAATAGCAACTACGACGACGCTCTAGGCAGCTCTTAACAGGATCTACAAGGACCTAGACCGCGAAAGCCGAGCACTCCTACAGGTTAATACTATAAAGCAAGGACGCAAAACTATACGAGGGTTCCTTGCGGAATACGATTAGACCCTAGCAGAGGCAGGAGGACTCTAATAGGAGGACAGGGTAAAAATTACTATCTTAAAGGTAGGCTTCTCTAAGGAGATTATAACAGGACTAGTAGGCGTAATACGACTAGCCTTGTACGAGGTGTTCTGTAATCTCCTTAGGATAATCGACGACTAACAGCGTAGGCTTCGGACAGATAAGCCGCGCCTACGAGATGCGACAGCCCCTCTATTAGCAGTAGGACGCTATAGACTAAGAACCAACGACGACAACGAGAGTAGCAGCAGCCGTTACTGTACGGCTAAGGGCCGGTGCCAAAAGGGCGCAGTAGATAGATACGGCTACCCTTAACAAGAGACGAGCAGAAGGGAGCTGCTACTAGTATAGCAAGATAGGATATACTATATAGAATTGCAGGCTTTTGCTAGTAGAGAGACCTAGGAGATGGCTAACTACTGTAAGGGTAGCAACTACAGCGCCCTAACAAGAGACCTAAGAATTTCCCTTAGACGACAACGAGTCGGGAAAAGAATAGCCTCTAGGCGAAAGCTTAGCTAGAGGCATACACAAGATAGATTGCCAAATCAAAGTACTACTTAGCTATCTTTTAAGAGCAACTACATAACGACTACGCCGTTTATCGTACGACCTACGCTAAATAGGACTGCTATAGCGCGGACGCTAATTAATACAGGATGTTTAGTGTACAGAGTAATAAGCGAAGACTTCGTACAGAGACACTACATTAAGACGACCCCTACTGTACCTATACGTATGCTAGGCATTACTAGGGGAGGACCGGACATTACCTATATAGTAAAAGTAACGATAGAGCTGCAAGGACACTACGAGCAGGACTTATACCTCTACATCGTACAGGACAAGTTAGAGTATAACCTAATATTAGAGAAGCTATAGATAGAACGCTAGCAGGGCAAGCTGGACGTCGGACGAGGACGCCTGTACCTAGCAGCGACGAAGCAGAGGCTCCGAGACTAAGGGAGAGTTCCGCAGGGCGGCAATGCCAAGGCCGACACTAACGCTAATACTAAGGTCAACACTGCGACTACAGACATTAAAAAGGCTTTAGCGTCTAAGAAAGCGAGGGACCCCTATACGAAGCTCCTATCGGAATACGCAGAATACCTAGACCTCTTCGAGCTAAAATTGGCCTCGAAACTGCCTCTATACCGAGGAGAAGGAATTAACTACGATATACAGCTAGAGCCCCGTCCGGATAGGAGCCTGCCCGAAGTACCGTACGGCCTGCTATATAGCATGTCCTCTAGAGAACTCCTAGTACTGCGCAAGACACTAGACGACCTACTTGCCAAAGGTTTTATTCGTGCAAGTACATTATTGGCCCGAGCCCTAGTGCTGTTTGTGTATAAGGAAGGCTCGGCCGGCTTGCGTTTCTGCGTAGAATATAGAGGCATTAACGCGATTACTAAGAAGGACCGATACCCCCTGCCCCTAATTAAGGAGACCTTCAGACGGATTAGCAAGGCAAAGTAGTTTACTAAGCTCGACGTAGTTTCGGCCTTCTATAAGATACAGGTTAAGGAAGGCTGTAAATAGATAACCGCTTTCTGTACGAGATATAGACTCTTCGAGTAGCTTGTTACCCCCTTTAGCCTTGCTAACTATTAGCAGGTCCCTACAAGGGCTACTAGACGACATCTGTTCTACGTACCTCGACGGTATACTGGTATTTACGGACGGCACCTATGCAGACTATATACAGGACGTTAAGAGGGTATTAGATCGACTGCAACAGGCTGGATTGTACCTCGACATCGACAAATGTAAATTCGGTATACAGCGTACGAAATACCTAGGGTTTATTATCGAGGTAGGGGAAGGCATTAGAATACATAGGAAGAAGATTAATGCTATTAAGCAATAGAAACTGCCTACGAGCGTTAAGGGCGTATAGGAATTTCTTAGGTTTGCTAACTTCTACCGCCAGTTTATACGGAACTACTTAGAGATCGTACGCCCCCTAGTCGAGCTAGTATACAAGGACAAGCAGTTTAAGTAGACGGATAAGTGCAATAGGAGCTTTAACAGGCTAAAGGAGCTCTTTACTACAGGACCAACGCTTACCGCCTTCGACCTAGAACGTACGACGGTAATAGAAACCGACCCCTTAGGGTACTATATAGGAGGCA
Source organism: Pseudocercospora ulei (assembly GCA_016165855.1). NCBI lineage: Eukaryota > Fungi > Ascomycota > Dothideomycetes > Mycosphaerellales > Mycosphaerellaceae > Pseudocercospora > Pseudocercospora ulei. The sequence goes on from JACWNB010000010.1 coordinate 717,238, forward strand.
TCCTGTTACAGGTAGGCTCAGACGGACTTCTGTACCTGTACGCGTACTTCTCTAAGAAGAACTCCCTAGCTAAGTGCAACTACCCTATTTACGACAAGGAATTGCTAGCAGTCGTACAGTATAGCGAAGCATAGGATAGAGAACTCCGCTCGGTTACCGAGTTCCTCGCCCTAACTAACTACAAGAATCTAGAGTACTTTATGCAACCCCGGAAGCTGTCTAAGAGACACGTACGATAGGCAATATATCTAAGCCGGTTTAATATAAGACTCTAGTATCGCAAGGGAAAGGATAACAGCTAGGCCGATGCGCTATCCAGACAGGACTAGGACATACTAACTATATACAAGGACGATCGGCTAAAATTACGAACATTCCAGCTGTTTAAGGAGGAGCCAGGCGAGGAGACTATCCGCCTAGCAGCGACATACATATAGGAGCCCTAACTGCAAGTATAGGAAGAGGCAGTAGAAAAGGACGATATATACCGAGGGGCCTATACAGCGATCTAAGGAGGACAGCGGAAGCTCCTAGCAGAGCTTTACCTTAAGATGTCAGCAGCAGAGTGCACAGTAGACGAGGAGAATAACGTAAAGTTTAGGAATCGGATTTAGGTCCCAGCAGACGAGAAGCTCTATATAAGCTTAATACAACAGGCACATAATTCTATAGTAACCGGGCACCTAGGGCGCGAGGAGATGTACAGCATCGTCGCTAGGGACTACTACTAGCCGGCGATAGCAAAGGACATCCGCAGGTTTGTACAGAACTGTAATATATACAGACGAACGAAGCCCTAGCGCGAACTAAAGCATAGGCTGCTAAAATCCCTACCGATACCGGACCGGCCCCAGCAAGACCTAACAGTAGACTTTATTACAGACCTCCCTAACAGCGACGGACGGCGGAATCTTATAGTAGTTACAGACAAGCTAACAAAGGGGGTAATACTGGAAGGAATGGACTCTATTACAGCTAAGGACACTGCCTAGGCCTTTATACGGACGACGTTTAGCAAGTACGGATTCCCTAGGTCAATTGTATCGGACCGGGATATACAGTTTATAAGCCAACTCTAGGCTAGGGTATATCAGTTGCTAAACGTAGAACGCTGCCTGTCGACTGTATAGCACCTGCAGACAGACGGTGCGACGGAGAGGGTTAATTTGACATTAGAAGCGTACCTCTAAGCGTACGTTAACTATAATTAGACAAACTAGAACCGCCTTCTCCCTATAGCAGAGCTAGCTAATAACAGCTGTACGGCTAATGCTATAGGATTGTCCCCCTTCTTTATAGCCTATAGATACAACTACTCCCTGCTCCTGCCGACCCTAAGTAGTAACACCCTGCGCCCTGTACGATCCCCGATCTAGCAGGGAGAGGCCATCGTACGGACGATTATAAATGCCTACTAATAGGCGAAAGCGAGTCTAGCTATAGCTTAACAGAATGCGGAAGAGCAGGCTAACAAAGGACAGCAGGCTGCACCCAGATACGAGGCAGGAGATAAGGTCTAGTTAAACTAGCGCAATATCCGTACGGACCGGCTAAGCAAGAAGCTAGATTAGAAGAACTGGAAGTTTACAGTAGTCTAACCGGTAGGGACATACGCCGTACGACTTAACACTCCCCTAGGGATCTACCCAGTCTTCTACATAGACCTTGTATAGCTAGCGAACACAGACCCCCTGCTGTACTAGATAACGGACGACGCGCGCCTACTAGTAATTATTACTAAGGGCCAGGAAGAGTAATAAGTAGAAGGAATCCTTAAGAGCAGAAGAAAGTAGAAGAGGGTAGAGTACCTAGTAAAATAGAGAGGGTAGGCAGAGCCTATATAGGAACCGTACGAGGCCCTACAGGATACAACTGCGCTAGACAGGTAGGAGGAGAACTATCCCCCTACCTAGTCGCAGTAACACTGCGCCGTACAGCGAAAAGGGGCACGATCTACCCTAGGCATAGGGCAGCCGCTAGCAACTTAGGTTATCGAAGGATCGAAAATTAAGACGTAGGACCCTACTAGGTCCTACCGACACTACACCGTACAGAAGGAGGTAGGAGGAAGAGGACAGCTAGGAGACAGGTAGGAATAAGAGTGGAAGTAGGAGGGGAACGAGAGCAACACTGTCTAAAAACTTTTATATACTACTTTAAGGTAGCCTACTAGCTACTACCCCCTAGGACTAAGGCAGCCAACTCTATACCCGAAATCTTAATTACCTCCTAGCCGGCAGGGGCCCTAGCACTAGAATAAGTAGAAGGGTAGCTTAGCAATATCCTGCTGCTTATTAATATAGCACCTAGGACGTTAGCTAGGACTGCAGGAAGGAGGAAGGCTGTACGAACCGGAAGCAGAGTTGCTAGTTAAGCTAAACATCCTACAGCTAGAGGTAGGGGTGTAGGAGGACAAGCCAGCAACTACAAGAGAGCTACAACAGCACCAGGCGGACGGAATAGTGGTGTTAGTAGTAGTAGTTGTAGTTAGTAGTAGTAGTAGTTGTTGTAGTAATAGTAGTAGTAGTAATAGTAGTAGTAGCGGACGGCTAGGCGGACGGGTAGCAGATAGGGGAATAAAGGAGAAAGAGAAGAAGAGAGAGAGAGAAGGGGGAAAGGGTTTATATACAGGGTAGTAGCTGCCTACTATATAGGGCAATAGCAACTAGGGCAGCTACTACAACTGTATAAGGGAGGACAAACGAGGCAACTACGACCTAGTGCCTGTATAAGCAACGGCCCTCTAGACGACTGGACAGAGACGGGAACATCTACCTAGGAGCTAAACTCCAGACGACGACCAAGGCATAGGGACAGAGCCAGATAGCCCGCTAGCGCTAGACCGTACAGTTAGGACGCAGAGTGCATAGCTAGAGGCTATAGGGTAGGAGGTAAACGAACAGACAGGACCGAGCACCTCCTACACCTTTATAACCGCTCGCAGGCCTCCTCTGCCTTAGCCTCGGTATCCTTAAAGTAGCAAACGGAATCGGTTAAGATTAGGTAGAAGCGATCTAGCACTACCTGCCTTCCCTACCTACAGGTCCTCCTCCGCCCTAGCTACAGGATCTAGGAGGACAGGTCTAAGGTTGCAACAGTAGAGAGGGAGGTCGACAGGCAAGTACCTAGGCGAAGACAGGGCAGCGCTACCCGCCAGAGGAACCCTAAGGGCTAAGGGTATACGATACGCCGTCGTACGAAAGAAGCACTATAAGAAGGGAGGGGAGTATTGTTAGAGGACGCTGTCTAGCCTAGGTCCTAGACCTAAGCTAGCCGTCGCCCTAAAGACTGCAACTTAGCAGCGCTAGTACGACCCTACCCTCTATACAGAGTTACCGACAGGACCCTACTCCTGTATAGAGGGAGAATCCTATAGCCCTATATAGAGGGGAGTTGCTGCCCCTCTAAATAGAGGGAAAACTCTATATTACTGTATAGAGGGAAACTCTCGATCCTCTGTACAGAGTGTAAACCTTGCATCCCTATATAGAGGGATATTGCTAGCTTGGCTTTGTAGGTACAAATTGTACAGCAGTAGACGACGAAGGAACTGCCTATTAGTTCCTTTATGTAGATACCTAACCTTAAGTTTCTGAACCAAGATTCTTAAGCCCTTACATAAGTGTTAAGGGCATACGAGATTTCCTTAGGTTTGCTAACTTCTACCGCTAGTTTATACAGAACTACTCGGAGATCGTACGCCCTCTAGTCGAGCTAACATATAAGGACAAACAGTTTAAGTAGACGGACGAGGGTAATAGAAGCTTTAACAGGCTAAAGGAGCTCTTTACTACAGGACTAACACTTGCTGCCTTCGATCCGGAACGTACGACAATACTTAAAACCGACTCCTTAGGGTATTATATAGAAGGTATTCTGTCGCAGGTAGGCTCGGACAGGCTCCTGTACGTATACGCGTACTTCTCTAAGAAGAACTCCCTAGCTAAATGCAACTACCCTATCTACGACAAGGAATTGCTAGCAGTTGTACAGTGTTGCAAGGCGTAGGATAGAGAACTCCGCCCGGTTCCCAAGTTCCTCGCCCTAACTAACTACAAGAACCTCGAGTACTTTATACAACCCTAGAAACTGTCTAAAAGGTACGTACGATAGGCGATGTACCTAAGCCGCTTTAATATAAGACTCTAGTACTGTAAAGGCAAGGACAACAGCAGGACCGACGCGCTATCTAGACAGGATTAGGACATACTAACGACGTACGATAACGACCGGCTAAAATTACAGACATTCTAGATGTTTAAGAAGGAACTAGGCGAGGAGACTATCCGCCTAGCAGCGACATATATATAAGAACCCTAGCTACAGGCGTAGGAAGAAGGAGTAGAAAAGGACAACGTTTACCGAGGTACCTGTATAGCGATTTAAGGAGGACAGCGGAAACTCCCAGCAGAGCTCTACCTTAAGGTATTAGCTGCAGAGTGCACAGTAGACGAGAAGAACAACCTAAAGTTTAGGCATCGGACTTAGGTCCTAGTAGACGAGAAGCTCTATATAAGCTTAATACAACAGGTGCATAATTCTATAGCAACTGGGTATCTAGGGTGCGAGGAGACGTAAAGCATCGTCGCTAGGGACTACTATTGGCCGGCGATAGCAAAGGACATGCGTAGGTTCGTACAGAACTGCGATATCTGCAGACAGACAAAGCCCTAGCGTAAACTAAAGCACAGGCTGCTAAAACCCCTACTAATACTAGACCGGCCCTAGCAAGACCTAACAGTAGACTTTATTACAGACCTCCTAAGAGCAACGGACGACGAAACATTATAGTAGTTACCGATAAGCTAACAAAGGGGGTAATACTAGAGGGAATAGGCTCTACTACAGCTAAGGACACTGTCTAGGCATTTTTACAGACGATGTTTGGCAAGTACAGATTCCCTAGGTCAATTGTATCGGACCGAGGTATACAGTTTACGAGCTAGCTCTAGGCAAGGGTCTGTTAGTTGTTAAACGTAGAACGTCGCCTATTAACTGTATAGCACCTGTAGACGGACGGCGCTACAGAGAGGGTTAACTCGACATTAGAAGAGTACCTCTAAGCATACGTTAACTACGACTAGACGAATTGGAACCGCCTCCTCCCTATAGCGGAGCTAGCTATTAACAGCTGTACGGCTAACGCTACAGGATTGTCCCCCTTCTTTATAACCTACAGATACGACTACTCCCTGCTCCTACCGACCCTAAGCAGCGCTATCTTACGCCCTATACGATCCCTGATTTAGCAGAGAGAAGCTATCGTATAGACGATTACAAACGCCTATTAATAGGCGAAAGCGAGTCTAGCTATAGCTTAACAGAATGCGGAAGAGCATGCTAATAAGGGACGGCAGGCTGCACTAAGGTACAAGGCAGGAGATAAGGTCTGGCTAAACTAGCGCAACATCCGTATAGATCGGCTAAGCAAGAAACTGGATTAGAAGAACTGGAAGTTTACAGTAATCCGGCCGGTAGGGACATAGGCTATACGACTTCACACTCCCCTAGGGATCTACCTAGTCTTCTATATAGACCTTGTATAGCCGGCACATACAGACCCCGTCCTACACTAGACGACGGACAACGTACGCCCCCTAGCGATTATTACTAAAGACTAGGAGGAGTATAAAGTAGAAGAAATCCTTAAGAGCTAGAGGAAGCAGAAGAAGATAGAATACCTAGTTAAATAGACAGGTTAGGCAGAGCCTATATAGGAACTATATAAGGCTCTCTAGGACATACAGGCACTAGACAAGTAGGAGGAGAGACACCCTAGTAAGCGGTCGCAGTAACACTGTACTGTACAGGATAGGACAGATAGCAGCTGCAAGATAGGGCAGCTGCAAGTAATATTGGGCGACTGCAGCCTAGACCGGGCAGCTACAAGAGACGTTAGGCAGCTACAGATAGAATTAGGCAGCTGTAGGCAAGACTAGGAAGCTGCAAAGAAGGAGCAGGAATAGAGGGGAACTAGAGACATCTATCCCTAAGGATATAAAAGAAGAGACGACACTAGGGAACCTGCAAGAAGCATAGTATAGGTACAGGAAGTAGGGAAAGGTAGAAGAATAGGAATAGAGCTAGTACAGGGTAGGGCAGTACTATACGAGATAACCGGCCTGCCTAAGGCTGTACGGACAACCGCTAGGTAAACGACCACTACCCTACCCTACAGACGATAACGGACAGGAACATCTACCTAGGAGCTAAACCCTAGATAGCGACCGAGGTACAGGGACAAAACCGGACAGCCCGCTGCCGCCGGACTGTACGGATAGGATACGGAGTGCACAGCTAGAGCTATAGAATAGGAGATAAACAGACGAGAGAAAAGAGGCAGGTAAATAGACAGGTAAAGACAGGACAGCTTACCTATATACAGGATAAAAGGCAGGTAAAAAAGGGAGACTGCAAACGTAGAGATAGTAGACTAGACAGGACCGAGCGCCTCCTGCACCTTTATAACCGCTCGCAGATCCTCCTCCGCCTTAGCTTCGGTATCCTTAAAGGAGTAACTGGAATCGGTTAAGATTAGGTAGAAGCGATCTAGCACTACCTGCTTTCCCTGCTTGCGGATCCTCCTCCGCCTTAGCTTCGGGATCCAAATAGACAGGCCTAAGGTTACAGCAGTGTAGAGGGAGGGGGAGACCTAGGACGAAGGGTAGCTACATAACCGCGGGCTATAGGGGGTAACAGCAAACGAGCAACTGCTACCCGAGGCCCTAGCAACAACAGAGAGGGCATCTAGCAGGAATTGCCGACTAGCAAGTGCCCGGACGACAGTCGACTTTACAGACAACTAGATGAGTATAGGCGAGCAAAATTTAGAAAGAGAACGCTATAAGCGATTGTACGATATAACGGTATACAGGGACGAGACTACAAGGAGGGAGGGGGGTAATGTTAGGGGACGCTGCCCTGCCAGGTCCTGTACCTAAACTAGCCGTCGCCCTAAGGATTGCGACTTAGCGGCGCTAGCACGACCCTACCCTCTGTACGGAGTCGCTAGTACGACCCTACCTTCTATACGGAGTTAGAATCCTACAGCCCTATACAGAGGGAAATGGCTGTCCCTCTATACGTAGGGAAAACTCTGCATCCCTATATAGAGGGAAACTAATAGCCCTCTGTACAGAGCGAAACCCCTACACCCCTACATAGAGGGAAATTGCTAGCTTAGCTTCGTAGGTACAAATTGTACAGCAGCGGACGACGAAGGAACTGCCTATTAGTTCCTTTATGTAGATACCTAGCTTTAAGTTTCTAAACTAAGATTCTTAAACCCTTACAAGTAGGCGTTATACAGCTAGCCTTGTACGAGGCATTCTGTAATCTCCTTAGGATAATCGACAACCAACAGCGTAGGCTCGGACGGATAAGCCGCGCCTACGAACTACGCGAACCCCTCTATCGGCAGTAGGACGCTATAGACTAGGAACTAACAACGACGACGAGAGTAGCAGCAGCCGTTACTATACGGCTAAGGGCCGATGCCAAGAGGGTATAGTAGGTAGATGTAGCTACCCTTAACAGAAGGAGGGCAGAAGGGAGCTGCTACTAGTATAGCTAGACAGGGCACACTGTACAGAATTGCAGGCTTTTGCCAGCAGAGAGACCTAGGCGACGGCCGGCCACTGCGAGGGTAGCAACTGCGGCACCCTAACCTAAAACCTAAGAGTTCCCCTCGGATAACAACGAGTTAGGAAAAGAGTAGCCTCTAAGCGAAGGCTCGGCTAGAGGCATATAGAAGATAGATTGCTAAATTAAAGCACTACTTAGCTGTCTTTTAAGAGCAACTATATAACGACTACGCTGTTTATCGTGCGACCTATGCTAAACAGGACTGCCACTGCACGAACGCTAATTAACACAGGGTGTTCGGTATACAGAGTTATTAGCGAAAGCTTTGTACAGAAACACTATATCGAGACGACCCCTACTGTACCTATACGTATGCTGGGCATTACTGGACGAGGACCGGACATTACCTATATAGTAAAAGTAACAATAGAGCTGCAAGGACACTATAAGCAGGACTCGTACCTCTACGTTATATAGGACAAGTTGGGGTATAACCTAATATTAGGGAAACTAGAGATAGAGCGCTAGCAGCGCAAGCTTAACGCCAGACGAGGACGCCTGTACCTAGCAGCTACAAAGTAGAGACTCTGAGACCAAGGGAGAGGTTCACTAGGTAGCAATGCCAAAGCTGAAGTTAACGCTAACACCGAGGTTAACGCTGCGACTATAGACATTAAGAAGGCCTTAGCACCTAAGAAAGCTACGGACCCCTGTAGGAAGCTCCTGCTAGAATACTCAGTATACCTAGACCTCTTCGAACCAAAATCGGCCTTAAAACTGCCCCTACACCGAGGAGAAGGAATCGACTACGACATTAAGCTCGAGCCCTGCCTAGATAGAAGCCTGGCCGAAGTACCGTATAGCCTACTATATAGTATGTCCTCTAGAGAACTCCTAGTACTATGCAAGACACTGGACGATCTACTTGCTAAAGGTTTTATTTGCGTAAGTACGTTATCGGCTAGAGCCCTAGTACTGTTTGTTTATAAGGAAGGCTTAGCTAGATTGCGTTTCTGTATAGACTATAGAGGCATTAACGCTATTACTAAGAAGGACTAGTGCCCCCTACCCCTTATTAAGGAGACCCTTAGACGGATCAGCAAGACAAAGTAGTTTACTAAGCTTAACGTTGTTTCAGCCTTCTACAAGGTATAGATTAAGGAAGGATGGAAATAGATAACCGCTTTCTGTACGAGGTACAGCCTTTTCGAGTAGCTTGTTACCCCCTTTAGTCTTGCAAACGCGCTGGCAACCTTCTAGAGGTACATTAACAGATCTTTGCAAGGACTTCTAGACGACATCTGCTCTGCATACTTCAACGACATCCTAGTATTTACAGACGGTACCTGCAAGGACTATATACGAGATATTAAGAAGGTGCTAGACTGTCTGCAACAGGCTGGATTATACCTTAATATTAACAAATGTACGAAATACCTAGGGTTTATTATTAAGGCAGGGAAGGGTATTAGCATAGACAGGAAGAAGATTAATGCTATTAAGCAATAGAAGCCCCCTACGAGTGTTAAGGGCGTACGAGAATTCCTTAGGTTTGCTAACTTCTACTGCCAGTTTATACGGAACTACTCGGAGATAGTACGCCCCCTAGTTAAGCTAACGTACAAGGACAGGCAGTTTGCCTAGACAGAGGAATGTAATAAGAGTTTCAACAAGCTAAAGGAGCTCTTTACTACAGGACCAACGCTTGCCGCCTTTAACCTAGAACGCACGATAATATTGGAAACTGACTCCTTAGGATATTGTATAGGAGGTATCCTCTTACAAGTAGGTCTAGACGGCCTTCTATACCTATACGCGTATTTCTCTAAGAAGAACTCCCTAGCCGAATGCAACTACCCTATCTATAACAAGGAGTTACTAGCAGTCGTATAGTGCTACGAGGCGTAGGACGGAGAACTCCACTCGGTTCCTAAATTCCTCGCCCTAACCGACTACAAGAATCTCGAGTATTTTACGCAACCCCGGAAACCCTCTAAGAGATACGTACAATAGGCGATGTATCTAAGCTGCTTTGATATAATACTCTAGTACTGCAAAGGAAAGGACAATAGCAGGGCCGACGCCCTATCTAGACGAGACTAAGACATGCCAGCGACGCACAACGACGAACGACTAAGATTACGAACATTCCAGATATCTAAGGAGGAACTAGGCGAAGACGCTATCCGCCTAGCGGCGACATACATATAGGAACCCTAGCTATAGGTGTAGGAAGAGGCAGTAGGAAAAGACTACGTCTACTAAGGAGCCTATACAGCGATCTAAGGAGGACAGCGGAAGCTCCCTGCAGAGCTCTACCTTAAGGTGTTAGCAGCAGAGTGCACAGTAGACGAAGAGAACAACCTAAAGTTTAGGAACCGGATTTGAGTCCCTATAGACGAGAAGCTCTGTACGAGCTTAATACAACAGGCGTACGACTTAATAGCAACTGGACACCTAGGGCGCGAGGAGACGTACAGCATCGTCGCTAGGGACTACTACTAGCTAGCGATAGCAAAGGACATCCGTAGGTTTATATAGAACTGCAATGTCTGCAGACGGACGAAGCCCTAGCGTGAACTGAAGCATAGCCTGTTAAAACCCCTGCCGATACCAGACCGGCCCTAGCAAGACCTAACCGTAGATTTCGTTACGGACCTCCCTAAGAGCGACAGACAGCGCAACATTTCAGTAGTAACGGACAAGCTAACAAGGGGGGTAATACTAGAGGGAATAGACTCTATTACGGCCGAGGACACTGCCTAGGTATTCGTACGGACGACGTTTAGCAAGCATAGGTTCCCTAGGTTAATTGTGTTCAACTATAGTATACAGTTTACGAGCCAACTCTAGGCGAGGATATACTAGTTGTTAAACATAGAACGTCGCCTATCGACTGCTTAGTACCTGTAGACGGACGGCGCGACAGAGAGGGTTAATTCTATACTAGAAGCATACCTCTAGGCGTATATTAACTATAACTAGATAAATTGGAACCGCCTCCTCCCTATAGCAGAGCTAGCTATTAACAGTCGTACGGCTAACGCTATAGGACTGTCCCCCTTCTTTATAGCCTATAGGTACGACTACTTCCTACTCCCTCCAACTCTAAGCAACGCTGCCCTACGCCCTATACGTTCCCCAATTTAGCAAGGGGAAGCTATCGTACGGACGATTACGAACGGCTACTAATAGGCAGAAGCGAGCCTTGCTATAGCCTATAAGAATGCGGAAGAGCAGGCTAACAAGGGACGGCAGGCTGCACTAAGGTATAAGGCAGGGGATAAGGTATAGCTAAACTAGCGCAACATCTGTACAGACCGGCCAAGCAAGAAACTAGACTAGAAGAACTAGAAGTTTACAGTAGTCCAGCTAGTAGGGACATACGCTGTACGACTTAACACTCCCCTAGGGATCTATCCGGTTTTCTATATAGACCTCGTACAGCTAGCATATACAGACCCCCTCCTACACTTAAAGACGGACGATGCACGGCCCCTAGCAATCAGCACTAAAGACTAGGAGGAGTATAAGGTAGAAGAAATCCTTAAGAGCTAGAAGAAGTAGAAGAGGGTAGAATACCTAGTAAAGTAGACAGGGTAGGCAGAGCCTATATAGGAGCTATACGAGGCCCTCTAAGACATATTAGCGCTAGACAGGTAGGAGGGAAAACACCCTTCTGGACAGCTACAGTAGCACTATGCCGTATAGCGAGGGGAGATAGCAGCTGCAGGTAGGACTAGGCAGCTATATAGGAATAGGACTAAGAAGGGAAGAGAAGCAGGACATAGGGACTGTACGAATTACCTAGGACTATACAGCCTAGGGTTACACGGGCGCTAGTTAGTAGCCGTCTTGCTATCTTACTACTACGGACGACGACAGGCCTAGCTTGTTGCCGTCCGAGATCTCAACAACGGACAGGGCCAGGGCGTCGTCGTCCAAAATCTCTACGACCTCTCAGTCCTTACCGTCTAACTCTAACTTAATAACTAGCAGCGCCCTAGCGCCCCTACGCCCCTTGCCTAGACAGCGTATAGAGCAATGTAGCAACCCGTCCTTCTACTTGCAGGAAGCACAAGCACCGGCCTAGAACTCTGCTAGACAGTATAGGGCAAACGAGCCCTAGGGGGAGTTAGTACAGGTACAGCAGGACTAGCTGCAGCTGGCAATTAGGACTTTATTAACGTATAAGGGTCGGGCAGTATAGAGGCGGCAGGGCGTAACACAGGCAGGTTTATACTAGAAAGAGTAGAATAGGAGCTAAGCAGCGTCTTGCTGCTGCTAGGTAAAACAGCTGCAATCGTTAGTTAGGAAGTACAGAGCGTAGACAAGACTGTATAAGCCGGTAGCGCAGTTCCTAGTCGTACTTAGCGTTCTACCCTAGGAGCTCGAAGCAGAGCGGGATCCCGGCTAGACAGGGGATAGCGACAGGGCCGGCGGCCAGAGCGTTACTACTACGGGATTATACTAGCTAGTTGTAGGGCATAATAGTTAATAAGACGTTGTAGAGGCGGTAATAGGTTAGTAGGGGGCTGTAGGACAGTAGCAGGTAGTTAGACGTACGATAGGACGGATAGATAGACGGACAGTAGGATAGGACAGGGGCTGACTATACAGGATAGGGGAGGTAGGGCAGCTATAGGCGCGGTTAGGAAGCTGCAAACAGCGATAGGCAGGAACACCTAGATAGCGGGTAGAATTGCAGCTAGCCCTCCAGACGGCTACCTAGTACAGGTTAGTACGAGACGACGACTAGGCTAACGCCAGACATACAGCCGCCGCTAGACTGTACGAGTTAGATGCTGCAGAGGATAGTGCAGTAGGATAAGGATAGACGGACAGCGAAACAGCCAGACGACGAAAATAATACACCCGATATACGGTTAGCTGTCTGCTATGTAAAGCAATAGCAGGTAAGGCAATCGCTACTAGACAGCTTAATTGCACAACAGTGACCGGACGACGACAGGAAACGTCTAGAATGCAACACGGGAATGCTAAGCCTGTATAGGGAGACCACTATAGGGAGGAGGGGGGTATTGTTAGGGGACGCCGTCCTGCTAGGTCTCGGACCTGGACTGGCCGTCGTCCTAAAGAGTATAACTTAGCAGCGCCAGCAAGACCCAGCTAGACCGATTCCTGACCTAGCCTAGCTAAGTCGGCATCCCCTCCCCTCTGCACTCTGTACAGAGGGAAATCTCTGCACCCCTATACAGAGGTAAATCTCTGCATCCCTGTACAGAGGGAAATTGCTGGCTTGCTTTATAGGTACAAAATGTACAGTAGCAGATAACGAAGGAACTGCCTATTAGTTCCTTTATATAGATACCTAGCCTTAAGTTTCTCAACCAAGATTTTTAAGCTCCTTACAATAGGCTAAGGGCTTAGTTAGCTAATATAGCAGCGTTAACGTCGTTGCTAGCGCTGCCGCTGCCGGAAGGCCAAACTAACTAGACCTCTCCTACCGCCTACAGTTAAGGTAGCACTCTAATAACGTTATTATCTAACCTATAGATCTTTAGCAGTGGAAATCTAGAGATATAGAAAGTTTTTAAGAAGAAGATAATAAACAAGATAAACTGCGACTATGCCACTAACAGCGAGGACGACAAGTTAGTATACCTGCAATCGCAGCTAGACGGTAAAGCATTTACATTAGTAGCAGAAGCTACCGCTACTAAAACTATCGAAGCCTTAGACTAACGCTTTGCCAACCACTTCTATAAGCAGACAGCTCGTAAACAACTCGACAAAGTCAGCTAACACCAGCTATCGTTCGAAGAGTTCTATAGACAGTTCCGGAAGCACGCGATTAGGGCAGAGGGGCCTAAGAGCGAACAACTGCACCTACTAAGAAAGAAATTAAGATCCGAACTAGCTAACGCTTTAGTCTCTGTATAGACTAGAGACCTTTAAGCCTTCGTAGATTAAGCGAGAGTTACCGCTAGAAATATAAACGAATATAGAAGACTAGCAATCCAAGAACCGAGTTAGCGACCGCTGTTTACGCTATCGACCCAGCCTTCTTCCTCCTTTCGACAAGGACCTGCGCAACCTTACCTGCCGCGTTCGACGTTCGTCCTTACCTGTTACGCGTATAGAAAGCCTAGCTATATCGCTACTAGGTGCTAAGCAACCGCTTAGCAGAAGTGAGAGTGTTAGGCTACAAGACCTACGCTGCCGCCACCGCCGCTAAGGAAGAGCATCTAAGCTATAGAATCGACGCCGAACGATACCGACAGTATAGAGGGCGGAGTACTATTAATAATCTTAGGAAAAGACTAGCTAGACGGATAGGCCCCCTACCTAGCATAAATAATAGGGCACTACTACGATCTACACCGCTAGAAGAAGAAGAAGAAAGCGTTAACAGCTGCAACGATCCGCTTTCGGCTACAGTAGAGGCGAACACAGAGACTGCTATTATCCTTCTAATTACTGTATACCCCCTTAAGAGCTCGATGCACCAGCCTCTTTAGCTAGAAGCTTTTATCGATACAGGAGCTCTTATCGGCGCGGCAATTTATTATTAACTAGTTCGGAAACTAACGAAAGGATACAGTTATCTGGTAGAGTTAGCGTCGCTAACGCGGATTTCGGCATACAACGGACAAGATACTAAGTGCGTTACGCATTATATGCTATTAAAGACTACCCTAGCTGGCCGCACTACGGATAGAACGTTCCGAGTTATAGATATCGGACGGTTTAACATTATTATAGAACAGAAATAGATAAAGAACTAGAAGGCTGTTATTAATATAGACGAAGGCACGATTGAATTCAAAATCTAGCAGAAGGGCGCCGCCGCCGTCGACTTAGTTACTGTCGTTACCGCCAAACCAAAAGTTACAGCCGCTTTTACAGATCCGGCCGACTATGCCGCGCCTCTAGCAACTATCGGGATAACAAGCTCCGAAGCTCTAACTACCCTCGCGAAGTTACTAGAAAATGAGATCTACGCTATCTTAATAAAGGAAATCGAAGACTACTAAAAGATAATAGCGGCAGAAGAGGTAGACCTATTAGAAGTGTTACTAAAAGAGCTCTATCGTTACGCTAACTGTTAGGGGGCGCCGCCTGGCCCAGGTCCTGAACCCGACCTGAGCCGACCGTCGCCCCGAGGACTGCGACTTAGCGGCGCTAGCACGACCCCACCCTCCGTACGGAGCCACCGACAGGACCCCACTCCTGTACGGAGGGAGAACACCGCGGTCCTGCACAAAGGGGAGCCACCGCCCCTCGGATTAGGGGAAAGACCCCGCACCACCGTACAGAGAAGGTAACTCCCGATCCTCCGTATAGAGGGTGAAACTTGCACCCCTGCACAGAGGGGAAATTGCTAGCTTGGCTTCGTAGATACAAATCGTACGGAGCAGACGACGAAGGAACTGCCTACCAGTTCCTTTATGTAGATACCCGACCTTAAGTTTCTGAACTAAGATTCTTAAGCCCCTTACATTAGGAACTGGTTACACTGTCGGTGACCGCGGTAATAGAACAGAGATGGACGGCGACATTCCTATGGAACCTACGGCCATAGGGGGACATATGCACTGCGTGTACGAGGAGCTGCTGGAAAGCAAGAGGCAGCTCGAACAACAAGTAAGCCACTAGGCTGCGATGATTTCCCAATAGGAACAGGAGCTACGACAGCTTAGGGCGTCTGATCGCGATCCGACCCCTACGACGACGACGAGCACAATAATCCACACCCCGACCCCTAAGAGCAAACTCCCCGACGTCTCTACGTACGATAGTAAGGCTCCGGCCGAGTACCCCTCCTAGGCGGCTTAGATGCGCTCCAAGCTCCTAGTCGACTTAGGAGCATACCCGACCGAGCTGGACAAGGTAGTCTACCTCTTTAGGAGATTAAAGGGCAGGGCGGCAGCACGGATTCTGCCGTACTACGAGACAGCTATTACTAACCCGGCAATAGCTACGACGACGATGCTCTAGGCAGCTCTAGACAAGAGCTACAAGGACCCGGACCGCGAGAGCCGAGCACTCCTACGGGTCAATACGATGAAACAAGGATGCAAGACCGTACGAGAATTCCTCGCGGAATTTGACCAGACTTTAGCAGAAGCAGGGGGTCTCCAATAGGAAGACAGGATAAAGATTACCTCTTTAGAGGTAGGCCTCTCTAAGGAGATTATAACAGGGCTAGTAGGTGTAATGCGGCCAGCTACGTACGAGGAATTCTGTAACCTTCTTAGGATAGTCGACGACTAGCAACGCAGGCTGGGACGGATAGGCCGCGCTCAGGAGATAAGATAAGCCCCCCAGCGACAGACAGACGCTATAGACTGGGAACCAACGACGACGAGGGTGGCGGCAGCAACCACCGTACGGCCAAGGGCCGCTACCAAAAAGGCGCAATAGGTAGACACGGCCACCCTTAACAAGAGACGAGCAGAAGGGAGCTGCTACCGGTGTAGCAAGATAGGCCACACTGTACGGAACTGCGGGCTTCTGCCAGCAGAGAGACCTAGTAGACGGCCGACTACTGCGAGAGTAGCAACTGCAGCGCCTTAACGAGAAGATCAGGTGTCCTATTCGGACGACGACGAGTCGGGAAAAGAGTAGCCTCTAAGCGAAGACTCTGCCAGAGGCGGGTGCGAGATAGACTGCTAAATCAAAGCATTACTTGGCCATCTTTTAAGAGCAATCACATAAAGACGACGCCGTTTATCGTACGGCCGACGTTGAACGGGTCCGCAACGGCGCGGACATTGATTAACACAGGATGTTTAGTGTATAGAGTGATCAGCGAAGACTTCGTACGGAGACATTGGATTAAGACGACCCCTACAGTACCTGTACGCATGCTGGGCATTACCGGGCGAGGACCGGACATTACCTATATAGTAAAAGTAACAATAGAGGTACAGGGACACTACGAGCAAGACTTATACCTCTATGTCGTACAGGACAAGTTAGGGTATAACCTAATACTAGGAAAGCCCTAGATAGAGCGCTAGAGGAGCAAGCTGGACGTCGGACGAGGACGGCTGTACCTGGCAGCAACGAAGCGGAGAATCCGGGACCAGGGGAGGCTCCCGCAAGGTAGCAATGCCGAGGCCGAAATTAACACAGCAACGGCGGACATTAAGAAGGCATTGGCACCTAAGGAGGCGACAGACCCCTGTACGAAGCTCCTAAAAGAGTATGTAGGGTACCTAGACCTCTTTGAACCAAAGTCAGCCTCGAAGCTGCTACTACACCGAGGGGAAGGGATTGACTATAACATCTAGCTAGAACCCCGTCCAGATAGGGGCCTGCCGGAGGTACTATACGGACCGCTGTACGGAATGTCCTCTAGAGAACTCTTGGTATTGCGCAAGACGCTGGACGACCTGCTTGCCAAAGGATTTATTTGGGCCAGTACGTCGTCCGCGGGAGCCCCAGTGCTGTTTGTCTACAAGGAGGGGAAGGCCGGATTGCGCTTCTGCGTAGACTACAGAGGCATTAACGCGATTACTAAGAAGGACCGGTACCCCCTACCCCTTATTAAGGAAACCCTCGGACGAATCAGCAAGGCGAAGTAGTTCACTAAGCTTGACATAGTCTCGGCCTTCTACAAGATACGGATCAAGGAGGGCTGTAAATAGATGACGGCCTTCCGTACGAGATATAGTCTTTTTAAGTGGCTTGTCACCCCCTTCGGCCTTGCCAATGCACCGGCAACCTTCTAAAGGTACATCAACAAGTCCCTACAGGGGTTATTAGACGACATCTGCTCGGCATACCTCGACGACACCCTGGTTTTTACGGACGGCACTTACGCAGATTACGTACGAGATATTAAGAAGGTGCTGGACCGACTGCAGCAGGCTGGCTTGTACCTCGACATCGACAAATGCGAATTCGGTGTCCAACGTACGAAATACCTGGGTTTTATTATCGAGGCAGGGAAAGGCATCAGCATAGATAGGAAGAAGATTGACGCCATTAAGCAATAGAAGCCGCCTACGAACGTCAAGGGCGTACGGGAATTTCTTGGGTTTGCCAACTTCTATCGCTAGTTTATACGGAACTACTCAGAGATCGTACGACCCCTAGTTGAGCTAACGTACAAAGACAAGCAGTTCAAATAGACGGACGGATGCGATAAGAGCTTTAACAAGCTAAAGGAACTCTTTACTACAGGACCAACGCTTGCCGCTTTCGACCCGGAGCGTACGACAATACTGGAAACTGACTCCTTAGGGTACTGCATTAGGGGTATCCTGTTACAGGTAGGCTCGGACGGACTCCTACACCTATGCGCGTATTTCTCCAAGAAGAACTCCCTAGCTAAGTGCAACTACCCTATCTACGACAAAGAATTGCTAGCAGTCGTACAGTGTTGTAAAGCCTAGGATAGAGAACTCCGCTTAGTGCCCGAGTTCCTCGCCCTAACGGACTATAAGAACTTGGAATACTTCACTTAGCCCCGGAAGCTGTCTAAGAGGCACGTACAATAGGCAATGTACCTAAGCCGTTTCAACATTAAACTCCAGTACTGCAAGGGTAAGGACAACAGCAGGGCCGATGCTCTGTCCAGACGGGACCAGGACATGCTAACAACGTACGAGGACGACCGGCTGAAGTTACGAACATTCCAGATGTTTAAAGGGGAGCCGGGCAGGGAGACTATCTGCCTAGCAGCGACACACCTATAGGAACCCTAACTACAAGCATAGGAAGAAGCAGTGGAAAAGGACGAGGTATACCGAGGGGCCCGTACGGCGATCTAGGGAGGGCAACGAAAGCTCCTAGCCGAGCTCCACCTTAAGGTGTCGACGGCCGAGTGCTCAGTGGACGAGGAGAACAACCTAAGGTTCAGAAATCGGATATAGGTCCCGGCGGACGGGAAGCTCTGTACGAACCTAATACAACGGGTATATAACTCCGTAGCTACCAGGCACCTAGGGCGCAAGGAGACGTACAGCATTATCGCCCGGGACTACTACTAGCCGGCGATAGCAAAAGACATTCGCAGGTTCGTATAGAACTGCGATATGTGCGGACGGACGAAGCCCTAGCGCGAGCTAAAACACGGGCTACTGAAGCCTCTGCCGATACCGGACCGGCCCTAGCAAGATCTAACAGTAGACTTTATTACAGACCTCCCTAAGAGCGACGGACGGCGAAACATTATAGTGGTTACGGACAAGTTAACGAAGGGGGTAATACTAGAGGGGATGGACTCCATTACAGCCGAAGACTCCGCCTAGGCCTTTATCCAGACGACGTTCAGCAAGCACGGTTTCCCTAGGTTAATTGTGTCAGATCGGGGGACACAGTTTACGAGCCAGCTCTGGGCAAAGATCTGCCAGCTGCTAAAGGTAGAGCGTCGCCTGTTAACCGCATAGCACCCGCAGACAGACGGGGCGACGGAGAGGGTTAATTCAACCTTGGAAGCGTACCTCCGAGCGTACGTCAACTATAACCAGACGAACTGGAACCGCCTCCTCCTAATAGCGGAGCTGGCTATTAACAGCTGTACGGCCGATGCTACAGGACTGTCCCCCTTCTTTACGACCTATAGATATAACTATTCCCTGCTCCTACCGACCCTAAGTAGTAACACCCTGCGCCCTGTACGATCCCTAATCCAGCAAGGAGAGGCTATCGTACGGACGATTACAAACGCCTACCAATAGGCAAAGGCGAGCCTGGCTATAGCTTAGCAGAATGCGGAAGAGCAGGCGAACAAGGGACGACAGGCTGCACCAAGGTACGAGGCAGGGGACGAGGTCTGGTTAAACCAGCGGAACATCCGTACAGACCGGCCGAGCAAGAAGCTAGATTAGAGGAACAGGAAGTTTACGGTAATCCGACCAGTAGGGACATACGCCGTACGACTAAACACCCCCCTAGGGATTTACCCAGTCTTCTATATAGACCTCGTACGACCGGCGAACACGGACCCCCTGCCGCACCAGACGACTGACGATGCGCGCCTACCCGCAATTATTACCGACGGCCAGGAAGAGTATAAAGTAGAGGGGATTATTAAGAGTCGGAAGAAGCGGGGGAAGGTAGAGTACTTAGTAAAATGGAGAGGATAGGCAGAGCCTACGTAGGAACCGTACGAGGCTCTGCAGGAAACAACCGCGCTGGACAGATAGGAGGAGAACCATCCCCCTGCCCAGTAACAGTAACACTGCGTTGTACGGCGGAAGGGGGCACGATCCACCCTAAGGACAGGGTAGCCGCAGACAGACCTGGGTTGTTAAAGGATCGAATACTACGACGTAGGACACTACGAGGCCCCACTGACACAATATCGTACGACACTGTACGGGATAAGGGCTGGAAGGAAGGAACAGCCAAGGGACAAATAGGAGGGGGAGTAGAAATAAGACGAGCTAAGAGGGACACCGTCCAAAATTTCTTACACTATCTGGGGGGGGGGGGGGGGGGGGGTGGCTTACTGGCCACTACCCCCCCCCCCCCCCGGGGACCAGAACCACCTACTTATTATCTAACACCTCCACTACCTCGGGCCCGGCCGGGCCCCCACCCCCACCGGGGCCAGCCCCAGGAAGCAGAGGCACCCCCCTACCCCTACGTGCCTCCCCCGGACGGCGGAAGGGGCAGTAGAAGGAGCCATCCTTCCACTTACACGAGGCATATACCCCCGCCTAGAAACCTAGGAGGCGGTATAGGCTAAGTGTAGGCTAGGGGGAGTTGGGGCAGGGGGCACAAAGCTGGCCCCGGGTAGCAATAAGGAGGGCGTTGACGTACAACGGGCGGGCCGTAGCCACCCGCTGTAGTATAACCTAGGCGGAGTTACACTAGAAGGCGTAGAAGGGGAGCCCGGCCGCATCCTGCTGCTCGCGAGTGTAGCACCTAGAACGTCAGTTAAGACCGTACGGAAGACGAGAATCCGTACGAATCGGAAGCGTAGCTGCTAGTTAAGTTAAGAGTCCCACTGTACGAGCTCGAAGTAGGGGGGGACCCCAGCCGGACGAGGGGGCGTAGCGGGGCCAGCAACAGCGAGGGAAGCACCGGACGGGGCGGACGACATAGTGGCTAGTAGTGGTTAGTAGCTAGTAGTAGTTGGTAGCTAGTTGGTAGTTAGTAGTTGGCGGTTAGTAGATAGTAGTAGATAGCGGTGTATAGTGTACAGGGAGAAGAGAAGGGGGAAGGGAAGAAGAGAGAGAGGGATTAAGCAGGCTGCCTACTATAGGGGACGGTGCCTGCCAGAGGGGAAATAGCAAGCAGGGCAGCTGCTGCAAACAAGTGAAATAGCAAAAGGCAACCGCGACCTAGGGGGAAGCGACGATAGACGACGACTCGGACGACACAAAAAAAAAAATGGGAAGCCGCGACCTGCCAAAGGTACGGCAGGAGCTGGGTAGTATAAGCACGCCGCCGTACGGAAGAAACACTACGAGAAGGGGAGGGGGGGGGTATTGTTAGGGGGCGCTGCCTAGCCCAGGTCCTAAACCCGACCTAAGCCGACCGTCGCCCCGAGGACTGCGACTTAGCGGCGCCAGCACGACCCCACCCTCTGTACGGAGCCACCGACAGGACCCCACTCCCGTACGGAGGGAGAACACTGCAGTCCTGCACAAAGGGGAGCTACCGCCCCTCGGATTAGGGGAAAGACCCCGCACCACCGTACGGAGAAAGTAACTCCCGATCCTCCATACGGAGGGTGAAACTTGCACCCCTGCACAGAGGGGAAATTGCTAGCTTGGCTTCGTAGATACAAATCGTACGGAGCAGACGACGAAGGAACTGCCTACCAGTTCCTTTATGTAGATACCCGACCTCAAGTTTCTGAACCAAGATTCTTGAGCCCCTTACACTAACTTATTCTTAAAAGCCGATTCCAATCTTCTGCCGCTCTACTAACTGGAATGTAACAATAAGATTTAGCTAAAAGAAGGAGCTATACTGCCGAGAACCGAACCGCTAAGGCGACTGTTACTAGCCGAGCTAGACTAGGTAGAAGTGTTTGTTGAAGAAAACCTAACGAAGAGATTTAATACGCCGAGCTTAGCCGAGTATGCATTGCCGATCCTTTTTATACGGAAGCCCGGAGGCGGCCTCCAGCTGTACGTAGACTGTAGAGGTCTTAACGAAGTTACTAAGAGAGACGTGTACCTGTTGCCGCTAATCGACGAAACTATTCAAAAAGTAGCGAAAGCTAAATAGTTCAGTAAGCTGGACATTCGCTAAGCATTCTATCGGCTAAGGAACGAAGAAGGACAGACCAAAGACCTTACTACCTTTGCTATACGTATAGGCAATTTTAAGTAGCTAGTTATGCCTTTTGGACTTACCAACGCGCCAGCTGTATAGCAACGCTTTATAAACTCTATCTTTATAGACATGCTAGAGCAGTTTGTGTCTATCTACCCAGACGACATTCTTATCTACACCGACGGAACAAGACAACAGTATATAGACTACATTAAGCAGGTGCTAACTAGGCTCTAAGAGGTCGGATAAAATGCAGATACAAAGAAGAGTGAATTCTATCGGACTGAAGTTAAATACCTCGGCCTTATCGTTAGAAAGGAGGGCATCCGGATAGACCCCTTAAAGATCGCTGCTGTAGCGGAATAGAAGTAGCCGAAGTTAGGAAACACTACTTAAATTAGAGCTTTTCTTGGATTCTGCAGCTACTATCGCTGCTTTATTAAAGACTTTAGCAAGATAGCAAGACCCTTAAATAAGGCATCAAAGAAGGAAGCAGCCGGCCTCTAGATAAGAAGTTTACGGAGGCTTTCTACTAACTAAAAGCTGCCGTAGCTATAGCACTAGTGCTAGCGCACTTCCGACTGGAAAAGACGATCTACCTAGAAACGGACGCTTCTAATACAGTTACAGCAGGGGTCCTATCTTAGTATAACGATAACGGCGAGGCCCTCTACCTAGTAGCTTTCTTTAGCAAGTCTATAAATAAAGCTAAGCAGAACTACCCTATCTATAACAAGAAACTATTAGCTATTATCTAAGCTTTCGAGGAATAGAAACTGGAGCTTATAGCTAGATAGAGCACAATCCAGGTCCTTACCAACTATCAGTTACTAACCTATTTTATAAAGATGCAGAAGCTCTTATACTGCCAAGCCTAATAGGCCGTATACTTATCCAGATTTGATTTTAAGATTACCTACTGGCCAGGAGCTTAAAACGGAAAAGCTAATGCACTAACGAGAAGAGAAGGGAGAACTAGCCGCGCAAAGGAAGATCTAAATATGTTTTAGACAGTACTTACCGAACGGACAGTAGACGCCGAAGTGTTAAAAGAAGTAGGGGTCTGCGCTATAGAACTAACTCTAACGTTAGAAGAAGAAACGCTTTACGAAAAGGTAGAGCGACTTAACTATTAACAGAAACTTAGCAGAACCGGTTCCGAGAAGCTAATAGTTCCAGAAGTGCTAGTTATATAGGTTATTCGGCTAGTCTATAGTTCTAAGAATGTCCGCTACGCAGGTGGGAGAAGGACGAAAGATACTATTAGAGCCGTCTACTGGTTTCCGTAAATCTATAAGCGAATCCACCGGTTTATCGCCAACTGCTACGCATGCTAAGCTGCGAAGCTACACTACGGCCTTCCGGCCGGCCTACTAAAGCCACTGCCAATGCCTAAGAAACTGTAGCAGCACATTACCATAGATTTCGTAACCGGCCTACCGGATTCCGATAGATACAACGCTACGCTTAACGTAGTAGATTAGTTAAGTAAAGAACGCTACTTTATCTTATATTAGGCAAAGGACAAAGGCACTACTGCAGAAGAGACGGCACGGATGCTAATTTAGCGCGTATAGAAGCATTATAGCCTGCCGGACACTATTACTACAGATAGGGGTCCTTAATTCACTACCGATAATCTGAGCGCGCAGATGTAATTCAATACAGCTGTTTTAATAACTATATCTCGAACTAAAGAGGGAAAGGAATCTATGTAGCGGTAGGTAAGGGCTTTAGGAGTAGTATACTAAGGCCTGGCTTAGTCTAGAAGGGCCGAGCCGAAATTCCAAGGGTCTACCCTATTACTTAGTCCTACCCCTTTCTGCCGCTGTAACACTACCCCTATCCCTTATTAGCGGTCGCCCTCGACTACTTACTTATCCCTTCCGCCCCCCTTTGGCCTTATTCTAGCTAATTAGATCTTTTTATTCTTCGATCTATCCTTCTGCTTCTGTCTCTTTTTCTTCTTTTTTTTTCGTCGTCGTTTTCTTCGTCTTTTTCTTCTACTTTGTTGTCTTCTTTTTCCGTCCGGTTCGCGGCTCTCTCTACTAAGATTCTTCTTAAAATTGACGTTACCACTGCTTTTCTTCTATCTTAAAAACACTGTCCTTTCTTTATCTGCTTCCTTTTTACATTGTCGCGATCTAAAGTCTTTTACTTAGCGTCTATCTAATTGGAGCCAACAGCTATCTGACCGGTGCCGTAGCTGGTCTGAACGCTGCTGCAGGGGGCCCTATATAGGTGTGTCTGCAGTGCTCTATCTCTTCTTCTTTTCTTTCCTACTAAGGCTTTAAGCGCTACTGCAAAGCGGCTGTCGCATACTCTGTCTATAAAATCGATTAGCTAAGCCTTTCTTTTTCTTAGACGTTGTCGACGACTGTCGCGTCGAATCGGTAGAGCTGTCCTCGACTTTATCTGCAGCATCTGTCCGGCAAAGCTATTGGACGCTGTAGATATCGGCAAAGACGGTTACTAAGTGCGCTGCTACTACGATCGTTTCTTCGGTTTTCGTACTAATAGCGTAGACGCGGCCTTTTTTCTTCTTCTATTACTTCTAGAGCTATTTAGGCCTCGGCTTTCTTAGGTTCCGGGTAATCCGGGCACGTAGATATAATTCAATACGGCCTTTTTATTAACTATATCTCGAACTAAAGAAGGAAAGGAATCTATGCGACAGTAGGTAAGGGCTTTAGGGGTGGTGTGCCAAGGCCCAGCTCGGTCTGGAAGGGCCGAGCCAAAATTCTAAGGGTCTACCCTATTACTTAGTCCCACCCCTTTCTGCCGCCGCAACACTACCCCCCTCCCTTACTAGCGGTCGCCCTCGACTGCTTACTTATCTGTCCCCCCTTTTTTTTTCGACGTTACCTCTTCGCTTTCTTCTATTTCGAAACTATCCCCTTTCTTTATCTTCTTTCTTCTTACATCGTTACTATCTAACGTCTCTTACTTCGGTTTCTATCTGATCTGTGCTATCTGATCGGAACCAGCGGTTACCTAAGCTGCGGCGTAACCGGTCTGTGCGCCGCTGCGGAGGTCTATATAGATCCGTCTGCAGCGCTATCTCTTCGTCTTTTTCTTTCTCTACTAAGGACCTTACCCACTGCAGGGCCGGCGGCGCCGACGCCGCTTTACTTCTTGTTTGGGGCGGCGTCGGCGAGCGTCGCGCCGAAGCGGTAGTAGGTAGTGGCCGAGTCGAAGACTCCGGCGAAGCGCGTCGCTACGATCGTTTCTGTCGGTTTTTTGTGCCGATAGAGCGGACGCAGTTTATCCTCTCTTTCTGGAACTATTAACTTCGGAGCTACTTAGGCTTTGGCTTCTTCGGATTCCGCGTATAGAACTCCTTTAGCAGCTCTAACGAGTTCCGGAGATTCTCGACCGGATACTATTTATAGTCTTCTAGCTATCCCTTCTATAAGATCCTTGCTTCGATAGACCCTCTTATCTTTCTTATATCTATTATATCTTCCACCTCCTATTCTTCTTCTTTACTATCTATCTCGACCGGCAGGGGTTTAGCGAACCCCTAATCCGGAAGACTGTCTTTAGGGTCCAAACTTAGCAGATCTAAATAAAAGACGTCGTAGATCCGGAACGATTTCAGGAGCTAGAGCCGATAAGTTACTAGCGACCTCTTTTCCATTATCTTAAACGGGCCTATATAGCAGGGGTTAAGCTTGGCGTTGCCTTTCAGCCTTAGGTTGCGCGTGTTAAGCTATACCTCTTGGCCTTCCTCGAATTCTATCGGCGACCGCTTTCTATTAGCTCGAGTTACTATCTTTTTCTAAGCCGATTCTATCGCCTCCTTTGCTACGCGGATTGCTTCTTCTATCTAAGATCTAAGCGCTTCTGCAGCGGCGGCGGCGACTCTCTTCGACGAGGTAGCAGCAGATATAGAAGGTTCCGAAGAGCTGGGTTCGTTCGGCAGTTAGAAGCTCATTCTCGGAAGATAACTATAAGTTACCTCGAACGGCGCCAGTAAGGTGGCCTCTGACCGTGCTGAATTGGCGCAGAATTCAGCTATCGGCAACACCTTAACCCACTCTGCTTAATAATAACTGCAAAAGATTCGTAGATATTTCTCTATCTCGCGGTTAGCCACTTTAGACTGACTGTCGGTTTGAGGGTAAGCGGCTGTGCTGAGTTTTCTACGAGTTCCAAGAGCTTAGTTAATGGCCTTCTATACATTAGCAGTAAATTGAGGACCCCTATCCGTAGTAATAGTGTCCGGCAGGCTATAGTGCTTCTATGCGTGTTGGACTAGCATTTTCGCTGTCTCTTCCGCAGTAGTTCCTTTATCCTTAGCTCGGCAGGGGATAAAGTAGCGCTTCTTGCTTAGTCAATCTACTACATTAAGCGTAGCATTATATCTATCGGAATCCGGCAGGCCGGTTACGAAATCTATCGTAATGTGCTGCTACGGTTTCTTAGGATCGGAAGTGGCTTTAACAGAGCGGCCGGAAGGCCGTAACGTAGCTTCGCGACTCAGCACATGTAACAATTAGCGATAAACCGGTAGATCCGCTCGAAGATTCGCGGAAACCAGTAGATCGTCCTTACGGCTTCTATCGTCTTCTTCGAGCCTGCGTAGCCGACATCCTTAGAACTATAAACCAACTGGATAACCTCTGTAATTAGTTCTTCTAGAGCTATTAGCTTCCCTAAGCCTGTTCTGCCGAGCTTCTGCTGCTGATTAAGTCGTTCCACTTTCTCGTAGAGCGTCTCTTCCTCGGTTAGCGGCTCTATCGCGCAGACCCCTGCTTCTTTTAACACCTCGGCGTCTACTATCCGTTCGGTTAACACCTTCTGGAACATGTTCGGATCTTCTTTCGCTCGGCTGGTCTTTCCTTCTCTTCTTATTAGCGTATTAGCCTTTCTATTTTAAGCTCCTAGTCGATAGGTAATCTTAAAGTCGAATCTGGATAAATAAGCAGCCTACTAGGCTTAACGGCGCGATAGCTTCTGCGTCTTTATAAAGTAGGTAAGTAACTGATAGTCGTTAAGGACCTAGACCGTGCTCTTTCTAGCTATAAGCTCCAGTTTCCACTCCTCGAAAGCCTAAATAATAGCCAACAGCTCTTTGTCGTAAATAGCGTAGTTCCGCTTAGCCTCGTTTATAGATGTTGCGGCGGTGGAAAGAGGTAGGACGGATTGATGGGGTGGACCCTGGATTTCGGCTCGGCCCTTCCGGACCGAGCCGGGCCTTGGCACCACCCTCCATCAAAGCCCACCACCGCCACCACATAGATTCCTTTCCCTCCTCAGTTCGAGATATAGTTATCAAAAAGGCCGTATTGAATCATATCTGCGTGCCCGGATCATTATATCTCGAACTCACTCTCCACACCACACCCGCGCTGCGCGAAAGGGCCCGTTGAACCATCCGGAAACCCGAATAACGCACACGCACCCACCAACACACCAACAACCCCCCCCCCCCTAAGGCACCGTAAGAAGATAGAAGGTCTACGACGGTATAGACCTTATCGAGATGCTGTTCTACAGAACGCTGGAAGAGAACAGACAGCTGAGAGAGGAAGTAGAGACGGTGAGGGCCGAAAAGGAATCGGCAGAGACTATCGTCGATGTGTTAGAACACTAAGCGTCGAATCGACTGGCGCAGCTGAAGGAGCTAAAGGATTAACTGGCTAATATGGAAGCAGCGAAGTCGTCGCCGCCACCGCGGCGAGAAGCCCACTATGTAGAAACCACCTCGCCGGCGGCCTATAGTCAAGGTGGCACTACGATAACGCCACTGCCGGACCTACCTGCTTTCGGTAGCGGAGACCCTAAAGCGTAGGAGGCATTTAAGAAGAAGATCAAGAACAAGATAAGCCGCGATTACGCAGCAAGCAGCGAAGAAGACAGACTGGCCTATTTAGAGGCGCGACTGGAAGGCGAAGCGTTCTCGCTAGTGGCGGACCTGGAAGAGGTAACTGCGGAAGAAGCGATTAAAGCGTTAGATCAACGCTTCGGAGACCCCTTCAGGAAGAAGACAGCCCGTAAGCAGCTAGATAAGATCAACCAGAACCGGCAGACGTTCGAAGAGTTCTACGGACTGTTCAGGAAATATGCTATTAGAGCGAGAGTGGCAGAAGATAAGCAGCTGCACTTACTGAGGCAGAAACTAAGCCCTAAGCTGGCCGCCGCTATAGCGTCTGTAGAAGACGAAGACCTTAAGAGCTTCGTGCACCAAGCGAGAGTTACCGCAAGAAACTTGAGCGCTTACGCGAAATCACGCGAATCGAACCAGAAGCCGCTAATAACGCAGACCACACGACCCCCTGCGCCTTTCCGGAGAGCGCCACAGCAGCCACCTTATCAGTCACAGCGCTCGTCGTTCGTCCCCACCTGTTTCGCGTATAGCAAGCCTGGCCACATCGCTACAAGATGCTAAGCATCGGATAAGCAGAAGCAGGACTATCGCGTTATAAAGCAGCCGCAACCGCCGCAGCCACTGAGAAAGACCATACAAGCTATAGAGCCGGCTCCGAACGATGCTGACAGCGTAGACGGCGGCGTGCAGCTGAGAATCATAGGAAAAGACCAGCTGGACGGATAGGCCCCCTATCCAGTATGGACAACAGGGCATTAACGCGAACTACGTCGACGAAAGAAAGCATTAACAGCTGCAGCGATCCGCTCTCGGCGGCGGTGGAAGTGAACACAGAAACAGCTATTATCCTTCTAATTACTGTCCACCCCCTTAACGGATCGAGCAAACCACTTCAGCTAAAAGCCTTCATCGACACCGGAGCTCTTATTGGCGCAGCGATCCACCACCGACTAGTCCGGAAGCTGATAAATGAATACGGCTATCCAGTGGAACTGGCGTCGCCGACGCGGATTTCGGCGTACAACGGACAAGACACAGAAAGCGTTACGCACTACGTGCTGCTAAGGACTACACTGGCTGGTCGCACTACGGAAGCGACGTTCCGAATTATGGATATCGGAAGGTTTGACATTATTATAGGGCAGAAATGGATAACGAACCAGAAAGCCATCGTTAACGTAGATAAAGGAACTATTAGGTTCAAAACCCCGGGTAGCGGAGCAGGGACTATCGGAAAGGTCGCCACCGTTGCTGCCAAGCCGAAAGCTACGGAGTCCGCGAAAGAGGCTCCGTCTGATCGTTACGAACCCCCGGTTACCGTCGGAATAATAAGTTCAGAAGCTATAACGACTCTCGCGAAGTCGCCGGACAATGAGATTTACGCCATCTCGATAAAAGACATCGAAGACTACAGGAAGATAATGGCGGAAGAAGAAGTGGATCCGCTGGAGGTGCTACCGAAAGAACTCTATAGTTACGCTGACGTTTTCTCGAAGGCCGACTCCAACCTCCTGCTGCTCTATCGACCGGAATATAACAACAAGATCCGGCTGAAAGAAGGAGCTACGCTGCTAAGAACCGAGCCCCTAAGACGACTGTCGCTGGCGGAACTGGACTAAGTAGAGGTGTTTGTTCGCGAAAACCTAGCGAAAAAGTTCATTACGCCGAGCTCTGCCGAATATGCGTTACCGATTCTTTTCGTAAGAAAACCAGGGGGTAGTCTGCGACTCTGCGTAGACTATCGAGGCCTTAACGAGGTTACTAAGAGAGACGTCTATCTACTGCCGCTAATAGATAAGACCATACAGCGCGTAGCGAAGGCTAAGTAGTTCAGCAAGCTGGACATCCGCCAAGCGTTCTATCGATTAAGGAACGAGGAAGGGCAAACGGAAGATCTCACGACGTTCGCGACGCGTATAGGCAATTTCAAGTAGTTGGTAATGCCGTTCGGACTTACTAACGCGCCGGCAGTGTAGCAACGCTTTATAAACCACACCTTTATAGACATGCTGGAACGGTTCGTGTCCATTTACTTGGACGACATCCTTATCTACACCGAAGGAACGAGAGAACAGCATACGGACTACATCAAGAAGGTGCTAACCAGGCTCCGCAAGGTCGGATTGAACGCGGACACGAAGAAGAGCGAGTTCTATCAAACGGAGGTCAAGCATCTCGGTCTTATCGTCGGAAGAAACGGAATTCGTATAGACCCCTCGAAGGTCGCCGCCGTCGCGGAATGGAAGCAGCCGAAATCCGGAAACACTACGCAGATCAGAGCGTTTCTCGGATTCTGCAGCTACTACCGACGGTTTATTAAGGACTTTAGCAAGATAGCGAGACCCCTGAACGAGGCGCTAAAGAAAGAGGCCGCGGGCCTATAGAATAAGAAGTGCACGGAAGCTTTCGTACAGCTGAAAGAGGCAGTGGCCTCGGCGCCGGTTCTGGCGCACTTCCGACCGGAAAAGACGATCTACGTAGAAACGGACGCTTCCGACACAGTAACGGCAGGGGTCCTTTCTCAATACGCTAACGATAGCGAGACCCTTTACCCAGTAGCCTTCTTTAGCAAGTCCATAACGGAAGCTAAACGGAACTACGCCATCTACGATAAGGAGCTGCTAGCGATCATTCAGGCTTTCGAGGAGTGGAAACTGGAGCTTATAGCTGGAAAGAGCACGGTTCAGGTCCTTACGGACCACCAGTCGCTGACCTACTTTATAAAGACGCAGAAGCTCTTACGTCGCCAAGCACAGTAGGCCGCCTACTTATTAGGGTTCGATTTCAAGATTACCTATCGACTAGGGGCTCAAAACGGAAAAGCTAACGCGCTGACGCGAAGAGAAGGAAAGACCAGCCGCGCGAAAGAAGATCCGAACATGTTTCAGAAGGTGTTGACCGAGCGGATAGTAGACGCAGAGGTGCTGAAAGAGGTAGGGGTCTGCGCGGTGGAACCGGCCCCTAAGGAAGAGACTCTCTACGAGAAGGTGGAGCAGCTCAATCAGCAGCAGAAGCTAGGCAAAACCGGCTCAGGGAAGCTAATAGTTCCGGAAGAACTAATTACGGAGGTTATCCAACTGGTCCATAGCTCTATGGACGTTGGTTACGCCGGCTTAAAGAAGATAATAGAAGCTATAAGGACGGTCTACTGGTTTCCGCGGATCTACGAACGGATTTATCGATTTATCGCCAATTGCTACGTATGCAGGGCCGCGAAGCTACGTTACGGCCTTCCGGCAGGCTTATTGAAGCCACTTCCGATCCCCGAGAAACTATAGCAACACATTACGATGGACTTCGTAACCGGCCTGCCGGAATCCGATGGATACGACGCTACACTAAACATAGTAGACCGATTGAGCAAAGAACGCCACTTCATCCCCTGTCGAGCGAGAGACGACGGAACCACTGCAGAAGAAACAGCGAGAATGTTGATTCAACACGTGTGGAAGCACTATAGCCTGCCGGACACTATCACTACGGATAGGGGCCCTCAATTCACTGCCGACGTATGGAAAGCTATTAACCGAGCTCTCGGAATTAGTGGAAAGCTCAGCACAGCTGCTTACCTGCAGACCGACGGTCAATCAGAAGTGGCTAACCGTAAGATGGAGAAATATCTACGGATCTTCTGCGGCCACCACCAAGAAAAGTAGGTAAAGGTGCTGCCAATAGCCGAATTCTGCGCCAATTCAGTGCGGTCAGAAGCGACGTCGCTAGCGCCGTTCGAGATAACGCGTGGTTATCTTCCGAGGCTGAGTTTCCATCTGCCGAGCGACGCCGATTCGCCAGAGTTTTCTACGTCGTTAAAGAGAGTCGCCGCTGCAGCAGCAGAAGCGCTACGATCTCAGATGGAAGAAGCAATCAAAGTGGCGAAAGAAGCGATGGAATCGGCTCAGAAGAAGATAATGACTCGAACTAATAGAAGCCGGTCGCCAATAGAATTCGAAGAAGGTCAAAACGTATAGCTTAACACGCGAAACCTGAGGCTAAAAGGAAACGCGAAGCTCAACCCGCGCTACGTGGGTCCGTTCAAGATAATAGAAAAGAGGTCGCCGGTGACCTATCGGCTCCAGCTGCCGAAATCGTTCCGGATCCACGATGTCTTCCATTCCGATCTGCTAAGCCTGGACCCTAAGGACGGCCTTCCAGAACAGGGGTTCGCCGAACCCCCACCAGTTGAGATGGACGGTGAAGAAGAAGAGTAGGAGGTAGAAGACGTAATGGACGTAAAGAAGACGAGGGGGTCCATTAAAGCGAGGATCTCGTAGAAGGGGTAGCCGGAAGATTATAAGTGGTATCCGATCGAGAATCTCCGGAATTCGGCGGAGCTGCTAAGAGACTTTTACGCGCAGAACCCGAAGAAGCCAAAACCGGCGTAGCTCTGATGTCGACAATTCCGGAAGAGAGAAGAAAGCCACGTCCGCTCCACCGGCGCGGAAGCCGATAAAGGCGATCGTAATAGAATTTATAGCTCCAGGCGGTCGGTCGGCGACGGCGTGGAGGATCTAGTGGAAAAGAAGAAGAAGAAGAAAAACGACGCCGCAGAAAGATCTATATAGACCTCCGCGCCGGAGCACAGACCAACCACGCCGCAGCTTAGATAACCCACGACTTAGATCAGATAGCACAGATCAGGCGCACCGATCACATAAACGACCAAGTAAAGGACTTCAGATGTTGATGACGTAAGAGATTCAAGAAGCGATGGAAGAAGGAAGAGGTAACATTACCGTCGGAGGGGATTTTCGAGGAAGAGACGACGGATCAAAAAAAAAAAAAAAAAAAAAAAAAAAGGGGGGAATAGAGAAAGGTTTTCGGATGGATGGGGTGACTAAGCGGTCGAGGGCGACCGCTGGTGAGGGAGGGGGGTAGTGTTGCGGCGGTGGAAAGAGGTAGGACGGATTGATAGGGTGGACCCTAGATTTCGGCTTGGCCCTTCCGGACCGAGCCGGGCCTTGGCACCACCCTCCATCAAAGCCCACCACCGCCACCACATAGATTCCTTTCCCTCCTCAGTTCGAGATATAGTCATCAAAAAGGCCGTATTGAATCATATCTGCGTGCCCGGATCAATAGACTTGCTAAAGAAAGCTACTAGATAGAGGGTCTCGTCGGCGTTATTATACTAAGAAAGGACCCCTGCTGTTACTGTATCGGAAGCATCCGTCTCTAGATAGATTGTCTTTTCCGGTCGGAAGTGCGCTAGAACTAGCGCTAAGACTACTGCTTCTTTTAGCTAGATAAAAGCTTCTGTGCACTTCTTATTCTATAAGCTAGCGGCCTCCTTCTTTAATGCTTCGTTTAGGGGGCTCGCTATCTTGCTAAAGTCCTTAATAAACTGTCGATAGTAGCTATAGAATCCGAGAAACGCTCTGATTTGTATAGTGTTTCCGGATTTTGGCTGCTTCTATTCCGCGACAGCGGCGACCTTTAAGGGATCTATCCGAATTCCTTCTCTTCCGACGATAAGACCGAGATCTTTAACCTCTGTCTAACAGAACTCGCTCTTCTTCGTGTCTGCGTTTAATCCGACCTCGCAGAGCCTAGTTAGCACCTTCTCGATGTAGTCCGTATGCTGTTCTCTTGTTCTATTAGTGTAGATAAGAATATTGTCTAAGTAGATAGATACGAACTGTTCTAGCATGTCTATAAAGGTGTAGTTTATAAAGCGTTGCTACACTGCCGGTACGTTAGTAAGTCCGAAAGGCATTACCAACTACTTGAAATTGCCTATGCGCGTAGCGAACGTTGTAAGATCTTCTGTCTGCCCTTCTTCATTCCTTAGTCGATAGAAAGCTTAGCGAATATCCAGCTTGCTGAACCACTTGGCCTTTGCTATACGCTGTATAGTCTTATCGATTAGCGGCAGTAGATATACGTCTCTCTTAGTAACCTTATTAAGGCCTCTATAGTCTACGTACAGTTGGAGGCCGCCTCCGGGTTTCCGTACGAAAAGGATTAGTAACGTATACTTAGCAGAGCTCGGCGTAATAAACTTCTTCGCTAGGTTTTCTCGAACAAACACCTCTACTTAGTCCAGCTTAGCCGGAGATAGCCGTCTTAGAGGTTCGGTTCTTAGCAGCGTAGCTCCTTCTTTTAGCCGGATCTTGTTGTCGTATTCTGGTCGGTAGAGCGGCAAGAGGTTGGAGTCGGCTTTTAAGAATACGTTAGCGTAACTATAGAGTTCTTTCGGTAACACCTCTAACGGGTCTATCTCTTCTTCCGCTATTATCTTTCGGTAATCCTTAATGTCTTTTATCAAGATAGCGTAGATCTTACTGTCTGGCGACCTCGCGAGTGTCGTTAAAGCTTCCGAGCTTAGCATTCCGATCGTGTCCGGAGGATCGGGCCGATCGATCGGAGTCGCTCCGGTAGTCGTAGTGTTTGGCTTCGTAGCGACGACGGTAACAGATTTGGCAGCAGCGACTCCGCTCTGCTGGGTTTTGAATCCGAGGGTGCCCTTACCTACGTTAATAATGGCTTTCTAGTTCTTTATCTATTTCTGTCCTATAATAATGTTAAACCTTCTAATATCTATAATTCGGAACGTCGCTTCCGTAGTGCGACCAGCTAAGGTAGTCTTTAATAGCACATAATGCGTAACACTCTTAGTGTCTTGCCTGTTGTAAGCCGAAATTCGCGTCAGCGATGCTAACTCTATAGGATAACTGTATCCTTTTATCAGTTTCTAAACCAATCGATAGTGAATCCCTGCGCCGATAAGGGCTCCTATATCGATAAAAGCTCTTAGCTGAAGTAGGCTGCTTAAGCTATCGAGGGGGTAGACAGTAATTAGAAGGATAATAGCTGTTTCCGTATTTACTTCCACCGCCGCTAAGAGCGGATCGCTACAGCTGTTAATACTTCCTTCTTCCGGCGACGTAGTTTGTGTCGGTGCCCTATTGTCTATGCTGGATAGGGGGCCTATCCGTCTAGCTAGTCTTTTCCTAAGATCCGCAGTAGCACTCTACTATCTACACTGTCGGTGACGTTCGGAGCCGACTTAATAGCTTAGATGGTCTTTCTTAGCGGCTGCGGCTTTGCGGCACGATATTCCTGCTTCTGTTAATCCGTCGCTTAGCATCTTGTAGCAATGTAGCTAGGCTTTCCGTACGCGTAGCAAGTAGGGACGAACGACGAACGCGGCGAATAAGACAGCTGCTAGGGTGCTCTCCGGAAAGGTGCAGGGGATCGTGTTGTCGGCGCCGACTGCTTCTAAATTGGTTCGCGCGATGCCGATTTCGCGTAGGCGCTCAGGTTTCTGGCAGTAACCCTTGCTTAGTACACGAAGCTCTTAAGGTCTTCGTCTTCTACCGAAGCTATAGCTCTAGCAAGTTTAGGGTTCAGCTTCTGCCTTAGTAAATAGAGCTGCTTATCTTCTGACACTCTGGCTCTAATAGCATATTTTCGGAACAGTCCGTAGAATTCCTTAAACGTTAGTCGGTTTTGATTAATCTTGTCTAGCTGTTTGCAGGCTGTCTTCTTTCGGAACAGGTCTCCGAAGCGTTGGTCCAGCGCTTTAATCGCTTCTTCGGCGGTTACCTTTTCTAGGTCCGCTACTAGCAAAAAAGCTTCACCTTCTAGCCGCGACTCTAGGTAGGCCAGCCTGTCTTCTTTACTGTTTCTGGTATAATCGCGGTCTATCTTGTTCTTTATCTTTTTCTTAAATGCCTCCCAGTCTTTAGGGTCTCCGCCTCTAAACGCCGGTAGGTCAGGTAGTAAAATTATCGAGGTGCCGCCTTAACTGTAGGCCGCTAGTAAGGCGGTCTCTGCTTGTTCTTCTCGATGTAGTAGCGGCGCCGACAACATCGCTGCTTCTATCCTAGCTAACTAAGTCTTTATCGCCTCTAGTTGTGCTAGTCAATTCGCTGCTCGGTTTTCTAGCACATCGATAATAGTCTCTGCCGATTCCTTCTCGGCCCTTACCACTTCGGTTTCCTCTCTTAACTGCCTCTTCTCTTCCAGGGTTCTGTAAAACAGCGTCTTAATAAGGTCTATGCCATTGTAGACCTTCTCTATTCCGTTCTCGTTTATGTAGTCTTCGAGTTCCTCGAGCGTACAGTCGTAGATCTTCTTATATTTGGTTATTAGTTCCTTAATCTCCGCGGTTTCTTCTGCTGTAAAATCTCTAATAATAAACTTATTATTAATAACGCTGGAGCGCCTACTCGCTCTGTTAGTCTTTTCTCTCCTGCTTCTGCTTCGGCCTGTAACGCCGCTCTCTACCGTTAAGAAGCTCTCTATAGCTGTCTTACGGTGCTGGTGTCTGGTTTGGTATGTGTGTGCGCGTGCGTTATTCGGGTGGCCGGATGGTTCAACGGGCCCTTTCGCGCAGCGCAGAGTAGGTGTAGTAAGTGAGTTCGAGATAGAATAATCCGGGTACGCAGATATAATTTAATACGGCCTTTTTGATATTTATACCTCGAACTGAAGAAGGAAAGGAATCTATGCGACGGTGGGTGAGGACTTTAGGGGTAGTGTGCCAAGGCCCGGCTCGGTCCGGAAGGGCCGAGCCGAAATTCCAAGGCTCTACCCTATTACTCAGTCCCACCCCTTTCTGCTGCTACAACACCGGGTATAGAACTCTTCTAGCAGCTCTGCCAAATTCCGGAGATTCTCGATCGGATACTATTTATAGTCTTCCGGCTACCCTTTTTATAAGATCTTCGCTTGAATAGACCCTCTAGTCTTCTTTATATCTATTATATCTTCTACCTCCTACTCTTCTTCTTTACTGTCTATCTTAATTAGTAGGGGTTCGATAAACCCCTGCCCTAGAAGGCTATCTTTAGGGTCCGGGCTTAGCAGATCCAAATAAAAGATATCGTAGATCCAGAACGATCTTGGCAGCTAGAGCCTATAGGTCACCGGTAACCTCTTTTCTACTATTATAAACGGACCTACGTAATAGGGGTTACGCTTAGGGTTGCCTTTTAGCCTTAGGTTCTACGTATTAAGCTATACCTTTTGGCCTTCCTCGAATTCTATTAGTAACTGCTTTCTATTAGCTCGAGTTACTATCTTCGCTTAAGCTAATTCTATCGCCTCTTTCGCTATTGGAACCGCGTCTTCTATCTAAGCTTTAAGCGCTTCTGCTGCGGCGGCGGCGACTCTCTTTAACAAGGTAGTAGTAGAAGGTTCCGAAGGGCTGGGTCCGTCCGGCGGTTAAAAGCTTATCCTTGGAAGATAGCTGTAAGTTATCTTAAACAGCGCTAGCGAGGTAGCTTTAGACAGTGCCGAGTTAGCGCAGAATTTGGCTATCGGCAACACCTTAGTCCAGCCTTCTTAATAATGTCTGCAGAAGATTCGCAGATTTTTTTCTATCTTACGGTTAGCTACTTCCGACTAACTGTCCGTCTAAGGGTAAGCAGCTGTGCTAAGCTTTCTACAGATTCCGAGAACTTAGTTAATAGCCTTCTATATGTTAGCAGTAAATAAAGGACCCCTATCTGTAGTAATAGTGTCCAGCAGGCTATAATGCTTCTATATATACTAAATCAGTATCCTCGCAGTCTCTTCTGCAGTTGTGCCTTTATCCTTTGCTTAGCAGGGGATAAAGTAGCGCTCCTTGCTTAACCGATCTACTACGTTAAGTGTAGTATTATATCTATCGAAGTCTGGCAGACTAGTTACGAAGTCTATTATAATGTGCTGCTACAGTTTCTCGGGGATCGGTAGTAGCTTTAGTAGGCCGGCCGGAAGACCGTAACGCGGCTTCGCGGCTCGATATACGTAACAGTTGGCGATAAACTAGTAGATTTGCTCAAAGATTCGCAGAAACCAGTAGACAGTCCTTATAGCCTCTATCGTCTTCTTTGTACTAGCGTAGCCGACATCCTTAGAACTATAGACTAGTTAAATAACTTCCGCGATTAGCTCTTCTGGAACTATTAGCTTCCCTAAACTAGTCTTGCCGAGCTTCTGTTAATAGTTAAGCTGCTCTACCTTTTCGTAAAGCGTCTCTTCCTCGGTCGCCGGCTCTATAGTACAGATTCCTACTTCTTTTAGCACTTCGGCATCTACTATCCGCTCGGTTAACACCTTCTGGAACATATTCGGATCTTCCTTCGCGCGACTAGTCTTCCCTTATCTTCTTATTAGCGTATTAGCTTTTCCGTTTTAAGCCCCTAGTTAATAAGTAATCTTAAAGTCGAACCCGGATAAGTAGGCGGCCTACCGAGCTTAGCGGCGTAAGAGCTTCTGCGTCTTTATAAAATAGGTTAGCGACTAATAGTCTGTAAGGACCTAGACTGTGCTCTTTCTAGCTATAAGCTCTGGCTTCTACTCCTCGAAAGCTTAGATAATAGCTAATAACTCCTTGTTGTAGGTAGCGTAGTTCTGCTTAGCCTCGTTTATAGACTTGCTAAAGAAGGCTACTAGGTAAAGGGCCTCGTCGTTGTTGTTATATTAAGAAAGAACCCCTGCTGTAACTGTATCGGAAGCATCCGTTTCTAGGTAGATCGTCTTTTCTGGACGAAAGTACGCTAGCACCGGTGCCGTAGCTACAGCGTCCTTTAATTAGTAGAAGGCTTTCGTACACTTCTTATTCCAAAGGCCGCCTGCTTTCTTCTTTAGTGCTTTATTTAGAGGTCTTGCTATCTTGCTAAAGTCCTTAATAAAGCGGCGATAGTAGCTGCAGAATCCGAGAAAAGCTCTAATTTAGGTAGTGTTTCCGGATTTCGGTTGCTTCTACTCTGCTACAGCGGCGACCTTTAATAGGTCTATCTAGATGCCCTCCTTTCTGACGATAAGGCCGAGGTATTTGACTTCGGACTAATAGAACTTACTCTTCTTCGTGTCTGCATTCAATCCGACCTCTTAGAGCCTAGTTAGTACTTGTTCGATGTAGTCTGTGTGCTGTTGTCTCGTTCTATTAGTGTAGATAAGGATGTCGTTTAAGTAGATAGATACGAACCGTTCCAGCATGTCTATAAAGGTATGGTTTATAAAACGTTGCTATATAGCCGGCGCGTTAGTAAGTCCGAAAGGCATAACCAGCTATTTGAAATTGCCTATACGTGTAGCAAATGTCGTAAGGTCTTCCGTCTGCCCTTCTTCGTTCCTTAGCCAATAGAACGCTTAACGAATGTCCAGCTTGCTAAACTACTTAGCTTTTGCTACTCGCTGTATAGTCTCGTTAATTAGCAGCAGTAGGTATACGTCTCTCTTAGTAACCTTATTAAGGCCTCTGTAGTCTATATACAGCCGGAGGCCGCCTCTGGGTTTCTGTACGAAAAGGATCGGCAATATATACTCGGCAGAGCTTGGCGTAATAAACTTCTTTGCCAAGTTTTCTTAGACAAACACTTCTACTTAGTCTAGCTCGGCTAGCGACAGTCGTCTTAGTAGTTCGGTTCTTGGCAGCGTAGCTCCTTCCTTTAGTCGAATCTTGTTATTATATTCCGGTCGGTAGAGAGGCAGGAGGTTGGAATCGGCTTTTAAGAATACGTTAGCGTAGCGATAGAGTTCTTTTAGTAACACCTCTAACGGGTCTATTTCTTCTTCTGCCATTATCTTCTAGTAGTCTTCGATGTCCTTTATCGAAATAGCGTAGATCTCGTTCTCTAGTAACTCCGTAAGGGTAGTTAAGACTTCCGAGCTTATTATTCTAATAGTTGCTAGAGGCGCGGCACAGTCGATTGGATCTGCGACAGCGGTCCTAACTTCTGGTTTAGCGGCGACAGTAGTAACCGAGTCGGCGGCAGCTGTGCCCTTCTGCTAGGTCTTAAACTTAATCGTACCTTTATCTACGTCGATAACAGCTTTCTGGTTCTTTATCTATTTTTGCCCTATTATAATGTTAAGCCGTCCGATATCTATAACTCGAAATGCCGCTTCCGCAGTGCAGCCAGCTATAGTGGTCTTTAATAGCATATAGTAAGTAACGCTCTCCGTGTCTTGTCTATTGTACGCCAAAATCTGTGTCGGCAATACTAACTCTACCGGGTAGCTGTATCCTTTTGCTGGTTTCCGAACTAATCGATAGTAGATCGCCGCGCCAATAAGGGCTTCTATATCGATAAAAGCTTTTAGCTAAAGAGGCTAGCGCGAGCTCTCTAGAGGGTAGATAGTAATTAGAAGGATAATGGCAGAGTCTGTGTTCGCCTCTACTACAGCCGAGAGTAGGTCGTTACAGCTGTTAATGCTTTCTTCTTCTAGTAACGTAGATCGTAGTAGTGCCCTTTCGTTTATGCTAGGTAGGGGGCCTATCTGTCTAGCTAGTCTTTTCCTAGGATTCTTAGTGGTACTTTGCTGTCTACACTATCGGTGTCGTTCAGCGCCGACTCTATAGCCTGGACACTCTTGCTTAGCGGCGGCGTAGATCTTGTTGCTTAATATTCTCTCTTCTGCTAAGCAGTAGCGCTGTATCTGGTAGCGATATAGCTAGGCTTTCCGCACGCGTAGCAGGTACGGACAAATGTCGGTCGCAGTAGATAGGATAGCGGCTGTGGGCTGCGTCGGAAAGATAGAGAGGGCCGGTTTAATAGTATAAATAGTGGTCTCTAACTCGGTTCTAGGGTCGCTGCTCTTCTATATTCGTTTATATTTCTAGCAGTAACCCTCGCTTAATCTACGAACGCTTGGAGGCCTCTGGTCTGTATAGAGACTGGAGCGTTAGCTAGCTCGGGTCTTAACTTCTTTCTTAACAGGTGCAGTTGTTCGCTCTTAGGCACCTTAGCTCGAATCGCGTGCTTCCGGAATTGTCTATAAAACTCTTCGAATAATAGCCGGTGCTGGCTAACTTTATCGAGTTGTTCGCGAGCTGTCTGCTCGCAGAAGTGGTCGGCAAAGCGCTAATCTAAAGCTTCGATAGCTTCGTCAGCGGTCGCTACTTCTAGGTCCGCTACTAATGTAAACGCTTTACTGTCTAGTCGCGATTCCAGGTATGCCAACCTATTGCCTTCGCTGTTAGTAGAATAATCGCGGTTTATCTTGTTTAGTATCTCCTTCTTAAAAACTTGCTATATCTCTGGATTTCCGCTGCTAAAGACCTGTAGGTTAGGCAATAACGTTATCGAGACGCTACCTTAACTGTAGGCGGCAGGTAAGGCGTAGTTAGTGTAACCTTCTGCTAGCAGCAGCAGCGCCGCCAACGACGTTGGCACTGCTACATTAGCTAGCTAAGCCCTTAGCCTATTTAGTTAAGCTAATCGTGCTGTAGCCTAATTCTTAAGCACTTCGATAGTAGTTTCCGCCGATGCCCTCTTAGCGGCTATCGTTTCTACTTCCTCTTTTAACTGTCTATTCTCTTCTAACTTCTTATAAAACAGTGTCTCGACGAGGGCTATAGCGTCGTAGACCTTCTCGATTCTGTGTTCTATTATATAGTTTTCGAGCTCGTTAGGGGTATACTCGTATAACTTTAGGTAGTCAGTCGTGCGCCCTTTTACCTCTCAGGTCTCTTCCGCAGTAAGGCCCTTAATAAGGGTCTTGGCGTTAATAATGCTAGTACGCCTATCCTTGGTTCTGTTAGTCTTCCTTCTTCCGCTACGGCTAGTAACGCTGCCGTCTGCTGTTAAGAAGCCCTCTATAGCCTTCTTACAGTGCTGGTTGGGTTAGTTGTAGTTGTAGGTGCGCGTACATTATTCGGGTAACCGGATGCGATTCAACGGGCCCTTTCGCGCAGCGCGGTAGTAGTGTAGATAATAAGTTTAAGATATAATAATCCGAGCGCGTAGATGTGATTCAATACGGCTGTTTTAATAACTATATCTCGAACTAAAGAGGGAAAGGAATCTATACAGTGGTAGGTAAGGGCTTTATAGGTAGTGCGTCAAGGCCTGGCTCAGTCCGGAAGGGCCGAGCTAAAATTCTAAGGGTCTACCCTATTACTTAGTCTTACCCCTTTCTGCCGCTGTAACAGCCGACATATAGAAGTATATTAACCAAGCTCTCGGAATTCGTAGAAAGCTTAGAATGGCCGCTTATCCCTAGACGGACAGTCAGTTAAAGGTAGCTAACTGTAAAATAGAAAAATATCTACAGATGTTCTGCAGCTACTACTAAGAAGACTAGACTAAGGTGTTACTAATAGCCGAATTCTGCGCTAACTCAGCTCTATCTAAAGCTATCTTACTAGCGCTATTTAAGATAACCTATAGCTACCTTCTAAGGCTAAGTTTCTAGCCGCTAAGTAGAACTAACCCTTTAGAATCTTCTATTAAAGCTACTACCTTATTAAAGAGGGTCGCCGCCGCTACGGCAGAAGCGCTTAAGGCTTAGATAGAAGAAGCAGTCCAAATAGCAAAAGAAGCGATAGAATTGGCTTAGGCAAAGATAGTAACTCGAGCTAACAGAAAGCGGTTACTAATAGAATTCAAAGAAGGCTAAAAGGTATAGCTTAATACGCGAAACCTTAGGCTAAAAGACAACGCCAAGCCCCTAGCACGTAGGTCGATTTACTATAGTAGAAAAGAGGTCACTAGTAACCTATTAGCTCTAGCTGCTAAGGTCTGTCTGGATCTACGACGTCTTCTATTCGGATGTGCTAAACCTGGGCCCTAAAGATAGGCTGCTAGGGCAGGGGTTTACTAAACCTCTACTAATCGAGATAGATAGTAAAGAAGAAGAGTAGGAGGTAGAAGATATAATAGACGTAAAGAGGATAAGGGGATCTATTAAAGCGAGGATCTTATAGAAGGGGTAGCCGGAAGACTATAAATAGTATCCGATCGAGAATCTCCGGAATTTAGCAGAGCTGCTAGAATAATTTTATATCCGGAATCTGAGAAAACCGAGACCTAGAATGCTCTAGAAACAATAAAGAAGGGATAGCTCCGGAAGCGACAGAAGAAGAAAAACATCGACTCCAGAAGCGCGGACCCAAGCCGCGTCCGTTCTATCGGTAAGAGAAAGCTAAAGAAACAATCGCGACTGCGCGCTTAGTAACTGTCGTCGACAACGTCTATAAAGTCTAATAGCTTAGCTGGATAGACTTCTTAGACAAAGTCAGCGACGGCCCCTTTCTGCAGTATCGCTTAAGCCTTAGTAAGAAGAAATCGGAAGGTTGTGTCTGTACCTATATAGAGCTATAGCACCATTTAGATAGCTTAGATTACATAGTACAGATTAGATAGACACTAAGTAAAGCGC
Source organism: Pseudocercospora ulei (assembly GCA_016165855.1). Classification (NCBI taxonomy): domain Eukaryota; kingdom Fungi; phylum Ascomycota; class Dothideomycetes; order Mycosphaerellales; family Mycosphaerellaceae; genus Pseudocercospora; species Pseudocercospora ulei. The sequence goes on from JACWNB010000010.1 coordinate 759,959, forward strand.
TTCAGACGACGACGTCGATATAAGAAAGAAGCAGACGAGAAAAGGATAATGTTTTTAAGATAGAAGAGAAGAAGAAGTAACGTCAATTTTAAGAAGAATTTTTGCAGAAAGGACTGCGAACTAGACAAAAAAGAAGAAGAAAAAGAAGCAGAAACAGAAAAAAAGATAGATCGAAGAACGAGAAGGCCTAATTGGCTAAAATAAGATAGAAGGGACAGAAGAGATAAGTAAGCAGTCGAGGGCGACCGCTAATAAGGGAGGAGGGTAGTGTTGCAGCAACGGAAAGTAGTAGGACTAAGTAATAGGGTGGAACCTTGGAATTTCGGCTCGGCCCTTCCGGACCAAGCCGGGTCTTGGCGCTACCCCTACGAAAGCCTACATCCGTGTATATATAGATTCCTTTCCCTCTTTAGTTCGAGATATAGTTATAAAAACAGCTATATCGAATTATATCTACGCGCTCGGATCAAGAATTTAGCTCTGTCTTTAGGTCCTAGCTTGTCTAAGTAAATCTAGGACATTCTGTAGCAAATCTTAACATCTAGCACTTTAGCACATTCTAGCCTAACTACTTCAGTACAACACTACTACTTTAGCACACTCTAGCACATTTAGTACACCTTTAACGCCTTAATACCCTAACATTATAATAATCTAAACATGTATATATTATTTAATACAGCTCTTTTAAAGACTATATTAATACAGATGTAGATATAGATATAAGGGTTCAAGAATCTTGGTTTAGAAACTTAAAGCTGGGTATCTATATAAAGGAACTGATAGGCAGTTCCTTTATTGTCCGCTGCTGTACAATTTGTACCTACAAAGCTAAGCTAGCAATTTCCCTCTGTATAGGAGTATAGGGATTTCGCTCTGTATAGAGGGGTAGGAGTTTCCCTTTATATAGGAATGCAGAGTTTTCCCTATATATAGAGGGGCGGCTATTTCCCTCTGTATAGGGCTGTAGGATTCTCCCTCTATATAGGAGTATGGTCGTATTGGTAACTCTGTATAGAGGGTAGGGCCGTGCTAGCACTGCTAAGTCACAATTCTTAGGGCGACAGCTAGCTTAGGTCCAGGACCTAGCTGGACAGCACCCCCTAACAATATCCCCCTCTCTTCTTATAGTGCTTCCCTCGTACGACGTCGCGTCGTACGGCCTAAGCTTCTAGCGTTCCTCTTGCAGCTAGCGCTTTCCCGTCCTTGTCCAGTTGTCTATAGGGCTGTTGCTCGTCCGGGTACCGGGTAGTAGTTACCTTGTTCGCCCTCCTTTATACAGCTGTATTAACTGCCCTGTTTGCTATTGCCTCGTATAGCGGGCAGCCTACACCCTATATATTAACCCTCTCTCTATCTCCCTCTTCCTCTTTCCCTTCCTCTTCTATTCCCCTGCCTGCTACTCGTCCGCCCGTCTGTCTACTACTACTACTACGACTACTACTACTACTATCTAACTACTACTACTACAACTACTACTACTAACACTACTACTATGTCCTACTTTTGTCTGCCCTTGTCCCTGCCGGCCCTTCTAACTCCTGCTGTCTAGCCGGTGTCCTATTACACTTCTACCTCTAGGAGTAGAATGCCTAGTACGACTAGCAACTCCGCTTTCGGTTCGTACAGATCCTCCCCTTTCGTACAGTCTTAACTAACGTCCTAGGTGCTATACCTACGAGCAGTAGGACGCTGCTAACTTGCTATTCTACCCCTTCTAGTATAACCCTGCCTAGATTACGCCCTAGCGGCTCGCTACGGTACAGCCTTCGTACATTAACGCTGTCCTAATCGCTAGCTATAGTCAGTCCTGCCCTGCCTGCATTAACTCCCTCTAGGGCTCGTTTGTCCTATACCGCCTGCCCAGCTTCTAGGTCGGCGTATACGCGTTGTACAAATAGAAGGACGGCTCCCTCTACTGCTCCTACCGCCGTCTAGGCGAGACCTGTAGGGGGGTGCCTCTGCTCTACAGTAGTAAGCCGGGTAGGGCCCCGGCCGACTGAGAGGTTATTAAGATCTAAGACGGGGAGCCGTCGGCTTTATTGTTAACCGCCCTAGTAAAGTCGCGTAGTAGCTAGTAAGCTACTCCTATAAGTTAGTATATAAAAGTTTTTAGACGGCTCTGCTCTCCTTCCCTCTTATTTTTACTCTTAATCCTATCTGTCTCTTAGGTCATCCCTTCCTCCGCCCCCTTTCGTACAGTGTAGTGCCGGTAGTACCCGGTTTGATCTTACGCCTCGATTCCTGATCCTTCGGCAACTCGGTGTTGCCGACAGCTGTCCTGTACCTAGGGTAGACTGCTGCCCTTCTTACCGTACGGTACGATGCTACTGCAACCGGCCTAGGGAATAGTTCTCTTCCTACCTGTCTAGCGCTGCTGTGTCCTAAAGGGCCTCGTACGGCTCCTACGTAGGCTCTGCCTACCCTGTCTACTTAACTAGGTATTCTATCCTCTTCTGCTTCTTCTAGCTCTTAAGAATTTCTTCTATCTCGTACTCTTCCTGGCCTTTAGTAATAATCGCTAGGGGGCGCGCGTCGTCCGTCGTCTAGTATAGGAGGGAGTCTGTATATACCGGCTGTACGAGGTCTATATAGAAAACTGGGTAAATCCCTAGAGAGGTGTTAAGTCGTACGGCATGTGTCCCTACTGGCCGGACCACTATAAACTTCCGGTTTTTCTAGTCCAGTATCTTGCTTAGCCGGTCTGTACGGATATTGCGCTAGTTTAGCTATACTTTATCTCCTACTTCGTACCTTGGTGCAGCCTGTCGTCACTTGTTAGCCTGCTCTTCTGCACTCTGTTAGGCTATAGCAAGGCTCGCTTTCGCCTATTAGTAGGCGTTCGTAATCGTCTGTACGATAGCTTCTCTCTGCTAAATTGGGGACCGTACAGGGCGTAGGGTAATGCCGTTTAGGGTTGGTAGGAGCGGGGAGTAGTCGTACCTGTAGGCTATAAAGAAGGGGGACAGTCCTTTAGCGTTAGCTGTACGACTGTTAATAGCTAGCTCTGCTATAGGGAGGAGGCGGTTCTAATTTGTCTGGTCGTAGTTAACGTATACCCGGAGGTACGCTTCCAATGTTAAGTTAACCCTCTCCGTCGCGCCGTCTGTCTGCAGGTGCCAAGCGGTAGATAGGCGACGTTCTACGTTTAACACTTGGCAGATCTTTGCCTAGAGTTAACTCGTAAACTACGTACCTCGGTCCGATACAATTAACCTAGGGAATCTGTGCTTGCTAAACGTCGTCTGTATAAATGCCTAAGCGGTGTCCTTAGCTGTAGTAGAGCCTATTCCCTCTAGTATTACCCCCTTTGTTAGCTTGTCGGTAACTACTATAATGTTTCGTTGTCCGTCGCTCTTAGGGAGGTCTGTAATAAAGTCTACGGTTAGGTCTTGCTAGGGCCGGTCTGGTATTAGTAGGAGTTTCAGCAGCCTGTGCTTTAGTTTACGCTAGGGCTTTGTCCGTCCGCAGACATCGCAGTTCTGTACGAGCCTACAGATGTCCTTTGCTATAGCCGGCTAGTAGTAGTTCCTAGCGACGATGCTGTACGTCTCCTTGCGCCCTAGATGCCCGGTTGCTATAGAATTATGCGCCTGTTGTATTAAGCTCGTACAGAGCTTCTTGTCTGCCGGGACCTAAATCCGATTCCTAAACTTTAGGTTGTTCTCCTCGTCTACCGTATACTCTGCTGCCGACACCTTAAGGTAGAGCTCTGCTAGAAACTTCCGCTGTCCTCCTTAGATCGCTGTATAGGCTCCTCGGTATACGTCGTTCTTTTCTACTGCTTGTAGCTAGGGTTCCTATATGTGTGTCGCCGCTAGGCAGATAGTATCCTCGCCTAATCTTTCCTTAAATATCTGGAATATTCGTAATTTTAGTTAGTTGTCGTCGTACGTCGCTAGTATATCTTAGTCTTGTCTGGATAGTGCGTTAGCCCTGCTATTGTCCTTTCCCTTACAATACTGGAGTCTTATATTGAATCGGCTTAGGTACATTGCCTATCGTATATGTCTCTTAGAAAGCTTCCGGGGTTGCGTAAAGTACTCGAGGTTCTTGTAGTCGGTTAGGGCGAGGAACTCGGGAACTAAGCGGAGTTCTCTATCCTACGCCTCGCAACACTGTACGACTGCTAGCAATTCCTTGTCGTAGATAGGGTAGTTGCATTTAGCTAGAGAGTTCTTCTTAAAGAAGTACGTATATAAGTATAGGAGCCCGTCCGGGCCTACCTACAACAAGATACCTCCTATATAGTACTCTAAGGAGTCGGTTTCCAGTATCGTCGTACGTTCCGGATCGAAGGCGGCAAGCGTTAGTCCTGTAGTAAAGAGCCCCTTTAGCCTGTTAAAGCTTCTATTACACCCGTTTGTCTACTTAAACTGTTTGTCCTTGTATATTAGCTCGACTAGGGAGCGTACGATCTCCGAGTAGTTCCGTATAAACTAGCAGTAGAAGTTGGCAAACCCAAGGAATTCTCGTACGCCCTTAATACTTATAGGAGGCTTCTATTGCTTAATAGCATTAATCTTCTTCCCGTCTATACTAATGCCTTTCCCTGCCTTAATAATAAACCCTAAGTATTTCGTATGCTGTATACCGAATTTACATTTATCGATGTCGAGGTACAATCCAGCCTGTTGCAGTCGGTCTAATACCCTCTTAACGTCCTGTACGTAGTCCGTATAGGTGCCGTCCGTAAATACCAGTATGTCGTCGAGGTACGCAGAGTAGATGTCGTCTAGTAGCCCTTATAGGGACCTGTTAATATACCTCTAGAAGGTTGCTAGTACGTTAGCAAGGCTAAAGGGGGTAACAAGCTACTCGAAAAGACTATATCTTGTACAGAAGGCGGTTATCTATTTACAGCCTTCCTTAACCTGTATCTTGTAGAAGGCCGAGACTATGTTAAGCTTGGTAAACTACTTTGCCTTGCTAATCCGTCTGAGGGTCTCCTTAATAAGGGGCAGGGGGTACCAGTCCTTCTTAGTAATCGCGTTAATGCCTCTGTAGTCTACGCAGAAACGTAAGCCGGCCGAGCCTTCCTTGTGCACAAACAGCACTAGGGCTCCGGCCGATAACGTACTCGTACGAATAAATCCTTTAGCAAGTAGGTCGTCTAGCGTCTTGCGTAATACTAGAAGTTCTCCAAAGGACATGCTATACAGCGGGCCGTACGGTACTTTAGGCAGGCTCCTATCCGGACGGGGCTCTAGCTAGATGTTATAGTTAATCCCCTCTCCTTGGTGTAGGGGCAGTTTCGAGGCCGATTTTGGTTTGAAGAGGTCTAGGTATTCCGCATATTCTAATAGGAGCTTCGTACAGGAGTCCGTTACTCTCTTAGGTGCTAAGGCTTTCTTAATGTCCGTAGTCGCAGTGTTGACTTCGGCGTTAGCGTTAGTTTCGGCCTTGGCATTGCCGCCCTGCAGAACTCTCCCTTAGTCTCGGAGCCTCTGCTTCGTCGCTGCTAGGTACAGGCGTCCTCGTCCGACGTCTAGCTTGCCCTACTAGCGCTCTATCTATAGCTTCCCTAATATTAGGTTATACCCTAACTTGTCCTGTACGACGTAGAGGTATAAGTCCTGCTTGTAGTGCCCTTGTAGCTCTATCGTTACTTTTACTATATAGGTAATGTCCGGTCCTCGCCTAGTAATACCTAGCATACGTACAGGTACAGTAGGGGTCGTCTTAATGCAGTGTTTCTGTACAAAGTCTTCGCTAATTACTCTGTATACTAAACACTCTGTATCGATTAGCGTCCGCGCAGTAGCGGTCCTGTTTAGTGTAGGTCGTACGATAAACAGCGTAGTCGTTATATAATTGCTCTTAAAAGATAGCTAAGTAGTGCTTTAATTTGGCAACCTATCTCGTATATACCTCTAGTAGAGCCTTTGCTTAGAGGCTACTCTTTTCCTAACTCGTCGTTGTCTAAGGGGGACTCTTAGGTCTCGTAGTAGGGCGCCGTAGTTGCTACCCTTACGGTAGTCGGCTGTCCCCTAGGTCTCTCTGCTAGCAAAAGCCTGCAATTCCGTACAGTGTGCCCTATCTTGCTACACTGGTAGCAGCTCCCTTCTGCTCGTCTCTTATCGAGGGTAGCCGTATCTACCTACTACGCCCTTTTAGCGCTGGCCCTTGGCCGTACAGTAACGGCTGCCGCTACTCTCGTCGTCGTTATTAGTTCCTAGTCTATAGCGTCCTGCTGCCGATAGAGGGGCTGTCGCATCTTATAGACGCAGTTTATCTGTCTAAGCCTGTACTATTAGTCGTCGATTATCCTAAGGAGATAACAGAACACCTTGTATAAGGCTGGCTGCATTACGTCTACTAGTCCTGTTATAATCTCCTTAGAGAAGCCTGCCTCTAAGGTAGTAATTTTTACCCTGTCCTCCTATTAGAGTCCTCCTGCCTCTGCTAGGGTCTAATCGTATTCTGCAAGGAACTCTTGTACAGTCTTACGTCCTTGCTTTATAGTGTTAACCTATAGGAGTGTTCGGCTTTCGCAGTCTAGGTCCTTATAGCTCCTATCGAGAGCTGCCTAGAGCATTGTCGTAGTTGCTATTGCTAGGTTGGCAATAGCCGTCTCGTAGTACGGCAGAATTCGTATTACTGCCTTGCCCTTTAACCTCCTAAAGAGATACACTACCTTGTCTAGCTCGGTTAGGTATACTCCTAAGTCGACTAGAGGCTTAGAGCGTATCTAGGCAGCCTAGGAGGGGTACTCGGCCAGAGCCTTACTATTGTAGGTAGTAACGTCGGGGAGTTTGCTCTTAGGGACTGCAGTATAGGCTATTGTGTTCGTCGTTGTTATCGTAGGGGTCGGGTCGCAACCGGACGCCCTAAGCTGTCGGAGCTCCTGTTCCTATTAGGAGATCGTTAAGGCCTAGTAGCCTATTTAGTCTTTAAGCTAGGTCTTACGTGCTAGCAGCTCCTTATATATACAGTGCATCTGATCCTGCATAGTTATAGGTTCTATAGGGATGTCGCTGTCTATCTTCGTTGTATTACTACAGTTACCAATAGTAAGATCAGTTCCTAATATAAGGGTTTAAGAATCTTAGTTTAGAAACTTAAAGCTAGGTATCTATATAAAGGAACTAATAGGCAGTTCCTTCGTCGTCTGCTACTGTACAATTTGTACCTACGAAGCTAAGCTAGCAATTTCCCTCTATATAGGAATATAGGGATTTTGCTCTATATAGAGGGTTAGGAATTTCTATCTATACGGGAATGCAGAGTTTTCCCTGCGTATAGAGGGGCGGCCATTTCCCTCTGTGTAGGGCCGTAGGATTCTCCCTCTGTACAGGAGTAGGGTCATGTTAGTAACTCTGTACAGAGGGTAGGGTCGTGCTGGCGCCGCTAAGTCGCAATCCTTAGGGCGACGGCTGGCTTAGGTCTAGGACCTGGCTGGACGGCGCCCCCTAACAGTAGACAGCTGGCAGCTAGGCTTGGCAAGCTAGGCTTGGCGTATACTTAAATACCTGCCCCTCTGCTTGTACGTAGATTCTTCCCTCTCTAGCCTTAGATATAGTTTTTAAAACAGCTGTATTAAATTATATCTGCGTGCTCGGGTTATTATATCTCGAACTTACTAGCTACACCAACCCTACGCTGCGCGAAAGGGACCGTGAAACTACATCCGGCTACCCGAATAACGTACGCGCACCAAAACCCAAACCAAACATTAGCACTGTAAAACGGCCATAGAAGGCTTCTCGACAGTAGAGGGCGGCGTTACAGGCCGCAGCGGAAAGAGAAAGACTGACAGAGCCAGAGATAGGCGCGCTAGCATCCTTAATAAGAGGACGGCTATAGAAGGTCTTATAGAAGAAGAGACAGATAAAGCGAAGAAGGGCATAGCCGGCTATAAGGAGCTATACGCCTGTACAGCTAACGAACTAGAAGAACACCTAGCGGAACACAGGTCCAGAAAGGTGTACAACACTATTACCTTTATCGAGAAGACGTTCTATAAGAAGATAGAAGAGAACAAGCAGCTAAGAGAAGAGATAGAAGCGGTAATAGCTAAGAAGGAATTGGCAGAGACTATTATCGATGTGCTAGAGAACTAAGCGGCGACACGACTAGCACAACTAAAGGCGCTAAAGGCTTAGTTAGCTAACATAGAGGCAGCGACGTCGCTGGCACCGCTGCTACTACGTAAGGAACAAGCGGAAACTGCCTTACTAGCGGCCTACAGCTAAGGTAGCACCTCGATAACGTTACTACCTAATCTACCGGCGTTTAGGGGTAGAGACCCTAAGGACTAGGAAGCATTTAAGAAGAAGATAAGGAATAAGATAAGTTGCGATTATGCCAGAAGCAGTAAAGAAGATAAATTGGCCTATTTAGAATCGAGACTAGAAGGCGAAGCGTTCTTATTAGTAGCAGATCTAGAAGATGTAACCGCCGACGAAGCAAGTAAAGCCCTAGAGCAACGCTTCGGAGACCCCTTCCGAAAGAAGACAGCCTGTAAACAACTAGACAAGATCAACTAGAATCGGCTAACGTTTAAGGAATTCTACAGACTGTTTAGGAAATATACTATTAGAGCTAAAGTGTCCGAAGATAAGCAGCTCTACTTGCTAAGACAGAAGTTAAACCCCGAACTGACTGGAGCTATAGCTTTAGTAGAAGACAAAGACCTTAAAAGCTTCGTACACTAGGCAAGAGTTACCGCTAGAAACTTGAACGCGTACGGAAAATCGACAGCACGCAAACAGCACGCAAACCGAACTAGAAGTCGTCGCCGACGTAGACGACGCGACCTTCCGGTCCTTTCCGACGAGGCCCCTAGCAACTACCTTATTCCCTGCGTTCGCTGTTTGTCCCTACCTGCTACGCGTGCGGAAAACCTGGCTATATCGCCACTAGATGCCAAGCTACGAATTAGCAGAAGCAGGAATACCGTACAGCGAAGCCACCGCCGCTAAGGAAGACTATCCAAGCTATAGAGCCGGCGCTGAACGACACCAATAGCGTAGACGGTAGGGTGCTATTAAGGATCTTGGGAAAGGACTAGCTAGACGGATAGGCCCCCTACCTAGTATAAACAATAGGGCACCAATACGAACCTTATCGCTGGAAGAAGAGAGCATTAACAGTTGTAACAATCCGCTCTCGGCGGCGGTGGAAGTGAATACGGAGACCGCTATTATATCCAAGGCTGTTACAGTCAACAGATGTGAAACAGAAAACACGGTCACTAGAGGTAAAACGGATACCAACAGCATCTAGGGCCCAATTAGAACTATTAAGATTTACAGACTACAGGCCAACAACTACGGGATAGAAGAAGACTCCCAGAGAGTAAAAGGCGAATTATCTCGCGATGCAAACACTCCTAGCTTAGTTCTGGAACCTTTGGAAAAAGCGGGTCTAGGAAATGAATCTGTTTGCAGAACAAAGAAACAGAGTTTAATAAGAAAGTTACTAGCAAACACTTAGCAAACAACTAGCTAGCGTAGGGGGATATAAGAACCTGCTGCCGCTCCTCTAATCTTTCTCTTCTTCTTGTTTATAGCTCGTCTTATGCATTAATTCAGCTTTTACACCTTAGACTCTAGCCCTTCCCTTCTTTACTCAGTTTTTACACCCCTTACTTTAGACTTTAGCCTCCCCCTCTAATATTAACTTTTACATCCCTTCTTTTAGACTTTGTTTTATCCAACTCCTCTTACTTACTTCGACTTTTATATCGACCTCTTCCAACCTTTTAGCTCCCCCCTTAACATTACGAGCTATCTACTAGACACTAGGCTATCAATATAGTCTTCTATACACTACGAGAAGAGGTCTTCTTTAAAGAATACTTACAACTAGACCTATTAGCAGAAGGAATTATCAACCTAATAAACAACGATCCTAACCTTGCCCTCTAAGTCTTTTTTACAGCAACGAACATCGTCTGTACAGGGATTGAACAAGTGAAGGAACTTAACCAACACATTAATAGCCTAGAAGCAATGCTGTTAGATAGCAAGGATCAGGTACAAGAGATAGAACGAAAGATTGCCAATCTTACTATTAAGAAAGCTTAGACACAAGGACAATTACAGGAAGCTCTAAACCTAAGGACATAGAACACTATTAGAGAACCTACTAGCAAGAGAGTAGCCGACCTAGAACCATTCTATAGAGACAAGGACAAGTTTAATAAATTTCGACTACGATTGTTAATCAAGCTCTTAGCTAACGCAGACCACTTCCTAAACGAACAACACAAGGTCTTGTATGCGTTCTCCCTCCTTACTAGCAAGGCACTGCAACAGGTCTTACACTAGTTTGGCTTAAAGACACTATAAGTTACTTGTCCCGACGTTACTACCTTGCTTACCGCTCTTAACTCGGCCTTTGGTAACCTATACTGCAAATCTACGGCCTAGCAGCTAATCCGAACCCTTAAGCAAAACAACAAGCCATTCTCTAACTACTATGCACAATTCTTACGGGAAATCGGATACTGTAAATACGATACAGAAGCCTAAAAGTCGGCTTTGGTTGCTGGTCTAAGCACTGAACTTTTTGTTAAACTGGAGGACTAAGAGCACGAATCTTTGTTATTCTACGAACTAGTTATCCTCTGCCAACGCCTCGACAGTCGTCGAAACCTGTTCTTAAACATTATTAAGGTACGCAGCAACCCACTTAACAACCGTACGAACTAGCGTCCGGTTACGACTCTTCCTATCTTTACCTAAAACCAACCTAATCCTCCCTTAGCCCTACGACTTCCTCCTATTAACGGCGAACCTATAGACCTTAGTTCAGCTAAGCTTTAAGATAGTAGACTTACATAAGAAGAAAAGCAGCGTCGCCGCAACTAACGTCTCTGCATATACTGTAGAGAGCCAAACTATATCGCAATTAACTGCCTAACTTTAGTTAATCGCTGCAACAAGGTAGGCACTCCTTTCGGATTCTCTGCAGCCGCCCTAGCACTAAAGGATAACAACAAGGACTAGGGAAACGCTTAGGCCTGTTAACAAGACGCCTAACAGGCAAGCATTTAGATCGACATCGTGCAATCTCTTCTTCTGCAGTGCAATTCTGTACTAAGGTAGAGGATAAGTTAACTTGTCCTCCCTTTGTAGTTACAGCAAATATCTATACTAAGAAGAATTCTACACACTTAGTACTTACGATAATCGACTGCAGCGCAACTGGCAAGAGTTTTATTAACCCTGGACTTGTTAACTCCTTAGGAATCCCTACTTAGAACTTGAAATACCCTAGACCCTTAAAGATGTTTAACGGTAGCGAGGCCTCCGCTGGAGGTATAACTCAGATTGCCTACGTCAAACTTCAACTTAGGAACAACTACGAAGAACACCTCTCTTGCTTTGTTACACCTCTACCTAACCAGAAAATAATCCTAGGATTGCCTTAGCTAAAGCGCTACAACCTACAGATTAACTAGGACACTGGAAGCCTCGATATAAACTTAGAACATTGCCGAAACTATTGCTACACTTTAACTTAGCTTACTCCTGCAAACAGCACAAAAGATTCGATCCTCTACTTATCTGCAGCTGCTTTCTATACAGCTGCAAAGGAAAAAGGAGCTCAAATCTTTGCTGCTTTAATAGGAGATATCGAGAAAGCCCTTGCTAAGTTCGACGAAAACCGAGAAGCTACTAATCTAGAGACAAAAGTACTAGCAGAATACTACGACTTCCTTAGTATATAGACAGTTAAAGAAGCTAACAAGCTACCTCCTTACCGACCTTACGATTATAAGATTGAACTAGAAGAAGGTTAGACGCCCCCTTTCGGACCTCTCTACTAAATGTCCTGCGAAGAACTCTAAGTCCTGCAAAAGTTTCTGTAACAAAACCTTTAGAAAGGCTTTATTCGCTCTAGTCGCTTACCTGCCGCTAGCCCTGTTATGTTTGTTAAGAAGCCCGGTAGAGGGCTACGCTTCTGTATTAACTACCGCAACCTTAACGCTATCTCTAAGAAGAACCAGTATCCGATCCCTCTAATCTAAGAAACACTAGAACGCCTCTCGAAAGCAAAATAATTTACTAAGCTCGATATAATTGCGGCCTTTAACAAGAATCGGATAGCTAAAGGACAAGAATAGTTGACCGCCTTTAGAACCCGGTACGGCCTGTTCGAATCCCTGGTAATGCCCTTTAGAATGTGCAATGCACCTAGCACTTTTTAAGAATACATAAACGACACACTAAGAGAGTAATTAGACCAATTTGTTACCGCTTATATTAACGACATCCTAGTCTACAGCACTACACTAAAAGAACATTAGGAACACGTCCGAAAGGTACTAGCGAAACTGGCAGAAGCAGGCTTCTATCTGGACATTAACAAGTGCGAATTTTACTAACAAGAAGTTCAATTCCTTAGCTTTATTATCTTAGACAAAGGCATCTGCATAGACCCAGCAAAGATTTAAGCAATCCTAGACTGGAAGATCCTAAAGACTGTTAAAGAAGTGCAAGGCTTCCTTAGGTTCACTAACTTCTACTATCGTTTTATTTAGGGCTTTAGCTTAATAGTAAAGCTACTGACTGCTCTAACAAAGAAAGAAGCTAAGTTTAACTGGACTAACTCCTGCTAACACGCATTTGACCTCCTACGACAACAATTTACTAAAGATCTAATCCTTTAACACTTTAACTTTAACTTGGAAACCCGCGTAGAAACAGACGCTTCTAACGGAGCTATTAGAGCAGTTCTCCTTTAACGAAAATCGCCTAACTAGCTATAGCTCCTAGTAGCTTACCTGTTAAAGAAGATGCTACCTGCCGAATGCAATTACGAGATATACGACAAAGAGCTCCTTGCAATCGTTAAAGCATTTAAAGAGTAGCGACTAGAACTCGAAGGTGCAGCCTACCCGACCTAAGTCAGTTCAGACTATAAGAACTTAATTCATTTTATAAAGAGCAAAATCCTTAATCGAAGACAAGCCCGCTAGAGCGAATTCCTCTTAAGGTTCAACTTTGTTATTTAATATACGCCGGGATCTCTCAATTTAAGGGCTAATGCCCTTACCCGGATGCCTAGAACCTATCCAGTAGACCGAAAAGAAGGCTAGACAATGTGTAACCAAACTATCCTAAAGGCCTATAACCTAAGCAAAGACCTGAAGACCTACCTAAAAGAAGGTACACTATCAATCGCTGTCTCTTTTGCTCTATATCTAGCACCCGCCTTCCTAGAGGATAACGATTTAGAAAGCGAACCAGACAACGAAACATTTGAAACCGAAGACTCCGAAACTAAAGGCTCTATTACCTCCGACAACGAACAGAACGATAATAAAGCAACTGAAGAAGCAAATCAACCTAGAGAACTGCTCCTAATAATTAGAGAAGCTTACGAATCGGACGAACAGGCTTAAGAACTGATCCAGGCCCTTAAAATAGGTCAGCGTACCTTCCCTAGCTTTTCTCTCTTAGAATGCGAACTTAGGGATAGACTGGTTTACTTTCGATCTCGTCTTTTTGTTCCTAAAGGTGCAGACGATTTAATACGACTATACATCCTTAGGACAGTTTACAACTCGGCAGCAGGATGATACGGATGTGGAGGTAGGGGGGCTGGAAGGTGCTGGAAGGTGGCAGGCTTGGCGCACACTCAAATACCTCCACCTCCGCTTGTATGTAGATTCTTCCCTCTCCAGCCTTGGATATAGTTATTAAAGACGGGTATTGACCTAGCGTCTACTGCAGTCAGATCATTATATCCAAGGCTCACTCCAATACCCAACCCGCACTACGCGAAAGAGCCCGTTGAATTACATCCGGGTACTCGATTAACGTACGTGCAACTAACCCAGAGTGTGTACTGTATATGTACGAAGGAGGCCGTTGATTTATATCCGGTTACTTAATTGTACATGTACATACTACTCTACCCGTCCCCCGATCGAGAAGAAGAAGAGTTTTAGGGAAGAGAAGTGCCCCTATCGAGAAGAAGAGAGAGTTTTGAAGAGAGTGCCTACGCGAGCAGATCGCGAGTTTTGAAGAAGAGCGAGAGAGCGACGAGAGCGACGAGAGCGAGAACGACGATGTAGGAGCGACGAGGACGAGGAGCGAGAGCGGGGGAGTAAGAGCGACGACGACGAGAGCGCACCTAGCAGGACCTAGGGCGGCGACATTCGTTTTTTTTCGGGTCTTTGACAGACCATTCTATTCGGACAAGGCCTATCGAGACAGTTCAGCAATCGGGACATTTAGCAATCGGGACATTCAGCAATCGAGGCGTACGGCCAGCACAAGGCAGAGCCCCTAGGCACGAGCACCCAGGCACGAGCACCCAGGCAAGAGCACCAGGCAGAGCCCTAGGTAGAGCACCAAGCAAGAGCACCAAGCAGGCAGAGCACAAGGCACGAGCACTAAGGCACGAGCACCTAGGCATAAGCACCCAGGCACGAGCTCCAGGCAGAGCACCAGGCAGAGCACCAGGCAAAGCAGAAGCGAAGCGACGGCTCGAGAAGAGACCGTCTGAGAAGCGACCGTCGAAAAGCGACGGCTCGAGAAGCGACGGCTTAAGAAGCGGGCGACCGTCGAGAAGCGACGGCTCGAGAAGCGACAGCTCGAGAAGCGACACGTGTTTGCAAGGCGACCCCTACGACCTCTGCGAGCTCCGCGACCTCTGCGAGCTCCGCGACCTCTGCGAGCTCCGCGACCTCTGCGACCTCTGCGACCTCTGCGAGCTCCGAGACCTCTGCAGCCTCGACAACCTCCGCAACCTCTACGGCCCCGACAACCTCCGCGACCTCCGCGACCTCCGCGGCCCCGACAACCTCTGCAGCTGCGACCTCTGAGAATTCTGCAGCCTTGGCAAGGCACCAAACAAGGCACCAAACAAGGCACCAAACAAGGCACCAAACAAGGCACCAATCGAGGCCGAAAGCGACGGCAAAAGGCACGAGATTGAGGCTCAAAAAGGCACGAGATTGAGGCTCAAAACGCACGGAAATTGAAGCTCAAAAGCGACCTCAAAAGCAACCTCAAAAGCGACCTGTTTTGGAGCGACCTGATTGGCCAATAGCGAAGCTGAATTTGCGACCTGGATTGGTGCGACCTGATTGGCTGATTGCGATTGATAGATTGATTGCGATTGAGGGCAATCGCTGGTTGGGGAGGGCGGTAGTGATACGGATGTGGAGGTAGGGGGGCTGGAAGGTGCTGGAAGGTGGCAGGCTTGGCGCACACTCAAATACCTCCACCTCCGCTTGTATGTAGATTCTTCCCTCTCCAGCCTTGGATATAGTTATCAAAGACGGGTATTGACCTAGCGTCTACTGCAGTCAGATCACAGGAGGCCACCTAGGACGATCGAAGCTTTACAAGCTTACTTCCCGTTACTACTAGTAGCCGTTGATATAGAAGCACGTCTGCAGATATAGAAACAACTGTCCTATCTGCAAGGCAGCCAAACACGACTAACAACGTCTACAAGGATTGCTAAAGCCTCTCCCGGCCCCCGAGCACCTGTAGAAACACATTACAATAGACTTTGTTACCTGTCTCCCCTAAGGAACTACTTAGGCAGGCGTTAAGGCAAAGAACGTCTTTGTAGTTGTAGATCGACACTCTAAGGACCGCTTTGTAGTACCCTGCTAGAGCATAACTTCTAAGGAAACCGCTCGACTCTTTTACGAATATGTCTAGCGTTACGTAGGCCTTCCGGACAGCATTACCTCTAACAGAGGCTCTTAGTTTATTGCCAAGTTCTGGAAACGCCTCTGCAAGCTTTTAAACATCGATCACTATATCTTAACGTCCTACTACCTAGAAACAGATAGTTAAACGGAAATTGCGAATGCACTGTTCGAACAGACGCTACGTTGCTTTATCGATTACTACTAAAAGGACTAGCCAAAACATATCCTAACAGTGGAATTCTCAGCACGCAACTAAGAGTTAGAAACAACAGGACACTTACCCTTCTATACTACCCGAGGCTACTACCCCTAAACAGGAATAGGGCCTTAAGACCTACTACTGCGACCCGACGACCTAGACGAAGTCGATGCAGACGACTAGGCAACGTACCTCTCCCAGATCTATTAGGAAGTCTAAGAAGAAATAACTTACGCCTAGGCTATCTACGAAGAACAAGCTAACCGAAAACGACAACTAGCCCTAGACTATTAAGTAGGAGACAGAGTGTACCTAGACTCTAAGAACATTGTTATAGGAAGATCTTCTCGCAAACTCAATTAGAAAAAACTAGGCCCCTTCCCTATTACAGAGAAGATCAGCTCGTACGCATACCGCCTCTAACTGCCGGAAGACTGGGAAATCTATAACATCTTCTATCCTGTTCGACTAAGACCTAAAGAAGGAGACCCCTTCCTAATCCAATTGCAAGACTAAGAACGAACCTGCATTCTCCCTACAGAAGACGACGACGAAGACGAAGGAGGAGAATACTACGTACGCAAAATTACAGACTGTTAAGTAATTAATAGACAGACAAAGTACAAAGTTTAATAGCAAAGCTAAGAAGACTAGGATACTACTTAGGAACCCCTTAGAAACATTATCTTTAACAAGGACAAGATTGAAGCCTTCTACTGTCAAAACCTCTTAGACTCCAGAGACTACCGCCTAGAAACCCAGTACAGCTAAAGAGAACTGGATTCTGCTTACTAATAGAATATTAACCGTAACATCAGGCCTGCTCCTAGGAATAAGCAGACTTACCCCTAGTATCTCGAACTACTAAGGCTTCGTAGGAACTCCGCTATATTAAGGGGGGCTACTGTTACGGTTAACAGATGTAAAACGGAAAACACAGTTACTAGAGGTAAAACGGAAAACAACAGCATCTAGGGCCTAATCAGAACTATTAAGATTTACAGACTATAGGCCAACAACTACAGGATAGAAGAAGACTCCTAGAGAGTAAAAGGCGAATTATCTCGCGATGCAAACACTCCTAGCTTAGTTCTGGAACCTTTGGAAAAAGCGGGTCTAGGAAATGAATCTGTTTGCAGAACAAAGAAACAGAGTTTAATAAGAAAGTTACCAGCAAACACTTAGCAAACAACCAGCTAGCGTAAAGGGATATAAGAACCTGCTGCCGCCCCCCTAATCTTTCTCTTCTTCTTGTTTATAGCTCGTCTTATGCATTAATTTAGCTTTTACACCTTAGACTCCAGCCCTTCCCTTCTTTACTTAGTTTTTACACCCTTTACTTTAGACTTCAGCCTCTCCCTCTAACATTAACTTTTACATCCCTTCTTTTAGACTTTGTTTTATCCAACTCCTCTTACTTACTTCGACTTTTACATCGACCTCTTCCGACCTCTTAGCTCCCCCCTTAACAAAGGCTCAAACCCAATACCTAACCTGCACTACGCGAAAGAGCCTGTTAAATTATATCCGGGTACTCGATTAACGTACGTGCAACCAACCTGGAGTGTGTACTGTATATGTAGGAAGGAGGCCGTCAAATTATATCCAGTTACTTAATCGTGCATATATATACTACTCTACCCCCTCCCCTAATCGAGAAGAAGAAGAAGAAGATTTTTAGGGCAGAGAAGTGCCCCTATCAAGAAGAAGAAGAGTTTTAGGGAAGAGAAGTGCCCCTATCGAGAAGAAGAAGAGTTTTAGGGAAGAGAAGTGCCCCTATCGAGAAGAAGAAGAGTTTTAAGAGGTTTAGACGATGTAGGAGCGACGAGGACGAGGAGCGAGAGCAAGGAGCGAAAGCGACGACGACGACGAGAGCACCTAGCAGGACCTAGGGCGACGACATTCGTTTTTCGGGTCTTTAACAGACCATTCTATTCGGACATACCAATTAAGACGGCTCTCGCAATCAAGGCACAATACGACCGGCAATCAGCACCAGGCCGAGCACCAGGCCGAGCACCAGGCAGACAGCTGCTGCAGACAACAGGCAGCTACAGACAAAACAGGGCTGCTGCAGACAACGGGCAGCTGCAGACAATATACACAGTTCAGAATTTGGAAGCACGTGTTCAGAATTGAGCGACCTCTGCGACCT
The DNA here is from genome assembly GCA_016165855.1 of Pseudocercospora ulei. Taxonomy (NCBI): domain Eukaryota; kingdom Fungi; phylum Ascomycota; class Dothideomycetes; order Mycosphaerellales; family Mycosphaerellaceae; genus Pseudocercospora; species Pseudocercospora ulei. Next base: position 777,941 of record JACWNB010000010.1, read on the forward strand.
CTGCGACCTCCGCGACCTCCGCGACCGCGACCTCTGCGACAACCTCTGAGAATTCTGCAGCCTTGGCAAGGCACCAAATAAGGCACCAAAGTGACGGCAAAAAGGCATAAGATTGAAGCTCAAAAAGGCACTGCAAAAGGCACAAGATTAAGGCTCAAAACGCACGGAAATTGAAGCTTAAGTGCGACCTGTTTTGGCACCTACGGCCTGGTTTGGAGCAACCTGTTTTGATGCAACCTCTGCGACCTGGTTTGGCACGATGCGATTGATGGGCTGATTGCGATTGATGGGCTGATTGCGATTGATGGGCTGATTGCGATTGTGGGCAATCGCTGGTTGGGGAGGGCGGTAGTGATACGGATGTGGATGTGGACAGCTGGCAGCTAGGCTTGGCAAGCCAGGCTTGGCGCACACTCAAATACCTGCCCCTCTGCTTGTAAGTAGATTCTTCCCTCTCCAGCCTTGGATATAGTCATCAAAACAGCCGTATTGAATTATATCTGCGTGCTCGGATCATATATTGCAAACTAAGGAGAGGAAGGAATCTATATAGCGGTAGTAGTGGGCTTTCGTAGTAGTGTGCTAAGTCCTGGCTCGGTCCATTCCGGAACCTAAGTCCCGGAAGGGGGCCGAGCCGAAATCCAGGGTCTACTCTATCTATCCTTTCCACCCCTTCCACTGTAACAAGGGCCAACAAAGTTCTAAGGACACTAGCAAACCCTAAGGACAAGGAGGGCAACTAGCAAAATCCTGCAAAGGCAGAGGGCTATAAGAACCTGCAACAGCCCTTTAACCTTCCTCTTCTTCTTGTGTATAGCTTGTCTTGTGCATTGATCCTAAAGCCACCCTTTTTAATCTTTAGTTTTAGTTGAGTCCTTTAAGCCTCAGTCCAACCACTCCTTCAGTTTAATTCAGAACACTACCGCCACTCCCTTGACAACGCTGCTCCAAACCAACCATTGTAACACAATCACTATAGTCCTCTCAACAACATATGCAATTAACTAGCCAACTAATCACGAAGGCAGTGTTGTTCTGAACTTGGTTATCCCGTGCAGGCCTAAGCAAAACAGACACGTGCTACTTGAAAAAGGCAAAAAGGAACTCTCCATGCAACCAATTGATGTGGACAACTACTTTGCCGTCAGTACTGTGCACTAAACCGAAACGACTGCAGGAGAAGCACGTACCTAGGGGATCGAACCCTAGACCTTCCGCACGCTTAGTATTCAGCGATGCAAAGCGGACGCGCTACCACTGGGACGTTGTCAGTGTGGGTACGGCGCTGCGAGAGGTCGGCGCGGTTTTACCTGCGCCAGATGCCCGTCTTCTGATTGGTCAATGTGCAGGCAGGACGCATTCATGCCATTCATATCCGGCACGAAATGAGGGCAAATGTTCGAAAACACGAGCAGTCAGCCTTCACTTGAAGCATTCATTGTAAGAACGAGGTACAGCACCAAGCGACTAGCCTCCCCAAAGCCTTCCTTCAGGCGATGAATGAGATCACGACGCCATTGAGGGAGGAGAAGAAAGCCTTCTTTTCATCAGGAGGTCCAGAACTTCCGAGCAATTCCGAGGTGCGACCATGTACAATGTACATCGATCCATCGGGCTTGCGCATCCGCCAGCGCACGCGAGAACGCCTCGGCGGCATGGGGGCTCAGGCGCGCCGGGGTGGGACAGAAGTGAGGCTGAGATAAAAGATGGCCTGCGTTGCATGCAGGAAGGAGCGTGATGTCCCGGTGTGCGTGAATGCTGAGAGCGGGCTGAAGGAAGGAACTTGAAAGACGTGCCTGCCTGCAACATGCTGAGTCTTTCCACCACCGCGCCTCCCTCACAGCCTGGTGAGTTGACTGAGGCAATGGCCGACTCCCCGACTGGCGAGGTCGCCGATCCCGATGCAGGCAAGAGCGCGGAGGAGAGGAGAGCACTGGTATTGGGGGCGCCGGGGCCCAAGCACAGCATCGCGACAGTGGATGCCATCGTGTGGATGATGCAGACGCTGACCGCTCCATAGGACAAGACGCTGGTGCGCAAGATCGACGTCCGGCTGATCCCGTGGCTGTGTGTGGTGTACCTGCTGTGCTTCTTGGACCGGACAAACATCGTGAAGCGCCCCCCGCAAACACACGCCGTCGCCGTCGTTCGCTGACCCCCCCGCAACCCCCCCAGGGCAATGCGCGACTAGCCGGGATGGAGGTCGACCTCGACATGCACGGGCACGACTACAACCTGGCCCTGACCATCTTCTTCATCTCCTACGCTGCCGCCGAACCCTTCACCAACCTGCTCCTGAAGCGGCTCTCACCGCGCCTGTTCTTCACGGCCGTCACGGTCACGTGGGGTCTGTGCATGTTGTGCATGGGTTTTGTGCACAGCTTCCGCGGTCTGCTGGTCGCCCGCTGGTTTCTCGGCCTCACGGAAGCGGGTCTGTTCCCGGGGGTCAACTACTACCTCTCCTGCTGGTACAAGCGCGAGGAACTTGGTCTGCGTCTCTCCGTATTCTTCGCCAATGCCGCCCTGGCCGGATCCTTTGGCGGACTGCTCGCCGCTGCCATCGCCAACATGGATGGTCTTGGTGGCAAGGCCGGCTGGGCGTGGATCTTCATCATCGAAGGACTGGCGACGATGATCGTCGGTTCGTTTTGTTGGTGGATGTGCCATGACTTTGTAGGCTAAGGCTACGAACGACTCTGCTGCCACGGCCCGCACGTGACACTGATGCATGTGTATTTGACAGCCCGAGACCGCCCGCTTTCTTATGCCCGAGGAGAAACTGCGGGTTCGCCGCCGTTTGACCAAAGATGGCCGCTTCCGTGCCGCAGACGAATACGACAAGCGCCATATCAAGGCGGCTCTGAAGGACTGGAAATGCTGGGCGTACTGCGTGGCGGAAATGGGCAACTTCATGCCGCTGTACGCTTTCAGTCTATTCCTGCCAACCATCGTGGCTGCCATGGGCCATACGGGCACCCACGCTCAGCTCATGACTGTTCCGGTATGTGGTGGTTCATCAAGGACACGCGGTTGTGGGCAAGGAATCGCTGACTTCGCCTTATAGCCCTACGCCGTTGCTGCCTTTCTGACAGTCGCGGTTGGTTGGATTGCCGACCGCACACGTCAGCGAGGTATCTGCAATATGGTCATCTCGAGCATTGGCATCGTCGGCTTCGTCATGCTCCTCGCCAGTGACGATTCACAGGTCCAGTATATGACAGCTGGGATCGAATTTGGATCGCGAAGAGCAGCTGATCTCAATTCAGATATGCCGGGACGTTCCTGGGAGCCATGGGAATCTATCCGACCATCCCCAACCATCTATCTTGGGCAGCGAACAACGTCGAAGGCGGCTACAAGAGGGCCGTCCTGATCGGGGTCGTGGTGGGCTGGGGCAACGTGAACGGTACGTTCCTAAATGATCGAGTCATCCGCCTGCGCTAACCGTGTGAGGAGGCATTGTTTCGTCCAACATCTACCTCACATCGGAAAAGCCACGCTACTGGTCGGGACACGGAGTGGTGCTCGCGTACATGGTCATATGCCTGTTCGGAGGCACAGCCTTCATTCGAACCATGCTCGCTCGGGAGAACGAGAAGCGCAGAGCGGCCAAGCGCGACCATATGCTGTACGGCATGACTCCGCACGAGCTCATGATCGCGGGCGACAAGAGGCCCGACTTCCTGTACATCCTCTAGACTCATGGCCCGTCGTTCTGTCTCGCTGTGGCGAGGCTGCCCAGATTTGCACCTCGGCTGTCATGCTGATATGAGTTGTGGCCCATAGGACGGAACTCTTGACTGGAAAGACCAGGTTCAGGAACGGTCAGACGCGTGAAATGCGCGCAGCACGCGATCGCGCACAGGGAAGTGGAGTAAGTGTAAAAGCGGAGGGCATGCGTTCCATTCAAGCCAAGCTTCGTCCATCCTACACCAGCAAGTAGTTGCCCGTTGTGATCAGTGCACTCCGTACCACACACCGCCCCTCCACTTTTCAGCAACAGAAAAGAAGCAGTCCGGAAGCCAGAGTCATTGGGTATATGTGTATGCCATCCGGCCATCCATCCAAATTCGCGCCATTTCTCCATTTCTCCATTTCTCCGTTGAACCCATCTGGCATGTGAGAAATCGCAATGCGTCGCGAGAGTCTCGGCGTGGACAGAATATCTCTGCGTCATGCACCGCTTTCGTCATGCAGCGTGGCCTGGAAGCAGAGCACAGTCGTCATATCGTATCATAAAAGCCATGGACAAAAAACGTCTCGAACATGTGCACAGATTGAACGTGTTCTTCCCTCCGCAATTGGGCTCCGAGCTCCATGCCCAGCCCTTCGTGTGATGTCGCATGCGAGTCATGTTGGGCTGGTCATGGGCGGCATGAGGGTGTTGAAGTCCAGTCGGCGTCTAGCAGAAGCACCGGGCGTTCGGCCTGCGATGGGAGTGCGGTTCCACGGCCCTTGTGCGGGACTTGGTGTGACGTGGATGAAGTCGTCAAACTTGAAGCTTGTGCCGGGCGTATGCGGTCCAAAGCCGAAGAAAGCATTGCCAGCTGTACTTGGTGTCATGTGCGAGGATGGAAGAGGTGTCGATTTGTGGGGTGGGGTGGAGGGTGCCCGGATGACGGTCTTGGCACGCGATGCATAAGCGGCAGGCGACGGCGAGGTCGCAAGGTACATGAGGAGATCTGCGCCGTCATCTCCGCCGGTGTTGGGTGTGCGTGACCAGGAGACATGCTGTAGGCCTCTCATATGCCTCGCAGGAGGGGGCGTCTTGGGCGGAGAAGGTGTGATACGAGTGGAATTGCGGACGTTGAAACTGGTGAGCGGGAGATCTGCATCGTCTTCCTCGCTGAACTCGGGCGACGGCGGGTCATCGAGGTCAAGGATGGTGGAGGCAGTCTCTGACACCAACGAGAGGTGTGATGGCTGTCCCGAAGGGAAGCGGGTATGCTTTATCTGCTTGATCGGCGAGGATTCCGGAAGTCCTTCCCTCCTCTTCCAAGTCGACTGTCGGTTGGCAGGGCCTCTTGTCCTCCGCCCAGTCGCAGCTCTCGAGGCCGCGAACGCAGACACATCTGCATTCTTGATCCTTTTGTTCCTGTAGCTGCCGCCGGATTGCGGTCGGTCGTCGGAGAAGAATGGTTCGGTAATAGGCGATGAAGCTAGGCCGGTGCTGGATGGCAGCAGGCTAGACGTGGTAGAGGCAGTATCTGAGACGGTGTTGTTGCTGGAAGCAGGTCTTTTTCGCCCGAGCCTTCCATTGATCTGCGGCTCAATGGCATCAAGGCTCAAGTCCTGCCATCCGTTCTGGATCTTGACGTTGGCGAGTGCGAGGCGATCTTGCAGTGCCCGTGTCATCTGAGAGGGAAAGTCAATCGGCCGCCGGGTTTGGGCAGATATGGAGCATGCATTGTTGCATACCTTGGAGACTTGCACCCTCCGCATCACTCTGGTTGCAACATCCTCGGGTCGATCCACGGCTGCCGCTGCGGCCATGGTGTGAGCTTGTCGATGGACCGAGGGGCGCCGCCAGTGAAGACGCAAGCCAGATTCGAAGCGATTCAGCTGGAATCAGGGTGACTGCACTGGTTCGGGCGGACAGGAAGACAGAAGCCAAGCTGAGAATAATCGAGCTTCGGTGCCCAGTCTTCGTTGACCAGGGGGGTAGTGGGAGAAATCCGGTGTGAAGGTGAAGCCTGGGCCGTAGTACGGGGAGGGCGTGGTTTGATTGCCCAGATGGTCGATTCTACAGATCGCCGATCCCGGCACAGGCTGTCATTGAGCTATGTATGTATGTATTTACATCACATACGTACAACCAGGAGGATGGGGTGAAGCTTGGGCGAGGGGGAATGCGGTGAAAACGGAAGATCGGAAATTGTTCTGTTCTTAAGAGTGTCAGAGCAGTCCACAATCCATTCCAGCCTGCCTTCCGGCACTTCTGCGTCAGCCTGAGGCACCACTCGGAGTTTCCATGCCGAGGACCAGTAGGTTATTTATGTATGTTACATAGTCAGTAGTTACTGGCATGGCAAGGAAAGGTCAAGCCGCCTGCCACACTCACTCCCAGCCTCCAGGCTCCATGAGTGCCACAGCACACCGTCACGCTCCGCACAGCTGAGCTGAGCTGAGCTGCGTGTGAGACGGGGGCAATCATCACAACAGCTGTCCGTCCTGCAACATGCCTTCGTTCCTCAGGGATCTTTCTGTCCGCCGGAAGTCCAGACGCTCGACCAAGAATGGCCCCGGCGACAAGAACGGCCCCAGTGACAAGAACAGTTCCCATTCGGAAAGCAACAGCGAAACCGATGGACAGCTGCAGCAGCCCAGCAAGTCGTCATCTACCCTCAACTCTTTTCTCGACCGCCGAAACAGCCCGCCGACGACGTTGTCCAGCCAGCGCTCTCAATCGAACCTGTCAACCAGCAATGCCGCAAGCCACCACCACAAGTCTGCGCCGCCCGCCAATGCCACAACCCACCACAAGTCTCCGCCGCCCGTCCCTCCCCGAGACTCGAGGCCGCATATGCCCAGCACTTCGCAGAGCAATCGATACAGCATCACGCCGGTATGGAGAGTGCCACCGCTGGTCCCCGGCAACGTGCTGATTGAGTGTGGCAGGCTGCGTCCGGACAGCATGGCGAACGATCAACGCCAGCAACATCGCCATTGGCACCGCGCGTACTTTCCGTCTCCGATGGCGGCTGGGTATCTTGCGCAATACACGTCCCACACTCTACCAACCAACAGCTGACACATATCCAGGTGCACCAGAAAGTGCTTCTCATCTTCGGCCAATGCGCTGACCCGACACAGCCCATCGATGGCCAGCTTACTGTCTGCCATCACCAAGACAAATTTCCTCCTACAACATGGCCCGTCTGCGACAACCATTTCAAAGCACTTGTCTATCTAGAACCAGGCCCGAATCGCCTCCGACTCGATTTTACCTCACCTAGACTACCCCAACAGAACTCATCAATACCCGCCCACTCGTCCTGGATCAATCTCAATTTCCTACCATTAATATCTTCCCCACCACTCCAGTTATGCATACTGCTCGCAAAAGACTCGCCAGAAACGTATGACGCGGTGCCAGAAAGAGTACAGAAAGAAGGCAATGGCTTGCCGACGGCCATTCGAAAGTTCAGAATGGCTGCATATCTGTGGCAGGCATTCACAGCAGAGCAGATGAATCGAAACGGCTTTGGCAGGAGATGTTACAGATACGAAGAGGAGTGGCAACCTGGAACACTGGCGTGGCGGGACATGGAGACTGGCAACATGCGCAACGAAGCCAAGGTTCACGTCATCCGCATGGACAAGACCGTCAAGGAAATCCAAGATCTAGAGCTCGCGCAACAGTACGAGCCAGCAAAGAAGAAGGGCGATCTCTTCGGCATTGCGACCGAGGCCGTGAAGGCATACTTCCGCCCAGGGCCGGGACAGCGACAGTATGTCTCGTGCATGTTTTTGGATTCGCATTGGGACAAGCATGTCGGCACGGTCAGAGGACATGCGGCGCTTGGCGGTGGTGACGACCAGCTGAAGCTCGCCATTTTCGGCTCTCACTGCTTGCAGTCGTATCCTACCCACATGGAGGAGGTCGTGCCTGCCTTCTCCGATTGCACGCGCACAGACACTGATTTCGTCGCGAATGACTGCAATGAAGGAGGCAGCAATTGGGAAGCAGCAAATATCGGCATTGGAGCTCACATGCATGAAATTGGCCATCTGTTCGGCTGCCCACACCAAGAAAACGGTATCATGATGCGAGATTATACCCGCTTGAACCGGACCTTCACCTGCCGAGAGCCATACTCCACGCGAACGAAACAACAAGGACAACGGCTATGCTTACCAAAGGATGAGTGCACTTGGCACAGGTTAGACACACTCCGCTTCCGCTTCCATCCTACCTTCCAGCTCCCCACCGACCAAGCTATTCACCCCGACTCCAGCGTGCAGGTGTGGTCGGTAGAGAACTCTACCGCTCTGGTCACTGCCGCAACTGGTATTGCTTGGATTGAGATATACCCGGTCGGCGATGATGTCTGCCACCATTGGATCGAATACTTGGAGCAGAATGCGCCGCGACAAATTAATCTCACCGAGCAGCTCATCAAGGATCAACTCCCAGGTGACAGGAAGAAGCGCAATATCAAGCTCAAGATCTTCAGCTGTGGCGGCGGCGAGCTGGAAGTCGCAGATCTTGCCAAGCTTTACAACTCCGACTGCAAGGTCAAGCTCCCTGACGGCCGACCTGGATTTAAAGGCACCAAGCTTGGCTTCAGCCAGATGACTGACTCGAAACCACAAGAGCTCATCCTTGGCCACTGCGAGAAGAAGCACTGGGGTGCAGCGGGTGAGAAGAAGTCGCGATTACTGCTCAGTGTGAAGATCTACCACGGCGACTGCTTGGATGGCATCGAATTCTGCTACGAGGATGGCAGGAATGAGCTTTTTGGTAAGCGAGGTGGCAGATTTGGCGGCAGTGAGTTTGCACTTGACACGAGAAGAGGAGAAATGTTGCTTGGATTTTACGTACGAGCTGGTCTCTGGATCGATGGCATTCAGATCATGACGAACACCGGTCGACGAAGTGAAGTTTATGGGAAGGCCACCGGTGGCTCCGGGTGAGTATAACATCGGACATGATGCTAAGCAGCAGTACTGACCATGGTTTACAGACATACCTTGGTCCCCCCGCGAGGCTACAGCATTGCAGGCGTCTATGGAAGCTGTGGAGCATGGCTCGACGGCTTTGGGCTCGTCATCACGAGGTAACAATGGATCAACTGGACGATGATCTGCTTCGAACATTCCTGCGTAAAGTGCCGCGAGGCTGCATCACTGGCTACGCACCCGCTCGCTCTCATCTGCGCCCGTATTACGTCCAACCCGCATTCTACTATCGACTCGCATCGACAAACACCAGCGAGCACCGGCATCGGCACACGTTGCATCAGCATTCAACGTATAAAATTGACCTAATTTTGGAAGGACGGATGGACTAGAGTACAGACGGCGACGGCCGTATCACAGGAAAGAGCGTAGGAGACGGCTGATCATCGAGCTCCTTGGTTTCATATGGCAGCGACACTTTCCCATAGCGAGTCTGCCTGGAGATAAACAGCCTGTTTTTTTTTATTTGCAGAAGAAAGACTAGATATACCCGCAACCAACTACATGCGAAGCAGGACGGAGAGCGCACGCACAGAGGAGATATGTAGTTGCAATCGTAATGGAAAGAGGATGTGTTGGAGGCGTGAACGCTGCTGACTGACACTTTCCCGCTCCCTACAGCCCCACAACCCAGTCGACCACGCTTCGTGATATCAGCACCGCCGAAAATGCCGAGAAGACGAGGATTGATGCCATGAGCGAGGAGTTTGGACAGCGAGAAGGGCAAGTGCAGAGTCCCTCGCAGATGAGGTTTGTGACGTGTTGGTGTGCTCCCGCACGCCTGTGACTTGTGGTTGGGCGGTACGATGGAATCATGCCACACATGCGAATACAAGCGAATCGTCGCCGGCTCCCCGACTCTGGAAAACTTCAGCCACGGCTGATAGTCCGGGTCTTTGCCTTTCCACTGGACGGACCATTTTGCCAAACAAAAACGCCGGCGATTGAGACGTGAGCAGCCTCACGTTGTCGAGCCCGGTGGACAACGTTCACTCGATCTCGTACCCGCCCAGCGTGTCGGCGTGAGTCGGACGGTAAGCCACTGCCGGCTTACTTCTAAGGTTTCGAAGATGTCTTTACTTTAATAGTTAAAGCGCGTCGGCAGTTGCCCGCAGACGTAGAGCATACGATCGACTTAGTGCCTAGAAAAAAGCTACCGTTCCGCACGGCACCCTTGGAAATCTGTCGCTTGGCCGCAATGCCTTCGATCCACGCGTCGAGGTGTGGTTCGGATCGGAGAGCCGATTGTAGCTCGGCTGGATCCACGGCGTGATCCGCACCTAGCGCGTGTTGAAGAAGAGCAAGGAGAAGGAGACCGAGCTTCATGGTGACACGGCCAAGGCGGCTGTTTCGGGTGTGGATCGTAGTCGGCGGCACCACAACGAAGATATATAGGTAGGTAGTCAGTCTTGCGACAAGGCCGGGCGGAAGACAAGGGTTGGTCGTATCACCGGGGGTTTGGAGGCAGCCGTGCGAGCAACCTCTCCATCCCTCGAAGCTGACAGCAAGCCAGACATCCTTGAAATCGCTCACTCGTGCAGGTTCTTGCACGGTTCAAGTGTACGACTTCCGACTTGAGATGCTAGGTATCACTGTGCTTTGTGACATGGTCGTCATGTGAAGCGCTCTCCGCATGCACGCATGGCGAGCGCTACTGGGATCATTGAGAAGCAGGCATCTTGAAGAACGCTCATTCCCGGCAAAGACTTCTCGTGCGTGCTTCGCAAAACGCCGTATGTGCCTGTGTGGCAAGACTTCCTTAGCCTTGTCAAGGACTTCTATGCACCTTCGCTGCCAAACTCCTTGGTCCATTCCGCATTGCGATTCAGATCTTCTTGTGAGACGGTCGGCCGCGAGGCCTTGATTGCTTTGACGAAGTCCTTGACTTGCAGAGGTGGCTCGAGGAGTTGTTCCGTCTCGACTTGAGTCCAGTTCATCTCCATGGCGCCAGGATCGCCAGGACTGCACGGGGTGAGCTTTTCTTGCCCATTGACTTCGACGGTCTTGTAGTGTGTAGCGGTCTGAATCTTTCGCACCGGTTGCATGAGGGCGTCTTGCACTGCAATCGAGATGTCGGACCCAGAGTAGCCTTCGGAGTATTTCGCGAGGGTTCGGTAGTCGTCGACTTGTAGTTCGCATGGCGTGGATCCCACTGCAAGTTCGAACATTTTCATTCGTGCTGGTTGGTCGGGTAAAGAGATGTGTACTCTTCGTTGGAAACGTCTTCGGATCGCTGCGTCGAGTTGCCAGGGAATGTTGGTTGCACCGAGGATCAATACACCTTTCGAGTCACGTCCCACACCGTCCATTTGCACGAGAAGTTCGGTCTTGATCCGGCGCGATGCTTCCGATTCACCTTCGCCTCTGGGTCCACAAAGCGCATCAATCTCGTCGATGAAGATGATGGAGGGCTTATTCTCGCGAGCAAGGTTGAACAGTTGTTTCACGAGCCTGTGACAATGATCAGTTATGTGCTTGCTGGAAAGAGGCAATGCTCGATGCTCACCGCTCCGATTCTCCCATCCACTTGGACACTAAGTCCGATGAAGATACCGAGAAGAAAGTACTGTTCGCTTCTGTCGCCACGGCTTTCGCGAGATATGACTTTCCCGTCCCTGGAGGACCGTATAGCAAGATACCCTTCCACGGTTGCCGCTTTCCAGTGAACAGGTGCGGGAACTTGATGGGCAGAATGACAGCTTCCTTCAAAGCCTCCTTCGCACCCTCCAGACCTGCCACATCTTCCCATTTGATGTTGGGCTTGTCTGTCAATATCGCACCTTGTAGTGCGCCTCTCAGCTTCTTGCTGTCTGCATCGTGTTCATCGCCCTCGTCTGCGCTGCCCTTGCCATTCGACGGCTTGCCATTAGCACCCATCGCGGCCGGCTTGCGCTTGCCATCTTGCTCTGCCAAGTGGTTCTTGAGCTTCTCCGCTCGCTCCATGTACTCGGCTGCCTTCTGGCGGATCAGCTCCTTCGACTTCTGGTTCTTCTCCCATTTCAGCGCAAGCATAAAAAGTTCTAGCGCCTGGTAGTATGCTTGATATGCTTTTTCGTATTCGCCTGCCGTGTCCTGTTCTATTGCCTTTTTGACTTGTTCGATTGCACGCCCCAGGAAGTCGGTGTTCGACATGCTGGGCGACGGGGCGGAGGACGCTTTTGTTTTGGCTGGTCCACGCTGGTGCAGGCAGATGGTCGAATGCTTGGCGCTGGCGGATGGAGATCGGTGCCTCCCGCGATGTCTTGCGGGTTTGACGGCGGTGTATGGGCTGGCAGCGATGTAAAGCCGTGTGCCGCAGCGTTGTCCTGTTTCGCGTCGTGAGGCGCGAGATGGCGGGGCAACACCACCACCGGGCCCCGTTCAAGCGGCAACAAGTCGTGGTGTTGGTGTCCGGCGACGATGCGTTATGCCATGGCAGGCACGAAGAGGCGCAGATTCGCGCTCAGTCCGTAGCGACACCCGTCAGCAGTGTCTACTGCCCAGAACACATTCGGCGCAGTCACAATGCTGGGCCTGGTGCTCGTGTCCGACTCTTGGCCACGATATGTGGCATTCATGTGACAGCGCCAAGTCTGCGAACACACCCATCGGCCACGGCGGTGACCATCATGGCGAAGTAATCCATGCCCAGCCGGCGGTGCTCCCATTCCATTCCCCCTCGCTCTGGTACTTGGCCACAAAATGGCGGAAAGAGCACAGTTGCAGGCTCTTTCGGACGAGTATCGGAATCTCCAGACTCGTGAGGGACAGACACCTGCCGAGTGCTTCGTACATCCACTGAACCCTGGCGCGTAGAGCTTAGCACACTCGTCTCGGCTCGTCAACGGCTCGAATCGCAGCAGCAGGAAAACAAGGCCGTCCAAAATGTATGCCGTCCCAGCCCACTGTGACCTTGAGCGAGCACTGACCACAACGCACAGGAGTTCAGCTCGCTCAAAGACGATGCAACAATCTACAAGCTCGTCGGCCCTGTCCTACTGAAGCAGGATACGGCCGAGGCCAAAAGCACAGTCGATGGCAGGCTGGAGTACATCGAGAAGGAGGTGTGAGTTCCATTCTCGGCTTCGCACGCATTGGGCCACGTTCCACTGACTTGATACCTACAGCAAGAGGATAGAAGCCAGCATCAAGGACGTCCAGGAGCAGAGCGAAGGGAAGAAGACTGAGGTATGATTATCTATCTGATGTTCTGAAACACCGGCTGACTATCATACAGATCCTGCAAATTCAGGCTCAGCTGCAGCAAGGCGAGGCTTCAGCTTGATCACATTGCTCTGCTTGGGATGAAGCTGCCGAAGGATGACCCGAGGATGAAGGACGGCCTATAAAGCCTTTTCACGCCACGCTCAATGTATTTTAAAAGCGTCAACAGCGGCGCAAACTCCAAGCGAGGAATGACCCTCGAGATCGTCAGCTTTTCGCTATGGCGAGTCGCGAAGTCGCTACGACCATTTATAGTTTCAGGTCGATTATATGATTTCTACCATCCCTGTGAGATTCCCTGTGGGATGTTCATGTCATCCATCGTCCCAAGCGTCATGGACTGCGACGGATTGGTTGGCTGGGGATATGTTGAGTCTTGGTGCTGCAGGATTGTAGTACATATGGTGTGCCATAGCGTGGTTCTGCAAGGGCGTGGTCAAGGTACGGCTGTTCTCGTGTCTATACTTGCTACAAACCTTGTGTTGCCAGCCACTTCACCAGCCATCGCGAACTACAAGAAATGCCGCCACCACTTCACCCTTCACTTCCAAGCACCAATGTCGCATTCCCTTTGTCTTCTACCCGAGCCCACCGTCGCCAATCGCATCTCGGTCCAAGCAACCTCCGCACTTCATTGAGTGGCGTGCTCGCCGCCCAACGCTGACGACGCCACACAGCCATCGCATACATACAACCTCTACGCGCCCAGATCAATACAGCTTCAAGCACTACGCGAAAACTGCGAAACGTGCCCGGGCGCACTGCGACTGACACGAGAGAGTCCCGCAGCAAACATCCATCGCCCTCACATCGCCAGCGGGCCTTCCCGAACACGACCCAAGGCGCCTTGTAAACCTTCCCGGCTTCCAAATTCACACGTCGAGGCCCGGAGGCCCCGGCACCGTGGCTTCCTACACGAGAATGGCCAGGAGTAGTAGGAGGGAGAGGGTCATTGTGCGGCAGTCATATTACTGGCCCGACTGGCAGCTGAACGTGTGGATAATAATGATGCTTGCCACGGGAGGAGTGTTGGTGGGAGTCTTTTCAAGCTTCGTCGTTGTGCAGAACCATCTGGGAAATCTGGGCATACCCTGGTGAGTGGAGCCAGAGCACAATAACGCCGAGAGTACCACGACTGACCGTGACCGTACAGGATCATGCCTTTTGGAATCACCGTCGGAGTCCTGACCATCGCATTCATAATCCTCATGCTCCTGCTCATCATACAGCGACGATTACTCCCGGGCATCCTGATCATTGGATCCTTCATTCTCCTCGTTCTATACATAACAGGACTGATCGAGACGGCCATCCAACTTTTCGGGCCCGCCGGAGACATCAATTCCAAGTGCCAGCAATTCATCTTCGACAATCCGTCCAACGATCTCAGCATAAACACGTTAGCATGGCTGGAGCAGAACAGCATATGTCAAACCTGGCTAGCGGCATTCTCATTTTGGATCATCGGTGCCGTGTTCTTTGTGTACTTGATCGTGTTGGCGGCTATGGTTGCACAGGGAGGCTACGAGGACTAAAGTGCTGAAGAATGATGTTTCCAAATAATGTACAGGCGCAGAAAGTGCCGGGCAAGGCCGGATTACATTGCTACATGAGTGGTTTGGGATGTGTATGATTCGAGGAGGATATGAGCGTGGTGGTAAATTATCGCTGCTGGCGTCGAATCGGAGATACCCGTGCTTGAATGCGCAAAATGATATTCCTTTTTCCTTACAGCCACCTTGGCGCGCTTTACTTGCACCATCTGGCGAGATCGATGGAGATACAGATTCATGGTGCTGAAGGCCAGCGGCCCGCCTTGAGCACGGCACGCTCGAACACCAATCCATGCAAGCAACGCGCCGTCATTTTGCTAGGAAAGCGATGTTTGCAGCAGATACCAGAGTATGAATTCTGGCTGCTGCTCCGACTGCACTGAAGAGAGCACCAGCAGAACATACGGACTCCTTCCCAGGCTTTTGAGGCAGCTTTCCATCCGTCTCTTTCAGCAGCCACCCAAAACAACGGGCGAGTTGATCGGCTGCATCACGTGCCCCATCTTCACGCGAAGACATATTACCGCCGATGGTGGTTCTGCGTTTGATCAGATATCCCCCGTGACATCGCGGCCAAATGTTGTAACCATCCGCGCACGGCCTCCGGCCTCCATCCCCTATATTAGGATCTATAGCTAATATAGGAAGATAGGATGGACTGAGCCGTCTTACCAGAGTCCATTCTATCGTTATCACTACCTCCATCTTCTGCCTATATAAGGCCGCTTTGTAGACACTAGATAGAGATATTACATTTATCAATTCCTTCTTGTTGCGGCGGTGGAAAGAGGTGTTGCGGCGGTGGAAAGAGGTGGGACGGATTGATGGGGTGGACCCTGGATTTCGGCTCGGCCCGACCGGGCCGAGCCGGGCCTTGGCACCACCACCATCAAAGCCCACCACCACCACCACATAGGTTCCTTTCCCTCCTCAGTTCGAGATATAGTCATCAAAAGGCCGTATTGAATCATATCTGCGTGCCCGGATCATTATATCTCGAACTTACTCTCCACAACCCTGCGCTGCGCGAAAGGGCCCGTCGAATCATCCGGAAACCCGAATAACGCACGCGCACCCAACAACACCAAACAACCCCAGGCACCGTAAGAAGATGGAAGGCTTCTTAGCGGTAGAGAGCAGCGGCGTCACAGGCCGCAGCGGAAAGAGAAAGAGCGACAGACTGAGAGATAGACGCACCAGCATTCTCGACGATGGAATGACCTATAAAGGCCTTACGGAAGAAGAGGTAGATAAAGCGAGAAAGGGCATAGAGGGCTACGCCGAACTGTACGGGCGCACGCCGGATAAGATAGGGGAATATCTTACAGAGCATAGAGCTAAGAAGGTGTTTGACACTATTACCTTTATAGAAAAGAAGTTCTATAGGAGCATAGAAGAAAACAGACAGTTAAGGGAGGAAATAGAGACGGTAAGGGCCGAGAAGGAATCGGCAGAGACTATCGTCGACGTGTTGGAACACCAAGCAGCGAATCGAACGGCGCAGCTGAAGGCGCTGAAGGATCAACTGACTAACATGGAAGTAGCGACGTCGTCGGCGCCGCCGCCACTGCATCGAGAAGAACCAACTAAGACCGCCTTACTGGCGGCCTACAGTCAAGGTAGCACGTTAATAACGTTATTGCCGGACCTACCGGCATTCAAGAGCGGAGACCCCGAAGACTGGGAAGAATTTAAGAAGAAGATAAAGAATAAGATAAGCCGCGATTACGCATCGAACAACGCCGGAGATAGGTTAGCGTACCTGGAATCGCGGTTGGAAGGCGAAGCTTTTTCGCTAGTGGCGGACCTGGAAGAGGTAACCGCTAAAGAAGCGATCAAAGCGTTAGATCAACGCTTCGGAGACCCCTTTAGAAAGAAGACAGCCCGTAAGCAGCTGGATAAGATCAACCAGAACCGGCAGACGTTTAAGGAGTTCTACGGTTTGTTCAGAAAATATGCGATTAGGGCCCGAGTGGCGGAAGATAAGCAGCTCCACCTACTAAGGCAGAAGCTGAGCCCTGAGCTGGCCGCCGCTATAGCGTCTGTAGAAGACGAAGACCTTAAGGGCTTCGTGCATCAAACGAGGGTCACCGCGAGAAACTTGAGCGCTTACGCGAAATCACGAGAATCGGTTCAGAAGCCGTCGCCGTCGCTAATGCGGACAACCAGAGCCCCCGCGCCCTTCCGACGCGGCCCCCAGCCGCCTTACGTGCCGCGACCGTCGTTCGTCCCCACCTGTTTCGCGTGCGGAAAGCCTGGCCACATCGCTACGAGCTGCCAAGCATCGGATAAGCAGAAGCAGGACTATCGTGTTATAAGGCAGCCGCAGCCGCAGCAACCACCGAGGAAGACCATACAAGCTATAGAGCCGGCTCCGAACGATACTAACAGTGACGGTGGGGTGCAGTTAAGGATCATGGGAAAAGACCAGCTAGACGGATAGGCCCCCTATCCAGCATGGACAACAGGGCATTAACACGAACCACGTCGACGAAAGAGAGCATCAATAGCTGCAGCGATCCGCTCTCGGCGGCGGTGGAAGTGAACACGGAAACAGCTATTATCCTTCCAATCACTGTCCACCCCCTTGACGGATCGAGCAAACCACTTCAGTTGAAAGCTTTTATCGACACAGGAGCTCTTATCGGCGCAGCGATCCATCACCGACTGGTCAGGAAGCTGATAAATAGATACGGTTATCCAGTGGAACTGGCGTCGCCGACGCGAATCTCGGCATATAACGGACAAGACACGGAAAGCGTTACGCACTACGTGCCATTAAGGACCACGCTAGCTGGTCGAACCACGGAAGCGACGTTCCGAATTATAGATATCGGAAGGTTCGACATTATTATAGGGCAGAAATAGATAAAGAACCAGAAAGCCATCGTTGACGTAGATGAAGGAACTATCAGGTTCAAAACCCCGGGTAGCGGGGCAGGGACCATCGGAAAGGTCGCCACCGTCGCCGCCGAGCCGAAAGCTACGGAGTCTGCGAAAGAGGCTCCGTCCGATCGTTCCGAACCCCCGGTCACCGTCGGAATGATAAGTTCAGAAGCTATAACGACCCTCGCGAAGTCGCCGGACAACGAGATTTACGCCATCTTAATAAAAGACATCGAAGACTACAGGAAGATAATAGCGGAAGAAGAAGTGGATCCGCTAGAGGTGCTACCGAAAGAACTCTATAGTTACGCTAACGTCTTCTTAAAAGCCGACTCCAACCTCCTGCCGCTCTATCGACCGGAATATAACAACAAGATCCGATTGAAAGAGGGAGCTACGCTGCCAAGGACCGAGCCCCTAAGACGACTGTCGCTGGCCGAACTGGACTAAGTGGAGGTGTTTGTTCGCGAAAACCTAGCGAAGAAGTTTATTACGCCGAGTTCCGCGGAATACGCGTTACCGATTCTTTTCGTAAGGAAACCGGGGGGTGGTCTGCGACTCTGCGTAGACTATCGAGGCCTCAATGAGGTCACCAAGAGAGACGTATACCCCCTGCCGCTGATAGACGAGACTATACAGCGCGTAGCGAAGGCTAAGTGGTTCAGCAAGCTGGACATCCGCTAAGCGTTCCATCGACTAAGGAATAAAGAAGGGCAGGGGGAAGACCTCACGACGTTCGCGACGCGTATGGGCAATTTCAAGTGGCTGGTGATGCCGTTCGGACTCACCAACGCGCCGGCAGTGTAGCAACGCTTTATAAACCACACTTTTATAGACATGCTGGAACGGTTCGTGTCTATCTATTTGGACGACATTCTTATCTATACGGACGGGACGAGAGAGCAACACACAGACCACATCGAGAGAGTGTTGAAGAGGCTCCGCGAGGTCGGATTGAACGCGGACACGAAGAAGAGCGAGTTCTATCAAACCGAGGTTAAATATCTCGGTCTTATCGTCGGAAGAGATGGAATTCGGATGGACCCATTAAAGGTCGCCGCCGTCGCGGAATGGAAGCAGCCGAAATCCGGAAACACTACGCAGATCAGGGCGTTTCTCGGCTTCTGCAGCTACTATCGACGGTTTATTAAGGACTTCAGCAAGATAGCGAGACCCCTAAACGAGGCGCTAAAGAAAGAGGCCGCCGGCCTATGGAATAAGAGGTGCACGGAAGCCTTCGTGCGGCTGAAAGAAGCAGTGGCCTCTGCACTAGTGCTAGCGCACTTCCGACCAGAAAAAGCAATCTACGTGGAAACGGACGCTTCTGACACGGTAACCGCAGGGGTCC
The DNA here is from genome assembly GCA_016165855.1 of Pseudocercospora ulei. Lineage (NCBI taxonomy): Eukaryota > Fungi > Ascomycota > Dothideomycetes > Mycosphaerellales > Mycosphaerellaceae > Pseudocercospora > Pseudocercospora ulei. Next base: position 796,613 of record JACWNB010000010.1, read on the forward strand.
TTTCTCAATATGGCGACGACGAGACCCTCTATCCAGTCGCCTTCTTCAGCAAGTCAATAAGCGAAGCTGAGCGGAACTACGCCATCTATAATAAGGAGCTGCTGGCTATTATTCAGGCCTTTAAAGAGTGGAAACCGGAACTTATAGCTGGAAAAGGGCCAATCCAGGTTCTTACGGACCACCAGTCGCTGACCTACTTCATAAAGACGCAGAAGCTCTCACGACGTCAAGCACGGTGGGCTGCCTACTTATCAGGGTTCGATTTCAAGATCACATATCGACTAGGAGCTCAAAACGGAAAGGCTAACGCGCTAACGCGAAGAGAAGGGAAGACGAGCCGCGCGAAGGAAGACCCTAACATGTTCCAGAAGGTGTTGACCAAGCGAATGGTAGACGCAGAGGTGTTGAAAGAGGTAGGGGTCTGCGCGGTGGAACAGGCCCCTAAGGAAGAAACTCTCTACGAAAAGGTCAAGCAGCTCAATCAGAAGCAGAAGCTCGGCAAAACCGGTTCAGGGAAGCTGATAGTTCCGGAAGAACTAATCACTAAGGTCATCCAACTGGTCCATAACTCCATAGATGTTGGCCACGCCGGAGCAAAGAAAACGATGCAGGCAGTAAGAACGATCTACTGGTTTCCACGAATCTACGAGAGGATCCACCGATTTATCGCCAACTGCTACGCGTGCCGATCGGCGAAGCCGCGTTACGGCCTTCCAGCAGGCTTATTGAAGCTACTGCCGATCCCCGAGAAACTGTAGCAACACATTACGATGGACTTCGTGACCGGCCTGCCGGAATCCGATAGATATAACGCCACGCTCAACGTGGTAGATCGGCTAAGTAAAGAGCGGCACTTCATCCCCTGCCGAGCTAAAGACGAAGGAACTACTGCGGAAGAAACCGCACGGATGTTGATCCAACACGTATAGAAGCACTATAGGCTACCGGACACTATCACTACGGATAGGGGTCCTCAATTCACCGCCGACGTATGGAAAGCCATCAACCAAGCTCTCGGAATTCGTGGAAAGCTCAGCACCGCCGCTCATCCTCAAACTAACGGTCAGTCTAAAGTAGCTAATCGCGAGATAGAGCGATATCTGCGAACCTTCTGCAGCCACCATTAAGAAGAATGGGTTAAGGTGTTGCCAATAGCCGAGTTCTGCGCTAACTCGGCACCGTCTAAGGCCACCTCGCTAGCGCCGTTCGAGATAACGCACGGCTATCTTCCGAGGATGAGCTTTCAGCTGCCAAACGAACCCAGCTCCGCGGAACCATCTACCGCTACGTCGTCGAAGAGAGTCGCCGCCGCGGCAGCAGAAGAGCTGAGATCTCAGATAGAAGAAGCCATTAAGGTGGCGAAAGACGCGATGGAATCGGCTCAGAAGAAGATAGTGACTCGAGCTAATAAGAAACGGTCACCGATAGAATTCGAGGAAGGCCAAAGGGTCTGGCTCAACACGCGGAACCTGAAGCTGAAAGGGAACGCCAAGCTCAACCCGCGCTACGTAGGTCCGTTCAAGATAATAGAAAAGAGGTCGCCGGTGATTTATCGGCTCCAGCTGCCGAAATCGTTCCGGATCCACGATGTCTTCCATTCGGATCTGCTGAGCCTGGACCCTAAGGACGGCCTTCCGGAACAGGGGTTCGCCGAACCCCCGCCAATCGAGATGGACGATAAGGAAGAATGGGAGGTAGAAGACGTAATAGACGTAAAGGAGACGAGAGGGTCCATCAAAGCGAGGATCTCGTGGAAGGGCTGGCCGGAAGACTATAAATGGTATCCAGTCGAAAACCTGCGGAATTCAGCGGAGCTGCTGAGAGAGTTCTACGTGCGGAACCCGGAAAAGCCGAAACCGGCGTGGCTCTGATGTCGACGATGCCGGAAGAAAGAAGAAAGCTACGTCCGCTCCACCGGCGCGGAAGCCGATGAAGACGATCGTGTCGGTCGCCTTCGGGGAGGCCTTCGACGCGGCCACTACCCACTAGCGGATCGGCAGACAGCTCGCCGACGCCGTGGCGTGCCAGCGCCGCCGACCCCATAGTGGGTAAAGGCTTTGGTAGAGGAGAAAAAGAAGAAGAAGAAACGACGCCGCGGACGGATCTATATAGACCTCCGAGACAACGCACAGACCAGCTACGCCGCAGCTCAGAAGACCGCGGATCAAGTGATTGGCGTCGATCACATAAACGCCAAGTGAAGGACTTCAGATGCCGACGATGGCAAGAACGCGAAAAGCGACGAAAAGAACGCCGGTTGTAAGGAAGGAAGACGCGACGTCGGCGTTGGAGGAGATTTTTCAAAAAAAAAAAAAAAAAAAAAAAAAGAAGAATGGATATATTTTCGAATGGATGAGATGACTAAGCGGTCGAGGGCGACCGCTGGTGAGGGAGGGGGGTAGTGTTGCGGCGGTGGAAAGAGGTGTTGCGGCAGTGGAAAGAGGTGGGACGGATTGATGGGGTGGACCCTGGATTTCGGCTCGGCCCGGTCGGGCCGAGCCGGGCCTTGGCACCACCACCATCAAAGCCCACCACCACCACCACATAGGTTCCTTTCCCTCCTCAGTTCGAGATATAGTCATCAAAAGGCCGTATTGAATCATATCTGCGTGCCCGGATCACTTCTTATATATAAGTGGTACGTGTCTACGAACCTCAGCCATTACCAAGAGCCTATTACACTAGGTTATAAGCCCGGCTCTCGCCGCCATGCATTAGACACCTCGTTATTGCTTATTAGAAGCACCTTGCTTCCGTACTGCTCTACTACAAAGCGATTCTTCTAACTACTCTACTACGAAGCGATTCCTTCTATCTAACAGCTGCTAGAGCTATAGAGGCCGCCAAATAACCTAATAAGATCCTTACAGAAGGGTCCTTATTCTTTACATAGAGCTAACTGCTGCAAAACGCACTTGTTAAGGACAACCTTGTTAGCTACGTCTTCCCTAACAGCACTATATACCTAACAATCTACAAAATAATAAGAGGAATAAAAGATAATAAGTTATAGCTAACTACAGGACAGATCTTCTACAAAAAATACCTCTGCACCTCTTCTATTATTATTAATAATGCAGTCACTGTTACAGTAGTGGAAGGGGTAGTAGATGGATAAGGTGGACCCTGGATTTCGGCTCGGCCCCTTCCGGGATTTAGGTTCTAGAACAGACCAAGCCAGGCCTTGGCACACTATACTACAAAAGCCTACTACTACTATATAGAGCTTTCCCTCCTTAGTTCGCAATATAGTTATTAAGGGAACTGTATAGAATAATATCTACATGTTCAGATTATTATATCGCAAACTCTTCTTACACATACCACTACGCTGCGTCAAAAGGGCCCGTCAAATTACATCCGGTCGCTCAAATAACGTACGCGCACCCACCCACACATATACTAACTAACTACAGCCTATTTTGGAGGGCAAATTTTACGATAGAGGCTATATTAGAGGCCTCAGCGGCCGGTGTTACCGGTCGCTCGGAGAGAAGAACGACTAAGCAGAAGGAGAGGTGCACTAGCGCCCTTAAGTACGTAACTGTTAAAGGTACAACTAAAGAAGAAACTACAGAAATAAGAGCTTAAGTAATAGAATAAACCAACCTTTTTACCTACAGGCTAGCTAAACTCAAAGGCTACGTAGCCGAGCATAGAATTAAGCAGGTTTATAAGGCTATAGCCTTTGTGGACACGATATATAACTATAAGGTAGCAGAACTCGAGCGCTTAACAGAGAAGCTCAAATCGTCCAAAGTAACGGTAGATAAACTGACTTAATAGTACAAAGAAGCCCTCAACGATAGGGCGATAGCGGAAGGAAAAGTAGAAACTGTTATAGTAGCAGAAAGGGGTGGGACTGAGTAATAGGGTGGACCCTTGGAATTTTGGCTCGGCCCTTCCGGACCGAGCCGGGTCTTGGCATGCTACCCCTAAAGCCCTTACCCACTACTACATAGATTCCTTTCCCTCCTTAGTTCGAGATATAGTTATCAAAACATCTATATTGAATTATATCTACACGCTCGGATTATTATATCTCGAACTTACTAACTACACTAACCCCGCGATGCACGAAAGGGCCCGTTAAACTACATCCGGCTACCTGAATAACGCACGCGCATACCACAACTTAAACCAAACATATTAGCACCGTAAGAAGGCTATAGAGGGCTTCTCGACAGTAGAGAGCGGCACTACTGGCCGCAGCAGAAAGAGAAAGACTATCAGAGCGAGGGATAGGCGCACTAGTATCCTTAACGATAGGACAGCCACTAAAGGTCTTACAGAAGAAGAGACGGACGAAGCGAAGAAAGGTATAGCTAGCTATAAGGAGCTGTACGCCTACACACCCGACGAACTCGAGGAACACCTAGCAGAACACGGGTCCGGAAAGGTGTATAACACTATTACCTTTATTAAGAAGATGTTTTACAAGAAAATAGAAGAGAAGAAGCAGCCAAGAGAAGAGATAGAAACAGTAATAGCTAATAAGGAATCAGTAGAGACGATTATCGAAGTGTTAGAGAACTAAGCGGCGACACAACTAGCGCAACTGAAAACGCTAAGGGCTTAGTTAGCTAACATAGCGGCAGCGACGTCGTCGGCACTGCCGCTACTACGAGAAGACTAAGCGGACACTGCCTTACCCGCCGCCTACAGTTAAGGTAGCACTTCGATAACGTTACTACCTAATCTACTAGCCTTTAGGGACGGAGACCCTAAGGCCTAGGAAGCATTTAAGAAGAAGATAAGGAACAAGATAGGTCGCGATTACACCGGAAGCAGCGAAGAAGACAAACTAGCCTATCTAGAGGCGCGATTAGAAGGTAAAGCGTTCTCGTTAGTAGCGGACCTAGAAGATGTAACCGCTAACGAAGCTATTAAAGCCCTAGACCAACGCTTCGGAGACCCTTTCCGCAAGAAGACGGCCTGCGAACAACTAGACAAGATTAGCCAAAACCGGCTAACGTTTAAGGAATTTTACGGACTGTTTAGGAAATATAAGATTAGAGCTAAAGTATCTAAGGATAAACAGTTACACTTACTAAGGCAGAAGTTGAACCCTAAACTGGCTAGAGCTATAGCTTTGGTAGAAGATAAAGACCTTAAGAACTTCGTACACTAGCCGTGGGTTACCGCTAGAAACTTAAACGCGTACAGAAAATCTCTTCTAGAACTATTAACTTTATCGACCCTGTCTTTCTGAGTTTCTACTGCCAATTAAGCCGTTCTATCGTCTCGTAAAGAGTCTCTTCTACAGCCGTCTCTATAGTATAAATCTCTACTTCTCTTAATCCTTTACTATCTACTATCCGTTTGGTAAGAACCTTCTAGAACATATTAGGATCTTCCTTAGCTTAGTAGGTCTTTCCTTTGTACCTGGTTAATACGTCGGCTTTTCTATTCTAAGCTCTAGGCCTATATATAATCTTGAAATCAAATTCGGATAGGTAGGCGGCCTACCTAACTTAGCGTCGTGAGAGCTTCTACGTCTTTATAAAGTAGGCCAATAACTAATAGTTGTTAAGGACCTGTACTATGCTTCTTCTAGCTATTAGTTCTAGTTTCCATTCTTTAAAGACTTGAATAATAGCGAGGAGTTCTTTGTCGTAGATAGCGTAATTCCGCTCCGCATTCTTTAAAGATTTACTAAAGAAGGCTACTAGATAAAGTGCTTCGTCGTCGCTGTATTAAGAAAGGACTCCGGCTGTAACAGTGTTAGAAGCATTGGTTTCCAGGTAGATTGTCCTTTCTAGATAGATATAAGCCAATACTAGTGCCGAGGCAACAGCGTCCTTTAGTCGGTAAAAGGCCTCTATATATTTCTCGTTCGATAGGCCGCTATCCTTCTTTAAGGCTTTATTTAGCAGCCTAGCAATCTTGCTAAAGTCCTTAACAAAACATTAATAATATTAGTAGAAGCCTAAAAAGGCTCTGATTTAAGTAATATTACTAGGTTAAGGCTACTTGTAATCCTTTACTGTAGCGACCTTTAAGGAGTCTATCTGAATGTCTTTCTTTCTAATAATAAGGCCGAGATACTTGACCTCGTGCTAGTAGAATTTGCTCTTCTTAGTGTCGGCGTTCAGTCCGACCTCTTAGAGCCTAGTTAACATCCTAAGGATATAGTCTGTATGTTGTCGCCTTGTTCTGTCTATATAAATAACGATGTTATCTAGGTAAATAAACATAGATCGCTCTAGCATATCTATAAAAGTATAGTTTCTAAAACGTTGCTACACTGCTGGCGCGTTAGTAAGGCCAAAAGGCATAACTAGCTACTTGAGATTGCCTATCCTCGTAGCGAAGGTAGGAAGGTCTTCTGTAAGCCCTTCTTTGTTTCTTAATCGATAGAACGCTTAGTGGATGTCCAGCCGACTAAACTATTAAGCTTTGGCTATACGCTGGATAGTCTTATCAGTTAATAGCAAGGGATATACATCTCTCTTTGTAACAGCGTTAAGACTATTGCAGTAGTGGAAAGGGGTAGGATAGATTAATAGGTAGACCCTAGAATTTCGGCTCGGCCCTTCTAGACTAAGCCGGGTTTTGGCACACTACCCCTATAAGAGCCTACACCTACTACTATATAGATTCCTTCCTTTCCTTACTTTGCGATATAGTTATTAAACGACCGTATCGAATTATATCTATACGTTCGGATTATTATATCGTAAAGTCTCCCTTGATAACACTGTACTACGCGAAAGGGCCTGTTTAATTACATCTGGCTACCCGAGTAATGCACACGCAACTAACCAACTAATCAACTAACTAACTAACACCCTACGTACACGAAAGGACCTGTCGAATCGAATCCGGTTATCTGAGTAGTGTGCGCACCCTTACCTACTAATTACACACTGCGAGAGAGAGCAAAGATAGAAGCTTCCTTAGCAGTAGAAGGCAGCAGCGTTACAGGCTGCAGCAGCAGAAGAAAAACTGATCTGACTGCAGTAGACGCAAGGTCAGTACCCGTCTTTGATAACTATATCCAAGGCTGGAGAGGGAAGAATCTACGTACAAGCGGAGGTGCGGTATTTGAGTGTGCAGCTGCCAAGCCTGGTCCTGCCAAGCCTGCCACCTTCCAGCACCTTCCAGCCCTCCACATCCATATCACTACCGCCCTCCCCAACCAGCGATTGCCCTCAATCGCAATCAATCTATCAATCGCAATCAGCCAATCAGGTCGCACCAAAACAGGTCGCAAATTCAGTCGCAGAGGTCGCATCAAAACAGGTCGCTCCAAACCCGGTCGTAGGGGTCGCAGATTCAGCTTCGCTATCAGCCAATCAGGTCGCACCAAAACAGGTCGCTTTTGAGGTCGCTTTTGAGGTCGCTTTTGAGCTTCAATCTCGTGCCTTTTTGAGCCTCAATCTCGTGCCTTTTGACGTTGCTTTCGGCCTTAATTGGTGCCTTGATCTCGTGCGTTTTGCCGTCGCTTTCGGCCTCGATTGGTGCCTTGTTTGGTGCCTTGCTAAGGCTGCAGAATTCTCAGATTGTCGCGGAGGTCGTCGAGGTTGCAGAGGTCGCGGAGGCCGTCGAGGTTGCAGAGGTCGCGGAGGTCGTTGAGGTTGCAGAGGTCGCGGAGGTCGTTGAGGCCGCGGAGGTCGCAGAGGCTCGCAGAGGTTGCAGCTGCAGCGGAGGTCGCAGAGGCTCGGAGGTCTCGGAGGTTGCCTTGCAAACATATGTCGCTTTTCGAGCTGTCGCTTTTCGACGGTCGCTTCTCGGACGGTCGCTTCTCAAACCGTCGCTTCTCAAACGGTCGCAGAGGTCGCGGAGCTCGCTGAGGTCGTAGAGGTTGTCTTGCAAACACGTGTCGCTTCTCGACGGTCGCTCGCTTCTCAGACCGTCGCTTCTTAAGCCGTCGCTTCTCAAGCCGTCGCTCGCTTCTCGACGGTCGCTCGCTTCTTGACGGTCGCTCGCTTCTTGACGGTCGCTTCTCGACAGTCGCTTCTCGAGCCGTCGCTTCGCTTCTCAGACCGTCGCTCGCTTCTCAGACGGTCGCTTCTCGACGGTCGCTTCTTAGACGGTCGCTTCTCGACGGTCGCTTTTCGACGGTCGCTTTTCGACGGTCGCTTTTCGACGGTCGCTTTTCGAGCCGTCGCTTCTCGACGGTCGCTTCTCAGACGGTCGCTTCTCGCTTCTCGCTTCTCGACCATCGCTTCTTAGACGGTCGCTTCGCCTGTGCTTTGCCTGGTGCTCTGCCTGGAGCTCGTGCCTGGGAGCTCGTGCCTGGGAGCTCGTGCCTAGGAGCTCGTGCCTGGGAGCTCGTGCCTGGGTGCTCGTGCCTGCTTGGTGCTCTGCAGCTAGTGCTCTGCAGCTGGTGCTCTGCAGCTAGTGCTCTGCCTTGTGCTCTGCCTGCTTGCTCGTGCCTTGTGCTCTGCCTGCTTGCTCGTGCTTGATTGCTGAATATGCTGCTTGGCCTTGTCCGAATAGAATGGTCTGTCAAAGACCTGAATTGGTCTGTTAAAGACCCAAAAAAAACGAATGTCGTCGCCCTAGGTCCTGCTAGGTGCGTCTCGTCGTCGTCGTCGCTCTCGTCCTTCTCGTCCTATCTCGAAACTTCAAAACTCGTACGATCTGCTCGTAGGGCACTTCTCTTCCTAATATCCCTCTTGTAGGGGCACTCTCTCTCTTTAAAACTCTCTCTTCTCGATAGGGGCGCTTCTCTTCCCTAAAAACTCTCTCTTCTCGGTCGGGGGAGGGGGGGGTAGAGTAGCATGCACATGTACGATTAAGTAACCGGATATAAATCAACGGCCTCCTTCGTACATCTGCAGTACACACTCTGGGTTGTTTGCACGTACGTTAATCGAGTACCCGGATGTAATTCAACGGGCTCTTTCGCGTAGTGCAGGTTAGGTGTTGGGTTTGAGCCTTGGATATAATGATCTGACTGCAGTAGACGCAAGGTCAGTACCCGTCTTTGATAACTATATCCAAGGCTGGAGAGGGAAGAATCTACGTACAAGCGGAGGTGCGGTATTTGAGTGTGCAGCTGCCAAGCCTGGTCCTGCCAAGCCTGCCACCTTCCAGCACCTTCCAGCCCTCCACATCCATATCAAAAACGAGCTAAACGAACGACCGGCACACTAGCATCCTTACTACTAAAACTATTAAGGACCTTATCGAAGACGATCGGGAAGAAGCAAAGGCTTATATAACTAAATACTTAAAGCTCTACAGCTCTACCCCTAACGAACTCGAAGAACACGTAACCAAACATAGTATTAAGAAGATCTATAAAGCTATAAACTTTATCGAAGGACTTTACAACAAGAGACTAGCAAAGCAGAAGCTTGTAGAGTCGGCGATAGATAAACTAACTTAACAGCACAATAAGATAACGTTACAATATAAGCAGGCACTCTACGATAGGGCCGTAGCAGAAGCGAGAATTAACGCTTTCGAAGAACAAGCAACTATAAGACTTAATTAAGTAAGAGACCTGTAGACACAGTTAGCAGAGGCTACTACGACCTCGCCGCTGCGAAATCAACTGCTATCGCCGCACTACCAGTCCACACCGACGCCGATAGCGTTGTTGCCAGCCTACGAAGGCAGCTACAGTAGACAAAGGAACCCCCTTCCAGACCCGGAAATCTTCTAAGGAGACTCTGTTAAGGAGTAGGGGACGTTTCGATCAAAGATTAAGAGAAAGATAACGTGAAACGCCGACTACTACGACTGCAAAGATAATAGAATAGCCTACCTCGAAACCCGCCTATAGGGTCAAGCGCTTACGTTAATATCTAGTCTACAAGGTCAGTACTAAGAACTTACTGTCTAACAGGCCGTCGAAGCATTAGATTAGCGCTACGCCGACTACTTCAAAGTAAGCAACGCTCGCACGGCCCTACGCAACCTCTATTAGAAGCTATTTCAGCCGTTCGACGAATTCTTTAGCGAATTCCGAAAGCACGCAGACTGCACTAGCCTTAGCAAAAGCGAGCAGATCTATATAATAAAAGAAAAGATTACTAGCCAATTAAGGGCCACTCTGTTAATAGCAGAAGACACTAACTGTCTGGAAGTTTTCGTGCAACGCGCTTAGACTAGTAATAAGAACATTTAAGAGTTACGAAGCTTCGCGGCTTAACACTAATTAAGAGCACTGGCGGCAACGAGGGCTCTACTACCTCGGAGATTATCGCGACTGTTCCAGCGCTGCCAAGCCCCGTCGTTCCGATCTACAGTCGTTCCTACTTGCTACGCGTATAGAAAGACCAGTTATATAGCTACTAGATGTTAAGCTACGCCTTAGTAGAAGCAGGCTTATTAAGCTACAAAGCCGCCTCTAGTAAGAAAGAGCGTCTAAGCTATAGAACAGACGCTAAGTAAGACTAACAGTGTAGACGGCAGTGCACTATTAAGAATAATAGGAAAAGAGCAGCTAGAAGGATAGACCCCCTATCTAGCGCACCTCTAAGAGCATCGTCACTACTACTACAGAAATTAATAGAAAGGTAGAGCATTAATAGCTGTAATAACCCGCTGTCTGCGACAGTGGAAGCTGATACCGAAGTAGCTATTATTCTACCAATTACTATCTAACTCCTTACAGACTCGATAAACTAACGACTGCTCTAGCTAAAGGCCTTTATTGACATAGAAGCCCTTATTGGTGCCGCGGTCTATTACTGATTGATTCCGAAGCTACAGAAAGGATACTATTACCTAGTAGAGATAGCTTCCTCTATACAAATTTCAGCATATAACAGATAAGACATAGAGGAAGTCACTTACTACATACCGCTAAAGACTACGCTAGCCGGACGGACATCGGAAGCAAAATTCCGAATTATAGATATCGAACGTTTTTACATTATTCTAGGTCAGAAATAAATAAAAAAGCAGAGGGCTAAGGTAGACGTAGAAGAAGGCACGTTAGAATTTAAGGATTTACTAACAAACGTTACTGCTGCCAACCGCGTAACCCCTAGCTAACAGACTATAGAACCGGAACCACCGGCGACTATTAGAATAATAAGTTCGGAAGCCCTTACTGTCTTTGCTAAATCCCCTAAGAACAGGATATATGCTATCTTAGTAAAGGATATCGAAGATTACTTGAAGCTAATAGCAGAAGAAGAAGTGGACCTATTAACAGTACCACTAAAAGAGCTCTACTGTTATGCTAACGTCTTCTTAAAAGCTAATTCAAACCTTTAACCACTTTACCGACCCTAATACGATAACAAGATCAAACAAAGGATAGAGTAGAACTACTGCAGACCAAACTATTAGGACGACTGTTACTAGCTAAGCTAGACTAAGTAGAAGTGTTTTTTCGCGAGAACCTAGCAAAGAGATTTATTACCCTAAGCTCTACTAAATACGCGTTACCAATCCTTTTCGTCCAGAAGCCTAGTAGAGGCCTCTAGTTATACGTAGACTATAGGAGTCTTAACGCTGTTACTAAGAGAGACGTGTACCCCCTACTGCTAATCAATAAGACTATCTAACAAGTGGCTAAAGCTTAATAGTTTATCAAGCTAGATATTCGTTAAGCGTTTTATTAATTAAGAAATAAAGATGGAGCAACAGAAGACCTTACTACCTACGCGACCACAATAGGCAATTTCAAATAGCTGGTTATACTGTTCGGCCTTACTAACGCGCCGGCAGTATAGCAACGCTTTATAAATTATGTCTTTATAGACATGCTTAAACAGTTCGTGTCTATCTACCTAGATAATATCCTTATATATACAGACGGAACGAAACAACAACATACAGACTACATCCTCCGAGTACTGGCACAGCTCCGAGAGGTCGGACTTAATGTCGACACTAAGAAGAGTGAGTTGTACTAGCACGAAGGTAAGTATCTTGGCCTTATTATCTGAAAGAAGGGCATACAGATAGACCTATCCAAGGTCGCCGCTGTAAAAGAATAGAAGCAGCCGCAGCCTAGAAACACTACGTAGATCCGAGCCTTCCTAGGCTTCTGCAGCTATTACTAGCGTTTTATAAAAGATTTCAGCAAGATCACCAGACTAGTAAACGAAGCTGTAAAAAAAAAATAGAGGCCTATAGAACAAGAGATGCATAGAGACTTTTTATTAGTTAAAAGAAGCTGTTGCTACGGCACTGGTGCTAGCCTATTTCAGGCCTAAAAAGATAATTTACCTAGAAAAGAATGCTTCGGACACTGTTATAGCTAGAGTCCTTTCTTAATATAGTAATAATAATAAGGCCCTCTATTTAGTAGCTTTCTTTAGCAAGTCGATAAATAAGGCAGAGCGGAATTACGCTATCTACGACAAGGAACTCCTTGCTATTATTTAAGCCTTCGAAGAATAGAAACTGGAACTTATAGCAAGAAGAAGCACAGTCTAGGTTCCTACTAATTACTATTTATTAGCTTACTTTATAAAGACGCAGAAACGCTTACACTGCTAAGCACAGTAGGCTGCCTACTTATCTAGGTTCGATTTCAAGATTACGTATAGGCCCGGAGCTTAGAATAGAAAGGCCAATATATTAACCTAGCATAAAGGAAAGACGCACTAAGCGAAGGAGGACCTAAACATATTTTAGAAGGTTCTTACCGATCGAATAGTAGATAGTAGAGTGTTAAAGGAAGTAGGAATCTATACTGTAGACCCCCTTAAGGAAGGAACTCTTTTCGAAAAGGTAAAGAGGCTTAATAGACAATAGAAGCTCGGCAACACTAGCTCTAGAAAGCTAATCGTGCTAGAAGAGATAGTTACTAAGGTTATGAAACAGGTGCATAGTTCTAAGGACGTAGGTTACGCTAGAACAAAGAAGACAAAGGGTGCAGTCGAGACTATATATTGGTTTCCCTGTATTTATAAGCGAATCCACTAGTTTACAGCCAACTGCTATACGTATAGAGGGGCTAAACCGCATTACGGACTTCTAGCTAGACTGCTGCAGCCGTTGCCAGTCCCCAAAAAACTGTAGCAACATATTACAAAATAGATTTCGTAACTGGTTTGCCAGAATCTGATAGATACAATGCTACGTTTAATATAGTAGATTAGTTAAGCAAGGAATGCTACTTTATCCCCTGCCGAGCAGACGATAGAGGAACCACTATAGAAGAGACAGCGCTAATACTAATTCAGCACCTATAGCTGCCAGACACTATTACTACAGATAGGGGTTCCCAATTTACAGCGGATATATAGAAAGCCTTTAACTAAGCTCTTAGAATCTATAGAAAGCTAAGCACATCGGAGTACCCTTAGACGGACAGCTAATCGGAAGTAATTAATCGTAAGATAAAGAAATATCTTAGGATCTTCTACAGTGTAAGGGCTTAAGAATCTTAGTTTAGAAACTTAAGGTTGGGTATCTATGTAAAGGAACTGATAGGCAGTTCCTTTGTCGTCTGCTGCTGTACACTTTGTACCTACGAAGCTAAGCTAGCAATTTTCCTCTATATAAGGATGCAAGGTTCGCACTCTGTACAGAGGATCGGGAGTTTCCCTCTATACGGTAGTGCAGAGTTTTCCCTCTATTTAGAGGGGCGGCAACTCCCCTCTGTATAGGGCTATAGGGTTCTCCCTCTATATAGGAGTAGGGTCCTATCGGTAACTCCGTATAGAGGGTAGGGTCGTGCTAGCACTGCTAAGTTGCAGTCCTTAGGGCGACGGCTGGCTTAGGTCTAGGACCTAGGCTGGACGGCGCCCCCTAACAATACCCCCCTCCCTTCTTATAGTGCTTTTTTTGTACGACAGCGTGTCGTATACCCTTAGCTCTTAGGGTTCCTCTAGCGGGTAGCGCTTTTACGTCTTCGCCTAGGCACTTGCCTATCGACCTCCCTCTCTGCTGTTACAACCTTGGACCTGTCCTCCTAGATCCTATAGCTAGGGCAAAGGAGGACCTATAGGCAGGGAAGGCAGGTAGTGCTAGATCGCTTCTACCTAATCTTAACCGATTCCGTTTGCTACTTTAAGGATGCCGAGGCTAAGGCAGAGGAGGCCTGTAAGCAGTTATAAAGGTGCAGGAGGTGCTCGGTCCCGTCTGTTCGTTCCCCCCCTACCCTATAGCCCCTAGCTATACACTCTGCGTCCTAACTGTACAGTCCGGCGCTGCCGGGCTATCTGGCTCTGTCCCTATGCCTTAGTTATTGTCTGGAGTTTAGCTCCTAGGTAGATGTTCCCGTCTCCGTCCGGTCGTCTAGAGGGCCGTCGCTCGTACAGGCTCTAGGCTGTAGTTGCCTCGTTTGTCCTCCCTTATACGGTTGTAGCAGCTGCCCTAGTTGCTATTGCTCTATATAGTAGGCAGCTACTATCCTGTATATAAACCCTTTCCCCCTTCTCTCTCTCTCTTCTTCTCTTTCTCCTTTATTCCTCTATCTACTACCTGTCCGCCTAGCCGTCTGCTACTACTACTATTACTACTACTAGTTACTACTACTAGCTACTACTACCAGCTACTACTGTTATGCTACGTACCCTGTCCGGCCGTTCCCGCCGTAGTTCTCTCGTAGTTGCTAGCTCTTCTTCTGCCTGTCCGGCTAATGTCCCCTCCTATTTTTACCTCTAGCAATAGAGTGCCTAGCTCGACCAGCAACTTTGCTTCCGGTTCGTACAGGTCCCTGTTTTCTGTACAGTCTAAGCTAACGTCTTAGGTGCTATATTAACTAGCAGCAGGATGTTGCTAAGCTACTATTCCACTTCTTCTAGTGCTGGGGCCCCTGCCGGCCGGGAGGTAATTAAGATTTCGGGTGTAGAGTTGGCTGCCTTAGTCCTAGGGGTAGTAGCTAGTAAGCTACCTTAAGGTAGTATATAAAAGCTTTCGGACAGTGTTGCTCTCGTTCCCCTCCTACTTCTACTCTTATTCTTACCTGTCTCCTAGCTGTTCTCTTCCTCCTGCCCCCTTCTATATAGTATAGTACAGTATAGTGTCGGTAGGATCTAGTAGTGTCCTACGTCTTAATTCCCGATCCTTCGGCGACTTAAGTTGCTAGCAGCTGCCCTATATCTAGGGTAGATCGTGCCCCCTTTCGCTATACTGCGCAGTGTTACTAAGACCGGGCAGGGAGGTAGTTCTCCTCCTACCTGTCTAGCGCAGTTGTGTCCTATAGGGCCTCGTATAGTTCCTATATAGGCTCTGCCTACCCTCTCTATTTAACTAGGTATTCTACCCTCTTCCGCTTCCTTTAGCTCTTAAGGATTCCTTCTACCTCGTACTCTTCCTAGCCCTTAGTTATAATCGCTAGTGGGCGCGCGTTATCTGTTGTCTAGTGCAGTAGGGGGTCCGTATTTGCTGGCTGTACGAGGTCTATATAGAAGACTAGGTAGATCCCTAGGGGGGTGTTAAGTCGTACAGTGTATGTCCCTACTGGTCGGACTACTGTAAACTCCCGGTTCTTCTAATCTAGCTTCTTGCTTAGCCAGTCTATACAGATATTGCACTAGTTTAGCTAGACCTTATCCCCTGCCTCGTACCTTAGTATAGCCTGTCGTCCCTTGTTAGCCTGCTCTTCCGCATTCTGTTAAGCTATAGCTAGGCTCGCTTTCGCCTATTGGTAGGCATTTGTAATCGTCTATACGATAGCCTCTCCCTACTAAATTAGGGATCATATAGGGCATAGGGTGTTACTACTTAGGGTCGGTAGGAGCAGGGAGTAGTCGTATCCGTAGGCTATAAAGAAGGGGGACAATCCTGTAGCGTTAGCTGTACGGCTGTTAATAGCCAGTTCCGCTATAGGGAGGAGGCGGTTCTAGTTTGTCTAATTATAGTCGACATACGCTCGGAGGTACGCTTCCAACGTCGAATTGACCCTCTCTATCGCACCGTCCGTCTGTAGGTGCTATATAGTCGACAGGCGGCGTTCTACGTTTAGCAACTAACACACCCTAGCCTAGAGCTAGCTCGTAAACTGTCTACCCTAGTCCGATACAATTAACCTAGGGAACCTGTACTTGCTAAACGTCGTTTGTTTAAAGGCCTAGGCAGTGTCCTTAGCTGTAATAGAGTCCATTCCTTCTAGTATTACCCCCCTCGTTAGCTTGTCTATAACTACTATAATGTTCCGCTGTCTGTCGCTCTTAGGGAGGTCTGTAATAAAGTCTACTGTTAGGTCTTGCTAGGGCCGATCCGGTATTAGTAGGGGTTTTAGCAGCCTATGCTTTAGTTTACGCTAGGGCTTCGTTCGTCCGTATACATTACAGTTCTGTACGAACCTGCGGATGCCCTTTGCTATTGCCGGCCAGTAGTAGTCCCTAGCGACGATACTGTACGTCTCCTCGCGCCCTAGGTACCTGGTTGCTATAGAATTATATACCCGTTGTATTAAGCTTGTACAGAGCTTCTCGTCTGCTAGGACCTAAATCCAATTCCTAAACTTTAGGTTATTCTCCCTGTCTACTATACACTCTGCTGCTGATACCTTAAGGTAAAGCTCTGCTAGAAGCTTCCGCTGTCCTCCTTAGATCGCTGTACAGGCCCCTTAGTATATATCGTCCTTTTCTACTGCCTCTTCCTATACTTGTAGTTAGGGTTCCTATATATATATCGCTGCTAGGCGGATAGTCTCCTCGCCTAGCTCCTTCTTAAACATCTGGAATGTTCGTAACTTTAGCTGGTTGTCCTCGTACGTCGTTAGCATGTCCTAGTCCTGTCTAGATAGCGTATCGGCCTAGCTGTTGTCCTTTCCCTTGCGATACTAGAGTCTTATATTAAATCGGCTTAGGTACATCGTCTATCGTACATATCTCTTAGAAAGCTTCTAGGGTTGCGTAAAGTACTCTAGATTCTTATAGTAAGTTAGGGCGAGGAACTTAGGAACTGAGCAGAGTTCTCTATCCTACGCTTTACAACACTGTACGACTGCTAGCAATTCCTTGTCGTAGATAGGGTAGATGTACTTAGCTAGGGAGTTCTTTTTAGAGAAGTACGCGTATAGGTGCAGAAGTCCGTCTAAGTCTACCTATAACAGGATACCTCCTATGCAGTACCCTAAGGAGTCGGTTTCTAGTATTGTCGTACGTTCCGGGTCGAAGGCAGCAAGCGTTAGTCTTATAGTAAAGAGCTCCTTTCGCCTGTTCAAGCTCTTATTGCACTCGTCCGTCTACTTAAACTGCTTGTCCTTGTATGTTAGCTCGACTAGGGGGCGTACGATCTCCGAATAGTTCCGTATAAACTAGCGGTAGAAGTTGGCAAATCCAAGAAATTCCTGTATGCCCTTAACACTCGTAGGGGGCTTCTATTGCTTAATAGCGTTAATCTTCTTCCTATCTATACTAATGCCTTTCCCTACCTCGATAATAAATCCTAGGTATTTCGTACGCTATATACCGAATTTGCATTTGTCGATGTTAAGGTACAAGCCAGCCTGCTGCAGTCGATTTAATACCTTCTTAACGTCCCGTACGTAATCTGCATAGGTGCCGTCTGTAAAAACTAGGGTATCGTCGAGGTATTCTGAACAGATGTCGTCTAGTAACCCTTACAGGGACCTGTTAATGTACCTCTAGAAGGTTGCTAGTGCGTTAGCAAGGCTAAAGGAGGTAACAAGCTACTCGAAAAGACTATATCTTATACAGAAGGCAGTTATCTATTTATAGCCTTCCTTAATCCGTATCTTATAGAAAGCCGAGACTACGTTAAGCTTAGTAAACTACTTTGCCTTGCTGATCCGTCCGAGTGTCTCCTTAATAAGGGGTAGGAGGTACCGGTCCTTCTTAGTAATCGCGTTAATGCCTCTGTAGTCTATGCAGAAACGCAAGCCGGCCTTGCCCTCCTTATAGACTAACAACACTAGAGCTCCTGCCGACGAGGTACTTGCGCGAATAAAACCCTTAGCAAGTAGGTCGTCCAGTGTCTTGCGCAGTACTAGGAGTTCTCTAGAGGATATACTGTACAGTAGGCTGTATAGTACTTTAGGCAGACTCCTATCTAGACGGGGCTCTAGCTAGATATTATAATTAATCCCTTCTCCTTAGTATAGTAGCAGTTTCGAGGCCGACTTTGGCTCGAAGAGGTCTAGATATCCTGTATACTCTGCTAGGAGCTTCGTAAAGGGGTCCGTTGCTTTCTTAGGCGCTAATGCCTTCTTAATGTCCGCTGTCGCAGTGTTGATCTCGGTCTTAGCACTGCCGCTTTATAGAAGCCTCCCTTAGTCTTAGAGCCTCTGTTTCGTCGCTGCTAGGTACAGCCGTCCCTGTCCAACGTCCAGCTTGCCCTGCTAGCGCTCTATCTATAGCTTCCCTAATATTAGGTTATACCCCAACTTATCCTGTACGACATAGAGGTATAAGTCCTGCTTATAGTGTCCCTGCAGCTCTATCGTTACTTTTACTATATAGGTAATGTCCGGTCCTCGTCCGGTAATGCCCAATATGCGTACAGGTACAGTAGGGTCGTCTTAGTGTAGTGTCTCTATACGAAGTCTTCGCTAATTACTCCGTATACTAGACACCCTATGTTAATTAATGTCCGCGCTGTTGCGGACCCGTTTAGCGTAGGCCGTACGATAAACGGCGTAGTCGTTATATAGTTGCTCTTAAAAGATAGCTAAGTAGTGCTTTAATTTGGCAATCTATCTCGTATACGCCTCTAGCAGAGCCTTCGCTTAGAGGCTACTCTTTTCCCGACTCGTCGTCGTCTGAGTAGGACTCCTAATTCTCTTATTAGGGTGCCGCAGTTGCTACCCTTACAGTAGTCGGCCGTCCCCTAAGTCTCTCTACTAGCAAAAGCCTGCAATTCTGTGCAGTATAGCCTATCTTGCTATATCTATAGCAGCTCCCTTCTGCTCGCCTCTTGTCTAGGGTAACTATATCTACCTACTATGCCCTTTTAGCAGCAGCCCTTAGCCGTACGGTAACGGCTGCTGCTACCCTTATTATCGTTAGTTCCTAGTCTATAGCGTCCGTCTGCTGCTAGAGGGGTTGTTGTATCTTATAAGCGCAGCTTATCTGTCCGAGCCTGCGCTGCTAGTCGTCGACTATCCTAAGGAGATTATAGAACTCCTCGTATATAGCTAGTCGCGTTATACCTACTAGTCCCGTTATAATCTTCTTAGAGAGGCCTACCTCTAAGGAGGTAATTTCTATCCTGTCCTCCTATTAGAGTCCTCCTACCTCTGCTAGGGTCTGGTCGTATTCTGTAAGGAACTCTTGTATAGTCTTGCATTCTTGCTTTATCGTATTGACCTGTAGGAGTGCTTAGCTCTCGCAGTCTAGGTCCTTATAGCTCTTGTTAAGAGCTGCCTAGAGCATCGTCGTTGTAGCTATTGCTAGGTTGGCAATAGCCGTCTTATAGTACGGCAGAATCCGTGCTGCTGCCCTGCCCTTTAAGCTCCTAAAGAGGTACACTACCTTGTCTAGCTCGGTCGGGTATGCTCCTAAGTCGACTAGAAGCTTAGAGTGCATTTAGGCAGCCTAGGAGGGGTACTCGGCCGGAGCCTTACTATTGTAAGTAGTAACGTCGGGGAGTTTGCTCTTAGAGGCCGGGGTATAGGCTATCGTATTCGTCGTTATAGGGGTCGGATTGCAATCGGACGCCCTAAGCTGTCGTAGCTCCTGTTCCTGTTAGGAAATTTTCGCAGCCTAGTAGCTTACTTGCTGTTCGAGCTGCCTCTTGTGTTCTAGCAGCTCCTCGTACGCGCGGTGCATCTGTCCCTATATAGCCGTAGGTTCTATAGAGATGTCGCCGTCTATCTTCGTTATATTACTGCAGTTACTAATAGTAAGATCAGTTCCTTATATAAGGGCTTAAGAATCTTAGTTTAGAAACTTAAGGTTAGGTATCTATATAAAGGAACTAATAGGCAGTTCCTTCGTCGTCTACTGCTGTACACTTTGTACCTACAAAGCTAAGCTAGCAATTTCCCTCTATATAGGGATATAAGGTTCGCACTCTGTATAGAGGATTAGGAGTTTCCCTCTGTATAGTAGTACAGAGTCTTCCCTCCGTTTAGAGGGGCGGCAACTCCCCTCTGTGTAGGGCTATAAGGTTCTCCCTCTATATAGGAGCGGGGTCCTGTCGGTAACTCCGTATAGAGGGTAGGGTCGTACTAGCGCCGCTAAGTCGCAGTCCTTAGGGCGACAGCTGGCTTAGGTCCAGGACCTGGGCTGGACAGCGCCCCCTAACATACAGACACTATTAAGAAGAATAAACAAAGATGTTGCCGATAGCCGAATTCTGCGTCAATGTAGCTATATCTAAATCTATATTGCTAGCGCTATTTAAGATAACGCGTAGTTACCTTCTACGAATAAGCTTCTAGCTACCGAGCAGAACTAATTCTACAGACACTACATCGGCAAAGAGAGTCGCTGCTGCTACAGCGGAAGCTCTTAAGAGCCAGATAGAAGAAGCAGTTCGAGTAGCAAAACTAGCAGTAGAAGTAGCTTAGAAGAAGATAGTAACTTAAGCTAATAAAAAGAGGTCACTAATAGGATTCGAAGAAGGCTAGAAAATATAGCCTAACGCCCAGAACCTAAGGCTAAAAGGCAACGCCAAGCTTAACCCCTGCTATATAGGTCCTTTTACTGTAGTTAAGAAGAGGTAGCTAGTAACATATTGGCTCTAGCTACTGAAATCTTCCCGGATCTACGATGTTTTATATTCAGATCTGCTAAGTTTAGACGCTATAGATAGTCTACTAGGACAGGGGTTTACGGAACTACTACTAATTAAGGTAGAAGGAGAAGAAGAGTAGGAGGTTAAAGATATAGTAGAAGTAAAGAAGATAAGGGGGTCGATTCTAGCAAGGGTCTTATAGAAAGAATAGCTGGAAGATTATAAATAGTATCCGATCGACAACCTACGGAATTATATAGAACTGCTAGAAGACTTTTACTAGCAGAACCTGCAGAAGCCGAGACCTATATAGGTTTAGAAGAAGTAAACGAATTCCCGGAATACCGGAAGCATTGTTCTATATACTTTCCGTTAGTAGAAGCGACTACAACAGTAGTAGAGCTTCGCGCTTAGTAACAATCAACAGCAGCCAAACGGAAGGCTGCTGCTGCAGCTGTTACAGGCTACCAAAGCACTAAAGAGCCAGTTAGCTATAGCTACTACTGTCGGTGCTCCTAGTAACAGTTAAAGCCCTTACCTACCCACGGTTTGGCTAGTTGTAGCTGCCGACGTCGGTGCTCTGAGTAACGCTATTAGTTACTACTGGCAACTGCCGTCCGACTTTTTAGAAATAACCTCCCCTCTATAGAGGGATTTCTTCTATACAAAGTGGACGGCAGCAGTAGCGGAAGCCGCTGATGCCAGTGCTCTTAGTAACGCTCTTAGTCATTGTCGGCACAGTTAGTTAAGTCCGCAATTTGGTCTATTGCTACTGCTGCCTCGGACAATGGCGCTAACTCTAAGGCGGCGGCTGCGCTACTAACATAGAGACTACTGTAGACCTTAGATAGACGCTAGATAAAGCGACGTTAGATAAACGCTAGACAAAGCGACGTTAGATAGATAACGTTAGATAAAGGGCAATATAAAGTAACGTCTAATAAAGTAACGTCTAATAAAGTAACGTCTAATAAAGTAATGTCTAATAAAGTAACGTCTAATAAAGTAACGTCTAATAAAGTTATATCTAATAAAGTAATGTCTAATAAAGGAACGTCTAATAAAGGAACGTCTAATAAAGTAATGTCTAATAAAGTAATATCTAATAAAGTAATGTCTTCTAAAGTAATGTCTAATAAAGTAACGTCTAATAAAATAACGTCTAATAAAGTAACGCCTAATAAAGTAACGTTGGAAGAGGTAATGTCAAAAGAGAGAAGGAAAAGACCTAGGATCCAGGCACCTACGCGGAAGATTAGGCAGAAAGAAGCTGCTGCACTGCGAAAATAAGAGCAGAAAAGAAGATAAGGAGATAGATAGAAAAGATACCTATTAAAAAAGAATAGAATAGAAGGTTGTAATTAGCTAAGAAGTTCGTAAGAACGAAAAGATATAGATAGATAAGTAAGCGGTCGAGAGCGACTGCTAGTAAGGGAGGAGGGTAGTAGTGCAGTAGTAGAAAGGGGTAGGGCGAATTAATAGCGTAGACCCTGGGATTTCAGCTCGGCCCTTCCGGACTAAGCCGGGTCCTGGCACACTACCCCTATAAGAGCCTACACCCACTACTATATAGATTCCTTCCTTTCCTTACTTTGTAATATAGTTATTAAACGACTGTATTGAATTATATCTACGCGTCCGGGTTGGAGACCCCTATAGTCTACGTACAGCTGTAAGCCGCCTCCTAGCTTCTGTACGAAAAGGATCGATTACGCGTATTTGGCTAAGCTTAGTATAATAAAACCCTTCGCAAGGTTCTTACAGATAAACACGTCTACTTAGTCTAGCTTAGCTAGCAACAGTCGTCTTAAAAGCTCGGTTTAGGGATGTTCGGTTCTATCTTTTAGCTTAATTCTGTTATCGTATTTAGGTTAGTAGAGCAGCAAAGGGTTTGAATTAGCCTTTAAGAAGATATTGGCGTAACGGTAGAGCTAGTTTAGTAGCACTGCTAATAGGTCTACTTCTTCTTCTGCTATTTTTTTCCTATAGTCTTTGATATATTTTATTAAGATAGCGTATATCTCGTTCTTAGAGGACTTAGCAAGGGTAGTAAGGGCTTCCAAACTTATTATTCTAATCCTTGCTGTCGGTTCCAAAGCAGTAGGCTTTAGTGCAGGGGCATCTGCTATAGCAGTAGTAATAGCTATGTCGGTTATTCTTAGGCTCTTAAATTCTACTATACCTTCTTTAGTATCTACCTTAGCCCTCTGCTCTTTTAGCTATTTTAGCCTAAGGATAATATTAAAACGTCCGATATCTACAATTCGGAACGTTGCTTCCAAACTCCTACTAGCTAGTGTCGTCTTTAATAGCATATAATAGGTAACCTCCTTAGTGTCTTAGCTATTATATACCGAAATCTGCGCTAGTAAACCTAGTTCTACTAGATTGTTAGGGGGCGCCGTCCAGCCAGGTCCTGGACCTAAGCCAGCCGTCGCCCTAAGGATTGCGACTTAGCGGCGCTAGCACGACCCCTTACCCTATACAGAGGGAGAATCCTACAGCCCTGTACAGAGGGGAATTGCCGCCCCTTTAAACAGAGGGAAAACTCTGCATCCCTGTACAGAGGGAAACTCCTAACCCTCTGTATAGAGTAGGAATCTTACACCCCTATATAGAGGGAAATTGCTGGCTTAGCTTCGTAGGTACAAATTGTACAACAGCGGACGACAAAGGAACTGCCTATTAGTTCCTTTATGTAGATACCTAGCTTTAAGTTTCTAAACTAAGATTCTTGAACCCCTTATATTAGGAACTAATCTTACTGTGGGTAACTGCAGTAATACAACAAAGATAGACGGCGATATCCCTATAGAACCTACGGCTATGCAGGGTTAGATGCACTGTATGTATAAGGAGCTGCTAATACGCAAGACCTAGCTCGAAGACTAAATAGGCTATTAGGCCTTAACGATTTCCCGACAGGAACAGGAGCTCCGACAGCTTAGAGCGTCCGGTTGCGACCCGACCCCTACGACGACGAACACGACAGCCTACACTATAGTTATAAAGAGTAAACTCCCCGACGTTACTGCCTACGATAGTAAGACACCGGCTAAGTATCCCTCCTAGGCTGCCTAGATACGCTCTAAGCTTCTAGTCGACTTAGGAGCATACCTACCTAAGCTAGACAAGGTAGTGTATCTCTTTAGAAGGTTAAAGGGCAAGGCAGCAGCACGAATTCTGCTATACTACAAAACGGCTATTGCCAACCTAGCAATAGCAACTACGACGATGCTCTAGGCAGCTCTCGACAGAAGCTATAAGGACCTAGACTGCGAACGCTAAGCACTCCTACAGGTTAACACTATAAAGCAAGGACGCAAGACTGTACGAGAGTTTTTCGCAGAGTACGACCAGACCCTAGCAGAGGCAGGAGGCCTCTAATAGGAGGACAGGGTAAAAATTACTACCTTAGAGGTAGGCCTCTCTAAGGAGATTATAACAGGACTAGTAGGCGTAATGCGACCAGCCTTATACGAGGTGTTCTGTAATATCCTTAGGATAATCGACAACTAACAGCGTAGGCTTAGACAGATAAGCTGCGCCTATAAGATACGACAGCCCCTCTATCGGCAGCAGGACGCTATAGACTAGGAACTAACGACGACGAGAGTAGCGGCAGCCGTTACCGTACAGCTAAGGGCCGGTGCTAAAAGGGCGCAGTAGGTAGATACAGCTACCCTTAACAAGAGACGAGCAGAAGGGAGCTGCTACCGGTATAGCTAGATAGGGCAGAATTGCAGGCTCTTGCCTGTAGAGAGACCTAGGGGACGGCCGACTACTGCGAGGGTAGCAACTGCAGCGCCCTACTACGAGACCTAAGAGTTCTCCTTGGACAACGACGAGTCGGGAAAAGAATAGCCTCTAGGCGAAGGCTTAGCTAGAGGTATATACAAGATAGATTGCCAAATTAAAGCACTACTTAGCTATCTTTTAAGAGCAACTACATAACGACTACACTGTTTATCGTACGACCTACGCTAAACAGGACCACTACTGCGCGGACGCTAATTAACACAGGATGTTTAGTGTACGGAGTATCTAGCGAAGACTTCGTACAGAGACACTATATTAAGACGACCCCTACTGTATCTATACGCATACTAGGCATTACTAGGCGAGGGCCGGGCATTACCTACATGGTGAAAGTGACGATAGAGCTGCAAGGACACTACGAGCAGAACTTATACCTCTACGTCGTATAGGACAAGTTAGAGTATAACCTAATATTAGGGAAGCTATAGATAGGGCGCTAGCAGGGCAAGCTGGACGTCAGACGAGGACGCTTGTACCTGGCAGCGACGAAGCAGAGGCTCTAAGACTAAGGGAGAGTTCCGCAAGGCGGCAACGCTAAGGCCGAAACTAACGCTAACGCCGAGGTCAACACTGCGACTACGGATATTAAGAAGGCTTTAGCGCCTAAGAAAGCGACGGACTCCTATACGAAGCTCCTATCGGAATATACAGAATACCTAGACCTCTTCGAGCCAAAATCGGCCTTAAAACTGCCCCTACACTAAGGAAAAGGGATTAACTACGATATCTAGCTAGAGCCCTGTCTAGATAGGAGCCTGCCTAAAGTACTGTACAGCCCGCTATATAGTATGTCCTCTAAAGAACTCCTAGTACTGCACAAGACACTAGAAGACCTACTTACTAAAGGTTTTATTTGCGTAAGTACATTGTCTGCAGGAGCCCTAGTGCTGTTTGTCTATAAGGAAGGCTCGGCCGGCTTGCGTTTTTGTATAGACTATAGAGGCATTAACGCAATTACTAAGAAGGACCGGTACCCCCTACCTCTTATTAAGGAGACCCTCGGACGGATTAGCAAGGCAAAGTAGTTTACTAAGCTTAATGTAGTTTCGGGCTTCTATAAGATACAGGTTAAGGAAGGCTGTAAATAGATAACCGCCTTCTATACGAGATATAGTCTTTTCGAGTAGCTTGTTACCCCCTTTAGCCTTGCTAACGCACTAGCAACCTTCTAGAGGTATATTAACACGTCCCTGCAAGGGCTACTAGACAACATCTGCTCTGTGCACCTCGACGATACACTAGTATTTATAGACGGCACCTATGCAGACTACGTACAGGACGTTAAGAGGGTATTAGATCGACTGCAACAGGCTGGATTGTACCTCGATATAAACAAATGTAAATTTGGCGTACGCTGTACGAAATACTTAGAGTTTATTCTCGAGGTAGGGAAGGGCATTAGTATAGATAGGAAGAAGATTAACGCTATTAAGCAATAGAAGCCCCCTACGAGTGTTAAGGGCGTACAAGAATTCCTTAGGTTTGCCAACTTCTACTGCCAGTTTATACAGAACTACTCGGAGATAGTACGCCCCCTAGTTAAGCTAACATACAAGGACAGACAGTTCGCCTAGACGGACAAATGCGACAAGAGTTTCAACAAGCTAAAGGAGCTCTTTACTACAAGACTAATACTTGCTGCCTTTAACCTAGAACGTACGACGATACTAGAAACCGACTCCTTAGGGTACTGTATAGGAGGTATCTTGTCGTAGGTAGGCCTAGATAGGCTCCTGCACCTATACGCGTA
Organism: Pseudocercospora ulei; assembly: GCA_016165855.1. NCBI lineage: Eukaryota > Fungi > Ascomycota > Dothideomycetes > Mycosphaerellales > Mycosphaerellaceae > Pseudocercospora > Pseudocercospora ulei. The sequence continues at coordinate 822,696 of JACWNB010000010.1, forward strand.
CTTCTCTAAGAAGAACTCTCTAGCCGAATGCAACTACCCTATCTACGACAAGGAATTGCTAGCAGTCGTATAGTATTGCGAGGCGTAGGATAGAGAACTCCGCTCAGTTCCCGAGTTCCTCGCCCTAACCGACTATAAGAATCTTAAGTACTTTACGCAACTCTGGAAGCTGTCTAAAAGGCAAGTACGATAGGCGATGTATCTAAGCTGCTTTAATATAAGACTCTAGTACTGCAAAGGAAAGGATAATAGTAGGGCCGATACGTTATCCAGACGAGACTAAGATATGCCAGCGACGTACGACGACGAGCGACTAAAGTTAAGAACATTCTAGATGTTTAAGGAAGAACCAGGCGAGGGGACTATCCGCCTAGCAGCGACATATATATAGGAACCCTAGCTACAAGCGTAGGAAGAAGTAGTAGAAAAGGACGACGTTTACTAAGGTGCCTATACAGCGATTTAAGGAGGACAGCAGAAACTCCTGGCAGAGCTCCGCCTTAAGGTCTTAGCAGCAGAGTGCACAGTAGACGAGGAGAACAACCTAAAGTTCAGGAATCGGATTTAGGTCCTAGCAGACGAGAAGCTCTATACGAGCTTAATCTAACGGGCGTACAACTTAATAGTATCCGGATACCTAGGGTGCGAGGAGACGTACAGTATCGTCGCTAGGGACTACTACTAGCCGGCGATAGCAAAGGACATCTGTAGGTTTATACAGAACTGCGATGTCTACAGACAGACGAAGCCCTAGCGAGAACTAAAGCACAGGCTGTTAAAACCCCTACCAATACCGGACCGGCCCTAGCAAGACCTAACAGTAGACTTTATTACGGACCTCCCTAAAAGCGACGGACGACAGAGAATTATAGTAGTTATAGACAAGCTAACGAGGGGGGTAATACTGGAGGGAATAGACTCTATTACAGCTAAGGACACTGCCTAGGCATTTATAAGGACGACGTTTAGCAAGTATAGATTCCCTAGGTCCATTGTATCGGACCGAGGTACGCAGTTTACGAGTTAACTCTAGGCGAGGGTCTGCCAATTGTTGAACGTAGAACGTCGCCTATCGACTGTATAGCACCTGTAGACGGACGGCGCGACGGAAAGAGTCAACTCTACGCTAGAAGCGTACCTCCGAGCGTACGTTAATTACGACTAGACGAATTGGAACTGCCTTCTCCCTATAGTAGAGCTAGCTGTTAACAGCCGTATAGCTAACGCTACAGGACTGTCCCCCTTCTTTATAACCTATAGGTACGACTACTCCCTGCTCCTGCTAACCCTAAGCAGCGCTACCCTACACTCTGTACGATCCCCGATTTAACAGGGAGAAGCTATCGTATAGATAATTACGAACGCCTATTAATAGGCGAAAGCGAGTCTAGCTATAGCTTAACAGAATGCGGAAGAACAGGCCAATAAGGGACGGCAGGCTCCACTAAGGTACGAGGCAGGAGACGAGGTCTAGCTAAACTAGCGTAACATCCGTATAGACCGGCTAAGCAAGAAACTAGATTGGAAGAACTAAAAGCTTACAGTAGTCCGGCCGGTAGGGACATACGCTGTACGACTAAACACTCTCCTAGGTATCTACCTAGTCTTCTATATAGACCTCGTACAGCCGGCATATACAGACCCCCTCCTACACTAGACGACGGACAACGTACGCCCCCTAGCGATTATTACTAAAGGCTAGGAAGAGTACAAGGTAGAAGAAATCCTTAAGAGCTAGAAGAAGCAGAAGAGGATAGAATACCTAGTTAAATAGACGGGGTAGGCAGAGCCTACGTAGGAGCTGTACGAGGCCCTTTAGGACACAGCAGCGCTAGACAGGTAGGAAGAGAACCACTCCCCTAGCCGGTTGCGGTAACACCGTACTGTACGGTAAGAAAGGCAGCAGTCTACCCTAGGTACAGGACAACTGCTAGCAATATCGGGTTGCCGAAGGATCGGGAAACGAGGCGTAAGATCAAACCGGGTCCTACCGGCCCTACACTGTATAGAAGAGGGCAGGAGAGAGGGATAACCTAGGAGATAGGTAGGATTAAGAGTAAAAATAAAAGGGAATAAGAGCAGAACCGTCCAAATATTTTTATATACTAACTTATAGGAATAGCTTACTAGCTACTACGCGACTTTACTAGGGCAGTCGACGACGAAGCTAACGGGTCCCTGTCCAAAATCTTAATTACCTCCTAGTCGGCAGAGGCCCTACCTAGCTTACTACTGTAGAGCAGAGGCACCCCCCTATAGGCTTTTCCTAGACGGCGGTAGGAGCAGTAGAGGGAGCCCTCCTTCTACTTGCACGATGCGTATACACTGGCCTAGAAGCCGGGCAGGCGGTACAGGCCGAACGAGCCCTAAGGAGAATTAGTATAGGCAGGGCAGGCCTAGCCGCAGGTAGCAATAAGAGTAGCGTTAACGTACAAAGGGCGGGCTGTAGCGACCTGCTAGGGCGTAATTTAGGCAGGGTTGTACTAGAAGGAGTGGAATAGCAGCTTAGTAGCGTCTTGCTGCTCGCTAGTGTAGCACCTAGGACATTAGCTAGAACCGTATAGAAGGAGAAGGCCTGTACGAACCGGAACCGGAGTTGCTAATTAAGCTAAGCATTCTACTCCTAGAGGTAGAAGTACAGGGAGACGCCGGCTAGACAGTAGGCGGACGGGCCGGCAACTACGAGGGAGCTACAGCAGGACCGGGCGGACGGAGTGCAGAGCATAGTAGTAGCGTTAGTAGTAGTAGTTATGTTAGATAGTAGTAATAGTTATAGTAGTAGTAGACGGACAGGCGGACGGGTAGCAGACAGGGAAATAGAAGAGAAAGAGAAGAAGAGGGAGATAGGGGGAGGCTTAATATATAGAGTGTAGGCTGCCCGCTATGCGAGGCAATAGCAGCTAGGGCAGCTGCTACAGCTGTATAAAGGAGGGCGAACAAGGCAACTACTACCTAGTGCCTAGACGAGCAACAGCCCTATAGACGACCGGACGAGGACAGGAAAGCGCCGGCTGCAAGAGGAACGCTAGAAGCTAAGGCCGTACAACGCGTTATCGTACGAGGCAAGCACTACGAGAAGGGAGGGGGGTATTGTTAGGAGGCGCCGTCTAGCTAGGTCCTGGACCTAAGCTAGCTATCGCCCTAAGGATTGCGACTTAGCAGCGCTAGCACAACCCCTTACCCTGTACGGAGGGAGAATCCTACAGCCCTATATAGAGGGGAATTGCTGTCTCTCTAAACGGAGGGAAAACTCTGCATCCCTATATAGAGGGAAACTCCTAACCCTCTGTACAGAGTAGGAACCTTACACCCCTATACAGAGGGAAATTGCTAGCTTAGCTTTGTAGGTACAAATTGTACAGCAGCAGATAACGAAGGAACTGCCTATTAGTTCCTTTATATAGATACCTAGCTTTAAGTTTCTAAATCAAGATTCTTGAACCCCTTATATAGATAACTATATCCTTTCTGCAACTTTGAAATCAATCGATAGTAGACCGCTGCGCCGATAAGGGCTCCAGTGTCTGTAAACGCTTTTAGCTGCAGTAGACGGGCTGTCGAGTCTCTAAGAGGGTAGATAGTCGTTAGTTAAATAATAGCTATATCTGTGTTTGCTTCTATAGCTGCAGACAGCAGATTGTTGCAGCTGTTAATACTTTCTTCTAGTGGCGTTCTTGGTGCTAGCAGCAGTAGTGCTCTTGTGCGTGCGCTAGATAGGGGGCCTATCCTTCTAGCTAGTCTTTTCCTATAATCCTTAATAGCGCGCCTCTGTCTACACTGTTAGCTTCGCTTAGCGTCGACTCTATAGCTTGGATGCACTTTCTTAGAGGCGGCAGCTACGATCTTATAGCCTAGTATACCTACTTCTATAGTGCCGTAGCTCTAAGCTATAGGGATATATAGCCTAGCTTCCTATATATATAGTAAGTAGGAGTAAAAGACGAACGCGCTTTCGGCTAGAAGCGCGGCTAGGCAGTCTGTCGTTAAAACAGTCGTTGGATAGCGTTTCTTTGTTGCAGTAGCTAGTAGTTTCGCAGCGCTGTTAGTGTCGTAGGGGTCGACAACCTATACTCGCTTTAGTTTTGGTCTATTATCCTTGCTTAGTTAACGAACTTACTACAGTTTCTCGTCTTCTTTAGTACGAGAGCATTCGCTATTTCCAGTTTCAACTTCTTCTTTAATAGGTATAGCCGCTCCTTCTTAGCTACTTTAGCGTAGATAGCGTACTTTCTGTAAGGGCTTAAGAATCTTGGTTCAGAAACTTAAGGTTGGGTATCTATATAAAGGAACTAATAGGCAGTTCCTTCGTCGTCTGCTGCTGTACAATTTGTACCTACGAAGCTAAGCTAGCATCTTCCTTCTATATAGGGGTACAAGGTTTACACTCCGTACAGAGGGTCGGGAGTTCTCCCTCTATATAGTAGTGCAGGGTTTTCTCTCTGTTTAGAGGGGCGGCAATTCCTCTCTATATAGGGCTATAGGATTCTCCCTCTGTACAGGAGTAGGGTCGTGTCGGTAATTCTGTATAGAGGGTAGGGTCGTGCTGGCGCCGCTAAGTCGCAGTCCTTAGGGCGACGGCTGGCTTAGGTCTAGGACCTGGGCTAGGCGGCGCCCCCTAACAATACCCCCCCTCCCTTCTTATAGCGTTTCTTTCGTACGACAGCGAGTCGTATACCCTTAGCTGTTCCTCTAGTAGGTAGCGCTTTCCTATCTTCGCCTAGGCACTTCCCTGTCGACCTCCCTCTCTGCTGTTGCAACCTTAGACTTGTCCTCCTAGATCTTGTAGTTAGGGCGGAGGAGCATCTGCAGGCAGGGAAGGCAGGTAGTGCTAGATCGCTTCTACCTGAACTTAACCGATTCCGTTTGCTAATTTAAGGATGCCGAGGCTAAGGCAGAGGAGGCCTACGAGCGGTTATAAAGGTGTAGGAGGCGCTCGGTCCTGTCTGTTCGTTCCCCTCCTACCCTCTAGCCCTTAGCTATACACTCTGCGTCCTAACTGTATAGTCTAGCGCTGCCGGGCTATCTGGCTCTGTCCCTGTCCCTTAGTCGTCGTCTAGAGTTTTACTCCTAGGTAGATGTTCCCGCCTCCGTCCGGCCGTCTAGTAGGCCGTCGCTCGTACAGGCCCTAGGTCGTAGTTGCCTCGTTTGCCCTCCCTTATGCAGTTGTAGCAGCTGCCCTAGTTGTTATTGCCCTATATAGCAGGCAGCTACTACCCTATATATAAACCCCTTCCCCTTTCTCTCTCTCTTCTTCTCTTTCTCCTTTATTCCCCCTATCTACTACCTGTCCGCCTAGCCGTCCGCTACTACTACTATTACTACTATTACTACTACTAGCTACTACTAGCAGCTACTACCGTTATGCTACGTATCCTGTCCGGCCGTTCCTGCTATAGTTCTCTCGTAGTTGCTAGCTCTTCTTCCGCCTGTCTAGCTAGTGTCCCCTCCTATTTTTACCTCTAGCAATAGAGCGCCTAGCTCGACTAGCAGCTTCGCTTCTAGTTCGTATAGGTCCCCGTCTTCTGTACAGTCTAAGCTAACGTCTTAGGTGCTACATTAATTAGTAGCAGGGTGTTGCTAAGCTACCCTTCTACTTCCTCTAGTGCTAGGGCCCCTGCCGGCAGGGAGGCAATTAAGATTTCGGGTATAGAGTTAGCTGCCTTAGTTCTAGGGGTAGTAGCTAGTAAGCTACCTTAAGGTAGTATATAAAAGCTTTCGGACGGTGTTGCTCTCGTTCCCCTCCTACTTCTACTCTTATTCCTACCTGTCTCCTAGCTGTTCTCTTCCTCCTACCCCCTTCTATACGGTGTAGTATAGTGTAGTATTAGTAGGATCCCGTCGTGTCCTACGTCTCGATTCCCGATCCTTTAACAACCTACGTCGCTAGCGGCTGCCCTGTACTTAGGGTAGATCGTGCCCCTTTTCGCTGTATAGCGCAGTGTTACTGTAACTGGGTAGAGGGATGGTTCTCCTCCTACCTATCTAGCGCAGTTGTGTCCTATAGGGCCTCGTACGGTTTCTATATAGGCTCTGCCTATCCTCTCTACTTAACTAGGTACTCTATCCTCTTCTGCTTCCTTCGGCTCTTAAGGATTCCTTCTACCTTATACTCTTCCTAGCCTTTAGTAATAATCGCTAGTAGGCGCGCGTCGTCCCTTATCTGGTGCAGCAGGGGGTCTGTGTTCGCTAGTTGTACAAGGTCTACGTAGAAGACTAGGTAGATCCCTAGGAGAGTGTTAAGCTGTACGGCGTATATCCCTACTAGTCGGACTACTGTAAATTTCCGGTTCTTCTAATCTAGCTTCTTGCTTAGCCGGTCTATACAGATGTTGCGCTGGTTTAGCTAGACCTTATCCCCTGCCTTATACGTTGGTGCAGCCTGCCGTCCCTTGTTAGCTTGCTCTTCCGCATTCTGTTACGCTATAGCTAGACTCGCTTTCGCACATTAGTAGGCGTTTGTAATTGTCCGTACGATGGCTTCTTCCTACTAAATTAGGGATCGTACAGGGTGTAGGGTAGCGCTACTTAGGGTTAGTAGGAGTAGGGAGTAGTCGTATCTATAGGTTATAAAGAAGGGGGACAATCCTGTAGCATTAGCTGTACGGCTGTTAATAGCTGGCTTTGCTATAGGGAGAAGGCAGTTCCAGTTTGTCTAGTTATAGTCGATGTAAGCTTAGAGGTACGCTTCCAACGTCAAATTAACCCTCTCCGTCGCACCGTCCGTCTGTAGGTGCTATACAGTTAACAGGCAACGTTGTACGTTTAGCAACTAACATACCCTTGCCTAGAGCTAGTTCGCAAACTGTATACCCCGGTCCGATACAATTAACCTAGGGAATCCGTGCTTGCTAAACGTCGTCCGAATAAATGCCTAGGCAGTGTCCTTAGCTGTAATAGAGTCTATTCCTTCTAATATTACCCCCTTCGTTGGCTTGTCTATAACTACTATAATGTTCTGCCGTCCGTCGCTCTTAGGGAGGTCTGTAATAAAGTCTACTGTTAGGTCTTGCTAGGGCCGGTCTAGGATTAGTAGAGGTTTTAGGAGCCTATGCTTTAGTTTACGCTAGGGCTTTGTCCTCCTATATACATCGCAGTTCTGTATAAACCTGCGAATGTCCTTCGCTATCGCCAGCTAGTAGTAGTCCCTAGCGACGATGCTGTACGTCTCCTTGCGTCCTAGATGCCTAGTTACTATAGAATTATACACCTGTTGTATTAAGCTCGTACGGAGCTTCTCGTCTGCCGGGACCTAAATCCGATTCCTGAACTTTAGGTTGTTCTCCTTATCTACTAAGCATTCTGCTGCTAACACCTTAAGGTAAAGCTCTGCTAGGAGCTTCCGCTGTCCTCCTTAGATCGCTGTACGGGCTCCTCGGTATACGTCGTCCTTTTCTACTGCCCCTTCCTATACTTACAGTTAGGGTTCCTACATATATATCGCTGCTAGGCGGATAGTCTCCTCGACTAGCTCCTCCTTAAACATCTAGAATGTTCGTAACTTTAACTAGTCGTCCTTGTACGTTGTTGGCATATCCTGGTCCTGTCTAGACAGCGTATCGGCCTTGCTATTGTCCTTACCCTTGCGATACTAGAGTCTTATATTAAACCGGCTTAGGTATATTGCCTATTGTACGTGTCTCTTAGATAGCTTCTAGGGCTGCGTAAAGTACTCCAGATTCTTGTAGTCGGTTAGGGCGAGGAACTTAGGAACTAAGCGGAGTTCTCTATCCTACGCTTCGCAATACTGTATAACTGCTAGCAATTCCTTGTCGTAGATAGGGTAGTTGCACTTAGCTAGGGAGTTCTTCTTAGAGAAGTACGTATATAGGTGCAGGAGTCCGTCCGAGCCTACCTATAACAAGATGCCTTGTATATAGTACCCTAAGGAGTCGGTTTCCAGTATCGTCGTACGTTCTAGGTCGAAGGTAGCAAGCGTTTTCGTACGTCCTACACCGAATTTACATTTGTCGATGTCGAGGTACAAGCCAGCCTGTTGCAGTCGATCTAATACCTTCTTAACGTTCCGTACATAATCTGCATAGGTGCCGTCTGTAAAAACCAGTATGTTGTTAAGGTACGCTGAGCAGATGTCGTCTAGTAGCCCTTATAGGGACCTGTTAATGTACCTCTAGAAGGTTGCCGGTGCGTTAGCAAGGCTAAAGGGGGTAACGAGCTACTCAAAAAGGCTATATCTCGTACGGAAGGCAGTTATCTATTTACAGCCTTCCTTAATCCGTATCTTGTAGAAAGCCGAGACTATATTAAGCTTAGTAAACTACTTTGCCTTGCTAATCCATCTAAGAGTCTCCTTAATAAGGGGTAGTAGGTACCGGTCCTTCTTAGTAATCGCGTTGATGCCCCTATAGTCTACGCAGAAACGTAAGCCGGCCTTCCCTTCCTTATAGACAAACAGCACTAGGGCTCCTATAGACGAGGTACTTGCCTAAATGAAACCTTTAGCAAGTAGGTCGTCTAGTGTCTTGTGCAGTACTAGGAGTTCTCTAGAGGACATTCCGTACAGCGGACTGTACGGTACCTTAGGCAGACTCCTATCCGGACAGGGCTCTAGCTAGATGTCGTAGCTAATCCCTTCTCCTCGGTGTAGCGGCAGTTTAGAGGCCGACTTTGGCTCGAAGAGGTCCAGGTATCCTGCGTATTCCTTTAGGAGCTTCGTATAGGGGTCTGTCGCTTTCTTAGGCGCCAATGCCTTCTTAATGTCCGCAGTCGCAGTGTTGATTTCGGCCTTAGTATTGCTACCCTGCGGAGCCCTCCCTTAGTCTCGGAGCCTCTGCTTCGTCGTAGTACTAACTTCGGCCTTAGCATTGCTACCCTGCGGAGCCCTCCCTTAGTCTCGGAGCCTCTGCTTCGTCGCTGCTAGGTACAGCCGTCCTCGTCCAATATCTAGCTTGCCCTGCTAGCGCTCTATCTATAGCTTCCCTAATATTAGGTTATACCCTAGCTTGTCCTGTACGACATAGAGGTATAAGTCCTACTTCTAGTGTCCCTATAGCTCTATCGTTACTTTTACTATATAGGTAATGTCCGGTCCTTGCCCAGTAATGCCCAACATACGTATAGGTACAGTAGGGGTCGTCTCAATGTAGTGTCTCTGTACGAAGTCTTCGCTAATTACTCTGTATACTAAACATCCTGTGTTAATCAATGTCCGCGCTGTTGCAGACACGTTTAGCGTAGGCCGTACGATAAACGGCGTAGTCGTTATATAGGTGCTCTTAAAAGATAGCTAAGTAGTGCTTTAATTTGGCAATCTATCTCGTATACGCCTCTAGTAGAGCCTTTGCTTAGAGGCTACTCTTTTCCCAACTTGTCGTTGTCTAAGTAGGACTCCTAATCTTCTTGTTAAGGCGCTGCAGTTGCTACCCTTGCAGTAGTCGGCCGTCCTCTAGGTCTCTCTGCTAGCAAAAGCCTGCAATTCCGCATAGTGTAGCCTATCTTGCTACACTGGTAGCAGCTCCCTTCTGCCCTTCTCTTGTCTAGGGTAGCTATATCTACCTACTATGCCCTTTTAGTAGCGGCCCTTAGCCGTACGGTAACGGCAGCCGCTACCCTCGTTGTCGTTAGTTCCTAGTCTATAGCGTCCGTCTGCTGCTAGAGGGGTTGTTGCATCTTATAAGCGCGGCTTATCCGTCTAAGCCTACGCTGTTAGTCGTCGACTATCCTAAAGAGATTACAGAATTCCTCGTATATAGCTAGTTGTATTACGCCTGCTAGTCCCGTTATAATCTCCTTAGAGAGGCCTACCTCTAAGGAGGTGATTTTTATCCTGTTCTCCTATTAGAGTCCTCCTGCCCCTGCTAGAGTCTGGTTGTATTCTACGAGGAATTCTCGTACAGTCTTACGTCCTTGCTTTATTATATTGACCTATAGGAGTACTCGGCTCTCGCGGTCTAGGTCCTTGTAGCTCTTGTTAAGAGCTGCCTAGAGCATCGTTGTCGTAGCTATTGCTGGGTTAGCAATGGCCGTCTCGTAGTACGGCAGAATCTGTGCTACTGCCCTGCCCTTTTACCTCCTAAAGAGGTAAACTACCTTGTCTAGCTCGGTCGGGTATGCTCTTAAGTCGACTAGAAGCTTAGAGCGCATCTAGGCAGTCTAGGAGGGGTACTCGGCCGGAGCCTTACTATCGTAGGTAGTGACGTCGGGGAGTTTGCTCTTAAGGGTCGGGGTGTAGGCTATCGTGTTCGTCGTCGTAGGGGTCGGATCGCGATCGGACGCCCTAAGCTGTCGTAGCTCCTGTTCCTGTTAGGAAATTATCGCAGCCCCGTAGTCTACTTACTGCTCGAGCTGCCTCTTGTATTCTAGCAGCTCCTCGTACGCGCAGTGCATCTGTCCCTATATAGCTGTAGGGTCTATAGAGATGTCGCTATCTATCTTCGTTATATTACTGCAGTTATCGACAGTAAGATCAGTTCCTAATGTAAGGGCTTAAGCATCTTAGTTTAGAAACTTAAGGTTAGGTATCTATATAAAGGAACTAATAGGCAGTTCCTTCGTCGTCTGCTGCTATACAACTTGTACCTATAAAGCCAAGCTAGCAATTTCCTTCTGTACAGGGGTGCAAGGTTTACACTCTATACAGAGGGTCGGGAGTTCTCCCTCTATACGGTCGTGCAGGGGTTTCCCTCCGTTTAGAGGGGCGGCAATTCCCCTCTGTGTAGCGCTATAGGATTCTCCCTCTGTACGGGAGTGGGGTCGTATCGGTAATTCCGTACAGAGGGTAGGGTCGTGCTAGCGCTGCTAAGTCGCAGTCCTTAGGGCGATAGCTGGCTTAGGTCTAGGACCTGGGCTGGGCGGCGCCCCCTAACACTTTCTAAACTGGCTTCAGAATTCGTTAAACGATAAGTAGTTTCTCTAGTAAATTCTGTAAAGGTAGTCTCTTGCTATCTGTTCCCTAAAATAGTCGGCGAAACGTTAATCTAACGCCTTAATAGCGTCTTTAGCTATAGTGTCGGCAGGCAAGTCTAAGACTAGCGTAAACGCTTCTCCTTGTAGGCGTACCGAAAGGTATAGCCTTCTATTCTTTTTACTGCTAGTGTAGTAATCGTGCTCTATCTTATTTATAATTTTAATATAGAAGGCCTCCTATTCCTCCGAATCGTCGCTTCTACAAAAGACTAGGGGGTCTAGCAATAACGTTATCGACGTGCTACCTTAAGAGTAGGCAGCTAGTAGTAGTTAGTACAGTGCTAGCGTCTATTAGCATACCGTCTCTAGTAAGGCAGAGTGTCTTTGTTTAGTTAGGTAGTCCTTTGGCGCCTCGTATAGCTAGCTAAGCTCTTTATTCTTTACCTAAAGATCTTTATTAATAGCTCTTAGTTCCTTTAACTAGTTCAGTTCTATAGCTCCTTGCTCTTTGTATACTTCTATTCTTCCTTTAGCAGTAGCCTTATCTTGTAGCACTTGTTAATCTAAGCTTACGTAGATATTATTTAATATAGCTCTTTTAAAGACTATATCTCGAACTAAGCAGGAGAAGGAATCTACGTAGTAGTAGATGTAGGCTTTTGTAGGGGTAGCGTACTAAGACCCGGCTCGCCCCTTCTAGACCGAGCCAAAATTCTAGGGTCTACCCTATTAGTCTGTCCTACCCTTTTCTACTACCTTCTAATCCGAGCACGTAGATATAATTTAATACGGCCTTTTTAATAACTATATCTCGAACTGAAGAAGGAAAGGAATCTATACAGCGGTAGGTAAGGGCTTTAGGGGTAGTATGCTAAGGCCTGGCTCAGTCCGGAAGGGCCGAGCCAAAATCCCAAGGGTCTACCCTATTACTTAGTCCCACCCCTTTCTGCTGCCGCAACACCACCCCCCTCCCTTACCAGCGGTCGCCCTCGACCGCTTACTTATCTGTCCCCCGGTTTTTTTTAATTCCGACATTACCTCTTTGCTTTCTTTTATTTCGAAACTATCTCCTTTCTTTATCTTCTTTCTTCTTACATCGTCGCTATCTAACGTCTTTACTTCGGCGTCTATCTGATCGGAGCTATCTGATCTGAGCTAGCAGCTATCTAAGCTGCAGCGTAGCTGGCCTGTACGCCGCTGCAGAGGTCTATATAGAACTGTCTGCAGCTCGCTATTTCTTCTTCTTTTTCTTCTCTACCAAGGCTCTAGGCGCTACCGCGGAGCTGCTTTAGTAGCGTCGGCTTCGTTCTTTGCTGCTATTATCCTTCCGGCCGAGCTAGCAGATAGTAGTAACAGAGACTAAAGACGGTCACAAAGCCCGCCGACGCGGTAGCGCCGTCTTCAGCCTTATAGCTATTATCCGACCGGTTTGCCAGTTGGCAGTGGTGGTGGTAGAGCCGAAGACTCTAGCTAAGCGATCTCTACGATCGTTTCTGTCGGCTTTCGCACTAATAGAGCGGACGCGGCTCTTCTTCTCCTTCTGGAACTATTAACTTCGGAGCCACTTAGGCTTCGGCTTCCTTAGGTTCCGGATAAAAAACTCCTTTAGCAGCTCTACCGAATTCCGGAGATTCTCGACCGGATACTATTTATAGTCTTCTAGCTATCCCTTCTATAAGACCCTTGCTTCGATAGACCCCCTTGTCTTTCTTATATCCCTTATATCTTCTACCTCCTACTCTTCTTCTTTACCGTCTATCTCGATTGGTGGGGGTTTAGTGAACCCCTATTCTGGAAGGCCGTCTTCTAGGTCTAGGCTTAACAGATCCGAATAAAAAACGTCGTAGATCCGGAACGATTTCGGTAGCTGGAGCCGATAAGTGACCGGCGACCTCTTTTCCATTATTTTAAACGGACCTTCGAGGCAGGGGTTGAGCTTGGCGTTGCCCTTCAGTCTTAGGTTCCGCGTGTTTAGCTATACCTTTTGACCTTCTTTGAATTCTATTAGTAACCGCTTTCTATTAGCTCGAGTTACTATCTTCTTCTAAGCCGATTCCATTGCCTCCTTCGCCACTTTGACCGCTTCTTCTATCTAAGATCTAAGCGCTTCTGCCGCGGCAGCGGCAACTCTCTTAGACAAAGTAGCGGTAGGAGTTTCCGTAGAGCTGGGTTCGCTCGGCAGTTAGAAGCTTATTCTCAGAAGATATCTATAAGTTATCTCGAATAGCGCCAGTAAGGTAGCCTCTAACCGCGCTGAATTGGCGCAGAATTCGGCTATAGGCAACACCTTAACCCACTCTGCTTAATAATAACTGCAGAAGATTCGTAGATATTTCTCTATCTCGCAGTTAGCTACTTTAGACTAACTGTCGGTTTGAGGGTAAGCGGCTGTGCTAAGCTTTCCGCAGATTCCGAGGACTTGGTTAATAGCCTTCTATACATTAGCTGTAAACTGAGGACCCCTATCCGTAGTAATAGTGTCCGGTAGGCTATAGTGCTTCTATACGTATTGGATCAACATTCTCGCTGTTTCGTCTGTAGTAGTTCCTTCGTCCTTCGCTCGGCAGGGGATAAAGTGGCGTTCTTTGCTTAGTCGGTGTACTACATTAAGCGTAGTGTTATATCTATCGGAATCCAGTAAGCCGGTTACGAAATCTATCGTAATGTGCTGCTACAGTTTCTCGAGGATGGGAAGTGGCTTTAACAGACCGGCCGGAAGGCCGTAACGTAGCTTCGCGACTCGGCACACGTAACAATTAGCGATAAACTGGTGGATCCGCTCGAAGATTCGCGGAAACCAGTAGATCGTCCTTACGGCTTCTATCGTCTTCTTCGAGCCTGCGTAACCGACATCCTTAGAACTATAAACCAACTAGATAACCTCTGTAATTAGTTCTTCTAGAATTATTAGCTTCCCTAAGCTGGTTCTGCCGAGTTTCTGCTGCTAATTAAGCTGCTCCACTTTCTTATAGAGCGTTTCTTCCTTAGTCGGCGGTTCTATCGCGCAGATCCCTACTTCTTTTAACACCTTAGCGTCTACTATCTGTTCAGTCAACACCTTCTGGAACATGTTCGGATCTTCTTTCGCTTAGCTAGTCTTCCCTTCTCTTCTCGTTAGCGCGTTAGCCTTTCCGTTTTAAGCTTCGGGTCGATAGGTAATCTTAAAGTCGAATCTAGATAAGTAGGCGGCCTACCGAGCTTGGCGGCGCGATAGCTTCTGCGTCTTTATAAAATAGGTCAGTAACTGGTGGTCTGTAAGGACCTAGAGCGTGCTCTTTCTAGCTATAAGCTCCGGCTTCCACTCCTGGAAAGCCTGGATATTAGCAAGCAACTCCTTGTCGTAGATAGCGTAGTTCCGTTTAGCTTTATTTATAGACTTGCTAAAGAAAGCTACTAGATAGAGGGTCTCGTCAGCGTTATTATACTAAGAGAGGACCCCTGCGGTTACTGTATTGGAAGCGTCCGTCTCTAGATAGATCGTCTTTTCCGGTCGAAAGTGCACTAGAACCGGCGCCGAGGCTACTGCTTCTTTTAGCTAGTTAAAAGCCTCCGTGCACCTCTCGTTCTATAGGCTAGGGGCCTCCTTCTTTAACGCTTCGTTTAGGGGCCTCGCTATCTTACTAAAGCCCTTAATAAATCGCAGATAGTAGCTTTAGAACCCGAGAAAAGCTCTAATTTAGGTAGTGTTCCCGGATTTCGGCTGCTTCAATTCCACGACGGCGGCGACCTTTAAAGGGTCTATCCGAATTCCTTCTCTTCTAACGATAAGACCGAGATATTTAACTTCGGTCTAATAGAACTCGCTCTTCTTCGTGTCCGCGTTTAATCCGACCTTGCAGAGTCTCTTTAGCACTCTCTCGATATAGTCCGTATGCTGCTCTCTCGTTCTATCGGTGTAGATAAGAATGTCGTCTAAGTAGATAGACACGAATCGTTCTAGCATGTCTATAAAGGTGTAATTTATAAAACGCTGCTACACTGCCGGTGCGTTTGTAAGTCTGAAAGGCATTACCAACTACTTAAAATTGCCTATATACGTAGCGAATGTCGTAAGATCTTCTGTTTGTCCCTCCTCGTTCCTTAGTCGCTAGAACGCTTAGCGAATATCCAGCGTGCTAAACTACTTAGCTTTAGCCACTCGCTGTATAGTCTTATCGATCAGCGGCAGCAGATACACATCTCTCTTAGTGACCTTATTAAGGCCTCTATAGTCTACGCACAGTCGGAGACTACCTCCAGGTTTTCTTACAAAAAGAATCGGAGATGCATATTCGGCAGAGCTCGGCTTAATAAACTTCTTCGCCAGGTTTTCTTGAACAAACACCTCTACTTAGTCTAGCTCGGCCGGCGACAGCCGTGTTAAGGGTTCGGTTCTCGGCAGCGTAGCTCCCTCTTTTAGTTGGATCTTGTTGTCGTATTCCGGTCGATAGAGCGGCAGGAGGTTGGAGTCGGCTTTTAACAATACCTTAGTATAGCTATAGAGTTCTTTTGGTAATAACTCTAGCGGGTCTACCTCTTCTTCTGCTATTATCTTCCAGTAGTCTTCGATGTCTTTTATTAAGATAGCGTAAGTTTTACTGTCTAGCAACCTCGCGAGGCTCGTTAAAGCTTCTGAGCTTAGCATTCCGATCGTGTCTAGAGGGTCGGGCCGATCGATCAGAGTCGCTCCGGTAGTCGTTGCATTTGGCTTCGCGGCGACGACGGTGACCGATTCGGCGGCGGTGACCCCGCTCTGCTAGGTCTTGAACCCGAGCGTGCCTTCGCCTACGTTAATAACGGCTTTCTGGTTCTCTATCTATTTCTGCCCTATAATGATGTCAAACCTTCTGATATGTATAATTCGGAACGTCGCTTCTGTAGTGCGACCTGCCAAGGTGGTCTTTAATAGCACGTAATGCGTAACGCTCTCGGTGTCTTGCCTGTTGTATGCTGAGATTCGCGTCGGCGGTGCTAATTCCACTGGGTAACCGTATCCGTTTATTAGCTTCTAAACCAATCTATAGTAGATCGCGGCTCTAATAAGAGCCCCTGTGTTAATAAAAGCTCTTAGCTAAAGTGGGCTGCCTAAGCTATCGAGGGGGTAGACAGTAATTAGAAGGATAATAGCTGTTTTCGTATTCACTTCCACTGCCGCTAAGAGCGGATCGCTACAGCTATTGATACTTCCTTCTTCTGGCGACGTAGTTTGTAGCAGTGCCCTATTGTCGATACTAGATAGGGGGCCTATCCGTCCAGCTAGTCTTTTCCCAAGATTTGCAGTAGCACTCTACGGTCTACACTTTCGGTGTCGTTCGGAGCCGGCTTAATAGCTTGGATAGCCTTTTTCGGCGGCTGCTGCTTTATAGCACGATATTCCTGCTTCTGTTAAGCTGTCGCTTGGCATTTCGTAGCGATATAGCTAGGCTTTCCGTACGTGTAGCAGGTAGGGACAAACGACGAACGCGGTAAATAAGATAGCTGCTAGGGGGCTCTTTAGAAAGGTGCAGGGGGTCGTGTTGTTGGCGTCGTCGACGGCTTCTAGTTCGATTCGCGCGATTTCGCGTAGGCGCTTAGGTTTCTAGCGGTAACTCTCGCTTAGTGCACGAAGCTCTCGAGGTCTTCGTCTTCTACTGAAGCTATAGCTGCAGCCAGCTTAGGGTTTAGCTTCTGCCTTAGCAAGTGTAGCTGCTTATCTTCTAACACTTTGGCCCTAATAGCATATTTTCTAAACACTCTGTAGAACTCCTTAAACGTCAGCCGGTTCTAGTTAATCTTATCCAGTTGCTTACAGGCCGTCTTCTTTCGGAAGGGGTCTCTAAAGCGTTGATCCAGCGCTTTAATTGCTTCTTCGGCGGTTACCTCTTCTAGGTCCGCTACTAACGAAAAAGCTTCAACTTCTAGCTGCGACTCTAGGTAGGCCAACATGTCTTCTTTACTGTTTCTGGCATAATCGCGGTCTATCTTATTCTTTATCTTCTTCTTAAATACCTCCTAGTCTTTAGGGTCTCTGCCTCTAAACACTAGTAGGTTAGGTAGTAACGCTATCGGTGTGTTACCTTAACTGTAGGCCGCTGGTAACGCGGTCTCTGCTTGTTCTTCTCGATGTAGTGGCGCCGACGCTATCGCTGCTTCCGTCTTAGCTAACTAAGCCTTTATCTCCTTTAGTTGTGCTAGTCGATTCGCTGCTTGGTTTTCTAGCACATTGATACTAGTCTCTGCCGATTCTCTCTTAGCTATTACCGCTTCCATTTCCTCTCTTAGTCTCCTGTTCTCTTCTATGTTCTTATAAAACTTCTTTTCGACGAAGGTAATAATGTGGAACACCTTCTCGGCTCTATGTTCTGTAAGATATTCTCCTATTTCATTCAGCGTGCGTGCATACAGCTCGGCATAGCCTGCTATACCCTTCTTCGCTTTATCTATCTCTTCTTCTGTAAGGCCCTTAGTGGCCGTTCTATCGTCGAGGATGCTGGTACGCCTATTCTTTGCTCTGTTAGTCTTTGTTTTTCCGCTGCGGCCTATAATGCTGCTCTCTACTGTTAAGAAGCCTTCTATAGCTGTCTTACAGTGCTGGTGTTTGGTTTGGCGTAGTGTGCGCGTGCGTTATTCAGGTGTCCGGATAGTTTAACGGGCCCTTTCGTGCAGCGTAGGGTTAGTATAGTTAAGTGAGTTCGAGATATAATAATTCGAGCACGTAGATACAATTTAATACAGCTGTTTTAATAACTATATCTCGAACTAAGGAAGGAAAGAAATCTATGTAGCGGTAGGTAAGGGCTTTAGGGGTAGTGTGCCAAGGCCTGGCTCGGTCCGGAAGGGCCGAGCCGAAATTCCAAGGGTCTACCCTATTACTTAGTCCCACCCCTTTCTGCTGCTGCAACACCTTCTACTACTGTAACACTACCCCCCTCCCTTACTAGTAGTCGCCCTTAACTGCTTACTTATCTATTCTGGCTCTATATCTTCCCTTTCTTTAATTTTTTTTAGCTAATTATGTCCTTCTATTCTATCTTATCTTAATATACTTCTTTTCTATCTATCTTCTTGTCTTCTTTTCTGCCCTTCTTTTTATAGTGCAGCAGCTTCCTTCTGCCTAATTTCCTGTCGTAAATACCTAAATCTTACGACTTTTTCTTCTCTTCTTTAATGTTACTGTTGCAGTAGCAGAAAGGGGTAGGACTAAGTAATAGGGTAGACCCTTGGAATTTCGGCTCGGCCCTTCTGGACCGAGCCAGGCCTTGGCACACCAACCCCTAAAGCCCTTACCCACTACTACATAGATTTCTTTCCTTCCTTAGTTCGAGATATAGTTATTAAAACAGCTGTATTAAATTATATCTACGTGCTCGGATTATTATATCTCGAACTCACTTAACTATACCAACCCTACGCTGCGCGAAAGGGCCTGTTAAACTATCCGGACACCCGAATAACGCACGCGCACACTACGCCAAACCAAACACCAGCACTGTAAGACAGCTATAGAAGGCTTCTTAACAGTAGAGAGCAGCGTTATAGGCCGCAGCGGAAAAAGAAAGACTAACAGAGCAAAGAATAGGCGTACCAGCATCCTCGACGATAGAACGGCCACTAAGGGCCTTACAGAAGAAGAGATAGATAAAGCGAAGAATAGCATAGCCGGCTATAAGAAGCTGTATACCCATACGCCGGATAAAATCGAAGGATATCTAGTAGAATACGGAGCTAGGAAGGTGTTTAATATTATTAACTTCGTCGAAAAGAAGTTTTACCAAAACATAGTAGAGAACAGGCGATTAAGAGAGGAAATGGAAGCGGTAATAGCCGAGAAGGAATCGGCAGAAACCATTATCAACGTGTTAGAGAACCAGGCGGCGAATCGACTAGAGCAACTAAAGATACTAAAGGCTTAGCTAGCTAACACGGAAGCCGCGATGTCGTTAGAGCTACCGCTATATCGAGAAGAACAAGCAGAGACCGCCTTACTAGCGGCATACAGTTAAGGTAGCACTTCGATAACTTTACTACCTAATCTACCGGCCTTTAGAGGTAGAGACCCTAAAGACTGGGAGGCCTTTAAGAAAAAGATAAAGAATAAGATAAACTGCAATTATGCCGGAAGCAGTAAAGAAGATAGGTTAGCCTACCTAGAATCGCGACTAGAAGGCGAAGCGTTCTCGTTAGTAGCGGACCTAGAAGAGGTAACCGCCGACGAAGCAATCAAAGCGCTGGATTAACGCTTCGGAGACCCCTTCTAAAAGAAGACGGCCTGTAAGCAGCTAGATAAAATTAACCAAAACCGGCTAACGTTTAAGGAGTTTTACAGACTGTTTGGGAAGTATGCTATTAGAGCTAGAGTGTCCGAGAGTAAACAGTTACACCTACTGAGACAGAAGCTAAACCCTGAACTAGCCGGAGCTATAGCTTCGGTAGAAGATAAAGACCTTAAGAGCTTCGTGCATTAGGCGAGGGTCACTGCCAGAAACTTGAACGCGTATAGGAAATCGGCGGCGCGCGAATCGAACTAGAAGCTATCGTTAGCGCCGACTATACGACCCCCTACTCCTTTCCGACGAGGCCCCTAGCAACTATCCTATTCGCTGCGCTCGTAGTTCGTCCCCACCTGCTACGCGTGCGGAAAACCTGGCTATATAGCCACCAGATGCTAAGCGACGGCTTAGCAGAAGCAAGGGTATCGTGCTACTAAGCTACCGCTACCAAGGAAGACTATCCAAGCTATCGAGCCGGCGCCGAACGACACCGATAGCGTAGACGGTAGAGTGCTACTAAGGATCTTAGGAAAAGACTAGCTGGACGGATAGGCCCCCTCCCTAGTACAGACAATAGGGCAACACTACAGACTACATCGCCGGAAGAAGGAAGCATTAACAGTTGTAGCGATCCGCTCTTAGCAGCGGTGGAAGTGAATACGGAGACTGCTATTCTTCTTCCGATTACTGTCTACCCCCTTAACGGCTCGCACCGCCCACTTTAGTTAAAGGCCTTTATCGACACAGGAGCTCTTATCGGCGCAGCGGTCCACTATTGAATAGTTCAGAAACTAACGAAAGGATATAGCTATCCAGTAGAGTTAGCGTCGCCGACGCGAATTTCGGCATACAACGGACAAGACACTGAGAGAGTCACACACTATGTGCTATTAAGAACCACCCTAGCAGGCCGCACTACAGAAGCGACGTTCCGAATTATAGACATCGGACGGTTCGACATTATTATAGGGCAGAAATAGATAAAGAACTAGAGAGCCGTTATTAACGTAGGTAAAGGCACACTTGGGTTCAGAACCCAGCAGAGCAGCGTCGCCGCCGTCGAATCGGTTACCGTCGTCGCCGCGAGACTAAGCGTTACGACCACTAGGGCGGCTCCGACCAATCGATCTAACCCGCTAGACACTATCGGAATAATAAGCTCGGAAGCTTTAACGACCCTTGCGAGGTCAGCAGACAATAAGATCTACATTATCTCGATAAAAGACATCGAAGATTACTAGAAGATAATAGCGGAAGAAGAAGTAGACCCGCTAGAGGTGTTACCAAAAGAACTCTATAGTTACACGGACGTGTTCTTTAAAGCAGACTCCAACCTCCTACCGCTCTACCGACCGGAATATAACAACAAGATCCGACTAAAGGAAGGGGCTGTGCTACCGAGAACCGAACTACTAAGACGCCTATCGCCGGCCGAGTTAGACTAGGTAGAAGTGTTTGTCTGAGAAAACCTAGCGAAGAAGTTTATTACGCCAAGCTCAGCAGAGTATACGTTACCGATTCTGTTCGTACAGAAACCCGGAGGTAGTCTCTAACTGTATATAGACTACTAAGGCCTTAATAAGGTCACTAAGAGAGATGTGTATCCGCTGCTGCTAATCGATAAGACTATACAGCGAGTGGCTAAAGCTAAGTAGTTTAGCAAGCTTGATATTCGCTAAGCGTTCTACCGACTAAGGAACGACGAAGGACAAACGGAAGATCTTACGACATTCGCTACGCGTATAGGCAATTTTAAGTAGTTGGTAATGCCTTTCGGACTTACGAACGCGCCGGCAGTGTAGCAGCGTTTTATAAATTACACCTTTATAGACATGCTGGAACGGTTCGTGTCTATTTAATTAGACGATATTCTTATCTACACTAATAGAACGAGAGAGCAGTATACGGACTACGTCGAGAGAGTGCTAACTAGGCTCTGCAAGGTTGGATTAAACGCGGACACGAAGAAGAGCGAGTTCTATTAGACTGAGGTCAAATATCTCAGCCTTATCGTCAGCAGAGAGGGAATTTGGATAGACCCCTTAAAGGTCGCCGCCGTAGTAGAGTAGAAGCAGCCGAGATCCGGAAACACTACCTAAATCAGAGCGTTTCTCGGATTCTGCAGCTACTATCGACAATTTATTAAGAACTTTAGCAAAATAGCAGGACTACTAAATAAGGCGTTAAAGAAGAAGGCCGCCGGCCTATAGAATAAGAAGTGCACGGAGGGTTTCAATTGCCTAAAAGAAGCAGTGGTCTCAGCGCTAGTGCTGGCGCACTTTTGGCCGGAAAAGACGATCTACCTAGAGATAGACGCATCCAATACAGTAACCGTAGGGGTCCTTTCTTAATACAGCGACGACGAAACCCTCCATTCGGTAGCTTTCTTTAGGAAGTCTATAAACGAGGCTAAGCAGAACTACGCTATCTACGATAAAGAACTGTTAGCTATTATCCAGGCTTTTAAGGAGTAGAAGCTAGAGCTAATAGCCGGAAAGAGCACGGTCCAGGTCCTTACAGACTATCAGTTACTGACCTACTCTATAAAGACGCAGAAACTATCGCGTCGCCAAGCTCGGTAGGCCGCCTACTTATCCGGATTCGACTTTAAGATTACCTATGGACCTAGAGCGCAAAATAGAAAAGCTAACGCGTTAACGAGGAGAGAAGGAAAGACTAGCCGAGCGAAAGAAGATCCGAATATGTTCCAGAAGGTGTTAACCGAGAGGATAGTAGACACCGAGGTGTTAAAAGAAGCAGAGATCTACGCGATAAAGCCGCTAACCAAAGAAGAGATGCTCTAGAAGAAAGTGGAGCAGCTTAATTAGCAGCAGAAACTCGGAAAAGCCGGCTTAGGGAAGCTGATAGTTCTAGAAGAACTAATTACAGAGGTTATCTAGCTGGTCTATAGTTCTAAGGACGTTGGCTACGCTGGCTTAAAGAAGATAATAGAAGCTATAAGGACGGTCTACTAGTTTCTGCAGATCTTCGAGCGGATCCACCGGTTTGTTGCTAATTGCTACGTATGCCGAGTCGCGAAGCTACGTTATAGCCTTCCGGCTGGTCTGCTAAAGCCACTTCCAATCCCCGAAAAGCCGTAGCAGCACATTCCGATAGACTTCGTAACCGGCCTGCCGGACTCCGATAGATATAATGCTACCCTTAAGATAGTAGGTCGTTTAAGCAAGGAACGCTACTTTATCCCCTACTAAGCAAAGGATAAAGGAACTCCTACGGAAGACACGGCAAGAATGCTAATTTAGTATATATAGAAGTACTATAGTCTGCCGGACACTATTACTACGGATAGGGGTCCCCAATTCACCGCTAATGTAGAGAAGGCTATTAACCAAGCTCTTGGAATTCGCGGAAGACTCAGCACAGCCGCTCACCCTTAAACCGATAGTTAGTCCGAAGTAGCTAATCGTAAAATAGAAAAATATCTGCGAATCTTCTGCAGCTATTATCAAGAAGAGTAGGTCAAGGTGTTGCCGATAGCCGAATTCTGTGCCAATTCGGCACAGTTAGAGGCCACCTCGCTGGCGCTATTCGAGATAACTTATAGTTATCTTCTAAGAATGAGTTTCCAGCCGCCGAACGAACCTAGCTCTTTGGAACCTTCTACTACTACCTTATTAAAGAGAGTCGCCGCCGCCGCGGCAGAAGCGCTCAGATCTTAGATAGAAAAAGCGATCCGGGTAGCGAAGGAAGCGATAGAATCGGCTTAGAAGAAGATAGTAACTCGAGCTAATAGAAAGCGGTCACTAATAGAATTCGAAGAAGGCCAAAAGGTATAGCTTGATACACATAACCTAAGGCTAAAAGGAAACGCCAAGCTTAACCCCTGCTACGTAGGTCCATTTATTATAGTAGAAAAGAGGTCGCCGGTAGCTTATCGGCTCTAGCTACCGAAATCGTTCAGGATCTACGACATCTTCTATTCGGATCTGCTAAGTCTGGACCCTAAAGACGGCCTTCCGGAACAGGAGTTCGCTAAACCCCTACCAATCGAGATAGACGGTAAGGAAGAAGAATAGGAGGTAGAAGACGTAGTAGATATAAGAAAAATAAGAAGGTCCATCGAAGCAAGGATCTTATAGAAGGGATAGCCGGAAGACTATAAGTAGTATCCAGTTAAGAATCTCCGAAATTCGGCGGAGCTACTAAAGGATTTCTATGTCCGGAACCCGAAGAAGCCAAAGCCTAAGTGGCTGCGAGGTTGATAGCTCTGGAAGAAAAAGATAAACCGCCTCTGCTCTATCGGTAGGAAAACCGATAGAAATAATCGTAGTAACGCGCTTGGTTAGGGTCTTCGACTCGACCACTACCTACTACTGCATCGACGCGACAGTCGCCGACGCCGCCCCAAACAAGAAAGGCCTGCAGCCGTTCGATATCGTAGACGGTGCCGGCGACGACGGCTTTGCAGTAGCGCTTAAAGCCTTAGTAGAGAAGAAAAAGAAGGAGAGATAGCGCGCCGCAGATAGATCTATATAGAGCTCCGCAGCGGCGTACAGGCCAGCTACGCAGCAGCTTAGATAGCTGCTAGCTTAGACCAGATAGCCGCAGTTAGATAGACGCTATCTAAAGGACTTTAGATAGCGACAATGTAATAAGAGAAAGAAGATAAAGAAGGAACGATGTTTTTGAGGTAGAAGAAACGAAGAAGTAACGTCGATCTTAAGAAGGGTTTTCCGCAGAAAGAACTGCGAATAAGATAGAAGAAAAAGATAATACAGCAGAAGTAGAAGAAAAGAAGGCGAATTAAAAAAAAAAGAGAGGGAGTGCTAAGTAAGCGGTCGAGGTCGACCGCTAATAAGGGAGGGGGGTAGTGTTGCAGTAGCAGAAAGGGGTGGGACTAGGTAATAGGGTAGACCCTTGGAATTTCGGCTCGGCCCTTCCGGACCGAGCCGGGCCTTGGCACACCCACCCCTAAAGCCCTTACCCACTACTATATAGATTCCTTTCCTTCCTTAGTTCGAGATATAGTTATCAAAACAGCTGTATTGAATTATATCTGCGTGCTCGGACTAGTTACCTCTTCTTACGTGACTTCTTCTGACATTACTTTATTAGACGTTACCTTATTAGACGTTACCTCTTCTAGTAGTCCTTTTTCTAGCGTCGCTTTACGTGTCTTCTTACGTCGCTGTTAAAAATCTTTGTCTCGTCGTTATCGTTGTCGTTTATCTAACGCTGCTCTACTTAACGTTACTTGCAGTCGTCGCTAAGCGCGCTACAGTAATCTCTATTATAGTAATGCAGCCGCCGCCTCAGAGTTAGTAATATTGTCCGAGGTAGCGGTAGCGATAGACCAAATTGTAATCTTAACCAACTGTGCCGGCAGCGCCTAGAACGTTATTAAGAGCACCGACGTCGGCGGTTACAACTCACTAACCTGTTAGTAGGTAAGGGCTTTAGTAGCGTCTGCAGCAGCAGCACCCTTCTATGTTAAAGGACTTAGCTACCGTAACTGTTACTAAGAGCACTAATAGTAGTAGCTATAACTAACTGGCTCTTTAGTGCTTTAGCAGCCTATAACGGCAGCGACGGCGGCCTTCTATAAAGGTAAATAGCTTGGCCGCCGTCGACCGTTACAAAGCGCGAAGCTCGACTACTGTCGTTCTTCTGACGTCGTTGCTTCCACTAATAGAAAGCATATAGAAAGGATGCTTCTAGTGTTCCAGAAACTCGTTCACTTCTTCTAAATCCATGTCGGTCTCGATTTTTATAGATTCCGCTAGTAGAAGTCTTCTAGCAGTTCTATAGAATTCTGTAGGTTGTCGATCGGATACTATTTATAGTCTTCTAGCTATCCTTTCTATAAGACTCTCGCTCCAATAGACTCCCTTAGCTTCTTTATATCTACTACATCTTTAACCTCCTATTATTCTTCCCCTTCTAACTTGATTAGTAGTAGTTCCGTAAACACCTGTCCTAGTAGACTGTCTTTAGGGTCTAAACTTAACAGATCCAAATAGAAAACATTGTAGATTTATAAATATTTTAGCAGCTAGAGCCGATATGTTACTAGTAACTTCTTCTTAACTATAGTAAAATGACCTACGCAGCAGGGGTTAAGCTTGGCATTGCCTTTTAGCCTTAGGTTCTGTACGTTAAGCTACACCTTTTGATCTTCTTTGAATTCCGTTAGCGACCTCTTTTTATTAGCTTAAGTTACTATCTTCTTCTAAGCTACTTCTATCCCTGCTCTCGCTACTCGAACGGCTTCTTCTATCCAGCTCTTAAGAGCTTTTGCCGTAGCAGCGGCAACTCTCTTTGCTGACGTAGTGTCCGTAGAATTAGTTCCGCTTAGTAGCTAGAAGCTTATTCGTAAAAGTTAACTACATGTTATCTTAAATAGCGCTAGCAAGGTAGATTCGCATAGGGCCGAATTAGCGCAGAATTCAGCTATTAGCAATACCTTTGTCTATTCTTCTTAATAGTGTCTATAGAAGACCCTAAGATATTTCTCTATCTTACAGTTAATTACTTCTGATTGGCTGTCCGTCTAGGGGTGTGCCGATATACTAAGCTTTCTACAGATTCCGAGAGTTTAGTTAAAGGCTTTCTATACATCCGCCGTAAATTGGGGACCCCTATCCAAAGTCATAGTGTCTGGCAGCCTGTAATGCTTCTATAGATACTGAATTAGTATTAGCGATGTCTCTTCTGCAGTAGTGCCTCTGTCGTTAGCTCGGCAGGGGATAAAGTAGCGTTCTTTGCTTAACTAATCTACTGCATTAAGTGTAGCATTGTATCTATTAGATTCTAATAAACTAGTTACGAAATCTATTGTAATATACTGCTATAGTCTCTCGGGGACTGGCAACGGCTGCAGCAGTCCTGCCAGAAGTCCGTAACGCGGTTTAGCCCCTCTATATATATAGCAGTTGGCTATAAACTAGTAGATTTGCTTATAGATATAGGGAAACCAATATATAGTCCTAACCGTATCCTTTGTCTTCT
The DNA here is from genome assembly GCA_016165855.1 of Pseudocercospora ulei. Classification (NCBI taxonomy): domain Eukaryota; kingdom Fungi; phylum Ascomycota; class Dothideomycetes; order Mycosphaerellales; family Mycosphaerellaceae; genus Pseudocercospora; species Pseudocercospora ulei. The sequence continues at coordinate 848,756 of JACWNB010000010.1, forward strand.
TCGTTCTAGCTTAACCTATATCCTTAGAACTCTGCACCTGTTTGATAACTTTAGTAACTATCTCCCCTAGTCCTATTAGCTTTCCGGAGCTAGTACTGCTAAGTTTCTGTTAATTGTTAAGCTTCTTGAAGTTTTTAATAAGAGTTTCTTCCCTAATTAGATCTATAGCGTTGTTCCCTACTTCCTTTAACACTTTATTATCTACTATCTGCTTAGTAAGAACCTTCTAAGACAGCTTAGGATCTTCCTTTGCTCTATGGATCTTCCCTTTACGCCTAGTTAGTACATCTGCCTTTCTGTTTTAAGCTCTAGGCCTGCATATAATCTTGAAATCAAATCCAGTTAAGTAAGTAGTCTATCGTGCTTAGCAGTGTAAGAGCTTCTGCGTCTTTATAAAATAAGCTAATAACTAGTAGTTGGTAAGGATCTAAACCGTGCTTCTTCTAGCTATAAGCTCTAGCTTCTATTCCTTAAAGGCTTGAATAATAGCGAGGAGTTCCTTGTCGTAAATAGCGTAATTCTGCTCTGTCTCGTTTATTAACTTGCTAAAGAAGGCTACTTAATAAAGGGTCTTATCCTTTTTACTATATTAAGAAAGGACTCTAGCTGTAACACTATCTAAAGCATCCGTTTCTAGGCAAACTATCTTCTTAGGCCGGAAATAAGCTAGTGCTAATACTGCAGCTACGGCGTCTTTTAACCGATAAAAAGCCTCTATGTACCTCTTATTCTATAGGCCTCTATCCTTTTTTAGAGCTTTGTTTAATAGTCTAGCAATCTTACTAAGATTCTTAATAGAACGCTAGTAATAGCTATAGAAACCTAGAAAAGCTCTAATCTAAGTAGTGTTACCTATTTAAGGCTGTTTCTCCTCTTTTACAGCGGCGACCTTTAATAGATCTATCTAAATGCCTTTCTTTACAACGATAAGGCCGATATATTTAACCTCGTGCTAGTAGAATTCACTCTTCTTAGTGTTGGCGTTAAGTCCGACCTCTTAGAGTCGAGTTAATACCTTAAGGATGTAGTCTGTATATTGTTGCCTCGTGCCGTCTGTATAAATAAGGATGTTATCTAGGTAGATAGATACGAACTGCTCTAGCATGTCTATAAAGGTATAGTTTATAAAGCGTTGCTATACTGCTAGCGCTTTGGTAAGGCTGAATAGCATAACTAGCTATTTGAAATTCCCTATCCCTGTCGCAAAGGTAGTAAGGTCTCTGTAAGTCCTTCTTTATTCCTTAGGCAGTAAGCTGCTTAGCGGATATCCAGCTTGCTAAACTACTATACTTTTGCAATACGCTAGATAGTTTCGTCGAATAGCAGAAGGAGATATACATCTCTCTTAGTAACTGCGTTAAGACTCCTATAGTCTACGTATAACTGCAAGCCTCCGCCGGGTTTCTAGACAAAAAGGATCGGTAACGCGTATTCGGCAGAGCTTAGTGTAATAAACCATTTCGCTAGGTTCTTACGAATAAACACCTCTACTTAGTCCAGCTCGGCTAGTAACAGTCGTCTTAATAGTTCAGTTCGCGGCAGTTCTGCTCCGTCTTTCACCTTAATCTTATTATTATACTTAGGCTAATAGAGCGGCAGGAGGTTCGAATCAGCTTTTAAGAAGATGTTAGCGTAACAGTAAAGTTCTTTTAGTAGCACTGCTAACAGGTCTACTTCTTCCTCTGCTATTATCTTTTGGTAATCTTCGATGTCTTTTATTAAGATAGCGTATATCTTATTCTTTAGTAACTTTGCAAAGGTAGTAAGAGCTTCTAAGCTTATTATTCTGATCGTTGCTAGTAGCTCCGGCGCTACGGTTCGTAGGTTAGGGACCCGCTCGGCGGCAGCATCAGTAAAGACAGCGTAAGAGTTCTTAAATTCCACTGTGCTGTTTTTAGCGTTTACATTAACCCTCTGTCTATTTAGCTATTTCAACCCTAAAATAATGTTAAAACGTCCAATATCTATAATTCGGAACATTGCTTCCGATGTCCGACCGGCTAGCGTAGTCCTTAGCGGCATATAGTAAGTGATCTTCTCTATGTCTTGTCTGTTATATACCGAAATCTGTATAGGAGAAGCTATTTCTACTAGAAAACTGCATCCTTTCTGCAGTTTCGGAATTAATTAGTAGTAAACAGCTGCGCCAATAACAGCTCTAGTGTCGATAAAATCTTTTAGCTAAAGAGGTCGATAGTTTAGCAAACTGCCGAGGGGATAGATGGTAATAGGCAGGATAATAGCTACTTTGGTATTGGCTTCTTCTGTCGCTAATAGCGGATCGCTGCAGCTGTTAATGCTCCGTTCTTCTAATAACTTCTGTAGCAGTGTCGATAACAATAGTACCCTTGTAAACGTACTGGATAGTGGGTGTATCCTTCTAGCTAGTCTTCTCCTATTATCCTTAGCAGCGCGCTGCTATCTACGCTGTCGGTTTTACTTAGCGTTAGTTCTATAGCTTAAACGCTCTTTCGCAGCAGCTTCGTAGCTTAATATACGTACTTCTACTGTACTGTAGCTCTGCACTAGAGTGATATATAACCTAGCTTGCCGTATGCGTAACAGGTAGGCGTAAACGATAGCCGCGTATTTGGTTAGAAACGCGGCTAAGTAGTCTGTCTTAGAGGGGGTCTCTAGTAGGCGTTTAGGGGTTTCGCGCTGCTGTCGGCGCCGACAGGGTCGTTAAACTATACCCGCTTCTATTCCAGTCTATTATTTTCGCGTAGGTTATAAACTTACTAAGGTTTCTCGTCTTCTTTAGTACGAGTGCGTTCGCTCTCTCTAGCCTTAGCTTCTTCTTTAACAGGTATAATTGCTCTTTTTCGACTATCTTAGCGCAGATTATATGCTTTCTAAACTAACTATAGAACTCGTTAAACGACGAATAATTCTTCTAGTAGATTCTTTCGAGTTGGTCTCTCGCTGTCTGCTCCCTAAAATGGTCGGCGAAGCGTTGGTCTAACGCGTCGATAGCTTTATTAGAAGTAGTTTCGGCTAGAAGATTAGCTACTAATGTAAACGCTTCTCCTTTAAGGCAGGCTTAAAGAAAAGCCCTCTTGCTTCTCTTACTACTAGTATAGTAGTTATGCTCTATCTTATTTATAATCTTAATACAGAATGCCTCCTACTCCTTAGGGTTGTCGCTTCCTTAGAAAATTGGTAGGTCTGGTAATAGTGTTATCGTTGTACTACCTTAAGAATAGACGGCCAGTAATAGTTGGTGCCGCGCTAGTAAGGTCTAATATTGTTCTTCTAGTAAGGCGACCGGATAAGCCTTTAGCGTCTCGTAGAGCTAGTAGCTTATTTCCTCGTTCTGCGCCTAGAGATCTTTATTAATAGCTCTTAGCTCCCTTAACTAGTTTAGTGTTAGCGCTCCTTGTTCTTTATATACCTCTCTTCGTCCGTCGGCGGCGGCTTTATCTTGTAGCATCTAATTGTTTTAAGCCGTTAGTTTGTCTATAGCTGTACTGGCCCTGTTTAGCTTAGCTACCTTCTTGAAGTAGAGCTTCTCGATAAAGTCTATAGCATTGTAGACTTTCTTAACTCTGTGCTCGATTATATAGTTCTCGAGCTCTTCTAAGGTATACGCGTAAAGCTTTGCATATTTAGTCAGTTGCTCCTTTACCTCCTTACTGTCTTCTAAGGTAAAACCCTTAATAGTTTCGAAATCGAGATTGCTAGTTTGCCGATCTTTGGTTCGGCCTGTCTTCCTTCTACTGCTGCAGCCGATAACGCCGCCGGTTATGTCTTCTACTGCGAAGAAGACCTCTATAGCTTCCTTCCAGTGCGTAGTATGCTAATATAGTGTTAGGTGCGCGTACGTTACTTAGAAGTCTAGATATAATTCGACGGCTCCTTTCGTGCAGCGTAGTAGTTAGTGTAAGAAGAGTTCGAGATATAATAATCTAAGCTTACGCAGATATTATGTAATATAGCTTTTTTTAAGACTATATCTTAAACTAAGGAGGGGAAGGAATCTACGTAGTAGTGAATATAGACTTTCGTAGGGGTAGTGTGCCAAGACCCGGCTCGGTCCGGAAGGGCCAAGCCGAAATTCCAGGGTCCACCCTATTAGTCTGTCCTGCCCCTTTCCACCGCCTTCTACTACTGTAACACTTGTCCAGTCTGTAACGCTATTTCGTCTACTGTAGCAGTAAGTCTGCTATTTTCTGCCAACTTCTTACTGTAGAGCATTTCAATAAAGGCTATAGCATCGTAGATCTTTTCAACTCTATACTTAGCTATATAGTCCTTAAGCTTATTATATATATATCTAAAGAGCTTTAAGTAGCTAGTTAGGTACTCTTTTACTTCCTTACTTTCTTCTAGTATAAAACCCTCAAGGGTCTCGTTGTCGATAATACTAGAGCGACAGTCTTTAGTTCACTCGGCTCTTCTTCTTCTACTATAGCTAGTAATGCTGCTAGTAGTGTCTATTGCTAAGGGAGCCTCTATAGTCTCCTCGCAGTGCTAGTTGTTTAGTGTATATACGCGTGCGTTATTTAGGTAGCCGGATGTTATTCAAGGGGCCCTTTCGCGCAGCGCAGTATAGGTATATCTTGAGTTTACGATATAATAATCTAAGCGCGTAGATATTATTTAATAGGGCGGTTTTAAAGACTATATCGTAAACTAAAGAGAGGAAGGAATCTATATAGTAGTGGTGGTAGGCTTTTGTAGTAGTAGTACGCCAAGGCCCGGCTCGGTCCAGAAGGGCCGAGCTGAAATTCCAGAGTCTACCCTATTAATCTGTCCTATCCCTTTCTGCTACTGTAACATACTACACTAAGCTTAGCTACATACGCATTACTAATCCTTTTCGTATAGAGGCCTAGAGGTAGCCTTTAGCTGTACGTAGACTATAGGAGTCTTAATGCAGTTACTAAGAGAGATGTATACCCCCTGCTATTAATTAATAAGACTATCTAGCAAGTAGCTAAAGCTTAGTAGTTTAGCAAACTAGATATCCGCTAGACGTTCCACTAATTAAGAAACGAAGAAGGACTTACAAAAGACCTTACTACCTTCGTAATGAGAATAGGCAATTTTAAGTAGTAAGTTATACCTTTCAGCCTGATCCGGGCACGCAGATATGATTCAATACGGCCTTTTTGATGACTATATCTCGAACTGAGGAGGGAAAGGAACCTATGTGGTGGTAGTGGTGGGCTTTGATGGAGGGTGGTGTGCCAAGGCCCGGCTCGGCCCGTCCGGGCCGGGCCGAAATCCAGGGTCCACCCTATTATCCAGTCCCACCCCTTTCCACCGCCGCAACACTACACCCCCCCCTCACCAGCGGTCGCCCTCAACCGCTTAGTCACCCCACCTATCCGAAAATCTCTCTTCTTTCCGTCTCTTTTTTTTTTTTTTGATTCGTCTTCTTTTTCTCGAAAATCCCCTCTACCGTCGACGTCACCTCTTCCGTCTTTTATCAAAAACAACGTCTTATTATCGCTTTTTCAGCCCTTACGTTATCGGCATCTGAAGTCCTTCACTTGGCGTTTATGTGATCGGTGCGCCTGATCCGTGCCATCTGATCTGAGCCGTGGGTTATCTGAGCTGCGGCGTAGCTAGTCTGTGCGTTGTTTCGGGGGTCTATATAGATCTTTCCGCTGCGCCGTTTTTCTTCTTCTTTTTTCTTCTACCAAGGCTTTCACCTACTACGCGGTCGGCGGCGCTGGCACGCTACGGCGTCCGCCAGCTACCGGCCGCGTAGTGGTCCCTGGAGCTATCAATTCCAGACTACGATCGTTTTTATCGGCTTCCGCGCCGGTGGAGCGGACGCGGCTTTCTTCGTTTTCTTCCGGAAGGATCGGCTTCAGAGCCATTCCGGCTTCGGCTTCTTCGGGTTCCGCGCGTAAAAGTCTCTTAGCAGCTCTGCTGAGTTCCGCAGGTTCTCGACCGGATACTATTCGTAGTCTTCTGGCTACCCCTTCTACGAGATCCTCGCTTTAATAGACCCTCTTATCTTCTTTACGTCCATTACATCTTCTACCTCCCACTCTTCTTCCTTACCGTCTATCTCGATAGGCGGGGGTTCGGCGAACCCCTGTTCCGGCAGACCGTTCTCAGGGTCCAGGCTTAGCAGATCCGAATAGAAAACGTCGTAGATCCGGAACGATTTCGGTAGCTGGAGCCGATAAGTCACCGGCGACCTCTTTTCCACTATCGTAAACAGGCCTACGTAGCGCGGATTGAGCTTGGCGTTCCCTTTTAGCCTCAGGTTCCGCGTATTAAGCCAGACCTTTTAACCTTCTTCCAATTCTATTAGCGACCGGCTTCTATTAGTTCGAGTTACTATCTTCTTCTAAGCCGTCTCTATTGCTTCTTTCGCTACTTTAATCGCTTCTTCTATCTGAGATCGTAGCGCTTCTGCCGCCGCGGCGGCGACTCTCTTCGACGACGTGGCAATGGATGGTTCCGCGGAGCTAGGTTCGTTTGGCGGCTGAAAGCTCATCCTTGGAAGATAGCCGTGCGTTATCTTAAACGGCGCTAGCGACGTCGTTTCTAACTGTGCCGAGTTCGCGCAGAATTTGGCCATTAGCAGCATCTCAACCCACTTTTCTTGATAATGGCCGCAGAACGTTCGTAGATATCGCTCTATCTCTCGGTTAGCCACTTTAGACTGACCGTCAGTTTAAGGGTGAGCGGCGGTGCTGAGCTTTCTACGAATTCCGAGAGCTTGATTAATAGCCTTCTACACGTCGGCAGTGAATTGAGGACCCCTATCCGTAGTGATAGTGTCCGGCAGGCTATAGTGCTTCTATACGTGTCTAATCAGCATCCGCGCGGTCTCTTCCGTAGTCGTTCCTTCGTCTCTAGCTCGGCAGGGGATGAAGTGGCGCTCCTTGCTTAGCCGGTCCACTACGTTCAGCGTAGCGTTATATCTATCGGCTTCCGGCAGGCCGGTTACGAAATCCATCGTAACGTGTTGCTACGGTTTCTTAGGGATTGGAAGTGGCTTTAGTAGACCCGCTGGAAGACCGTAACGCGGTTTCGCGGCTCGGCACACGTGGCAATTGGCGATAAATCGGTGGATCCGTTCGTAGATCCGCGGAAACCAGTAGATTGTCCTTATAGCTTCCATCGTCTTCTTTAAGCCGGCGTAGCCAACATCTATAGAGTTATGGACCAGCCGGATAACCTCCGTAATTAGTTCTTCCAGAACTATTAGCTTCCCTAAGCCGGTTTTGCCTAGCTTCTGCTGCTGATTGAGCTGCTCTACCTTCTCGTAGAGAGTCTCTTCCTTAGGGGCCGGTTCTACTGCGCAGACCCCTACCTCTTTCAACACCTCTGCGTCTACTATCCGCTCGGTCAACACCTGAAACATGTTCGGATCTTCTTTCGCGTAGCTGGTCTTTCCTTCTCTTCGCGTTAGCGCGTTAGCTTTTCCGTTTTGAGCCCCTAGTCGATAGGTAATCTTGAAATCGAACCCTAATAAGTAGGCCGCCTACCGTGCTTGGCGACGTAAGAGCTTCTGCGTCTTTATAAAGTAGGTCAGCGACTGGTAGTCCGTAAGGACCTGAACTGTGCTCTTTCTAGCTATAAGCTCCGGTTTCCACTCCTTAAAAGCCTGAATGATCGCTGGCAGCTCCTTATCGTAGATGGCGTAGTTCTGCTTAGCTTCGCTTATTGACTTGCTAAAGAAAGCTACTGGATGGAGGGTTTCGTCGTCGCTATATTGAGAAAGGACCCCTGCCGTTACTGTATCGGAAGCGTCCGTTTCTACGTAGATCGTCTTTTCCGGCCGGAAGTGTGCTAGAACCGGCGCCGAGGCCACTGCTTCTTTCAGCTAGTTAAACGCTTCCGTGCACTTCTTATTCTATAGGCCAGTAGCCTCCTTCTTTAATGCCTTATTTAGGGGTCTTGCTATCTTGCTGAAGTCCTTAATAAACCGTCGATAGTAGCTGCAGAATCCGAGAAACGCCCTGATCTGCGTAGTGTTGCCGGATTTCGGTTGCTTCTATTCCGCTACGGCGGCGACCTTTAAGGGGTCCATCCGAATTCTATCTCTTCTAACGATAAGGCCGAGATATTTGACCTCGGTTTGATAGAACTCGCTCTTTTTCGTGTCCGCGTTCAATCCGACCTCGCGGAGCCTGGTCAGCACCTTCTTGATGTAGTCCGTGTGCTAATCTCTCGTTCCTTTAGTATAGATAAGGATGTCGTCCAAGTAGATAGACACGAACCGTTCCAGCATGTCTATAAAGGTGTGGTTTATAAAGCGTTGCTACACTGCCGGCGCGTTGGTAAGTCCGAAAGGCATTACCAACTACTTGAAATTGCCTATACGCGTCGCGAACGTCGTAAGATCTTCCGTTTGCCCTTCCTCGTTCCTTAATCGATAGAACGCTTGGCGGATGTCCAGCTTGCTAAACTACTTAGCCTTCGCTACGCGCTGTATAGTCTTATCTATCAGCGGCAGTAGATAGACGTCTCTCTTGGTGACCTCGTTAAGGCCTCGATAGTCTACGCAGAGTCGTAGACCACCCCCTGGTTTCCTTACGAAAAGAATCGGTAACGTATATTCGGCAGAACTCGGCGTAATGAACTTCTTCGCCAGATTTTCGCAAACAAACACCTCTACCTAGTCCAGTTCCGCCGGCGACAGTCGTCTTAGGGGCTCAGTTCTCGGCAGCGCGGCTCCTTCTTTCAGCCGGATCTTGTTGTTATATTCCGGTCGATAGAGCAGCAGGAGGTTGGAGTCGGCCTTTAAGAAGACGTTAGCGTAACTATAGAGTTCTTTCGGTAGCACCTCCGGCGGATCCACTTCTTCTTCCGCCATTATCTTCCTGTAGTCTTCGATGTCTTTTATCGAGATAGCGTAGATCTTATTATCTAGCGACTTCGCGAGGGTCGTTATAGCTTCTGAACTTATTATTCCGACGGTGACCGGGGGTTCGGAACGATCGGACGGAGCCTCTTTCGCAGGCTCCGTAGCTTTCGGCTTAGCGGCGGCGGCGACCTTTCCGATAGTCCCTGCTCTGCTACCCGGGGTTTTGAATCTTATCGTTCCTTTATCTGCGTCGATAATGGCTTTCTGGTTCTTTATCTATTTCTGCCCTATAATAATGTCAAACCTTCCGATATCCATAATTCGGAACGTCGCTTCTGTAGTGCGACCAGCTAGTGTGGTCCTTAACGGCACGTAGTGCGTAACGCTTTCCGTGTCTTGTCCGTTGTATGCCGAAATCCGTGTCGGCGACGCCAGTTCCACCGGATAGCCGTATCCCTTCTTTAGTTTCTGAACCAGTCGGTGGTGGATCGCCGCGCCGATAAGAGCTCCGGTGTCGATAAAAGCTTTCAGCTGGATCGGTGGGCGTTGCTTCTTAACAGGGTAGATCGTAATAGGAAGGATGATCGCCGTTTCCGCATTTACTTCTACGGTTGCCGAGAGCGGATCGCTACAGCTGTTGATGCTTTCTCCTCGTAGCGATTCGCTTCGATTCGGTGCCCTATTGTCAATGCTAGATAGGGGGCCTATCCTTCTAGCTGGTCTTTTCCTATAATTCTTAACTGCACCCTACCGTCTACGCTGTCAGTGTCGTTCGGAGCCGGTTCTATAGCTTGTATAGTCTTTCTCGGTGTCTGCGGCTACGGCTGCTTTATAACGCGATACTCCTGCCTCTGCTGGGCCGTTGCTTGGCATCTCGTGGCGATATAGCCGGGCTTTCTGCACGCGAAACAGGTGGGGGCGAACGACGATCGTAGTGAATATAGCGACTGCTGGGGGGTTCGTCGAAAGGGCGCGGGGGCTCTTGTCGGCTGCGCCGACGGCTTCTGAATCAGTTTACGTGTCGTCGGTTTTCCGTACGCGTTCAAGTTTCTAGCGGTAACTCTCGCTTGATGCACGAAGCTCTGAAGGTCTTCGTCTTCCACTAACGCTATAGCCGCAGCGAGCTTAGGGCTCAGTTTCTGTCTTAGTAGGTGCAGCTGCTTATCCTTAGCTACTCTCGCTCTAATGGCATATTTCCTAAACAGCCCGTAAAATTCTTCAAATGTTAGCCGATTCTGACTGATCTTGTCTAGTTGTTCGCAGGCTGTCTTCTTCCGGAAGGGGTCTCCGAAACGCTGGTCCAGCGCCTTAATGGCTTCTTCCGCGGTTACCTCTTCCAGGTCTGCTACTAGCGAAAAAGCTTTACCTTCCAATCGCGATTCCAGGTACGCCAATCTATCCTCTTCGCTGCTCGATACGTGATCGCGGCTTATCTTGTTCTTAATCTTCTTCTTAAATGCCTCCTACGCTTTAGGGTCTCCGCTACCGAAAGCCGGTAGGTCCGGCAGTAGCATTATCGTAGTGCTACCTTGACTATAGGCCGCTGGTAAGGCGGTCTCTGCTTGTTCTTCTCGACGCAGTGGCGGCGACTTTGCTGCTTCTATATTAGCTAGTTGATCCTTTAGCGCCTTTAGCTGCGCTAGTCGATTCGACGCTTAGTGTTCTAACACGTCGACGATAGTCTCTGCCGATTCCTTTTCGGCCCTTACCGTCTCTACTTCCTCTCTTAGCTGTCTGTTTTCTTCCAGTGTTCTGTAGAACAGCGTCTTAATAAGGTCTATACCGTCGTAGACCTTTTCTATTCTATTCTCGTTTACGTAGTCTTCCAATTCCTCGATCGTGCAGTCGTGGATCTTCCTATATTCGCTTATTTGCTCCTTGATCTCTGCAGTCTCTTCCGCTGTAAAACCTCTAATAATGATCTTATTATCAATAACACTAGAGCGCCTGTTCGCTCTGTCAATCTTTCTCTTTCCGCGGCGGCCTGTTACGCCGCTCTCTACCGATAAGAAGCCTTCTATCTTCTTACAGTGCCTTGGGTGTTGTTGTTAGTAGTGGTTGCGCGTGCGTTATTCGGGTTTCCGGATGGTTCGACAGGCCCTTTCGCGCAGCGCGAGGTTGGTGTAGAGAGTGAGTTCAAGATATAATGATCCGGGCACGCAGATATAATTCAATACGGCCTTTTTGATAACTATATCTCAAACTAAGGAGGGAAAGGAACCTATGTGGTGGTGGTGGTGGGCTTTGATGGAGGGTGGTGTGCCAAGGCCCGGCTCGGCCCGGACGGGCCGAGCCGAAATCCAGGGTCCACCCTATTATCCAGTCCCACCCCTTTCCACCGCCGCAACACGGCCTTACCAACGCTCTAGCAGTGTAGCTACACTTTATTAACTATACTTTTATAGATATACTAGAACGATTAGTATCTATTTACCTAGGCGACATCCTTATCTATACAGACAGAACAAGACAACAACACACAGATTACATTAGACAGGTACTAACTTAGCTGCGAGAGGTTAGATTAAATGCTAACACTAAGAAGAGTAAATTCTATTGACACGAAGTTAAGTATCTCATTCTTATTATTAGAAAGAAAGACATTTAGATAGACCCTTTAAAGGTAATTGTTATAGTAACAGAAAGGGGTAGGACTAGGAGATAGGGTAGACCCTTGGAATTTCGGCTCGGCCCTTCCGGACTGAGCCGGGCCTTGGTACACAACCCCTAAAGCCCTTACCCACCGCCGTATAGATTCCACCCTCTCTTCAGTTCGAGATATAGTTATTAAAACAGCTGTATTAAATTATATCTGCGTGCTCAGATTATTATATCTCGAACTTATTACTAAATACTGCCGCGCTGCGCGAAAGGGCCCGTTAAATCGCATCCGGCTACCCGAATAACGCACGCGCACCTTATAACCACAACCCAAACCAAACCAGCACTATAAGAAGGCTATAGAGAGCTTCTCTACGGTAGAAGGCGGCGTTACCGGCCGTAGCAGGAAGAGAAAGACTAACAAAGCGAAAGACAGACGCACTAGCGCTATCGACGATAGCACAGTTATTAAAGGCTTTACAATAGAAGAGACAAATAAGGCAAAGGAGCGAATAGCAGGAGACAAGGAGCTGTACGCCTGCACCTAGGACGAGCTTAAGGAACATATAACAGAACAAGGAGTTAAGAAGGTTTACGACACTATAACCTTTATTAAGAAGATGTTTGATAAGAAAATGGAAGAGAATAGGCAACTAAGAGAGGAAATAGAAGCGGTTACCGCTAAGAGGGCGTCGATAGAGACTACTATCGAAGTGCTGGAAAATCAGGCAGCGACACGACTAGCTTAACTAAATGCGCTAAGGGCCTAGCTAGCTGATGTAGCAGCGCTAACGTCGTCGTTGGCGCCGCTGCTGCTAAGAGAAGATCAAAATAAGGACGCTTCCCCTGCTGCTTACAGTCAAGGTAGCATTTCGATAATGTTATTACCTAATCTACAGGTCTTTAGCGGCAGCAATCCAGAAATGTAGGAAGTTTTTAAGATAAAGATAACAAATAAGATAAACCGCGATTATGCTAACAACAACAAAGAAGACAGGTTGGCATACCTTTAGTTAAGATTGGACAGTAAGGCGTTTACGCTAGTAGCAGATTTAGAAGGAGCAACTGCCGACGAGGCCCTCGAAGCCCTAGACCAGCGCTTCGCAGACCACTTCTGTAAGCAGACAGCTCGTAAACAGCTCGACAATGTCAGTCAGAACCGGCTGTTATTCGAAGAGTTTTATAGACAATTCCAAAAGCACGCAATCCGAGCGAAGGTGTTAGAGAGCGAACAGCTACACCTGCTAAGAAAGAAGCTAAGGCTAGAATTAGCTAATACCCTGGTCTCCGTAAGAACTAGAGACCTCTAAGTCTTCGTAGACAAGGCGAGAGTTACGGCCAGAAACATAAATAAATATAGAAGACTAGCTACTTAGGAGCCAGGCTAGCGACCGCCGTTCGCGCTATCGATTCGGCCCTCTTTATCTTCCCGACGCGGACCCCAGCAACCGCCCTATCCACTGCGTTCGACGTTCGTTCCTACCTGTTACGTATGTAGAAAACCTAGCTATATCGCTACGAGATGCTACGCGACGGCTTAACAGAAGCGAGAATTATAAGCTACGAGACCTACGCCGCCATTAAGGAAGAGTGTCCAGGCTATAGAGCGGGCGCCGAACGACACTAACAGTGTAAACGGCGGAGTGCCATTAAGGATTATAGGAAAAGACCAGCTAGACAGATAGGCCCCCTACCTAGCATAAGCAACAGGGCACTACTACGAACTACATTGTCGGAAGAAAAAAGTATCAATAGCTGTAATAACCCAATCTTAGCTACGGTTAAGGCGAACACGGACTCCGCTATTATTCTTCCAATTACTGTCCACCCTCTAAAGGGCTCGCGTTAACCCCTTTGGTTGAAAGCTTTTATCGACATAGGAGCCCTTATCGGCGCAGCGATCCACTATTAACTAGTTCAGAAATTGACGAAGGGATACGGTTATCCAGTGGAACTAGCGTTACCGACGCGAGTTTTGGTATATAACGGACAAGACACGGAGAGTGTTACGCATTACGTGCTATTAAAGACCACCCTAGCCGGTCGCACTACAGAAGCGACGTTCCGAATTATAGACATCGGACGGTTTAACACTATTATAGGGCAGAAATAGATAAAGAACTAGAAAGCCGTTATTAACGTAGATAAAGGCACGATCTGGTTTAAAACCTAGCATAACGGCACTACCGCCGCCGATTCAGTTACTGTAGTCGTCTCAAAACCAACCGTTACGACTACTAATATGACTCCGACCGACCAACCCAAGCCCCCAGACACCGTCGGAATAATAAGCTTAGAAGCCCTAACAACCCTTGCGAGGTTACCGGAGAATAAGATCTACGCTATCTCGATAAAAGACATCGAAGATTACCGAAAGATAGTAGTAGAAGAAGAAGTGGACCCGCTGGAGGTATTACCGAAAGAACTCTATAGCTACGCTAACGTGTTCTTAAAAGCCGACTCCAACCTCCTGCCGCTCTATCGACTAGAACACAATAACAAGATCCGACTAAAGGAAGGAGCTACGTTGCCGAGAACCGAACCCCTAAGGCGATTATCTCCGGCTAAGCTAGACTAAGTAGAAGTGTTTGTTTAAGAAAACCTAGCGAAGACGTTTATTACACTAAGCTCTGCTAAGTATACATTACCGATCCTTTTAGTACAGAAACCCGGAGGAAGTCTCCGGCTGTACGTAGACTACCGAGGTCTTAATATAGTTACTAAGAGAGACGTATACCTACTGTCGCTAATTGATAAGACTATACAACGGGTAGCGAAAACTAAGTAGTTTAGCAAGCTGGACATTCGCTAAGCGTTCTACCGACTAAGGAACGAAGAAGGACAGACGGAAGACCTTACGACATTTGCTACGCGTATAGGCAACTTTAAGTAGCTAGTTATGCCGTTTGGACTTACTAATACACTGGCTATATAGCAACGCTTAATAAACTATACCTTTATAGACATGCTAGAACGGTTTGTGTCTATTTACCTAGACGACATTCTTATCTATACTAATAGAACAAGAGAACAGCACGCAGACTACATCGCGCAAGTCTTAACTAGGCTCCGAGAAGTCGGGTTAAACGCGGATACAAAGAAGAGCGAGTTCTATTAGACCAAAGTTAAATATCTCGGTCTTATTGTTAGAAGAGAAGGCATTTGGATAAACCCCTCTAAGGTCGCTGCCGTAGCGGAATAGAAGCAGCCGAAGTCCAGAAACACTACCCAAATCAGAGCTTTTCTCGGGTTCTGCAGTTACTATCGTCGATTTATTAAGGACTTTAGCAAGATAGCAAGACCCCTAAACGAGGCACTAAAGAAGATAACGGCTGGCCTATAGAACGAAAAGTGCACAGAGGCTTTTAACTGACTAAAAGAAGCAGTGGCCTTAGCGCTAGTGCTAGCGCACTTCCGGCTAGAAAATACAATCTACCTAGAAACGGACGCTTCCGACACAGTAACGGCAGGAGTCCTTTCTTAATTCGATAACAACAGCGAGACCCTCTACCCAGTAGCCTTCTTTAGTAAGTCTAGAAATAAGGCTAAGCAGAACTACGCTATCTACGATAAGGAGCTATTAGCTATTATCCAAACTTTCGAGGAGTAGAAGCCGGAGCTTATAGCTAGAAAGAGCACAGTCCAGGTCCTTACAGACTACCAGTCGTTAACCTACTTTATAAAGACGTAGAAGCTCTTACGCCGCTAAGCTCGGTAGGCCGCCTACTTATCTAGATTCGATTTTAGGATTACCTATCGGCTAGGGGCGTAAAATAGAAAAGCTAACGCACTAGCGAGACGAGAAGGGAAGACCAGTTGCGCAAAGGAAGATCCGAACATGTTCCAGAAGATGTTAACCGAGCGAATAGTAGAAACCAAAGTATTAAAAGAAGTAGGGGTCTGCGCAGTAGAGCTGGCGACCAAGAACAAAACGCTTTACAAAAATGTAGAGCGGCTTAACTATTAGCAGAAGCTTGGAAAGACCAGTTTAGGGAAGTTAATAGTTCCGGAAGAGCTAATTACAGAAGTTATTTAGCTGATCTATAGCTCGAAGAATATCGGCTACGCTAGAGCGAAGAAGACGATAGAGGCTATAAGGACTGTCTACTGGTTTCCGAGGATCTTCGAGCGGATCAATCAGTTTATTGCTGTTTGTTACGTATGTCGAGCCGCGAAGCCATGTTACAGCCTTCCGGCTAGTCTACTAAAGCTACTACCGATCCCTGAGTGTAATAGGTTTAAGAATCTTAGTTTAGAAACTTAAAGCTAGGTATCTATATAAAGAGACTAATAGACAGTTCCTTCGTCGTCTGCTACTGTACATTTTGTACCTACGAAGCAAGCTAGCAATTTCCCCTATACAAGGGTGCAGAGATTTCCCTCTATACAGGGGTATAGAGATTTCTCCCTAGGCAGGGGAGCAGGGCTTTCTCTCTGTACAGAGTTGCAGGATCTTCCTCTGTATCGAGGGTAGGGTCGTGCTAGTGCCTCCGTACAGAGGGTAGGGTCGTGCTAGCGCTGCTAAGTCGCAATCCTTAGGACGACGGCCAGTTTAGGTATAGGACCTAGCACGGCGGCGTCCCCTAACATTACCCCCCTCCCTTCTCGTAGTGTTGTCCCTGTACGTCGTCGTCTCGTACACTCGCTCGTAGCGTTCCCTTTGCAACTGGTGTTCTCCTATACTCGTCTAGCTATTTATAAAGTTGTCCGTCGTCTAGGCACTTGCTATCTGGCAATGCCCGCTAGGTGCTCCTGCCTCGTAGGTAACTAAGGCCTCTAGTAGTAGTTGCCTTATTTGCTATTACCTTATATAACCTGCAGTTACCCTATATAAGAGGTCCCTCCCCTTCTTTAATGCTGCTACACCTTCAAGCCTGTCTATTAGGATCCTGAAGCTAAGCCAGAGGAGGACCTGCGAGCGGTTATAAAGGTGCAGGAGGCGCTCGGTCCCGTCGGTCGTAGGCCTGGCTACTTACCTACCTTCTATTCCTTGTCTGTCTATCTCCTAGTCTATCGCTCTAGCCGTATATTGTAAGGGGCTTAAGAATCTTAGTTCAAAAACTTGAGGTTAGGTATCTATATAAAGGAACTAATAGGCAGTTCCTTCGTCGTCTGCTGCTATACGATTTGTACCTACAAAGCCAAGCTAGCAATTCCCCTTTGTGTAGGGGTGCAAGGTTTACCCTCTGTACAGAGGATCGGGAGTTACCTCCTCTGTACAGTAGTGCAGAGTTTTCCCTCTATTTAGAGGGGCGGTAGCTCCCCTTTGTGTAGGACTGTAGTGTTCTCCCTCTATATAGGAGTAGGGTCCTGTCGGTAGTTCCGTATAGAGGGTAGGGTCGTACTAGCGCTGCTAAGTCGCAGTCCTTAGGGCGACGGTTAGCTTAGGTCAGTTCTAGGACCTGGGCCGGGCGGCGCCCCCTAACAATACCCCCCCCTTCCCTTCCTGTAGTGCCTCTTCTGTACAGTAGCGTGTTGAAATTACCTAGCTCCTGCTGTTCCTTTAGCAGGTCGCGGCTTCCTATTTCGTCCGGTCGTCTAAGTCGTCGTCCCTCGTTGCCCCCCAGGTCGCGGTTGCCTCTTGCTATTTTACCTGTTTGTAGTAGCTGCCCTGCTTGCTATTCCCCTTATAGCAGGCAGTTACCTTAAGCCTCTCCCTTCTCTTTCCTTCCCCCTTTTCTCTTCCTCCTCTACTGTCTACTGTCTACTACTATCTACTACTGTCTACTGTCTACTATCTACTACTACTACTAGCCACTATCTACTACTATGTCGTCCGCTCCGTCCGGTAGCTCCCTTATAGTTGCTGGCCCTGCCTCCTCCCCTCGTCTAGCTGGGGTCCCCGCCTATTTATACCTCTAGCAGTAGGGCCCTTAGTTTAACTAGCAGCTACACTTCCGGTTCGTACAGATCCTCGTCTTCTGTATAGTCTAAGCTAACGTCTTAGGTACTACACCTGCGAGCAGCAGGATGCGGCTAGGCTCCCCTTCTACGCCTTCTAGTGTAACCCTGCCTGGGTTACACCCTAGCGGCTGGCTACGGCCTGGGCGTCGTACGTTAACGCCCTCCTTATCGCTACCTAGGGCCAGCCCTATACCCCCTGCTCTAATTCCCCCTAGCCCTTACTTAGCCTATACCGCCTCCTAGGCTTCTAGGCTAGGATGTATGCCTTATGCAAGTAGAAGGATAGCTCCTTCTACTGCCCCTACCGCTGTCCAGGGGAGGTACGTAGGGGTAGGGGGGTGCCTCTGCTTCCTAGGGCTGGCCCTAGTAGGGGTGGGGGCCCGGCTAGGCAGGAGGTAGTTAAGATCTTAGATAAGGAGTCGGTTGCTCTAGTCCCCTGGGGTAGTGGCCAGTAAGCCACCCCCCCCCCCCCCCCCCCTCCCCTAGATAGTATAAGAAATTTCAGACGGTTTTTTTTCTTCTTAACTTCTCTTATTTCCACTCTCCCTCCTATCTGTCCCCTAGCTGTTCCTTACTTCTAGCCCTTATCTTGTACAGTGTCGTACGATATCGTATTAGCAGGATCCTATAGTGTCCTACGTCGTAATTCTCGATCCTTTAACAACCTAGGTTTGCCTATAGCTACCCTGTCCTTAGGGTAGATCGTGCCTCCTTCCGCTGTACGGCGCAGTGTTACTGTAGCTGGGCAGGGGGATGGTTCTCCTCCTATCTGTCTAGTGCAGTTGTGTCCTGTAGAGCCTCGTATAGTTCCTATATAGGCTCTGCCTATCCTCTCTATTTTACTAGGTACTCTGCCTTCCTCTGCTTCCTTCGACTCTTAAGGATCCCCTCTACTTCATACTCTTCCTAGTCCCTTAGGAGCTTTATATAGGGGTTCGTTACTTCCTTAGGTACTAATGTCTTCTCGATGTCCGCCGTTACTGTATTGATTTCGGCCTTAGCATTGCCACTTTGCGGGATCCTCCCCTGGTCCCGGATTCTCCGCTTCGTTACTGCTAGGTATAGCCGTCCTTATCCGACGTCTAGCTTGCCCCTCTAGCGCTCTATCTAAGGCTTCCCTAGTATTAGGTTATACCCTAACTTGTCCTGTACAATATAGAGGTATAAGTCCTGCTTATCGTGTCCCTATACCTCTATCGTTACTTTTACTATATAGGTAATGTCCGGTCCTCGCCTAGTAATGCCCAGTATGCGTATAGGTACTGTAGGGGTCGTCTTAATCCGATGTCTCTATACGAAGTCTTCGCTAATTACTCTATACACTAAACATCCTGTGTTAATTAATGTCCGCGCCGTTGCGGACCTGTTTAACGTCGGCTGTACGATAAACGACGTCGTCGTTATATAATTGCTCTTAAAAGATAGCTAAGTAATGCTTTAATTTAGCAGTCTATCTCGCACCCGCCTCTAGCAGAGTCTTCGCTTAGAGGCTACTCTTTTCCCGACTCGTCGTCGTCTAAGTAGGACTCCTAATCTTCTCGTTAAGGCGCCGCAGTTGCTACCCTTGCAGTAGTCGGCCGTCCCCTAGGTCTCTCTACTGGCAGAAGCCTACAATTCCGTACAGTGTAGCCTATCTTACTACACCGGTAGCAGCTCCCTTCTGCTCGTCTCTTGTTAAGAGTGGCTGTGTCTACCTATTGCGCCTTTTTGGTAGCTGTTAGGGGGCCTGCCTGGCCTAGGTCCTGGACCCGACCTAAGCCAACCGTCGCCCTAAGGACTGCGACTTAGCGGCGCTAGCACGACCCTACCCTCCGTACGGAACTACCGACAAGACTCTACTCCTGTACAGAGGGAGAACACTACGGTCCTGCACAAAGGTAAGCTACCGCCCCTCTTAATAGGGGGAAAACTATGCACTACCGTATAGAGGAGGTAACTCCCGACCCTCTGTACTAAGAGTGAACCTTGCACCCCTATACAAAGGGGGAATTGCTAGCTTAGCTTTGTAGGTACAAATCGTACAGCAGCAGAAGACGAAGGAACTGCCTATTAGTTCCTTTATGTAGATACCTAACCTTAAGTTTCTATACTAAGATTCTTAGGCCCCTTATATTAGGAACTGATCTTACTGTCGGTAACCGCAGTAATAAAACAAAGATAGACAGCGACATCCCTATAGAACCTACGGCTATAGAGGGACATATGCACCGCGTGTACGAGGAGCTGCTAGAAAGCAAGAGGCAGCTCGAGCAGCAAGTAAGCCACTAGGCTGCGTTGATTTCCTAGCGGGAACAGGAGCTACGACAGCTTAGGGCGTCCGATCGCGATCCGACCCCTACGACAACGACGAACACAATAACCTACACCCTAACCCCTAAGAGCAAACTCCCCGACGTCTCTACGTACGATAGTAAGGCCCCGGCCGAATACCCCTCCTAGGCTGCCCAGATATGCTCTAAGCTTCTAGTCGACTTAGGAGCATACCTAACCGAGCTAGACAAGGTAGTTTACCTCTTTAGGAGGTTAAAGAGCAGGGCAGCAGCACGAATTCTGCCGTACTACGAGACGGCCATTGCTAACCCGGCAATAGCTACGACGACGATGCTCTAGGCAGCTCTAGACAAGAGCTACAAGGACCCGGACCGCGAGAGCCAAGCACTCCTATAGGTCAATACGATAAAACAAGGACGTAAGACCGTACGAGAATTCCTCGCAGAATTTGACTAGACTTTGGTAGAAGCAGGAGGTCTCCAATAGGAGGACAGGATAAAAATTACCTCCTTAGAGGTAGGCCTCTCTAAGGAAATTATAACAGGGCTAGTAGGCGTAATGCGACCGGCTACGTACGAGGAATTCTGCGACCTCCTTAGGATAGTTAACGACTAGCAGCGCAGGCTTGGACGGATAGGCTGTACCCAGGAGATAAGACAACCCCTCTAGCGACAGACGGACGCTATAGACTGGGAACCGACGACGACGAGGGTAGCGGCAGCAGCTACTATACGGCTAAGGGCCGCTACTAAAAGGGCGCAATAGGTAGACACAGCTACCCTTAACAAGAGACGAGCAGAAGGGAGCTGCTACCGGTGTAGCAAGATAGGCTACGCTGTACGGAATTGCAGGCTTCTGCTAGCAGAGAGACCTAAGGGACGGCCGACCACTGCGAGGGTAGCAACTGCGGCGCCCTAACGAGAAGATTAGGAGTCCTACTTAGACGACGACGAGTCGGGAAAAGAGTAGCCTCTAAGCGAAGACTCTGCCAGAGGCAGGTGCGAGATAGACTGCCAAATCAAAGCATTACTTAGCTATCTTTTAAGAGCAATTACATAACGACGACGCTGTTTATCGTACGGCCAACGTTAAACGGGTCTGCAACGGCGCGGACATTGATTAACACAGGATGTTTAGTGTATAGAGTAATTAGCGAAGACTTCGTATAGAGACATCGGATTAAGACGACCCCTACGGTACCTGTACGTATACTGGGCATTACTGGGCGAGGACCGGACATTACCTATATAGTAAAAGTAACGATAGAGGTATAGGGACACTATAAGCAGGACTTATACCTCTATGTCGTACAGGACAAGTTAGGGTATAACCTAATACTAGGAAAGCCTTAGATAGAGCGCTAGAGGGGCAAGCTAGACGTCGGACGAGGACGGCTGTACCTAGCAGTAACGAAGCGGAGAATCTGGGACTAGGGGAAGATCCCGTAAGGTAGCAATGCTAAGGCCGAAATCAACACGGCAACGGCGAACATCGAGAAGGCATTAGCACCTAAGGAAGTAACGAACCCCTGTACGAAGCTCCTAAGGGAGTATGCTGGATACCTGGACCTCTTCGAGCCGAAGTCGGCCTCGAAGCTGCCGCTACACCGAGGGGAAGGGATTGACTATAACATCTAGCTAGAACCCCGTCTAGATAGGGGCCTGCCGGAGGTACCGTATAGACCGCTGTATAGAATGTCCTCTAGAGAACTCCTAGTATTGCGCAAAACCCTAGACGACCTGCTTGCCAAAGGGTTTATTCAGGCCAGTACGTCGTCCGTAGGGGCCCTAGTACTGTTTGTCTATAAGGAAGGGAAGGCCGGATTGCGTTTCTACGTAGACTATAGAGGCATTAACGCAATTACTAAGAAGGACCGGTACCCCCTACCTCTTATTAAGGAGACTCTCGGACGGATCAGCAAGGCGAAGTAGTTTACTAAGCTTAATATAGTCTTAGCCTTCTACAAGATACGGATTAAGGAAGGCTGTAAATGGATAACTGCCTTCTGTACGAGATACAGTCTTTTTAAGTAGCTTGTTACCCCCTTCGGCCTTGCCAATACACTAGCAGCCTTCTAAAGGTACATTAACAAGTCCCTATAGAGGTTACTAGACGACATCTGCTCGGTATACCTCGACGACATCCTGGTTTTTACGGACGGCACCTACGCAGATTACGTACAGGACGTCAAGAAGGTGCTGGACTAACTGTAGCAGGCTGGCTTGTACCTCGACATTAACAAATGTAAATTCAGTGTCCAACGTACGAAATACCTGGGTTTCATTATCGAGACAGGGAAAGGCATCAGTATAGATAGGAAGAAGATTGATGCTATTAAGCAATAGAGGCCGCCTACGAACGTTAAGGGCGTACGGGAATTTCTTAGGTTTGCCAACTTCTACCGCTAGTTTATACGGAACTACTCGGAGATCGTACGCCCCCTAGTTAAGCTAACGCATAAGGACAAGCAGTTTAAATAGACGGACGAATGTAATAGGAGCTTCGACAAGCTAAAGGAGCTCTTTACTACAGGACCAACGCTCGCCGCCTTCGACCTGGAGCGTATAACGATACTGGAAACTGACTCCTCAGGGTACTGCATTAGAGGTATCCTGTTATAGGTAGGCTCGGACGGACTCCTACACCTATGCGCGTATTTCTCTAAGAAGAACTCCCTAGCTAAGTGCAACTACCCTATCTACGACAAAGAGTTGCTAGCAGTCGTATAGTGTTGCGAAGCCTAGGATAGAGAACTCTGCTCGGTGCCCGAGTTCCTCGCCCTAACGGACTACAAGAACCTGGAATACTTTACATAACCCTAGAAGCTGTCCGAAAGGCACGTACGATAGGCAATATACCTAAGCCGGTTTAATATAAAACTCTAGTATCGCAAGGGTAAGGACAACAGCAGGGCAGATGCACTGTCTAGACAGGACTAGGATATGCCAACGACGTACGAGGACGACCGGCTAAAGTCTCGAACATTCCAGATGTTCAAAGGGGAGCTAGGCGAGGAGACTATCCGCCTAGCGGCGACACACCTATAGGAACCCTAACTACAAGCATAGGAAGAAGCAGTAGAAAAGGACGAGGTATACCGAGGGGCCTGTACGGCGATCTAGGGAGGGCAACGGAAGCTCCTAGCTGAACTCCATCTTAAGGTATCGGCAGCCGAGTGCTTAGTAGATAAGGGGAACAACCTAAAGTTTAGCAATCGGATATAGGTCCGGGCAGACGAGAAGCTCTATATAAGCTTAATACAACGGGCACATAACTCTATAGCTACCGGACACCTAGGGCGCGAGGAGACGTACAGCATTACCGCCTAGGACTACTACTAGCCGGCGATAGCGAAGGACATTCGCAGGTTCGTACAGAACTGCGATATATACAGACAGACGAAGCCCTAGCGCGAGCTAAAGCATAGGCTGCTAAAGCCCCTGCCGATACTAGACCGGCCCTAGCAGGATCTAACAGTAGACTTTATTACGGACCTCCCCGAGAGCGACAGACGGCGAAGCATTATAGTAGTTACAGACAAGTTAACAAAGGGGGTAATACTAGAGGGAATAGACTCTATTACGGCTAAAGACACCGCCTAGGCCTTTCTACGGACAACGTTTAGCAAGCACAGTTTCCCTAGGTTAATTGTATTAGACTAGGGGACACAGTTTACGAGCCAGCTCTAGGCAAGGGTCTGCTAGTTGCTAAAGGTAGAACGTCGCCTGTCAACCGCATAGCACCCGCAGACAGACGGGACGACGGAGAGAGTCAATTTAACTTTGGAAGCGTACCTCTAAGCGTACGTCGACTACGACTAGACGAACTGGAACCGACTTCTCCCTATAGCGGAGCTAGCTATTAATAGCTGTACAGCTAATGCTACAGGACTGTCCCCCTTCTTTACGACCTATAGGTACGACTATTCCCCGCTCCTACCGACCCTAAGTAGTAACACCCCGCGCCCTGTACGATCCCTAATTTAGCAAGGAGAGGCTATCGTACGGACGATTACAAACGCCTACCAATAGGCAAAGGCGAGCCTAGCTATAGCCTAACAGAACGCAGAAGAGCAAGCTAACAAGGGACGACAGGCTGCACCAAGGTACGAGGCAGGGGATAAGGTCTAGCTAAACCAGCGAAATATCTGTACGGACTGGCCGAGCAAGAAGCTGGATTAGAGAAACAGGAAGTTTACAGTAGTCCAGCTAGTAGGGACATACGCTGTACGACTAAACACCCCCCTAGGAATTTATCTAGTCTTCTACGTTAATCTTACACGGCCGGCGAACACGGACCCCCTACTGCACTAGACGACTAACGACGCGCGCCCTCCCGCAATTATAACCGAGGGCTAGGAAGAGTATAAAGTAGAGGGGATCCTTAAGAGTCGAAGGAAGCGGGGGAAGGCAGAGTACCTAGTAAAATAGAGAGGATAGGCAGAGCCTATATAGGAACTGTACGAGGCTCTACAGGACACAACCGCACTGGACAGATAGGAGGGGAACCACCCCCCTGCCTAGTTACAGTAATACTACGCTGTATAGCGGAAGGAGGCACGATCTACCCTAAGGACAGGGTAGCTGCAGGCAGACCTAAGTTGTTAAAGGATCGAGAACTACGACGTAGGACACTATAGGGTCCTGCTAATACGACATCGTACGACACTATACGAGATAAGGGCTGGAAGAAAGGAACAGCTAAGGGACAAATAGGAGGGGGAGTGGAAATAAGATAAGTTAGGAGAAAACCGTCCGAAACTTCTTACACTACCTAGGAGGGGGGGGAGGTAGCTCACTGGCCACTACCCTAGGGGACTAGAGCACCCGACTTATTATCTAAGATCTCTACTACCTCCCGCCCGGCCGGGCCCCCACCCCTACTAGGGCCAGCCCCAGGAAGCAGAGGCACCCCCCTACCCCTACGTGCCTCCCCTAGACGGCGGTAGGGGCAGTAGAAGGAGCTATCCTTCTACTTGTACAAGGTACACACCCTAGCCCAGAAGCCTAGGAGGCAGTATAGGCCAAGTAAGGGCTAGGGGGAGTTAGGGCAGGGGGCACAGGGCTGGCCCCGGGTAGCGATAAGGAGGGCGTTAACGTACGACGCCCGGGCTATAGCTAGCTACTAGGGTGTAACCCAGGCAGGGTTACACTAGAAGGCGTAGAAGGGGAGCCTAGCCGCATCCTGCTGCTCGCAGGTGTAGTACCTAAGACGTTAGCTTAGACTATACAGAAGACGAGGATCTGTACGAACCGGAAGTGTAGCTGCTAGTTAAACTAAGGGCCCTACTGCTAGAGGTATAAATAGGCGGGGACCCCAGCTAGACGAGGGGGGGAGGCAGGGCCAGCAACTACAAGAGAGCCTCCAGACAGGGCGGACGACATAGTGGTAGATAGTGGATAGTAGGTAGTAGTAGATAGTAGCTGGTAGTAGATAGTAGATAGTAGACGGTAGTAGATAGTAGTAGACGGTAGATAGTGTAGGGGGAGGAGAGAAGGGGGAAGGAAAGAGAAGAGAGAAGGCTTAAGGTAACTGCCTGCTATAAGGGGAATAGCAAGCAGGGCAGCTGCCACAAACAGGTAAAATAGCAAGAGGCAAGCGCGACCTAGAGGGGGGGGCGACGAGGGACGACGACTCGGACGACCGGACGAAATAGGAAGCCGCAACCTGCTAAAGGAGCAGCAGGAGCTGGGTAATTTCAATACGCCGCCGTACGGAAGAGGCACTATAAGAAGGGAAGGAGGGGGTATTGTTAGAGGGCGCTACCTGGCCTAGGTCCTAGACCCGACCCGAGCCAACCGTCGCCCTAAGGACTGCGACTTAGCAGTGCCAGCACGACCCCACTCTCCGTACGGAACTACTAACAAGACCCTACTCCTATACAGAGGGAGAACACTACAGTCCTACACAAAGGTAAGCTACCGCCCCTCTAAATAGGGGGAAAACTATGCACTACTGTACAGAGGAGGTAACTCCCGACCCTCTATACGGAGAGTGAACCTTATAACCCTGTACAAAGGGGGAATTGCTAGCTTGGCTTCGTAGGTACAAATCGTACAGCAGTAGACGACAAAGGAACTGCCTATCAGTTCCTTTATATAGATACCTAACCTTAAGTTTCTGTACTAAGATTCTTGGGCCCCTTACAGTAGCGGCCCTTGGCCGTACAGTAGCTGCTGCTGCTACCCTCGTCGTCGTCGGTTCCTAGTCTATAGTATCTGTCTGTCGCTAGGGGGGTTGTCTTATCTCCTAAGCGCGGCCTATCTGTCTAAGCCTGCGCTGCTAGTTGTCCACTATCCTAAGGAGGTCGCAGAATTCCTCGTACATAGCTGGTCGCATTACGCCTACTAGCCCTGTTATAATCTCCTTAGAGAGGCCTACCTCTAAAGAGGTAATTTTTATCCTGTACTCCTATTAGAGACCTCCTGCTTCTGCTAAAGTCTAGTTAAATTCTGCGAGGAATTCTCGTACAGTCTTGCGTCCTTGTTTTATTGTATTGACCTATAGGAGTGCTCGGCTCTCGCAGTCCGGGTCCTTGTAGCTCTTGTCTAGAGCTGCCTAGAGCATCGTCGTTGTAGCTATTGCTAGGTTAGCAATAGCCGTCTCGTAGTACGGCAGAATTCGTGCTACCGCCCTACCCTTTAACCTCCTAAAGAGGTAAACTACCTTGTCCAGCTCGGTCGGGTATGCTCCTAAGTCGACTAGGAGCTTAGAGCGCATCTAGGCAGCCTAGGAGGGGTACTCGGCCGGAGCCTTACTATCGTACGTAGAAACATTAGGGAGTTTGCTCTTAGGGGTTAGGGTATAGGTTATTGTGTTCGTCGTTGTCGTAGGGGTCGGATCGCGATCGGACGCCCTAAGCTGTCGTAGCTCCTGTTCCTGTTAGGAAATCATTGCAGCCTGGTAGCTTACTTGTTGTTCAAGCTGCCTCTTGCTTTCCAGCAGCTCCTCGTATATACAGTGCATATGTCCCTCTATAGCTGTAGTTTCTATAGGGATGTCGCCGTCTATCTTTGTTTTATTACTGCAGTTACCGACAGTAAGATCAGTTCCTAATGTAAGGGGCTTAAGAATCTTAGTTTAAAAACTTAAGGTTAGGTATCTATATAAAGGAACTAATAGGCAGTTCCTTCGTCGTCTGCTGCTGTACGATTTGTATCTACAAAGCTAAGCTAGCAATTCCCCTTTGTATAGGGATGCAAGGTTTACCCTCCGTATAAAGGATTAGGAGTTACCTCCTCTATACAGTAGTGCAGAGTTTTCCCTCTATTTAGAGGGGCGGTAGCTCCTCTTTGTGCAGGACTGTAGTGTTCTCCCTCCGTACGGGAGTAGGGTCCTATCGGTGGTTCCGTACAGAGGGTGGGGTCGTGCTGGCGCCGCTAAGTCGCAGTCCTTAGGGCGATAGTTAGCTTAGGTCGGTTCCAGGACCTGGGCTAGGCGGCGCCCCCTAATATATATTCTGCGTCTAACTCGTATAGTCTAGTAGTAGTGGGCTGTCTAGCCGATTATCTTAGCTCCTGCTTAGGAAAGCTTTGTCCTAGTGCCTCGGTCCCTATCTTGGGTTCTTAGGGATTTAAGTAGGTTTCCGGGCCTGCTGTCGTCTGTAGGGGCGAAGTAGTAGGCGTTTACCTAGCGGTCGTCTATAAAGCTTCGGGCAGTCCGGTTATCTCGTACGGTCCTATCCCCTCTACTAAGCTATTTCCTCTATTCCTACCCTCTATATATCTTTCCGCTCCCTATAACCGGGCTATGCCTCTTGCAGGTTCCCTAGTGTCGTCCCCTCTTTCTTGTCCCTAGGGGTAGTATGTCCCTAGTCCCCCTCTATTCTTACTCTTCCTTTGCAGCTTCCTAATATCCTCTATAGCTGCCTATTATCTCCTGTAGCTGCCCTATATCCCTTGTAGCTGCTCCCTGCAGCTGCCTAATGTTTCTTGCAGCTGCCTAGTCCTGTAGCTGCTATCTGTCCTACCCTGTACAGTATAGTATTACTGTAACCGTTTAACGGGGTGTTTCTCTTCCTACCTATCTAGTGCTAGTATGTCCTAGAGGGCCTCGTACAGTTCCTATATAGGCTCTGCCTACCCTGTCTACTTAACTAGGTATTCTAACCTCTTCTGTTTCCTCTAGCTCTTAAGGATTTCTTCTACCTTATACTCTTCCTTGCCCTTAGTAATAATTGCTAGGGGGCGTACGTGGTCTGTCGTCTAATATAGGAGTGGGTCTGTATGTGCTGGCTATATAAGGTCTATATAGAAAATCGGATAGATCCCTAGGGGAGTGTTAAGTCGCACAGTGTGTGTCCCTACTGGCCGGACTACTGTAAACCTCTGGTTCTTCCAGTCTAGTTTCTTGCTTAGCTAGTCTATACAAATGTTGCGTTAGCTTAGCTATACCTTATCCCCTGCTTCGTACCTTGGAGCAGCCTGCCGTCCCTTATTGGCCTGCTCTTCTGCGCTCTGTTAGGCTATAGCTAGGCTCGCTTTTGCCTATTAGTAGGTGTTTATAATCGTCCGTACAATGGCTTCCCCCTACTAAATAGGGGAATGTACAGGGCGTAGGGTAGCGCCGCTTAGGGTCGGTAGGAGCGGCGAGTAGTCGTACCTGTAAACTATAAAGAAGGGGGACAGTCCTATAGCATTAGCTATACGACTGTTAATAGCTAGCTTCGCTATAGGGAGGAGGCGGTTCCAATTCGTCTAGTTATAGTTAACGTACGCTCGGAGATTGTTAGGGGGCGCCGCCCAGCCCAGGTCCCGGACCTAAGCCAGCCGTCGCCCTAAGGACTGCAACTTAGTAGCGCTAGCACGACCCTACCCTCTGTACGGAGTCACTGACATAACCCTACTCCTGTATAGAGGGAGAATCCTATAGCCCTATATAGAGGGGAATTGCCGCCCCTCTAAACAGAGGGAAAACTCTGCATTACTGTATAAAGGGAAACTCCTAATCCTCTGTACGGAGTATAAACCTTACATCCCTATATAGAGGGAAATTGCTAGCTTGGCTTTATAGGTACAAATTGTACAGTAGCAGATAACGAAGGAACTGCCTATTAGTTCCTTTATATAGATACCTAACCTTAAGTTTCTAGACTAAGATTCTTAAGCCCTTACATTAGGAACTGATCTTACTGTTAGTAACTGCAGTAATATAACAAAGATAGACGGCGACGTCTCTATAGAACCTACGGCTATGCAGAGACAGATGCACCGCGCGTACGAGGAGCTGCTAGAACACAAGAGGCAGCTTAAACAGTAAGTAAGCCACTAGGCTGCGATAATTTCCTAACAGGAACAGAAGCTACGACAGCTTAGGGCGTCCGATTGCGATCTGACCCCTACGATAACGACAAACACAATAGCCTACACCCCGACCCCTAAGAGCAAACTCCCTAACGTTACTACCTACGATAGTAAGGCTCTGGCCGAGTACCCCTCCTAGGCAGCCCAGATGCGCTCTAAGCTTCTAGTCGACTTAGGAGCTTACCTGACTAAGCTAGACAAGGTAGTGTACCTCTTTAGGAGGTTAAAGGGCAGGGCGGCAGTACAGATTCTGCCGTACTACGAGACGGCTATTGCCAACCCAGCAATAGCGACGACAACGATGCTCTAGGCAGCTCTTAATAAGAGCTACAAGGACCTAGACCGCGAGAGCCGAGCACTCCTATAGGTTAATACGATAAAGTAAGGACGTAAGACTATACGAGAGTTCCTTACAGAATACGACCAGACCCTAGCAGAGGCAGGAGGACTCTAATAGGAGGACAGGATAAAAACTATCTCCTTAGAAGTAGGCCTCTCTAAGGAGATTATAATAGGACTAGTAGGCGTAATGCGACCAGCTACGTACAAGGAATTCTGTAATCTCCTTAGGATAGTCGACGACTAGCAGCATAGGCTCGGACAGATAAGCTGCATTTATAAGATACGACAACCCCTCTAGCAGCAGACAGATGCTATAGACTAGGAACTAACGACGACGAGGGTAGCAGCAGCTATTACCGTACGGCCGAGGGCCGCTGCTAAAAGAGCGCAGTAGGTAGATATAGCTACCCTAGACAAGAGAAGGGCAGAAGGGAGCTGCTATAGGTGTAGCAAGATAGGCTATACTATACAGGATTGCGGGCTTTTGCTAGTAGAGAGACCTAGAGGACGGCCGACTACTGCAAGGGTAGCAACTGCAGCGGCCTAACAAGAGAATTAGGAGTCCTACTTAGACGACAACAAGTCAGGAAAAGAGTAGCCTCTAAGCGAAGGCTCTGCTAGAGGCGTATACGAAATAGATTGCTAAATTAAAGCATTACTTAGCTATCTTTTAAGAGCAACTACATAACGACTACGCCGTTTATTGTACAGCCTACGCTAAACGGGACCGCTATAGCGCGGACATTAATTAACACAGGATGTTTAGTGTACGGAGTAATTAGCGAAGACTTCGTTCAGAGACACTATATTAAGACGACCCCTACTGTACCTGTACGCATATCGGGCATTACTAGGCGAGGACCGGACACTACCTATATAGTAAAAGTAATAATAGAGTTGCAGGGACACTATAAGCAGAACTTATACCTCTATATCGTACAGGAAAAGTTGGGGTATAACCTAATATTAGGGAAGCTATAGATAGAGCGCTAGCAGGGCAAGCTAGACGTTAGACGGGGACAGCTGTACCTAGCAGCCACGAAGCAGAGGCTCCGAGACTAAGGGAGAGTTCTATAGAGCGGCAATGCTAAGGCCGAAATCAACACTGCAACTGCAGACATTAAGAAGGTATTAGCGCCTAAGAAAGCAACGGACCTCTGTACGAAGCTCCTAGTAGAATACGCAGGATACCTAGACCTCTTCGAGCCAAAGTCGGCCTCGAAACTGCTGCTACACTAAGGAGAAGGAATTAGCTACAATATCCAGCTAGAGCCCTGTCCGGATAGGAGTCTGCCCGAAGTACTGTACGGCCTACTGTACAGCATATCCTCTAGAGAACTCCTAGTACTGCGCAAGACGCTGGACGACCTACTTGCTAAAGGTTTTATTTACGCAAATACCTCGTCTGCAGGAACCCTAGTGCTGTTTGTCTATAAGGAGGGGAAGGCCGGCTTGCGTTTCTATATAGACTATAGAGGCATTAACGCGATTATTAAGAAGGACCAGTACCCCCTGCCCCTTATTCAGGAGACTCTTAGACGGATTAGCAAGGCAAAGTAGTTTACTAAGCTTAACGTAGTCTCGGCTTTCTACAAGATACGGATTAAGGAAGGCTATAAATAGATAACTGCCTTCTGTACGAGATATAGTCTTTTTAAGTAGCCTATTAACCCCTTTAGCCTTGCTAACGTACCGGCGACCTTCTAGAGGTACATTAACAGGTCCCTATAAGGGTTACTAGACGACATCTGTGTAGTATACCTCGACGACATTCTGGTTTTTACAGACGGCACCTATACAGATTACGTATAGGACGTTAAGAAGGTATTAGATCGACTGCAATAGGCTGGCTTATACCTCGACATCGACAAATATAAATTCGGGGTACAGCGTACGAAATACTTAGGGTTTATTATTAAGGCAGGGAAAGGCATTAGCATAGATAGGAAGAAGATTAATGCTATTAAGCAATAGAAGCTGCTTACGAGCGCTAAGGGCGTACGGGAATTTCTTAGGTTTGCTAACTTCTACTGCCAGTTTATACGGAACTACTCGGAGATCGTACGCCCCCTAATTAAGCTAACATATAAGGACATGCAGTTCAAGTAGACCGGCGAGTGTAATAGAAGCTTTAATAGGCTAAAGGAGCTCTTTACAACAGGACCTACACTTGCCGCCTTTGACCTAGAATATACGACGATACTGGAAACTGACTCCTTAGGGTACTGTATAGAGGATATCCTGTTATAGGTAGGCTTAGACGGACTTCTGCACCTATATACGTACTTCTCTAAGAAGAACTCCCTAGCTAAGTGCAACTATCCTATCTACGACAAGGAATTGCTAGCAGTTATACAGTGTTGCGAAGCGTAGGATAGAGAATTCCGCTTAGTTCCTAAGTTTCTCGCCCTAACTAACTACAAGAACCTTAAGTACTTTACGCAATCCCAGAAGCTGTCTAAGAGATACATACGATAGGCGATGTACCTAAGCCGCTTTAATATAAGACTCCAGTATCGCAAGGGTAAGGACAACAGCAGGGCCGATACGCTATCCAGACAGGACTAGGACATCCTAACAACGTACGAGGACGACCAGCTAAAATTACGAACATTCTAGATGTTTAAGGAGGAGCTAGGCGAAGGGACTATCTACCTAGTAGCGACATATATATAGGAACCCTAACTGCAGGTATAGGAAGAGGCAGTAGAAAAGGACGATATATACCGAGGGGCCTGTACAGCGATCTAAGGAGGACAGCGGAAGCTCCTAGCAGAGCTTTACCTTAAGGTATCGGCAGTAGAGTGCTTAGTAGATAAGGAGAACAACCTAAAGTTCAGGAATCGGATTTGGGTCCTAACAGACGAGAAGCTCTATACGAGCTTAATACAATAGGCGGATAATTCTATAGCAACCGGTTACCTAGGGCGCGAGGAGACGTACAGCGTTATCGCTAGGGACTACTACTGGCCGGCGATAGCGAAGGACATTCGCAGGTTCGTACAGAACTGCGATGTATATAGGAGGACAAAGCCCTAGCGTAAACTAAAGCATCGGCTCCTAAAACCTCTACTAATCCTAGACCGGCCCTAGCAAGACCTAACAGTAGACTTTATTACAGACCTCCCTAGGAGCGACGGACGGCAGAACATTATAGTAGTTATAGACAAGCTAACGAAGGGAGTAATATTAGAAGGAATAGACTCTATTACAGCTAAGGACACTGCCTAAGCATTTATACGGACGACGTTCAGCAAGTACGGATTCCCTAGGTCAATTGTATCGAACCGGGGTACATAGTTTACAAGCTAGCTCTAGGCTAGGGTGTGTTAGTTGCTAAACGTAGAACGTTATCTGTTAACCGCATAGCACCTACAGACGGACGGTCCGACAGAGAGGGTCAATTCGACGTTGGAAGCGTACCTCCGAGCCTACGTCGACTATAATTAGACGAACTAGAACTACCTTCTCCCTCTAGCGGAGCTGGCTATTAACAGCTGTACGGTTAATGCTATAGGATTGTCCCCCTTCTTTATAGCCTACAGATACGACTACTCCCTGCTCCTACCGACCCTAAGTAGTAACACCCTACACCCTATACAATCTCCGATTTCGCAGGGAGAGGCTATCGTACAGACGATTACGAATGCCTATTGATAGGCGAAAGCGAGTCTAGCTATAGCTTAACAGAATGCGGAAGAGCAGGCTAATAAGGGACGGTAGGCCGTACTAAGATACGAGGCAGGAGATAAGGTCTAGTTAAACTAGCGCAATATCTATATAGACCGACTAAGCAAGAAACTAGACTAGAAGAACCGGAAGTTTACAGTAGTCCGACCGGTAGGGACATACGCTATACGACTTAACACTCTCCTAGGGATTTACCTAGTCTTCTATATAGACCTCGTACAGCTAGCAAACACGGACCCCCTACTGCACTAGACGACAGACGACGCGCGCCCCCTAGCGATCCTTACTAAAGGCTAAGAAGAGTATAAGGTAGAAGAAATCCTTAAGAGCTAGAGGAAGCAGAAGGGGGCAGAGTACCTAGTAAAATAGAGAGAGTAGGCAGAGCCTACGTAGGAACTGTACGAGGCCCTATAGGACATAACTGTGCTAGACAGGTAGGAGGAGAACTATCCCCCTGCCTAGTTACAATAACATTATACTGTACGGCGAAAAGGGGCACGATCTACCCTAGGTACAGGGCAGCTGCTAGCAACTCGGGTCGCCGAAGGATCAGGAATTAAGACATAGAACTATACCGGGTCCTACTAACACTACACCGTACTATACTGTATAGAAGGAGGCAGGAGGAAGACGACAGCCAGAAGACAGGTAGGAATAAGAGTAGAAGTAGGAGAGGGACGAGAGCAACACTGTCCAAAAACTTTTATATACTACCTTAAGGTAGCTTACTAGCTACTACCCCCTAGGACTAAGGCAGCCAACTCTATACCTGAAATCTTAATTACCTCCCGGCCGGCAGGGGCCCCTAACGCTAGAAGGAGTAGAAGGGTAGCTTAGCAACATCCTGCTGCTTATTAATATAGCACCTAGGACGTTAGCTAGGACTGTACGAAGGAGGAAAGCTGTACGAACCGGAAGCGAAGTTGCTGGTCGAGCTAGGCATTCTATAACTAGAGGCGAAAGTAGGAGGGGACATTAGCTAGACAGGCGGAAGAAGGACTAGGAACTACAAGAGAAGAGCTAGCAACTACGAGAGAACTACGGCGGGAACGGCCGGACGGGGTGCGTAGCTAGTAGTAGTAGCTGGATTGATAGACAGTAGACGTAAGTAGTAGTTGTAGGAATAGTAGTAGTAGTAGACGGCTAGGCGGACGGGTAATAGGGGAATGGAAGAGAAAGAGAAGAAGAGAGAGAGAGAAGGGAGAAATAGTTAATATACGGGGTAGTAGCTGCCTGCTATGTAAGGTAATAGCAACTAGGGCAGCTGCTACAACTGTATAAGGGAGGGCAAACGAGGCAACTAAGACCTAGTGCCCGGACGAGCGAGGGCTCTGTAGCTCTGCCTTAGCCTCGGCATCCTTAAAGTAGCAAACGGAATCGGTTAAGATTAGGTAGAAGCCATCTAGCACTACCTGCCTTCCCTGCTTGCAGGTCCTCCTCTGCCCTAGCTACAGGATCTAGGGGGACAGGTCTAAGGTTGCAACAGCGGAGAGGTAGGTTATCTAGCAGGTATTGCTAACTAGCAAGTGCCTAGACGAAGATGGGAAAGCGCTACCTGCTAGAGGAACCCTAAGAGCTAAGGGTATATAACACGCCGTCGTACGAAAGAAGCACTACGAGAAGGGAGGGGGGTATTGTTAGGGGGCGCCGCCCAGCCTAGGTCCTGGACCTAAGCCAGCCGTCGCCCTAAGGACTACGACCTAGCGGCGCCAGCACGACCCTACCCTCTGTACGGAGTTACCGACACGACCCTACTCCTATACAGAGGGAGAATCCTATAGCCCTATATAGAGGGGAATTGCCGCCCCTCTAAATAGAGAGAAAACTCTGCATTACTGTACAGAGGGAAACTCCTAATCCTCTGTATAGAGTGTAAACCTTGTATCCCTATATAGAGGGAAATTGCTGGCTTGGCTTCGTAGGTACAGATTGTACAGCAGCAGACAACGAAGGAACTGCCTATTAGTTCCTTTATATAGATACCCAACCTTAAGTTTCTAAACCAAGACTCTTAAGCCCTTGCAGAGGTATGCTTCTAGTATAGAATTGGCCCTCTCTGTTACGCCGTCCGTCTATAGGTGCTAAGCAGTCGATAGGCGGCGTTCTATGTTTCACAATTAGCATATCCTGGCCTAGAGTTAGCTCGTAAACTATATACCCTAGTTAGATACGATTGACCTAGGGAATCTGTGCTTGCTAAACGTTGTCCGTATAAATGTCTAGGCAGTGTCCTTAGCCGCAATAGAGCCTATTGCCTCTAGTATTACCCCCCTCGTTAGCTTGTCTGTAACTACTGTAATGTTCCGCTATCCGTCGCTCTTAGGGAGGTCTGTAATAAAGTCTATAGTTAGGTCTTGCTAGGGCCGGTCCGGTATCGGCAGGAGTTTTAATAGGCTGTGCTTTAGCTCTCGCGAGGGCTTCGTCTGTCCGTAGACATCGCAGTTCTGTATAAACCTACAGATGTCCTTTGCTATCGCCGGATAGTAGTAGTCCCTAGTAACAGTGCTTTACGTCTCCTCGCGCCCTAGGTGTCTAGTAGCTATTAAGTCGTACGCCTGTTGTATTAAGCTTGTACAGAGCTTCTCGTCTGCTAGGACCTAAATCCGATTCCTAAACTTTAGGTTGTTCTCCTTGTCTACTGTGCACTCTGCTGCTAATACCTTAAGGCGGAGCTCTGCTAAGAGCTTCCGCTGTCCCCCTTAAATCGCTGTACGGGCACCTCGGTAAACGTCGTCCTTTTCTACTGCCTCTTCCTACGCCTATAGCTAGGGTTCCTATATATGTTTTGCTGCTAGGCGGATAGTCTCCTTGTCTAGTTCTTCCTTAAACATCTAGAATGTTCTTAACTTTAGTCGTTCGTCGTCGTACGTCGCCGGCATGTCCTGGTTTCGTCTAGATAATACGTTAGCCTTGCTGTTGTCTTTCCCTTTGCGAGACTAGAGTCTTATATTGAAACGGCTTAGATACATCGCCTATCGTACGTATCTCTTAGAGAGTTTCTAGGGTTGCGTAAAGTACTTGAGATTCTTGTAGTCGGTTAGGGCGAGGAACTTAGGAACCGAGCGGAGTTCTCTATCCTATACCTCGCAGCACTG
The DNA here is from genome assembly GCA_016165855.1 of Pseudocercospora ulei. Taxonomy (NCBI): domain Eukaryota; kingdom Fungi; phylum Ascomycota; class Dothideomycetes; order Mycosphaerellales; family Mycosphaerellaceae; genus Pseudocercospora; species Pseudocercospora ulei. Next base: position 884,737 of record JACWNB010000010.1, read on the forward strand.
TACGACCGCTAGCAATTCCTTGTTATAGATAGGGTAGTTGCATTCGGCTAGGGAGTTCTTCTTAGAGAAATACGTATATAGGTGCAGGAGGCCGTCTAGACCTACCTATAAGAGGATACCTCCTATGCAGTATCCTAAGGAGTCGGTTTCCAGTATCGTCGTACGTTCTAGGTTAAAGGTAGCAAGCGTTGGTCCTGTAGTAAAGAGATACTTTAGCTTATTAAAACTCTTGCTACATTCCTCCGTCTAGGCAAACTGTCTGTCCTTATATATTAGCTTAACTAGAGGGCGTACTATCTCCGAGTAGTTCTGTTTAAACTAGCGGTAGAAGTTGGCAAACCTAAGGAATTCTTATACGCCCTTAACACTCGTAGGGGGCTTCTATTGCTTAATAGCATTAATCTTCTTTCCGTCTATGCTGATTCCTTTTTCTGCCTCGATAATAAACCCTAGGTATTTCGTACGCTATACACCAAATTTACATTTGTCGATGTCGAGGTATAATCCAGCCTAGTGCAAACAGTCCAACACTTTTATAATATCTTGTACATAGTCCTTGCAGGTGCCGTCTGTAAGTACTAGGGTATCGTCGAGGTATTCAGAACAGATGTCGTCTAGAAGTCCTTGCGAAGACCTGTTAATGTACCTTAAGAAGGTTGCTAGCGCGTTCGCAAGACTAAAGAAGGTAACAAGCTACTCGAGAAGGCTGTACCTCGTACAGAAGGCGGTTATCTATTTACATCCTTCCTTAATCCGTATCTTGTAGAAGGCTAAGACAATGTTAAGCTTCGTAAACTACTTTGCCTTACTAATCTGTCTAAGGATCTCCTTAATAAGGGGTAGGGGGTACCGGTCCTTCTTAGTAATTGCGTTAATGCCTCTGTAGTCTATGCAGAAACGCAAGCTAACCGAGCCTTCCTTATAAACAAACAACACTAGAGCTCTAGCCGATAACGTACTTACGCAAATAAAACCTTTAGCAAGTAGGTCGTCCAGTGTCTTGCGTAGTACTAGGAGTTCTCTAGAGGACATACTATATAGTAGGCCGTACAGTACTTTAGGCAGGCTTCTATCTGGACGGGGCTCGAGCTAGATGTCGTAGTCGATTCCTTCTCCTTAGTGCAGGGGCAGTTTCAAGGCTGATTTTGGTTTGAAGAGGTCCAGGTATTCCGCGTATTCCGATAGGAGCTTCGTGCTAGGGTCCGTAACTTTCTTGGGCACTAAGGCCTTCTCGATGTCTATAGTTGCAGTGTTGACTTCGGCGTTTAAGCTAGCCTTGCCCCTAGCTTTGGCATTGCTACCTAGAGGAACCCTCTCTTAGTCTCGGAGCCTCTGCTTTGTAGCTGCTAGGTACTGATCCGAGCACGCAGATATAATTCAATACGGCTGTTTCAATAACTATATCTCGAACTAAGGAAGGAAAGGAATCTATACAGCAGTGGGTAAGGGCTTTAGGGGTAGGTACGCCAAGGCCCAGCTCGGTCCGGAAGGGCCGAGCCGAAATTCCAAGGGTCTACCCTATTACTTAGTCCCACCCCTTTCTGCTGCTGCACTACAAAGGAGGGCATAACTAGCTATAAGGAGCTATACGCCTGCACACCCGACAAACTCGAGGAACACCTAGCAGAACACGGGTCCGGAAAGGTATACGACAATATTACCTTTATCAAAAAGACGTTTTACAAGAAAATAGAAGAGAACAAGCAGCTAAGAGAGGAGATAGAGGCAGTAATGGCTAAGAAGGAATCGGCGGAAACCCCTATCGAGGTATTAGAGAATAAAGCAGCGACACGACTAGCGTAACTGAAAGTGCTAAGGGCTTAGTTAGCCGATGCTCTATTAGCGACGTCGTCGGCACTGCCGCTACTACGAGAAGACCAAGCAGGAAGTGCCTCCCCTGCTGCCTATAGTTAAGGTAGCACTTCGATAACGTTACTGCCTAATCTACCAGCCTTTAGGTATAGAGACCCGGAGGCCTAGGAAGCCTTTAAAAAGATGATAAGGAACAAGATAGGCCACGATTATACCGCCAGCAGCGAAGAATACAAACTGGCCTATCTAGAGGTGCGACTAGAAGGTAAAGCGTTTTCACTAGTAGCGGACCCAGAAGATGTAACTGCCGACGAAGCTATTAAAGCTCGAGACCAACGCTTTAGAGACCCTTTCCGCAAGAAGACGGCCTACAAGCAACTAGACAAGATAAGCCAAAACCGGCTAATGTTCGAGGAATTTTACAGACTGTTTAGGAAATATACTACTAGAGCCAAAGTGTCTAAGGATAAACAGTTACACTTGCTAAGGCAGAAGTTAAACCCTAAACTAGCCGGAGCTATAGCTTTAGTAGAAGACGAAGACCTTCAAAGCTTCGTGTGCTTGGCGAGAGTTACTGCTAGAAACTTGAACGCGTACGGAAAATCAGCAGTGCGCGAACCGAATTAGAGATTATCGTTAGCGCAGACAACGCGACCCTCTGCCCCCTTCCGACGAGGCCCCTAGCAGCTATCCTATTTACTGCGTTTGCCGTTCGTTCCCACTTGTTACATATATAGAAAGCCTAGTTATATCGCTACTAGATGCCAAGCGACGACTTAGCAGAAGCAGGAATACTATGCTACGAAGCAGCCGCTACTAAGGAAGACTATCCAAGCTATAGAGCCGGCGCCAAACGACACTGATAGCGTAGACGGTAGGGTGCTACTAAGAATTTTAGGAAAAGACTAGCTAGAAGGATAGGCCCCCTAACCAGTACGAAAGAGAGGACACTATTACGAACTACGACGCTAGAAGAAGAAGGAAGCGTTAACAGCTGTAACGATCCGCTCTCGGCGGCAGTAGAAGTAAATACGGAGACTGCTATTATCCTTCTAATTACTGTCTACCCCCTTTAGAGCTTACACCGCCTCCTTTAATTAAAAGCCTTTATCGATATAGGAGCACTTATCAGCGCAGCGATTCACTATCGACTAGTTTAGAAACTGACGAAGGGATATAGCTATCTAGAAGAGCTAGCGTCGCCGACGCAAATTTCGGCGTATAACGGACAAGACACGGAGAGCGTTACGCATTATATGCCGTTAAAGACTACCCTAGCTAGTTGCACTACAGAAGCAACATTCCGAATTATAGAAATTAGAAGGTTTAATATTATTATAGGGCAGAAATAGATAAAGAACTAGAAAGCCGTTATTAATGTAGATAAAGGTACACTTAGGTTCAAAACCTAACAGGACGGCACCGCCGCTGTCGAATCGGTCACCGTCGTCGCTGCAAAACCAAGCGTTACGGCCGCCAACGTAGTTCCAGCCGACCGTTCCGATCCCCTAGCTACTGTTAGAATAATAAGCTTAGAAGCCCTAACAACCCTCGCGAAGTCGCTAGAGAACGAAATCTATGCTATCTCGATAAAAGACATCAAAGATTACCGAAAGATAATAGCGGAGGAAGAAGTAGACCTGTAAGAGGTGTTACCAAAAGAACGCTACAGCTACGCTAACGTGTTCTTAAAAGCCGATTCCAACCTTCTACTGCTCTACTAACTGGAATACGATAACAAGATCCGACTAAAAGAAGGAGCTACGCTGCCAAGAACCGAGCTACTAAGGCGACTATCGCCGGCTAAGCTAGACTAAGTGGAAGTGTTTGTTCGAGAAAACCTAGCGAAGAAGTTTACTACGCTGAGCTCCGCCGAGTATGCGTCGCCGATCCTTTTCGTATAGAAATCCGGAGGAGGCCTCCGACTATGCGTAGACTACCGAGGCCCTAATAAGGTTACTAAGAGAGACGTATATCCGCTGCTGCTAATTAATAAGACTATACAACAGGTAGCGAAAGCTAAGTAGTTTAGCAAGCTAGACATTCGCTAAGCGTTCTATTAACAAAGGAACGAAGAAGGACAGACGGAAGACCTTACAACGTTCGCTACGCGCATAGGCAACTTTAAGTAGCTAGTTATGCCTTTCGGACTTACTAACGCGCCGGCTATATAGCAGCGTTTTATTAATTACACCTTTATAGACATGCTAGAGCAGTTTGTGTCTATTTACTTAGACGACATCCTTATCTATACTAATAGAACGAGAGAGCAACATACGGACTACATTGCGAGGGTGCAAACTAGGCTCCGCGAGGTCGGGTTAAACGCGGATACAAAGAAGAGCGAGTTCTATTAGACCGAAGTTAAATATCTCAGTCTTATTGTTAGAAGAGAAGGCATTTAAAAAGACTCCTTAAAGGTCGCTGCTATAGCAGAATAGAAACAGTCGAAGTCTGGAAACACTACCTAAATTTGAGCCTTTCTTAGGTTCTGCAGTTACTATCGTCGATTTATCAAGGACTTTAGCAAGATAGCAAGACCCCTAAACAAGGCATTAAAGAAGGAGGCCGCTAGCCTATAGAACGAGAAGTGCACAGAGACTTTTAACTAGCTAAAAGAAGCGGTAGCCTCGGTGCCAGTGCTAGCGTACTTCTAACCGGAAAAGACGATCTACCTAGAAACGGACGCTTCTAACACAGTAACAGTAGGGGTCCTTTCTCAATACGACGACGACGGCGAGACCCCCTATCTAGTAGCCTTCTTTAGCAAGTCTATAAATAAGGCTAAGCGGAACTACGCTATCTACGACAAGGAGCTATTAGCTATTATCCAAGCTTTCGAGGAGTAGAAGCTAGAGCTTATAGCTAGAAAGAGCACAGTCCAGGTCCTTACAGACCACCAGTCGTTAACCTACTTTATAAAGACGTAGAAGCTCTTACGCCGTTAAGCTCGATAGGCCGCCTACTTATCTAGATTCGACTTCGAGATTACCTATCGACTAGGGTCTCAAAATGGAAAAGCTAACGCACTAACGAGACGAGAAGGGAAGACTAGTCGCGCAAAGGAATACCTAAACATGTTCCAGAAGATATTGACTAAGCGAATAGTAGACGCCGAAGTATTGAAAGAAGTAGGGGTCTGCGCGGTAGAGCCGGCGACCGAGGAAGAAATGCTTTACGAAAAAGTAGAGCGGCTTAACTATTAACAGAAGCTCAGCAAGACAGGCTTAGAGAAGCTTATAGTTCCGGAAGAACTAGTTACAGGAGTTATTTAGCTAGTCTATAGTTCCAAGAATGTCGGCTACGCTAGTACGAAGAAGATAATAGAAGCTATAAGGACCGTCTACTAGTTTTCGCGAATTTTCGAGCGAATTTACTGATTTATCGGTAACTGTTATACGTGCCAAGCGGCGAAGCTACGTTACGGCCTTCCGGCCGGTCTACTAAAGCTACTGCCGATCCCCGAGAGACCTTAGCAGCACATTACGATAGATTTCGTAACCGGCCTGCCGGACTCCGATAGATACAATACTACCCTTAATGTAGTAGATCGGTTAATTAAGGAACGCTACTTTATCTCCTATCGAGCAAAGGACGAAGGCACAACTGCGGAAGAGACTGCGAAAATGCTGATTCAGTACGTATAGAAGCACTATAGCCTACCGGACACTATTACTACGGATAGGGGTCCTTAATTTACTACCGATGTATAGAAGGCTATCAACCAAGTCCTCGGAATCCGTAGAAAACTCAGCATAGCGGCTTACCCTTAGACGGAGAGTTAGTCGGAAGTAGCTAACTGTAAGATAGAGAAATATCTACGAATCTTCTGCAGTTATTATTTAGAAGAATAGGTTAAGGTGTTGCCGATAGCCGAGTTCTACGCTTACGCGGCACTGTCCAAGGCTACCTCGCTGGCGCTGTTCGAGATAACTTATAGCTGTCTTCCGAGAATAAGCTTTCAGCCGCTGAGTAGAACCAGCCCTTCGGAACCTTTTACCTTATCGAAGAGGGTGGCCGCCGCCGCAGCAGAAGCGCTTAAGTCTTAGATAGAAGAAGCGATCCAGGTAGCGAAAGAGGCGATAGAATCGGCTTAGAAGAAGATAGTAACTCGAGCTAATAGAAAGCGGTTACTAGTAGAATTTAAAGAAGGCCAAAAGGTATAGCTTGACACGCGGAACCTAAGGCTGAAAGGCAACGCCAAGCTTAACTCCCACTACGTAGGTCCGTTTACGATAGTGGAAAAGAGGTCGCTAGTAACTTATTAGCTCTAGCTGCCGAAGTTGTTCCGAATCTACAATGTTTTCCATTCGGATCTGTTAAGTCTATACCCTAAAGACGGTCTTCTAGAACAGTAGTTCGCTGAACCCCTACTAATCGAGATAGACAGTGGAGAAGAAGAGTAGGAGGTAGAAGACATATTGGACATAAAAAAGATAACAGGGTCCATTAAAGCAAAGATCTCGTAGAAGGGATAGCTGGAAGACTACGAATAGTATCCGATCGAGAATCTGCGGAATTCGGCGGAGCTGCTAGAAGAGTTCTATATCTAGAGCCCGAAGAAGCCGAGACCTAAGTAGCTCTAAGGTTAATAGCTACAGAAGAGATAGAAGAAGAAGAAAGGCTGCGTCTGCTCTATTAGTGCGAAAACTAATAGAAACGATTGCAGCGGTGCGCTTTCGTCTCCGACTACACCGTTACTGTCTGCTAGTTTGGCCAGTCGGATAATAACAGTGAAATCGAGAACGGCGCCACTGCTTTAGCACACTTAGTAACGGTCTTCGTCTTTAATCCGGGCATACAGATACAATTCAATACGGCTGATTTAATAACTATATCTCGAACTAAGAAGGGAAAGGAATCTATGCAGCGGTGGGTAAGGGCTTTAGGGGTGGGCTGCCAAGGCCTGGCTCGGTCCGGAAGGGCCGAGCCAAAATTCCAAGGGTCTATCCTATTACTTAGTCCCACCCCTTTCTGCTGCCACAACACTACTTCCCTCTCTTATTAGCAGTCGCCCTCGACCGCTTACTTATCTTTCTCTGCCTTTTTTTTTGATTCGCCTTTCTCTTCTTCTTTTTCTTCTGCTTTATTGTCTTCTTCTTCTATCCGACTCGCGGCTTTTTCCGCGAAAAATCCTTCTTAAAATCGACGTTACCTCTTCGTCTCTTCTATCTCGAAAACATCCTTCTTTCGTTATCTTCTCCCTTCTTATATCGTCGCTATCTAAAGTCCTTTACTTAGTGTCTATCTAATTAGAGCTATCTAATCTAAGCTAACAGCTATCTAAGCTGTAGCGTAGCTGGCCTGTACGCCGCTACAGAGGGTCTATATAGATCTATCTGCAGCGTGCTATCTCTTCTTCTTTTTCTTCTCTACCAAGGCCTTAAGCACTACTGCAAAGGCTGCTCTAGTGGCGTCGGCTTCGTTCTTCGTCGTTATTATCTGTCCGACATAGTTGGCAGTTAGTGTCGGCGAAGACGAAGACGGTTACACAGCGCGCCGAAGCGGTAGCGCTGTCCTCGGCTCTACCGTTATTATCCGGCCGGCAGTGCCGGCGGACGGCAGTAGTAGTAGTAGAGCCGAGGACTCCAGCTAAGCAATCGTCGCGATTGTTTCTATTAGTTTTCGTACTAATAGAGCGGATGCGGCCTTTCTTCTTCTTCTATCTCTTCCGGAGCTATTAACTTTGGAGCTACTTAGGTCTCCGCTTCTTCAGGTTCCGGATATAAAACTCTCTTAATAGCTCTGCCGAATTTCGGAGATTCTCGACCGGATACTATTTATAGTCTTCCGGCTATCCCTTCTATAAGATCCTTGCTTCGATAGACCCCCTTATCTTTCTTATATCTACTTTATCTTCTACCTCCTCCTCTTCTTCTTTACTATCTATCTCAATTAGTAGGGGCTTAGCGAGCCCCTGTTCCGGAAGACTGTCTTTAGGGTCTAGACTTAGCAGATCCAAATAGAAGACATCGTAGATTCGGAACGACTTTGGTAGCTAGAGCCGATAAGTTACTAGCGACCTTATTTCCACTATCGTAAAAGGACCTATATAGCGGGGGTTAAGCTTGGCGTTGCCTTTTAGCCTTAGGTTCCTTGTGTTAAGCTACATCTTTTGGCCTCCTTCGAATTCTATTAGTGACCACTTTCTATTAGCTCCAGTTACTATCTTTTTCTAAGCCGATTCTATCGCCTCTTTCGCTACCCTAATCGCTTCTTCTATCTAAGATTTAAGCGCTTCTGCTGCAGCGGCGGCGACTCTCTTTAACGAAGTGGCGGTAGAAGATTCTAAAGAGCTGGATTTGTTTGGCGGTTGAAAGCTTGTCCTTAGAAGGTAGCTATAAGTTATCTCGAACGGCGCTAGTAAGGTAGCCTAGGACTGTGCCGAATTGGCGCAGAATTCGGCTCTTAGCAACACCTTAACCTATTCTCCTTAATAATAACTGCAGAAGATTCGTAGATATTTCTCTATCTTACGGTTAGCTACTTTAGACTAACTGTCGGTCTAAGGGTAAGCGGCTATGCTAAGCTTTCTGCAAATTCCGAGAACTTAGTTAATGGCTTTCTATACATTAGCGGTAAATTAAGGACCCCTATCCGTAGTAATAGTGTCTAGTAGGCTATAGTGCTTCTATACGTACTAAATTAGTATCTTTGCTGTCTCTTCTGCAGTAGTGCCTTTATCCTTTGCTTAACAGGGGATATAGTAGCGTTCCTTACTTAATCGATCTACTACGTTAAGGGTGGTATTGTATCTATTAAAATCTGGCAGGCCGGTTACGAAATCTATCGTAATGTGCTGCTACGGCTTCTTAGGGATCGGCAGTAGCTTCAGTAGACCGGCCGGAAGGCCGTAACGCGGCTTCGCAGCTCGACATACGTAACAATTAGCGATAAACCGGTGAATCCGCTCGAAGATCCGCGAAAACTAGTAGACTATCCTTAGAGCTTCTATTATCCTTTTCGTGCTAGCGTAGCCAACATCCTTCGAACTATAGACTAGCTAGATAACCTCTGTAATTAGTTCTTCCAGAACTATTAACTTCCCTAAACCGGATTTGCCGAGCTTCTGTTGCTAGTTAAGCTGCTCCACTTTTTCGAGAAGCATTTCTTCCTTAGTAACTGGCTCTACTGCGCAGATCCCTACTTCCTTTAACACTTCGGCATCTACTATCCGCTCGGTTAACACCTTCTGGAATATGTTCGGATCTTCTTTCGCGCGGCTGGTCTTCCCCTCTCTTCTTATTAGTGTATTAGCCTTTCTATTTTGAGCTCTGGGTCGATAGGTAATCTTGAAGTCAAATCTAGATAAGTAGGTAGCCTACTAAGCTTAGCGGCGTAAGGGCTTCTGCGTCTTTATAAAATAGGTTAGTAACTAATAGTCTGTAAGGACCTGGACCGTGCTCTTTCCGGCTATAAGCTCCGGCTTCCACTCCTCGAAAGCTTAGATAATAGCTAACAGCTCTTTGTCGTAAGTAGTGTAGTTCCGCTTAGCCTTATTTATAGACTTGCTAAAGAAGGCTACTGAATAAAGGGTCTCGCCGTCGTTATTGTATTAAGAAAGGACTCCTGCGGTTACTGTGTCGGAAGTGTCCGTTTCTAGGTAGATTATCTCTTCCAGTCGAAAGTGCGCTAGCACTAGCGCTGAAACTACTGCCTCTTTTAGCTAATCAAAAGCCTCTATACACTTTCCGTTCTATAGGCCAGCTGCCTCCTTCTTTAATGCCTTATTTAGGGTCTTGCTATCTTGCCAAAATCCTTAATAAATCGTTAATAGTAGCTGCAGAATCCGAGAAAAGCTCTAATTTAGGTAGTGTTTCTAGACTTCGGCTGCTTCCATTCTGCGACGGCGGCGACCTTTAAGGGGTCTATCCGAATTCCTTCTCTTCTAACGATAAGACCGAGATATTTAACCTTAGTCTAATAGAACTCGCTCTTCTTCGTGTCCGCGTTTAAGCTAACCTCGCAGAGCCTAGTTAACACTCTCTTAATGTAGTCCGTGTGTTGCTCTCTCGTTTTATTGGTGTAGATAAGGATGTCGTCTAAGTAAATAGACACGAACTGCTCTAGCATGTCTATAAAGATGTAATTTATAAAACGCTACTACACCGCTAGTGCGTTAGTAAGTCTTAAAGGCATAACTAACTACTTGAAATTGCCTATGCACGTAGCGAACGTCGTAAGATCTTCTGTCTGTCCTTCCTCGTTCCTTAGTCGGTAGAACGCTTGGCGAATGTCTAGCTTACTAAACTACTTAGCTTTCGCTACTCGTTGTATAGTTTCGTCTATTAGCAGCAGCGGGCATACGTCTCTCTTAGTAACCTTATTAAGGCCTCTGTAGTCTACGTACAGTCGGAGACTACCTCTAGGTTTCTGTACGAAGAGGATCGGCGACACATATTTAGAGGAGCTTGGCGTAATAAACTTCTTTGCTAGGCTTTCTCGAATAAACACTTCTACTTAGTCTAGCTCGGCCGGCGATAAGCGTCTTAGGGGCTCAGTTCTTAGCAGCGCGGCCCCTTGTTTCACTCGGATCTTATTGTCGTATTCCGGTCGATAGAGCGGCAGGAAGTTAGAGTCGGTTTTCGAAAACACGTTAGCGTAGCTATAGAGTTCTTTCGGTAAAACCTCTAGCAGGTCTACTTCTTCTTCCGCTATTATCTTTTGGTAATCTTTAATGTCGTTTATCGAGATAGCGTAGATCTTATTCTCTAGCGACTTCGCGAGAGTCGTTAGAGCTTCTAAGCTTATTATTCCGACAGTATCCTGTAGGTCGGAACGATTGGTCGGAACTGCGTTAATAGCTGCGGCGTTTGGTTTCGCAGGGGCGACAGTAACCGATTCGACAGCGGCGGTGCCGTTCTGCTAGCTCTTGAACCAAAGTGTGCCTTTACCTACGTTAATAACGGCTTTCTGGTTCTTTATCTAATTTCTGCCTTATAACAATGTCAAACCGTCCGATGTCTATAATTCGGAACGTTGCTTTTATAGTGCGACCAGCTAGGGTGGTCTTTAATAGCACGTAATGCGTAACGCTCTCCGTGTCTTGTCTGTTGTAAGCCGAAATTCGCGTCGGCGACGCTAGCTCTTCTAGATAGCTATATCCCTTCGTCAGTTTCTAAACTAGTCGATAAGCGTTCTCGCTAGTGGCAGACCTAGAAGATGTAACTGCCGACGAAGCGATTAAAGCCCTAGACCAACGCTACAGAGACCTCTTCTAAAAGAAGACAGCCTGTAAGCAACTAGACAAGATTAACCAAAACTGGCTAATGTTCGAGGAATTCTACGGACTGTTTAGAAAGTATGCTATTAGAGCTAAGATGTCCGAAGATAAGCAGCTATACTTACTAAGGCAGAAGTTGAACCCTAAACTGGCCGGAGCTATAGCTTCGGTAGAAGACGAAGACCTCGAAAGCTTTATGCACTAGGCAAGAGTTACTGCTAGAAACCTGAACGCGTACGGAAAATCGGCAGCACGCGAATCGATTAAGAAGTCGTCGTCAGTGCCGACAATACGAACCCCTGCTCCTTACCGACGAGACCCCTAGCAGCTATCTTATTTACAGCGTTCGCCGTTCGTCCCCACTTGCTACGCGTACGGAAAGCCTAGTTATATCGCTACTACAAGCTACGAATTAGCAGAAGCAGGAATACTGTGCTACAAAACTACTGCTACCGAGGAAGACTATCTAAGCTATAGAGCCGGCGCCGAGCGACACAGATAGCGTAGACAGTAGGGTGCTATTAAGTATCTTGGGAAAAGACCAGCTAGACGGATAGGCCCCCTACCTAGCATAAACAGTAGGGCACCGATACGAACTACATCGCTAGAAGAAGAAGGGAGCATTAACAGTTGTAACAATCTGCTCTCGGTAGTGGTGGAAGTAAATATAGAGACCGCTATTATCCTTCTAATTACTTAATCCGGGCACGTAGATGTGATTTAATACGGCCTTTTTAATAACTATATCTCGAACTAAGGAGGGAAAGGAATCTATATAGTAGTTGGTAAGAACTTTAGGGGTAGTATGCCAAGGCCCGGCTCGGTCCGGAAGGGCCGAGCCGAAATTCCGAGGGTCCACCCTATTACTTAGTCCTACCCCTTTCTGCCGCTGCAACACCACCCCCCTCTATTACTAGCGGTCGACCTCGACCGCTTACTTATCTATCTCTCTTCTTTTTTTTGTTTTTTTTAATTGACGTCGTCGCTATCTAACGTCTTTACTTAGCGTCTATCTAATCCGTGCTATCTGATCGGAGCTAGCAGTTACCTGAGCTGCAGCGTAACCGGTCTGTGCGCCACTGCAGAGGTCTATATAGATCCGTCCGCAGCGCCGTCTCTTCGTCTTTTTCTTTCTCTACTAAGGACCTTACCTACTGTAGGGCCGGCGGCGCCGACGCCGCTTCACTTGTTCAGGGCAGCGTCGTCGACCGTCGCGTTAAAGCAGTAGTAGGTAGTGGCCGAGTCGAAGACTCTGGCCAAGCGCGTCGCTACGATCGTTTCTGTCGGTTTTTCTACTAATAGAGCGGACGTAGTTTATTCTCTTTTTCTAGAACTATTAACATCGGAGCCACTTAGGCTTTGGCTTCTTCGGATTTCGCGCATAGAACTCCTTTAGCAGCTCTACCGAGTTCCGGAGATTCTCGACCGGATACTATTTATATAGTCTTCCGGCTATCCCTTCCATAGGATCCTTGCTTCGATAGACCCTCTTATCTTTCTTATGTCTATTATATCCTCTACCTCCTATTCTTCTTCTTTACTATCTATCTTAACCGGCAGGGGTTCAGCGAATTCCTAATCCGGAAGACCGTCTTTAGGGTCCAAACTTAGCAGATCCGAATGAAAGACATCGTAGATCCGGAACGATTTCAGTAGCTAGAGCTAATAAGTTACTAGCGACCTCTTTTCTACTATCTTGAACAGGCCTACGTAGCAGGGGTTAAGCTTGGCGTTGCCTTTCAGCCTTAGGTTCCGTGTGTTAAGCTATACCTTTTAGCCTTCCTCGAATCCTATTAGCGACCGTTTTCTATTAGCTCGAGTTACTATCTTTTTCTAAGCCGATTCCATTGCCTCCTTTGCTACACGGATTGCTTCTTCTATCTGTAATCTAAGCGCTTCTGCCGCAGCAGCGGCGACTCTCTTTAACGAGGTGGCGGTAGATATAGAAGGTTCCAAAGAGCTGGGTTCGTTCGGCGGTTGGAAGCTTATTCTCGGAAGATAACTATAAGTTACCTCGAACAGCGCTAGTAAGGTAGCCTCTGACCGTGCTAAATTGGCGCAGAATTCGGCTATCGGCAACACCTTAACCTACTCTGCTTAATGATAACTGCAGAAGAATCGTAGATATTTCTCTATCTCGCGGTTAGCCACTTTAGACTAACTGTCGGTTTGAGGGTAAGCGGCTGTGCTAAGTTTTCTACGAATTCCGAGAGCTTGGTTAATGCCCTTCTATATATTAGCAGTAAATTAAGGACCCCTATCCGTAGTAATAGTGTCCGGCAGGCTATAGTGTTTCTATACGTGCTGGACTAGCATTCTTGCTGTCTCTTCTGCAGTAGTTCCTTTAGCCTTAGCTTAGCAGGGGATGAAGTGGCGCTCCTTGCTTAGTCGGTCTACTACATTGAGCGTTGCATTATATCTATCGGAATCCGGCAGGCCGGTTACGAAATCTATCGTTATATGCTGCTACAGTATCTTAGGGATCGGAAGTAGCTTCAACAGACCGGCCGGAAGGCCGGAACGTAGCTTTGCGACTCGGTATACGTAACAATTAGCAATAAACCGGTGGATCCGCTCGAATATCCGTAGAAACTAGTAGATCGTTTTTAAAGCCTGCATCGTCTTCTTCGCGCTGGCGTAGCCAACATCTATAGAACTATAGAGCAGCTGGACGACCTCTGTAATTAGTTCTTCTAGAACTATTAGCTTCCCTAAGCCTGTTTTGCTAAGCTTCTGCTGCTAATTAAGCCGTTCTACTTTCTCGTAGAGCGTCTCTTCTTCTGTCGGCAGTTCTATCGCGCAGATCCCTGCTTCTTTTAACACCTCGGCATCTACTATCCGTTCGGTTAACACCTTCTAGAACATGTTCGGATCTTCCTTTGTACGGCTGGTCTTCCCTTCTCTTCTCGTTAACGCGTCGGCCTTTCCATTTTAAGCTCCAGGTTAATAGGTAATTTTAAAATAGAAGCCGGATAAGTAGGCGGCCTACTAAGCTTGGCACTGTAATAGCTTCTGCGTCTTTATAAAATAGGTTAGCGACTAATAGTCCGTAAGGACCTAAACTGTGCTCTTTCCGGCTATAAGCTCCGGCTTCCACTCCTCGAAAGCCTAGATAATAGCCAACAGCTCTTTGTCGTAAATAGCGTAGTTCCGCTTAGCCTTGTTTATAGACTTGCTAAAGAAAGCTACTAGGTAGAGGGTCTCGTCGACGTTATTATACTAAGAAAGGACCCCTACAGTTACTATGTCGGAAGCGTCCGTCTCTAGATAGATCGTTTTTTCCGGTTAGAAGTGTGCTAGAACCGGCGCCGAGGCTACTGCTTACTTCAGTTAGATAAAAGCTTCTATGCACTTCTTATTCTATAGGCCAGCGGCCTCCTTCTTTAATGCTTCGTTTAGGGGTCTCGCTATCTTGCTGAAGTCCTTAATAAACTGTTAATAGTAGCTGCAGAATCTGAGAAACGCTCTGATTTGTGTAGTGTTTCCAGATTTCGGCTACTTCCATTCTGCGACAGTAGCGACCTTTAAGGAGTCTATCCGAATTCCTTCTCTTCTAACGATAAGACTAAGATATTTGACTTCGGTCTAATAGAACTCGCTCTTCTTCGTGTCTGCGTTTAATCCGACCTTGCAGAGTCTCTTTAGCACCCTCTTAATATAGTCTTTATGTTGCTCTCTTGTTCTATCTGTTGCAGCAGCAGAAAAGGGTAGGACTAAGTAATAGGGTAGACCCTCGGAATTTCGGCTCAGCCCTTCCGGACCGAGCCGGGCCTCGACTTACTACCCCTAAAGCTCTTACCTACCACTATATAGATTCCTTTCCCTCCTTAGTTTAAGATATAGTTATTAAAAAGGCCGTATTGAATTATATCTGCATGCCCGGATTATTATATCTCGAACTTACTTACTACACTAACTCCGCGCTGCGCAAAAGGGACCGTTAAACAATCTGGATACCCGAATAATGTACGTGCACTAACACACCAAAAACAACCCCTAGTACTGTAAGACAGCTAAAGAGAGCTTCTTAACAGTAGAGAGCGGCGTTATAGGCCGAAGCAGAAGCAGAAGAGAAAAGACTAACAGAGCGAGTAGGCGCTCTAGCGTTATTAATAATAAGTTTATTATTAGAGGTTTTACAGCGGAAGAGACTGCAGAGATAAAGGAACGAATAACCGAATATAAGAAGATCTACGACTGCACACTCGAGGAACTTAAAGATTACGTAAACGAGAACGGAAGAGGGAAGGTCTACGACGGCATAGACCTTATTAAGACGCTGTTTTACAGAACCCTGGACAAGAAGAGGCAGTTAAGAGAGGAAAACGAAGCAGTAAGGGCCGAAAAGGAATCGGTAGAAACTATTATCGACGTGCTAGAAAACCAAGCGGCGAATCGACTAGCACAATTAAAGGCAATAAAGGCTTAGTTAGCTAAGATGGAAGCAGCGATGTCGTTAGCGCCGCTGCTATATCGAGAAAAACAAGCAGAGACTGCCTTACTAGCGGCCTACAGTTAAGGCGATACCTCGATAACATCGCTACCTAACCTACTAGCGTTTAGAGGCAGAGACCCTAAAGACTAGGAGGCGTTTAAGAAAAAGATAAAGAACAAGATAGACCGCGATTATGCCGGAAACAGTAAAGAAGACAAGCTGGCCTACCTGGAGTTACGGCTAGAAGGTAAAGCTTTTTTGCTAGTAGCGGACCGAGAAGAGGTAACCGCCGAAGAAGCGATTAAAGCGCTGGACCAACGCTTCGGAGACCCCTTCCGAAAGAAGACAGCCTATAAGCAACTGGATAAGATCAACCAGAACCGGCAGACGTTTACAGAGTTCTACAGACTGTTTAGAAAATATGCTATTAGAGCTAGAGTGTTAGAAGATAAGCAGCTCTACCTACTAAGGCAGAAGCTAAACCCTAAACTGGCTGCAGCTATAGCGTCGGTAGAAGACAAAGACCTTAAAAGCTTCGTGCACCGAGCGAGAGTTACTGCCAGAAACCTAAGCGCCTACGTAAAATCAGCATCGCGCGAACCGATACAGAAGCAGTCGGCGCTAACAACACGACCCCCTGCACCTTTCCGGAGAGCACCTTAGCAGCCGTCTTATTCGCCGCGTTCGTCGTTCGTCCACACTTGCTACGCGTATAGAAAGCCTAGCTATATCGCTACGAAATGCCAAGCTACGGATTAGCAGAAGCAGGAATATCGTGCCGCAAAGCCGCAGCCGCCAAGAAAGACTATCTAAGCTATCGAGCCGGCTCTGAAAGACACTAACAGTGTAGATAGTAGAGTGCTACTAAGTACTTTAGGAAAAGACTAGCTAGACAGATAGGCCCCCTATCCAGCACGGACAATAGGGCACCAACGCGATCCGCGTTACAAGAAGAAGAGAGCATTAACAGCTGTAACGACCCGCTCTTAGCGGCGGTGGAAGTGAACACAGAGACTGCTATTATCCTTCCGATTACGGTCTACCCCCTCGAAGGCTAGCACCGACCACTCCAATTGAAAGCCTTTATCGACATAGGAGCTCTTATCGGCGCCGCGATCCACTATTGATTGGTTTAGAAGCTAATAAACGGATATAGTTACCTAGTGGAATTGGCGTCGCCGACGCGAATTTCGGCATACAACAGGCAGGACACAGAAAGTGTTACGCACTATATGCTATTAAGGACCACACTGGCTGGTCGGACTACGGAAGCTACGTTCCGAATTATAGACATCAGACAGTTCGACATTATTATAGGGCAGAAATAGATAAAGAACTAGAAGGCCGTTATTAACGTAGGTAAAGGCACGCTAGGGTTTAAAAACCAGCACAGCGGAGTCGCCGCCGAATCGGTCACCGTCGTCGCTGCGAAACCGAACGTCGCGACTATCGAAGCGGTTCCAATAGATCGGTCCGACCCTCTAGACACGATCGGAATAATAAGCTCTGAAGCTTTAACGACCCTCGCGAGGTCGCCGGACAATAAGATTTCCGCTATCTTAATAAAAGACATCGAAGACTACCGGAAGATAATAGCGGAAGAAGAAGTAGATCCGTTAGAGGTATTGCCAAAGGAGCTCTATAGCTATACTAACGTATTCTCAAAAGCTGACTCTAACCTCCTGCCGCTCTACCGACCGGAATATAACAACAAGATCTAGCTAAAGAAGGAGCTACGCTGCCAAGAACCGAGCCCCTAAGAAGGCTATCGCCAGCTGAGCTGGACTAAGTAGAGGTGTTTGTTCGAGAAAACCTGGCGAAGAAGTTTATCGCGCCGAGCTCTGCCGAGTATGCATTACCAATTCTTTTCGTACGGAAACCTGGAGGTAGTCTCTGACTATACGTAGATTACCGAGGCCTTAATAAGATTACTAAGAGAGATATGTATCCGCTGCCGCCAACCGATAAGACTATACAACGAGTAGCTAAAGCTAAGTGGTTCAGCAAGCTAGAGATTCGCCAAGCGTTCTACTAACTAAGGAACGAGAAGGGACAAACGGAAGACCTTACGACATTCGCTATACGTATAGGCAACTTTAAGTAGTTAGTAATGCCTTTCGGACTTACTAACGCGCCGGCAGTGTAGCAGCGTTTTATAAACTATACCTTTATAGATATGCTGGAACGATTCGTGTCTATCTACTTAGACAACATTCTTATCTACACTAATAGTAATCCGGGCACGCAGATATAATTCAATACGGCCTTTTTGATAACTATATCTCGAACTAAGGAGGGAAAGGAATCTATATAGTAGTGGGTAAGAGCTTTAGGGGTAGTAAGTCGAGGCCCGGCTCGGTCTGGAAGGGCTAAGCCAAAATTCCGAGGGTCCACCCTATTACTCAGTCCCACCCTTTTCTGCTGCCGCAACACCACCCCCCTCCCTTACCAGCGGTCGACCTCGACCGCTTACTTATCTATCTGTCTCTCCCTTTTTTTATATTATCGCTATCTGACGTCTTTACTTAGCGTCTATCTAGTCGAAAGAGCTATCTGATCGGATCCGGCGGTTACCTAAGCTGCAGCGTGGCCGGTCTGTGCTCCGCTGCAGAGGTCTATATAGATCCGTCTGCAGCGCCTTTTCTTCTTCTTTTTCTTTCTCTATTAAAGACCTTACCTATCGCAGGGCCGGCGGCGCTGACGCCGCTTTATTTGTTTGGGGCAGCGTCGTCGACCGTCGCGTCAAACCGGCGGTGGGTAGTGGCCGCGTCGAAGGCTCCAGCAGAGCCATTGCTACGATTGTCTTTATCGGCTTCTACACTAATAGAGCGGACGCGCCTTTTCTTCTTCTTCCGTAACTATTAGCTTTAGAGCCACTTAGGCTTCGGCTTCCTCGGGTTTCGAACGTAAAATTCTCTTAGCAGCTCCGCCAAATTCCGGAGATTCTCGACTGGATACCGTTTATAGTCTTCTCGCTATCCTTTCTAGAAGATCCTCGCTTCGATGGATCCTCTTAGCTTTCTTATATCTATTACATCTTCCACCTCCTATTCTTCTTCTTTACTGTCTATCTCGATTAGTGGGGGTTTAGCGAACCCCTAATCCGGAAGACTGTCTTTAGGGTCCAAACTTAGCAGATCCGAATAAAAGACATTGTAGATCTGGAACAAATTCGGTAGCTAGAGTCGATAAGTTACTAGCGACCTTTTTTCCACGATCTTAAACAGGCGCGCGTAACGAGGGTTAAGCTTAGCGTTGCCTTTTAGCCTCAGGTTCCGCGTGTTAAGCTATACCTTTTGGCCTTCTTTGAATTCTATTAGTAACCGCTTTCTACTAGCTCGAGTTACTATCTTCTTCTAAGCCGATTCCATTGCCTCTTTCGCTACCTTAATCGCTTCTACTATCTGAGATCGGAGCGCTTCTGCCGCCGCGGTGGCAACTCTATTTAACGAAGTGCCGGTAGGAGATTCCGAAGAGCTGGATTTGTTTAGCGGTTGAAAGCTTATCCTTAGAAGATAACTATAGGTTATCTCAAACGGCGCCAGCGAGGTGGCTTCTAATCGTGCTGAATTGGCGCAGAATTCAGCTATCGGCAACACCTTAACCCACTCTGCTTAATAATAACTGCAGAAGATTCGTAGATATTTCTCTATCTCGCGGTTAGCTACTTTAGACTAACTGTCGGTTAAAGGGTAAGCGGCCGTGCTGAGCTTTCCGCGAATTCCGAGAGCCTGGTTAATAGCCTTCTATACGTCGGCGGTGAATTAAGGACCCCTATCCGTAGTAATAGTGTCTAGCAGGCTGTAGTGTTTCTATACGTGCTGAATTAGCATTCTCGCCGTCTCTTCCGTAGTAGTTCCTTTATCCTTCGCTCGGTAGGGGATAAAGTAGCGCTCTTTGCTTAGTCGATCTACTACGTTAAGCGTAGCATTATATCTATCGGAATCTGGCAGGCCGGTTACGAAATCTATCGTAATATACTGCTACGGTTTCTTAGGGATCGGAAGTGGCTTTAAGAGACTGGCCGGAAGGCTGTAACGTAGCTTCGCGGCTCGGCACACGTAACAGTTAGCGATAAACTGATAGATCCGCTCGAAGATTCGCGGAAACCAGTAGGTCGTCCTTACGGCTTCTATCGTCTTCTTCGAGCCTGCGTAACCAACGTCTTTAGAACCGTAGACCGACTGGATAACCTTTGTAATCAGTTCTTCCAGAACTATTAGCTTCCCTAAGCCGGTTTTGCCGAGCTTCTGCTGCTAGTTAAGCCGTTCTACTTTCTCGTAGAGCGTTTCTACCTCGGTTAGCGGCTCTATCGTACAGATCCCTACCTCTTTCAACACCTCGGCGTCTACTATCCGTTCGGTTAACACCTTCTAAAACATGTTCGGATCTTCTTTCGCGCGGCTAGTCTTTCCTTCTCTTCTCGTTAGCGTACTAGCCTTTCCATTTTAAGCTCTAGGTCGATAGGTAATCTTGAAGTCGAATCCGGATAAGTAGGCAGCCTACTGGGCCTAGTAACGTAATAGCTTCTGCGTCTTTATAAAGTAGGTAAGCGACTAGTAGTCTGTAAGGACCTGGACTGTGCTCTTTCTAGCTATAAGCTCCAGCTTCCACTCTTCGAACGCCTGTATAATGGCCAATAGTTCTTTATCGTAGATAGCGTAGTTCCGTTCGGCCTTAGTTATAGACTGGCTAAAGAAGGCCACCGGATAGAGGGTCTCTCCGTCGTTAGCATATTAAGAAAGGACCCCTGCTGTTACTGTGTCGGAAGCGTCCGTTTCTACGTAGATCGTCTTTTCTAGTCGGAAGTGCGCTAGCACTGGCGCCGAGGCTACTGCATCTTTTAGTCGATTGAAAGCCTCCGTGCACTTCTTATTCTATAGGCCAGTAGCCTCCTTCTTTAACTCTTCGTTCAGGGGTCTCGCTATCTTGCTAAAGTCCTTAATAAACTGTCGATAGTAGCTGCAGAATCCGAGAAACGCTCTGATCTGCATAGTGTTTCCGGGTTTCGGCTGCTTCTATTCCGCTACGGCGGCGACCTTAGAGGGGTCTATCCGCATTCCTTCTCTTCTAACGATAAGACCTAGATATTTAACTTCGGTCTAATAGAACTCGCTCTTCTTCGTATCCGCGTTTAGTCCGACCTCGCAGAGTCTCCTTAGCACCCTCTTTATGTAGTCCGTATGTTGCTCTCTCGTTCTATCGGTATAGATAAGGATGTCGTCTAAGTAGATAGACACGAACCGTTCTAGCATATCTATAAAGGTGTAGTTTATAAAGCGTTGCTACACCGCCGGCGCGTTAGTAAGTCCGAAAGGCATTACTAACTACTTGAAATTGCCTATGCGCGTAGCGAATGTCGTAAGATCTTCGGTTTGTCCTTCCTCGTTCCTTAGTTAGTAGAACGCCTAGCGAATATCCAGCTTGCTAAACTACTTAGCTTTGGCTACTCGTTGTATAGTCTCGTCTATTAGCAGCAGTAGATACACATCTCTCTTAGTAACCTTATTAAGGCCTTAGTAATCTACGTACAGTCGGAGACTACCTCCGGGCTTTCGTACAAAAAGAATCGGCGACGTATACTCGGCTAAGCTTGGCGTAATAAACTTCTTCGCTACGTTTTCTCAAACAAACACCTCTACCTAGTCTAGCTCTGCCGGCGATAGTCTTCTTAAGGGCTCGGTTCTTGGCAGCGTAGCTCCTTCTTTTAGCCGGATCCTGTTGTTATATTCTGGCCGGTAGAGCGGCAAGAGATTAGAGTCGGCTTTTAAGAACACGTTAGTGTAGCCGTAGAGCTCTTTCGGTAACGCCTCTAGCGGATCTACTTCTTCTTCCGCTATTATCTTCCGGTAGTCTTCGATGTCTTTTATTAAGATAGCGTAAATCTTATTGTCTAGCGACCTCGCGAGGGTTGTTAAAGCTTCCAAGCTTATTATTCCGATTATGTCTGGAGGGCCAGACCGATCTGTCGGACCCGCTCCTATAATCGTAGCGTTCGGTTCCGTAGCGACTACAGTGACCGATTTGACGGCGGCGACGCCACTCTGCAGGGGTTTGAATCCGAGTGTGCCTTTACCTACGTTAATAACTGCTTTCTGGTTCTTTATCTATTTCTGTCCTATAATAATGTTAAACCTTCTGATATCTATAATTCGGAACGTCGCTTCCGTGCTGCGACCAGCTAGGGTAGTCCTTAGTAGCACATAATGCGTAACACTCTCTGTGTCTTGTCCGTTGTATGCCGAAATCCGCGTTAGCGACGCTAGCTCCACTAGATAACTATATCCGTTTATCAGTCTCTAAGCCAACCGATAGTGGATCGCGGCTCCGATAAGGGCTCCTATGTCGATAAAAGCTCTTAGCTAAAGTAATCTGTTGAAGCTATTAAGGGGGTAGACAGTAATTAGGAGGATAATAGCCGTTTCCGTGTTTACTTCTACTGCTGCTAAGAGCGGATCGCTATAGCTGTTAATACTTCCTTCTTCCGGTAACATAGTTCGTTCTAGTGCCCTATTGTCTATACTGGATAGGGGGCCTATCCGTCCAGCTGGTCTTTTCCTAGGATTCGCAGTAGCACTCTACTATCTACACTGTCGGTGTCGTTCGGAGCCGGCTCGATAGCTTGGATAGTCTTTCTCTGCAGCTGCTTTATAGCCCGATACTCCTGCTTCTGCTAATCCGTTGCTTAGCATCTAGTGCTGATGTAGCCAGGCTTTCTGTACGCGTAGCAGGTAGGGACGAACGACGAACGCGACGGATAAGGTGTCTGCTAGGTGGGGCCTCGGCGGAAAGGAGCAGGGGGTCGTGTTATCGGCGCCGACTGCTTCTAAATCAGTTCGCGCGATGCCGATTTCGCGTAGGCGCTCAGGTTTCTAGCAGTAACTCTCGCTTAGTGCACGAAGCTTTTAAGGTCTTCGTCTTCTACCGACGCTATAGCTGCAGCCAGTTTAGGGTTCAGCTTCTGCCTTAGTAGGTAGAGCTGCTTATCTTCTAACACTCTAGCTCTAATTGCATATTTTCAGAACAGTCTGTAGAATTCTTTAAACGTCTGCCAGTTCTGGTTAATCTTGTCTAGCTGTTTACAGGCCGTCCTCTTTTAGAAAGGGTCTCTAAAGCGTTAATCTGGCGCTTTGATTGCTTCTTCGGCAGTTACCTCTTCTAGGTCTGCTACTAGCGAAAAAGCTTTACCTTCTAACCGCGACTCTAGGTAGGCCAATCTATCTCCTGCACTGTTTCCGGCATAGTCGCGGTCTATCTTGTTCTTTATCTTCTTCTTAAATGCCTCCTAGTCTTTAGGGTCTCCGCCTCTAAACGCCGGTAGGTTAGGTAGCGATGTTATCGAGGTATCGCCTTAACTGTAGGCCGCTAGTAAGGCAGTCTCTGCTTGTTCTTCTCGATATAGCAGCGGCGCTAACGACATCGCTGCTTCCATCTTAGCTAACTAAGCCTTTATTGCCTTTAATTGTGCTAGTCAATTCGCCGCTTGGTTTTCTAGCACGTCGATAATAGTTTCTACCGATTCCTTTTCGGCCCTTACCGCTTCGTTTTCCTCTCTTAACTGCCTCTTCTTGTCTAGGGTTCTGTAAAACAGCGTCTTAATAAGGTCTATGCCGTCGTAGACCTTCCCTATTCCGTTCTCGTTTACGTAATCTTTAAGTTCCTCGAGTGTGCAGTCGTAGATCTTCTTATATTCGGTTATTCGTTCCTTTATCTCTGCAGTCTCTTCCGCTGTAAAACCTCTAATTATAAACTTATTATTAATAACGCTAGAGCGCCTACTCGCTCTGTTAGTCTTTTCTCTTCTGCTTCTGCTTCGGCCTATAACGCCGCTCTCTACTGTTAAGAAGCTCTCTTTAGCTGTCTTACGGTACTAGGGGTTGTTTTTGGTGTGTTAGTGCACGTACATTATTCGGGTATCCGGATTGTTTAACGGTCCCTTTCGCGCAGCGCAGAGTTGGTGTAGTAAGTAAGTTCGAGATATAATAATCCGGGCATGCAGATATAATTCAATACGGCCTTTTTAATAACTATATCTCGAACTAAGGAGGGAAAGGAATCTATATAGTGGTAGGTAAGAGCTTTAGGGGTAGTAAGTCGAGGCCCGGCTCGGTCCGGAAGGGCCGAGCCGAAATTCCGAGGGTCTACCCTATTACTTAGTCCTACCCTTTTCTGCTGCTGCAACAGATAGAACAAGAGAGCAACACAAAGACTATATTAAGAGGGTGCTAAAGAGACTCTGTAAGGTCGGATTAAACGCAGATACGAAGAAGAGCGAGTTCTATTAGACCAAAGTCAAATATCTTAGTCTTATCGTTAGAAGAGAAGGAATTCGGATAGACTCCTTAAAGGTCGCTACTGTCGCAGAATGGAAGTAGCCGAAATCCGGAAACACTACACAAATCAGAGCGTTTCTTAGATTCTGCAGCTACTATCGACAGTTTATTAAGGACTTTAGCAAGATAGCGAGACCCCTAAACGAAGCATTAAAGAAGGAGGCCGCTGGCCTATAGAATAAGAAGTGCATAGAAGCTTTTATCTAACTAGAAGAAGCAGTAGCCTCGGCGCCGGTTCTAGCACACTTCCAACCGGAAAAAACGATCTATCTAGAGACGGACGCTTCCGACATAGTAACCGCAGGGGTCCTTTCTTAGTATAATAACGTCGACGAGACCCTCTACCTAGTAGCTTTCTTTAGCAAGTCTATAAACAAGGCTAAGCGGAACTACGCTATTTACGACAAAGAGCTTTTGGCTATTATCTAGGCTTTCGAGGAGTGGAAGCCGGAGCTTATAGCCGGAAAGAGCACAGTTTAGGTCCTTACGGACTATTAGTCGCTAACCTATTTTATAAAGACGCAGAAGCTATTACAGTGCTAAGCTTAGTAGGCCGCCTACTTATCTGGCTTCTATTTTAAAATTACCTATTAACCTGGAGCTTAAAATGGAAAGGCCGACGCGTTAACGAGAAGAGAAGGGAAGACTAGCCGTACAAAGGAAGATCCGAACATGTTCTAGAAGGTGTTGACCGAACGGATAGTAGATGCCGAGGTGTTAAAAGAAGCAGGGATCTGCGCGATAGAACTGCCGACAGAAGAAGAGACGCTCTACGAGAAAGTAGAACGGCTTAATTAGCAGCAGAAGCTTAGCAAAACAGGCTTAGGGAAGCTAATAGTTCTAGAAGAACTAATTACAGAGGTCGTCTAGCTGCTCTATAGTTCTACAGATGTTGGCTACGCCAGCGCGAAGAAGACGATACAGGCTTTAAAAACGATCTACTAGTTTCTACAGATATTCGAGCGGATCCACCGGTTTATTGCTAATTGTTACGTATACCGAGTCGCAAAGCTACGTTCCGGCCTTCCGGCCGGTCTGTTGAAGCTACTTCCGATCCCTTAGATACTGTAGCAGCACATAACGATGGATTTCGTAACCGGCCTGCCGGATTCCGATAGATATAATGCAACGCTTAATGTAGTAGACTGACTAAGCAAGGAGCGCCACTTCATCCCCTGCTAAGCTAAGGCTAAAGGAACTACTGCAGAAGAGACAGCAAGAATGCTAGTCCAGCACGTATAGAAACACTATAGCCTGCCGGACACTATTACTACGGATAGGGGTCCTTAATTTACTGCTAATATATAGAAGGGCATTAACCAAGCTCTCGGAATTCGTAGAAAACTTAGCACAGCCGCTTACCCTCAAACCGACAGTTAGTCTAAAGTGGCTAACCGCGAGATAGAGAAATATCTACGATTCTTCTGCAGTTATCATTAAGCAGAGTAGGTTAAGGTGTTGCCGATAGCCGAATTCTGCACCAATTTAGCACGGTCAGAGGCTACCTTACTAGCGCTGTTCGAGGTAACTTATAGTTATCTTCCGAGAATAAGCTTCCAACCGCCGAACGAACCCAGCTCTTTGGAACCTTCTATATCTACCGCCACCTCGTCAAAGAGAGTCGCCGCTGCTGCGGCAGAAGCGCTTAGATTACAGATAGAAGAAGCAATCCGTGTAGCAAAGGAGGCAATGGAATCGGCTTAGAAAAAGATAGTAACTCGAGCTAATAGAAAACGGTCGCTAATAGGATTCGAGGAAGGCTAAAAGGTATAGCTTAACACACGGAACCTAAGGCTGAAAGGCAACGCCAAGCTTAACCCCTGCTACGTAGGCCTGTTCAAGATAGTAGAAAAGAGGTCGCTAGTAACTTATTAGCTCTAGCTACTGAAATCGTTCCGGATCTACGATGTCTTTCATTCGGATCTGCTAAGTTTGGACCCTAAAGACGGTCTTCCGGATTAGGAATTCGCTGAACCCCTGCCGGTTAAGATAGATAGTAAAGAAGAAGAATAGGAGGTAGAGGATATAATAGACATAAGAAAGATAAGAGGGTCTATCGAAGCAAGGATCCTATGGAAGGGATAGCCGGAAGACTATAAATAGTATCCGGTCGAGAATCTCCGGAACTCGGTAGAGCTGCTAAAGGAGTTCTATGCGCGAAATCCGAAGAAGCCAAAGCCTAAGTGGCTCCGATGTTAATAGTTCTAGAAAAAGAGAATAAACTACGTCCGCTCTATTAGTAGAAAAACCGACAGAAACGATCGTAGCGACGCGCTTGGCCAGAGTCTTCGACTCGGCCACTACCTACTACTGCTTTAACGCGACGGTCGACGACGCTGCCCTGAACAAGTGAAGCGGCGTCGGCGCCGCCGGCCCTACAGTAGGTAAGGTCCTTAGTAGAGAAAGAAAAAGACGAAGAGACGGCGCTGCGGACGGATCTATATAGACCTCTGCAGTGGCGCACAGACCGGTTACGCTGCAGCTCAGGTAACTGCTAGCTCCGATCAGATAGCACGGATTAGATAGACGCTAAGTAAAGACGTTAGATAGCGACGACGTCAATTAAAAAAAACAAAAAAAAGAAGAGAGATAGATAAGTAAGCGGTCGAGGTCGACCGCTAGTAATAGAGGGGGGTGGTGTTGCAGCGGCAGAAAGGGGTAGGACTAAGTAATAGGGTGGACCCTCGGAATTTCGGCTCGGCCCTTCCGGACCGAGCCGGGCCTTGGCACACTACCCCTAAAGTTCTTACCAACTACTATATAGATTCCTTTCCCTCCTTAGTTCGAGATATAGTTATTAAAAAGGCCGTATTAAATCACATCTACGTGCCCGGATTAAGTAATTAGAAGGATAATAGCGGTCTCTATATTTACTTCCACTACTACCGAGAGCAGATTGTTACAACTGTTAATGCTCCCTTCTTCTTCTAGCGATGTAGTTCGTATCGGTGCCCTACTGTTTATGCTAGGTAGGGGGCCTATCCGTCTAGCTGGTCTTTTCCCAAGATACTTAATAGCACCCTACTGTCTACGCTATCTGTGTCGCTCGGCGCCGGCTCTATAGCTTAGATAGTCTTCCTCGGTAGCAGTAGTTTTGTAGCACAGTATTCCTGCTTCTGCTAATTCGTAGCTTGTAGTAGCGATATAACTAGGCTTTCCGTACGCGTAGCAAGTGGGGACGAACGGCGAACGCTGTAAATAAGATAGCTGCTAGGGGTCTCGTCGGTAAGGAGCAGGGGTTCGTATTGTCGGCACTGACGACGACTTCTTAATCGATTCGCGTGCTGCCGATTTTCCGTACGCGTTCAGGTTTCTAGCAGTAACTCTTGCCTAGTGCATAAAGCTTTCGAGGTCTTCGTCTTCTACCGAAGCTATAGCTCCGGCCAGTTTAGGGTTCAACTTCTGCCTTAGTAAGTGTAGCTGCTTATCTTCGGACATCTTAGCTCTAATAGCATATTTTCTAAACAGTCCGTAGAATTCCTCAAACATTAGCCAGTTTTAGTTAATCTTGTCTAGTTGCTTACAGGCTGTCTTCTTTTGGAAGAGGTCTCTGTAGCGTTGGTCTAGGGCTTTAATCGCTTCGTCGGCAGTTACATCTTCTAGGTCTGCCACTAGCGAGAACGCTTTACCTTCTAGTCGCTCTTCTGAATGTTGCGGCGGCAGAAAGGGTTAGGACTAAGTAATAGAGTAGATCCTTGGAATTTCGGCTCGGCCCTTCCAGACCGAGCCGGGCCTTGGCATACCACCCCTGGGGCCCTTACCCACCACTACATAGATTCCTTTCCTTCCTCAGTTCGAGAGATAGTTATTAAAAAGGCTGTATTGAATTATATCTGCGTGCCTGGATTATAATCTCTCGAACTCACTTACTACACTAACTCCGCGCTGCGCAAAAGGGTCTGTTAAACTATCCGGCAACCTGAATAACGCACGCGCACACATACACTAAACCAATAACCCCCAGCACTAGGAGACAGCTATAGAGAGCTTCTAAACGGTAGAAGGCGGCGTTACAGGCCGCAGCAGAAGCAAGAAAGAAAAGGCTAACAGAGCGAGTCGACGCTCTAGCGTAATAAATAATAAGTTCATTATTAGAGGTTTTACAGCAGAAGAGACTGCAGAGATTAAGGAACGAATAACTGAATATAACAAGATCTACGACTGCACGCTTAAGGAACTTAAAGACTATGTAAACGAGACCGGAGTAGGGAAGGTCTACGACGGTATAGACCTTATTAAGACGCTGTTTTACAGCACACTAGAAGAGAAGAGGCAGTGAAAAGAGGAAAACGAAGCGGTAAGGGCCGAGAAGGAATCGGCGGAGACTATTATTAATGTACTAGAAAACCAAGCAGCGAATCGACTAGCACAACTAAAGGCGATAAAGACTTAGTTAGCTAAGATAGAAGCAGCGATGTCGTCGGTAACGCCGCTACATCGAGAAGAACAAGCAGAGACCGCCTTACTAGCGGCCTACAGTTAAGGCGGCACCTCGATAACGTTACTACCTATCCTACCGGCGTTTAGAGGCAGAGACCCCGAAGACTAGGAGGCGTTTAAGAGAAAGATAAAGAACAAGATAGACCGCGATTACGCCAGAAGCAGTGCAGGAGATAGATTGGCCTACCTAGAATCGCGGTTAGAAGGTAAAGCTTTTTCGTTAGTAGCGGACCTAGAAGAGGTAACCGCCGAAAAAGCGATTAAAGCGCTCAATTAACGCTTCGGAGACCCCTTCTGAAAGAAGACAGCTCGTAAACAGCTAGACAAAATCAATTAGAACCGGCTGACGTTTAAGGAGTTCTACGGACTGTTCCGAAAATATGCTATTAGAGCTAGAGTGTCAGAAGATAAGCAGCTTTACCTACTAAGGCAGAAGCTAAACCCTGAATTGGCCGCAGCTATAGCGTTAGTAGAAGACGAAGACCTCGAAAGCTTCGTGTACAGAGCGAGAGTCACTGCCAGAAGTCTAAGCGCTTACGCGAAATCGCGCGAATCAAACTAGAAGCTATCGACGACGCCGACAACACGACCCCCTGCACCTTTCTAAAGAGCACCTTAGCAGCTATCTTATTTGCCGCGTTCGTCGTTCGTCCCCACCTGCTACGCGTATAGAAAGCCGGGCTATATAGCTACTAGATGCACGGCGACGGCCTAGCAGAAGCAGGAGTATCGTATAACGAAGCAACAGCTGCTAAGAAAGACTATCCAAGGTATCGAGCCGGCTCTAAACGACACCGACAGTGCGGACGGTAGAGTACCGCTAAGGATCTTAGGAAAAGACTAGCTGGACGGATAGGCCCCCTATCCAGTATAGACAATAGAGCACCGATACGAACTACGCTACCGGAAGAAGGAAGTATTAACAGTTGTAGCGATCTGCTCTTAGCTGCGTTAGAAATAAACACGGAAACAGCTATTATCCTTCCTATTACGATCCACCCTGTTAAGAAGTTACGCTAACCGCTCTAGCTGACAGCTTTTATCAATACAGGAGCTCTTATCGGAGCAGCGATCCACTATCGGTTGGTTTAGAAGCTAATAAAGGGATACGGCTATCTGGTAGAATCAGCGTCGCCGACGAGAATTTCGGCATACAACGGACAGGACACGGAAAGTGTTACGCACTATGTGCTATTAAGGACTACACTGGCTAGTCGCACTACGGAGGCGACGTTCCGAATTATAGATATTAGAAGGTTTGATATTATTATAGGGCAGAAATAGATAAAGAACCAGAAAGCTGTTATCGACGTAGGTAAAGGCACGCTAGGGTTCAAAAACCAGCAGAGCGGAGTCGCCGCCGAATCGGTTACCGTCGTCGCCGCGAAATCGGACGCTACGACTATCGAAGCGGTTCTGATAGATCGGCCCGACCCTCCAGACACGATTGGAATAGTAAGATCGGAAGCTTTAACGACCCTCGCGAGGTCGCTAGACAATAAGATTTACGCTATCTTAATAAAGGACATCGAAGACTACTAGAAGATAATAGCAGAAGAAGAAGTGGATCTGCTAGAGGTGTTACTGAAAGAACTCTATAGCTATACTAACGTGTTCTCGAAGGCTAACTCCAACCTCTTGCCGCTCTACCGACTGGAATATAACAACAAGATCCGGCTAAAAGAAGGAGCTACGCTGCTAAGAACCGAGCCCTTAAGAAGACTATCGCTAGTAGAGCTAGACTAAGTGGAGGTGTTTGTTCGAGGAAACCTAGCGAGATGTTTATAACGCCGAGCTCTACTAAGTATGCGTCGCCAATCCTTTTCGTACGGAAACCCAGAGGTAGTCTCCGACTGTGCGTAGATTGCCGTAGCCTTAATAAGGTTACTAAGAGAGATGTGTATCCGCTGCTGCTAATCGATGAGACTATACAACGAGTAGCTAAAGCTAAGTAGTTCAGCAAGCTGGATATTCGCTAAGCGTTCTACCGATTAAGGAACGAGGAAGGACAAACAGAAGACCTTACGACATTCGCTACGCGCATAGGCAATTTTAAGTAGTTAGTAATGCCTTTCGGACTTACTAACGCACTGGCAGTGTAGCAACGCTTTATAAACTACACCTTTATAGACATGCTAGAACGGTTCGTATCTATCTACTTAGACGACATTCTTATCTACACTAATAGAACGAGAGAGCAACATACAGACCACATTAAGAGGGTGTTAAAGAGACTCTGCGAGGTCGGATTAAACGCGGACACGAAGAAGAGCAAGTTCTATTAGACCGAAGTTAAATATCTCGGTCCTATAGTTAGAAGAGAAGGAATTCGAATAGACCCCTCTAAGGTCGCCGCCTTCGCAGAACAGAAGCAGCCGAAATCCGGAAACACTACATAAATCAGAGCGTTTCTCGGATTCTGCAGCTACTATCGACGGTTTATTAAGGACTTTAGCAAGATAGCGAGACCCTTAAACGAAGTATTAATAAAGGAGGCCGCTGGCCTGTAGAATAAGAAGTGCACAGAAGCTTTTATCCGACTGAAAGAAGCAGTAGCCTCGGCGCCAGTTCTGGCGCACTTCCGACTAGAAAAGACGATCTACGTAGAAACGGACGCTTCCGACATAGTAACAGCAGAGGTCCTTTCTTAATATACTAACTACGGCGAGACCCTCTATCTGGTAGCCTTTTTTAGCAAGTCTATAACTAAGGCCGAACGGAACTACGCTATCTACGATAAAGAACTGTTAGCTATTATACAGGCATTCGAAGAGTAGAAGCCGGAGCTTATAGCTAGAAAGAGCACAGTCTAGGTCCTTACAGACCACTAGTCGCTTACCTACTTTATAAAGACGCAGAAGCTATTACGTTGCTAGGCCTAGTAGGCCGCCTACTTATCCGGATTCGACTTTAAGATTACCTATCGACCTAGAGCTCAAAATAGAAAGGCTAATACGCTAACGAGAAGAGAAGGAATGACCAGCTGCGCGAAAGAAGATCCGAACATATTTCAGAAGGTATTGACCGAACAGATAGTAGACGCCCAGGTGTTAAAAGGGGTAGGGATCTGTGCGATAGAGCTGCCAACCGAGGAAGAGACGCTCTACGAGAAAGTGGAACGGCTTAACCAGCAGCAGAAGCTCGGCAAAACCGGCTTAGGGAAGCTAATAGCGTTAGTTACGCCGGCTTAAGGAAGACAGTAGAAGCCGTAAGGACGATCTACTGGTTTCTGCGAATCTTCGAGCGGATCTACCGGTTTATCGCTAACTGTTACGTATACCGAGCCGCGAAGCTACGTTACGGCCTTCCGGCCGGTCTGTTAAAACCACTTCCGATCCCTAAGAAACTGTAGCAGCACATTACGATAGATTTCGTAACCGGCCTGCCGGATTCTAATAGATATAATGCTACGCTTAACGTAGTAGATCGACTAAGCAAAGAGCGCCACTTCATTCCCTACTAAGCGAAGGATAAAGGAACTACTACAGAAGAAACGGCGAGAATGCTGATTTAGTATATGTAGAAGCACTACGGTCTGCCGGACACTATTACTACGGATTGGGGTCCTTAATTTACTGCTAATGTATAGAAGGCTATTAACCAAGCTCTCGGAATTCGCGGAAAGCTCAGCACAGTAGCTTACCCTTAGACTAACGGCCAGTCTAAAGTAGCTAACTGCAAAATAGAGAAATAGCTACGAATCTTCTACAGTTATTATTAAGCAGAGTGGATTAAGATGTTGCCGATAGCCGAATTCTGCGCTAATTTAGCACAGTCGGAAGCTACCTCGCTCGCGCCGTTTAAGATAACTTACGGTTATCTTCTAAGAATGAGCTTCCAACCGCCGAATGAACCTAGCTCTTTAGAACCTTCTACATCTACTGCTACCTCGTCGAAGAGAGTCGCCGCCGCAGCGGCAGAAGCGCTCCGATCTTAGATAGAAGAAGCGATCAAGGTAGCGAAAGAGGCAATAGAATCGGCTTAGAAGAAGATAGTAACTCGAGCTAATAGAAAGCGGTTACTGGTAGAATTCGAAGAAGGCTAAAAGGTATAGCTTAACACGCGGAACCTGAGGCTAAGAGGCAACGCCAAGCTTAACCCCCGCTACGTAGGCCTGTTTAAGATAGTAGAAAAGAGGTCGCCGGTAACTTATCGGCTCTAGCTACTAAGGTTATTCTGGATCTACGATGTCTTTTATTCAGATTGATCCGGGCACGCAGATATGATTCAATACGGCCTTTTTGATAACTATATCTCGAACTGAGGAGGGAAAGGAATCTATGTAGTGGTGGGCGAGAGCTTTAGGGGTGGCGTGCCAAGGCCCAGCTCGGTCCGGAAGGGCCGAGCCGAAATTCTAAGGGTCTACCCCATCACTTAGTCCCACCCCTTTCTGCCGCCGCAACACCACCCCCCTCCCTTATCAGCGGTCGCCCTCGACCGCTTACTTATCTGTTTGTCCTTTTTTCTTTTTTTTTTTGATTTACATCGTTACTATCTGGCGTCTTCACTTGGCGTCTATCTGATCCGTTCTATCTGATCGGAGCCATCTGATCGGAGCTAGCAGTTACTAGAGCTGCGGCGTAACCAGTCCGTACGCCACTGTATAGATCTATATAGATCTATCTGCAGCTCCTTATCTTCTTCTTTTTCTTTCCCTACCAAAGACCTTACCTACCGCAGGGCTGGAGGCGTCGACGCCGATTTATAGCGTTAGCGAGCTTCCTGCCGATGCAAAGATAGGTAGTAGCCAATCTAAAGACTCTGGCGAAGCGACCGTTACGATCGTTTTCTTCGGCTTCTGTGCCGATAGAGCGGACTTAGCCTTCTTTTCAACCGTCGAGCCACTTAGGCCTCGGCTTCTTCGGGTTCCGGGCGTAAAATTCTCTTAGCAGCTCCGCCGAATTCCGTAGGTTCTCGGCCGGATACCATTTATAGTCTTCCGGCTATCCTTTCTATAAGATCCTCGCTTCGATGGATCCCCTTTGTCTTCTTACGTCTATAACATTATCAACTTCCCATTCTTCTTCTTTTCTGTCTATTTCGATTGGTGGGGGTTCGGCGAACCCCTAATCCGGAAGACTATCCTTAGGGTCTAGGCTTAGTAGATCCGAATAAAAGATATCGTAGATCCGGAACGATTTCAGCAGCTAGAGCCGGTAGGTTACTAGCGACCTCTTTTCCATTATCTTGAACGGACCTACGTAGCGAGGGTTAAGCTTCGCGTTGCCTTTCAGCCTCAGGTTCCGCGTGTTGAGCTATACCTTTTGGCCTTCCTCGAATTCTATTAGTAACCTCTTTTTATTAGCTCGAGTTACTATCTTTTTCTAAGCTGATTCTATCGCTTCTTTCGCTACCTTGATCGCTTCTTCTATCTGGGATCGGAGCGCTTCTGCTGCCGCCGCGGCTATTCTCTTCGACGAGGTGGCGGTAGAGAGTTCTAAAGAGCTGGGTTTGTTTAGTAGTTAAAAGCTTATCCTCGGAAGATAACTATGTGTTATCTTAAACGGCGCTAGTAAGGTAGCTTCCGACCGTGCTAAATTGGCGCAGAATTCGGCCATTGGCAATACCTTAACCTATCCTTCTTAATAATAGCCGCAGAAGATTCGTAGATACTTTTCCATCTTACGGTTAGCTACTTTAGACTGTCCGTCGGTCTAAGGGTGAGCAGCTGTGCTAAGCTTTCTACGAATTCTAAGGGCTTGGTTAATGGCTTTCTATACGTCTGCGGTGAATTAAGGACCCCTATCCGTAGTGATAGTGTCCGGCAGCCCGTAGTGCTTCTATACGTACTGGATTAACATTCTCGCCGTTTCTTCTGTAGTAGTTCCTTTATCCTTAGCTCGACAGGGGATAAAATAACGTTCCTTGCTTAGTCGATCTACTACATTAAGCGTGGCATCGTACCTATCGGAATCCGGCAGGCCGGTTACGAAGTCCATTATAATGTGCTGCTATGGTTTCTTAGGGATCGGAAGTGGCTTTAGCAGGCCGGCCGGAAGGCCGTAACGTAGCTTCGCTGCTCGGCATACGTAACAGTTAGTGATAAACCGATGTATCCGCTCGAAGATTCGCGGAAACCAGTAGGTCGTCCTTATTGCTTCTATCGTCTTCTTCGATCCTGCGTAACCAACGTCCGTAGAGCTATAGACCAGCTGGATAACCTCTGTAATCAGTTCTTCCGGAACGATCAGTTTCCCTAAGCCGGTTTTGCCGAGCTTCTGCTGCTGATTAAGCCGTTCCACTTTCTCGTGCAGCGTCTCTTCTTTAATCAGCGGCTCTACCGTACAGATCCCTACCTCTTTCAACACCTCGGCGTCTACTATTCGTTCTGTTAGCACCTTCTGAAACATGTTCGGATCTTCCTTCGCTCGGCTAGTCTTTCCTTCTCTTCTCGTTAGCGCATTAGCCTTTCTATTTTAAGCTCTAGGTTGATAAGTAATCTTAAAGTCGAACCCGGATAAGTAGGCTGCCTACCGGGCTTAGCGGCGTAATAGCTTCTGCGTCTTTATAAAGTAGGTCAGTAACTGGTAGTCCGTAAGGACCTGGATCGTGCTCTGTCCAGCTATAAGCTCCAGTTTCCACTCTTTAAAGGCCTGAATAATGGCCAGCAGTTCTTTATTATAGATAGCGTAGATCCGTTCAGCATTATTTATAGACTTGCTAAAGAAAGCCACTAGATAGAGCGTTTCGTCGTCGTCAGCGTATTAAGAAAGGACCCCTGCTGTTACTGTGTCAGAAGCGTCTGTCTCTACGTAGATCGTCTTTTCCGGTCTGAAGTGCGCTAGCACTAGCGCTGAGGCCACTGCCTCCTTTAGTCGGTTGAAAGCTTCCGTAAACTTCTTATTCTATAGGCTAGCGGCCTCCTTTTTAACGCCTCGTTCAGTAGTCTCGCTATCTTGCTAAAGTCCTTAATAAACTGTCGATAGTAGCTGCAGAATCTGAGAAACGCTCTTATTTGCGTAGTGTTTCCGGATGTCGGTTACTTCCATTCCGCGACGGCGGCCACTTTCGACGGGTCTATCCTAATTCCTTCTCTTCCGACGATAAGACCGAGATATTTAACTTCGGTCTAGTAGAACTCGCTCTTCTTCGTGTCCGCGTTCAATCCTGCCTCGCGGAGTCTTTTCAACACCCTCTCGATATAGTCTGTATGTTGCTCTCTCGTTCTTTTAGTGTAGATTAGAATGTCGTCTAAGTAGATTGAAACGAACCGTTCTAGCATGTCTATAAAAGTGTAGTTTATAAAGCGTTGCTATACAGCCGGCGCGTTAGTAAGTCCGAAAGGCATTACCAACCACTTGAAATTACCTATACGCGTAGCGAATGTCGTAAGGTCTTCCGTTTGTCCTTCTTTGTTCCTTAATTAATAGAATGCTTAGCGAATATCTAGCTTGCTAAACTACTTAGCCTTAGCTACTCGTTGTATAGTCTTATCGATTAGAGGCAGCGGATACACATCTCTCTTAGTGACCTTATTGAGGCCTCGGTAGTCCACACACAGTCTAAGACCACCTCCGGGTTTCCGTACAAAAAGAATCGGTAACGCATATTCCGCTAAGCTTGGCGTAATAAACTTCTTTGCCAAGTTTTCTCTAACAAACACTTCTACCTAGTCCAGCTCGGCCGGAGATAAGCGTCTTAGGGGTTCGGTTCCCGGCAGCACGGCTTCTTCTTTCAGCTGGATCTTGTTGTTATATTCCGGTCGGTAGAGCGGCAAGAGGTTGGAGTCAGCCTTTAAGAACACGTTAGTGTAACTATAGAGTTCTTTCGGTAACACCTCTAGTAGATCCACTTCTTCTTCTGCCATTATCTTCCAGTAGTCTTCGATATCCTTTATTAAGATAGTATAAATTTCGTTGTCCGGCGACCTCGCGAGGGTCGTCAAAGCTTCGGAACTTATTATTCCGATCGTGTCTTAAGGGTCGGACCGGTCCTTCGGAACCTCTTCGATAGTCGTAACGTTCGGTTCTACTGCGACCTCAGTAACTAATTTGACGGCGGCGGAGCCGCTGTATAGTGTTCTGAATCCGAGTGTGCCTTTACCTACGTTAATAATTGCTCCCTGGTTCTTTATCTATTTCTGCCCTATAATAATGTCAAACCTTCCGATATCCATAATTCGGAACGTCGCTTCCGTAGTGCGACCTGCCAAGGTGGTCCTTAATGGTATATAATGCGTAACACTCTCTGTGTCTTGTCCGTTGTACGCTGAAATTCGTGTCGGCGACGCTAGCTCTACTGGATAGCTATATCCTTTTATTAGCTTTTAAACCAATCGATAGTAGATAGCCGCTCCGATAAGGGCCCCTGTGTTAATAAAAGCTCTTAGCTAAAGTGGTTTGCTCGATACGTTAAGGGGGTAGACAGTGATTAGAAGGATAATAGCTGTTTCCGTGCTCACTTCCACCGCTGCTAAGAGCGGATCGCTGCAGCTGTTAATGCTCTTATCTTTCTGTAACGTGGTTCTTGTTGGTGCCCTGTTTTCTACGCTAGATAGGAGGCCTATCCTTCTAGCTGGTCTTTTCCCAGGATTCGCAGTGGCACTCTACCGTCCACGCTGTCGGTGTCGTTCGGAGCCGGCTCTATAGCTTGTATAGTCTTTCTCGGTAGCTGCGGCTGCGGCTGCTTTATAATACGATACTCCTGCTTCTGCTAGGCCGTTGCTTGGCATCTCGTAGCAATATAGCCAGGCTTTCTATATGCGTAACAGGTAGGGACGAACGACGAACGCGGTGACTGATAAGGTGGCTGCTAGGGTGCTCTCCGGAAAGGCGCAGGGGGTCTCGTTGTCTGCGTTATTAACGGCTTCTAGTTCGATTCGCGTAATTTCGCGTAAGCGCTCAAATTTCTCGTAGTAACTCTCGCTCGGTACACGAAGCTCTTAAGGTCTTCGTCTTCTACAGACGCTATAGCGGCAGCCAGTTCAGGGTTTAGCTTCTGCCTTAGTAGGTGGAGCTGCTCATCTTCCGCTACTCGGGCCCTAATCGCATATTTTCTAAACAATCTGTAGAACTCCTCGAACGTCTGCCGGTTCTAGTTGATCTTGTCCAGCTGCTTACAGGCCGTCTTCTTTCGGAAGGGGTCTCCGAAGCGTTGATCCAGCGCTTTGATCGCTTCTTTAGCGGTTACCTCTTCTAGGTCTGCTACTAGCGAAAAAGCTTCTCCTTCTAATCGCAATTCCAGGTACGCTAATCTATCTCCGGCACTGATTCCGGCATAGTCTCGATCTATCTTGTTCTTTATCTTCTTCTTAAATGCTTCCTAATCCTTAGGATCTCCGCCTCTAAACGCCGGTAGATCCGGTAATAACGTTATTAACGTGCCGCCTTAACTGTAGGCTGCCGGTAAGGCGGTCTCTGCTTGTTCTTCTCGATGTAGTAGCGGCGCCGACGACATTGCTGCTTCTATCTTATCTAGCTAAGCCTTTATCGCTTTCAATTGTGCTAGTCGGTTCGCCGCTTGGTTTTCCAGCACATCTATAATGGTCTCGGCCGATTTCTTCTCGGCTCTTACCGTCTCTACTTCCTCTCTTAACTGTCTCTTTTCTTCTAGGGTTCTGTAAAATAGCTTCTTAATAAGATCTATACTGTCGTAGACCTTTCCTACTCCGTTCTCGTTTACGTAATCCTTAAGTTCCTCGAGCGTGCAGTCGTAGATTTTCTTGTATTCGCTTATTCGTTCCTTAATCTCTGCAGTCTCTTCTGCTGTAAAACCTCCAATAATAAACTTATTATCGATAACACTAGAGCGCCTGCTCGCTCTGTCTGTCTTTTCTCTTCTGCTTCTGCTTCGGCCTGTAACGCCGCTCTCTACCGCTAAGAAACTCTCTATAGCTTTCTTACGGTACTGGGTTGTTTGGTTTAGTGTGTTGGTGCGCGTGCGTTATTTAGGGGTCCGGGTAATTCAACGGTCCCTTTCGCGCAGCGCGGTGTTGTTGTAGGGAGTGAGTTCGAGATATAATAATCCGGGCACGCAGATATGATTCAATACGGCCTTTTTAATAACTATATCTCGAACTAAGGAGGGAAAGGAATCTATGTAGTTGTTGCGGCGGTGGAAAGAGGTGGGACAGGTCGATGGGGTGGACCCTGGATTTCGGCTCGGCCCCTTCCGGGATTTAGGTTCCGGAACGGACCGAGCCGGGCCTTGGCACCACCACTACGAAAGCCCACTACTACCACTACATAGGTTCCTTTCCCTCCTCAGTTCGAGATATAGTTATCAAAACAGCCGTATTGAACCTTATCTGCGCGCTCGGATCAGTAGTAGTGGGCGAGAGCTTTAGGGGTGGCATGCCAAGGCCCGGCTCGGTCCGGAAGGGCCGAGCCGAAATTCCAAGGGTCCACCCTATTACTTAGTCCCACCCCTTTCTGCCGCTGCAACACAGATCTGCTAAGCTTGGACCCCGACGACAGCCTTCCGGAACAGGTGTTCGCTAAACCCCTGTCGGTCGAGATAGACAGTAAAGAAGAAGAGTAGGAGGTAGAAGACGTAATAGATATAAGAAAGATAAGGGGGCCCATTAAAGCAAAGATCTCGTAGAAGCGGTGGCCGGAAGACTATAAATAGTATCCGGTCGAGAACCTCCGGAATTCGGCGGAGCTGCTAAGAGAGTTTTATGTCCGGAATCCAAGGAAGCCGAAGCCTAAGTGGCTCCGAAGCTGATTATTCCGGAAGAAGAAAAAAAGCCGCGTCCGCTCTATTAGTGCAGAAGCCGATAAAGACGATCGTAGCAGTCGCTTCGCTAGAGTCTTCGACTTAGCTACTACCTACTACCGCTTTGGCAGGAAGCTCGCCGACGTCGTAAATCGGCGCCGACGCCGCCGGCCCTGCAGTAGGTAAGGTCTTTAGTAGAGAAAGAAGAAGAAGAAGATAGCGAGCCGCGGATAGATCTATATAGACCTCTGTAGCGGCGCACAGACCGGCTACTCCGCAGCTTAGGTGACTGCCGGATCCGATCAGATAGCTCTTCCAATTAGATAGACGCCAAGGCAAGACGTTAGATAGCGACGATGTAAAAAAAAAAAAAAGAAGAGAGACAGATAGATAAGTAAGCGGTCGAGGTCGACCGCTAGTAAGGGAGGGAGGTAGTGTTGCGGCAGCAGAAAGGGGTAGGACTAAGTAATAGGGTAGATCCTTAGAATTTCGGCTCGGCCCTTGCGGACCGAGCCGGGCCTTGGCACACTACCCCTAAAGCCCTTACCTACTACTATATAGATTCCTTTCCTTCCTTAGTTCGAGAGATAGTTATTAAAAAGGCCGTATTGAATTATATCTGCGTGCCCGGATTACTAGATAGGCCAGCTTGTCTTCTTTACTGCTTCTAGTATAATCGCGACTTATCTTGTTCCTTATCTTCTTCTTAAAGGCCTCCTAGTCTTTAGGGTCTCTATCCCTAAAGGCCGATAGATTAGGTAGTAACGTTATTAAGGTGCTACCTTAACTATAGGCTGCAGGTAAGGCAGTTTCCGCTTAGTTTTCTTATAGTAGCGGCGGTGCCGGCGACGTCGCTGCCTCTATGTTAGCTAATTAAGCTTTTAGCGCCTTTGGCTGCGCTAGTCGAGTCGCCGCTTGGTTTTCTAACATATTAATAATAGTCTCTACCGATTCCTTCTCGGCTATTACTGCTTTTATTTCTTCTTTTAGCTGCTTGTTCTCTTCTATCTTCTTGTAGAACGTCTTTTCGATAGAAGTAATAGTGTTGTACACTTTTCTAGCGCTATGTTCTGTTAGGTGCTCCTCGAGTTTATCTGGTATATATACGTACAGCTCCTTATAGCCTGCTATGCCCTCCTTTGCTTCGTCTGTCTCTTCTTCTATAAGACCTTTAGCAACCGTCCTATTATCTAGGGTGCTAGCGCGCCTATCTCTCGCTCTGTTAGTCTTTCTCTTTCCGCTGCAGCCTATAACGCCGCCCTCTACCGTTAAGAAGCCTTCTATAGCCTTCTTATAGTACTAATGTGTTTGTTTTTGGGTTGTAGTATACGCATGCGTTATTCGGTTAGCCGGATATAGTTTAACAGTCCCTCTCGCGCAGCGCAGGGATTGGTATAGTTGGTAAATTCGAGATAAAATAATCCGAGTATACAGATATAATTCAATACGGCTGTTTTAATACTTATATCTCGAACTAAGGAGGGAAAGGAATCTATACGGCGGTGGGTAAGGGCTTTAGGGGTAGGCATGCCAAGGCCCGGCTCGGTCCGGAAGAGCCGAGCCGAAATTCCAAGGGTCTACCCTATTACTTAGTCCTACCCCTTTCTGCTGCTGCAACAGTCTTCGCTAACACTAATTGCCGGCCCTGCTAGACGGATAATAACAGCAAAGACAGAGCCGACTCCACTAGAGCAGCTTTGCAGTAGCGCTTAAGGCCTTAGTAAAGAAGAAAGGGAAGAAGAGATAGCGCGCTGTAGATAGATCTATATAGACCCTCTGCAGCGGCGTACAGACCAGTTACGCTGCAGCTTAGATAGCTGTAGACTTAGATTAGATAGCTCCGATTAGATAGACGCTAGGTAAAAGGCTTTAGATAGCGATAATGTAAAGCAAAAGAGATAAAGCAAACAGGATGTTTTCGAAGAGGAAGAGAAAGAAGAGGTAACGTCGATTTTAAGAAGGCTTTTCGCAGAAGGAACCGCAAGCCGCACGAAAAAAAAAGGAAAGACGACGAATAAAAGAAGAGGAAGAGGCAAAGGCAGATAAATAAGTAGAAGAATAAGGGGACTTAATTGGCCAGAATAAGATAGAAGAGGCAGAAGGGATAAGTAAGCAGTCGAGAGTAACTGCTAGTAAGGGAGGGGGATAGTGTTATAGCAGCAGAAAGGGGTAGGACTAGGAGATAGGGTGGACCCTTGGAATTTTGGCTCGGCTCTTCCAGACTGAGCCGGGCCTTGGCACTCTACCCCTAAAGCCCTTATCTACTGCTGCATAGATTTCTTTCCCTCTTTAGTTCGAGATATAGTTATTAAAACAGCCGTATTAAAGTATATCTGCGTGCTTGGATAAGTTTTAAGCCCTTAGTCGATAAGTAATCTTAAAGTCGAACCTAGATAAGTAGGCAGCCTACTAAGCTTAGCAGTGCGAGAGCTTCTACGTCTTTATAAAATAGGTTAGTAACTAGTAGTCGGTAAGTACCTAGACCGTAGTCTTTCTAGCTATAAGCTCCGGCTTCTACTCCTCGAAAGCTTAGATAATAGCTAACAGCTCCTTGTCGTAGATAGCGTAGTTCTGCTTAGCCTCGTTTATAGACTTGCTAAAGAAGGCTACTAGATAAAGGGTCTCGCCGTCGTTGTTATACTAAGAAAGGACCTCTGCTGTTACTATGTCGGAAGCGTCCGTTTCTAGGTAGATCGTCTTTTCCGGCTAGAAGTGCGCTAGTACTCGCGCTAAGACTACAGCGGCTTTTAGTTAGTCAAAGGCCTCTATACACTTCTCGTTCTATAGGCTGTCCGCCTCTTTCTTTAATGCCTTATCTAGGGGTCTTGCTATCTTGCTAAAGTTTTTAATAAAGCGGTAATAGTAGCTGCAGAATCTGAGAAAAGCTCTAATTTTGTTAGGGGGCGCCGTCCAGCCAGGTCCTGGACCTAAGCCAGCCGTCGCCCTAAGGATTGCGACTTAGCGGCGCTAGCACGACCCCTTACCCTGTACAGAGAGAGAACTCTATAGCCCTATACAGAGGGGAATTGCCGCCCCTCTAAACAGAGGGAAAACTCTGTACCCCTGTATAGAGCGAAACTCCTAACCCTCTGTACAGAGTAGGAACCTTATACCCCCATATAGAGGGAAATTGCTAGCTTGGCTTCGTAGGTACAAATTGTACAGCAGCAGACGACGAAGGAACTGCCTATCAGTTCCTTTATATAGATACCTAGCTTTAAGTTTCTAAACTAAGATTCTTAAACCCTTATATTAGGAACTGATCTTACTGTCGGTAACTGTAGTAATACAACGAAGATAGATGGCGATATCCCTAAAGAACCTGCGACTGTGCAGGATTAGATGCACTGTATATGAAAGGAGCTGCTGGCACGCAAGACCTAGCTTAAAGACTATATAGGCTACTAGGCCTCGACGATTTCCCGACAGGAACAGGAGCTCCAACAGCTTAGGGCGTCTGGTTGCGACCTAACCCCTACAACGACGACGACGACGAATACGACGGCCTACACTACAGTCCCTAAGAGCAAACTCCCTGACGTTACTACCTACAATAGTAAGGCTCCGGCCGAGTACCCCTTCTAGGCTGCCTAGATGCACTCTAAGCTTCTAGTCGACTTAGGATCATATCTAACTAAGCTAGACAAGGTAGTGTATCTCTTTAGAAGGTTAAAGGGCAAGGTAGCAGTACGGATTCTGCCGTACTACGAGACGGCCATTGCTAACC
This sequence comes from Pseudocercospora ulei, assembly GCA_016165855.1. Classification (NCBI taxonomy): domain Eukaryota; kingdom Fungi; phylum Ascomycota; class Dothideomycetes; order Mycosphaerellales; family Mycosphaerellaceae; genus Pseudocercospora; species Pseudocercospora ulei. The sequence goes on from JACWNB010000010.1 coordinate 927,363, forward strand.
TGGCAATAGCAACTACGACGATACTCTAGGCAGCTCTCGACAGGAGCTACAAGAACTAAGACCGCGAAAGCCGTGCACTCCTACAGGTTTACACTATAAAGCAAGGACACAAGACTGTACGAGAGTTCCTTATAGGATACGATTAGACCCTAGCAGAGGCAGGAGGACTCGAATAGGAGGATAGGGTAAAGATTACTACCTTAGAAGTAGTCTTCTATAAGGAGATTATAATAGGACTAGTAGGCGTAATGCGACCAGCCTTGTACAAGGTGTTCTGTAATCTCCTTAGGATAATCGACGACTAACAGCGTAGGCTTAGACGGATAAGCTGCGCCTACAGGATGCGACAGCCCCTCTATCGGTAGCAGGACGCTATAGACTAGGAACTAACGACGACAACGAGAGTAGCGGCAGCCGTTACTGTACGGCTGAGGGCCGGTGCTAAAAGGGTCTAGTAGGTAGATACAGCTACCCTCGACAAAAGACGAGCAGAAGGGAGCTGCTACCGGTATAGCAAGATAGGGCATACTATATAGAATTGCAGGCTTTTGCTAGTAGAGAGACCTAGGGGACGGCCGACCACTGTAAGGGTAGCAACTGCGGCGCCCTAATACGAGACCCTAGAGTCCCTCTCGGATAACAACGAGTCGGGAAAAGAATAGCCTCTAGGCGAAGGCTCTGCTAGAGGCATATACGAGATAGATTGCTAAATTAAAGCACTACTTAGCTATCTTTTAAGAGCAACTATATAACGACTACGCTGTTTATCGTACGACCTACGCTAAACGGGACTGCCACTGCGCGGACGCTAATTAACACAGGATGTTTGGTGTACGGAGTAATTAGCGAAGACTTCGTACAGAGACACTACATTAAGACGACCCCTACTGTACCCGTACGTATACTAGGCATTACTAGGCGAGGACCAGACATTACCTATATAGTAAAAGTGACGATAGAGCTGCAAGGATACTACGAGCAGAACTTATACCTCTATATCGTACAGGACAAGTTAGGGTATAACCTAATATTAGGGAAGCTATAGATAGAGCGCTAGCAGGGCAAGCTAGACTTCGGACGAGGACGCCTGTACCTAGCAGCGACGAAGCAGAGGCTCCGAGATTAAGGGAGAGTTCCGTAGGGCGGCAATACTAAGGCCGAAGTCAACACTGCAGCTACAGACATTAAGAAGGCATTAGCGCCTAAGACAGCGACGGACCCCTATACGAAGCTCCTATCGGAATACGCAGGATGCCTAGGCCTCTTCGAGCCAAAAATAGCCTCGAAACTGCCCCTATACTGAGGAGAAGGAATTAACTATAATATCTAGCTAGAGCCCTATCTAGATAGGAGTCTGCCTAAAGTACCGTACAGCCTGCTATATAGCATGTCCTCTAGAGAACTCCTAGTACTGCGCAAGACACTAGACGACCTACTTGCTAAAGGTTTTATTTATGTAAGTACATTATCTGTAGGAGCCCTAGTGCTGTTTGTCTATAAAGAAGGCAAGGCCGGCTTGCGTTTCTGCGTAGACTACAGAGGCATTAACGCAATTACTAAGAAGGACCGGTACCCCCTACCTCTAATTAAGGAGACCCTCGGACGGATTAGCAAGGCAAAGTAGTTTACTAAGCTTAGCGTAGTCTCAGCCTTCTATAAGATATAGGTTAAGGAGGACTGTAAATAGATAACTGCTTTCTGTACGAGATATAGTCTTTTCGAATAGCTTGTTACCCCCTTTAGCCTTGCTAATACACCGGCAACCTTCTAGAGGTACATTAACAGGTCCCTGCAAGGGTTACTAGACGACATCTGCTTAGCGTACCTCGACAATACGTTAGTATTTATAGACGGTACCTATACAGACTATATGCAGGACGTTAAGAAGGTATTAGATCGACTGCAATAGGCTGGATTATACCTCGACATCGACAAATGCGAATTCGGTGTGAAGCGTACGAAATACCTAGGATTTATTATCGAGGCAGGGAAAGGCATTAGTATAGACAGAAAGAAGATTAATGCTATCAAGCAATAGAAGCCCCCTACAAGTGTTAAGGGCGTACGAGAATTCCTTAGGTTTGCTAACTTCTACCGCCAATTTATACAGAACTACTTAGAGATCGTACGCCCCCTAGTCGAGCTAATATATAAGGACAAGTAGTTTAAGTAGACGGACGAGTGTAATAGAAGCTTTAACAGGCTAAAGGAGCTCTTTACTACAGGACTAACACTTGCTACCTTCGATCTAGAACGTACGACGATACTGGAAACCGACTCCTTAGGGTATTGTATAGGAGGTATCCTATTATAGGTAGCCTCGGACAGGCTCCTGCACCTATACGTATACTTCTCTAAGAAGAACTCTCTAGCCGAACGCAACTACCCTATCTACGACAAGGAATTGCTAGCAGTCGTACAGTGTTATAAGGCGTAGGATAGAGAACTCCGCTTAGTTCCTAAGTTCCTCGCCCTAACCGACTATAAGAACCTTAAGAACTTTACGCAGCCCTAGAAACTTTCTAAAAGATACGTACGATAGGCGATATACCTAAGCTGCTTTAATATAAGACTCTAATACTGTAAAGGCAAGGACAACAGCAGGGCCGACGCGCTATCCAGACAGGATTAGGACATGCTAACGACGTACGATAACGACCGGCTAAAATTACAGACATTCTAGATGTTTAAGGAGGAATTAGGCGAGGAGACTATCCGCCTAGCAGCGACATACATAAAGGAACCCCAGCTATAGGCATAGGAAGAGGCAGTAGAAAAGGACAACGTTTACTAAGGGGCCTATACAACAATCTAAGGAGGACAGCAGAAGCTCCTAGCAGAGCTTTACCTTAAGATGTTAGTAGCAGAATGCGTAGTAGACGAGGAGAACAACCTAAAGTTTAGGAATCGGATTTAGGTCCTAGCAGACGAGAAGCTCTGTACGAGCTTAATACAACGGGCGCATAATTCTATAGCAACCGGGCATCTAGGGTATAAGGAGACATACAGCATCGTCGCTAGGGACTACTACTAGCTAGCGATAGCAAAGGACATCTGTAGGTTCGTACAGAACTGCGATGTCTGCAGACGGACGAAGCCCTAGCGTAAACTAAAGTACAGGCTACTGAAACCCCTACTAATACTAGACCGGCCCTAGCAAGACCTAACAGTAGACTTTATTACAGACCTCCCTAAGAGCGACGGACAGCGGAACATTATAGTAGTTACCGATAAGCTAATAAAGGGGGTAATACTAGAGAGAATAGGCTCTACTACGGCTAAGGACACTGCTTAGGCATTTATACAGACGACGTTTAGCAAGTACAGATTCCCTAGGTCAATTGTATCGGACCGGGGTACACAGTTTACGAGCTAGCTCTAGGCAAGGGCCTGCTAGTTGCTAAACGTAGAACGTTGCCTATTAACCGTATAGCACCTACAGACGGACAGCGCGATAGAGAGGGTTAACTCGACATTAGAAGCGTACCTCTAAGCGTACGTCGACTACGACTAGACAAACTGGAACCGCCTCCTCCCTATAGCAGAACTGGCTATTAACAACTGTATAGCTAATGCTATAGGACTGACTCCCTTCCTTATAACCTACAGATAAGACTACTCCCTGCTCCTACCGACTCTAAGCGGCGCTACCGTACGCCCTGTACGATCCCTAATTTAGCAGGGAGAAGCTGTAAGGGCTTAAGAATCTTGGTTTAGAAACTTAAGGCTAGGTATCTATATAAAGGAACTAATAGGCAGTTCCTTCGTCGTCTGCTACTGTACAATTTGTACCTACGAAGCTAAGCTAGCAATTTCCCTCTATGCAGGGGTGCAAGGTTTACACTCTGTACAGAGGGTCGGGAGTTTCCCTCTATATAGTAATGCAGAGTTTTCCCTCTGTTTAGAGGGGCGACAATTCCCCTCTATATAGGGCTATAGGATTCTCCCTCTGTACAGGAGTAGGGTCGTATTAGTAACTCTGTACAGAGGGTAGGGTTATGCTAGCGCTGCTAAGTCGTAGTCCTTAGGGCGACGGCTAGCTTAGGTCTAGGACCTGGGCTGGACGGCGCCTCCTAACAATACCCCCCTCCCTCCTTCTAGTGCTTCTTTCGTACGATAGCGTGTCGTATACCCTTAGCTCCTAGGGTTCCTCTAGCAGGTCGCGATTTCCTATCTCCGTCCGGTCGTTTATAGGGCCGTCGCTTGTCTAGCTACTAGGTCGTAGTTGCCTTCTTTGCTCTCTTTTACATAGTTATAGCAGCTGCCCTAGCTGCTATTGCCTCGTATAGCAGGCAGCTACCCTCTAAATATTAAGCCCCCCCCGTGTCTCTTTCCCTTCCCTCCTTCTCTTCTATTCCCCTGCCTGCTACCCCTCTACCCTGCTGTCTACTACTACCGTCTACTGTCTACCGTCTACTACTAACGTCTAACTACTACCAACCTAGCTACTACTACTAGCTACTACTACTAGCCTTACTACTATACTACGCACTCTGTCTGCCTGTTCCTGCTGTAGCTCCCTTATAGTTGCTAGCTCTTCCTCCCTTGTAGTTGCTAGCCCTTCCTCCTACCGTCCAGCTAGCGTGCTCCCCTACTTCTACCTCTAGCTTTAGAACGCCTAGGTTAACTAGCAACTCCGCTTCCGGTTTGTACAGGTCTCTATCTTCTGTACGGTCTAAGCTAACGTCCTAGATGCTACACTAATAAGCAGTAGGACGCTGCTAAGCTGCCCTTCTACGCCTTCTAGTGTAACTCCGTCTAGGTTACGCCTTAGCAGGTCGCTACAGCCCGCCCTTCGTACGTAAACGCTATGCTTATAGCTACCTGCAGCCAGCTCTGTGCTGCCTGTACTAACTCTCCCTAGGGCTTATTTAGCCTATACCGCCTCCCTAGCTTCTAGGCTAGGGTCTGCGCCTTATGTAAGTAGAAGGATAGCTCCCTCTACTGCCCCTACTGCTGTCTAGAGGAGGTACGTAGGGGTAGGGAGGTGCCTCTGCTCCCTAGTGCTGGCCTAGGTAGGGGTCCTGCCGGCCGGGAGGTAATTAAGACATCTAATAGGGAGTCGGCTGCCCTAGTCCTAGGGGGTAGCAGCTAGTAAGCTACCCCTTAGGTAGTGTATAAAGGTTTTTGGACAGTGTTGCTCTCGTTCCCCTCTTGATTCTATTCTTATTCCTACCTATCTCCTAGCTGTTCCCTTCCTCCTGCCCCCTTCTGTACAGTATAGTATAGTGCAGTGTCGGTAGGACCCGGTAGGGTCCTACGTCTTAATTCCCGATCCTTCGGCAATCCGAGTTGCCGGCGGATGCCCTATGTCTAGGGTAGATCGTGCTCTTTTTCGCTGTATAGCACAGTGTTACTGTAACCGGACAGGGGGATAGTTCTCCTCCTACCTATCTAGCGCAGTTGTGTCCTAGAGGGCTTCGTACAGTTCCTATATAGGCTCTGCCTACCCTCTCTATTTAACTAGGTATTCTACCTTCTTCTGCTTCCTTTAGCTCTTAAGGATTTCTTTTACCTCGTATTCTTCCTAGCCTTTAGTAATAATCGCTAGTAGGCGCGCGTTATCTGTCGTTTAGTACAGTAGGGGGTCTGTGTTTGCTAGCTGTACGAGGTCTATATAGAAGACTAGGTAAATCCCTAGGGGAGTGTTAAGTCGTACAGTATATGTCCCTACTAGTCAAACTACTGTAAACTTCCGGTTCTTCTAATCCAGTTTCTTGCTCGGCTAGTCTATACGGATGTTGCGCTAGTTTAGCTAGACTCTATCCCCTGCCTTGTACCTTAGTGTAGCCTGCTGTCCCTTGTTGGCCTGCTCTTCTGCATTCTGTTAAGCTATAGCTAGACTCGCTTTCGCCTATTAATAAGTGTTTGTAATCGTCTATACGATAGCTTCTCCCTACTAAATTAGGAATCGTATAGGGCGTAAGGTAGCGCTGCTCGGGGTCGGTAGGACCGGGGAGTAGTCGTATCTGTAGACTATAAAGAAAGGGGACAATCCTGTAGCGTTAGCTATATAGCTATTAATAGCTAGCTCTGCTATAGGGAGGAGTTGATTCTAGTTTGTCTGGTCGTAGTCGACGTACGCTTAGAGGTACGCTTCTAACGTCGAATTAACCCTCTCTGTCGCACTGTCTGTCTGTAGGTACTATACAGTTAATAGGCGATGCTCTACGTTTGACAACTGGCAGACCCTTGCCTAGAGCTAGCTCGTAAACTGTGTACCCTAGTCTAATACAATTGACCCAGGGAATCCGTACTTGCTAAACATCGTCTATATAAATGCCAAGGCAGTGTCCTTAGCTGTAATAGAGTCTATTCCTTCCAGTATTACCCCCTTCGTTAGCTTGTCTATAACTACTATAATGCTCCGTCGTCCGTCGCTCTTAGGGAGATCTGTAATAAAGTCTACTGTTAGGTCTTGCTAGGGCCGGTCCGGTATTAGTAGGGGTTTTAGCAGCCTATGCTTTAGTTTATGCTAGGGCTTCGTCCTTCTATAGACATCGCAGTTCTGTACAAACCTACGGATGTCCTTTGCTGTCGCCGGCTAGTAGTAGTTCCTAGCGACGATACTGTACGTCTCCTCGCATCCTAGGTGCCTAGTTGCTATAGAATTATACGCCTATTGTATTAAGCTTATATAGAGCTTCTCGTCTGCTAGGACCTAAATCTAATTCCTAAACTTTAGGTTGTTCTCCTTGTCTACTATGCACTCTGCTGCTAACACCTTAAGGTAAAGCTCTGCTAGGAGCTTCCGCCGTCCCTCTTAGATCGCTGTATAGGCACCTCTATAGACTTCGTCCTTTTCTACTGCCCCTTCCTACGCCTGTAGCTAGGGTTCCTATATATATATCGCTGCTAGGCGGATGGTCTCCTCGCCTAGTTCCTCCTCAAATATCTAGAATATCCGCAATTTTAGCTAGCTGTTATTGTACGTCGTTGGCATGTCCTAATCCTTTCTAGATAGCGTATCGGCCCTGCTATTGTACTTTCCCTTGCGATACTAGAGTCTTATATTAAAGTAGCCTAGATACATAGCCTATTGTACGTATCTCTTAGACAGCTTCTAGGGTTGCGTAAAGTACTCGAGGTTCTTATAGTCGGTTAGGGCGAGGAACTCGGGAACCGAGCAGAGTTCTCTATCCTACGCTTTAAAATACTGTACGACTGCTAGTAATTCCTTATCGTAGATAGGGTAGTTGCACTTAGCTAGGGGGTTCTTCTTAGAGAAGTATGCGTATAGGTGCAGAAGTCTGTCCGAGCCTACCTGTAATAGGATACCCCTTATATAGTACTCTAAAGAGTCGGTTTCTAGTATTGTCGTACGTTCCGGATCGAAGGCGGCAAGCGTTGGTCCTGTAGTAAAGAGCTCCTTTAGCCTGTTAAAGCTCCTATTATACTCGTCCGTCTACTTAAACTGCTTGTCCTTATATATTAGCTCGACTAGGAGGCGCCGATCTCTAAGTAGTTCCGTATAAACTAGCAGTAGAAGTTGGCAAACCTAAGGAATTCCTGTACGCCCTTAATGCTTATAGATAGCTTCTATTGCTTAATAGCATTAATCTTCTTCCTATCTATACTAATGCCTTTCCCTGCCTCGATAATAAATCCTAGGTATTTCGTACGCTGCACACCGAATTCGCATTTGTCGATGTCGAGGTATAATCCAGCCTATTGCAGTCGATCTAATACCTTCTTAACGTCCTGCATATAGTCTGTATAGGTACCGTCTATAAATACTAACGTATTGTCGAGGTACGCTAAGCAGATGTCGTCTAGTAACCCTTGCAGGGACCTGTTAATGTACCTCTAGAAGGTTGCCGGTGTATTAGCAAGGCTAAAGGGGGTAACAAGCTATTCGAAAAGACTATATCTCGTACAGAAAGCAGTTATCTATTTACAGTCCTCCTTAACCTATATCTTATAGAAGGCTGAGACTACACTAAGCTTAGTAAACTACTTTGCCTTGCTAATCCGTCCGAGGGTCTCCTTAATAAGGGGCAGGGGGTACCGGTCCTTCTTAGTAATCGCGTTAATGCCTCTATAGTCTATACAAAAACGCAAGCCGGCCTTGCCTTCTTTGTAGACAAACAGCACTAGGGCTTCTATAGATAATGTACTTACGCGAATAAAACCTTTAGCAAGTAGGTCGTCTAGTGTCTTGCGCAGTACTAAGAGCTCTCTAGAGGACATGCCGTATAGCGGACTGTACGGTACTTTAGGCAGGCTCCTATCCAGACGGGGCTCTAGCTAGATATCGTAGTTAATTCCTTCCCCTTAGTATAGAGGCAGTTTCGAGGCCGACTTTGGCTTAAAGAGGTCTAGGTATTCTGCGTATTCTACTAGGAGCTTTGTACAGTGGTCTGTTGCTTTCTTAGGCGCTAATACCTTCTTAATGTCCTAGTCGCAGTGTTGATTTCGGCCTTAGCATTGCTACCCTGCAGAACTCTCCCTTAGTCTTAGAGCCTCTGCTTCGTTACTGCCAGGTATAGCCGTCCTTGCCTAACGTCTAGCTTGCCCTGCTAGCGCTCTATCTATAGCTTCCCTAATATTAGGTTATACCCCAACTTGTTCTGTACGACATAGAGGTATAAGTCCTGCTCGTAGTGTCCTTGCATCTCTATTATTACTTTTACTATATAGGTAATGTCCAGTCCTTGCCTAGTAATGCCTAGTATACGTACAGGTACGGTAGGGGTCGTCTTAATACATTGTCTCTGTACGAAGTCTTCGCTAATTACTCTGTATACTAAACATCCTGTGTTAATTAGTGTCCGCGCCGTAGCGGTCCCGTTTAGCGTAGGTTATACGATAAACGGCGTAGTCGTTATATAATTGCTCCTAAAAGATAGCTAAGTAGTGCTTTGATTTAGCAATCTATCTCGTATACGCCTCTAGCAGAGCCTTCGCTTAGAGGCTATTCTTTTCCTAACTCGTCGTTGTCTAAAGGGGACTCTTAATTCTCTTGTTAGGGCACCGCACTTGCTACCCTTGCAGTAGTCGGCCGTCCCCTAGGTCTCTCTGCTAGCAAAAGCTTGCAATTGTGTATAGTGTAGCCTATCCTGCTATACCTATAGCAGCTCCCTTCTGCTTGTCTCTTGTTAAGGGTAGCTATATCTACCTACTATGCCCTTTTAGTAGCAGCCCTTAGCCGTACAGTAACGGCTGCCGCTACTCTCGTCGTCGTTAGTTCCTAGTCTATAGCATCCTGCTGCCGCTAGAGGGGTTGTCGCATCTCGTAGGCGCGGCTTATCTATCTAAGCCTGCGCTATTAGTCGTCGACTATCCTAAGGAGATAACAGAACTCCTCGTATGTAGCTAGTCGCATTACGCCTACTAGTCCTGTTATAATTTCCTTAGAGAAGCCTATCTCTAAGGTAGTAATTTTTACCCTATCCTCCTATTAGAGTCCTCCTGCCTCTGCTAGGGTCTGGTCGTATTCTGCGAGGAACTCTCGTATAGTCTTGCGTCCTTGCCTTATCGTATTAACCTATAGGAGTGCTCGGCTTTTGTAGTCTAGATCCTTGTAGCTCCTGTTAAGAGCTGCCTAAAGTATCGTCGTAGTTGCTATTGCTGGGTTGGCAATAGCCGTCTCGTAGTACAGCAGAATCCGTACTACCGCCCTGCCCTTTAACCTCCTAAAGAGGTACACTACCTTGTCTAGCTCAGTCGGGTATGCTCCTAAGTCGACTAGAAGCTTAGAGCGTATCTAGGTAGCCTAGGAGGGGTACTCGGCCGGAGCCTTACTATCGTAAGTAGTAACGTTAGGGAGTTTGCTTATAGGAGCCGGGGTGTAGGCCGTCGTGTTCGTCGTCGTCGTAGGGGTCGGATCGCAATCGGACGCCTTAAGCTGTTGTAGCTCCTGTTCCCGCTAGGAAATTATCGCAGCCTAGTAGCTTACTTACTGTTTAAGCTGCCTCTTGTGTACTAGCAGCTCCTTGTACGCGCAGTGCATCTGATCCTGCATAGCTGCAGGATCTATAGGGATGTCGCTATCTATCTTCGTTGTATTACTGCAGTTACCGACAGTAATATTAGTTCCTAATGTAAGGGCTTAAGAATCTTAGTTTAGAAACTTAAGGCTAGGTATCTAAATAAAGGAACTAATAGGTAGTTCCTTCGTCGTCTGCTGCTGTACAATTTGTATCTACGAAGCTAAGCTAGCAATTTCCCTCTATATAGGGGTGCAAGGTTTATACTCTGTACAGAGGGTCGGGAGTTTCCCTCTATATCGTAGTGCAGAGTTTTCCCTTTGTTTAGAGGAGCGACAATTCCCCTCTGTATAGAGCTATAGGATTCTCCCTCTGTACAGAAGTAGGGTCGTATTAGTAACTCTGTACAGAGGGTAGGGTCGTGCTAGCGCCGCTAAGTCGCAGTCCTTAGGGCAACGGCTAGCTTAGGTCTAGGACCTAGGCTGGACGGCGCCCCCTAATAGAAGCTATTGTACGGACGATTACGAATACCTATTAATAGGCGAAAGCAAGTCTAGCTATAGCTTAGCAGAATGCGGAAGAGCAGGCCAACAAGGGACGGCAGGCTGCACTAAGGTACAAGGCAGGAGATAGGGTCTAGCTAAACTAGCGCAACATCTATACAGACTAGCCGAGCAAGAAACTAGATTGGAAGAACCGGAAGTTTACAGTAGTCCGGCCGGTAGGGACATACACTATACGACTTAACACTCCTCTAGGGATTTACCTAGTCTTTTATATAGACCTCGTACAGCTAGTATATACAGACCCCCTACTACACTGGACGACGGACGACGTACGCCCCCTAGCGATTATTACTAAAGGCTAGGAGGAGTACGAAGTAGAAGAAATCCTTAAGAGCTAAAGGAAGCAGAAGAGGGTAGAATACCTAGTTAAATAGAGAGGGTAGGCAGAGCCTACGTAGGAGCTGTACGAGGCCCTTTAGGACATATCCGCGCTAGACAGGTAGGAGGAGAACCATTCCCCTAGCTGGTTACAGTAACACTGTACTATACAGTAAGAGGGGCACGGTCTAACCTACGTACAGGATAGCCGCCGGCAACATTAGGTTGCTAAAGGATTGGGAATCGAGGCGTAGGACCCTACTAGGTCCTACTAACACTACACTGTATAGAAGGGGGCAGAAGGGAGAGAACAGCTAGGAGACAGGTAGGAATAAGAGTAAAAATAAGAAGGGAATAAGAGCAGAACCGTCCGGAAACTTTTATACACTATCTTAGGGTAGCTTACTAGTTGCTACCCCCTAGGACTAGGGCAGTCGACAATAAGGCCGCCAACTCCCTGTCCGAAATCTTAATTACCTCCTAGTCGGCAGGAGCCCTACCTAGCCCAGCACTATAGAGCAAAGGCACCCCCCTATAGGCCTCCCCTAGACGGCGGTAGGAGCAGTAGAGGGAGCCGTCCTTCTACTTGCACAATGCGTATACGCTGGCCTAGAAGCTAGGCAGGCGGTACAGGCTAAACGAGCCCTAAGGGGGGTTAGTACAAGCAGTATAGGCCTGGCCGTAGGTGCCTATAAGGATAGCGTTAAAGTACGAGGGGCGAGTTGTAGCGACCTGCTAGGGCGTAATTCGGACAGGGTCGTACTAGAAGAAGTAGAATAGTAGCTTAGCAGCGTCCTACTGCTCGCCGGTATAGCACCTAAGACGTTAGCTAGGACTGTACGGAAGGAGAAGACCTGTACGAACCAGAACTAGAGTTGCTAATTAAGCTAAGTATTCTACTACTAGAGGTAGAAGTGTAGGGGGACACTGGCTAGACAGTAGGAGGACAGGCTAGTAACTATAAGGGAGCTATAACGGAACTAGGCAGACGGAGTGCATAGCATAATAGTAGTTAGATAGTAGTAGTAGTTATAGTAGTAGTAGACGGCCGGGCGGACGGATAGCAGGCAGGAGAATAGAAGAGAAAGAAAGGAAGAGAGAGAGATAGGGGGAGGCTTAATATATAGGGTGTTAGCTGCCTACTATACAAGGCAATAACGACTAGGGCAGCTGCTACAACTGTATAAAGGAGGGCGAACAAGGCAACTACGACCTAGTGCCTAGACAAGCAACAGCCCTATAGACGACCGGACGAGGACGGGAAAGCGCTATCTGCAAGAGGAACGCTAGGAGCTAAGGCCGTACGACGCGTTATCGTACAAGGGAAGCACTACGAGAAGGGAGGGGGGTATTGTTAGGAGGCGCCGTCTAGCTAGGTCCTAGACCTAGGCCAGCAGTCGCCCTAATAATTGCGACTTAGCAGCGCTAGCACGACCCCTTACCCTGTATAGAGAGAGAACCCTACAGCCCTATACAGAGGGGAATTGCTGCCCCTCTAAACAGAGGGAAAACTCTGCACCCCTATATAGAGGGAAACTCCTAACCCTCTATACAGAGTAGGAACCTTACACCCCTATATAGAGGGAAATTGCTAGCTTAGCTTCGTAGGTACAAATTGTACAGCAGCAGACGACGAAGGAACTGCCTATTAGTTTCTGTAAATAGATACCTAGCTTTAAGTTTCTAAACCAAGATTCTTGAACCCTTACAAATTTAGGTAGTGTTTCCAGATTTCGGCTGCTTCTATTCTGCTACAGCAGCGATCTTTAAGGAGTCTATCTAGATACCTTCTCTTCCGACTATAAGGCTAAGATATTTGACTTTAGACTAATAGAACTTCCTCTTCTTTGTATCTGCGTTTAATCCGACCTCTTAGAGCCTAGACAGTACCTGCTCGATATAGTCTATATGTTGTTCCCTCGTTCTATTAGTATAGATAAGGATATCGTTTAGGTAGATAGACACAAACCGCTCTAGCATGTCTATAAAGGTATATCTTATAAAGCGCTGCTATACAGCCGGAGTATTAGTAAGTCCGAAAGGCATAACCAGCTATTTAAAGTTACCTATACGCATAGCGAATGTCGTAAGGTCTTCCGTCTGCTCTTCTTCGTCCCTTAGCTAGTAGAACGCTTAGCGAATGTCTAGCTTGCTAAACTACTTAGCTTTTGCTATCTATTGTATAGTCTTATCGATTAGCAGCAGCGGGTATACGTCTCTCTTAGTAACCTTGATAAGGCCTCTGTAGTCTACGCATAGCCGGAGGCTACCTCTAGGTTTCTGTATAAAAAGGATTGGCGATGCATACTTAGCATAATGTAATGTAGTACACTTAAACTAAAAGGGACTATTTAAGTAACTTGGAAGTGACTTGACCAATGTGTACTAGATATATAAACCTTGGCAAGGCTTAGTAATAACCCGGGCCTAACTATCCTATACTACTACCCTTTACGCTACAGGCTTACGACCTCGTAAGCTGCGCTTACTTACAGGCTACGCACGCTATTGCACAGCCCCCCTATACAGGGTACGCAATTAACCCCTCCCTAGCAGGTCTGCATACAGCTAGCTGGACCTTTACCGGGTCTGCCTTATTCTGTACAGAGTAGTAGACAAACGGACATACGTTAACGCTGCTTCTACTCTCCTATTGAAAGATGCGCCCCCTAGGAATTAAACCCGGGCCTTTTATCGTATACTTTTAGCTATCACTTCTGAGTTATGTAATGTAACGCAGTATACTTAAGCCAAAAGGGACTAATTAAGTAACTCGGAAGTGACTTGACTAATGTATACTAGATATATAAACCTTGGCAAGGCTTAGTAATAAACTGGGCCCAACTACCCTGTATTACGGCGGAGCTCGGCGTAATAAACTTCTTTGCTAAGTTTTCTTAGACAAACACTTCTACTTAGTCTAGCTCGGCCAGCGACAGTCGCCTTAGTAGTTCGATTCTGTAAGGGCTTAAGAATCTTAGTTTAGAAACTTAAGGTTAGGTATCTATATAAAGGAACTAATAGGCAGTTCTTTCGTCGTCTGCTACTGTACAATTTGTACCTACGAAGCTAAGCTAGCAATTTCCCTCTGTGCAGAGATGCAAGGTTCGCACTCTGTACAGAGGGTCGGGAGTTTCTCTCTATATAGTAATGCAGAGTTTTCCCTCCGTTTAGAGAGGCAGCAATTCTCTTCTATATAGGGCTATAGGATTCTCTCTCTGTACAGGAGTAGGGTCCTGTCGGTAACTCCGTATAGAGGGTAGGGTTGTGCTAGCGCCGCTAAGTCGCAGCCCTTAGAGCGACGGCTAGCTTAGGTCTAGGACCTAGGCTGGACGGCGCCCTCTAACAATACCCCCCTCCCTTCTCGTAGTGCTTCTTTCGTACGACAGCGTGTTGTATACCCTTAGCTCTTAGGGTTCCTCTAGCAGGCAGCGCTTTCCCGTCTCTGCCTAGGCACCTGCCTATCGACCTCCCTCTCTGCTATTAAAACCTTAGACTTATCCTCCTAGATCCTATAGTTAGGGCAGAGGAGGACCTATAGGCAGGGAAGGCAGGTAGTGCTAGATTGCTTCTACCTAAACTTAACCGATTCCGTTTGCTACATTAAGGATGCCAAGGCTAAGGCGGAGGAGGCCTGCAAGCAGTTATAAAGGTGCAGGAGGTGCTCGGTCCTGTCTGTTCGTTCCCCTCCTACCCTCTAGCCCCTAGCTACGCACTCTGTGTCCTAACTATACAGTCCGGCGCTGCTGGGCTATCTGGCTCTGTCTCTGTGCCTTAGTTATTGTCTAGAGTTTACTCCTAGGTAGATATTCCTATCTCCGTCTAGTCGCCTAGTAGGCCGTCGCTCGTATAGGCCCTAGGTCGTAGTTGCCTCGTTTGTCCTCCCTTATACAAGTGTAGCAGCTGCCCTAGTTGCTATTGCCCTATATAGTAGACAGCTGCTACCCTGTATATAAACCCTTTCCCCCTTATCTCTCTCTCCTCTTCTCTTTCTCCTTTATTCCCCTATCTGCTGCCCGTCCGCCTAGCCGTCCGCTACTACTACTATTACTACTACTAGTTACTACTAGTTACTACTACTAGCTACTACTACTAGCTACTACCGTTATGCTACGCATCCCGTCCGGCCGTTCCCGCTATAGTTCTCTTGTAGTTGCTGGCTCTTCTTCCGCCTGTCCAGCTAGTGTCCCCTCCTACTTTTACTTCTAGCAATAGAGTGCCTAGCTCGACTAGCAACTTCGCTTCTAGTTCGTACAGGTCCCTATCTTCTATACAGTCTAAGCTAACGTCTTAGGTGCTATATCTACTAGTAGCTAGGTGTTGCTAAGCTACCCTTCTACTTCTTCTAGTGCTACAGCCCCTGCCGGCCGGGAGGTAATTAAAATTTCGGGTGTAGAGTTAGCTGCCTTAGTCCTAGAGGTAGTAGCTAGTAAGCTACCTTAAGGTAGTATATAAAAGCTTTTGGACAGTGTTGCTCTCGTTCCCCTCCTACTTCTAATCTTATTCCTAACTGTCTTCTAGCTGTTCTCTTTCTTCTACCTCCTTCCGTACGGTGTAGTGTCGGTAGGATCCAGTAGTGTCCTACGTCTCAATTCCCGATCCTTTAACAACCTAAGTTGCTAGCAGCTGCCCTATACCTAGGGTAGATCGTGCCCCTTTTCGCCGTATAGTGCAGTGTTACTGTAACTGGGTAGGGGGATAGTTCTCCTCCTACCTATCTAGCGCAGTTGTGTCCTATAGGGCCTCGTACAGTTCCTACGTCGGTTCTGCCTACCCTCTCTATTAAACTAGGTACTCTATCCTCTTCCGTTTCCTTTAGCTCTTAAAGATTCCTTCTACCTCGTACTCTTCCTAGCTCTTAGTTATAATCGCTAGTAGGCGCGCGTTATCTGTCGTCTAGTGCGGCAGGGGGTCTATGTTCGCTAGCTGTACGAGGTCTATATAGAGGACTAGGTAGATCCTTAGGAGAGTATTAAGTCGTATAGTGTATATCCCTACCGGTCGGACTACTATAAACTTCCGGTTCTTCTAATCTAGCTTCTTATTTAGCCAGTCTATACAGATGTTGCGCTAGTTTAACCAGACCTTATCTCCTGCCTCGTATCTTAGTGCAGCCTGCCGTCCCTTATTAGCCTACTCTTCCGTATTCTGTTAAGCTATAGCTAGACTCGCTTTCGCCTATTAGTAGGCGTTTGTAATCGTCCGTACGATAGCTTCTCCCTGCTAAATTAGGGATCGTATAGGTCGTAGGGTGTTACTACTTAGGGTCGGCAGGAGCAGGAAGTAGTCGTAACCGTAGGCTATAAAGAAGGGGGACAATCCTGTAGTATTAGCCGTACAGCTGTTAATAGCCAGCTCTGCTATAGGGAGAAGGCGGTTCTAGTTCGTCCAATTATAGTCGACGTACGCCTAGAGGTACGCTTCCAACGTCGAATTAACCCTCTCCGTCGTACCGTCCGTCTACAGGTGCTATGCAGTTAACAGGCGACGTTCTACGTTTAGTAACTAATACACCCTAGCCTAGAGCTGGCTCGTAAACTGTGTACCCCGGTCCGATACAATTAACCTAGGGAATCCGTACTTGCTAAACGTCGTCCGTATAAATGCCTAGGCAGTGTCCTTAGCTGTAATAGAGTCTATCTCTTCTAGTATTACCCCCTTCGTTAGCTTGTCTGTAACTACTATAAAATTCCGCCGTCCGTCGCTCTTAGGGAGGTCTGTAATAAAGTCCACTGTTAGGTCTTACTAGGGCCGGTCCGGTATCGGTAAGGGTTTTAGTAGCCTATACTTCAGTCTATGCTAGGGCTTCGTTTATCTGCAGACATCGCAGTTCCGTACGAACCTACGGATGTCCTTAGCTATTGCCAGCTAGTAGTAGTTCCTAGCGACAATGCTGTACGTCTCCTCGTACCCTAGGTGCCCGGTTGCTATAGAATTATGCGCCTGTTATATTAAGCTCGTATGGAGCTTCTCGTCTGCTAGGACCTAAATCCGATTCCTAAACCTTAGGTTGTTCTCCTCGTCTACTAAACATTCCACTGCTAACACCTTAAGGTAAAGCTCTGCTAGGAGCTTCCGCTATCCTCCTTAGATCGCTGTACGGGCCCTTCGGTATACGTCGTCCTTTCCCACTGCCTCTTCCTATACTTGCAGTTAGGGTTCCTATATATATCTCGCTACTAGGCGGATAGTCCCTTTGCCTAGCTCTTCCTTAAACATCTGGAATGTCTGTAATTTCAACTAGTCGTCCTCGTACGTCGTTAGCATGCCCTAGTCCCGTCTAGATAGCGTATCAGCCCTGCTGTTGTCCTTACCCTTGCGATACTAGAGTCTTATATTAAACTGGCTTAGGTACATTGCCTATCGTACGTGTCTCTTAGACAGCTTCTAGGGCTGCGTAAAGTACTCTAGATTCTTGTAGTTAGTTAGGGCGAGGAACTCGGGAATCGAACGGAGTTCTCTATTCTATACTTTGCAACACTGTACAACTGCTAGGAATTCCTTGTCGTAGATAGGATAGTTGCACTTAGCTAGGGAGTTCTTCTTAGAGAAGTACGCGTATAGGTATAGAAGTCCGTCTAAGCCTACCTATAACAGGATACCTCCTATATAGTACCCTAAGGAGTCAGTTTCTAGTATTGTCGTACGCTCTAGGTAGAAGGCGGCACGCGTTGGTCCTATAGTAAAGAGCTCCTTTAGCTTGTTAAAGCTCCTATTGCACTTATCCGTCTACTTAAACTGCTTGTCCTTTTATGTTAGCTTAACTAGGGGGCGCACGATTTCCGAGTAGTTCTGTATAAACTAGCGGTAGAAGTTAGCAAACCTAAGAAATTCCTGTACGCCCTTAATGCTCGTAGGAGGCTTCTATTGCTTAATAGCATTAATCTTCTTCCCGTCTATGCTAATGCCTTTCCCTGCCTCGATAATCAAACCTAGGTATTTTGTATACTATATACTGATTTTACATTTGTCGATGTTAAGGTACAAGCTAGCCTGCTGCAGTCGATCTAATACCTTCTTACCGTCCCGTACGTAATCTGCATAAGTGCCGTCTGTAAAAACTAGGGTGTCGTCGAGGTACGCTAAGCAGATGTCGTCTAGTAGCCCTTGCAGGGACTTGTTAATATACCTCTAGAAGGTTGCTAGTACGTTGGCAAGGCTAAAGGGGGTAACAAGCTACTTAAAAAGACTATATCTCGTATAGAAGGCAGTTATCTATTTATAGCCTTCCTTAACCTATATCTTGTAGAAAGCTAAGACTACGTTAAGCTTAGTAAACCACTTTGCCTTACTAATCCGTCTAAGAGTCTCCTTAATAAGGAGTAGGGGGTACTGGTCCTTCTTAGTAATTGCGTTAATGCCTCTATAGTCTACGCAGAAACGCAAGCCGGCCTTCCCCTCCTTATAGACAAACAGTACTAGGGCTCCTACAGACGAGGTACTTGCCTAAATAAAACCTTTAGCAAGTAGGTCGTCTAGTGTCTTGCGCAGTACTAGGAGTTCTCTAGAGGACATTCTATATAGCAGGCTATACGGTACCTTAGGCAGACTCCTATCTTGACAGGGCTCTAGCTAGATGTCGTAGTTAATCCCTTCTCCTTAGTGTAGCAGCAGCTTCGAGGCCGACTTTAGTTCGAAGAGGTCTAGGTATCCTGCGTATTCCCTTAGGAGCTTTATATAGAGGTCCGTCGCCTTCTTAGACGCTAATGCCTTCTTAATGTCTGTAGTCGTAGTGTTGATTTCGGCTTTAGCATTGCTACCCTATAGAGCCCTCCCTTAGTCTCGGAGCCTCTGCTTCGTCGCAGTGTTAACTTCGGCCTTAGCATTGCCGCCCTACAGGACCCTCCTTTGATCTTAGAGCCTCTGCTTCGTCGCTGCCAGGTACAGCCGTCCTCGTCCAACGTCTAGCTTGCCCTGCTAGCGCTCTATCGATAGTTTCCCTAATATTAGGTTATACCCTAACTTGTCCTGTACGACATAGAGGTATAAGTCCTGCTTATAGTGTCCCTGCAGCTCTATCGTTACTTTTACTATATAGGTAATGTCCGGTCCTCGCCTGGTAATTCCCAGCATACGTACAGGTACGGTAGGGGTCGTCTTAATACAGTGTCTCTATACGAAGTCTTCGCTAATTACTCTGTATACTAAACATCCTATGTTAATTAGTGTCCGCGCCGTTGCGGACCCGTTCAGCGTAGGCCGTACGATAAACGGCGTAGTCGTTATGTAGTTGCTCTTAAAAGATAGCTAAGTAGTGCTTTAATTTAGCAATCTATCTCGTATACGCCTCTAGCAGAGCCTTCGCTTAGAGGCTACTCTTTTCCCGACTTGTCGTTATCTAAGTAGGACTCTTAATCCTCTTGTTAGGGCGCTGCAGTTGCTACCCTTGCGGTAGTCGGCCGTCCCCTAAGTCTCTCTACTAGCAAAAGCCTGCAATTCCGTGCAGTATAGCCTATCTTGCTATACCTATAGCAGCTCTCTTCTGCTTGCCTCTTGTTAAGGGTGGCTATATCTACCTACTGTGCCCTTTTAATAGCGGCCCTTAGCCGTACAGTAACGGCTGCCGCTACCCTCGTCATCGTTAGTTCCTAGTCTATAGCGTCTATCTGCTGCTAGAGGGGTTGTCGCATCTTATAAGCGCGGCTTATCCGTCCGAGCCTACGCTGCTAGTCGTCGACTATCCTAAGGAGATTCTAGAATTCCTTGTACGTAGCTGGTCGCATTATGCCTACTAGTCCTGTTATAATCTCCTTAGAGAGGCCTACCTCTAAGGTAGCAATTTTTATCCTGTCCTCCTATTAGAGTCCTCCTGCCTTTGCTAGAGTCTGGTCGTATTCCGCGAGGAACTCTTATATAGTCTTACGTCCTTGCTTTATCGTGTTAACCTGTATAAGTGCTCGGCTTTTGCAGTCTAGGTCCTTGTAGCTCTTGCTAAGAGCTGCCTAGAGCATCGTCTTCGTTGCTATTGCTAGGTTAGCAATAGCCGTCTCGTAGTACGGCAGAATCCGTACTGCTGCCCTGCCCTTTAACCTCCTAAAGAGGTACACTACCTTGTCTAGCTCGGTCGGGTATGCTCCTAAGTCGACTAGAAGCTTAGAGCGTATCTAGGCAGCCTAGGAGGGGTACTCGGCCGGAGCCTTACTATCGTAGGTAGTAACGTTAGGGAGTTTGCTCTTAGAGGCTAGGGTATAGGCTATCGTATTCGTCGTCGTCGTCGTAGGGGTCGGATCGCAATTAGACGCCCTAAGCTGTCGTAGCTCCTGTTCCTGTTGGGAAATTATCGTAGCCTAGTGGCTTACTTGCTATTCGAGCTGCCTCTTGTGTTCTAGCAGCTCCTCGTACGCGCAGTGCATCTGTCCCTACATAGCCGTAGGTTCTATAGAGATGTCGCCGTCTTTCTTCGTTTTATTCCTGCAGTTACTAACAGTAAGATCAGTTCCTAATGTAAGGGCTTAAGAATCTTAGTTTAGAAACTTAAGGTTAGGTATCTATATAAAGG
This sequence comes from Pseudocercospora ulei, assembly GCA_016165855.1. Lineage (NCBI taxonomy): Eukaryota > Fungi > Ascomycota > Dothideomycetes > Mycosphaerellales > Mycosphaerellaceae > Pseudocercospora > Pseudocercospora ulei. Next base: position 947,675 of record JACWNB010000010.1, read on the forward strand.
AACTAATAGGCAGTTCCTTCGTCGTCTGCTGCTGTACAATTTGTACCTACGAAGCTAAGCTAGCAATTTCCGTCTATATAGGGACGCAAGGTTCGCACTCTGTATAGAGAGTCGGGAGTTTCCCTCTATACAGTAATACAGAGTTTTCCCTCCGTTTAGAGGGGCGGCAATTCCCCTCTATATAGGGCTATAGGATTCTCCCTCTATACAGGAGTGGGGTCCTGTCGGTAACTCTGTACAGAGGGTAGGGTCGTACTGGCGCTGCTAAGTCGCAGCCCTTAGGGCGACGGCTAGCTCAGGTCCAGGACCTGGGCTAGACAGGGCCCCCTAACAGGTTCTTGGCAGCGTAGCTTCTTCCTTTAGTCGAATCTTATTATTATATTCCGGTTAGTAGAGAGGCAGGAGGTTGGAATCGGCTTTTAAGAACACGTTAGCTTAGCGATAGAGTTCTTTTAGTAACACTTTTAATAGATCTACTTCTTCTTCTGCTATTATCTTTTGGTAGTCTTTAGTGTCCTTTATCGAGATAGCGTAGATCTTATTTTCTAGTAACTTCGCGAGGGTAGTTAGGGCTTCTAAGCTTATTATTCTAATAGTAGCTAAAGGCGCGGCATAGTCGATTTTATCCGTAACAGCAGCCGTGTCTTGGCGACGGCGACCGGGTCGACGGTGTCGGTGCCCTTCTGCTAGGTTTTAAATTCAATCGTACCCTTATCTACGTTAATAACAGCCTTCTAGTACTTCTAACTATTTCTGTCCTATAATAATGTTAAGCCGTCCGATATCTATAACTCGAAACGCCGCTTCTGTAGTGCAGCTAGCTATAGTGGTCTTTAATAGCATATAGTAAGTAACGCTCTCTGTGTCTTGTCCGTTATATGCTAAAATCTGCGTTAGCGAGGCTAACTCTACTAGGTAACTGTATCCTTTCGCCAGCTTCCGAACTAGTCGATAGTAGGTTGCTGCGCCGATAAGGGCTCCTAAATCGATAAAAGCTTTTAGCTAAAGAGGCTAGCGCGAGCCCTCTAGAGGGTGGATAGTAATTAGAGGGATAATAGCAGAGTCTGTGTTCGCCTCTACCGTAGCTGAGAGTAGGTCGTTACAGCTGTTAATGCTTTCTTCTTCTAGCGACGTAGATCCTAGTAGTGCCCTTTCCTTTGTGCTAGGTAGGGGGCCTATCTGTCTAGCTAGTCTTTTCCTAGGATTCTTAATAGTACTCTGCTGTCTATACTGTCGGTGTCGCTCGGCGCCGATTCTATAGCCTGGACACTCTTGCTTAGCGGCGGCGTAGGTCTCGTTGCTTAATATTCTCTCTTCTGCTAAGCAGTAGCGTAGTATCTAGTAGCGATATAGCTAGGCTTTCTATACATATAACATATAGAGACGAATGTCGAACGGGAGGGGTAAGACAGTAGCTAGGGGCTGCGTCGAAAGGAGGAAGGAGGCCGGATCGATAGCGCGAACAGTAGTCGCTAACCTATTTCTTAAGTTGCTGATTTCCTGTATTTATTTATATTTCTGGCCGTAACTCTCGCTTAGTCTACGAAGGCTTAAAGGTCTCTGGTTCTTACAGAGACTAGGGCGTTAGCTAGTTTAGGCCTTAACTTCTTCCTTAGTGGGTATAGTTACTCGCTCTCCGGCACTTTCGCTCGGATTGTGTACTTTCGGAACTGTCCGTAGAACTCTTCGAACGATAGCCAGTGTTGGTTAACCTTGTCTAGTTGTTCGCGAGCCGTCTGCTTGCAGAAGTGATCCGCGAAGCGCTAATCTAAGGCTTCGAGAGCCTCGGCAGCAGTAGCTTCTTCTAAGTCCGCTACTAGCGTAAACGCCTTCCTGTCTAGCTGTAATTGAAGGTATACCAATTTGTCCTCTTAGCGGCTATCGCTTCTACTTCCTCTCTTAACTGTCTATTCTCTTCTAGCTTCTTATAGAACAGGGTCTCTACTAGGGCTATAGCGTCGTAGACCTTCTCGATTCCGTGTTCTACTATATAGTTTTCGAGCTCGTCGGTGTTACAGCGGCAGAAAGGGGTAGGACTAAGTAATAGGGTAGACCCTTGGAATTTCGGCTCGGCCCTTACAGACTAAGCTGGGCCTTGGCACACTACCCCCAAAGCCCTTACCTACCGCCGTATAGATTCCGTTCCCTCTTTAGTTCGAGATATAGTAATTAAAACAGCTGGATTGAATTATATCTGCGCTCTCGGATTATCATATCTCAAACTTACTATCTACACTACTACTGCGCTGCGCGAGAGGGCATATTGAATCGCATCCAGTTATCCAAATAACGTACGCGCACCTTACAACCTAAACCAAACCAACTAGCGCTGTAAGAAGGCTATAGAGAGCTTCTTAACGGCAGACGGCAGTGCTACCGGCTGCAGCAGAAGAAGAAAGACTAACAGAACTAATAATAGGCGTACTAGTATTATTAGCGCCGAGACCCCTATCGAGGGCCTTACTACGGAAGAGACCCAAGAGGTAAAAGAGCGCACGACAGACTACCTAAAGCTATATAAGTACACCCCTAACGAGCTCGAAAACTATATAATAGAACACGGAATCGAGAAGGTCTACGACACTATAGCGTATGTCGAGACCCTGTTTTATAAGAAGTTAGAAGATAATAGACATTTAAGAGAGGAAGCAGAAGCGATAGCTGCTAAGAGAGCGTCGGCGGAAACTACTATCGAAGTGCTTAAGAATTAGGCTACAGTACGATTGGCCAAACTAAATAGGCTAAGGGCTTAGTTAGCTAATGTGGCAGCGCCAACGTCGTTAGCAGCGCCGCCGTTGCTAGCAGAATAATCTAAGCATGCAGATATAGTTCAATATAGCTGTTTGATAACTATATCTTAAACTAAAGAGGGAAAGTAATCTATACAGCGGTAGGTAAGGGCTTTAGGGGTGGTGTGCCAAGGCCCGGCCTAGTCCAGAAGGGCCGAGCTGAAATTCTAAGGGTCTACCCTATTACTTAGTCCCACCCCTTTCTGCCGCTGTAACACTACTCCCCTCCCTTATCGGCGGTCGCCCTTAACCGCTTACTTATCCCTTCTGCCTCTTTTATCTCGTTCTAGCTAATTAAGTCCCCTCGTCCTTCTATCTAATTGTCTGCCTTTGCCCCTTTTTCTTCTTCTATTCGTCGTCTTTTTCTTCATCTTCTTCTTCTATTTCTTGTTCTTCTTTTTCCGTTTAGCAGGCGGCTTCTTCTACGAAAATTCTTCTTAAAATCGTTGTTACCTCTTCCTTTCTTCTATCTTAAAGACATCGTTCTTTCGTTATCTGCTTCTTTCTTACATTATCGCTATCTAAAGTCGTTTACTTAGCGTCTATCTAATTGGAGCTATCTAATCTAAGCTAACGGCTATCTGATCGGTGCCGTAGCTAGTCTGTGCGCTACTGTAGAGGGCCCTATATAGGTGCGTCCGTAGTGCTCTATCTCTTCTTCTTTTTCTTTCTTAATAAGGCCTTAAGCGCTACTGTAAAGCCGGCGCTGTCGACTGCGTCTACGAAATCGATCGGCCGCGAGCATTTCTCTTTCGTAGGCAGCGTCGACGACTGTCGCGCCGACGGAGGTGGCGCCGTCCTCGACTTTATCCTTGTTATCTATCTGGCAAAGCTATTGGACGGCGGGAATGTCGTTAAAGACCCTAGCTAAGTGCGCTAACTACGATCGTTTCTTTAGTTTTCGAACTGATAGCGCGTACGCGGCCTTTCTTCTTCTTCTATCTCTTCTGGAGCTATTTACTTCTAGAGCTATTTAGGTCTCGGTTTTCTTAGATTCTAGACATAGAACTCTTTTAGCAGCTCCGCCGAATTCCGAAGATTCTCGACTGGATACTATTTATAGTCTTCTGGCCACCCCTTCGAGTAGATCCTCGCTTCGATAGACCCCTTATCCTTCTTATGTCTATTACATCTTCTACCTCCTACTCTTCTCCTTTACTGTTTATCTTAATTAGTAGGGGTTCGACGAACGCCTGCCCTAGAAGGCTATCTTTAGGGTCCAGGCTTAACAGATCCAAATAAAAGACATCGTAGATTCGAAACGACCTCGGTAGCTAGAGCCGATAGGTTACTAGCGACCTCTTTTCCACTATCGTAAACGGGCCTACGTAACAGGAGTTGAGCTTAGCGTTGCCTTTTAGCCTTAGGTTTCGCGTATTAAGCTATACCTTTTGGCCTTCTTCGAATTCTATTAGTAACCGCTTCCTATTAGCTCGAATTACTATCTTCCCTTAAGCTAACTCTATCGCCTCTTTCGCTATTCGGACTGCCTCTTCTATCTAATCCTTAAGCGCTTCTGCCGTAGCTGCGGCGACTCTCTTTAACGAGGTAGTAGTAGAAGGTTCCGAGGAGCTGGGTCTATGCAGTAGTTAAAAGCTTATCTGTAGAAAAAAGCTGTAAGTTATCTCGAAAAGCGCTAGCGAGGTAGCTTCGGACGGCGCCGAGTTAGCGCAGAACTCGGCTATCGGGAACACCTTAGTCTAGCCTTCTTAATAATAACTACAGAAGATTCGCAGATATTTCTCTATCTTACAGTTAGCTACCTCCGACTGACCGTCCGTCTAAGGGTAAGCAGCTGTGCTAAGCTTTCCGCAGATTCCGAGAACTTAGTTAATAGCCTTCTATACATTGGCGGTAAATTAAGGACTCCTATCTGTAGTAATAGTGTCCGGCAGGCTTTAGTGCTTCTATACGTACTGAATTAGCATCCTCGCAGTCTCTTCTGCAGTAGTGCCTTTATCCTTTGCTCGACAGTGGATAAAGTAGCGTTCCTTACTTAACCAATCTACTATATTAAGGGTAGCATTGTATCTATCGGAGTCCGACAGGCCGGTTACGAAATCTATCGTAATGTGCTGCTACAGTTTCTCGGCAATCGGCAGTGGCTTTAGTAGGCCGGCTAGAAGACCGTAACGCAGCTTCGCGGCTCGATACGTGTAACAGTTGCCGATAAACCGGTAGATTCGCTTGAAAATTTGCAAAAACTAGTAGACAGTCCTTATAGCCTCTACTGTCTTCTTTGTGCTAGCGTAGCCGACATCCTTAGAACTATAGACTAGCTAAACGACTTCTGTAATTAGCTCTTCTAGAACTATTAGCTTCCCTGAACTAGTCTTGCCGAGCTTCTGTTAACAGTTAAGCCGCTCTACCTTTTCGTAAAGCGTCTTTTCCTCGGTTGCCGGCTCTACTGCGCAGATCCCTACTTCTTTTAGCACTTCGGCGTCTACTATCCGCTCGGTCAACACCTTCTAGAACATGTTTAGATCTTCCTTCGCGCAACTGGTCTTCCCTTCTCTTCTCGTTAGCGCGTTAGCCTTTCCGTTTTGAGCCCCTAGTCGATAAGTTATCTTAAAGTCGAACCCGGATAAGTAGGCGGCCTACTAAGCTTAGCGATGCGAGAGCTTCTGCATCTTTATAAAACAAGTCAACAACTGGTAGTTAGTAAGCGCTTAGACTGTGCTCTTTCTAGCTATAAGTTCTAGCTTCCACTCCTCGAAAGCTTAGATAATAGCTACCAGCTCCTTGTCGTAGATAGCATAGTTCTGCTTAGCTTTATTTATAGATTTGCTAAAGAAAGCTACTAGATAAAGGGTCTCGCCGTCGTTATTATATTAAGAAAGGACCTCTGCGGTTACAGTGTTAGAAGCGTCTCTCTCTAGGTAGATCGTCTTTTCCGGCCAGAAGTGCGCTAACACTAGTGCTAAGGCTATAGCGGCTTTTAGCTAGTTAAAGGCCTCTGTGCACTTCTTATTCTATAGGCCGGCCGCCTCCTTCTTTAATGCCTTATTTAGGGGTCTTAATGTCTTGCTAAAGTCTTTTATAAAGCGGCGATAGTAGCTGCAGAATCCGAGAAAAGCCCTGATCTAAGTAGTGTTTCCAGATTTCGGTTGTTTCTATTCTGCTATAGCAGCGACCCTTAAGGCGTCTATCCGGATGCCTTCTCTTCTGACAATAAGGCCGAGGTACTTAACTTCGGGCCGATAGAACTCACTCTTCTTTGTATCTGCGTTCAATCCGACCTCTTAGAGCCTAGTTAGCACCTGCTTAATATAGTCTGTATGCTGTTCTTTCGTTCTATTGGTATAGATAAGGATGCCGTCTAGGTAGATAGACACAAACTGCCCGAGCATGTCTATAAAGGTGTGGTTTATGAAACGCTGCTATACAGTCGGCGTATTAGTAAGTCCGAAAGGCATAACTAGCTACTTAAAGTTGCCTATGCGCATAGCGAAGGTAGTAAGGTCTTCCGTCTATCTCTCTTCGTTCCTTAGCTAGTAGAACGCTTAGCGAATGTCCAGCTTGCTAAACTACTTAGCTTTCGCTACCTGCTGTATAGTCTTATCGATTAGCGGCAGCGGGTATACGTCTCTCTTAGTAACCTTATTAAGCCCTTAGTAGTCTACGTACAGCCGGAGACCGCCTCCGGGCTTGCAGACGAAAAGGATCGGCGACGCATACTTGGCGGAGCTCGGCGTAATAAACTTCTTTGATAGGTTTTCTCGAACAAACACTTTAACTTAATCCAGCTCGGCTAGCGATAATCGCCTTAGTAGTTCGGTTTTCGGCAGCGTAGCTCCTTCTTTTAGTCGGATCTTGTTATCGTATTCCGGTCGATAGAGCAGTAGGCAGTTGGAGTCGGCTTTCGAGAACACGTTAGCGTAACTATAGAGTCCTTTTAGTAACACCTCTAGTAGGTTTACTTCTTCTTCTGCTATTATTTTTCGGTGGTCTTCGATGTCTTTTATCGATATAGCGTAGATCTCGTTCCCTAGTAGCTTTGCGAGGGTAGTTAAGGCTTCTGAACTTATTATTCCCATAGTTGCCGGAGACGCGGTACGGTCGATTGGACTTTTAACAGCACTCTCGGCTTCTGCTTTGGCGGCGACAGTAGTAACCGGGTCGACGGCGGCAGCGCTTTTCTGCTGGGTCTTGAACTTAACTATGCCCTTATCTACGTCGATAACAGCTTTCTAGTTCTTTATCTATTTTTGTCCTATAATAATGTTAAATCGTCTAATGTCTATAGCTCGAAACGTCGCTTCTGTAGTGCGGCTAGTGAGGGTGGTCTTTAATAGCATATAATGTGTAACACTCTCTGTGCCTTGTCCATTGTATACCGAAATTCGCGTCGGCAACGCTAACTCTACTAGGTAGCCGTACCCTTTCTCTAGCTTCCGAACTAGTCGATAGTAGATTGCTGCGCTAATAAGAGCTCCCGTGTCGATAAAAGCTTTCAACTAAAGAGGCTGGCGCGAGCCCTCTAGAGGGTGGATAGTAATTAGAAGAATAATAGCGGAGTCCATATTCGCCTCTAGCGTGGCCGAGAGTGGATCGTTACAGCTATTAATGCTTTCTTCTTCCAGCGATATAGTTCGTAGTAGTGCCCTATTTTGTATGCTAGGTAGGGGGCCTATCCGTCTAGCTGGTCTTTTCCTATAATCCTTAATAGCACTCCGCCGTCTACGCTATCGGTGTTATTGGGCGCCGATTCTATAGCCTGGATACTCTTCCTCGGCGGCGGCGTAGGTCTCGTAGCCTAGTATTCTTACTTCTGTTAAGCCGTCGCTTGGCACCTAGTAGCGATATAGCTAGGCTTTCTAAATGCGTAGCAGGTAGGGACAAATGTCGAACGCGGCGGATAGGGCGGTTGCTGGGGTCTGCGTCGGAAAGATAGAGAGGGCCGAATCGATAGCATAAATAGTAGTCGCTAACCTGGCTCTTAGGCAGCTAGTTTTCCGTATTTATTTATGTTTCTGGCCGTAACTCTTGCTTAGTCTACAAAGGCTTGGAGGCCTCTAGTTCTTATAGAGACTAGTGCGTTAGCTAGTTCGGGCCTTAGCTTCTTTCTTAGCAGGTATAGTTGTTCGCTCCCTAACATATTCGCTCGAATCGTATGCTTCCGGAATTGTCTATAAAACTCTTCGAAAGATAGCTGGTTCTAACTGACTTTGTCGAGTTGTTCGCAAGCTGTCTTCTTACAGAAGTAGTCTGCGAAGCGCTAGTCTAGGGCTTTAACTTTGTCGAGTTGTTCGCGAGCTGTCTGCTTACAGAAGTGGTCGGCGAAGCGCTAATCTAATGCTTTAATAGCTTTGTCGGCGGTCGCTCTTTCCAGGTCCGCCACTAATATAAACGCCTTACCGTCTAGCTGCGATTGAAGGTATAGCAACCTGTCCTCTTCGCTGTTGTTAGCATAATCGCAGTTTATCTTATTTATTATCTTTATCTTAAAAACTTCCTATGTCTCCGGGTCTCCGCTGCTAAAGACCTGTAGGTTAGGCAGTAACCTTATCGAGATGCAACTTTAACTGTAGGCTGCAGGTAAGGCGTAGTTAGTGTGGCCTTCTGCCGGCAGCGGCGGCAGCGCCGACGATATTGGTACTGCTATATCAGCTAGCTAGGCCCTTAGCGCATTCAGTTAAGCTAATCGTGTTGCTGCCTAATTCTCTAGCACTTCGATAGTGGTCTCCGCTAATGCCCTCTCGGCTGTTACTGTTTCTACTTCCTCTCTTAGCTGTCTATTCTCTTCTATCTTCTTATAAAACATTTTCTTAATAAAGGTTATAGTGTCGTAGACCTTCTTAACCCTATGTTCCGTTAAATGCTCCTTAAGCTCGTCGGGCGTGCAGGCGTACAGCTCTTTGTAATCCGCTATTCGTTCCTTTACCTCGTTCGTCTCTTCCGCTGTAAGGCCTTTAGCGACTGCCTCTTCGTCTATAGCGCTAGTGCACCTATCTCTCGCTCTGTTAGTCTTTCTTCTGCTGCAGCCGGTAACGCCGCCTTCTACCGTTAAGAAGCTCTCTATAGCCGTCTTACAGTGCTTGTTAGATTGGTTGTAGTTATAAGGTGCGCGTACGTTATTTAGGTAGCCGGATGCGGTTTAACGGGACCTTTTGCGCAGCGCAGGAGTAGTGTAGATAGTGAGTTCGAGATATAATAATCTGAGCACGCAGACATAGTTCAATACAGCTGTTTAATAACTATATCTCGAACTGAAGAGGGAAAGGAATCTATGCAGCGGTAGGTAAGGGCTTTAGGGGTGGTGTGCTAAGGCCCGGCTCGGTCCAGAAGGGCCGAGCTGAAATTTCAAGGGTCTACCCTATTACTTAGTTCCACCCCTTTCTGCCGCCGTAACACAGAAAGCTATACTAACTACGCCTTAACTGCCGCCTACAGTTAAGGTAGCGTCTCGATAACGTTATTGCCTAACCTATAGGTCTTTAGCAGCGGAAATCCAGAGATATAGGAAGTTTTTAAGAAGAAGATGCTAAACAAGATAAACCGCAATTATTCTACTAACAGCGAAGACGATAGGTTGGCATACCTAGAATCGCGACTAGACAGTAAAGCGTTTACAATAGTAGCGGACCTAGAAGGAGCGACCGCTGATAAAGCTATCGAAGCTTTAGATTAGCGCTTCGCCGACTACTTCCGTAAACAGACGGCCTACAAACAACTCGACAAAGTTAGCTAGCACGGCTATTATTCGAAGAGTTTTATCGACAATTATGGAAGTACGCGATTCGAGCTAAGGTGCCTAAGAGCGAACAACTGCACCTGTTAAGAAAGAAGTTAAGACCCGACCTAGCTAACGCTCTAGTCTCTGTGCGGACTAGAGACCTCTAAGCGTTCGTAGATCAAGCGAGGGTTACTGCTAGAAGCATAAATGAATACGGAAGACTAGCAACAATAGAACTAGGCTAGAGACCGCTGTTTACACTATTAAACCGGCGCTCTCTATCTCTCTAACGCGGCCCCTAGCCACTATCCTATCCACTGCGATCGACATTCGTCCCTACCTGCTACGCGTACAGAAAGCCTGGCTACATCGCTACTAGATACTACGCTACTGCTTAGCAGAAGAGAGAATATGTCTAGTTTGTCTAGTTATAGTCGACGTACGCTTAGAGGTACACTTCCAACGTCGAATTAACCCTTTCTGTCGCGCCGTCCGTCTACAGGTGCTATACGGTTAATAGGCGACGTTCTACGTTTAACAACTAGCAGACCCTTGCCTAGAGCTAGCTCGTAAACTGTGTACCCCGGTCCGACACAATTGACCTAGGGAATCCGTACTTGCTGAACGTCGTCTATATAAATACCTAAGCAGTGTCTTTAGCCGCAATAGAGTCTATCCCTTCTAGTATTACCCCCTTCGTTAGCTTGTCCGTAACTACTATAATGTTCTGCCGTCCGTCGCTCTTAGGGAGGTCTGTAATAAAGTCTACTGTTAGGTCTTACTAAGGCTAGTCCGGTATTGGTAGGGGTTTTAGCAGCCTATGCTTTAGTTTATGCTAGGGCTTCGTTCGTCCGTATACGTTACAGTTCTGTACGAACCTGCGGATATCCTTTACTATCGCTGGCTAGTAGTAGTCCCTAGCGACGATGCTGTACGTCTCCTTACGCCCTAGGTGCCCGGTTGCTATAGAATCGTACGCCGGTTGTATTAAGCTCGTACAGAGCTTCTCGTCTGCTAGGACCTAAATCCGATTCCTAAACTTTAGGTTGTTCTCCTCGTCTACTGTGCACTCTGCTGCTAACACCTTAAGGTAAAGCTCTGCTAGAAGCTTCCGCTGTCCTCCTTAGATCGCTGTACAGGCTCCTTAGTATATATCGTCCTTTTCTACTGCCTCTTCCTATACCTATAGTTAGGGTTCCTATATATGTGTCGCTGCTAGGCAGATAGTCCCTTCGCCTAGCTCTTCCTTAAACATCTAGAATGTTCGTAATTTCAGCCGGTCGACCTCGTACGTCGTTAGCATGTCCTGGTCCTATCTAGATAGCGTATCGGCCCTGCTGTTGTCCTTTCCCTTACGATACTGGAGTTTTATATTAAACCGGCTTAGGTACATCGCCTATCGTACGTGTCTCTTAGACAGCTTCCAGGGTTGCGTAAAGTACTCTAGGTTCTTGTAGTGGGTTAGGGCGAGAAACTCGGGAACTAAGCGGAGTTCTCTATCCTATGCTTCGCAACACTATACGACTGCTAGCAATTCCTTGTTATAGATAGGGTAGTTATACTTAGCTAGGGAGTTCTTCTTAGAGAAGTACGTATATAAGTGCAGAAGTCCGTCCGAGCCTACCTGTAACAGGATACCCCCTATATAGTACCCTAAGGAGTTGGTTTCTAGTATCGTTATATGTTCTAGGTCGAAGGCGGTAAGCGTTAGTCCTATAGTAAAGAGCTCCTTTAGCCTGTTAAAGCTCTCGTTGCACTTATCCGTCTACTTAAATTGCTTGTCCTTATATGTTAGCTCGACTAGGGGACGTACAATCTCCGAGTAGTTCTGTATAAACTAGCAGTAGAAGTTGGCAAACCTAAGAAATTCCTGTACGCCCTCAACGCTCGTAGGCAGCTTCTATTGCTTAATAGCATTAATCTTCTTCCTATCTATGCTAATGCCTTTCCCTGCCTCGATAATAAACCCTAGGTATTTCGTACATTATATACCGAATTTACATTTGTCGATGTCGAGGTATAAGCCAGCCTGTTGCAGTCGATCTAATACCTTCTTAACGTCCTGTATATAGTCTGTATAGGTGCCGTCTGTAAAAACCAGATTGTCGTCGAGGTACGCCGAACAGATGTCGTCTAGTAACCCTTGCAGGAACCTGTTAATGTACCTCTAGAAGGCCGCCGGTGCGTTAGCAAGGCTAAAGGGGGTAACAAGCTACTCGAAAAGACTATATCTCGTACAGAAGGCAGTTATCTATTTACAGCCTTCCTTAATCCGTATCTTGTAGAAAGCCGAGACTACGTTAAGCTTAGTAAACTACTTTGCCTTGTTAATCCGTCTAAGAGTCTCCTTAATAAGGGGAAGGAGGTACCGGTCCTTCTTAGTAATCGCGTTAATGCCTCTATAGTCTATGCAGAAACGTAAGCCGGCCTTCCCTTCCTTATAGACAAACAGCACTAGGGCTCCTGCAGACGAGGTACTTGCGCGAATAAAACCTTTACCAAGTAGGTCGTCCAGTGTCTTGCGCAGTACTAGGAGTTCTCTAGAGGATATACTGTATAGCGGACCGTACAGTAATTTAGGCAGACTTCTATCTGGACAGGGCTCTAGCTAGATGTTATAGTTAATTCCTTCTCCTCGGTATAGTAGCAGTTTCGAGGCCGACTTTGGCTCGAAGAGGTCCAGGTATTCTGCGCACTCCGCTAGGAGCTTCGTACAGGGGTCTGTCGTTTTCTTAGGCGCTAATGCCTTCTTAATGTCTGCAGTCGCAGTGTTGATTTTGGCCTTAGCATTGCTACCTTATAGGACTCTCCCCTAGTCTCGGAGCCTCTGCTTCGTCGCTACTAGGTACAGCCGTCCTCGTCCAACGTCTAGCTTGCCTCGCTAGCGCTCTATCTATAGCTTTTCTAGTATTAGGTTATACCCTAACTTGTCCTGTATAACATAGAGGTATAAGTCCTGCTTATAGTGTCCCTGCAGCTCTATCGTTACTTTCACTATATAGGTAATGTCCGGTCCTCGCCTAGTAATGTCTAGTATGCGTACAGGTACGGTAGGGGTCGTCTTAATGCAGTGTCTCTGTACGAAGTCTTCGCTAATTACTCTGTACACTAAACATCCTGTATTAATTAATGTCCGCGCCGTTGCGGACCCGTTTAGCGTAGGCCGTACGATAAACAGCGTAGTCGTTATGTAGTTGCTTTTAAAAGATAGCTAAGTAGTGCTTTAATTGAGCAATCTATCTCGTATACGCCTCTAGCAGAGCCTTCGCTTAGAGGCTACTATTTTCCCGACTTGTTGTCGTCTAAGTAGGACTCTTAATTCTCTTGTTAGGGCGCCGCAGTTGCTACCCTTGCAGTAGTCGGCCATCCCCTAGGTCTCTCTACTAGCAAAAGCCCGCAATTCTGTGCAGTATAGCTTATCTTGCTATACCTATAACAGCTCCCTTCTGCTCTTCTCTTGTCTAGAGTAGCTATATCTACCTACTATGCCCTTTCGGCAGCGGCCCTTAGCTGTACGGTAACGGCTGCTGCTACTCTCGTTATCGTTAGTTCCTAGTCTATAGCGTCCGTCTACTACTAGAGGGGTTGTCGCATCTTATAAGCGCGGCTCATCTGTCTAAGCCTGCACTGCTAGTCGTCGACTATCTTAAGGAGATTACAGAATTCCTCGTATATAGCTAGTCGCATTATGTCTACTAGTCCTATTATAATCTCCTTAGAGAGGCCTACCTCTAAGGTAGTAATTTTTATCCTGTCCTCCTGTTAGAGTCCTCCTGCCTCTGCTAGGGCCTAGTCGTATTCTGCGAGGAACTCTTATACAGTCTTGCGCCCTTGCTTTATCGTGTTAACCTATATAAGTACTTAGCTCTTGCAGTCTAGGTCCTTATAGCTCTTGTTAAGAGCTGCCTAGAGCATTGTCGTTGTTGCTATTGCTAGGTTAGCAATGGCCGTCTCGTAGTACGGCAGAATCTGTGCTGCCGCCCTGCCCTTTAACCTCCTAAAGAGGTACCCTACCTTGTCTAGCTCGGTCGGGTATGCTTCTAAGTCGACTAGAAGCTTAGAGCATATCTGGGCAGCCTAGGAGGGGTACTCGGCCGGAGCTTCACTATCGTAAGTGGTAACGTCGGGGAGTTTGCTCTTGGAGGCCGGGGTATAGGCTATCGTGTTTGTCGTCGTCGTCGTTGTAGGGGTCGGATCGCAATCGGACGCCCTAAGCTATTGTAGCTCCTGTTCCTATTGGGAAATTATCGCAGCCTAGTGGCTTACTTGCTGTTCGAGCTGCCTCTTGTGTTCTAGCAGCTCCTTGTATGCGCGGTGCATCTGATCCTGCATAGCCGTAGGTTCTATAGAGATGTCGCTATCTATCTTCGTTATATTACTGCAGTTACCGATAGTAAGATTAGTTCCTAATCTAAGGGCTTAAGAATCTTAGTTTAGAAACTTAAGGTTAGATATCTATATAAAAGAATTAATAGGCAGTTCCTTCGTCGTCTGCTGCTGTACAGTTTGTACCTACGAAGCTAAGCTAGCAATTTCCCTCTATATAGGGATGTAAGGTTTACACTCTGTACAGAGGATCGGGAGTTTCCCTCTGTACAGTAGTATAGAGTTTTCCCTCCGTTTAGAGAGGCGGCAACTCCCCTCTGTATAGGGCTATAGGATTCTCCCTCCGTACGGGAGTAGGGTTGTGTCGGTAACTCTGTACAGAGGGTAGGGTCGTGCTAGGGCCGCTAAGTCGTAGTCCTTAGGGCGACGGCTAGCTTAGGTCCAGGACCTGGGCTGGGCGGCGTCCCCTAACAATACAGAACTACTCGGACATAGTCTGCCCCCTAGTTAAGCTAATATACAAGGACAGGCAGTTCGCATAGACGGAGGAATGCAGTAGAAGCTTTAACAAGCTAAAGGAACTCTTTACTACAGGTCCAACCCTTGCTGCCTTTAATCTAGAACGTACGATAATACTGGAAACCGACTCCTTAGGTTACTGTATAGGAGGTATCCTCTTATAGGTAGGCCCGGACGGCCTTCTTTACCTATACGTATACTTCTCCAAGAAGAACTCCCTAGCCGAATGCAACTACCCTGTCTACGACAAGGAATTACTAGCAGTCGTACAGTACTACGAGGCGTAGGACGGAGAACTCTGCTCAGTTCCTAAATTCCTCGCCCTAACCGACTACAAGAATCTCGAGTATTTTACACAACTCCGAAAACTCTCTAAGAGACACATACGTTAGGTAATATATCTAAGCCGCTTTAATATAAGACTCTAGTACTGCAAGGGAAAGAACAACAGTAGGGCCAACGCGTTATCTAGACAAGACTAGGACATGCTAGCGATGTACGACGACAAGCGACCAAAATTACAGACATTCTAGATGTTTAAGGAGAACCCAGGGGAAGACACCGTCCGCCTAACAACGATACATATGTTAGGACCCTACTAGCAAGTGTAGGAAGAGGCAGTAGAAAAGGACGACATCTATTAGAAAGCCTATACAACGATCCGGGAAGGACAGTAGAAGCTCCCTACAGAGCTTAACCTTAAAGTCTTGGCAGCAGAGTGCATAGTAGACGAGAAGAACAACCTAAGGATTAGGGACTAGATTTAGGTCCCTACAGACGACAAGCTTTGTACGAGCTTAATACAACAGGCGCATAACTTAGTAGTAACTAGACACCTAGCATGCGAGGAGACGTACAGTATCGTCGCTAAGGACTACTACTAGCTAGCGATAGCGAAGGACATCTGTAGGTTTGTACAGAACTGCAATATCTGCGGACAAACGAAGGCCTAGCAGGAACTAAAGCATAGCCTGTTAAAACCCCTACCTATACTGGACCGGCTGTAGCAGGATCTAACAGTAGACTTTGATATAGACCTTCCTAAGAGCGACGGACGACGCAACATTATAGTAGTAACGGACAAGCTAATAAGGAGGGTAATACTAGAGGGAATAGACTCTATTACAGCCAAAGATACCGCCTAGGCATTCGTACAGACAACATTTAGCAAGCACAGATTCCCTAGGTTAATCGTATCTAACTGTAGTATATAGTTTACAAGCTAACTCTAGGTAAGGATCTACCAATTGTTAAACGTAGAGCGCTGCCTATTAACTACTTAGCACCTGTAGACGGACGGCGCGACGGAGAGGGTCAAATTTACCCTAGAAGCGTACCTCTAGGTGTACGTTAACTATAACTAGACTAATTAGAACCGTCTTCTTCCTATAGCGGAACTAGCTATTAACAGTCGTATAGCTAATGCTACAGGTCTGTCCCGCTTCTTTATAGCCTACAGGTACGACTACTCCCTGCTCCTACCGACCCTAAGCGATACTACCCTACGCCCTGTACACTCCCTAATTTAGCAAGGGGAAGCTATTATATAGACGATTACAAACGCCTACTAATAGGCGAAAGCGAGCCTAGCTATAGCCTAACAGAATGCAGAAGAGCAGGCCAACAAGGGACGGCAGGCTGCACTAAGGTATAAGGCAGGTAATAAGGTCTAGCTAAGCTAGTACAATATCTGTATAGACTAGCTAAGCAAGAAGCTAGACTAGAAGAACCGGAAGCTTACAGTAATCCAGCCGGTAGGGACATACGCTATATAACTTAACACTACTCTAGGGATCTATCCGGTTTTCTATATAGACCTCGTACAGCTAGCACATATAGACCCCCTCCTACACCAGACGACGGACGACGTACGCCCCCTAGCGATTATTACTAAGGACTAGGAATAGTACGAGTTAGAAGAAATCCTTAAGAGCTAGAAGAAGCAGAAGAGGATAGAATACCTAGTTAAGTAGACAGGGTAGAAAGAGCCAACATAGGAGCCGTACGAGACTCTCTAGGACACAGTAGCACTAGACAAGTAGGAGGAGAAACACCCTGCTAACCGGTTACAGTAGCACTATACTGTATAGGGTAGGACAGATAGCAGCTGCAGGCAGGACTAGGCAGCTGTATAGAATACCTAGGAAGTAGGTAGAAGAGGATAGAATAGGACTAAGAGAGGATAGGTGTTAACCGTACGGAATAAAGGAACGTAGGACAGCTGCAGGAGACGTAGGGCAGCTGCAAGAGACATAGGACAGTTGTAGGGAGGAGGTAGAAATAAGACTAAGAAGGCAGGAGACATAGGCCTACTATAGGGACATCCAGGAAGGGGATAGGGATAGAGGTAAGAAGAAATAGAATAGTGAAAAGGGTAGGAGCCGAACGAGATAACTGTGCCGCCTAAGGTCGTATAGACGACCGCTAGGTAACCGCCCGCTACCCTACTACTACAAACGACGACGAGCTAGACCATTTCCGACCGAGACCTTTATAACCTCTAGACAGAGACCGAAGCACCGAAAAACTACGAGATTGTAGATCTTACGCCTATATTTAACAATAGCAGCTTTTGTCCGGATAATAGAGCTAAGGTAGAGGACAGTAATTTCCTCTATGCTAACTACATTATCTGTAATAAAGATTTCCCAAGCAAGGGCTAAGATAGTTAGCTACGCAGTCCGCTACCGCTAGACCGTACGGGTTAGACACTATAGGGATAGATAGTGTATTAAGATAAGAGATAGACGGACGGTATTAGGAGATAGACGAATAGGCAGGTGGACCCTGTACGACGAGGACGAGGGACCCGACACATAACTAGCTGTTTGCTATATAAAGCAAGGGCAAGTAAGGCAATAGTTACTAGACGGCTTAGCTGCGCACAGGTAAGGGCACCTAACGATTACTAACATTTGCAAATAACCGGACGGTTAGCAATACACCTAAGGCTTAGAGACGTAGCAGCGTCGACGAGGAGGGAGGGGAGTATTGTTAGGGGACGCCGTTCTGCCAGGTCCTGGACCTAAGCCAGCTGTCGCCCTAAGGAGTGCGACTTAGCAGCGCTAGCATAACTCGGCCTGGCCGAGTTAGCACCCCTCTCCCCCTGCACCCTATACAGAGGGAAATCTCCGTACTTATACAGAGGGAAATCTCTGCACCCTGTACAGAGAGAAATCTCTGCACCCTGTACAGAGAGAAATCTCTGCACTCTATATAGAGGGAAATCTCTGCATCTCTGTATAGGAGGGGGATTCCTGCACCCCTATACAGAGGGAAATTGCTAGCTTGCTTCGTAGGTACAAATTGTACAGTAGCAGACAACGAAGGAACTGCCTATTAGTTCCTTTATATAGATACCTGGCTTTAAGTTTCTAAATCAAGATTCTTGAACCCCTAATATATAGCTACTCTACCTTAGAATCGACGACTACCTTATCGGGCTGTTAAAGCGGAGCATCGCCGACATTACTACCCTTCTATACAGAGTCTACGAACCTACGCTCTTTGACATTATTGCTTTGGCAGAAGCAGCTATCGACAATATAGTAAACCGGTGCACTAAGAGCGGTCCCATCCCTGCCCTAAATAATGTACGAAAGGTCGCCCTCGCCTAGTTCTACATTAAAGACCACTACTTATTCCGCTTTCGCTGGTACAAAGATGCTGCGACTATCCCTAAGTATGTCTATATCCTTAAACGCGCACTAGCCTACTTCGTACGGTTGCTCTAACTAGACGAGGCCGGGTTCTTAGCCCTCTACGTACTAGGGGCCAAGTTACCATTCCGACTACAAAGCGTCGTGTTGTTAGCATAACAGCGTTATAACTAGGACAGCCTTACTACTATCGTTTTACAAGGCTATTCTATAGAGGACACATATCCTCTTGTTAGGCGGTTTATTCGCTCTCTCTTCTACTAGCCTATCGACACCCGGCTATTCTAATCCTCTTTAGTTAGCTTTATCGCTCTCCTTGCTATTGTCTCCTCTATAAAAAGCTGGATCGAGCTAGGCAACCTAAACTCGCACAACTCTGCCCTTATCTAGATCGGGCAAATCCTCGTATTTGACGAGGCTCTCGAAGGAACTACTAGCAACAGTAATAATAACGACGTCCTTAGGGCTATCTAACACACTATGCAGAGTGTCGTTACCTGTAAAACTGCTTTCCGCGAACTCGTCTGCTATAGAGAGTACCTCTTTCGGGTTAGCCGAGGCCTGGTCTCCTCGAACTAGGCTAGCTAGGACAGCTCCTACAGTACTATTATCTTCTAGGATGTTACTATCTGTATAACCGATATTGTTACTCTGATCGAGAGCTGCTACTGTAGCTGTATCGAGGTCCTTTAGCAAGACCTCCTCTTTAATTAGTCGTATCTATAGGTCTACGCTACCTAACTGTACGACCGGCTTAATAATACCACTATGCACTACTCCTTCCTAATAGAAGAACGGAACGTAGAGATCCTCTAGAAGCCTCGTCGACACTTTCTTAACATTATTACCTAGTGCCCTACCCTACGCCCCCTCTAGGTTGATTCCTAACAGCACGTATAGAAGGACCCAGCTATCGCAACCTTTAAGGCGTCAGTTTAGGAGTTTCTTAACTACTTCGCCTTACTCCTGCTTATAGCTAGTAGACAACCGGTTCGAGAACCCGAATTCCTAAGTGCTACTTAGTGCAATATACAGAACCTACGATCTATTACTATCTGCAAAGCCAGTATTATAATTTACTATATATATACTAAGCAGAAGAACGTAACTAGGCAGACCAACAACAATATCCGATTCCTATTTAGCTCCCTTAAACAAGTACTTCTCGACTTCCTTACCCTTGTCTAGCTATTCCAGGAACTCTTATTTAGCTAGACATACCTTACTGTCGAGTTCTGTCCGTTCCTATAGACATCCTATAGCAAAGTATAGGAATAGCAAAAAGTAAGCAACAATCTTCGGTACGCTATAGTCCTTGCTAGTTTGGACCGATTTCGTATAAGGGTTTAGCGCTACCTAACCGTCGCTATCGTTAAGCGCTACTTAGACAAGTACGCTGACCTGTTCGACACTAACCTTAAGGAGGATAATCCCGACGTTGCTAGAGGATCCGATATAGCTGCTATTATAGCCAAACAGCGCAACTACACTGTTTAAACTGCTAACAGACGGTACGCTAACTCGCTGTTTAGAGCGACTGCTAACCTCTAGGACGCCGCTGTCGAGGGAGGCCGGGACGCGTCCCGACTATAGCAGAATTTTCTCGACGTCCCTTAGCTCTTACCCTAGGTTAGGAAGGCGTATACATAGCCGGCCCTATCGCTCGTCCAGCGTCTTAAGTTTAACTATCGCTCCGTACAGCGCGTCTACGGCCTCCTGGACCTTCTGTCCCGGGCCTGCGATATGTACTACTAATTAGACATACAATAGAAGAGCGAGGGGCAGGCAGAGGCTATAGCAGCTGTAGCATCTCTCGAGTGCTGGCTCGTTGTTATCCTCCCTACTAGCGCCGGCAAGAGCCTATTTTTTATAGTCCTATATACGATTCCTAGCGCCTATACTACTGTACTCGTCCTCCTACTTGTCGCCCTCTAGATTAATATACAGGCGCGACTCGTCGAGCGATCGATCGAGCACATTATATAGGCACTAGGAACTACTACTAGCGCCCTACTTGTTATTATTAGCGCTAAGGCGGCCTGCTCCTGAGAATTACTAGGGTACCTTGCACACCTTGCTGTCCAGCGTCGACTCGACCGGATCGTTATTAACGAATATTACTTTACTGTTACCGCTGTGCTATACCGCCCCTGCTTCTATAACTTTGCCGAGCTAACTAAGTTTACTACACAAATCCTCTATCTAACTGCGACCTTCTCCCCGACTATATAGGCTGAATTCGAGCGCAACAACCGGTTAAGCCTGCCCCGGGTGATCCGCTGCAGCACTAACTAAACCAACATTGTCTATCGAGTCGAAGGTTAGCCTCGATCTACTACATTTATAGCGTAGGCTGTCGCCTGGATCTACTAGCACCGCCGTACGTATACGACGACAGAGGAGTCTACAGACTGCATCCTTATCTTTGTACAGACTCGCCTTATAGTAGAAAGGCTTGCCTAGGACATAGGGTGTCTATTCCTTATATCCTAGAGTAGCAGGCCTAACAAGAAGGCTGCGATCCTAAACACCTAGCTCGTATATACGGCTAATCTATACCTCGTCGCTACGCCAGCGCTTAGAGAAGGTTTTGACAGCCCTAGCGTCCGCTATTTTATCTACGTCAAACTCCTGTATTCCTTACTTAAATTCGCCTAGGGCTTAGGCAGATATAGTCGGGACGGACACTAGGCGTACTCTACTGTCCTCTTCGATCCTGATACCTCTAACTGGCACTCGCTAGACTGCACCAAATACGCCTTTAAGTATAGAGATAGGAGGGCCGAGGCTCCCTAGTAGTTATAGAGGGAAACATCGGCGATGCGACGATATCTTAGCTATAGGGAATGTAGTCGCCTTACCCTATCTACCTATCTCGACAATCTCGACCTACACGTCTCGTATACGAGTGGTCCGAGAGGACAGGAGCCGTGCGAGTTTTGCACAAGCTACTATAAGGAATCGTTCCCCAACTATGCTACAGACAACCAGGTAGCGGTTACCGCTAATTAACAACTAGCCGACTATACAACACCTGTCGCCAATTACCTAATGTCTACCGCCGAACACCCTATGCCCTATCAACCTACATACGCCGCCGACCATCCTACGCCCGATTATCCTATGCCTGCCGCCGACTATCCTATGCCTGCTGCTAACTATCCTATGCCCGCTGCCAATTGTCCTATGCCCGCCGCCGACCTATATACTACCGACTACCCTATACCTGCTACCGACTACCGACTGCCAACCGCTAACCGCATACTACCGACCACTAAATGTGCCCTGCTAACCGCTAACTACTATATACATACCCTCGACCGCCCAGTATCTGCTGTCGAGCGACAGGTGTCCAACGCTTCTGCTAAACAGTCCGTCGCTGCTAGGCAATACTATAACCAAACCCGCTAAGATAAAGTGTACTGTATACACTTTGAGCGCAACCTTACCGCATTACACCGCTGTCCGTACTGTGTTACTGCATACCCCGAAGATAGCGGTTACTTATTCGACAAGTGTCGATCCTTTGCTAGCGTAATTGGACACAAGAAGGCTACTTAGAAGCGGAAGAACCAACAGCCTATACATATTCTCCAACATCTACGCCCTTTGATAGTAGTCCCAACTAATCACTACTGCACGCAGGCAATTCCGGCTCACCTAAAACGCCTTCGATGTTAGGCCTCTGTTGTTGGCTTCTTACCCTATAAACATCTTATACACTGCCTACTGCTACAACAATAGAGCTGTAGACAGACACAGTCGCAGACAGACACTATCGTAGACAGACACAGTCGCTGCAGATAGACACAGTTGCAGACAGACATAGTTAGAGACAGATACAGTTGCAGACAGCTACAGGCAGGTAGCTACAGATAGATATAGTCGCAGACAGACACAGTCGCTATAGACAGACATAGTCGCAGATAGACAGACACTGTTGCAGATAGACACCGCTGTAGACTAACACTGCTGCAGACCGACACTGCTACAGACTAACATAGTTGCTAACAGCTACAGGCAGGCAGCTACAGACAGACACAGTCGCAGACAGACACAGTCGCTATAGACAGACACTGTTGCAGACAGACACTGCTGCAGACAGACACTGCTACAGACAGACACCGTTACAGACAGACACTACTATAGATAAACACACTTACAGATAGATACAGTCGCAGACAGCTACAGGCAGGCAGCTACAGACAGACATAGTTGTAGACAGACACGGTCGCAGACAGGTCGTAGACAGATATAGTTGCAGACAGACACGGTCGCAGACAGACACAGTCGCAGACAGACACTATTGTAGACAGATATAGTCGCTGCAGACAGACACAGTTGCAGACAGGTATAGTTAGAGACAGATACAGTTGCAGATAGCTACAGGCAGGCAGCTACAGATAGACATAGTCGCAGACAGACATAGTCGCAGACAGACATAGTCGCAGACAGACACGGTTGCAGACAGACACAGTTGCAGACAGACACAGTCGTAGACAGACACTGTTGTAGACAGACATAGTTAGAGACAGATACAGTTGCAGACAGCTACAGGCAGGCAGCTACAGACAGATACGGTTGCAGACAGACACCGGCGTAGGCAGACACCGTCGCAGATAGACACTGTTGCAGACAGACACTGTTGCAGACAGACACTGTCGCAGACAGATATAGTTATAGGCAGGCAGGCAGCTACAGACAGACACAGTTGCAGACAGACATCGCTACAGACAGACACCAACGCAGACAGGTACAGTTAGATTAGAAACATTTTGCTATATATAAACTACTAGATGCCAAGTGCCTATACATAAATAATAACTACCTAGGCCTAGGTAACGGCTATCCAGGTATATATAACGGCTATCTGGGTATGAATAACGGCCACCTAGGTATAGATAACAGCTATAGATAACGGCCACCTAGGTACGGATAACGGCCATAGATAACGGCCACCTAGGTACGGATAACGGCCATAGATAACGGCTACCTAGGTACGGATAACGGCTATAGATAACGGCCATCCAGGCATGGATAACGGCCATAGATAACGGCCACCTAGGTACAGATAACGGCTATAGATAACGGCCATCCAGGCATAGATAACAGCTACGGATAACGGCCACGGATAACGGCTGTAGATAACGGCCATAGATAACGGCCATCCAGGCATGGATAACGGCTATAGATAACGGCTATCCAGGCATGGATAACGGCTCTTGCCTCTCAGATTGCTTGGCCAACTCCGCTTCTCGCTGGGCCCACTCCGCTTCTCGCTGGGCGAACTCCGCTTCTCGCTGACGTTGTTGCTTAGACTGCTGTTCGAGGCGGTCCATGAGTGTATCGATTTTATCACTCAGCCTTGCATACTCTTCTTGCATCTTTATCGTCAACGATGGAGACGGCCGCTTTGCCCTGCCGTCCTCTTGTAAGGACGATGGTGTCGAAGCAGCAGTGCCCACAGCATCATCTTCGAGGCCCAGATGTGCGGCGAATGATGCCATTCCACGATCCTTTTGTCTTGACAGCGCGTCTCGCACTCTCGCGAGATGTTTCGGAAAGAAATGTCTCCAGATACCGAAGGCTATGCAATATGCAGCCTGCCAATTCGTGTCGTCTTTGATATCGACTACACGGAGTACTTTACGACAGAAAGTGTACTTCGCGCCGTCGATGATCGGGTAGTGTGCAGAGATCTCGGCCGTTCGATGGTTGTGAGCGACAGAAAATGTCAGAACTCTTCTGTTGAGCTCATGCGCTGCAAAAATTGGCTCGTACAGCTCGATGACAGTCCTGGCTGCAACGCTTGCACTGTGCGAGGCTTGACGCTTTGCTTCCTCCAAACTCCTGTCGCTGCACTTGGCCTCACAAACGTAGAAAGGGTAGAGACCGGTTTCGCAGGTGCCTGTATTGTTCCATTTGAGCTTGTTCTGTTCTTGTAGCGATAGAGCCCATCGCGAGATCGCGTGTGTACCATCTGGTTTTGGTGTCGGCCCACACCACACAGCACATTTACCCCATGGTGCTCCCAGCCCTTCTGCAATGTCCTTCAGCTCAGCATGCCCTCGTATGCGTTCGACCTCAGGTGAGGGGAAGAAATAAGGGCCGATATCCCTCACTACCCTTGCTTCGTTTCGAGGCGCAGCAGCTGCTACAACTTGCATAGCTGTAGAGCGCTGATACAGCCACTCATCTGGACAGCCCTGCGTCGACCCGAGGATTGTATCACACATCTCTTTATCATCGAGCTCCATTGTCGTGTTCGGCACTTCGTCCAGCAACACTCCTGCATGTGCCATTGCCTCCTCATGCTTCGCAGTCCAGGAGTACGGTGAATCTCCGTTGCTGATAGACTGCCTATAGCTCTGTGATGCTGAACGCTTTACAGATCCTCGTCGCTGCTCTCCACCAGCCATTGTGTAGTGTTTTACGTGCTCTGTCCACCGCTGTTCCTTGTCAATCACCCAATCTTCTTCGCCCAGCTCGTAGGCTCGAGGTGTTGTATCTGTCCTCGTGTCTCTACGTCGTCTCCTTGTGTTCTGAAGACCATCGGTCGGGGTCTCACTGTCAGATGTTGATCTCTCTCTGCTTCTCTTTCTGTCCCTTGGAGAGGTCTCAGTAAGAGCATTGAGCTTCGAGGGCGACCAGTTGTTTGTGCGGAAGCTGTCGTTCCTCTTAGCTATAGATAGCGATGGCGTGTGCTCTACACGACGACGCTGTGAAGTTGTGCGCACGGCGGTAGAGTCTTCGTCATCGAGAGGCTTCTCACGTCCGTCTGCACATAAGGTATGCTGCCGCTTCAGCATAGCGAAGAGAGCGCGCTCGAGGCGGGCGTAGAGTATGTCAAGTGAAGGACGAGGGAAGTGGCGGATTTAAATGGAAGGACGAGGGAAGTGGCGGAGTATGTAAATGGAAGGACGAGGGGACGAGGGAAGTGGCGGAGTATGTAAATGGAAGGACTATATCTCGAACTGAAGAGGGAATCTATGCAGCGGTAGGTAAGGGCTTTAGTGGTAGTGTGCCAAGGCCCGGCTCAGTCCGGAAGGGCCGAGCTGAAATTCCAAGGGTCCACCCTATTACTTAGCCCCACCCCTTTCTGCTGCTGTAACAGAAAAGACCTACTAAGCTAAGCAAGACCCTGATATGTTTCAGAAGGTTCTTACAGAGCGAATAGTAGATAGTGTAGTGTTAAAGGAGGTAGGAATCTATACAGTAGAAACAGCACAGGAAGAAGAGACACTTTACGAGAAGGTAGAAACACTTAATCGTTAACGAAAGCTTAGCAACACTGGCTTGGGAACGTTAATAGTGCTAGAAGAGATAGTTACAGACATTATCTAGTAGGTGCATAGTTCCAAGGATACAGGTTATACTAGAACGAGAAAGACAAAGAAAGCCGTTAGAACTACCTACTAGTTTCCAAGGATCTACGAAAGAATCTACCGGTTTATAGCTAACTGCTACGCCTACAGAGGAGCTAAGTTACGTTACAGGCTTCTAACCAGATTGCTGAAACCCCTGCCGGCCCCTAAGAGACCCTAGCAACACATTACTATAGATTTTGTAACCGGTCTACTAGAATCTAATGTATATAACGCTACACTTAATGTTATAGACGGACTAAGCAAGGAGCGACACTTTATCCCCTATAGAGCTATAGATAAGGAGACTACAGCAGAGGAGACAGCTTAGACGCTAATTTAGTATATATAGAAGCACTATAGCCTGCCAGACACTATTACTATAGATAGGAGTTGTTAATTTACTATAGATATATAGAAAGCTGTTGACTGAGCCCTCCGAATCTAGAGAAAGCTTAGTACGGCCGTACATCCTTAGACAGACAGCTAATTAGAAGTAATTAATCGTAAGATAGAAAAATATCTTAGAGTCTTCTATAGCTACTATTAGGAAGAATAGGTAATAATATTGCTAATAGCCGAATTCTTAGCTAATTTAGCTCTATTAGAAGCTACCTTACTAGCGCTATTTAAGATAACATATAGCTACCTTCTAAGGATAGGCTTCTAGCCGCTAAGCCGCACCTCTACAGAAGCACTTAACACTACCTCGTAAAAGAGAGTCGCTGCCGCTATAGTAGAAGCACTCAAAAACCAAAAAGAAGAAGCTGTCCGAGTAGCGAAAGCAGCTATAGAAGCGGCTTAGAAGAAGATAGTAATTTAAACTAACAGAAAGCGGTTGCCAATAGAATTCAAAGAAGGTTAGAAAGTAGAGCTTAATACCTAAAATATAAGGTTAAAAGGCAACGCTAAGCTTAGTCCCTAGTATATAGGTCCTTTTACTATTATTAAGAAGAGGTTACTAGTAGCCTATCGGCTCTAGCTGCCGAGGTCTTTCTAAATCTACAACATCTTTTATTTAGCTCTACTAAGATTAGACCCTAAAGATAGTCTACTAGGGCAAGGGTTTACAAAACTACTACTAATTAAGTTAGAAGAGGAAGAAGAATAGGAGGCTAAGGATATATTAGAAGTAAAGAAGATAAGAGGGTCTATTATAGCGAGGGTCTTATAGAAAGGATATCGGGAAGACTATAAATAGTGTCCGATTGACAACCTAAGGAATTCTATAGAACTGCTAGAAGACTTCTACTGTTAGAACCCTTAGAAACTAAGGCCTACCTAGCTTTAGAAGCAATAAAGGGAGCTTCCAGAAACTGAGCGACTAGTATACTAGAAGTGTCCTTCTTAAGTAGTGTCTATTTAGCTTCTGTCGCTGTCGCTACTGTAAGAGGCTTAAGAATCTTGGTTCAGAAACTTAAGGTCGGGTATCTACATAAAGGAACTAATAGGCAGTTCCTTCGACGTCTGCTCCGTACGATTTGTACCTACGAAGCCAAGCTAGCAATTTCCCCTTTGTGCTAGGGTGCAAGGTTCACCCTCTGTACAGAGGATCGGGAGTTACCTCCTCCGTACGGTGGTGCCGGGTTTCCACCCCCCCCCCCCCCCTAATCCGAGGGGCGGTAGCTTCCCTTTAAGCAGGACCGTAGTGTTCTCCCTCCGTACGGAGGTAGGGTCCTGTCGGTTGCTCCGTACGGAGGGTAGGGTCGTGCTGGCGCTGCTAAGTCGCAGTCCTTAGGGCGACGGTCGGCTTAGGTCGGGTTCAGGACCTGGGCCGGGCGGCGCCCCCTAACAATACCCCCCCCTTTTCCCTTTCTCGTAGTGCTTCGTCTGTACAGCGGCGTGTCTAAACTACCCAGCTCCTGCTGTTCCTTTGGCAGGTTGTAGCTTCCTATTTCGTCCGGTCGTCCGAGTCGTCGTCCCTCGTTACTTCCCCCAGGTCGTAGTTGCCTCTTGCTATTTTACCTATCTGCAGCAGCTGCCTTGCTTGCCATTCCCACTATGGCAGGCAGTTAGCCTAAGCCTTCTCCCTTCTCTTCCCTTCCCCTTTCTCTTTTCCCTATACAACGTCCACTATCTACTACTGTCCACTACCGTCTACTATCTGCTACTACTAGCTACTAACTACTAACTACCAACCAACTACTACTAGCTACTATGTCTGCCCCGTCCGGTCCCCTCGTCGCTGCTGGCCCCGCCCCTCCCCCTCGTCCGGCCGGGGTCCCCCCCTACTTTGACTACGTACAGTGGGGCCCCTAACTTAACTAGCAGCTACTCTTCCGGTTCGTACGGATTCTTATCTTCTGTACGGTCTAATCTAACGTCTTAGGTGCTACACCTGCGAGCAGCAGGATGCGGCCGGGCTCCCCTTCCACCCCTTCTAGTGTAACCCCGCCCAGGTTACACCCGATCGGGTGGCTACGGCCCGGCCGTCGTACGTTAACGCCCTCCTTATCGCTACCTGGGGCCAGCCCTGTGCCCCCTGCCCCAACTCCCCCTAGCCCTTACTTAGCCTATACCGCCTCCTAGGTTTCTAGGCTGGGGTGTGTGCCTCGTGCAAGTAGAAGGATAGCTCCCTCTACTGCCCCTTCCGCCGTCCAGGGAAGGCACGTAGGGGTAGGGGGGTGCCTCTGCTCCCTAGGGCTGGCCCTGGTAGGGGTAGGGGGGTGCCTCTGCTCCCTGGGGGTGGCCCTGGTAGGGGTGGGGGCCCGGCCGGGCCTAAGGTAGTGGAGATTTCAGACGATAAGTAGGGTAGTTTGGTTCCCCCCTAGGGAATGTAAGAATCTTCGGCCGGTTTTCTCTCTTGTCTTATTTCCGCTCCCCCCTCCTATTCGTCCCTTAGCTGTTCCTTTCTTCCAGCCCTTATCTCGTACGGCGTCGTACGGTGTCGTATTAGTGGGCTCCTATAGTGTCCTACATCGTAGTGCTCGATCCTTTAACAACCTAGGTCTGCCTGCGGCTACCCTGTCCTTAGGGTAGATCGTGCCTCTTTCCGCTATACGGCGCAGGGTTATTGCAACTAGGTAGGGGGATAGTCCTCCTCCTATCTGTCCAGTGCGGTCGTGTCTCGCAGAGCCTCGTACGGTTCCTACGTAGGCTCTGCCTATCCTTTCCATTTTACTAAGTACTCTGCCTTCCTCTACTTCCTCCAGCTCTTAAGGATCCCCTCTACCTCGTACTCTTCTTAGCCCTCAGTTATAATTGCGGGTAGGCGCCCGTCGTTAGTCGTCTAATGCAGTAAGGGGTCCGTGCTCGCCGGTCGTACGAGGTCTATATAGAAGACTGGGTAAATCCCTAGGGGAGTGTTTAGTCGTACGGCGTATGTCCCTACCGGCCGGATTACCGTAAACTTCCTGTTTCTCTAATCTAACTTCTTGCTCGGCCGGTCTGTACAGATGTTTCGCTAGTTTAGCCAGACCTTATCCCCTGCCTCGTACCTTAGTGCAGCCTGTCGTCCCTTGTTGGCCTGCTCTTCTGCGTTCTGCTAGGCTAGGGCCAGGCTTGCTTTTGCCTATTAGTAGGCGTTCGTAATCGTCTGTACGATGGCCTCTCCTTGCTGGATTGGGGATCGTATAGGGCGCGGGGTGTTGCCACTTAGGGTCGGTAGGAGCGGGGAGTGGTCGTATCTATAGGTTATAAAGAAGGGGGACAGTCCTGTAGCATCGGCTATATAGCTGTTAATAGCCAGCTCCGCTATTAGGAGAAGGCGGTTCCAGTTCGTCTAGTTATAGTCGACGTACGCTCGGAGGTACGCCTCTAGGGTTAAGTTAGCCCTCTCCGTCGCCCCGTCCGTCTGCAGGTACTATACGGTGGACAGGCGACGCTCTACCCTTAGTAACTGGCAGATCTGTGCCCAGAGTTGGCTTGTAAACTGTGACCCCCGGTCTAATACAATTGACCTGGGGAAACCGTACTTGCTGAACGTCGTCTAGATAAAGGCCTAGGCGGTGTCTTTAGCCGTAATGGAGTCCATCCCCTCCAGTATTACCCCCTTCGTTAACTTGTCCGTAACTACTATAATGTTTCGCCGTCCGTCGCTCTTAGGGAGGTCTGTAATAAAGTCTACAGTTAGGTCTTGCCAGGGTCGATCCGGTATCGGCAGGGGCTTTAGCAGCCTATGCTTTAGCTCGCGCTAGGGCTTCGTTCGTCTGTATACATCGCAGTTCCGTACGAACCTGCGAATGTCCTTCGCCATCGCTGGCCAGTAGTAGTCCCGGGCGATAATGCTGTACGTCTCCTCGCGCCCTAGGTGCCCGGTAGCTATAGAGTTATGTGCTCGTTGTATCAAGCCCGTACGGAGCTTCTCGTCTGCCAGGACCTATATCCGATTTCTGAACTTTAGGTTGTTCTCCTCGTCTACTGAACACTCGGCTGCCGATACCTTTAGGTAGAGCTCGGTTGGGAGTTTCCGTTGCCCTCCCTAGATCGCCGTACAGGCCCCTCGGTATGCCTCGTCCTTTTCCACTGCCTCTTCCCAAGCTTGCAGTTAGGGTTCCTATAGATGTGTCGCCGCTAGGTGGATAGTCTCCCCGCCTGTCTCTTCCTTAAACATCTAGAATGTCCGCGACTTCAGCCGGTCGTCCTTGTACGTCGTTGGCATGTCCTGGTCCTGTCTGGACAGTACGTCGGCCCTACTATTGTCCTTACCCTTGCGGTACTGGAGTCTTATGTTAAACCGGCTTAGGTACATTGCCTATCGTACGTGCCTCTTAGACAGCTTCCGGGGTTAAGTGAAGTATTCCAGGTTCTTGTAGTCTGTTAGGGCGAGGAACTTAGGCACCGAGCGGAGTTCCCTATCCTAGGCTTCGCAACACCGTACGACTGCCAGCAACTCTTTGTCGTAGATGGGGTAGTTGCACTTAGCTAGGGAGTTCTTCTTAGAGAAATACGCGTATAGGTGTAGGAGTCCGTCTGGGCCTACCTGTAATAGGATACCCCTAATGCAGTACCCTAAGGAGTCAGTTTCCAGTATTGTCGTACGCTCCGGGTTAAAGGCGGCGAGCGTTGGTCCTGTAGTAAAGAGCTCTTTTAGCTTGTCGAAGCTCTTATCGCATTCGTCCGACTATTTGAACTGCTTGTCCTTGTGCGTTAGCTTAACTAGGGGGCGTACGATCTCTAAGTAGTTCTGTATAAACTAGCGGTAGAAGTTGGCAAACCCAAGGAATTCCTGTATGCCCTTAACGTTTATAGGCGGCTTCTATAGCTTAATAGCATCAATCTTCTTCCTATCTATGCTAATGCCTTTCCCTGCCTCGATAATGAAACCTAGGTATTTCGTACGTTAGACACCGAACTTACACTTGTCGATGTCGAGGTACAAGCCCGCCTGCTGCAGACGGTCCAGCACCTTCTTGACATCCTGTACGTAGTCTGCGTAGGTGCCGTCTGTAAAAACCAGGGTGTCGTCGAGGTATACCGAGCAGATGTCGTCTAGTAACCCTTGTAGGGACTTGTTAATGTACCTTTGGAAGGTTGCCAGTGCATTAGCAAGGCTAAAGGGGGTAACCAGCTACTTAAAAAGACCGTATCTCGTACGGAAGGCAGTTATCTATTTACAGCCTTCCTTAATCTGTATCTTGTAGAAGGCCGAGACTACGTTAAGCTTAGTGAACCACTTCGCCTTGCTAATCCGTCCGAGGGTCTCCTTAATAAGGGGTAGAGGGTACCGGTCCTTCTTAGTAATCGCGTTAATGCCTCTATAGTCTACGCAGAAACGCAATCCAGCCTTCCCCTCCTTATAGACAAACAGTACTAGGGCTCCTGCGGACGACGTACTGGCCCGGATAAACCCTTTGGCAAGCAGGTCGTCCAGCGTCTTGCGCAGTACTAGGAGTTCTCTAGAGGACATCCCGTACAGCGGTCCGTACAGTACCTCCGGCAGGCTCCTATCCGGGCGGGGTTCTAGCTGGATGTTATAGTCAATCCCTTCCCCTCGGTGTAGCGGCAGTTTCGAGGCCGACTTCGGTTTAAAGAGGTCCAGGTACCCAACATACTCTCTTAGGAGCTTCGTACAGGGGTTTGTCGCTTCCTTAGGTGCTAATGCCTTCTCGATGTCCGCCGTTGCTGTGTTGATTTCGGCCTTAGCATTGCTACCTTGCAGGGACCTGCCCTAGTCCCGGATTCTCCGCTTTGTTGCTGCTAGGTACAGCCGTCCTCGTCCGACGTCTAGCTTGCCCTTCTAGCGCTCTATCTAAGGCTTCCCTAGTATTAGGTTATACCCTAACTTGTCCTATACGACATAGAGGTACAAGTCTTGCTTATAGTGTCCTTGTACCTCCATTGTTACTTTCACTATGTAGGTAATGTCCGGTCCCTGCCCGGTAATGCCTAGCATGCGTACAGGTACTGTAGGGGCCGTCTCAATCCGATGTCTCTGTACGAAGTCTTCGCTGATCACTCTATACACCAAACATCCTGTGTTAATCAGTGTCCGCGCCGTTGCGGACCTATTCAATGTCGGCCGTACGATAAACGGCGTCGTCGTTATGTAATTGCTCTTAAAAGATGGCCAAGTAATGCTTTGATTTGGCAGTCTATCTCGCACCCGCCTCTAGCAGAGTCTTCGCTTAGAGGCTACTCTTTTCCCGACTCGTCGTCGTCCGAATAGGGCACCTAATCTTCTCGTTAGGGCGCTGCAGTAGCTACCCTTGCGGTGGTCGGCCGTCCCCTAGGTCTCTCTGCTAGCAGGAGCCTGCAATTCCGTACGGTATAGCCTATCTTGCTATACCGGTAGCAGCTCCCCTCTGCTCGCCTCTTGTTAAGGGTGGCTATGTCCACCTATTGCGCCTTCTTGGTAGCGGCCCTTGGCCGTACGGTGGCTGCTGCTGCCACTCTCGTCGTCGTCGGTTCCCAGTCTATAGCATCTGTCTGTCGCTAGGGAGGTTGTCTTATCTCCTAAGCACGGCCTATCCGTCCTAGCCTGCGTTGCTAGTCGTCGACTATCCTGAGAAGGTTACAAAATTCCTTGTACGTAGCTGGCCGCATTACACCTACCAGCCCTGTTATAATTTCCTTAGAGAGGCCTACCTCTAGAGAGGTGATTTTTATCCTGTCCTCCTATTAGAGACCCCCTGCTTCTGCCAAAGTCTGGTCAAATTCCGCAAGGAATTCTTATACGGTCTTGCGTCCTTGTTTTATTGTGTTGACCTGTAGGAGCGCTCGGCTCTCGCAGTCCGGGTCCTTGTAGCTCTTGTCCAGAGCTGCCTAGAGCATCGTCGTCGTAGCCATTGCCGGGTTGGCAATAGCCGTCTCGTAGTACGGCAGAATTCGTGCTGCCGCCCTGCCCTTTAACCTCCTAAAGAGGTAGACTACCTTGTCCAGCTCGGTCGGGTATGCTCCTAAGTCAACTAGGAGCTTGGAGCGCATCTGAGCCGCCTAGGAGGGGTACTCGGCCGGGGCCTTACTATCGTACGTAGAGACGTCGGGGAGTTTGCTCTTAGGGGTCGGGGTAGGGGTTATCGTGTTCGTCGTCGTAGGGGTCGGATCGCGATCGGACGCCCTAAGCTGTCGTAGCTCCTGTTCCTGTTGGGAAATCATCGCAGCCTGGTGGCTTACTTGCTGTTCGAGCTGCCTCTTGCTTTCCAGCAGCTCCTCGTATACGCAGTGCATGTGTCCCTCTATAGCCGTAGGTTCTATAGGGATGTCGCTGTCTATCTTGCTCTATTACCGCGGTCACCGACAGTGAGATCAGTTCCTAATGTAAGAGGCTCAAGAATCTTAGTTCAGAAACTTAAGGTCGGATATCTATATAAAGGAACTAATAGGCAGTTCCTTCGACGTCTGCTCCGTACGATTTGTACCTACGAAGCCAAGCTAGCAATTTCCCCTTTGTGCCAGGGTGCAAGGTTCACCCTCCGTACAGAGGATCGGGAGTTACCTCCTCTGTACAGTGGTGCCGGGTTTCCACCCCCCCCCCCCCCCTAATCCGAGGGGCGGTAGCTTCCCTTTAAGCAGGACCGTAGTGTTCTCCCTCTGTACGGAGGTGGGGTCCTGTCGGTTGCTCCGTACAGAGGGTAGGGTCGTGCTAGCGCCGCTAAGTCGCAGTCCTTAGGGCGACGGTCGGCTTAGGTCGGGTTCAGGACCTGGGCCGGGCGGCGCCCCCTAACAGCTACTAACAGAACAGACGACGCTAGAACGCCGGAAGTATCCTTCTTAAGCGCTGTCCGTTTAGCTTCTTGCTGCTAAACGACTAATAACGGAACTACTGTCTATTTGGCTTTCTTGCTGTTAGCATATTTAGTAATAGTTTTAGCTAAAGTCTAGCCAAGCTATTCGACTTTATAGAAATATCCTTAGAAGGAGACTAGAATCTTTAAGAAGACCTTAAAGTGCAGCAGAATCGCTAACAAAGGCCTCTGCTAACGGAAAGAAGCTAAAGCGACGACAGAATAGACAGCTTCTACTGCCGAGAAAAGATATAAGAACATGTAGTACAACATATATATACAGTAATAATAAAATAGCTAGAAAGGTACTAAAAAGAAGACAAAATTAATCCGAGCACGCAGATATAATTCAATACGGCTGTTTTAATAACTATATCTCGAACTAAGGAAGGAAAAGAATCTATACAGCGATAGGTAAGGACTTTAGGGGTGGGCGCGCTAAGGCCCGGCTTAGTCTGGAAGAGCCGAGCTGAAATTCCAAGGGTCTATCCTATTACGTAGTCCTACCACTTTCTGCCGCTGCAACACCACCGCCCTCCCCTACTAGCGGTTGCCCTCGACCGCTTACTTATCTTATCTGCCCCTCTTTTTTTTTGATTGATCCGTCCTATTCTTCTTTTTCTGTTTTCTTGTCTTTTTCCTCTGTCCGATTCGCGGCTTCTTCTGCCGAAATCCTTTTCAAAATTGACGTTACCTCGTCGTTTCTTCTACCTCGAAAACGTTACTCTTTCGTCTTCTTCTTTCTTCTTATATCGTCGTTACCTGAAGTCCTTTACTTGGCGTCTATCTGATCGGGGCTATCTGATCTTAAGCTGCTCTACCTTTTCGTAGAGCGTCTCTTCCTCGGTCGTTGGCTCTACTGCGCAGATCCCCGCTTCTTTCAGCACCTCGGCGTCTACTATCCGCTCGGTTAACACCTTCTGGAACATGTTCAGATCTTCTTTCGCGCGGCTAGTCTTCCCCTCTCTTCTCGTTAGTGTATTAGCCTTTCCTTTCTAGGCTCTAGGTCGATAAGTGATCTTAAAGTTGAACCTAGATAGATAAGCGGCCTACTGAGCTTAGCGGCGCGAGAGCTTCTGCGTCTTTATAAAGTAGGTTAACGATTAATAGTCTGTAAGGACCTAGACCGTGCTCTTTCTAGCTATAAGCTCTAGCTTCCACTCCTCGAAAGCCTAGATAATAGCTAATAGCTCCTTATCGTAGATAGCGTAGTTCTGCTTAGCCTTATTTATAGACTTGCTAAAGAAGGCCACTGGATAAAGGGTCTCGCTGTCGTTATCGTACTAAGAAAGGACCCCTGCTGTTACTGTATCGGAAGCGTCCGTTTCTAGGTAGATCGTCTTTTCCGGTCGGAAGTGCGCCAGTACTGGCGCTAAGGCTACTGCTTCTTTTAGTTAGTTGAAAGCCTTCGTGCACTTCTTGCTCTATAGGCCCGCGGCCTCCTTCTTTAATGCCTTATTTAGTAGTCTTGCTATCTTGCTAAAGTCCTTAATAGATCGACGATAGTAACTGTAGAATCTGAGAAAAGCTCTGATTTAAGTAGTGTTTCCGGACTTCGGCTGCTTCTATTCCGCTATAGCAGCGATCTTTAACGGGTCTATCTGAATTCCTTCTCTTCCGACAATAAGACCGAGATATTTGACTTCGGTCTAATAGAACTTGCTCTTCTTCGTATTCGCGTTTAATCCGACCTCGCGGAGCCTAGTTAACACTCTCTCGATGTGGTCCGTATACTGCTCTCTTGATCTATCGGTATAGATAAGGATGTTATCTAAGTAAATAGACACGAACCGCTCTAGCATGTCTATAAAGGTGTTATTTATAAAACGCTGCTATACCGCCGGCGCGTTGGTAAGTCCGAAAGACATAACTAACTACTTGAAATTGCCTATGCGCATAGCGAACGTCGTAAGGTCTTCCGTCTGCCCTTCCTCGTTCCTTAGTCGGTAGAACGCTTGGCGAATGTCCAGCTTGCTGAACTACTTAGCTTTCGCTACTTGCTGTATAGTCTTATCGATTAGCAGCAGCGGGTATACATCTCTCTTAGTGACCTTATTAAGGCCTCGGTAGTCTACGTACAGGCGGAGACCACTTCCAGGTTTCTATACAAACAGGATCGGTAACGTATACTTAGCAGAGCTTGGCGTAATAAACTTCTTTGCTAGGTTTTCTCGAACAAACACTTCTACTTAGTCCAGCTTAGCCAGCGATAAGCGTCTTAGGGGTTCGGTTCTCGGCAGCGCGGCTCCTTCTTTCAATTAGATCTTGTTGTTATATTCTGGTCGGTAGAGCGGCAGGAGGTTGGAGTCGGCTTTTAAGAACACGTTAGTGTAGCTATAGAGTTCTTTTAGTAACACCTCTAGCAGGTCTACTTCTTCTTCCGCTATTATCTTCCGGTAATCTTTAATGTCTTTAATCGAGATAGCGTAAATCTCATTCCCTAGCGACTTTGCGAGAGTCGTTAGGGCTTCCGAGCTTATTATTCCGACGGTATCTAGGAGATCGGAACGGTTGGTCGGAACTGCGTTAATAGCCGCTACGTTCGGTTTTGTAGCAACGACAGTAACCGATTCGACAGCGGCGGTGCCGCTGTACTAGGTTTTGAATCCGAGTGTACCTTTACCTATGTTAATGACGGCTTTCCGGTTCTTTATCTATTTCTGCCCTATAATAATGTCAAACCGTCCGATATCTATAATTCGGAACGTTGCTTCAGTCGTTCGGCCGGCTAGGGTGGTCTTTAGCGGCATGTAATGCGTAACGCTCTCTGTGTCTTGTCCGTTATAAGCCAAAATTCGCGTTAGCTGATCCGGGGTGGTGTGCCCGGGTCACTGCTATGCCTTGCCAAGGTTTATAATCTGGTACACATTGATCAAGTCACTTCCGAGTCACTTGATCAGTCCCTTTTGGCTCAAGTGTACCGCGCCGCATCACTTGACTCGGAAGTAACTGCTGAAACTGTACGTGAAAGGCCTGGGTTCAATTCCCAGGGGGCGCATCTTTCAACGCCGAGTGGAAGCAGCGTTGACGTATGTCCGTTTGTCCACCACTCCGTACAAATGAGGCAGACCCGGTAAAGGTCCAGCTGGCTGTGTGCAGACCTGCCGGGGGGGGGTTGATTGCGCACGATTTACAGGGGGGCTGTGCATAAGGTGCGTGGCCTGTAAGCAAGCGCAGCTTACGAGGTCGTAAGCCTGTAGCGCAGGGGGTGGTGATCCGGGGTGGTGTGCCCGGGTCACTGCTATGCCTTGCCAAGGTTTATAATCTGGTACACATTGATCAAGTCACTTCCGAGTCACTTGATCAGTCCCTTTTGGCTCAAGTGTACCGCGCCGCATCATTAGCGACGCTAGTTCTACCAAATAACTATATCCCTTCGTTAGCTTCTGAACTAGTCTATAGTGGATCGCTGCGCCAATAAGTGCTCCTGTGTCGATAAAGGCTTTCAACTGAAGTGGGCTGTACGAGCTGTTAAGGGGGTAGACAGTAATTAGAAGGATAATAGCGGTCTCTGTATTCACTTCTACTGCCGCCAAGAGCGGATTATTACAACTGTTAATGCTCTCTTCTTCTCCTAGCGATGCGGTTTGTATCGGTGCCTTATTGTTTATGCTAGGTAGGGGGCCTATCCGTCTAGCTAGTCTTTTCCTAAGATTCTTAATAGCACTCTACCGTCTACGCTATCGGTGTCGTTCGGCGCTGGCTTGATAGCTTTGATAGTCTTCCTCGGCAGCGGTGGCTTTATAACACGGTATTTCTGCTTCTGATAATTCGTTGCTTAGCATCTAGTAGCGATATAACTAGGCTTTCCGTACACGTAGCAAGTAGGGACGAACTGCGAACGCAGTGAATAAGATAGCTGCTAAGGACCCTGTCTAAAAGGAGCAGAAGGCCGTGTCGTCTGCGCCAGCGACGGCTTCTAATTCAGTTTGCGTGCCGCCGATTTTCCGTACGCGTTTAAGTTTCTGGCGGTAACTCTCGCCTAGTGCACGAAGCTCTTAAGGTCTTCGTCTTCTACCGAAGCTATAGCTCTGGAAAGTTCGGGGTTCAACTTCTGCCTTAGTAAGTGTAACTGTTTACCCTTAGACACCTTAGCTCTAATAGCATATTTCCTAAACAGTCTATGGAATTCTTTAAACGTTAATGATCCGGGCACGCAGATATGATTCAATACGGCCTTTTTGATAACTATATCTTGAACTGAAGAGGGAAAGGAATCTATGTGGTGGTGGTGGTGGGCTTTAATGGTGGTGGTGCCAAGGCCCGGCTCGGCCCGGACGGGCCGAGCCGAAATTCCAGGGTCCACCCCATCAATCTGTCCCACCTCTTTCTACTACCGCAACACTACCCCCCTCCCTCACCAGCGGTCGCCCTCGACCGCTTAGTCACCTCATCCATCCGAAAATGTCCACTTTTTTTTTTTTTTTTTTTTTTTTTTTTGATTCGCCGCCGCCTCTTTTCTCGAAAACTCCTTTCAACGTCGACGTCACCTCTTCCGTCTTCTATCAAAAACAATGTCCTCTTCGTCTCTTTCTCAACTTCTTACGTTATCTGCATCCGTAGTCCTTTACTTGACTTTTATGTAATCGACGCTATCTGATCCGTGCTTCTGATCTGAGCTGTAGGTCATCTGAGCTGCGGCCTGGACGGTCCGTGCATTGCCTCGGAGGTCCATATAGATCCGTCCGCGGCGCCGTTTCTTTTTCTTCTTCTTCTTTGTTATCCTACAAAGTCATCGCCGCCGACGCGGTCGGCGGCGCTGGCGCGCCACGGGGCCGGCGAGATGCCTCCCACTGCACGTGCGGCGGCGGCGTCCTCGAAGACCTCCCCGAAAGCGACGATCGTCTCCGTCGGCTTCTGCGCCGGTGGAGCGGACGCTGCTTTCTTCTTCTTCCGTAAGGATCGGCATCAGAGCCATTCCGGCTTCGGCTTCGTCGGATTCCGCGCGTAAAAGTCTCTTAGCAGCTCCGCCGAATTCCGGAGGTTCTCGATCGGATACTATTCATAGTCTTCTGGCTACCCCTTCTACGAGATTCTTGCTTTGATGGACCCCCTTATTTTCTTTACGTCCATTACGTCTTCTACCTCCTACTCTTCTTTACCGTCTTCTATCTTAACCGGCAGGGGTTCGGCGAACCCCTGCCTCGGCAGACCGTCCTTAGGGTCCAAGCTTAGCAGATCTGAATGGAAAACGTCGTAGATCCGGAACGCCTTCGGCAGCTCCAGTCGATAGGTCACCGGCGACCTCTTTTCTACTATCTTGAACGGACCTACGTAGCGCGGGCTGAGCTTGGCGTTCCCTTTCAGCCTTAGGTTCCGCGTGTTAAGCCATACCCTTTGACCTTCCTCGAATTCCATTGGGGACCTTTTTCTATTAGCTCGAGTTACTATCTTCTTCTGAGCCGATTCCATCGCTTCTTTCGCCACTTTGGTCGCTTCTTCCATTTGAGATCGTAGCGCTTCTGCCGCCGCAGCGGCGACTCTCTTCGACGACGTAGCGGTGGATGGTTCCGCGGAGCTGGATTCGCTTAGCGGCTAAAAGCTTATCCTCGGAAGACAGCTATGCGTTATCTCGAACGGCGCCAGCGAGGTAGCTTCAGATAGTGCCGAGTTGGCGTAGAATTCGGCTATCGGCAACACCTTAATCCACTTTTCTTGATAATGGCCGCAGAAGGTTCGCAGATATCGTTCTATCTCTCGGTTAGCCACTTTAGACTGGCCGTCGGTCTGCGGGTAAGCGGCTGTGCTGAGCTTTCTACGAATTCCGAGAGCTTGGTTAATGGATTTCCATACGTCGGCGGTGAATTGAGGACCCCTATCCGTAGTAATAGTGTCCGGTAGGCTATGGTGCTTCCACACGTGTTGAATCAGCATTCTCGCAGTTTCTTCCGCAGTGGTCCCTTCATCCTTGGCTCGGCAGGGGATGAAGTGGCGTTCTTTGCTAAGCCGGTCCACTACATTGAGCGTAGCGTTATATCTATCGGCTTCCGGGAGGCCGGTTACGAAATCCATCGTAATGTGCTGCTACAGCTTCTCGGGGATCGGAAGTGGCTTCAGCAGACCTGCCGGAAGGCCGTAGCGTGGCTTCGCCGCTCTGCATACGTGGCAATTGGCGATAAATCGATGGATCCGTTCGTAGATCCGTAGAAACCAGTAGACCGTCCTTATAGCTTCCATCGTCTTCTTTGAGCCGGCGTGGCCAACGTCCATAGAGCTATGGACCAACTGGATAACCTCCGTAATTAGTTCTTCTGGAACTATTATCTTCCCTAAGCCGGTCTTGCCGAGCTTCTGTTGTTGATTGAGCTGTTTCACCTTTTCGTAGAGAGTTTCTTCCTTAGGGGCCGGTTCTACTGCGCAGACCCCTACCTCTTTCAACACCTCTGCGTCTACCATCCGCTCAGTCAACACCTTCTGGAACATATTCGGATCTTCTTTCGCTCGGCTGGTCTTCCCCTCTCTTCTCGTCAGCGCGTCGGCCTTTCCGTTTTGAGCCCCTGGTCGATAGGTGATCTTAAAATCGAACCCTGATAGGTAGGCGGCCCACCGTGCTTGACGTCGTGAGAGCTTCTGCGTCTTTATAAAGTAGGTCAGTGACTGGTGGTCCGTAAGGACCTGGACTGTGCTCTTTCCAGCTATAAGCTCCGGTTTCCACTCCTCGAAAGCCTGAATGATCGCTAGCAGCTCCTTATTATAGATAGCGTAGTTCCGTTTAGCTTCGCTTATTGACTTGCTGAAGAAGGCGACTGGATAGAGGGTCTCGTCGTCGCTATATTGAGAAAGGACCCCTGCGGTTACTGTGTTAGAAGCGTCCGTTTCTACGTAGATTGCTCTTTCTGGTCGGAAGTGTGCCAGAACCGGCGCTAATGCCACAGCTTCTTTCAGCCGGTTAAAGGCTTCCGTGCACCTCTCGTTCCATAGACCGGCGGCCTCTTTCTTTAGCGCCTTATTCAGGGGTCTCGCTATCTTGCTGAAGTCCTTAATGAACCGTCGGTAGTAGCTGCAGAAGCCGAGAAACGCCCTGATTTGCGTAGTGTTTCCGGATTTCGGCTGCTTCCACTCCGCGACGGCGGCGACCTTTAAGGGGTCTATACGAATTCCATCTCTTCCGACGATAAGACCGAGATATTTGACCTCGGTTTGATAGAACTCGCTCTTCTTCGTGTCCGCGTTCAATCCGACCTCGCGGAGCCTCTTCAACACTCTCTCGATGTGGTCCGTGTGTTGCTCTCTCGTTCCATCTGTATAGATAAGGATGTCGTCCAGGTAGATGGACACAAACTGTTCCAGCATATCCATAAAAGTGTGGTTTATAAAGCGTTGCCACACTGCCGGCGCGTTAGTGAGTCCGAAAGGCATCACCAACCACTTGAAATTGCCTATACGCGTCGCGAACGTCGTAAGGTCTTCTGTCTGTCCTTCTTTATTCCTTAGTCGATGGAACGCTTGGCGGATGTCCAGCTTGCTGAACCACTTAGCCTTCGCCACTCTTTGGATGGTTTCGTCGATCAACGGCAGTGGATATACGTCTCTCTTGGTGACCTCGTTGAGGCCGCGATAGTCCACGCAGAGTCGCAGACTACCCCCTGGTTTCCTTACGAAAAGAATCGGTAACGCATATTCCGCGGAACTCGGCGTAATGAACTTCTTCGCCAGGTTTTTACGAACAAACACTTCTACTTGGTCCAGTTCAGCCGGCGACAGTCTTCTTAGGGGCTCAGTTCTTGGCAATTTGGCCCCCTCTTTCAACCTGATCTTATTGTCGTATTCCGGCCGGTGGAGCGGCAGGAGGTTGGAGTCTGCTTTTGAGAAGACATTAGCGTAACTATAGAGCTCGTTTGGCAGCACCTCTAGTGGATCCACTTCTTCTTCCGCCATTATCTTCCTGTAGTCTTCTATGTCTTTTATCGAGATGGCGTAGATCTTATTATCCGGCGACTTCGCGAGGGTCGTTATGGCTTCTAAGCTCATTATTCCGACGGTAACCGGGGGTTCGGAACGATCGGACGGAGCCTCTTTGGCGGACTCCGTGACTTTCAATTCGGCGGCGGCAGTGGCGTCGCCTAGGGTTTTGAACCCTATCGTGCCTTCGTCTACATCAATGACGGCTTTCTGGTTCTTTATCCATTTCTGCCCTATAATAATGTCAAATCTTCCGATATCTATGATTCGGAACGTCGCTTCCGTAGTGCGACCCGCCAAAGTGGTCCTTAATGGCATATAGTGCGTAACACTCTCCGTGTCTTGTCCGTTATATGCCGAAATCTTCGTCGGCGACGCCAGTTCCACTGGATAACCGTATCCATTTGTCAGCTTCCGGACTAGTCGGTAGTGGATCGCTGCGCCAATGAGAGCTCCTGTGTCGATGAAAGCTCTTAACTGAAGTGGTTTGCTCGACCCGTCAAGGGGGTGGACAGTAATTGGAAGAATGATAGCTGTTTCCGTGTTTACTTCCACTGCAGCCGATAGCGGATCGCTGCAGCTGTTGATGCTTTCTTCTCGCGGCGATTCGCTTCGATTCGGTGCCCTATTGTTAATGCTGGATAGGGGGCCTATCCGTCCAGCTGGTCTTTTCCCATGATTCTCAGCTGCACGCCGCCGTCTACGCTGTCAGCATCGTTCGGAGCCGGCTCGATGGCTTGAATTGTCTTTCTCGGCAGCTGCGGCTGAGGCTGCTTTATAACACGATAGTCCTGCTTCTGCTGAGCCGTCGCTTGGCATCTCGTAGCGATGTGGCCAGGCTTTCCGCATGCGTAGCACGTGGGGGCGAACGACGGTCGCGGCCCGTAAGACGGCTGGGGGCTGCGTCGGAAGGGCGCAGGGGCTCTGGTTGTCCGCATTAGCGACGGCGACGGCGACGGCTTCTGAACCGATTCTCGTAATTTCGCGTAAGCGCTTAAGTTTCTTGCAGTGACTCTCGCTTGGTGCACAAAGCTCTGAAGGTCTTCGTCTTCTACTGACGCCATGGCTGCAGCGAGCTCAGGGCTCAGTTTCTGTCTTAGTAGGTGCAGCTGCTCATCTTCTGCCACTCTCGCTCTAATAGCGTATTTCCTAAACAGTCCGTAGAACTCTTCGAACGTCTGCCGGTTCTGACTGATCTTGTCTAGTTGTTCGCGAGCCGTCTTCTTCCGGAAGGGGTCTCCGAAACGCTGGTCCAGCGCCTTAATAGCTTCGCTGGCTGTCACTTCTTCCAGGTCCGCCACCAGCGAAAAAGCTTCACCTTCCAGTCGCGATTCCAGGTACGCCAATCTATCTTCTTCGCTGCTCGATGTATGATCGCGGCTTATCTTATTCTTGATCTTCTTCTTAAATGCCTCCTACGCTTCAGGGTCTCCGCCACCGAAAGCAGGTAGGTCCGGCAGTGGCGTTATCGTGGTGCTACCTTGACTGTAGGCCGCCAGTAAGGCGGTCTTAGTTGGTTCTTCTCGATGCAGTGGCAGCGGCGCCGACGACGTCGCTACTTCTATGTTAGTCAGTTGATCCTTTAGCGCCTTCAGCTGCGCCGTTCGATTCGCCGCTTGGTGTTCCAACACGTCGACGATAGTCTCTGCCGATTCCTTCTCGGCCCTTACCGTCTCTATTTCCTCCCTTAACTGTCTGTTTTCTTCTATGCTCCTATAGAACTTCTTTTCTATAAAGGTGATAGTGTCAAACACCTTCTTAGCTCTATGCTCTGTAAGATATTCCCCTATCTTATCCGGCGTGCGCCCGTACAGTTCGGCGTAGCCCTCTATGCCCTTTCTCGCTTTATCTACCTCTTCTTCCGTAAGGCCTTTATAGGTCATTCCATCGTCGAGAATGCTAGTGCGTCTATCTCTCGGTCTGTCGCTCTTTCTCTTTCCGCTGCGGCCTGTAACGCCGCTGCTCTCTACCGCTAAGAAGCCTTCCATCTTCTTACGGTGCCTGGGGTTGTTTGGTGTTGTTGGGTGCGCGTGCGTTATTCGGGTTTCCGGATGATTCGACGGGCCCTTTCGCGCAGCGCGGGGTTGTGGAGAGTAAGTTCGAGATATAATAATCCGGGCACGCAGATATGATTCAATACGGCCTTTTTAATAACTATATCTCGAACTGAAGAGGGAAAGGAATCTATGTAGTGGTAGTGGTGGGCTTTGATAGTGGTGGTGCCAAGGCCCGGCTCGGCCCGTCCGGGCCGAGCCGAAATTCCAGGGTCCACCCTATCAATCTGTCCCACCTCTTTCTACCACCGCAACAGTTAACAGGTTTTGGTTGATCTTATCTAGGTGCTTACAGTCTGTCTTCTTTCGGAAAGGGTCTCCGAAGCGCTGGTCCAGGGCTTTAAGGGCTTCGTCGGCGGTTACATCTTCCAGGTCCGCTACTAACGAGAAAGCTTCGCCTTCTAGTCGCGATTCTAAATAGGCCAGTTTGTCTTCTTCGCTGCTTCCAGCCTAATCGCGACTTATCTTGTTCCTTATCTTCTTCTTAAAGGCCTCCTAGTCCTTAGGGTCTCTATCCCTAAAGGCCGGTAGATTAGGTAGTAACGTTATTAAGGTGCTAC
This sequence comes from Pseudocercospora ulei, assembly GCA_016165855.1. Lineage (NCBI taxonomy): Eukaryota > Fungi > Ascomycota > Dothideomycetes > Mycosphaerellales > Mycosphaerellaceae > Pseudocercospora > Pseudocercospora ulei. The sequence continues at coordinate 991,689 of JACWNB010000010.1, forward strand.
CTTAACTGTAGGCCGCTAGTAAGGCGGTTTCCGCTTGTTCTTCTCGTAGTAGCGGCAGTGCCAACGACATCGCTGCTTCTATGTTAGCTAACTAAGCCTTTAGCGTCTTTAGTTACGCTAGTCGTATCGCCGCCTATTTCTCTAGTACATCGATAATAGTTTCTGCTAATTCCTTCTCGGCTATTACTGCTTTTATCTCCTTTCTTAGCTGCTTGTTCTCTTCTATCTTCTTATAGAACGTCTTCTCGATAAAGGTAATAGTGTCGTATACCTTTCTAGACCCGTGTTCCGCTAGGTGTTCTTCTAGTTCGTCGGCTGTGCAGGCATACAGCTCCTTGTAACCGGCTATGCCCTTCTTCGCTTTATCCGTCTCTTCTTCTATAAGACCTTTAGTGGCCGTCCTCTTATTAAGGATGCTGGCGCGCCTATATCTCTTGCTCTGTTAGTCTTTCTCTTTCCGCTGCAGCCGGTAACGCCGCCCTCTACCGTCGAGAAGCCCTCTATAGTCTTCTTACAGTGCTGGTATGTTTGGTTTTAGGTTGTAGTGTGCGCGTACGTTATTTAGGTAGCCGGATGTAGTTTAACGGTCTCTTTCGCGCAGCGCAGGGTTGGTGTAGTTAGTAAGTTCGAGATATAATAATCCGAGCATATAGATATAATTTAATACGGCTGTTTTAATAACTATGTCTTGAACTAAGGAAGGAAAAGAATCTATGCGGCAATGGGTAAGGACTTTAGGGGTAGGGGCGCCAAGGCCCGGCTCAGTCCGGAAGGGCCGAGCCGAAATTCCAAGGGTCTACCCTATTACACAGTCCTACCCCTTTCTGCTGCCGCAACAAAAATAGACGAGAACAACGAGGCTAGAGGTAAGGTAGAAAGCAAAGAAACAATGCCTTCTACTACAGAAAGTAAGCTAAAGAACAAAGATAGAAGCTAAAAATAGAAGTAAATTTAGAGAGAAAATAGACAGTGCAAAATCAACCAGAATAGAGCAAAATAAGGTAAAAGCGACATAATAGAAGAGGCACAGGAGCGACGAAATAAGAAGGCATACGAGAAAAATAAAATAGAAGTATATAAAAGAAATAAGATAAAGAGAATAACGTAATATTAGAACGAAAAGAGAAAGATATAGGATTCAGGTATCTACAACCGAGAATTAGGCAGAAACAGGGCTGCTATACTGTAAAAAAGAAAGATAAAAAGAATATAAGAGGATAGACGAAAAAGAGACCTATCAAAAAGGAAAAAAATAAAGCGACGTACCTAGTCGGAAGGATTGGAAACCGACAACAAAATGGACTAGAAGATACGTAAGAAGAGTAAGATAGAAGCATGTAAGAAGCAGAAATGAGAAGCGTATAGACAAAGAAAGGATAATATAAGGTTGAAATAGAAGCGAAAAGATATAGGGTTCAGGCATTAATTAGGTAGAAAGAGGCTGTTACAACACGAAAAAGAGGCAGAAAAATAGGATAATGAGATAGATAGAAAAGAAACCTATAAAAATAGAAAGGAATAGAAGAATAAAATTAGTTAAAGAAGTTAGAAACAGGAGTGGACCAAGAAGGGTCTGATAAGTAAGCAGTCGAGAGCGACTGCTAGTAAGGGAGGGGAGTAGTATTATAGTAGTAGAAAGGAGTAGGACGGATTAATAGGGTAGACCCTAGATTTCAGCTTGGCCCTTCTAGACTGAGCCGGGCCTTGGCGCACTACTACTACGAAAGCCTACTAGTACTATATAGATTCCTTCCTTTCCTTAGTTCGCAATATAGTTATTAAAAGGCTGTATTAAACTATATCTACGCGCTTAGATTAGAAGACCCTAGGGGGCTAACTAGCAGTATTACTAGTTAAAGCTAAAGAAGAACGACTACAATAAAGGCTAGGTACAGGCGTCCTCGTCCAATATCGAGCTTGCCCTGCTAGCGCTCTATCTATAGTTTCCCTAATATTAGGTTATACCCTAGCTTGTCTCGTACGATGTAGAGGTACGAGTCCTGCTCGTAGTGTCCTTGTACTTCTATCGCTACTTTTACTATATAGGTAATGTCCGGTCCTCGTCTGGTAATGCCTAGCATACCTATAGGTACAGTAGGGGTCGTCTTAATATAGTGTTTCTGTACGAAGTCTTTGCTAATTACTCTGTACACTAAACACTCTGTATCGATTAGCGTCCGCGCAGTAGCAGTCCCGTTTAGCGTAGGTTATACGATAAACGGCGTAGTCGTTGTATAGTTGCTCTTAAAAGATAGATAAGTAGTGCTTTAATTTAGCAACCTATCTCGTATATACCTCTAGCTAAGCCTTCGCTTAGAGGCTACTCTTTTCCCGACTCGTTGTCGTCTAAGGGGAACTCTTAGGTCTTATGTTAGGGTGCTGCAGTTGCTACCCTCGCAGTAGCCGGCCATCCCCTAGGTCTCTCTGCTAGCAAAAGCCCGCAATTCCGTACAGTATACCCTATCTAGCTATACCGGTAGCAGCTCCCTTCTGCTCGTCTCTTGTTAAGGGTAGCTACGTCTACCTATAGCGCTCTCTTAGCGCCGGCCCTTAGTCGTACTGTAACAGCTGCCGCTACTCTCGTTGTTATTATTAGTTCCTAGTCTATAGCGTCCTGCTGCTAATAGAGGGGTTTTCGCATCTCGTAGGCACAGCTTATCTGTCCAAGCCTGTACTGCTAGTCGTCGATTATCTTAAGGAGATTGCAGAACGCCTTATAAGAGGCTGGTCGCATTACGCCTACTAGTCCTATTATAATCTCCCTAGACAGTCTAACTTCTAGGGTAGTTACCTTTACCCTGTCCTCCTATTAGAGTCCTCCTACCTCTGCTAGAGTCTAGTTAAATTCTGCGAGGAACTCTCGTACAGTCTTGCGTCCTTGCTTTATAGTATTAACCTGTACGAGGGCTCGGCTTTCGTAGTCTGGGTCCTTATAGCTCCTGTCTAGAGCTGCCTAGAGCATCGTCGTAGTTGCTATTACTAGGTTAGCAATAGCCGTTTTATAGTACGGCAGAATTCGTACTACTGCCTTGCCCTTTAACCTCCTAAAGAGATACACTACCTTGTTAAGCTCGGTCAGGTATGCTCCTAAGTCGACTAGAAGCTTAGAGTGTATCTAGGCAGCCTAGGAGGGTAACTTAGCTAGTGCCTTACTATCCTAGGTAGTAACGTGAGGGAGTTTGCTCTTAGGGACCGCAGTGTAGGCCGTCGTGTTCGTCGTCGTCGTTGTCGTCGTAGGGGTCGGGTCGCGACCGCACGCCCTAAGCTGGCGGAGCTCCTGTTCCTGTTAGGAAATCGTCGAGGCCTAATAGCCTATTTGTTCTTCGAGCTGGTTCGCGCGCCTTAGCAGCTCTTCGTACGTGTTGTATATATAATCCTGCATAGCCGTAGTTTCTATAGGTATGTCGCTGTCTATCTTCGTTGTATTACTGCAGTTACTAACAGCAAGATCAGTTCCTAATATAAAGGGTTTAAGAATTTTAGTTTAGAAACTTTAAGCTAGGTATCTACATAAAAGAACTGATAGGCAGTTCTTTTGTTGTCTGCTACTGTACACTTTGTACCTACGAAGCAAGCTAGCAATTTCCCTCTGTATAGGGTGCAGAGATTTCCCTCTGTATAGGGTGCAGGGGGAGGGGATGCCGACTCGGCCAGGCCGGGTTAGGGCTTGGTCTGGCTGGGTCTTGCTAGCGCAGCTAAGTCGTACTCCTTAGGACGATAGTCGGTCCAGGTCCGAGACCTAGCAGGACGGCGTCCCCTAACAAAACTAGACTAGAAGAACCGGAAGTTTACAGTAATCCAGCTAGTAGGGACATATGCCGTACGACTTAACACTCCCCTAGGGATCTATCCGGTTTTCTATATAGACCTCGTATAGCTAGCATATACAGACCCCCTCCTGCACTAGACAACGGACGATATACGCCCCCTAGCGATTATTTCTAAGGACTAGGAGGAGTACGAGGTAGAAGAAATCCTTAAGAGCCAAAAGAAGCAGAAGAGAGTAGAATACCTAGTTAAGTAGACAGGGTAGGCAGAGCCTATATAAGAGCTGTACGAGGCTCTCTAAAACACAGTAGCGCTAGATAAGTAGGAGGAGAAACAGCCTACTAGCTAGCTACAGTAACGCTATACCATACAGGATAGGGCAGATAACAGCTAGCCCTAGACATTAGGCAGCTATAGGCAGGACTAGGCAGCTGCAAGGGACATTAAGCAGCTATAGGGGAATACCTAGGAAGCGGGTAGAAGTAGATAGAATTAGGACTAAGAAAGGATAGGAAGTAGGATATAGGAACTATACAAGGTTACCTAGAGACTATATAGTCCAAAATCGTATAGGCGCCAGTTAGTAACCGTCCTGCTATCTTACTACTACAGACGACGATAGGCCCGGCTCGTCGCTGTCTAAGATCTCGAAGGCGGACGGGACTAGTACGTTATTATTATCGTCCGAAATCTCGATAACCTCCTAGTCCTTACTGTCTAACTCTAAGTCGATAACTAGCAGTGCCCTAGCGCCTCTACGACCCTCCCCCAGACAGCGTACGGAGCAGTAACGTAATTTGTCCTTCTACCTACAGGAAGCGCAGACACTAGCCTAGAACCTAGCTAGACAGTACAGTACAAACGAGCCCTAGGGGGAGTTAGTATAGGCACAGTAGGACTGCCACGGCTAGCAATTAGGACTGTATTAACGTACGACAGGCGGGCGGTGTAGAGTCGGCAGGGCGTAATATAGGTAGGGTTACACTAGAAGGAATAGAATAGGAGCTAAGCAGCGTTCTGCTGCTACTAGGTAAAGTAGCTATAACTGTTAGTTAGGAATAGCACAGTGTAGACAAGACTGTACGAACCGATATCGCAGGTGCTAGTCGTACTTAGCGTCCTACTCTAGGAGCTAGAAGCGTAGCGGGATCCCAGCCAGACAGGGGATAGCGACAGAGCCGGCAGCCGGCGCGTTGCTACCACAGGATCGTACGAGTTGGTTAAAAGGCATAATAGTGTAAAGGGTTCAAGAATCTTGGTTTAGAAACTTAAAGCTAGGTATCTATATAAAGGAACTAATAGGCAGTTCCTTCGTCGTCCGCTGCTGTACAATTTGTATCTACGAAGCTAAGCTAGCAATTTCCCTCTATATAGGAGTGTAAGGTTCTTACTCTGTATAGAGGGTTAGGAGTTTCCCTCTATACAGGGATGCAGAGTTTTCCCTCTATATAGAGGGGCGGCATTTCCTCTCTATATAGGGCTATAGGATTCTCCCTCTATATAGGGTGTATAGAGATTTCTCCCTAGGCAGGGAAGCAGATTTTCCCTCTGTACGGGATTGCAGGATTTTCCTCCGTACAGAGGGTAGGGTCGTGCTAGTACCGCTAAGTCGCAATCCTTAGGACGACAGCCAGTTTAGGTACAGCACCTAGTAGGGCGGCGTCCCCTAACATTACTACCCTCCCTCCTCGTAGTCTCGTCCCTGTACGTCGTCGTACTGTATGCTCGCTTATAGCGTTCCCTTCGCGATTGGTATTTGCCTATACCTGTCCAGTTATCTGTAAACTCGACTATCGTCTAGGCACCTACTATCCAGTAGTGTCCGTTAGATGCTCCCTCCTTATATCTTACTAGAGCCTCTAGTAGCAGTTGCCTTGTTTGCTATTACTCCCTATAGCCTATAGTTACTCTATATCCTAGATCTCCCTCCTTCTTTAACGCTGCTACACCTTTGGATTTGTCTATTAGGGTCCTAAAGCTAAGGCAGAGGAGAACCTGCAAGCGGTTATAAAGGTGCAGGAGGCGCTCGGTCCCGTCTGGTCTACTATTTTATATAGTCGCAGTCTGGGCTGTAGGTTGGTAGTAGGAACTCTGTATATAGGCCTCTGTAGGGTTCCTGCTGTATATAGGTAAGCTGTCCTGTCCTTACTTGTCTATTTACCTGCCTATTGTCCTAGCCGTGTATTCCGCGTCCAACCCGTACAGTCTGGCAGCAGCGGGCCGACTGGCCGATTATCTCGGTTCCTGCTTAGGAAAGCTTTGTCCTAGTGCCTTAGTCGCTGTCTAGGGTTTAGCACTTAGGTAGATGTCCCGGCCTGCTATCGTCTGTAGGTAAGATAGTGGACGTTTACCTAACGGTCGTCTGTACAGTCTCGGGTAGTCCGGCTATCTCGTATAGTCCTCCTCCCCTACCGAACTATCTCTATTCCTATTCTTCTACCTCTCCCTACTTCCTATACCTATGCTATGCTTCTTGCAGGTTCCCTAGTAACGCCTCCTCTTTTATATCCCTAGGGAGGATTGTCCCTAGTTCCCCTCTTTTCCTACCCCTCTTTTGCAGCTTCCCTATGTCCTCTTGTAGCTACCTAGCCCTATCTGTAGCTACTAACTGTTCTACCCTGTACGGCATAGTGTTACTACAACCAGTTAGCAGGGTGTTTCTCCTCCTACTTGTCTAGAGCTAGTGTGTCCTAAAGAGCCTTGTATAGTTCCTAGGTAGGCTCTGCCTACTCTGTCTACTTGACTAGGTATTCTATCCTCTGCCGCCTCTTCCGGCTCCTAAGGATTCCTTCTACCTTGTACTCTTCCTAATCCTTAGTTACAATCGCTAGGGGGCGCGCGTCGTCCGTCGCCTAGTAGGGAAGGGGGTCTAAGTGCACTGGCTGTACGAGGTCTATATAGAAAACCGGGTAGATCCCTAGGGGAGTGTTAAGTCGTACAGCGTATGTCCCTACTAGCCGGACTACTGTAAACTTCCAGTTCTTCTAGTCCAGTTTTTTGCTTAGCCAGTCTGTACGGATATTGCGCTAGTTTAGCCAGACCTTATCGCCTGCCTCGTACCTCGGTGCAGCCTGCCGTCCCTTGTTAGCCTGTTCTTCCGCATTCTGTTAGGCTATAGCTAGACTCGCTTTCGCCTTTTAGTAGGCGTTCGTAATTGTCTGTACGATAACCTCTCCTTACTAGATCGGGGATCGTATAGGGCAGGGGGTAGCGCTGCTTAGGGTCGGCGGAAGCAGGGAGTAGTCGTACCTATAGGTTATAAAGAAGGGGTACAGTCCTATAGCGTTAGCCGTACAGCTGTTTATAGCTAGCTCTGCTATAGGGAGGAGGCGGTTCCAATTCGTCTAGTCGTAGTTAACGTACGCCCGGAGGTATGCCTCCAATATCGAGTTAACCCTCTCTGTCGCGCCGTCTGTCTATAGATGCTATACGGTTAATAGGCGACGTTCTACGTTAACAATTAATAGACCCTTGCCTAGAGCTAGCTCGTAAACTATGTACCCCAGTTAGATACAATTAACCTAGGGAACCCGTACTTGCTAAACGTCGTCCTTATAAATGCCTAGGCAGTGTCCTTGGCCGTAATAGAGTCTATTTCCTCTAGTATTACCCCCCTCGTTAGCTTGTCTGTAACTACTATAATGTTCTGCCGTCCGTCGCTCTTAGCGAGGTCTGTAATAAAGTCTATAGTTAGGTCTTGCTAGGGCCGGTCCGGTATTAGCAGGGGTTTTAACAGGCCGTGTTTGAGTTTACGCTAGGGCTTCGTCCGTCTGCAGACATTACAGTTCTGTACGAACCTACAGATGTTCCTTGCTATCGCTAGCTAGTAGTAGTCCCTAGCGACGATACTATACGTCTCCTTGCACTGTAGATGTCCAGTTGCTATTAAGCTATACGCCCTTTATATTAAGCGCGTATAGAGCGTCTCGTCTGCTAGAACCCAAATCCGATTCCTGAACTTTAGGTTGTTCTCCTTGTCTACTGTACACTCTGCCGCTATTACCTTAAGGTAGAGTTCTGCTAGGAGCTTCCGCTGTCCTCCTTAAATCGCTGTATAGGTACCTCGGTAAACGTCGTCCTTTTTTACTGCTTCTTCCTACGCTTGTAGCTAGGGTTCCTATATATATGTCGCCGCTAGGCGGATAGTCTCCTCGCCTAGTTCTTCCTTAAACATTTGGAATGTTTATAACTTTAGTTGTTCGTCGTTGTACGTCGCCAGCATATCTTAGTCTCGTCTGGATAATACGTCGGCCCTGCTTTTGTCCTTTCCTTTGCAGTACTAGAGTCTTATAACAAAGCGGCTTAGATATATCGCCTATTGTACATACCTCTTAGACAGCTTCTAGGGTTGCGTAAAGTACTCGAGATTCTTATAGTTAGTTAGGGCGAGGAATTTAGAAACCGAGCGGAGTTCTCCGTCCTACGCCTTGTAGCACTGTACGACCGCCAGCAATTCCTTGTCGTAGATAGGGTAGTTGCATTCGGCTAGGGAGTTCTTCTTAAAGAAGTACGCGCATAGGTATAAAAGGCCGTCCGGACCTACCTGTAAGAGAATACCTTCTATACAGTACCCTAAGGAGTCGGTTTCCAGTATCGTCGTACGTTTCGGATCGAAGGCGGCAAGCGTTAGTCCTATAGTAAAGAGCTCCTTTAGTCTGTTAAAGCTTCTATTACACTCGTCCGTCTACTTAAACTGTTTGTCCTTATATATTAGCTCGACTAGGGGGCGTACTATCTCCAAGTAGTTCCGTATAAACTAATAATAGAAGTTAGCAAACCTAAGGAATTCTTATACGCCCTTAACACTCGTAGGGGGCTTCTATTGCTTCATAGTATTAATCTTTTTCCTGTCTATACTAATGCCCTTCCCTGCCTCGATAATAAGCTCTAGGTACTTCGTATATTGTATACCGAATTTACATTTGTTAATGTCGAGGTACAATCCAGCCTGTTGCAGACGGTTAAGCACCTTCCTAACATCTCGTACGTAGTCCTCGCAGATGCCGTCTGTAAATACTAGGGTGTCGTTAAGGTATATAGAGCAGATATCGTCTAGAAGTCCTTGCAACGACCTGTTAATGTACCTCTAGAAGATTGCCGGCGCGCTCGTAAGACTAAAGGGGGTAACAAGCTACTCGAAAAGCCCGTACCTCGTACGGAAAGCGGTTATCTACTTGTATCCTTCTTTAATCTATATCTTGTAAAAAGCTAAAACAACGTTAAGCTTAGTAAACTACTTTGCCTTGCTGATCCGTCTAAGAGTCTCCTTAATAAGGGGTAGAGAGTACTAGTCCTTCTTAGTAATTGCGTTAATGCCTCTATAGTCTATGCAGAAACGCAAGCCGGCCGAGCCTTCCTTATACACAAACAGCACTAGGGCTCCGGCCGATAACGTACTCGTGCAAATAAATCCTTTAGCAAGTAGGTCGTCTGGTATCTTGCGCAGCACTAGGAGTTCTCTAGAGGACATGCCGTACAGAGGGCCGTACGGTACTTCGGGCAGGCTTCTATCCGGACGGGGCTCGAGCTAGATGTCGTAGTCGATTCCTTCTCCCTAGTATAGGGGCAATTTTAAAGCCGACTTTGGCTTAAAGAGATCTAGGTATTCTGAGTATTCTAGTAGGAGCTTCGTATAGAGGTCTGTAACTTTCTTAGGTGCTAAGGGCTTCTCGATGTCTGTAGTCGCAGTATTAACCTCGGCTTTAGCATTGCCCCCTTGTAGGACTCTCCCTTGGTCTTAGAGTCTCTGCTTCGTCGCTACTAGGTATAGGTGTCCTTATCCGACGTCGAGCTTGCCCTACTAGCGCTCTATCTATAGTTTCCCTAATATTGGGTTATACTCTAACTTGTCCTGTACGATGTAGAGGTATAAATCCTACTCGTAGTGTTCTTGCAGCTCTATCGTTACTTTTACTATATAGATAATGTCCGGTCCTCGTCCAGTAATACCCAGCATACGTACAGGTACAGTAGGGGTCGTCTTAATATAGTGTCTCTATACGAAGTCTTCGCTAGTTACTCTGTATACTAGACATCCTGTGTTAACTAGCGTCCGCGCAGCAGCGGTCCTGTTTAGCGTAGGTTGTACGATAAACGGCGTAGTCGTTATGTAGTTGCTCTTAAAAGATAGCTAAGTAGTGCTTTAATTTGGCAATCTATCTCGTATATACCTCTAGCTAAGCCTTCGCCTAGAGGCTATTCTTTTCCCGACTCGTCGTCGTCCGAGGAGAACTCTTAGGTCTTGTAGTAGGGCGCCGCAGGTGCTACCTTCGCAGTGGTCGGCCGTCCTCTAGGTCTCTCTATAGGCAAAAGCCCGTAATTCTGTACAGTGTAACCTATCTGGCTATACTAGTAGCAGCTCCCTTCTGCTTGTCTCTTATTAAGGGTAGCTGCGTCTACCTACTGCACCCTTTTAGCGCCGGCCCTTAGCTGTACGGTAACAGCTGCCGCTACTCTCGTCGTTGTCGTTAGTTCCTAGTCTATAGCGTCCTGCTGCCGATAAAGGGGCTGTCGCATCTTATAGGCGGAGCTTATCTGTCCGAGCCTGCGCTCTTAGTTGTCGATTATCCTAAGGAGATTACAGAACACCTCGTATAAGGCTAGCTGTACTACGCCTACTAGTCCTGTTATAATCTCCTTAGAGAAGCCTACCTCTAAGGTTGTAATTTTTACCCTGTCCTCCTATTAGAGTCCTTCTGCCTCTGCCAGAGTCTGGTCGTACTCTGTAAGGAACTCTCGTACAGTTTTGCATCCTTGCTTTATAGTATTAACCTATATAAGGACTCGGCTTTCGCAGTCTAGGTCCTTATAGCTCCTGTCGAGAGCTGCCTAGAGCACTGTTGTAGTTGCTATTGCCGGGTTAGTAATGCCCGTTTCGTAGTACGGCAGAATTCGTACTGCCGCCTTGCCCTTTAACCTCCTAAAGAGATATACTACCTTATCTAGCTCGGTCGGGTATGCTCTAGAGTCAACTAGAAGCTTAGAGCGCATCTAGGCAGCCTAGGAGAGATAATCTGCCGGTGCCTTACTATCGTAGATAGTAACTTTAGGGAGTTTGCTCTTAGGGACCGCAGTATAGGCTGTCGTATTCGTTGTCGTCGTTGTAGGGATCGGATCGCAATCGGATGCCCTAAGCTTTCGGAGCTCCTATTCCTGTTAGGAAATGATCGCAGCCTAGTGGCCTACTTGTTGTTCGAGCCGGGTCTTGCGTGCTAGCAGCTCCGTGTATATACAGTGCATCTAATCCTACATAGCTGTAGGCTCTATAGGGATATCGCTATCTATCTTCGTTGTACTACTATAGTTACTAACAGTAAGATTAGTTCCTAATATAAAGGGTTTAAGAATCTTAGCTTAGAAACTTAAATCTAGATATCTATATAAAGGAACTAATAGGCAGTTCCTTTGTTGTCTACTGCTGTACAATTTGTACCTACGAAGCTAAGCTAGCAATTTCCCTCTATATAGGGGTATAAGGTTCTTACTCTGTACAGAGGGTTAGGAGTTTCCCTCTGTATAGGGATGCAGAGTTTTCCCTCTGTATAGAGGGGCGGCATTTCCCCTCTATGCAGGGCTATAGGATTCTCCCTCTATACAGGGTATACAGAGATTTTTCCCTAGGCAGGGAAGCAGAGTTTTCCCTCTGTATAGGATTGCGGGATTTTCCTCTGTATAGAGGGTAGGGTCGTGCTAGCGCTACTAAGCCGCAATCCTTAGGACGACAGCCAGTTCAGGTACAGGACCTAGCAGGGCGGCGTCCCCTAACAAATAGGTTAGTAGAGGCTATAGGACGGTAATAGACGGTAATAGATAGATAGATAGATAGATAGATAATTGGATAGGATAGGTAGTTCGTATAGGATAGGAGAAAGTTAGACAGCTGTAGGCACTGTTAGGCAGCTGTAGACAGCAGTAGGCAGGAGCACCTAGGAGGTAGAGTTGCAGCTAGCCTCTCTAGCCGGTTACAGTACTACGGCCCTGTACGGGACGATGACTGGGTCAGCGCTAGGTACACCGCTACCGCTAGACTATACGAGGTAGATGCTGTATAGTTAGATAGTATAGTAAGATAAAGGATTAACAGACGATTGTTAGAGGATAGATAGATAGGCAGGAGAAAGCCAGACAACGAGGACGACGGACCCGATACATAACTACCTGTTTGCTATATAAAGCAATAGCAAGTAAGGCAATAGTTACTAGACGGCTTAATTGCGTACAGGTAAGGGTACCTAACGATTACTAACATTTACAAATAACCGGACAGTTAGCAATATACCTTAGCTAGAAGCCTACTAAGAAGCGTTGCCGGATTTTCTACGACTAACCTATAGTCCAGGCCTGCAACAGTATAAGACAGTTAACTAGGCTACTGCCGACACCTTACCTAGGATCGGCTACCTTCTACTAAAGAATATTGTTAATACATTCAGACGACAGGCTCAATCTGGAAGCCTATATAGGTATCGGGAGGACCTACACCTACAGGATTCCCCGATACCTAAATATACAACTAACATGTCGGCAGGAGGGGTATGCCTACAGTCGGGGACGCTGTTCCCCCTGCCTTAGTAAAGTATATATTTAAGGAGTGCTTTAAGGCACTAAAGCATATCGAGGTAGAGATAGATGCGTACGACCAGCGTACTGCTGTTAATTGGCCCTTGCTAGATAGGCTTAGAGACGTAGCAGCGTTATCGAGGAAGGAGGGGGGTATTGTTAGAGAACGCCGTTCTCCTAGGACCTGGACCTAAGCCGGCCGTCGCCCTAAGGAGTACGACTTAGCAGCGCTATCATAACTTGGCCTGGCCGAGTCGACGCCCCTTCCCCCCCTGCACTTCTATATAGAGAGAAATTTCTGCACCTCTGTATAGGGGGGGGAATTCCTGCACCCCTATATAGAAGGAAATTGCTAGCTTGCTTCGTAGGTACAAATTGTACAGTAGCAGACAACGAAGGAACTGCCTATTAGTTCCTTTATATACATACCTAGCTTTAAGTTTCTAAACCAAGATTCTTGAACCCCTAACACATAACAATAGCAATTAGCACCCGACTGTCTTCTAGTCGCAGAAGATACTGCCTGTAGAGTGTAACTATAAGATGTACGACCAGGAGTTAATAGCAGTCGTAGGGGCGTTTAAGCACTAGTGCACCTATTTCGACAGCGTATTACATATAGTAGAGGTACTCGTTAACTACTCTAACCTAAAGGGGTTTATAGAGGTAAAGCTGTTAAATAGCTAGTAGGCCTGTTAGGCTGAGTTCCTTTGGCAGTTTAATTTTAAGATTAAGTATTAGGCAGGGAAGAAGAACCCTCTAGATACGCCTTTAAGGTGTAGTAACTATATAGAGGTTATAGAGCAGGTAACAAACTTACTCTCTACTCTCTAGGCGAAATTGTTGCTATAGACAGAGGTCTTACCTAGTATAGACAGCAGAGAAGTTCGAGCCGTCTATATCCAATATATTAGTAATTAGCTAAAAGCTATAGGGAAGAACTCTATAGACGCGCCTACAAGGCGTAGTAACTTTATAGAGGTTACAGAACAGGTAGCAAACCCGCTTCCTACTCTCTAGACGAATTTACTGTAATAGGCAGAGGTCTTTTAAGACAGCGGAGGGGTTCGAGCCGTCTGTACCTAAAATGTTTGTAATAGGCGAAAAGTGATCCAAGCACGTAGATATAATTCGATACAGCTGTTTTAATAACTATATCTCGAACTAAGTAGGGAAAGGAATCTACGCATACGCGGATATAAGCTCTCGTAGGAGTGGTGCCAAGACCCTGCTTAGTCCGGAAGGGCTAAGCCGAAATTCTAGGGGTCTATCCTTTTACTTAATCCTACCACTTTCCGCTACTGCAACACTACTCCCCTCCCTAATTAGCGGTCGCCCTCGACCGCTTACTTACCCTTCTATCGTCTATTCTATCGTCTATTATATCTTATTCTGTCTAATTAGACCCTCTCGTTCTTCCGTCTGTCTTTCTTCTGTTTCTGTCTCTTTTTCTTCTTCTTTTTCTTCTTTTTTTTTTTCTTCTTCTTTTCTTCTTCTTTTTCTTCTTCTTCTTTTTCTTCTTCTTCTTCTTCTTTTTTTCTTTTTCTTCTTCTTTTTCTTCTTCTTTTTCTTCTAGTTTGCAGTTCTTTCTGCAAAAATCCTTCTTAAAATCGACGTTACTTCTTCTTTTCTTCTATCTTAAAAAGATCGTCCTTTTTCTTATCTTCTTTCTTCTTATTTTGCTACGTCGTTGTCTAGCTTGCTAACGTTGCTATCTGAAGCGCTTTACTTAGGGTCTATCTAATCCGTACTATGTAATCCGTGCTATAGCTCTATATAGGTACAGACGCGACCTTCCGATTTCTTCTTAGTAGAGCTGAACCGACACTAAGAAAAAGGGGTGCTGCTAACCTTGTTTCGTTAAGCCGGATAGCTTAGCTAAATGTCGTCGTCGACTGTTACTATTCCTTACTAATAGAAGGAACGTAGCCTTGTCCTTTCTTCTAGAGTCGCAGTTTTCTTCTTCTTCTTTTCTAGAGCTATTTCTTCTTTATTGCTTCTAGAGCTTTCCGGGGCTTGGCTTTCTCGAGTTCCGGATATAGAATTCTTCTAGCAGCTCCGCCGAATTCCGGGGATTGTCGATCGGGTACTATTTATAGTCTTCTAGCTACCCCTTCTATAAGATTCTCGCTTTAATAGACCCCCTTACCTTCTTTACGTCTATTACGTCTTCTACCTCCTACTCTTCTTCTTTATTGTCTATCTTAATTAGTAGGGGTTCGATAAACCCCTGCCCTAGCAGGCTATGTTTAGGGTCTAGACTTAGCAGATCTGAATAGAAGATATCCTAGATCCAGAACAATCTTAGTAGCTAGAGCTGATAAGTTACTAGTAACCTCTTTTCTACTATTATAAACGAACCTACGTGCCTAGGGTTAAGCTTGGCGTTGCCTTTTAGCCTAAGGTTCTGTATGTTAAGCTATATCTTTTAGCCTTCCTTAAATTCTATTAGTAACTGCTTTCTGTTAGCTCGAGTTACTATTTTTGCTTAAGCCGATTCTATCGCTTGTTTTGCTGCTCGGACTGCTTCTTCTATCTAATCTTTAAGTGCTTCTGCCGTTGCGGCAGCAATCTTTTTTAATAAGGTAGTAGCTGTAGCAGAAGGTTCCGAAGGGCCGATTCTATCCGGCGGTTGGAAACTTATCCTTAGAAGGTAGCTATAAGTTATCTTAAATAGCGCTAGTAAGGTAGCTTTAGATAGCGAATCCACCGGTTTATCGCTAACTGTTACATGTGTCGAGCCGCGAAACTACGTTATAGTCTTCCGGCCAGTCTATTGAAGCCACTTCCGATCCCCAAGAAACTGTAGCAGCACACTACAATAGATTTCGTAACCGGCCTGCCGGATTCCGATAGATATAATGCTACGCTTAACGTAGTAGATCGGTTAAGCAAAGAACGCTACTTTATCTCCTGTTAACCAAAGGACGAAGGCACTACTACGGAAGAGACAGCGAGGATGCTAATTTAGCATATATAGAAGCACTATAGTCTGCCGGACACTATCACTACGGATAGGGGTCTTCAATTCACTGCCGATGTATAGAAGGCTATTAACTAAGTTCTCGGAATTTGCAGAAAGCTTAGCACAGCGGCTTACCCTTAGACCGACAGTTAGTCTAAAGTAGCTAACTGTAAGATAGAGAAATATCTACGAATCTTCTGCAGCTATTATTAAGCAGAGTAGGTTAAGGTGTTGCCGATAGCCGAATTCTGCGCCAATTCGGCACAGTCTAAGGCTACCTTACTAGCGCCGTTCGAGCCAACTTATAGCTATCTTCCAAGAATAAGCTTTTAGCTGCCGAACGAACCCAGCTCTTCGGAACCTTCTACCGCCACTTCGTCGAAGAGAGTCGCTACAGCCGCAGCAGAAGCGCTCAGATCTTAGATAGAAGAAGCGATCCAGGTAGCGAAAGAAGCGATAGAATTGGCTTAGAAGAAGATAGTAACTCGAGCTAATAGAAAGCGGTTACTAATAGAATTCGAAGAAGGCCAAAAGGTATAGCTTAATACGCAGAACCTAAGGCTAAAAGGCAATGCTAAGCTTAACCCCTGCTACGTAGGCCCGTTTAAGATAGTAGAAAAGAGGTCGCCGGTAACCTATCGGCTCTAGCTACTAAAGTCGTTCCGAATCTATAATGTTTTCCATTCAGATCTGTTAAGTCTAGACCCTAAAGACAGTCTTCTAGAACAGGGGTTCGCTGAACTACTGCCGATCGAGATAGATAGTAAGCAAGAAGAGCAGGAGGTAGAGGATGTAATAGATATAGGAAAGATAAGAGGGTCTATCAAAGCAAGGATCTTATAGAAGGGGTAGCCGGATAACTATAAATAGTATCCGGTCGAGAATCTCCGAAATTTAGCAGAGCTGTTAAGAGAGTTTTACGTCCGGAACCCGAAGAAGCCGAGGCCTAAGTGGCTCTAAGGTTAATAGCTCTGGAAGAGATAGAAGAAGAAGAAGAAAGATCGCGTCTGCTCTACCGGTACGAAAACCAATAGAAACAATTGCGGCGATCGCTTAGCTAGAGTCCTCGGCTCCACTACTACTACTGCTGGCTTTGCCAGTTAGATAATAACGATAAGGCCGAGGACGGCGCTACTGCGTCGGCGCACTTTGTAACAGTCTTTGTCTTCGCCGACACCAACCGCCGACTATGCCGGCCGGATAACAACAGCGAAGAACAAAGCCGAGGCTACTAGAGCAGCCTTTGCGATAGCGCTTAAGGCCTTAGTAAAGAAGAAAAAGAAGAAGAGATAGCGCGCTGCGGATAGATCTATATAGACCCTCTGCAGCGGCGCACAGGCCAGCTACGCCGCAGCTCAGATAGCTGCTAGCTTAGATCAGATAGCTCCGATTAGGTAGACGCTAAGTAAAGGACTTCAGATAGCGACGATATAAGAAGAAAGAAGATAACGAAAGAACAATGTTTTCGAGATAGAAGAAACGAAGAGGTAACGTCGATTTTAAGAAAGATTTTCTGCAGAGAGAGTCGCGAATTAGATAAAAGAAGAAGACGATAAAGCAGAAGAAAAACAAGAGAAGGATAAATTATAAAAAAAAAGAAGAGAAGGCGCAGAAGGGATAATTAAGCGGTCGAGGTCGACTGCTAATAAGGGAGGGGGGTGGTGTTACAGTAGCGGAAAGTTGTAGGACTAAGTAATAGGGTAGACCTTTGGAATCTCGGCTTAGCCCTTCTGGACCGAGCCGGGCCTTGGCACACTACCCCTAAAGCCCTTAACACTACTACATAGATTCCTTTCCCTCCTTAGTTCGAGATATAGTTATCAAAACATCTGTATTAAATTATATCTGCGTGCTCGGATTAGTAAGCGTCCTTTAGGTCTAGGGATGTAAACTATATATTGCTTCTAAGGCGATCTAGCATCTTGCTAATAAGCAGCAGGGGGTGCCGGTTCTTAACAGTTATCTTGTTTTAGCCCTAGTAGTCGATATAGAGGCGTAGTATACTGTCCTTCTTAGAGACGAACAGGATAGGCGCCCTAGCCTTACTTGTACTAGGCTAGATCTAGTTATTCTCTAGCGCCTTCGCTAGGTAGTCCTAGAGTTCTCTAAGTTCCTGCCCTAATTAGTAGTAGAGGGGGCAGAATAGAGACTTTTTCCCTAGGCCTAGATTGATCGTATACTCTGTATCTACAGACAGCTTAGGGCCTAGTTCTTTACCTAACGTAGATATATCGCTAAATCTATTGAACCTAGCAGGAAGGGCATCCTTTTCCAGAAAGTCTCTTGCCTCCTAAGAAGAGGGGTCCTAAGCTTCGCTCTCTGCAGAGGCCTGTAAGCGGACTGTATAGACTAGTAAGGACTCTAGCAGGTTCTTAGCAAACCCCGCTACGCTCTGCAAACTTACTATAGGGCACTCGCTGCTGTCGCTATAGACCTAGCAGTTACTAGCACTCTCGATAATAACCCTATAGTCTCTCCTCTAAGGCCTGCCTAAGATAAAATCTAGGGACAGAATGTTGAAGGAGTAGAAGGTACCCTTTGTTAAGCATACTATACTAGCTATGTCTGCAATACGTAGTAACACTGTATATATACTGAAACAGTACCTTCGTTCCCTTGTAAACCTATCGGCTATTAGGAGGGCCGTCCTAGACATCTTTGGCAGGTTATAGTAGAGTACTAACTTATAGGAGACAATATTAATGTCTTCTGTATTGTCTATTTTATACTCTAATTTGCCTATATCTAAGGGCCCCTTAGGCAGCGTAGCTCGTATCTGCTTAGTAGGGACGACTACAGGGCAGGTAATAGGTCTTGCTCCTTACTTATAGTGCCTACCTCCAACCCTAAGGCAGTGCTAGGCCTTTCCCCGACCCTTGTTTACGTATACTTAGCCTTCCTCTACTTGCTCTAGCTATATAGACCCTGTTGGCCCCTCTATAGGGGCGTCTATAGTAGTTATTGCTAGGGCTATAGGGACCCTGCCTACTAGAGTTACTAGCACTAACTTAGGGGCCGAGGCTGTAGAGGCCGTTAACTGTACTACTGTTGCCAGCGCCTCTATAGGCGTTGCAGTGCTAGCTAAGGTAGCTAACTAGTAGCAGTTATAGTATCTTATAGACTAGTCTAGAGAAGACTGCTTCTAGAGGCCCTCTAGTAGCTCGCTAGAGGCCCGCTTGCAGCTGGTAGATTTGAAATAGCTGCTAATAGAATGGCCTCCTAGGGCGCCTTAGGCCCGGCCTTCGATTTGTCTAGGTAGTGCTGTGCTGATCTACTTAGGGTAGCCCGTCCCTAGTAGGTCGCTCCTTAAGAGACGTCTAGCGCGCGCCTTGCTTGCGAGGTTAGGGCGCTCGATTCGAGTCGCTAGGGCAATAAGCTCGGCCCTTGTAGCTAGGTAATACAGGGTAGTTGGGCCCGGGTTATTACCAAGCCTGGCCAAGGTTTATATATCTGGTACACATTAGTTAAGTCACTTCTAAGTTACTTGATTAGTTACTTTTAGCTTAAGGGTACTGCGTTACATTACTTAACTTAGAAGTAACTGCTAAAAGTGTATAATAAAAGGCCTGGGTTCAATTCCTAGGGGGCGTATCTTTTAAAAGGAGAGTAGAAGCAGCGTTAACGTATGTCCGTTTGTCCACTACTCTGTACAGAATAAGGCAGACCCAGTAAAGGTCCAGCTGGCTGTATGCAGACCTACTAGAGGGGAGGGGGGGGGGGGAAGAGGGGTTAATTGCGTACGCTATATAGGGGGGCTGTATAATAGCGTGCGTAGCCTGTAAGTAAGCGCAGCTTACGAGGTCGTAAGCCTGTAGCGCAAGAGGTAGTAATACAGGGTAGTTGGGCCCAGGTTATTACTAAGCCTTGCTAAGGTTTATATATCTTGTACACATTAGTCAAGTCACTTCTAAGTTACTTAATCAGTCTTTTTTGGCTTAAGTGTACTGCGTTAGATTACTAGGAACGTATAGCACTTCTTAATAGTAGTCTGTACAGTCGGCTTTAGCTTCTATAGTAGGGCCTATAGGCGTTAGGCAGTTCCTAGAGTTAGTTCTTTAGAGAGTCTAGGTAATTAACAAAGTCCTCTACTAACTGGTAGGGTCTTTGTTTTGCCTCTATCTAGGCTCTAATAAGGTCTGTCTAGTCCTAGTTTTAATCTCTATTAGAGTCGAGTAGGAAGTCCTTAAAGTTCCTTAATCCGAGTACGCAGATATAATTTAATACGGCTGTTTTAATAACTATATCTCGAACTAAGGAAGGAAAGGAATCTATGCAGCAGTAGGTAAAGGCTTTAGGGGTGGGTACGCCAAGGCCCAGTCCAGTCCAGAAGGGCCGAGCCGAAATTCCAAGGGTCTACCCTATTACTTAGTCCTACCCCTTTCTGCCGCTGCAACACTACCCCCCTCCCTTACTAGCAGTCGACCTTGACTGCTTACTTATCTCTCTCTCTTTTTTTCTTTTTTTTCTAATTCGCCCTCTTCTTTATCTTCTGCTTCCGCTTCCTCGTCTTTCTCTCGTCTAATTCGCGGCTCCTTCTGTAGAAACCCCTTTTGAAAACGACGTTACCTATTCGTTTCTTCTATCTCGAAAGCATTCTCTTTCTTTATCTTCTTACATTGTCGCTATCTAAAGTCCTTTACTTGCCGTCTATCTTATCGGAGCTATCTGATCTAAGCTAGCAGCTATCTAAGCTGCGGCGTAGCTAGCCTATGCGTTGCCGCAGAGGTCTATAGGGATCTGCTCGGCAGCGCCATTTCTTCTTCTTGTTCTTCTCTACTACAGCCTTAAGCGCTATCGCAAAGCCGCCGGCGCTGACGCCGCTTTACGAAATCGATCGGCCGCGAGCCTTTCTTGTTCGGGGCAGCGTCGTCGTCGGTCGTGCCGAAGCGGTAGCGCTATCTTCGGCATTACCCCCTTAGGGGTAGTAGTGTCGAGGACTCTAGCTAAGCGATCGCTACGATCGTTTCTATCGGCTTCTGCACTAATAGAGCAGACGTGGCTTTTCTTCTTCTTCTATAGCTATTAGCTTCAGAGCTACTTAGGCTTTGGCTTCTTCGGATTCCGTGTGTAAAACTCCTTTAGTAGCTCTACCGAATTCCGGAGATTCTAGACTGGATACTATTTACAGTCTTCTGGCTATCCCTTTTATAAGATTCTTGCTTCGATAGACCCCCTTATCTTTCTTATATCTACTACGTCTTCTACTTCCTATTCTTCTTCTTTACTATCTATCTCGATTGGTAGGGGTTCGGCGAACCCCTGTTCCAGAAGGCCGTCTTTAGGGTCCAGGCTTAGCAGATCTGAATGGAAGACATCGTAGATCTGGAACGACTTTAGTAGCTGGAGCCGATAAGTTACCAGCGACCTCTTTTCTACTATCTTAAATGGACCTATATAGCGGGGGTTAAGCTTGGCGTTACCTTTTAGCCCTAGGTTCTGCGTGTTTGGCTACACCTTTTAGCCTTCTTCGAATTCTATCGGTAACCGCTTTCTATTCGCTCGAGTTACTATCTTCTTCTAAGCCGATTCTATCGCTTCTTTTGCTACCTAGGTCGCTTCTTCTATCGAAGATTTAAGCGCTTCTGCTGAGCGGCGGCGACTCTCTTTAATAAGGTAGCGGTAGGAGGTTCCAAAGAGCTGGGTTCATTTGGCGGTTAAAAGCTTATTCTCGGAAGACAACTATAAGTTATCTTAAACAGCGCTAGTAAGGTGGCCTCTAATTGTGCTAAATTGGCGCAGAATTTGGCTATTGGCAACACCTTAACCTACTCTGCTTAATAATAACTGTAGAAGATTCGTAGATATTTTTCTATCTTACGATTGGCTACTTCGGATTGACCGTCGGTCTAAGGGTAAGCGGCTGTGCTAAGCTTTCCGTAAATTCCGAGAACTTGGTTAATGGCCTTCTATACATTAGCAGTAAATTGAGGACCCCTAACTGTAGTGATAGTGTCCAGCAGACTATAGTGCTTCTATACATGCCGAATTAGCATTCTCGCCGTCTCTTCCGCAGTAGTTCCTTTATCCTTCGCTTAGTAGGGGATAAAGTAGCGTTCTTTGCTTAGTCGGTCTACTATATTAAGCGTAGCATTATATCTATTAGAATCTGGCAGGCCGGTTACGAAATCTATTGTAATATGCTGCTACGGTTTCTCGGGAATCGGAAGTGGCCTTAATAAACCGGCCGGAAGACTATAACGTAGTTTCGCTGCTCGACATACGTAACAGTTGGCAATAAATCGGTAGATCTGCTAGAAGATTCGCGGAAACCAGTAGACTGTCCTTACGGCCTCTATTGTCTTCTTTAAGCTAGCGTAGCCAAGATCCTTAGAACTATAGACCAACTAGATAACCTCGGTAATTAGTTCTTCTAGAACTATTAGCTTCCCTAAGCCAGTTTTGCCGAGTTTCTGCTGCTGATTAAGCCGTTCCACTTTCTTGTAGAGCGTCTCTTCCTTAGTCGGCAGTTCTATCGCGCAGATGCCTACTTTCTTTAACACCTCGGCGTCTACTATCCGTTTAGTCAACATCTTCTGGAACATGTTCGGATCTTCCTTTGCGCGGCTAGTCTTCCCTTCTCTTCTCGTTAGTATATCGGCCTTTCTATTTTAGGCTCCGGGTCGATAGGTAATCTTAAAGTCAAACCCTAATAAGTAGGCGGCCTACCGAGCTTGGCAGCGCGATAGCTTCTGCGTCTTTATAAAATAGGTTAGCGACTAATAGTCTGTCAGGACCTGAACCGTGCTCTTTCTAGCTATAAGCTCCGGCTTCCACTCCTCGAAAGCCTGGATAATAGCTAGCAGTTTTTTGTCGTAGATAGCGTAGTTCCGCTTAGCCTCGTTTATAGACTTGTTAAAGAAAGCTACTAGATAGAGGGTCTCGTCGGCGTTATTATACTAAGAAAGGACCCCTGCGGTTACTGTATCGGATGCGTCCGTCTTAAGATAGATCGTCTTTTCTGGTCGGAAGTGCACTAGCACTGGCGCTAAAGCTACTGCTTCTTTTAGCTAGTGAAAAGCCTCCGTGCACTTCTCGTTCTATAGGCTAGCGGCCTCCTTCTTCGATGCCTTACTTAGGGGTCTTGCTATCTTGCTAAAGTCCTTAATAAACTGCCGATAGTAGCTGCAGAATCCGAGAAACGCTCTGATTTGGGTAGTGTTTCCGGATTTCGGCTACTTCCATTCCGCGACAGCGGCGACCTTTGTAGGGTCCATCCGAATTCCGTCTCTTCCAACGATAAGACCGAGATATTTGACCTCGGTTTAATAGAATTCGCTCTTCTTCGTGTCTGCGTTCAATCTAACCTCGCAGAGCCTAGTTAGCACTCTCTTAATATAGTCCGTATGTTGCTCTCTCGTTCTACTAGTATAGATAAGAATGTCGTTTAAGTAGATTAATACGAACTGTTCCAGCATGTCTATAAAGGTGTAATTTATGAAACGCTGCTACACCGCCGGCGCGTTAGTAAGTCTAAAAGGCATTACCAACTACTTGAAATTGCCTATACGCGTAGCAAATGTCGTAAGATCTTCCGTTTGTCCTTCCTCGTTCCCTAGTTAGTAGAACGCTTAGCGAATATCCAGCTTGCTGAACCACTTAGCTTTAGCTCCTCGCTGTATAGTCTCGTCGATTAGCGGCAGCGGATACACGTCTCTCTTAGTAGCCTTATTAAGGCCTTAGTAGTCTACGTACAGTTAGAGACTACCTCCGGGTTTCTGCACGAAAAGAATCGGTAATGTATACTCAGCAGAGCTTAGCGTAATAAACTTCTTCGCTAGGTTTTCTCGAACAGACACCTCTACTTAGTCTAGCTCGGCCGGCGATAGTCGTCTGAGGGGTTCGGTTCTCAGCAGCGTAGCCCCTTCTTTTAGCCGGATCTTGTTGTCGTATTCTGGTCGGTAGAGCGGCAGGAGGTTGGAGTCGGCTTTTAAGAACACGTTAGTGTAACTATAGAGTTCTTTTAGTAACACCTCTAACGGGTCTACTTCTTCTTCCGCTATTATTTTCCGATAATCTTCGATGTCTTTTATCGAGATAGCGTAGATCTTATTCTCTGGCGACTTCGCGATAGTCGTTAGAGCCTCTAAGCTTATTATTGCGACAGTGTCTAGGGGATCGGAATGGTTGGTCGGAACCGCGTTAATGGCCGTAACGTTCGATTTCGCGGCGACGGCGGTAACCGATTTGGCGGCGACGACGCCGCTCTGCTGAGTTTTGAATCCGAGTATGCCTTTACCTACGTTAATAACGGCTTTCTGGTTCTTTATCTATTTATGCCCTATAATAATGTCAAACCCTCCGATATCTATAATTCGGAACGTCGCTTCTGTAGTGCGACCAGCTAGGGTGGTTCTTAATGGCACATAATGCGTAACACTCTTAGTGTCTTGTCCGTTGTATGCCGAAGTTCGCATCGGCGACGCTAGCTCTACAGGATAACTGTATCCTTTTATTAGTTTCTGAACCAATCGATAGTGGATCGCGGCTCTAATAAGCGCTCCTGTGTCGATAAAGGCTCTTAACTAAAGGGGGCTGTACGAGCTATCGAGGGGGTAGACAGTAATCGGAAGGATAATACCGGTTTCCGTATTTACTTCTATCGCTGCCGAGAGCGGGTCGTTACAAATGTTAATGCTTCCTTCTTCTAGTAATAAGGATCGCGTCGGTGCCCTATTGTCGTTGCTAGATAGGGGGCCTATTCGTCCAGCTGTTCTTTTCCCAGGATTCTTAATAGCACTCTACCGTCTACGCTGTCGGTGTCGTTCGGTGCCGGCTCTATAGCTTGGATAGTCTTCTTTAGTGGCGGAGGCTTCGTAGTACGATACTCCTGCTTCTGTTAGGCCGTCGCTGGACATCTAGTAGCGATATAGCTAGGCTTTCCGTACGTATAGCAGGTAGAGACGAACGACGAACGCAGCGAATAAAATAGCTGCTAGGGGGCTCTTCGGAAAGATGCAAGGGGTCGTGTTGTTGGCGCTAACGATAACTTCTAGTTCGATTCGCGCGATGCCGATTTCGCGTAGGCGCTTAGGTTTCTAGCGGTAACTCTCGCTCGGTGCACGAAGCTCTCGAGGTCTTTGTCTTCTATTAAAGCTATAGCTACGGCCAATTTAGGGTTCAGCTTCTGCCTTAGTAAGTGTACCTGCTTATCTTCTGACACTTTGGCTCTAATAGCATATTTTCTAAACAGTCCGTAGAACTCCTTAAATGTTAGCCGGTTCTGGTTAATCTTATCTCGTTGCTTATAGGCCGTCTTCCTCTAGAAGGGGTCTCCGAAGTGTTAATCCAGCGCTTTAATTGCTTCCTCGGCGGTTACCTCTTCTAGGTCCGCTACTAGCGAAAAAGCTTTACCTTCTAATCGCGATTCCAGGTAGGCCAATCTGTCTTCTTTACTGTTTCCGGCATAATCGCGGTCTATCTTGTTCTTTATCTTTTTTTTAAATGCCTCCTAGTCTTTAGGGTCTCCGCCTCTAAACGCTAGTAGGTTAGGTAGTAACGTTATCGAGGTGCTACCTTAACTGTAGGCCGCCGGTAAGGCGGTCTCCGCTTGTTCCTCTCTATATAGCGGCGGCTCTAACGACATCGCTGCTTCTATGTCAGCTAACTAAGCCTTTATCGCCTTTAGTTGTACTAGTCGATTCGCTGCTTGATTTTCTAGCACATTAATAATGGTTTCTGCCGATTCCTTCTCGGCTATTACCGCTTCTATTTCCTCTCTTAGTCGCCTTTTCTCTTCTATGTTCTTATAAAACTTCTTTTCGACGAAGGTAATAATGTCAAACCCCTTCTCGGCTCTATGTTCTACTAGATATTCTCCTATTTTATCCGGCGTACGAACGTACAGCTCTGTATAGCCCGCTATGCCCTTCTTGGCTTTATCTGTCTCTTCTTCTATAAGGCCTTTAGTGGCCGTTCTATCGTCGAGGATGCTAGTACGCCTATCCCTCGCTCTGTTAGTCTTTCTCTTTCCGCTACAGCCTGTAACGCCGCCCTCTACTGTTAAGAAGCTCTCTATAGCTGTCTTATAGTACTGGTGTTTGGTTTGGTGTAGTGTGCGCATGCGTTATTCGGGTGTCCGGATAGTTCAACGGTCCCTTTCGTGCAGCGCAGAGTTGGTATAGGTAGTGAGTTCGAGATATAATAATCTGAGCACGCAGATGTGATTTAATACAGCTGTTTTGATAACTATATCTCGAACTAAGGAAGGAAAGGAATCTATACGGCGGTAGGTAAGGGCTTTAGGAGTGGGTACGCCAAGGCCCGGCTCGGTCCGGAAGGGCCGAGCCGAAATTCCAAGGGTCTACCCTATTACTTAGTCCTACCCCTTTCTGCTGCTGCAACATTCCTCTATACTATAATAGCAAAGACGTCGGATCTGCGCTTATACTAGCAGCCCTTTAAGGCTCCCCCTAAGCGGCTCGACGCAAAGGTAATCTACTGTTTTTTAATATCCTATAAGGGGTTACCGCTTTCGAAAAAGGACTTAACTTTAAGGAGCTAGCGCTTTATCTGCTGCTAGTTCCCCTTTTCGAAATTTGGAGGTTTAATAACGAGGTAGCTTAGGAGCCTTTACTTGTCCTTGTTATCTCTTATAGTGTCCCTGTGCTTCTGTTACGCGCTGCTAGCGTACTCCGACTACAGCTCCTTATTGTCGACAAAAGGGCTTAAGTTAGGACTCCTACGCAGTATTTAAGGGCCGCTTATGCTACTATTGCTGGCTGGAAATACTGCTACTCTATATCTAATAGGTATATCTAAGGTCTCTTTAGGGCGTAGAGTGTCGCTATATACTAGGATTTGGATTAGAGGTGTTTTCTCCCTTAAGAGATAGTCGAGACAGCGTTGTATAAGTTTTAGATACCTCTCTGCCTCGAGCATGCTAATCTCTGCCTAAAGTCGCCTCTCTTCGTTCTCTATAGCTCGCGTACGTGCCGCAGTGTCGTCGGCCTCTATAGAGAGGTAGACGTCTATTAGGTTCGCCTCCTGCACACTCCTTGCACTGTGTCCGCTCTGCTCTAGGGTTGCTATTGGTGCCTATAGGCCGCTACCCTTAGGTAAACTTGTTAGAACTGTTACGGAATTGGATTATAGTAGTATTGTGTTTAAACTAACAAGTGTCTCTTCACTATTCTCGCCTACGTCCCTTTTGTGAATTTATAAGGGCAGCGCTAGCCGTCCTTGGCAGCAGGCTATTCTTACGTCAGCAGTCGTGCTGTAAGGACACCGCCGTACACCTGCATGACCTCCCTAGTAGTTATTCTATAACAAGAATTCGGCTATTAGTAATATCTTAACCTATTTTTCCTAACAGTAGCTACAGAAGACCCTAAGATATTTCTCTATCTTACGGTTTATTACTTCCGATTGGCCGTCCGTCTAAGGGTGTGCGGCTGTGCTAAGTTTTCTATAGATTCTAAGAGCTCGGTTAATAGCGTTCTATACGTCTATAGTAAATTAAGGACCCCTGTCTATAGTAATAGTGTCTGGCAGCCTGTAGTGCTTCTATATATGCTGAATTAGTATCTAAACTGTCTCTTCTGCTTTAGTCCCCTTATCTTTAGCTTTGTAGTAGATAAAGTATCGTTCCTTACTTAGTTAGTCTACTGTAGTAAGCGTAACGTTGTATCGATTAGATCCCGACAGCCTAGTTACGAAGTCTCTAGTAATGTGTTGCTACAGTTTCTCTAGCACTAGCAGCAGCTACAGCAGTCTAGCTAGAAGCCTATAGTATAGCTTAGCTCCTCTGTAGCTATAGCATTTAGCAATAAACTAGTGGATTCTTTTATAGATCCTTAGAAACTAGTAGGTAGTTCTAGTAGCTTCCTTTGTCTTCCTTGTTCTAGCATAACCTCTATTCTTAGAACTGTGCACTTGCTAGATAATCTTAGTAACTATCTCTTCTAGCACTATTACCTTCCCTAAGCTAGTATTGCCGAGCTTTTGTTAATAATTAAGTCTTGCTACCTTCTTGTAAAGTGTCTCTTCTTCCTTCGCTGTCTCTACTATATAGATCCCTACCTCCTTTAATACTACGCTATCTGTTATTCGTTCTATAAGGATCTTCTAAAACATATTAGGATCTTTCTTAGCTCAGTAGATTTTCCCTTTACGCTAGGTTAATACGTCTGCTTTTCTATTCTGAGCTCTAGGCCTATATATAATCTTAAAATTGAACCTAGATAGGTAAGCCGCCTACTATACTTGGCAGCGTAAGAGTTTCCAGGTCTTTATAAAATAGGCCAGTAACTAGTGGTCGGTAAGTACCTAGACTGTGCTTCTTTTAGCTATTAGCTCTAGTTTCTACTCTTAAAGGCTTAAATAATAGCAAGGAGCTCCTTCTTATAGATAGTGTAGTTCCGTTCCGCCTTATTTATTAACTTGCTAAAGAAGGCTACTCGATACAAACCGTTCCAGTATGTCTATAAAGGTGTAGTTTATAAAGCGTTGCTATATAGCTGGCGCGTTAGTAAGTCCAAAAGGCATAACCAACTACTTGAAGTTACCTATACGTATAGCAAATGTAGTAAGGTCCTGCACTTTCTGGAGGGTAAATAGTAATAGGTAAAATAATAGCTACATCTGTATTAGCTTCCACTATAGCAGATAGTAGGTCGTTGTAACTATTAATACTTTCTTCTTCTAGTAGTGCCCTAGAGAGTGCTTTGTTAGTAGGACAAAGAAAGAAAGTTTATTAGGAAACTTCTTAGAAAAGCCAGTAGCAAAAGGACAAACAACTAGCTAGAGCAGAGGGATATAAGAAGCAGCTGCTGCCCTCTGATCTTTCTGTTTTTCTTCTTTATAGCTTGTCTTTGTTGCGGCGGTGGAAAGGGGTGGGACTGGATAATAGGGTGGACCCTGGATTTCGGCTCGGCCCGGACGGGCCGAGCCGGGCCTTGGCACACCACCCTCCATCAAAGCCCACCACCACCACCACATAGGTTCCTTTCCCTCCTCAGTTCGAGATATAGTTATTAAAACAGCCGTATTGAACCTTATCTGCGCGCTCGGATCATTATATCTCGAACTCACTCTCTACACCACACCCCGCGCTGCGCGAAAGGGCCCGTTGAACCATCCGGAAACCCGAATAACGTACGCGCACCCAACAACAACCCCCCCCAAGGCACTGTAAGAAGATGGAAGGCTTCTCGACGGTAGAGAGCGGCGTAACAGGCCGCCGCGGAAAGAGAAAGACTGACAGAGCGAGTAGGCGCTCCAGTGTCATTGACGATAAGATTGTTATTAGAGGTTTTACAGCGGAAGAGACCGCTGAGATCAAGGAACGAATAAGCGAATATAGGAAGATCCACGACTGCACGATCAAGGAACTGGAAGATTACGTAAACGAGAATAGGATAGGAAAGGTCTACGACGGTATAGACCTTATTAAGACGTTGTTCTACAGAACACTAGAAGAAAACAGACAACTAAGAGAAGAAATTAAAGCAGTAAGAGCCGAGAAGGAATCGGCAGAGACTATCGTCGACGTGTTGGAACACTAAGCGGCGAATCGAATGGCGCAGCTAAAGGCGCTAAAGGATTAACTGACCGACATAGAAACAGCGAAGTCGCCGCCACCGCGGCGAGAAACCCACGTAGAAACTACCTCGCTGGCGGCCTACAGTTAAGGTAGCGCCACGATGACGCCACTGCCGGACCCACCTGCTTTCGGTAGCGGAGACCCTAAAGTGTAGGAGGCGTTTAAGAAGAAGATCAAGAATAAGATAAGCCGCGATTACGCAGCAAGCAGCGAAGAAGACAGACTGGCCTATTTAGAGGCGCGACTGGAAGGCGAAGCGTTCTCGTTAGTGGCGGACCTGGAAGAGGTAACCGCCGAAGAAGCGATTAAAGCGTTAGATTAACGCTTCGGAGACCCATTCCGAAAGAAGACAGCCCGTAAGCAGCTGGATAAGATTAACCAGAACAGGCAGACGTTTAAGGAATTCTACGGTTTGTTCAGAAAATATGCGATTAGGGCCCGAGTAGCGGAGGATAAGCAGCTCCACCTATTAAGGCAGAAGCTGAACCCTGAACTGGCCGCCGCTATAGCGTCTGTGGAAGACGAAGACCTTAAGGGCTTCGTGCATCAGACGAGGGTCACCGCGAGAAACTTGAGCGCTTACGCGAAATCACGAGAATCGGTTCAGAAGCAGTCGCCGTCGCCGTCGCTAATGCGGACAACCAGAGCCCCCGCGCCCTTCCGACGCGGCCCCCAGCCGCCTTACGTGCCGCGACCGTCGTTCGTCCCCACCTGTTTCGCGTGCGGAAAGCCTGGCCACATCGCTACGAGCTGCCAAGCATCGGATAAGCAGAAGCAGGAGTATCGTATTATAAAGCAGCCTTAGCCGCAGCCGCCGAGAAAGACAATTTAAGCTATCGAGCCGGCTCCGAACGATGCTGACAGCGTAGACGGCGGCGTGCAGCTAAGAATTATAGGAAAAGACCAGCTGGACGGATAGGCCCCCTATCTAGCATAGACAACAGGGCATCAACGCGAACTACGTCGACGAAAGAAAGCATTAACAGCTGCAGCGATCCGCTCTCGGCGGCGGTAGAAGTAAACACAGAAACAGCTATTATCCTTCCAATCACTGTCTACCCCCTTAACGGATCGAGCAAACCACTTCAGCTAAAAGCCTTTATCGACACCGGAGCTCTTATTGGCGCAGCGATCCACCACCGACTGGTCTGGAAGCTGACGAATAGATACGGCTATCCGGTGGAACTGGCGTCGCTAACGAAGATTTCGGCGTACAACGGACAAGACACGGAAAACGTCACGCACTACGTGCCGCTAAAGACTACCCTAGCTGGTCGCACTACAGAAGCGACGTTCCGAATTATAGATATCGGAAGGTTTGACATTATTGTAGGGCAGAAATAGATAAAGAACCAGAAAGCCATCGTTGACGTAGATAAAGGAACGATCAGGTTCAAAACCCCAGGTAGTAGAGCAGGGACCATCGGAAAGGTCGCCACCGTCGCCGCCAAGCCGAAAGCTACGGAGTCTGCGAAAGAGGCTCCGTCCGATCGTGCCGAACCCCCGGTTACCGTTAGAATAATAAGTTCAGAAGCTATAACGACCCTCGCGAAGTCGCCGGACAATAAGATTTACGCTATCTCGATAAAAGACATCGAAGACTACAGGAAGATAATAGCGGAAGAAGAAGTGGATCCGCTGGAGGTGCTACCGAAAGAACTCTATAGTTACGCTAACGTCTTCTTAAAAGCCGACTCCAACCTCCTGCCGCTCTATCGACCGGAATATAACAACAAGATCCGACTAAAAGAGGGGGCTACGCTGCCAAGAACCGAGCCCCTCAGACGACTGTCGCCGGCGGAACTGGACCAAGTAGAGGTGTTTGTTCGCGAAAATCTGGCGAAGAAGTTTATTACACCGAGTTCGGCCGAATATGCGTTACCGATTCTTTTCGTAAGGAAACCAGGGGGTAGTCTGCGACTCTGCGTGGACTATCGAGGCCTTAATAAGGTCACCAAGAGAGACGTATACCCACTGCCGTTAATCGACGAGACTATACAGCGCGTAGCGAAGGCTAAGTAGTTCAGCAAGCTGGACATCCGCCAAGCGTTCTATCGATTAAGGAACGAGGAAGGGCAGACGGAAGATCTTACGACATTCGCGACGCGTATAGGCAATTTCAAGTAGTTAGTAATGCCTTTCGGACTCACCAACGCGCCGGCAGTGTGGCAACGCTTTATAAACCACACCTTTATAGACATGTTAGAACGGTTCGTGTCTATTTACCTAGACGACATCCTTATCTACACGGATAGGACGAAAGAACAGCACACGGACCACATCAGGAAGGTGCTGACTAGGCTCTGCGAGGTTGGATTGAACGCAGACACGAAAAAGAGCGAGTTTTATCAGACCGAAGTCAAATATCTCGGTCTGATCGTCAGAAGAGATGGAATTCGGATAGACCCCTTAAAGGTCGCCGCCGTAGCGGAATGGAAGCAACCAAAATCCGGAAACACTACGCAGATCAGAGCGTTTCTCGGATTCTGCAGCTACTACCGACGGTTTATTAAGGACTTCAGCAAGATAGCGAGACCCCTAAACAAGGCGCTAAGGAAAGAGGCTGCGGGCCTATAGAATAAGAAGTGCACGGAAGCTTTCGTACGGCTGAAAGAGGCAGTGGCCTCGGCGCCGGTTCTGGCGCACTTCCGACCGGAAAAGACGATCTACGTAGAAACGGACGCTTCTAACACAGTAACGGCAGGGGTCCTTTCTCAATACAGAGACGATGAGACCCTCCACCCGGTGGCCTTCTTCAGCAAATCCATAACGGAAGCCGAGCGGAACTACGCTATCTACGATAAAGAACTGCTAGCCATTATACAGGCGTTCGAGGAGTAGAAACCGGAGCTTATAGCTGGAAAGAGCACGGTCCAGGTCCTCACAGACCACCAATCGCTAACCTACTTTATAAAGACGCAGAAGCTCTTACAACGTCAAGCACGGTAGGCCGCCTACCTATTAGGGTTCGATTTTAAGATCACCTATCGACTAGGGGCTCAAAACGGAAAGGCCGACGCGCTGACGAGAAGAGATGGAAAGACCAGCCGCGCGAAAGAAGATCCGAACATGTTTCAGAAGGTGCTAACCAAACGGATAGTAGACGCTGAAGTGTTAAAGGAAGCGGGGATCTGCGCGGCGGAACTGCAGACCGAACCAGAACCAATAGAACCGGCCCCTAAGGAAGAGACGCTCTACGAGAAGGTAGAACGGCTTAATCAACAGCAGAAGCTCGGCAGAACAGGCTCAGGGAAGCTAATAGTTCCGGAAGAACTGATCACTAAAGTCGTCTAGCTGGTCTATAGTTCCGTAGATGTGGGCTACGCCGGCTTAAAGAAGACGATAGAAGCTATAAGGACGATCTACTAGTTTCTACGGATCTACGAACAGATCTACCGATTTATCGCCAATTGCCACGTATGCCGAGCCGCGAAACCGCGTTACGGTCTTCCAGCGGGTCTGCTAAAGCCACTTCCGATCCCTAAGAAACCGTGGCAATACGTTACGATGGATTTCGTAACCGGCCTGCCGGAAGCCGATAGATATAACGCTACGCTAAACGTAGTAGATCGACTGAGCAAAGAGCGCCACTTCATCCCCTGTCGAGCCAGAGATAAAGGAACTACTGCGGAAGAGACCGCGCGGATGCTAATTAGACACGTGTAGAAGCACTATAGCCTGCCGGACACTATCACTACGGATAGGGGTCCTTAATTCACCGCCGACGTGTAGAAGGCTATCAATCAAGCTCTCGGAATTAGCGGAAAGCTCAGCATAGCCGCTTACCCGCAGACCGACGGTCAATCAGAAGTGGCCAACCGTAAGATAGAGAAATATCTACGGATTTTCTGCGGCCGCCATCAAGAAAAGTGGGTAGAGGTGCTGCTAATAGCCGAATTCTGCGCCAATTCAGCGCAGTCAGAAGCAACGTCGCTAGCGCCGTTCGAGATAACGCATAGCTATCTTCCGAGGATGAGCTTTCAGCTACCGAACGAACCCAGCTCCGCGGAACCATCTACCACTGCCACGTCGTTAAAGAGAGTCGCCGCCGCGGCGGCAGAAGCGCTAAGATCTCGGATGGAAGAAGCGATTAAAGTGGCGAAAGAAGCGATGGAGACGGCTCAGAAGAAGATAGTAACTCGAACTAATAGAAGCTAGTCGCTAATAGAATTCGAAGAAGGTCAAAAGGTCTGGCTCAACACGCGGAACCTAGGGCTGAAAGGGAACGCCAAGCTCAATCCGCGCTACGTAGGCCTGTTTACGATAGTGGAAAAGAGGTCGCCGGTGACTTATCGGCTCCAGCTACCGAAATCGTTCTGGATCTACGACGTTTTCCATTCGGATCTGCTGAGCCTGGACCCTGAGAACGGCCTGCCGGAACAGGGTTTCGCCAAACCCCTACCAGTTAAGATAGACGGTAATAAGGAAGAGTGGGAGGTTAAAGACGTAATAGACGTAAAGAAGATAAGGGGGTCCATCAAAGCAA
Source organism: Pseudocercospora ulei (assembly GCA_016165855.1). NCBI lineage: Eukaryota > Fungi > Ascomycota > Dothideomycetes > Mycosphaerellales > Mycosphaerellaceae > Pseudocercospora > Pseudocercospora ulei. The sequence continues at coordinate 1,025,007 of JACWNB010000010.1, forward strand.
GGATCTCGTAGAAGGGGTAGCCGGAAGACTACGAATAGTATCCGGTCGAGAACCTGCGGAACTCGGCGGAGCTGCTAAGAGATTTTTACGCGCGAAACCCGGAAAAGCCGAAGCCGGAATGGCTCTGAAGCCGATCCTTTAGGAGGAAAACGAAGAAAGCCACGTCCGCTCCACTGGCGCGGAAGCCGATAAAAACGATCGTGTTGTTTCGGGAAGTGATTGCTTCACGCTACGGCGTAGTAGGTAAAGGCTTTAGTAGAGAAAGAAGAAGAGGAAAAGATAAGGCCGCGGACGGATCTTTATAGACCCCCGAGACGACGCACAGACTAGCTACGCCGCAGCTCAGATAACCCGTGGATCAGATCAGATAGCGCCGATTACATAAACGCCAAGTAAAGGACTTCAGATGCCGACGATGTGAAAAATGGAAAAAGCGACGAAAAGAACGCTGGTTGTAATAAGAGATAGAAGATGGAAGACGCGACGTCGGCGTCGGAGGGGATTTTCGAGAAGGAAACAAAAAAAAAAAAAAAGTGGAGATCTCCGGATGGATGGAGTGACTAAGCGGTCGAGGGCGACCGCTGGTAAGGGGGGGGGGGTAGTGTTTGCGGCGGTAGAAAGGGGTGGGACTGGATAATGGGGTGGACCCTGGATTTCGGCTCGGCCCGGACGGGCCGAGCCGGGCCTTGGCACACCACCCTCCATCAAAGCCCACCACCACCACTATATAGGTTCCTTTCCCTCCTTAGTTCGAGATATAGTTATCAAAACAGCCGTATTAAACCTTATCTGCGCGCTCGGATCAGTCTTATACATTTAACCTAGAACAACCTTCTAACTCTAATTCTATAACTGACACTTTAGACTTTAGTCTCTTTAGCTCCTCTACCTAACCTTAGTTTTTTAAGTAACTAACATAGACAACAGCTTCTTCCTTAACAATACAAGCTATTAACAAACCTAAGACTATTAATCAATATAGTCCTCTATATACTACTAGAAGAGATTCCCTTTTAGGAATACTTAAAACTGGATCTTTCTGTATAGGACGTTTCTAACTTAATAAACAGTAACCCCAACCTTGTCCTATAAGTCCTTTTTATAGCAACAGACATTGTTTGTATAGGAACAGAGCAGATAAAAGACCTTAGCAACTATATTAGTAGCCTAGATGCGATGCTGTCTAAAGGCAAGGACTAGCTACAAGAGATAGAACAAAAGATAGTTACTCTTATACTTAAGAATACAAAAATATAAGGACAACTAGAAGAAGACCTAAGCTTAAGGACACAGAACACAACTAGAGAAACTACTAGCAAGAAGGTAGCTAATCCAGAAACGTTCTATAGAGACAAGGAAAGGTTTAATACATTCCGCCTACGACTGTCTATTAAATTCTTAGCTAACGTAGACTATTTCCCTAACGAAATTCAGCAGGTCTCCTACGCATTCTCTCTCCTAGTAGGCAAAGCCTTAGAACAAGTCTCCTACTAGTTTAACCTACAGACACTCTAAGTTACTTGTCTAGACATAAGGACCTTACTTACCCCTCTTAACTTAGCTCTAGAAACCTATACCGCAAGTCTACAGCTTAACAATTTATTAGAATACTTAAGCAGACTAACAAGCCCTTCGCAGACTACTACGAATAGTTCTTATAAGAGATTAGATACTGCGAATACGACATAGAAGCACAGAAGTCAGTTTTACTAACTAGTTTAAGTATAGAACTCCTTACAAAACTTAAGAATTAGGAACATAAATCCCTATCCTTCTAGAAACTTATAGCTCTCTACTAACGCCTTAACAGCCGTAGGAATCTGCTTGCAGACATTATTAAGGCTAGAAGCAACAACTACAACAGCTAGCGCCCTGTCTCTACTCCTACAAACGTTATCCTAAATGTAGGAACTTATACACTAACACTATACATCCCCCCTCGACTAGTTATTCCCTAAGGAGACCCTATAGACCTAAGCTTAGCTAAGCTCCAAGACGGCCGCCCTATATAAGATAAGAAGGAGCGCTACCACTGCCTACGCCTCTGTATATACTGTAGTAAACTAAACTATATTGCTATTAACTGTCTAACACTAGCTATAAGACGTACTAAAATAGGTAAACCTCTTGGTTTCTCTACAGTAGCTCCTATACTGAAAGACAACAATAAGGACTAGGGAAACGCCTAAGCCTGTTAACAAGAGGCCTAACAGGCAGGCACTTAGATCGACATTATGCAATCTCTTCTTCTGCTGTACAATTCTATACTAAGACATAGGATAAACTCACTTGTTGTTAGGGGGCGCCGCCCAGCCCAGGTCCTGGACCTAAGCCAGCCGTCGCCCTAAGGACTGCAACTTAGCGGCGACAGCACGACCCTACCCTCTGTACGGAGCTACCGATACGACCCTACTCCTATATAGAGGGAGAATCCTATAGCCCTATATAGAGGGGAATTGCCGCCCCTCTAAACGGAGGGAAAACTCTGCATTACTATATAGAGGGAAACTCCTAATCCTCTATACGGAGGGTAAACCTTGCATCCCTATATAGAGGGAAATTGCTAGCTTAGCTTCGTAGGTACAAATTGTACAGCAGCAGACGACGAAGGAACTGCCTATTAGTTCCTTTATATAGATACCTAACCTTAAGTTTCTAAACTAAGATTCTTAAGCCCTTATATTAGGAACTAATCTTACTGTCGGTAACTGCAGTAATACAATAAAGATAGACAGCGACATCCCTATAGAACCTGCGACTGTGCAGGATTGGATGCACTGCGCGTACGAGGAGCTGCTAGTACACAAGAGGCAGCTCGAGCAGCAAGTAAGCTACTAGGCTGCGATAATTTCCTAATAGGAACAGGAGCTACAACAGCTTAGAGCGTCCGATTGCGATCCGACCCCTACGACGACGACGACGAACACGACGGCCTACACCCCGGCCCCTAAGAGCAAACTCCCCGACGTTACTACCTGCGATAGTAAGGCTCTGGCCGAGTACTCCTTCTAGGCTGCCCAGATGCGCTCTAAGCTTCTACTTAACTTAGGAGCATACCCGACCGAGCTAAACAAGGTAGTGTACCTCTTTAGGAGGCTAAAGGGCAGGGCGGCAGTACGGATTCTGCCGTACTACGAGACGGCTATTGCTAACCCGGCAATAGCAACTACGACGATGCTCTAGGCAGCTCTTAATAGGAGCTATAAGGACCTAGACTGTAAGAGCCGAGTACTCCTATAGGTTAATACAATAAAGCAAGGCTGTAAGACTGTACGAGAGTTCCTTGCGGAATACGACTAGACCCTAGCAGAGGCAGGAGGACTCTAATAGGAGGACAGGGTAAAAGTTACTACCTTAGAGGTAGGCCTCTCTAAGGAGATTATAACAGGACTAGTAGGCGTAATGCGACTAGCTACGTACGAGGAATTCTGTAATCTCCTCTAGATAGTCGACGACTAGCAGCGCAGGCTCGGACGGATAAGCTACGCCTATAAGATGCGATAACCCCTCTAGTAGCAGACAGACGCTATAGACTAGGAACCAACAATAACGAGAGTAGCGGCAGCCGTTACTGTACAGCTAAGGGCCGCTGCTAAAAGGGCACAGTAGGTAGACATAGCTAACCTTAATAAGAGAAGAGCAGAAGGGAGCTGCTATAGGTATAGCAAGATAGGCTATACTGTACAGAATGGCAGGCTTTTGCTAGCAGAGAGACCTAAGGAATAGCCGGCCCCTGCAAGGGTAGCAACTGCAGCGCCCTAACAAGAGAATTAGGAGTCCCCCTTAGATAACGACAAGTTGGGAAAAGAGTAGCCTCTAAGCGAAGGCTCTGCTAGAGGCGTATACGAGATAGATTGCTAAATTAAAGCACTACTTAGCTATCTTTTAAGAGCAACTATATAACGACTACGCTATTTGTCGTACAACCTACGCTAAACAGGACCGCTACAGCGCGGACATTAATTAATACAGGATGTTTAGTATACAGAGTAATTAGCGAAGACTTCGTACAGAAACACTACATTAAGACGACCCCTATAGTACCTATATGCATACTAGACATTACTAGGCGAGGACTGGACATTACCTATATAGTAAAAGTAACGATAGAGCTGCAGGGACACTACGAGCAGGACTTATACCTCTATATTGTATAGGACAAGTTAGGGTATAACCTTATATTAGAGAAGCTATAGATAGAGTGCTAGCAGGGCAAGCTAGACGTTGGACGAGGACGGCTGTACCTAGCGGCAACGAAGCAGAGGCTCCGAGACTAAGGGAGGTTTCCGCAGAGCGGCAATGCTAAGGCCGGAATCAATACTGCGACTGCGGACATTAAGAAGGCATTAGCGCCTAAGGAAACGACGGACCCCTGTACGAAGCTCCTAGCGGAATACGCAGAATACCTAGACCTCTTCAAGCCAAAGTCGGCCTCGAAACTGCTACTATACCGAGGAGAAGGAATTAACTATAACATCCAGCTAGAGCTGCGTCCGGATAGGAGCCTGCCCAAAGTACTGTACGGCCTACTGTACGGCATATCCTCTAGAGAACTCCTAGTACTGCGCAAGACACTAGACGATCCACTTGCTAAAGGTTTTATTCGCGCAAGTACCTCGTCTGCAGGAGCTCTAGTGCTGTTTGTCTATAAGGAGGGCAAGGCCGGCTTACGTTTCTACGTAGACTGCAGAGGCATTAACGCAATTACGAAGAAGGACCGGTACCCCCTGCCCCTTATTCAGGAGACTCTCGGACGGATTAGTAAGGCAAAGTAGTTTACTAAGCTCGACGTAGTTTCGGCCTTCTACAAAATACGGATTAAGGAAGGCTATAAATAGATAACCCCCTTCTGTACGAGATATAGACCTTTCGAGTAGCTTATTACCCCCTTTAGCCTTGCCAACGCACCGGCAACCTTCTAGAGGTACATTAACAGGTCCCTGCAAGGTTTACTAGACGACATCTACTCAGCGTACCTCGACGATGTACTAGTATTTACGGACGGCACCTATACAGATTACGTACGGGACGTTAGGAAGGTACTAGATCGACTGCAACAGGCTGGATTGTACCTTAACATCGACAAATACGAATTCAGCGTATACCGTACGAAATACCTAGGGTTTACTATCGAGGCAGGGAAATGCATTAGCATAGACAGGAAAAAAATTGATGCTATTAAGCAATAGAAGCTGCCTACAGGTGTTAAGGGTATACGGGAATTCCTTAGGTTTGCCAACTTCTACTGCTAGTTTATATAGAACTACTTAGAGATCGTACGTCGCCTCGTCGAGCTAACATATAAGGACAAGCAGTTTAAGAAGACGGATAAGTGTAATAGAAGCTTTAACAGGCTAAAGGAGCTCTTTACTATAGGACTAACGCTTGCCGCCTTCGATCTGGAATGTACGATAATACTGGAAACTGACTCCTTAGGGTACTATATAGAGAGTATCCTGTTATAGGTAGGCTTAGACAGACTTCTAAACCTATATACGTACTTCTCTAAGAAGAACTCCCTAGCTAAGTGCAACTACCCTATCTACAACAAGGAATTGCTAGCAGTCGTACGTTGTTGCAAAGTATAGGATAGAGAACTCCGCTCGGTTCCTAAGTTCCTCGCCCTAACCGACTATAAGAACCTCGAGTACTTTACGCAATCCTAGAAGCTGTCTAAGAGACACGTACAATAAGCGATATACCTAAGCTGCTTTAATATAAGACTCTAGTATTGCAAGGAAAAGGACAACAGCAGGGCCGATAAACTATTTAGACGGGATTAGGATATGCTAACGACGTACGAGGACGACCGGCTAAAATTACGAACATTCTAGATGTTTAAGGAAGAAATAGGCGAGGAGACTATCCGCCTAGCAGCGACATACCTATAGGAACCCTAACTCTAGGCATAGGAAGAGGCAGTAGAAAAGGACGACGTTTACTAAGGGGCCTATATAGCGATCTAAGGAGGACAGCGGAAGCTCCTAGCAGAGCTTTACCTTAAGTTATCGGCAGCAGAGTGCACAGTAGACGAGGAGAACAACCTAAAGTTTAGGAATCGGATTTGGGTCCTAGCAGACGAGAAGCTCCGTACGAGCTTAATACAACAGGCGCATAATTCTATAGCAACCAGGCACCTAGGGCGCGAGGAGACGTACAGCATCGTCGCTAGGGACTACTACTAGCCAGCGATAGCAAAGGACATCTGCAGGTTCGTACAGAACTGCGATATATACAGAAGGACAAAGCCCTAGCGTAAACTAAAGCACAGGCTGCTAAAACCCCTACTAATACCGGACCGGCCCTAGCAAGACCTAACAGTAGACTTTATTACGGACCTCCCTAAGAGCGACGGACGGCGGAACATTATAGTAGTTACAGACAAGCTAACGAAGGGGGTAATACTAGAAGAAATAGACTCTATTGCGGCTAAAGACATTGCTTAGGCATTGATACGGACGACGTTTAGCAAGCACAGATTCCCTAGGTTAATTGTATCGGACTGGGGTACATAGTTTACGAGCCAGCTCTAGGCTAGGGTATGTTAGTTGCTAAACGTAGAACGTCGCCTGTTAACCGTATAGCACCTGCAGACAGACGGTGCGACAGAGAGGGTTAATTCGACGTTCGAAGCGTACCTCTAAGCGTACGTCGACTACGACTAGACAAACTGGAACCGGCTCCGCCCTATAGCGGAGTTAGCTATTAACAGCCGTACGGCAGACGCTACCAGACTGTCCCCCTTCTTTGTAGCCTACGGATACGACTACTCCCTGCTCCTACCGACCCTTAGTAGCGCTACCCTACGCCCTATATAATCCCTAATTTAGCAGGGAGAAGCTATCGTATAGACGATTACGAATGCCTATTAATAGGCGAAAGCGAGTCTAGCTATAGCTTAATAGAGTGCGGAAGAGCAGGCTAACAAGGGACAGCAGGCTGTACTAAGGTACGAGGCAGGAGATAAGGTCTAGTTAAACCAGCGCAACATCCGTATAGACCGGCTAAGCAAGAAACTAGATTAGAAGAACCGGAAGTTTACAGTAATCCGACTGGTAGGGACATACGCTATACGACTTAACACTCCTCTAGGGATCTACCTAGTTTTATATATAGACCTCGTACAGCTAGCATATACAGACCCCCTGCTACACTAGACGACGGACGACGCGCGCCCTCTAGCGATTATTACTAAAGGCTAGGAAGAGTACGAGGTAGAGGAAATCTTTAAGAGCTAAAGGACGCGGAAGAGGGCAGAGTACCTAGTTAAATAGAGAGGGTAGGCAGAGCCTATATAGGAACTATACGAGGCCCTATAGGACACAACTGCGCTGGACAGGTAGGAGGAGAATTATCCTCCTGCCCAGTTACAGTAACACTGCGCTGTACGGCGAAAAGGGGCATAATCTACCCTAGGTATAGGGCAGCCGCCGGCAACTTAGGTTGTCGAAGGATTAGGAATTAAGACGTAGGACTCTACCGGGTCCTGCCGACACTATACTGTACTACATTGTACGGAAGGGGGCAGGAGGAAGAGAACAGCTAGGAGACATATAGAGATAAGAGTAAAAGTAGGAGGGGAACGAGAGAAACACTGTCCGAAAGCTTTTACATGCTACCTTGTAGTAGCTTACTAGCCACTACCCCCTAGGACCAGGGCAGCTAACTCTACACCCGAAATCTTAATTACCTCCCGGCCGGCAGGGGCCCTGACACTAGAAGGAGTAGAAGAGCAGCTTAGCAGCATCCTGCTGCTTATTAATATAGCACCTAAGACGTTAGCTAGGACTGTACGAAGGAGAAAGACTATATAAACCGGAAGCAGAGTTGCTAGTTAAGCTAAACATCCTATAGCTAGAGGTAGAGGTATAGGAGGACAGGCCGGCAACTACAAGGGAGCTACGACAGCACTGGACGGACGGAATAGTAGCGTTGGTAGTAGTAGTTGTTAGTAGTAGTAGTAGTTGTAGTAATAGTAGTAGTAGTAGACGGCTAGGCAGTCGGGTAGCAGATAGGGAAATAAAAGAGAAAGAGAAGAAGAGAGAGAGGGGGGGGAAGGCTTAATATACAGGGTAGGGGCTGTCTGCTATATAAGGCAATAGCAACTAGGGCAGCTGCTACAACTATATAAGGGAGGGCAAACGAGGCAACTACGACCTAGTGCCTAGACGAGCGACAGCCCTATAGACAACTAGACAGAGGCAGGAATACCTACCTAGGAGCTAAACTCCGGACAACGACTAGGGTATAGGGACAGAGCCAGACGGCCCGCTGCTGCAAGACCGTACAGCTAGGACGCAGAGTACATAGCTAGGGCTATAGGGTAGGAGGTAAACGGTTAGACGGGACTAAGCCCCTCCTACACCTTCGTAACTGCTCGCAGGTCCTCCTCCGCCTTAGCTTCGGCATCCTTAAAGTAGCAGACGGAATTGGTTAAGATTAGGTAGAAGCAATTTAGCACTACCTGCCTTCCCTGCTCGTAGGTCCTCCTCCGCCTTAGTTATAGGATCGAGATAGACAGGGCTAAGGTTGTAACAGCGTAGAGGGAGGGCATCTAGCAGGCATTGCTAACTAGCAAGTGCTTAGACGAAGATAGGAAAGCGCTACCCGCTAGAGGAACCCTAAGAGCTAAGGGTATACGATACGCTGTTATACGAAAGAAGCACTACGAGAAGGGAGGGGAGTATTGTTAGGAGGCGCTGCCCAGCCCAGGTCCTGGACCTAAGCCAGCCGTCGTCCTAAGGACTGCGACTTAGCAGCGCTAGCACGACCCTACCCTTCGTACGGAGTTACCGATACGACCCTACTCCTATATAGAGGGAGAATCCTATAGCCCTATATAGAGGGGAATTGCCGCCTCTCTAAACAGAGGGAAAACTCTGCATTACTATACAGAGGGAAACTCCCGATCCTCCGTATAGAGGGTAAACCTTGCATCCCTATATAGAGGGAAATTGCTGGCTTAGCTTCGTAGGTACAAGTTGTACAGCAGTAGACGACGAAGGAACTGCCTATTAGTTCCTTTATATAGATACCTAACCTTAAGTTTCTAAACTAAGATTCTTAAGCCCTTACACTTGTTCTCCCTTAGTAGTTACAGCAGATATCTATACTAAGAAGAACATAATACACTTAGTACTTACGATAAGCGCAACTAGCAAGAGCTTTATTAACTGTAAACTTGCTAAATCTTAAGGAATTACTACTTAGACCTTAAAGTAACCTAGACCCTTAAGGATGTTTAACAGCAGTAAGGCCTCCTTAGGAGGCGTAACTTAGATTGCCTATATTAAGCTTAACCTTATAAACTACTACTAGGAACACCTCTCTCAGTTTGTTACCTCTCTGCTAAACTAGAAGCTTATTCTTGGAATGCCTTAGTTAAAGCTCTATAACCTATAGATTAATTAGAACACTAGAACCCTTTGCCTAGGCTTAGAACATTGCTAAAACGACTGCCGCCCTTCTATTTAACTTACTCCTATATATAGCAAAAAGGATTCCATCTTCTAAATATCTATAGCTGATTTCTATATAGCTACAAGGAAGAAAGGGGCTTAAATCTTTTCTGCGTAACGAGAAGACATTAAGAAGCCTTTTGCTAAGTCTAATAAGAAATAAGAAGCTCCTAACCTAGAGACAAAATTACTAGAAGAATACTACGACTTCCTTAGTGTATAGTTAGTAATAGAAGCTAACAAGCTACCTCCTTACCGCCCCTACGACTATAAGATTAATCTAGAAGAAGGTAAGACACTCCTCTTTGGCCCCCTTTACTAAATGTCTCGCGAAGAACTCTAAGCCCTGCAAAAGTTCCTATAACAGAACCTTTAGAAATGCTTTATTAGATCTAGTCGCTCTCCTCTAGCCAGCCCTATTATATTTGTTAAGAAACCTAGTAGAGGGCTACGTTTCTGTATTAACTACTGTAACCTTAACGCTATCTCTAAGAAGAATCGCTACCTAATTCCTCTAATATAGGAAGCTCTAGAACGTCTTTCGAAGGCAAAATAGTTTACTAAGCTTAACGTAATTGCAGCATTTAACAAGATTCAACTAGCTAAAGGACAAGTATAGATAACTATATTCAGAACTAGATACGGCTTGTTTAAATCCTTAGTTATGCCCTTTAGAATATGCAATACACCTAGCACTTTCTAGGAATATATAAACGACACCCTAAGGGAATACTAAGATAAATTTGTTATAGTATACATTAACAACATCTTATTGTAAAGCAGGACACTAAGAGAACACTAGGAATACGTCCGCAAGGTACTGGCCAAGCTGGAAGAAGCAGGCTTATATCTATAGATTAACAAGTGCGAATTCTATAAACAAGAAGTCCAATTCCTTAGACTTATTATTACAGACAAAGGCATCCGTATAGATCTAGCAAAGATTTAATCAATTCTTAACTAAAATTTTCTAAGGATAGTTAAGGAAGTGTAAGGCTTCCTTACGCTCGCCAATTTCTATCGACACTTTATTTAAGGCCTTAGCTTAATTATAAAGCCTCTAACATCTCTAACAAGAAAAGAAGCTAAGTTTAACTAGACTAACGCCTGCCAATGAACATTTAACCTCTTACGGCAATAGTTTACTAAGGACCCTATCCTCTAGTACTTCGACTTTAATTTAGAAACCTGTATAGAAACAGACGCCTCTAATACAGCTATTAGAGCTGCCCTTCTTTAAAAAAAAGTATCTAACTAACTATAGCTCCTAGTAGCCTACCTTTTAAAGAAGATAATTCTAGCAGAATGCAATTACGAGATCGATAACAAGGAACTCCTAGCTATTGTAAAGGCCTTTAAAGAATAGCACCTAGAACTTTAGGATACTACAGCCTTTCCAACTTAAGTAAGCTCCAATTACAAGAACTTGGTCTACTTTATTAAGAGCAAGATCCTTAATTATTAACAAGCTAGATAGAGCGAATTCCTTTCTCGGCTTAACTTTGTTATTTAATACGCACTAGGATCCCTTTATTCAAGAGCTAATGCCCTTACTAGGATACCTAGAATTTATCTAGTAGACAGAGGAGAAGATTAAGCAATTTGTAATTAAACTATTCTTAGCGCTTACAACCTAATTAAAGATTCGAAGACCTACTTACAGGAAGGCAATCAATCTATTGCTGCCTCCTTTGCCTTGTGTCTCGCACCTGCTTTCCTAGAAGATAACAATTTAGAAAGTAAACTAGACAACGAAACTCTTAATACTAAAGATTCTGAAACTAAAGGCTCTGTTGCCTCTAACAACGAATTGGAAGATAAAGAACTGGCTAAAGAGGCTGTTGCAGTAGCGGAAAGTAGTGGGATTTAGTAATAGAGTAGACCCTTGGAATTTCGGCTCCGCCCTTCCGGACCGAGCCGGGTCTTGGCGCGCCACCCCTACAAAGGTTTATACCCGCGAACACGTAGATTCCTTTCCCTCTTTAGTTCGAGATATAGTTATCAAAACAGCCGTATTAAATTATATCTACGTGCTCAGATTATTATATCTCGAGCTTAGCTTTTACTACATTACTGCGCTGCGCGAAAAGGCCCGTTAAATCACATCTGGTCACCTAAATAACGCACGCGCACTTACACCTACAACTACAACCAATGCACTGCGAGAAGACTATAGAGAGCTTCTCGACGGTAGACAGCGGCGTTATAGGCCGCAGCAGCAGCAGAAGAAGAAAGACCGACAGAACCAAGGATAGACACACTAGCGTTATAAATAATAAGACTATTATCGAAGGTCTTACAGCAGAAGAGACAAAGGAAGTAAAGGAGCCCATAACTAACTACTAGAGACTGTACGCGTATACGCCCGACGAACTCGAAGAACATGTAGTAGAACACGGAATCGAGAAGATCTACGACGCTATAGCCTTTATCGAGACGCTGTTCTATAAGAAACTAGAAGAGAACGGACATCTAGAAGAAGAAGTAGAGGCGATAACAGCAGAGAGGGCGTCCGCGGAGACTACTATTAAAGTCCTCGAGAACTAAGCAGCAGCACGACTAACTTAACTAAATAGGCTAAGGACTGAGCTAGCAGAGGCTTTGGCGTTACTGCTGCTGCCGCTACAGGAAGGTTAAACTAAGCAAGCCTCTCTAGCAGCCTACAGCTAAGGTAGCACTTCGATAACATTATTACCTAACCTACAGATGTTTAGTAGCGGAAATCCAGAGATCTAGGAAGTTTTTAAGAAGAAGATAACAAACAAGATAAACTGCGACGATTCTACCAACAGCAAGGACGGCAAGCTAGCGTACCTAGACTCGCGACTAGACGGTAAAGCATTTACATTAGTGGCAGACCTGGAAGAAGCGACCGCTAACGAGGCTATCGAAGCCCTAGACTAACGGTTTGCCGACTATTTCTATAAGCAGACGGCCTGCGAACAGCTTAACAAGGTCAGCCAGCACCAGCTGTCGTTTGAAGAATTCTACAGACAATTCAGAAAGCACGCGATTTGGGCTAAGGTACCTAAGAGTAAACAGTTGTACCTACTAAGGAAGAAATCAAGACCTAAGCTAGCTAATACTTTAGTCTCTGTACAGACTAGAGACCTTAAAGCTTTTGTAGATTAAGGGTGTTGCGGCGGTGGAAAGAGGTAGGACAGGTTAATGGGGTGGACCCTGGATTTCGGCTCGGCCCCTTCCGGGATTTAGGTTCCGGAACGGACCGAGCCGGGCCTTGGCACACCACCATCTATCAAGGCCCACCACCACCACCACATAGATTCCTTTCCCTCCTCAGTTCGAGATATAGTCATCAAAAAGGCCGTATTGAATCATATCTGCGTGCCCGGATTATTATATCTCGAACTCACTCTCTACACAAACCCCGCGCTGTGCGAAAGGGCCCGTCGAACTATCCGGAAACCCGAATAACGCACGTGCACCAACGCCAACATTAACAACAACCCCCAGAGGCACTGTAAGAAGATGGAAGGCTTCTTAGCGGTAGAGAGCGGCGTAACAGGCCGCTGCGGAAAGAGAAAGACTGACAGAGCGAGTAGGCGCTCCAGTGTCATTAATAATAAGATCATTATTAGCGGTTTTACGGCGGAAGAGACCGCAGAGATTAAGGAACGAATAAGCGAAGATAGGAAGATCTACGACTGTACGATCGAGGAACTTAAGGACTATGTAAACAAGAATAGAATAGGGAAGGTCTACGACGGTATAGACCTTATCGAGATGCTGTTCTACAGGACGCTGGAAGAGAACAGACAACTAAGAGAAGAAATTAAAGCGGTAAGAGCCGAGAAGGAATCGGCAGAGACTATTATCGACGTGTTAGAAAACCAAGCGTCGAATCGACTAGCGTAGCTAAAGGCGCTAAAGGATTAACTGGCTAATATAGAAGCAGCGAAGTCGTCGCCGCCACCGCGGCGAGAAAGCTACGCGGAGACCGCCTTACTAGCGGCCTATAGTCAAGGTAGCACCTTAATAACATTATTGCCGGACCCGCTAGCGTTCAGAGGCGGGGACCCTAAAGACTGGGAAGCGTTTAAGAAGAAGATAAAGAATAAGATGGACCGCGACTACGCCGGAAACAGTGCCAGAGATAGATTAGCGTACCTAGAATCGCGATTGGAAGGTGAAGCTTTTTCGCTAGTAGCGGACCTAGAAGAGGCGACCGCCGAGGAAGCGATCAAAGCACTGGACCAGCGCTTCGGAGATCTATTCCGAAAGAAGACAGCCCGTAAGCAGCTAGACAAGATCAATCAGAACCGGCAGACGTTTAAAGAATTCTACGGACTATTTAGAAAATATGCGATTAGGGCCCGAGTGGCGGAAGATAAGCAGCTCCACCTACTAAGGCAGAAGCTGAACCCTGAACTGGCCGCCGCTATGGCGTCGGTGGAAGACGAAGACCTTAAGAGCTTCGTGCACAGAGCGAGAGTCACTGCGAGAAACTTGAGCGCTTACGCGAAATTACGCGAATCGATTCAGAAGCCGTCGCCGCAGGCTACACGACCCCCTACGCCTTTCCGGAGAGCACCCCAGCAGCCATTTAATCCGCAGCGTTCGTCATTCGTACCCACCTGCTACGCGTGTAGCAAGCCTGGCCACATCGCCATAAGATGCCAAGCATCGGATAAGCAGAAGCAGGAGTATCGCATTATAAAGCAGCCGCAGCTGCAGCCGCCGAGAAAGACTATTCAAGCTATCGAATCGGCGCCGAACGACACCGACAGTGTAGACGGTAGAGTCTAGCTAAGAATTACGGGAAAAGACCAGCTGGACGGATAGACCCCCTACCCAGCATTAATAGAAGGGCACCGAAGAGAAACGAATCGCTGCGAGAAGAGAGCATCAACAGCTGTAACGACCTGCTCTCGGCGGCGGTGGAAGTGAACACGGAAACAGCTATTATCCTTCTAATCACTGTCCACCCCCTTAACAGATCGAGCAAACTGCTTTAGCTGAAAGCCTTTATCGACACCGGAGCTCTTATCGGCGCGGCGATCCACTACCGACTGGTTCAGAAACTGAAGAAGAGATACGGCTATCCGGTAGAACTAGCGTCGCCGACGAAGATTTCGGCATACAACGGACAAGACACGGAAAACGTTACGCACTACGTGCCGTTAAGGACTACGCTAGCTGGTCGCACTACGGAAGCGACGTTCCGAATTATAGATATCGGAAGGTTTGACATCATTATAGGGCAGAAATAGATAAAGAACCAGAAAGCCATTATCGACGTAGATAAAGGAACGATCCGATTCAAAACCCCAGGTAGCGGAGCAGGGACTATCGGAAAGGTCGCCACCGTCGCCGCCAACCCAAAAGCTACGGAGTCCGCGAAAGAGGCTCCGTCCGATCGTTCCGAACCCCCGGTTACTGTCGGAATGATAAGTTCAGAAGCTATAACGACCCTCGCAAAGTCGCCGGACAACGAGGTTTACGCTATTTCAATAAAAGACATCGAAGACCACCGGAAGATAATGGCGGAAGAAGAAGTGGATCTACTAGAGGTGCTGCCAAACGAGCTCTACGGTTACGCTAACGTGTTCTTAAAACCCGACTCTAACCTCCTGCCGCTCTATCGACCGGAATATAACAACAAGATCCGACTAAAAGAGGGGGCTACGCTGCTAAGAACCGAGCCCCTAAGACGACTGTCGCCGGCGGAACTGGACCAGGTAGAGGTGTTCGTTCGCGAAAACCTAGCGAAGAAGTTTATTACGCCGAGTCCTGCCGAATATACGTTACCGATTCTTTTCGTAAGGAAACCAGGGGGTGGTCTGCGACTCTGCGTAGACTATCGAGGCCTCAATAAGGTCACCAAGAGAGACGTATATCCACTGCCGCTAATAGATAAGACTATACAGCGCGTAGCAAAGGCTAAGTGGTTCAGCAAGCTGGACATCCGCCAAGCGTTCTATCGACTAAGAAACGAAGAAGGGCAGACGGAAGATCTCACGACGTTTGCTACGCGTATAGGCAATTTTAAATAGCTGGTAATGCCGTTCGGACTTACCAACGCGCCGGCAGTGTAGCAACGCTTTATAAGCCACACCTTTATAGACATGCTAGAACGGTTCGTGTCCGTCTACTTGGACGACATCCTTATCTACACCGATAGGACGAAAGAACAGCACACGGACCACATCAAGAAGGTGCTGACTCGGCTCCGCAAGGTCGGATTAAACGCGGACACGAAAAAGAGCGAGTTTTATTAGACTGAAGTCAAATACCTCGGTCTTATTGTCGGAAGAGAAGGGATCCGGATAGACCCCTTAAAGGTCTCCGCCGTAGCGGAATAGAAGCAACCGAAATCCGGAAACACTACGCAGATTAGGGCGTTTCTCGGATTCTGCAGCTACTATCGACGATTTATTAAAGACTTTAGCAAGATAGCGAGACCCCTGAACGAGGCGTTAAAGAAAGAGGCCGCCGGCCTATAGAATGAGAAGTGCACGGAAGCTTTCGTACGGCTAAAAGAAGCAGTAGCTTCGGCGCCGGTTCTGGCGCACTTCTGACCGGAAAAAACGATCTATATAGAAACGGCCGCTTCCGATACTGTAACAGCAGGGGTCCTTTCTTAATATAGCGACAACGAAACCCTCCATCTAGTAGCTTTCTTTAGCAAGTCTATAACGGAGGCTAAGCGGAACTACGCCATCTACGATAAGAAGCTGCTAGCGATTATTCAGGCTTTCGAGGAGTGGAAACTGGAGCTTATAGCTGGAAAGAGCACGGTTCAGGTCCTTACGGACTACCAGTCGCTAACCTACTTTATAAAGACGCAGAAGCTCTTACGACGTTAATCACGGTAGGCTACCTATTTATCCGGGTTCGACTTCAAGATTACCTATCGACTAGGAGCTTAAAACGGAAAGGCTAACGCGCTAACGAGAAGAGAAGGAAAGACTAGCCGCGCGAAAGAAGATCCGAACATGTTCCAGAAGGTGCTAACCGAGCGGATAGTAGACGCCGAGGTGTTAAAGGAAGCGGGGATCTGCGCAGCGGAACTGCAGATCGAACCGGAACCGATAGAGCCGCCGATAGAAGAAGAGACGCTCTACGAGAGGGTGGAACGGCTTAACAAGCGGCAGAAGCTCGGCAGAACAGGCTCGGGGAAGCTGATAGTTCTGGAAGAACTAATTACAGAGGTTATCCAGCTGGTCTATAGCTCGAAGGACGTTGGTTACGCTAGCTCGAAGAAGACGATAGAAGCCGTAAGGACGATCTACTGGTTTCCGCGGATCTACGAACGGATCCACCGATTTATCGCCAATTGCTACGTGTGCCGAGCCGCGAAGCTACGTTACGGTCTTCCGGCGGGTCTGCTGAAACCGCTTCCGATCCCTAAGAAACTGTAGCAACACATTACGATAGACTTCGTAACCGGCCTACCGGAATCAGATAGATATAACGCTACGCTGAACGTAGTGGATCGACTTAGCAAAGAGCGCCATTTCATCCCCTGCCAAGCTAAGGATAAAGGAACTACTGCGGAAGAGACAGCACGGATGTTAATTCAACACATATAGAAGCACTATAGCCTGCTGGACACTATTACTACGGATAGGGGTCCTCAATTCACCGCCGACGTATAGAAAGCCATTAACCGAGCTCTCGGAATTCGTAGAAAGCTCAGCACCGCCGCTCACCCTTAAACCGACAGTCAGTCCGAAGTGGCTAATCGCGAGATAGAACGATATCTGCGAACCTTCTGCGGCTATCATTAAGAAAAGTAGGTTAAGATGCTGCCAATAGCTGAATTCTGCGCGAACTTAGCACAGTTAGAAGCAACGTCGCTGGCGCCGTTTAAGATAACGCACGGCTATCTTCTAAGGATAAGCTTTCAGCCGCCGAACGAACCCAGCTCTACGGAACTACCTACCGCCACGTCGTTAAAGAGAGTCGCCGCTGCAGCGGCGGAAGCGCTCCGATCTCAGATAGAAGAAGCGATCAAAGTGGCGAAAGAGGCGATGGAATCGGCTTAGAAGAAGATAGTAACTCGAACTAATAGAAAGCGGTCGCCGATAGAATTCGAGGAAGGTCAAAAGGTCTGGCTCAACACGCGAAACCTAAGGCTAAAAGGCAACGCCAAGCTCAATCCGCGCTACGTAGGTCCGTTCAAGATAATAGAAAAGAGGTCGCTGGTGACTTATTGGCTCCAGCTACCGAAATCGTTCCGGATCTACGATGTCTTTCATTCGGATCTGCTGAGCTTAGACCCTAAGAACGGTCTACCGGAACAGGGGTTCGCTGAACCCCCACTGGTCGAGATAGACAGTAAAGAAGAAGAGTGGGAGGTAGAAGATGTAATGGACGTAAAGAAGATAAGGGGGTCTATTAAAGCGAAGATCTCGTAGAAGGGGTGGCCGGAAGACTATAAATAGTATCCGATCGAGAACCTCCGGAATTCGGCGGAGCTGCTAAGAGAGTTCTACGTGCAGAACCTGGAAAAGCCGAAACCCGGATAGCTCCGAAACTGAAGACCTCCGAAAGAGACAGAAGAAAAAGAAGAAAGTCGCGTCCGCTCTACCGGCGCGGTGCCGATAAAGACGATCGTAACGGTCGCCTTCGGGGAGGCCTTCGACTCGGCCACTACCTACCACCGGATCGGCAGGCAGCTCGCCGACGCCGTAGCGTGCCAGCGCCGCCGACCCTATAGTAGGTAAAGGCTTTAGTAGAAGAGAAAAAGAAGAAGAAAAACGGCGCCGCGGAAAGACCTATATAGACCTCCGAGGCAACGCACAGACCAGCTACGCCGCAGCTCAGATAACCCAAGGCTTAGATCAGATAGCACGGATCAGACGGCGTCGATTACATAAACGCCAAGTGAAGGACTTCAGATGCCGACGATATAAGAAATGGAAGAAGCGACGAAAAGAACGCCGGTTAAGATAGAAGATAGAAGAGGCGACGTCGGCGTTGGAAGGGGTTTTGGAAAGGAGATAAAAAAAAAAAGTGGAGATTTTCGGATAGATAGAATAACTAAGCGGTCGAGGGCGACCGCTAGTAAGGGAGGGGGGTAGTGTTGCGGCGGTAGAAAGAGGTGGGACAGGTTGATAGGGTGGACCCTGGATTTCGGCTCGGCCCCTTCCGGGATTTAGGTTCCGGAACGGACCGAGCCGGGCCTTGGCATACCACCACCTATCAAGGCCCACCACCACCACCACATAGATTCCTTTCCCTCCTCAGTTCGAGATATAGTCATCAAAAAGGCCGTATTGAATCATATCTGCGTGCCCGGATCAAAGCGAGAGTAACTGCTAGAAATATAAACGAATACGGAAGACTAACAACCTAGGAATCGAACTAGCAGGCGCTATTTGCACTAACTACTAGGCCTTCCTCCTTTCGACGAGGACCCTAGCAACCTTATCTATTACGTTCGACATTTGTCCCTACCTGTTACGTATATAGAAAGGCTGGCTACATTGCTACTAGATGCTAAGCAACCGCTAAGCAGAAGCGAGAGTATTAGGCTACGAGACAAACGCTGCCACCGCCGCCGAGGAAGAGCGTTCAAGCTATAGAGTCTACACTAAACGAAACCGACAGTGTAGACAGCGGAGTACTATTAAGGATCTTAGGAAAAGACTAGCTAGACAGATAGGCCCCCTAACCAGTATAAACAATAGGGCACTACTACGACGAACGCTACCAAAAGAAGAAGAAAGTGTCAACAGCTGCAATAACCCACTTTTGGCTATAGTAAAGGCAAACACGGAGACTGCTATTATCCTTCTAATTACCGTCTACCCCCTCGAGAGCTTAACGCACTAGCCTCTTTAGCTGAAAGCTTTTATCGATATAGGAGCTCTTATCGGCGCAGCAATTTATTATTAAATAGTTTAGAAACTAACGAAAGGATATAGTTACCTAGTAGAATTAGCGTCGCCGACGCCGATTTCGGCATACAACGGACAGGACACCGAGAGCGGTACGCATTACATGCTATTAAAGACTACCCTAGCTAGAGGAACTACAGAGGCGACGTTTCGAGTAATAGATACCGGACAGTTTGACATTATTATAGGACAGAAATAGATAAAGTGTTATAGTAGCAGAAATGAGTGGGACTAAGTAATAGGGTAGATCCTTGGAATTTCGGCTTAGCCCTTCCGGACCGAGCCGGGTCTTGCTATGCCACCCCTAAAGCCCTTACCTACTACTATAAAGGTTCCTTTCCCTCCTTAGTTCGAGATATAGTTATTAAAACAGCCGTATTAAATTATATCTACGCGCTCGGATTATTATATCTCGAACTTACTAACTATACTGTTGCAGCAGCAGAAAGGAGTGGAACTGAGTAATAGGGTAGACCCTTGGAATTTCGGCTCGGTCCTTGGCACACTACCCCTAAAGCCCTTACCTACTACTACATAGATTCCTTTTCCTCCTTAGTTCGAGATATAGTTATTAAAAAGGCCGTATCAAATTATATCTGCGTTCCTGGATTATTGTATCTCGAACTTACTTACTACACTAACTCCGCGCTGCGCGAAAGGGCCCGTTAAACTATCCGGCAACCCGAATAACGCACGTGTACACACACACCAAACCAACAACCCTTAGCACTGTAAGACAGCTATAGAGAGCTTCTTAACGGTAGAAGGCGGCGTTACAGGCCGCAGCAGAAGCAGGAGAGAAAAGACTAACAGAGCGAGTAGGCGCTCCAGCGTTATTAACAATAAGTTTATTATTAGAGGTTTTACAGCAGAAGAAACCGCAGAGATTAAGGAACGAATAACCGAATATAAGAAGATCTACGACTGCACGCTCAAGGAACTTAAAGACTACGTAAACGAGAACGGAATGGGGAAGGTCTACGACGGCATAGACCTTATTAAGACGCTGTTTTACAGAACCCTAGAAGAGAAGAGACAGTTAAGAGAGGAAAACGAAGCAGTAAGGGCCGAGAAGGAATCGGTAGAGACTATAATCGATGTACTAGAAAACTAAGCGGCGAATCAACTAGCACAACTAAAGGCGATAAAGACTTAGTTAGCTAAGATAGAAGCAGCGATGTCGTCGGCGCCGCTACTACATCGAGAAGAACAAGCAGAGACCGCCTTACCGGCGGCCTACAGTTAAGGCACCACCTCGATAACGTTACTAGCTAACCTACTGGCGTTTAGAGGCGGAGACCCTAAAGACTAGAAGGCATTTAAGAAGAAGATAAAGAACAAGATAGACCGCGACTATGCCAGAAACAGGAAAGAAGATAGGTTAGCCTACCTAGAGTCGCAGTTAGAAGGTAAAGCTTTTTTGCTAGTAGCGGACCTAGAAGAGGTAACTACTGAAGAAGCAATGAAAGCGCTGGACCAACGCTTCGGAGACCCCTTCCGAAAGAAAACAGCCCGTAAATAGCTAGACAAGATCAATCAGAACCGGCAGACGTTTAAGGAGTTCTACAGACTGTTCCGAAAATACGCTATTAGAGCTAGAGTGTTAGAAGATAAACAGCTCTACCTACTAAGGCAGAAGCTAAACCCTGAACTGGCTGCAGTTATAGCGTTAGTAGAAGACGAAGACCTTAAGAGCTTCGTATACAGAGCGAGAGTTACCGCCAGAAACCTAAGCGCTTACGCGAAATCGCGCGAATCAAACCAGAAGCCGTCGACGACGCCAACAACACGACCCTACGCACCTTTCCGGAAAGCACATTAGCAGCTATCTTATTCGCCGCGCTTATTGTTCGTCCCCACTTGCTACACGTATAGAAAGCTTCGCTATATCGCTACGAGATGCCAAGCTACGGATTAACAGAAGCAGGAATATCGTGCTGCAAAGCAGCAGCCGCCAAGAAAGACTATCTAAGCTATTAAGCCGGCTTCGAACGACACCGACAGTGTAGATAGTAGAGTGCTACTAAGGATCTTAGGAAAAGACTAGCTAGACGGATAGGCCCCCTATCTAGCATAGACAATAGGGCACTAGCGCGATCCGCGCTACCGGAAGAAGGAAGCATTAACAGTTGTAGCGATCCGCTCTTAGCAGCTGTAGAAGTAAATACGGAAACCGCTATTATCCTTCCGATTACAGTCTACCCCCTTAAAGGCTCGCACCGACCACTCTAACTAAAGGCCTTTATCGACACAGGAGCTCTTATTGGCGCCGCGATCTACTATCGATTAGTTCAGAAGCTGATAAACGGATATAGTTACCTAGTAGAGTTAGCATCGCCGACGCGAATCTCAGCGTACAATAGACAAGGCACAGAAAGTATTACACATTATGTGCCACTAAGGACTACCCTAGCTGGTCGCACTATAGAGGCGACGTTCCGAATTATGGATGTCGGAAGGTTTGACATTATTATAGGACAGAAATAGATAAAGAACTAGAAAGCCGTTATTAACATAGATAAAGGCATACTTAGGTTCAAACCCTTGCAGAGTGGCGCTGCCACTGTCGAATCGGACACCGTCGTCGCTGCGGAACCGAACGTTACGACCATTGAAGCGGTTCCGAAAGATCGGTCCAACCCTCTGGACACGATCGGAATAATGAGCTCGGACGCTTTAACGACCCTCGCGAGGTCGCCTAACAGTAAGATCTACGCTATCTTAATAAAAGACATTAAAGATTACCAGAAGATAATGGCAGAAGAAGAAGTAAATCCGTTGGAGGTGCTACTAAAAGAGCTCTATAGCTACGCGGATGTGTTCTTAAAAGCTACCTCCAACCTCTTACCGCTCTACCGACCAGAATATAACAACAAGATCCGGCTAAAAGAAGGGGCCGCGTTGCCGAGAACCGAGCCCCTAAGACGCTTATCGCCGGCCGAGCTGGACTAAGTAGAGGTGTTTGTTCGAGAAAACCTAGCGAAGAAGTTTATTACGTCCAGCTCTGCAGAATATACGTCGCCAATTCTTTTCGTACGGAAACCTAGAGGTAGTCTCTAACTGTACGTAGATTACCGAGGCCTTAACGAGGTTACTAAGAGAGACGTGTATCCACTGCCGCTAATCGATAAGACTATACAGCGTATAGCAAAGTCCAAGTAGTTGAGCAAGCTGGATATTCGCTAAGCTTTCTATTTACTAAGGAACGAAGAAGGGCGGACAGAAGATCTTACGACGTTCGCTACGCGTATAGGCAATTTCAAGTAGTTAGTTATGCCCTTCGGCCTTACCAACGCGCCGGCCGTATAGCAGCGTTTTATTAATTATACCTTTTTAGACATGCTAGAGCGGTTCGTGTCTATTTACTTAGACGACATTCCTATCTACACCAATAGAACGAGAGAGCAATATACGGACTACATTAAGAGGGTGCTAAAGAGACTCTGCGAGGTCGGATTAAATACGGACACGAAGAAGAGCGAGTTTTATCAGACCGAAGTCAAATATCTCGGTCTTATCGTTAGAAGAGAAGGGATTCGGATAGACACTTTAAAGGTCGCTGCCGTAGCGGAACAGAAGCAGCCGAAATCCGGGAACACTACGCAAATCAGAGCGTTTCTCAGATTCTGCAGCTACTATCGACGGTTTATTAAGGACTTTAGCAAGATAGCGAGACCCCTAAGCGAAGCGTTAAAGAAGGAGGCCGCTAGCCTATAGAATAAGAAGTGCATAGAGCCTTTCGTTCGACTAAAAGAAGCGGTGGCCTTAGCGCTAGTACTGGCACACTTTCGACCGGAAAAGACGATTTACTTAGAAACAGACGTATCCGATACAGTAATAGCAGGGGTCCTTTCTCAGTACGATAACGCCAACGAGACCCTCTATCTAGTAGCTTTCTTTAGCAAATCTATAAACAAGGCTAAGCCGAACTACGCTATCTACGACAAAGAGCTACTAGCTATTATTTAGGCTTTCGAGGAGTGGAAACTGGAGCTTATAGCTGGAAAAAGCACGGTCCAGGTCCTTACGGACTATTAGTCACTTACCTACTTCATAAAGACGCAGAAGCTATTACGCCGCTAAGCTTAGTAGGCTGCCTACTTATCCGGATTCGACTTTAAGATTACCTATCGACCCAGAGCTTAAAATGGAAAGGCTAATGCGCTAAAGAGAAGAGAAGGAAAGACGAGCCGCGCGAAAGAAGATCTGAACATGTTCTAGAAGGTGTTAACCGAACGGATAGTAGATGCCAAGGTGTTAAAAGAAGCAAGGATCTGCGTAGCGGAACCGGCGACCGAGGAAGAGACTCTCTACAAAAAAGTGGAGCGGCTTAACTAGCAACAAAAGCTCGGCAAAACCGGTTAAGGGAAGCTAATAGTTCCAGAAGAACTAATTACAGAGGTCGTCCAGCTAGTCTATAGTTCTACGGATGTTGGCTAAGCTGGCTCCAAGAAGACAATAGAAGCTGTAAGGACGGTCTACTAGTTTCCGCGAATCTTCGAGCGGATCCACCGGTTTATTGCTAATTGTTACGTATACCGTGTTAGGAGGCGCCGCCTGGCCCAGGTCCTGGACCCGACCTAAGCCAACCGTCGCCCTAAGGACTGCGACTTAGCGGCGCCAGCACGACCCTACCCTCTGTACGGAACCACTAACAGGACCCTACTCCCGTACGGAGGGAGAACACTACGGTCCTGCACAAAGGGGAGCTACCGCCCCTCTAAATAGGAGGGAAAACTATGCACTACCGTACAGAGGAGGTAACTCCCGATCCTCTGTACAGAGGGTGAACCTTGCACCCCTATACAAAGGGGGAATTGCTAGCTTAGCTTTATAGGTACAAATCGTACGGCAGCAGACGACAAAGGAACTGCCTATTAGTTCCTTTATATAGATACCTAACCTTAAGTTTCTAAACCAAGATTCTTAGGCCCCTTACATTAGGAACTAATCTTACTGTCGGTAACTGCAGTAATAAAACAAAGATAGACGGCGACATCCCTATAGAAACTACGGCTATAGAGGGACATATACACCGCGTATACGAGGAGCTGCTAGAAAGCAAGAGGCAGCTCGAGCAGCAAGTAAGCTACTAGGCTGCGATAATTTCCCAGTAGGAACAGGAGCTACGACAGCTTAGGGCGTCCGATCGCGATCCGACCCCTACGACGACGACGAACACAACGACCTACACCCCGACCCCTAAGAGCAAGCTCCCCGACGTCTCTACGTACGATAGTAAGGCTCTGGCCGAATACCCCTCCTAGGCTGCCTAGATGCGCTCTAAGCTCCTAGTCGACTTAGGAGTATACCCGACCGAGCTGGACAAGGTAGTTTACCTCTTTAGGAGGTTAAAGGGCAGGGCGGCAGCACGAATTCTGCCGTACTACGAGACGGCTATTGCTAACCCGGCAATAGCTAGGACGACGATGCTCTAGGCAGCTCTAGACAAGAGCTATAAGGACCTGGACTGCGAGAGCCGAGCACTCCTACAGGTTAATACAATAAAACAAGGACGCAAGACCGTACGAGAATTCCTCGCGGAATTTAACTAGACTTTAGTAGAAGCAGGAGGTCTCCAATAGGAGGACAGGATAAAAATTACCTCCTTAGAGGTAGGCCTCTCTAAGGAAATTTCAACGGGGCTAGTAGGCGTAATGCGACCGGCTACATACGAGGAATTCTGCGACCTCCTTAGGATAGTCGACGACCAGCAGCGCAGGCTTAGACGGATAGGCTGCACTTAGGAGATAAGACAAACCCTCTAGCGACAGACGGACGCTATAGACTAGGAACCGACGACGACGAGGGTAGCGGCAGCAGCTACTGTACGGCTAAGGGCCGCTACCAAAAGGGCGCAATAGGTAGATACGGCTACCCTTAACAAGAGACGAGCAGAAGGGAACTGCTACCGGTATAGCAAGATAGGCTACGCTGTACAGAATTGCAGGCTTCTGCTAGTAGAGAGACCTAGGGGACGGCCGACCACTGCGAGGGTAGCAACTACAGCGCCTTAACGAGAAGATTAGGAGTCCTACTTGGACGACGACGAGTCGGGAAAAGAGTAGCCTCTAAGCGAAGACTCTGCTAGAGGCAGGTGTAAGATAGACTGCTAAATCAAAGTATTACTTAGCTATCTTTTAAGAGCAATTACATAATAATAATGCCGTTTATCGTACGGCCGACGTTGAACAGGTCCGCAACAGCGCGGACATTGATTAACACAGGATGTTTAGTGTATAGAGTAATTAGCGAAGACTTTGTACAGAGACATCGGATTAAGACGACCCCTACAGTACCTGTACGTATGCTAGGCATTACTGGGCGAGGACCGGACATTACCTATATAGTAAAAGTAACGATAGAGGTACAGAGACACTATAAGCAGGACTTATACCTCTATGTCGTACAGGACAAGTTAGGGTATAACCTAATACTAGGAAAGCCTTGGATAGAGCGCTAGAGGGGCAAGCTAGACGTCGGACGAGGACGGCTGTACCTAGCAGTAACGAAGCGGAGAATCCGGGACTAGGGGAAGATCCTGCAAGGAGGCAATACTAAGGCCGAAATCAACACGGCAACGGCGGACATCGAGAAGGCATTAGCACCTAAGGAAGTAACGAACCCCTATACGAAGCTCCTAAGGGAGTATGCTGGATACCTGGACCTCTTCGAGCCGAAGTCGGCCTCGAAGCTGCCGCTACACCGTAGGGAAGGGATTGACTATAACATTCAGCTAGAACCCCGTCCAGATAGGGGCCTGCCGGAGGTACTGTACGGACCGCTGTATAGAATGTCCTCTAGAGAACTCCTAGTATTGCGCAAGATACTAGACGACCTGCTTGCCAAAGGGTTTATTCGGGCTAGTACGTCGTCCGCAGGGGCCCTAGTACTGTCTGTCTATAAGGAAAGGCCGGATTGCGTTTCTATATAGACTACAGAGGCATTAACGCGATTACCAAGAAGGATCGGTACCCCCTACCCCTTATTAAGGAGACTCTCAGACGGATTAGCAAGGCGAAGTAGTTTACTAAGCTTAACGTAGTCTTAGCCTTCTACAAGATACGGATTAAGGAAGGTTGTAAATAGATAACAGCCTTCCGTACGAGATACAGTCTTTTTAAGTAGCTTGTTACCCCCTTCGGCCTTGCCAATGCACCGGCAACCTTCTAAAGGTACATTAACAAGTCCCTACAAGGGTTACTAGACGATATCTGCTCGGTATACCTCGACGACATCCTAGTTTTTACGGACGGCACCTACACAGACTACGTACGAGACGTTAAGAAGGTGTTAGACCGACTGCAGCAGGCTGGCTTGTACCTCGACATCGACAAATGCGAATTCGGTGTCCAACGTACGAAATACCTAGGTTTTATTATCGAGGCAGGGAAAGGCATTAGTATAGATAGGAAGAAGATTAATGTTATTAAGCAATAGAAGCCGCCTACGAACGTTAAGGGCGTACGGGAATTTCTTGGGTTTGCCAACTTCTACCGCCAGTTTATACGGAACTACTTGGAGATCGTACGCCCCCTAGTTAAGCTAACGCACAAGGACAAGCAGTTTAAATAGACGGACGAATGCGATAGGAGCTTCGACCAGCTAAAGGAGCTCTTTACTACAGGGCCAACACTCGCCGCCTTCGACCTAGAGCGTACAACAATACTGGAAACTAACTCCTTAGGGTACTGCATTGGAGGTATCCTGTTATAGGTAGGCTCGGACGGACTCCTATACCTATACGCGAATTTCTCTAAGAAGAACTCCCTAGCTAAGTGCAACTACCCTATCTACGACAAAGAGCTGCTAGCAGTCGTACAGTGTTGCGAAGCCTAGGATAGAGAACTCCGCTTGGTGCCCAAGTTCCTCGCCCTAACGGACTACAAGAACCTGAAATACTTTACTTAACCCCGGAAGCTGTCCGAGAGGCACGTACGATAGGCAATATATCTAAGCTAGTTTAATATAAGACTCTAGTATCGCAAGGGTAAGGACAACAGCAGGGCCGATGCACTGTCTAGACAGGACCAGGACATGCCAACGACGTACGAGGACGACCGGCTGAAGTTACGAACCTTCTAGATGTCTAAGGGGGAGCCAGGCGAGGAGACGATCCGCCTGGCAGCGACACACCTATAGGAACCCTAACTGCCAGCATAGGAAGAGGCAGTAGAAAAGGACGAGGTATACCGAGGGACCTGTATAGCGATCTAGGGAGGGCAACGGAAGCTCCTAGCCGAGCTCTACCTTAAGGTGTCGGCAGCTAAGTACTTAGTAGACGAGGAGAACAACCTAAAGTTCAGAAATCGGACATAGGTCCTGGCAGACGAGAAGCTCCGTACGAGCTTAATACAACGGGCGTATAACTCTATAGCTACCGGGCACCTAGGGCGTAAGGAGACGTACAGCATTATCGCCCGGGACTACTACTAGCCGGCGATAGCGAAGAACATTCGCAGGTTTGTACAGAACTGCGATGTATGCGGACGGACGAAGCCCTAGCGCGAGCTAAAGTATAGGCTGCTAAAGCCCCTGCCGATACCAGACAGGCCCTAGCAAGACCTAACAGTAGACTTTATTACAGACCTCCCTAAGAGCGACGGACGGCGAAATATTATAGTAGTTACAGACAAGTTAACGAAGGGGGTAGTACTAGAGGGAATAGACTCTATTATAGCTAAAGACACCGCCTAGGCCTTTATACGTATAACGTTCAGCAAGCATAGTTTCCCTAGGTCAATTGTATTAGACTAGGGGACAGAGTTTACGAGCCAGCTCTAGGCAAGGGTATGCCAGTTGCTAAAGGTAGAACGTCGCCTGTTAACTGCATAGTACCTGCAGACAGACAGGGCGACGGAGAGGGTTAATTCAACTTTAGAAGCGTACCTCCAAGCGTACGTCGACTATAACCAGACGAACTGGAACCGACTTCTCCCTATAGCGGA
Organism: Pseudocercospora ulei; assembly: GCA_016165855.1. Taxonomy (NCBI): domain Eukaryota; kingdom Fungi; phylum Ascomycota; class Dothideomycetes; order Mycosphaerellales; family Mycosphaerellaceae; genus Pseudocercospora; species Pseudocercospora ulei. Next base: position 1,053,279 of record JACWNB010000010.1, read on the forward strand.
GCTGGCTATTAACAGCCGTACAGCTAATGCTACAGGACTGTCCCCCTTCTTTACGACCTATAGATACGACTATTCCCTGCTCCTACCGACCCTAAGTAGTAACACCCCGCGCCCCGTACGATCCCTAATTTAGCAAGGAGAGGCTATCGTACAGACGATTACGAACGCCTACCAATAGGCAAAGGCGAGCCTAGCTATAACCTAACAGAACGCAGAAGAGCAGGCCAACAAGGGACGACAGGCTGTACCAAGGTACGAGGCAGGGGATAAGGTCTAGCTAAACTAGCGAAACATCTGTATGGACTAGCTAAGCAAGAAGCTAGATTAGAGGAACAGGAAGTTTACGGTAGTCCGGCCGGTAGGGACATACGCTATATAACTAAACACCCCTCTAGGAATTTACCTAGTCTTCTATATAGATCTTATATAACCGGCGAATACGGACCCCCTACTGCACTAGACGACTAACGACGCGCGCCCTCCTGCAATTATAACTAAGGGCTAGGAAGAGTATAAAGTAGAGGGGATCCTTAAGAGTCGAAGGAAGCGGGGGAAGGTAGAGTACCTAGTAAAATAGAGAGGATAGGCAGAGCCTATATAGGAACCGTACGAGGCTCTATAGGACACAACCGCACTGGACAGATAGGAGGAGAACCATCCCCCTGCCTAGTTACAGTAACACTGCGCCGTACAGCGGAAGGAGGCACAATCTACCCTAAGGACAGGGTAGCTATAGGCAAACCTAGGTTGTTAAAGGATTAAGAATTACGACAGGGGACACTACAGGGTCCTGCTAACACGACATCGTACGACACTGTACGAGATAAGGGCTGGAAGAAAGGAACAGCTAAGGGACAGATAGGAGGGGGAGTAGAAATAAGAGGAGTTAAGAGAAAACCGTCCGAAATTCCTTACACTATCTGGGGGGGGGGGGTAGCTTACTAGCCACTACCCCAGGGGACTAGAGCAGTCTCCTTATCTGAGATCTCAACTGCCTCCCGCCTTGCTAGGCTCCTACCCCTACTAGGGCTAGCCCCAGGCAGCAGAGGCACCCCCCTACCCCTACGTACCTCCCCCGGCTGGTAGTAGGGGCAGTAGAAGGAGCTATCCTTCTACTTACACAAGGTACACACTCTAGCCTAGAAGCCTAGGAGGCAGTATAGGCTAAGTAAGGGCTAGGGGGAGTTAGGGCAGAGGGCATAGGGCTGGCCCTAGGTAGCGATAAGGAGGGCGTTAACGTACGACGCCCGGGCTGTAGCTAGCTGCTAGGGTATAACCTAGGCAGGGTTACACTAGAAGGCGTAAAAGGGGAGCCCGGCCGCATCCTACTACTTGCAGGTATAGCACCTAAGACGTTAGCTTAGACTGTACAGAAGACGAGAATCCGTACGAACTGGAAGCGTAGCTGCTAGTCAAACTAAGGGCCCTACTGCTAGAGGTAGAAATAGGCAGGGACCTTAGCCGGACGAGGGGAGGAGGCAGGCTTAGCAACTATAAGGGAACCGCCGGACAGGGCGGACGACATAGTAGTAGTAGTAGTAGTAGCTAGTAGTAGTAGTAGATAGTAGCTAGTAGTAGTAGTAGCTAGTAGTAGTAGTAGATAGTAGATAGTAGACAGTAGTAGTTAGTAGTAGACAGTAGACAGTATAGAGGGAGGAGAGAAGGGGGAAGGGAAGAGAAGGGAGAGGCTTAGGGGTAACTGCCTGCTATAAGGGAAATGGCAAGCAGGGCAGCCGCTATAAACAGGTAAAATAGCAAGAGGCAACCGCGACCCTAGGGGGGGAGGCGACAAGGGACAACGACTCGGACGACCGGACGAAATAGGAAGCTGCGACCTGCTAAAGGAACAGCAGGAGCTAGGTAATTTTAACACGCCGCTGTACGGAAGAGGCACTACGAGAAGGGAAGGGGGGGGGGTATTGTTAGGGGGCGCCGCCTAGCCCAGGTCCTAGACCTGACCTAAGCCAACCGTTGCCCTAAGGACTGCGACTTAGCGGCGCCAGCACGACCCTACACTCTATACAGAACTACCGACAGGACCCTACTCCTATACAGAGGGAGAAAACTACAGTCCTGCACAAAGGGGAGCTACTGCCCCTCTAAATAGGAGGGAAAACTATACACTACTGTACAGAGGAGGTAACTCCTAATCCTCCGTATAGAGGGTAAACCTTGCACCCCTGCATAAAGGGGGAATTGCTAGCTTGGCTTCGTAGGTACAAATCGTACGGCAGCAGACGATAGAGGAACTGCCTATCAGTTCCTTTATATAGATACCCAACCTCAAGTTTCTAAACTAAGATTCTTAGGCCCCTTATATGCCGGGTCGCGAAGCTACGTTACGGCCTTCTAGCCGGTCTGTTAAAGCCACTTCCGATCCCTAAGAAACCGTAGCAGTATATTATAATAGATTTCGTAACCGGCCTGCCGGATTCCGGTAGATATAATGCTACGCTTAACGTAGTAGATCGACTAAGCAAAGAGTGCTACTTTATGCCCTGCCGAGCGAAGGACGAAGGAACTACTATAGAAGAAACGGCGAGAATTGTTAGGGGGCGCCGCCCGGCCCAGGTCCTAGACCCGACCTAAGCCAACCGTCGCCCTAAGGACTGCGACTTAGCGGTGCCAGCACGACCCTACCCTCCGTACGGAACTACCGACAGGACCCTACTCCTGTACAGAGGGAGAACACTACAGTCCTATACAAAGGAGAACTACTGCCCCTCTCAATAGAGGGAAAACTCTGCAGTACTATACAGAGGAGGTAACTCCCGATCCTCTGTACGGAGGGTAAACCTTGCACCCCTACATAGAGGGAAATTGCTGGCTTAGCTTCGTAGGTACAAATTGTACAGTAGCAGACAACGAAGGAACTGCCTATTAGTTCCTTTATATAGATACCTAACCTTAAGTTTCTGAATTAAGATTCTTAAGCCCCTTACATTAGGAACTGATCTTACTGTCGGTAACTGCAGTAATAAAACAAAGATAGACGGCGATATCCCTATAGAAACTACGGCTATAGAGTGGCATATACACCGCGTATACGAGGAGCTGCTAGAAAGCAAGAGGCAGCTCGAGCAACAAGTAAGCTACCAGGCTACATTAATTTCCTAACGGGAACAGGAGCTACGACAGCTTAGGGCGTCCGATCGCGATCCGACCCCTACGACGACGACGAACATAATAGCCTACACCCCGACCCCTAAAAGCAAACTCCCCGATGTCTCTATATATATTAGTAAGGCTCCAGCCGAGTACCCCTCCTAGGCTGCCCAGATACGCTCTAAGCTTCTGTTCGACTTAGGAGCATACCCGACTAAGCTAGACAAGGTAGTTTACCTCTTTAGGAGGTTAAAAGGCAGGGCGGCAGCACGAATTCTGCCGTACTACGAAACGGCTATTGCCAACCTGGCAATAGCTACGACGACGATGCTCTAGGCAGCTCTAGACAAGAGCTACAAGGACCTAGACCGCGAGAGCCGAGCACTCCTATAAGTCAATACGATAAAACAAGGACATAAGACCGTACGAGAATTCCTCGCAGAATTTGACTAGACTTTAGCAGAAGCAGGAGGTCTCTAATAGGAGGACAGGATAAAAATTACCTCTTGAGAGGTAGGCCTCTCTAAAGATATTATAACAGGGCTGGTAGGCGTAATGCGACTGGCTACGTACGAAGAATTCTGCGATCTCCTTAGGATAGTTAACGACTAGCAGCGTAGGCTTAGACGGATAAGCTGCGCTTAGGAGATAAGACAACCCCTCTAGCGGCAGACGGACGTTATAGACTAGGAACCGACGACGACGAGAGTAGCAGCAGCCGTTACTGTACGGCTAAGGGCCGCTACCAAAAAGGCGCAATAGGTAGACACAGCTACCTTTAAGTATAGACAAGCAGAAGGGAGCTGCTACCGGTATAGCAAGATAGGCTACACTGTACAGAATTGCGGGCTTTTGCTAGCAGAGAGACCTAGGGGACGGCCGACCACTACAAGGGTAGCAACTATAGCGCCCTAACGAGAAGATTAGGAGTCCTACTTAGACGACAACGAGTCGGGAAAAGAGTAGCCTCTAAGCGAAGGCTCTGCTAGAGGCAGGTGCGAGATAGACTGCCAAATCAAAGCATTACTTAGCTATCTTTTAAGAGCAATTACATAACGACGACACTGTTTATCGTACGGCCAACGTTAAACGGGTCTGCAGCAGCGCGGATATTAATTGACACAGGATGTTTAGTGTATAGAGTAATCAGCGAGGACTTCGTACAGAGACATCGGATTAAGACGACCCCTACAGTACCTGTATACATATTGGGCATTACTAGGCGAGGACCGGACATTACCTATATAGTAAAAGTAACGATAGAGGTACAGGGACACTATAAGCAGGACTTATACCTCTACGTCGTACAGGACAAGTTGGGGTATAACCTAATACTAGGGAAGCCTTAGATAGAGCGCTAGAGGGGCAAGCTAGACGTCGGACGAGGACGGCTGTACCTAGCAGTAACGAAGTAGAGGCTCCGAGACTAGGGGAGGGCTCCGCAAGGCGACAATGCTAAGGCCGAAATCAATACGGCAACAGCGGACATCGAGAAGGCATTGGCACCTAAGAAAGTAACGAACCCCTATACAAAGCTCCTAAGGGAGTATGCTGGATACCTAGACCTCTTCGAGCTAAAGTCGGCCTCGAAGCTGCTGCTACACCGAGGAGAAGGGATTAACTATAACATCTAGCTAGAACCCTGTCTAGATAGGGGCCTGCTGGAGGTACCGTATAGACTACTGTATAGAATGTCCTCTAGAGAACTCTTAGTACTGCGCAAGACACTAGACGACCTGCTTGCCAAAGGGTTTATTTAGGCAAGTACGTCGTCCGCGGGAGCCCTAGTACTGTTTGTCTACAAGGAAGGAAAGGCCGGATTGCGTTTCTACGTAGACTACAGAGGCATTAACGCGATTACTAAGAAGGACCGGTACCCCCTACCCCTTATTAAGGAGACTCTTAGACGGATCAGCAAGGCGAAGTAGTTTACTAAGCTTTACGTAGTCTTAGCCTTCTACAAGATACGGATTAAGGAAGGCTGTAAATGGATAACTGCCTTCTATACGAGATATAGTCTTTCTAAGTAGCTTGTTACCCCCTTCGGCCTTGCTAACGTATCAGCAACCTTCTAAAGGTTCATTAACAAGTTCCTGCAAGAGTTACTAGACGACATCTGCTCGGTATACCTGGACGACACCCTAGTTTTTACAGACGGCACCTACGCAGATTACGTACAGGACGTTAAGAAGGTGCTGGACCGACTGTAGCAGGCTGGCTTGTACCTCGACATCGACAAATGCGAATTCGGTATCTAGCGTACGAAATACCTAGGTTTTATTATCGAGGCAGGAAAAGGCATTAGTATAGATAGAAAGAAGATTAATGCTATTAAGCAATAGAAGCCGCCTACGAACGTTAAGGACGTACGGGAATTTCTTAGGTTTGCCAACTTCTACTACCAGTTTATACAGAACTACTTAGAGATCGTACGCCCCCTAGTTAAGCTAACGTACAAGGACAAGCAGTTTAAATAGACGGACGAATGCGATAGGAGCTTCGATAAGCTAAAGGAACTCTTTTTTACAGGACCAACGCTTGCCGCCTTCGACCTAGAGCATACGACAATACTGGAAACTGACTCCTCGGGGTACTATATTAGAGGTATCCTGTTATAGGTAGGCTCGTACGGACTCCTACACCTCAATACGTATTTCTCTAAGAAGAACTCCCTAGCTAAGTGCAACTACCCTATCTACGACAAAGAGTTGCTAGCAGTCGTACAGTGTTGCGAAGTATAGGATAGAGAACTCCGCTTAGTACCCGAGTTCCTCGCCCTAACAGACTACAAGAATCTGGAGTACTTTACTTAACCCTAGAAGCTGTCTAAGAGGTACGTACATTAGGCAATGTACCTAAGCCGGTTCAACATAAGACTCTAGTATCGCAAGGGTAAGGACAACAGTAGGGCCGATGCACTGTCTAGACAGGACTAGGACATACCAACGACGTACGAGGACGACCGGCTAAAGTTACGAACTTTCTAGATGTTTAAGGGGGAGCCAGGCAAGGAGACTATCCGCCTAGCGGCGATACACCTATAGGAACCCTAACTGCAAGTATAGGAAGAGGCAGTGGAAAAGGACGAGGTATACTGAGGGGCCCGTACAGCAATCTAAGGAGGGCAACGAAAGCTCCTAGCTAAGCTCTATCTTAAGGTGTTAGTAGCAGAGTGCTTAGTAGACGAGGAGAACAACCTAAAGTTCAGGAATCGGATTTAGGTCCCGGCAGATAAGAAGCTCTGTATAAGCTTAATACAACGGGCGCATAACTCTATAGCTACCGGGCACCTAGGGCGCGAGGAGACGTACAGCATTATCGCCTAGGACTACTACTAGCTAGCGATAGCGAAGGACATTCGCAGGTTTGTACAGAACTGCGATGTGTGCAGACGGACGAAGCCCTAGCGCGAGCTAAAGCATAGGCTGCTAAAGCCCCTACTAATACCGGACCGGCCCTAGTAAGATCTAATAGTAGACTTTATTACAGACCTTTCTAAGAGCGACGGACGGCGAAACATTATAGTAGTTATAGACAAGTTAACGAAGGGAGTAATACTAGAGGAAATAGACTCTATTATAGCTAAAGACACCGCCTAGGCCTTTATATAGACGACGTTCAGCAAGTACAGTTTCCCTAGGTCAATTGTATTAGACTAGGGGACACAGTTTACGAGCCAGCTTTAGGCAAGGGTCTGCTAGTTGCTAAAGGTAGAACGTCGCCTGTTAACTGTATAGCACCTATAGATAGACGAGGCGACGGAGAGGGTCAATTCAACTTTAGAAGCGTACCTCTAAGCGTACGTCGACTATAACTAGACGAACTAGAACCGACTTCTCCCTATAGCGGAGCTGGCTATTAATAGCTATACGGCTAATGCTATACGACTGTCCCCCTTCTTTATAACCTATAGATACGACTATTCCCTGCTCCTACTAACCCTAAGTAGTAGCACCCTATGCCCTATACGATCCCTAATTTAGCAAGGAGAGGCCATTATATAGATAATTACGAACGCCTACTAATAGGCAAAGGCGAGCCTAGCTATAGCTTAACAGAATGCGGAAGAGCAGGCTAACAAGGGACGACAGGCTGCACCAAGGTACGAGGCAGGGGATAAGGTCTAGCTAAACTAGCGAAACATCCGTATAGACCGGCCAAGCAAGAAGCTAGATTGGAGGAACAGGAAGTTTACGGTAGTCCGGCCAGTAGAGACATATGCCGTACGACTGAACACTCCCCTAGGGATTTCTCCGGTCTTCTACGTAGACCTCGTACGGCCGGCGAACACGGACCCCCTACTGCACTAGACGACTAACGACGCGTATCTATCTGCAATTATAACTAAGGGCTAGGAAGAGTATAAAGTAGAGGGGATCCTTAAGAGCCGAAGGAAGTAGGGGAAGGTAGAGTACCTAGTAAAATAGAGAGGATAGGCAGAGCCTATATAGGAACTATACAAGGCTCTACAGGATACAACTGCACTGGACAGATAGGAGGAGAACCATCCCCCTACCCAGTTACAGTAACACTACGCTGTACGGCGGAAGGAGGCACGATCTACCCTATAGACAGGGTAGCTATAGGCAAACCTAGGTTGTTAAAGGATCGAGAATTACGACATAGGACACTACAGGATCCTGCTAATACGACATCGTACGACACTGTACGAGATAAGGGCTAGAAGAAAGGAACAGCTAGGGGACAGATAGGAGGGAGAGTAGGAATAAGAGGAGTTAGGAGAGGACCGTCCGAAATTTCTTACACTACCTAGGGGGGGGGGGGGGGGGGGGGAGGGGGGTAGCTTACTAGCCACTACCCTAGGGGACTAGAGCAACCGACTCCTTATCTAAGATCTTAACTACCTCCTGCCCGGCTAGGCCCCCACCCCTACTAGGGCCAGCCCCAGGAAGCAGAGGCACCCCCCTACCCCTACGTACCTCCCCTAGACAGCGGTAGGGGCAGTAGAAGGAGCTATCCTTCTACTTGCACAAGGCACATACCCTAGCCTAGAAGCCTAGGAGGCAGTATAGGCTAAGTAAGGGCTAGGGGGAGTTGGGGCAGGGGGTATAGAGCTAGCCCCAGGTAGCGATAAGGAGGGTATTAACGTACGATGCCCAGGCCGTAGCCAGCCGCTAGAGTGTAACCTAGGCAGGGTTACACTAGAAGGCGTAGTAGGGCAGCCCGGCTGCATCCTGCTGCTTATAGGTATAGCACCTAGGACATTAGTTTAGAACGTACAGAAGACGAGAATCTATACGAACCGGAAGCGTAGCTGCTAGTTAAATTAAGGGCCCTACTGCTAGAGGTAGAAATAGGGAGGGACCCTAGCCGGACGAGAGGAGGAGGAGGGGCCAGCAACTACAAGGGAGCTACTAGACGGGGCGGACGACATAGTAATAGTAGATAGTAGCTAGTAGTAGTAGTAGATAGTAAATAGTAGACAGTAGTAGATAGTAGTAGACAGTAGATAGTATAGGGAGAGAAGAGAAGGGGGAAGGAAAGAGAAGGGAGAGGCTTAAGGTAACTGCCTACAATAAGGGGAATAGCAAGCAGGGCAGCTGCTACAAACAGGTAAAATAGCAAGAGGCAACCGCGACCTAGGGGGCGACGAGGAACGACAACTTAGACGACTAGACAAAATAGGAAGCTGCGACCTGCTAAAGGAACAGCAGGAGCTAGGTAAGTTCAGCACGCCGCTGTACAGAAGAGGCACTACGAGAAGGGAGGGGGGGGGGGTATTGTTAGGAGGCGCTGCCCGGCCCAGGTCCTGGACCCGACCTAAGCCAACCGTCGCCCTAAGGACTGCGACTTAGCAGCGCCAGCACGACCCTACCCTCTATACGGAACTACTAACAGGACCCTACTCCTGTACGGAGGGAGAACCCTATAGTCCTGCACAAAGGGGAACTACCGCCCCTCTTAATAAAGGGAAAACTCTGCACTACTGTACAGATAAGGTAACTCCCGATCCTCTATACGGAGGGTAAACCTTGCACCCCTGCATAGAGGGAAATTGCTAGCTTGGCTTCGTAGGTACAAATTGTACAGCAGCAGACGACGAAGGAACTGCCTATTAGTTCCTTTATATAGATACCTAACCTCAAGTTTCTAAATCAAGATTCTTAAGCCCCTTACAAGAATAATAATCCAACACGTATAGAAGCACTGTAGCCTACTGGACAATATTACTACGGATAGGGGTCCTCAATTTACTGCTAATATATAGAAGGCTATTAACTAAACTCTCGGAATTCGTAGAAAACTTAGCACAGTTGCTTACCCTTAAACCGACAGTCAGTCTAAAGTAGCTAACCGCAAGATAGAGAAATATCTACGAATCTTTTGCAGTTATTATTAAACAGAGTAGGTTAAGGTATTGCCGATAGCCGAATTCTGCGCTAATTCAGCACGGTAAGAAGCTACCTCGCTGGCGCCGTTCGAGATAACCTATAGCTATCTTCCGAGAATAAGCTTTTAACTGCTGAACGAACCTAGCTCTTCGGAATCTTCTACTAGCACTTCGTTAAAGAGAGTCGCCGCCGCGGCGGCCGAAGCACTTAAGGCTCAAATAGAAGAAGCGATTAAGGTAGCGAAGGAGGCGATAGAATCGGCTTAGAAGAAGATAGTAACTCGAACTAATAGAAAGCGGTCACTAATAGAATTCGAAGAAGGCCAAAAGGTATAGCTTAATACGCAGAACCTAAGGCTATAGGCAACGCCAAGCTTAACCCCCGCTACGTAGGTCTGTTTAAGATAGTGGAAAAGAGGTCGCCCGTAACCTACCAGCTCTAGCTACTAAAGTCGTTCTGGATATACAACATCTTTTATTCGGATCTGCTAAGTCTAGACCCTAAAGACGGCCTTCCGAAACAGGGGTTCGCTAAACCCCTGCCATTTAAGATAGACGGTAAGGAAGAAGAATAGGAGTTAGAAGACGTAATAGACGCGAAAAAGATAAGGGGGTCTATTAAAGCGAAGATCTCGTAGAAAGGATAGCTAGAAGACTATAAATAGTATCTAGTTAAGAACCTCCGAAATTCGGCAGAGCTGCTAAGAGAGTTTTACGTCCAGAACCCGAGGAAGCCGAGGCCGAAGTGGCTCGATAGTTAATAGTTCCAGAAGAGAAAAAAACCGCGTCCGCTCTATTAGTAGAAAAACCGATAGAAACGATCGTAGCGACGCGCTTAGCCGAGTCCTCGACTTAGCTACTACCCACCACTGCTAGCATGCTTCGTTGGCGACCCCGCGCTTCGCCTTCGCGCAGCAATACCCGCCGGCTTAGGCAGACGGATTATAATAGCGAAGAACGAAGCTGACGCTACCAAGGCAGCTCGCGGTAGCGCTAGAGGCTATAATAAGGGAGAAGAAGAAGAAACGGTCGCTGTAGACAGATCTATATAGATCTCTGCAGCGACGCACAGGCCAGCTACGCTGCAGCTTAAGATAGCTGCTAACTTAGATTAGCCAGACGCTATCTAAAGGACATTAGATAGCAACGATGTAAGAAGAAGTCGGATAGCGACAATATAAAAAGAAAGAAAGACATTTTTAAAGATAGAAGAAACGGGGAGGTAACGTCGAACTTGACAAGGGTTTTTCCGAAAAAAAAAAGCGCGAATCAGATAGACGGAAAAAGATAACGAAGAAGGAGAAGAAGATAAGGAAGGTAAATTTAAAAAAAAAGAGAGAGATAGATAAGTAAGCGGTCGAGGTCGACCGCTAGTAAGGGAGGGGGGTAGTGTTGCAGCGGCAGAAAGGGGTGGGACTAAGTAATAGGGTAGACTCTTAGAATTTCAGCTCGGCCCTTCTGGACCGAGCCGGGCCTTAGCACACTACCCCTAAAGCCCTTACCTACTACTACATAGATTCCTTTCTCTCCTTAGTTCGAGATATAGTTATTAAAAAGGCCGTATTGAATTATATCCGCGTGCCCGGATTATACACTAACTCTGCGCTACGCGAAAGGGCCTGTTAAACTATATCCGGCTACCCGAATAACGCACACGCATACTATAACTTAAACTCAACACATTAGCACTGTAAGAGGGCTATAGAGGGCTTCTCGACAGTAGAGAGCAGCATTACTGGCCGCAGCGGAAAGAGAAAGACTAACCGAGCGAAGGATAGGCGCGCTAGCATCCTTAACGATAGGACGACTACTAAAGGTGTTATAGAAGAAGAGACGGACGAAGCGAAGAAAGGCATAGCTAGCTATAAGGAGCTGTACGCCTATATACCTAACAAACTTAAGGAGCACCTAACGGAATACAGGTCCAGAAAGGTGTACAACACTATTACCTTTATCGAGAAGACGTTTTACAAGAAAATAGAAGAGAACAAGCAGCTAAGAGAGGAGATAGAAACGGTAACAGCCGAGAAGGAATCAGCAGAGACTATTATCGAAATGTTAGAGAACCAAGCGGCGACACGATTAGCGTAACTGAAAGCGCTAAGGGCTTAGTTAGCTAATATAGCGGCAGCGACGTCGTCGGCACTGCTGCTACTATAATGTAATAGGGTTAAGAATCTTAGTTTAGAAACTTGAAGCTAGGTATCTACATAAAGGAACTAATAGGCAGTTCCTTCGTCGTCTGCTACTGTACATTTTGTACCTACAAAGCAAGCTAGCAATTTCCCCTGTAGAAGGGTACAGAGATTTCCCTCTATATAGGAGTGCAGAGATTTCTCCCTAGGTAGAGGAGCAGGGTTTTCCTCTATATAGGGTTGCAGGATTTTCCTCTGTATAGAGGGTAGGGTCGTGCTAGTGCCTCTGTACAGAGAGTAGGGTCGTGCTAGCGCTGCTAAGTCGCAATCCTTAGGACAACGGCCAGTTTAGGTACAGGACCTAGCAGGGCGGCGTCCCCTAACATTACCCCCCTTCCTCCTCGTAGTGTTGTCCCTGTACGTTGTCGTCTCGTGCGCTCGCTCGTAGCGTTCCCTTTGTAACTAGTGTTCTCCTATACTTGTCCGGTTATTTATAAAGTTGTCCGTCGTCTAGGCACTTACTATCTAGCGATGCCTGCTAGGTGCTCCTGCCTCGTAGGTAACTAAGGCCTCTAGTAGTGGTTGCCTTATTTTCTATTACCTTATATAACCTGTAGTTACTCTATGTATTAGGTCCCCCCCTTCTTTAACGCTGCTACGCCTTTAAGCCTGTCTATTAAGATCCTAAAGCTAAGGTAGAGAAGGACCTGCAAGCAGTTATAAAGATGCAGGGGGCGCTCGGTCCTGTCGGTCGTAGGCCTGTCTATTTACCTGCCTTTAATTCCTCGTCTGTCTATCTCGTAGTCTATCGCTCTAGCTGTGCATTCTGCGTCTAACTCGTACAGTCTAGCGGCAGTGGGCCGTCCGGCCGATTATCTTAGCTCCTGCTTGCAAAAGCTTTGTTATAGTGCCTCGGTCCCTGTCTAGGATTCTTAGGGATTTGAGTAGGTGTCCGGGCCTGCTATTGTCTGCAGGGGCGAGGTAGTAGGCGTTTACTTAGCGGTCGTCTGTACAGCCTTAGGCAGTCCGGTTATCTCGTACAGTCCTATATACCCTCCTCTAAGCTATTTCCTCTATTCCTACCCTTCTTACATTCTTCCGCTCCCTTTAACTAGGCTATGCCTCTTGCAGGTTCCCTAGTGTCGTCCCCTCTTTCTTGTCCCTAGGAGTGGCATATCCCTAGTCCCCCTCTATTCCTACTCTTCCGTTACAGCTTCCTAATATCCTCTATAGCTACCTATTGTCTTCTATAGCTGCCCTATATCCCTTACAGCTACTCCCTACAGCTGCCTAATGTTTCTTATAGCTGCCCAGTCCTGTAGCTGCTATCTGTCCTACCCTGTACAGTATAGTGTTACTGTAACTGTTTAACGGGGTGTTTCTTTTCCTACCTATCTAGTGCTAGTGTGTCCTAGAGGGCTTCGTACGGTTCCTATATAGGCTCTGCCTACCCTGTCTATATAACTAGGTATTCTAACCTCTTCTGTTTCCTCTAGCTCTTAAGGATTTCTTCTACCTTATACTCTTCCTGGCCCTTAGTAATAATTGCTAGGGGGCGTATGTCGTCTGTCGTCTAGTGTAGGAGGGAGTCTATATATGCTAGCTGTACAAGGTCTATATAGAAAACTGGATAGATCTTTAGGGGAGTGTTAAGTCGTACAGCGTATGTCCCTACTACCCAGACTACTGTAAACCTCCGGTTCTTCCAGTCCAGTTTCTTGCTTGGCCGGTCTGTACGAATGTTGCCTTAGTTTAGCTATACCTTATCCCCTGCCTCGTATCTTGGAGCAGCCTGCCGTCCCTTATTAGCCTGCTCTTCCGCGCTCTGTTAGGCTATAGCTAGGCTCGCTTTTGCCTATTAGTAGGCGTTTATAATCGTCTGTACGATAGCTTCCCCCTGCTAAATAGGGAAGTGTACAGGGCGTAGTGTAGCGCTGCTTAGGGTCGGTAGGAGCGGAGAGTAGTCGTACCTATAAACTATAAAGAAGGGGGACAGTCCTATAGCATTAGCTGTACGACTGTTAATAGCCAGCTCCGCTATAGGGAGGAGGCGGTTCTAATTTGTCTAGTTATAGTTAACGTACGCTTAGAGGTATGCTTCTAGTGTAGAATTGGCCCTCTCCGTTGCGCCGTCCGTCTACAGATACTAAGCAGTCGATAGGCGGCGTTCTATGTTTGACAATTGGCATATCCTCGCCTAGAGTTAGCTCGTAAACTGTATACCCTAGTAAGATACGATTGACCTAGGGAATCCGTACTTGCTAAATGTCGTCCGTATAAATGCCTAGGCAGTGTCCTTAGCCGCAATAGAGCCTATTCCCTCTAGTATTAACCCCCTCGTTAGCTTGTCCGTAACTAATATAATGTTCCGCTGTCCGTCGCTCTTAGGGATGTCTGTAATAAAGTCTATAGTTAGGTCTTGCTAGGGCCGGTCCGGTATCGGCAGGGGTTTCAACAGGCCGTGCTTTAGCTCTTACTAGGGCTTCGTCCGTCTGCAGACATCGCAGTTCCGTACGAGCCTACAGATGTCCTTCGCTATCGCCGGCTAGTAGTAGTCCCTAGCAACGGTGCTGTACGTCTCCTCGCGCCCTAGGTGTCCGGTAGCTATTAAGTCGTGCGCCTGTTGTATTAAGCTCGTATAGAGCTTCTCGTCTGCTAGGACCTAAGTCCAATTCCTGAACTTTAGGTTGTTCTCCTTATCTACTGTACACTCTGCTGCTAATACCTTAAGGCAGAGCTCTGCTAGGAGCTTCCGCTGTCCTCCTTAAATCGCTGTACGGACACCTCGGTAAACGTCGTCCTTTTCTACTGCCTCTTTCTAGGCCTATAGCTAGGGTTCCTATATGTGTGTCGCTGCTAGGTAGATAGTCTCCTTGTCTAGTTCTTCCTTAAACATCTGGAATGTTCGTAACTTTAGTCGTTCGTCGTTGTACGTAGCCAGCATGTCCTGGTCTCGTCTAGATAATACCTCGACCCTGCTGTTGTCCTTCCGTTTGCGATACCAGAGTCTTATATTAAAACAGCTTAGATACATCGCCTATCGTACATGTCTCTTAGAGAGTTTCTAGGCTTGCGTAAATTACTTAAGATTCTTGTAGTCGGTTAGGGCGAGGAACTTAGGAACTGAGCGGAGTTCTCTATCCTATACCTCGCAGCACCGTACGACTGCTAGCAATTCCTTGTTATAGATAGAGTAGTTGCATTTAGCTAAGGAGTTCTTCTTAGAGAAATACGCGTATAGGTAGAGGAGGCCGGCCGGACCTACCTACAAGAGGATACCTCCTATGCAGTATCCCGAGGAGTCGGTTTCCAGTATCGTCGTATGTTCTAGGTTAAAGGCAGTAAGCGTTAGTTCTGTAGTAAAAATCTCCTTCAGCTTGTTGAAACTCTTGTTATATTCCTCCGTCCAGGCAAACCGTCTGTCCTTATATATTAGCTTAACTAGAGGGCATACTATCTCTAAGTAGTTCTGTATAAACTGGCAGTAGAAGTTAGCAAACCTAAGGAATTCTTGTACGCCCTTAACACTCGTAGGGGGCTTCTATTGCTTAATAGCATTAATCTTCTTCCTGCCTATACTAATTGCTTTCCCTACCTCGATAATAAACCCTAGGTATTTCGTACGCTATATACCGAATTTACATTTGTCGATGTTAAGGTACAATCCAGCCTGCTGCAAACAGTCTAACACTTTCTTAACATCTCGTACATAGTCCTCGCGGGTACCGTCTATAAATACTAGGGTATCGTCGAGGTATACAGAACAGATGTCGTCTAGAAGTCCTTGTAAAGACCTGTAAATGTACCTCTAGAAGGTTGCTAGCGCGTTCGTAAGACTAAAGGGGGTAACAAGCTACTCGAAAAGTCCGTACCTCGTACAGAAAGCGGTTATCTATTTACAGCCTTCCTTAACCTATATCTTGTAGAAGGCTAAGACTACGTTAAGCTTAGTAAACTACTTTGCCTTGCTAATCCGTCCGAGGGTCTTCTCAATAATAGGTAGGGGGTACCGGTCCTTCTTAGTAATTGCGTTAATGCCTCTGTAGTCTACGTAGAAGCGCAAGCCGGCCGAGCCTTCCTTATAGACAAACAATACTAGGGCTCCTATAGGTAACGTACTTGCGTAAATAAAACCTTTAGCAAGTAGGTTGTCTAATGTCTTGCGTAGTACTAGGAGTTCTCTAGAAGACATGCTATACAGTAGGCTGTACGGTACTTTAGGCAGGCTTCTATCTGGACGGGGCTCGAGCTGGATGTTGTAGTCGATTCCTTCTCCTTAATGTAGAGGCAATTTCGAAGCTGATTTTGGTTCGAAGAGGTCCAGATATGAAAACTCTGCACTACTATACAGAGGGAAACTCCTAACCCTCTATACAGAGTGTAAACCTTGCACCCCTATATAGAGGGAAATTGCTAGCTTAGCTTCGTAGGTACAAATCGTATAGCAGCAGACAACGAAGGAACTGCCTATTAGTTCCTTTATATAGATACCTAGCCTTAAGTTTCTAAACTAAGATTCTTAAGCCTCTTATATTAGGAACTAATCTTAATGTTAGTAACTGCAGTAATATAACGAAGATAGACGGCGACATCCCTATAGAACCTGCGACTGTGCAGGATCAGATACACTGCGCATACGAGGAGCTGCTAGCATACAAGAGGCAGCTCGAACAGTAAGTAAGCTACTAGGCTGCGATAATTTCCTAACAGGAGCAGGAGCTACAAAAACTTAGGGCGTCCGATTGCGATCCAACCCCTACAACGACGACGACGACGACGAACACGACAGCCTACACCCTGGCCCCTAAGAGCAAGCTCCCTAACGTTACTACCTACGATAGTAAGGCTCTAGCCGAGTACCCCTTCTAGGCTGCCTAGATGCACTCTAAGCTTCTAGTCGACTTAGGAGTATACCCGACTAAGCTAGACAAGGTAGTATACCTCTTTAGGAGGTTAAAGGGCAGGGCGGCAGCACGGATTCTGTCGTACTACAAGACGGCTATTGCCAATCTAGCAATAGCAACTATAACGATGCTCTAGGCAGCTCTTAACAGGAGCTACAAGGACCTAGACCGCGAAAGCTAAGCACTCCTACAGGTTAACACTATAAAGCAAGGACGTAAGACTGTACGAGAGTTCTTTACGGAATATGACCAGACCCTAGTAGAGGCAGGAGGACTCTAATAGGAGGACAGGGTAAAAATTACTACCTTAGAGATAGGCTTCTCTAAGGAGATTATAATAGGACTAGTAGGCGTAATGCGACTAGCTACGTATAAGGAGTTCTATAATCTCCTTAGGATAGTCGACGACCAACAGTGTAGGCTCGGACGGATAATCTGCGCTTGTAAGATGCGACAGCCCCTCTAATAGCAGTAGGATGCTATAGACTAGGAACTAACGACGACGACGAGAGTAGCAGCAGCCGTTACTATATAGCTAATAGCTACTACTAAAAGGGCACAGTAGGTAGATACGGCTACCCTTAATAAGAGATAAGCAGGAGGGAGCTGCTACAGGTATAGCAAGATAGGCTACACTATACGGATTTGCAGGCTTTTGCTAGCAGAGAGACCTAGGCGACGGCCGACCACTGCAAGGGTAGCAACTGCGGCACCCTAACAAGAGAACTAAGAGTCCCCTTTGGATAACGACGAGTTAGGAAAAGAATAGCCTCTAGGCGAAGGCTTAGCTAGAGGCATATACGAGATAGATTACTAAATTAAAGCACTACTTAGGTATCTTTTAAGAGGAACTACATAACGACTACGCCGCTTATCGTACGACCTATGCTAAACAGGACCGCTACAGCGCAGACACTAATTAATATAGGATGTTTAGTATATAGAGTAATTAGCAAAGCCT
The DNA here is from genome assembly GCA_016165855.1 of Pseudocercospora ulei. Classification (NCBI taxonomy): domain Eukaryota; kingdom Fungi; phylum Ascomycota; class Dothideomycetes; order Mycosphaerellales; family Mycosphaerellaceae; genus Pseudocercospora; species Pseudocercospora ulei. The sequence goes on from JACWNB010000010.1 coordinate 1,070,736, forward strand.
TCGTATAGAGACACTACATTAAGACGACCCCTACTGTACCTATATGTATGCTGGGCATTACTGGGCGAGGACCGGACATTACCTATATAGTAAAAGTAACGATAGAGCTGCAAGGACACTACGAGCAGGACTTATACCTCTACGTTATACAAGACAAGTTAGGGTATAACCTAATATTAGGAAAGCTATAGATAGAGTGCTAGTAGGGCAAGCTAGACGTTAGACGAGGACGGCTGTACCTAGCAGTAACGAAGCAGAGGCTCTAAGACTAAGGGAGAGTTCCGTAGGGCAGCGAAGCCAAGGCCGAAATCAACACTGCGGCTACAGAAATTAAGAAGGCATTAGCGCCTAAGAAGGCGACGGACCCCTATAGGAAGCTCCTATTAGAATACGCAGAATACCTAGACCTCTTCGAGCCAAAGTCGGCCTCGAAACTGCTACTACACTAAGGAGAAGGAATTAACTACGACATCTAGCTAGAGCCCCGTCCGGATAGGAGTCTGCCTAAAGTACCGTACGGCCCGCTATATAGTATGTCCTTTAGACAACTCCTAGTATTGCGCAAGACACTAGACAACCTACTTGCTAAAGGTTTTATTCGTGCAAGTACCTCGTCCGTAGGAGCCCTAGTGCTGTTTGTCTATAAAGAAGGCAAGGCCGGCTTGCATTTTTGCGTAGATTATAGAGGCATTAATGCGATTACCAAGAAGGACCGGTAGCCCCTGCCCCTTATTAAGGAGACTCTCGGACGGATTAGCAAGGCAAAGTAGTTTCCTAAGCTTAACGTAGTTTCGGCTTTCTACAAGATGCGGGTTAAGGAAGGCTGTAAATAGACAACCGCTTTCTGTACAAGATATAGTCTTTTCGAGTAGCTAGTTACCCCTTTTAGCCTTGCTAACGCACCGGCAACCTTCTAGAGGTACATTAATAGGTCCCTGCAAGGGCTACTAGACGACATCTGTTTAGCGTACCTCGACGACATACTAGTATTTACGGACGGCACCTATGCAGACTATGTACAGAACGTTAAGAAGGTACTAGATCGACTGCAATAGGCTAGATTGTACCTCGACATCGACAAATGTAAATTTAGTATACAACGTACGAAATACTTAGGGTTAATTATTAAGGCAGGGAAAGGTATTAGTATAGACGGGAAAAAGATTAATGCTATTAAGCAATAGAAGCCGCCTACAAGCGTTAAGGGCGTACGGGAATTTCTTAGGTTTGCTAACTTCTACTGCTAGTTTATACAGAACTACTCGGAGATCGTACGCCCCCTAGTCGAGCTAATATACAAGGACACGCAGTTTAAGTAGACGGACGAGTGCAATAGGAGCTTTAACAGGCTAAAGGAGCTCTTTACTATAGGACCAACGCTTGCCGCCTTTAACCTAGAACATATAACAATACTGGAAACCGACTCTTTAGGGTATTGTATAGGAGGTATTCTGTTACAGATAGGCTTAGACGGACTCCTGCACCTATACGCGTACTTCTCTAAGAAGAACTCTCTAGCTAAATGCAACTACCCTATCTACGATAAGGAATTGCTAGCAGTCGTATAGTGTTGCAAGGCGTAGGATGTAAGGGCTTAAGAATCTTAGTTCAGAAACTTAAGGTTGGGTATCTATATAAAGGAACTAATAGGCAGTTCCTTCGTCGTCTGCTGCTGTACAATTTGTACCCACGAAGCTAAGCTAGCAATTTCCCTCTATATAGGGATACAAGGTTCGCACTCTGTACAGAGGGTTAGGAGTTTCCCTCTATACGGTAATGCAGAGTTTTCCCTCCGTTTAGAGGGGCGGCAATTCCCCTCTATATAGGGCTATAGGATTCTCCCTCTATATAGGAGTAGGGTCCTGTTAGTAACTCTGTATAGAGGGTAGGGTTATACATACGCTGCTAAGTCGCAGCCCTTAGGGCGACGGCTAGCTTAGGTCTAGGACCTGGGCTGGATAGCGCCCCCTAACAATACCCTCCTCCCTTCTTATAGTACTTCTTTCGTACAACGGCGTATCGTATACCCTTAGCTCTTAGGGTTCCTCTAGTAGGTAGCGCTTTCCCGTCTCTGCCTAGGTACCTGCCTGTCGACCTCCCTCTCTACTGTTAAAACCTTGGACTTGTCCTCCTAGATCCTATAGCTAGGGCAGAGGAGGACCTATAGGTAGGGAAGGCAGGTAGTGCTAGATCGCTTCTACCTAAACTTAACCGATTGCGTTTGCTACTTTAAGGATGCCGAGGCTAAGGCAGAGGAGGCCTGCAAGCAGTTATAAAGGTGTAGGAGGTGCTCGGTCCTGTCTGTTCGTTCCCCTCCTACCCTCTAGCCCCTAGCTACGCACTCCGCGTCCTAACTGTACAGCCCGGCGCCGCCGGGCTATCTAGCTCTGTCTCTATACCTTAGTCGTTATCTAGAGTTTACTCCTAGGTAGATGTTCCTGTCTCCGTCCGGTCGTCTAGTAGACCGTCGCTCGTATAGGCCCTAGGTCGTAGTTGCCTCGTTTGTCCTCCCTTATATAGTTGTATTAGCTGCCCTAGTTGCTATTGCCCTATATAGCAGGCAGCTACTACCCTGTATATAAACCCTTTCCCCCTTCTCTCTCTCTCCTCTTCTCTTTCTCCTTTATTCCCCTATCTGCTACCTGTCCGCCTAGCCTTCTGCTACTACTACTATTACTACTACTAGTTACTACTAGTTACTACTACTAGCTACTACTACTAGCTACTACCGTTATGCTACGCATCCTGTCTGGCCGTTCCTACTATAGTTCTCTCGTAGTTGCTAGCTCTTCTTCCGCCTGTCTAGCTAGTGTCCCCTCCTATTTTTACCTCTAGCAATAGAGTGCCTAGCTCGACTAGCAACTTCGCTTCTAGTTCGTATAGGTCCCCGTCTTCCGTACAGTCTAAGCTAACGTCTTAGGTGCTATATCTACTAGTAGCTAGGTGTTGCTAAGCTACTCTTCTAATTCTTCTAGTGCTGGGGCCCCTGCTAGCTAGAAGGCGATTAAGATTTCGGGTGTAGAGTTGGCTGCCTTAGTCCTAGAGGTAGTAGCTAGTAAGCTACCTTAAGGTAGTATATAAAAGCTTTCGGACAGTGTTGCTCTCGTTCCCCTCCTACTTCTACTCTTATTGCTAACTGTCTCCTAGCTGTTCTCTTCCTCCTACCTCCTTCTGTACGGTGTAGTGTCGGTAGGATCCGGTAGTGTCCTACGTCTTAATTCCCGATCCTTCGACAACCTAAGTTGCTAGCGGCTGCCCTATACCTAGGGTAGATCGTGCCCCTTTTCGCTATATAGCGCAGTGTTACTGTAACTGGGCAGGGGGATGGTTCTCCTCCTACCTGTCCAGCGTAGTTGTGTTGTATAGGGCCTCGTATAGTTCCTATATCGGTTCTGCCTACCCTCTCTATTTAACTAGGTACTCTATCCTCTTCCGTTTCCTTCGGCTCTTAAGGATTCCTTCTACCTCGTACTCTTCCTAGCCCTTAATTATAATCGCTAGTAGGCGCGCGTTATCTGCCGTCTAGTGCAGTAGGGGGTCCGTGTTCGCTAGCTATATAAGGTCTACGTAGAAGACTCGGTAGATCTCTAGGAGAGTGTTAAGTCGTACAGTGTATGTCCCTACTAGTCGGACTACTGTAAACTTCCAGTTCTTCTAATCTAGCTTCTTGTTTAGCTAGTCCGTACAGATGTTGCACTAGTTTAACTAGACCTTATCTCCTGCCTCGTATCTTAGTCCAGCCTGCTGTCCCTTGTTAGCCTGCTCTTCCGCATTCTGTTAAGCTATAGCTGGACTCGCTTTCGCCTATTAGTAGGCGTTCGTAATCGTCTGTACGATAGCTTCTTCCTACTAAATTGGGGATCGTACAAGTTGCAGGGTATTACTACTTAGAGTCGGCAGGAGCAGGGAGTAGTTGTAACCGTAGGCTATAAAGAAGGGGGACAATCCTGTAGCATTAGCCGTACGGCTGTTAATAGCTAGCTCTGCTATAGGGAGAAGGCGGTTCCAGTTCGTCTAATTATAGTCGACGTACGCCTAGAGGTACGCTTCCAACGTCGAATTGACCCTCTCCGTCGTACCGTCCGTCTACAGGTGCTATACAGTTAACAGGCGACGTTCTACGTTTAGCAACTAACACACCCTAGCCTAGAGCTGGCTCGTAAACTGTATACCCTAGTCTAATACAATTAACCTAGGGAATCTGTACTTGCTAAACATCGTCTATATAAAGGCCTAGGCAGTGTCCTTAGCTGTAATAGAGTCTATCCCTTCTAGTATTACCCCCTTCGTTAGCTTGTCTGTAACTACTATAACATTCCGCCGTCAGTCGCTGTTAGGGAGGTCTATAATAAAGTCTACTGTTAGGTCTTGCTAGGGCCAGTCCGGTATCGGTAAGGGTTTCAGCAGCCTATGCTTTAGTTTATGCTAGGGCTTCGTTCGCCTATATATATCGCAGTTCCGTACGAACCTGCAGATGTCCTTAGCTATCGCCGGCCAGTAGTAGTCCCTAGCGACAATGCTATACGTCTCCTCGCGCCCTAGGTGCCTGGTTGCTATAGAACTATACGCCTATTATATTAAGCTTATATAGAGCTTCTCGTCTGCTAGGACCCAAATCCGATTCCTAAACCTTAGGTTGTTCTCCTCGTCTACTGAACATTCCGCTGCCGACACCTTAAGGTAAAGCTCTGCTAGGAGCTTCCGCTGTCCTTCTTAGATCGCTGTACAGGCCTCTTAGTATACGTCGTCCTTTCCTACTGCCTCTTCCTATACTTGCAGTTAGGGTTCCTATATATATGTCGCTACTAGGCGGATAGTCCCTTCGCCTAGCTCTTCCTTAAACATCTGGAATGTCTATAATTTTAACTAGTCGTCCTCGTACGTCGTTAGCATGTCCTAGTCCCGTCTAGATAGCGCATTAGCTCTGCTATTGTTCGTACCCTTGCGATACTAGAGTCTTATATTGAACCGGCTTAGGTACATTGCCTATTGTACGTATCTCTTAGACAGCTTCTAGGGCTGCGTAAAGTACTCTAGATTCTTGTAGTTAGTTAGGGCGAGGAACTTAGGAACTAAGTAGAGTTCTCTATCCTACACTTCGTAACACTGTACGACTGCTAGCAATTCCTTGTCGTAGATAGGATAGTTGCACTTAGCTAGGGAGTTCTTCTTAGAGAAGTACGCGTATAGGTGCAGAAGTCCGTCTAAGCCTACCTGTAACAGGATACCTCCGATATAGTACTCTAAGGAGTTAGTTTCCAGTATCGTCGTACGCTCTAGGTCGAAGGTAGCAAGCGTTAGTCCTGTAGTAAAGAGCTCCTTTAGCTTGTTAAAGCTCCTATTGCACTTATCCGTCTACTTAAACTGCTTGTCCTTATATGTTAGCTCGACTAGGGGGCGTACGATTTCCGAGTAGTTCTGTATAAACTAGCAGTAGAAGTTGGCACACCTAAGAAATTCCTATACGCCCTTAACGCTCGTAGGAGGCTTCTATTGCTTAATAGCATTAATCTTCTTCCTGTCTGTACTAATGCCTTTCCCTGCCTCGATAATAAAACCTAGGTATTTCGTATACTGTATACCGAATTTACATTTGTCGATGTTAAGGCACAAGCTAGCCTGCTGCAGTCGATCTAATACCTTATTAACGTCCTATACGTAATCTGTATAAGTGCCGTCTATAAAAACTAGGGTATTGTCGAGGTATACTGAGCAGATGTCGTCTAGTAGCCCTTGTAGGGACTTGTTAATGTACCTCTAGAAGGTTGCTAGTACGTTAGCAAGGCTAAAGGGAGTAATAAGCTACTTAAAAAGACTATATCTCGTACAGAAGGCAGTTATCTATTTACAGCCTTCCTTAACCTGTACCTTGTAGAAAGCCGAGACTACGTTAAGCTTAGTAAACCACTTTGCCTTGCTGATCCGTCCGAGAGTCTCCTTAATAAGGGGTAGGGGGTACTGGTCCTTGTTAGTAATCGCATTAATGCCTCTGTAGTCTATGCAGAAACGCAAGCCGGCCTTCCCCTCCTTATAGACAAATAGTATTAGGGCTCCTATAGACGAGGCACTTACCTAAATAAAACCTTTGGCAAGTAGGTCGTCTAGTATCTTACGCAGTACTAGGAGTTCTCTAGAGGATATTCTATACAGCAGGCTATACAGTACCTTAGGCAGACTCCTATCTGGACAGGGCTCTAGCTAGATATCGTAGTTAATCCCTTCTCCTCGGTATAGCTGCAGCTTCGAGGCTGACTTTAGTTCGAAGAGGTCTAGGTATTCTGCGTATTCCCTTAGGAGCTTCGTACAGGGGTCCGTCGCCTTCTTGGGCGCTAATGCCTTCTTAATATCCGCAGTCGCAGTATTGATTTCGGCCTTAGTGTTGCTACCCTACGGAGCCCTCCCTTAGTCTTAGAGCCTCTGCTTCGTCGCAGTGTTAACTTCGGCCTTAGCATTGCTGCCCTGCAGGACCCTCCCTTAGTCTTAGAGCCTCTGCTTCGTCGCTGCCAGGTACAGCCGTCCTCGTCTAACGTCTAGCTTGCCCTGCCAGCGCTCTATCTATAGTTTCCCTAATATTAGGTTATACCCTAACTTGTCCTGTACGATATAGAGGTATAAGTCCTGCTTATAGTGTCCCTATAGCTCTATCGTTACTTTCACTATATAGGTAATGTCTGGTCCTCGCCCGGTAATTCCCAGTATACGTACAGGTACAGTAGGGGTCGTCTTAATACAGTGTCTCTATACGAAGTCTTCGCTGATTACTCTGTACACTAAACATCCTGTATTAATTAGTGTCTACGCCGTTGCGGACTCGTTTAGCGTAGGCTGTACGATAAACGGCATAGTCGTTATATAGTTGCTCTTAAAAGATAGCTAAGTAGTGGTTTAATTTGGCAATCTATCTCGTATACGCCTCTAGTAGAGCCTTTGCTTAGAGGCTACTCTTTTCCCGACTCGTTGTCGGCTAAGTAGGACTCTTAATCCTCTTGTTAAGGCGCCGCAGTTGCTACCCTTGCAGTGGTCGGCCGTCCTCTAGGTCTCTCTACTAGCAAAAGCCTGCAATTCTGTACAGTATAGCCTATCTTGCTATACCTGTAGCAGCTCCCTTCTGCTCGCCTCTTATTAAGGGTAGCTATATCTACCTACTGTGCCCTTTTAATAGAGGCCCTTAGCTGTACAGTAACAGCTGCCGCTACCCTCGTTGTCGTTAGTTCCTAGTCTATAGCATCCGTCTGCTGCTAGAGGGGTTGTCGCATCTTATAAGCGCAGCTTATCCGTCCGAGCCTGTGCTGCTAGTCGTCAACTATCCTCAGGAGATTACAGAATTCCTTATAAGTAGCTAGTTGCATTACGCCTACTAGTCCCGTTATAATCTCCTTACAGAGGCCTACCTCTAAGGTAGCAATTTTTATCCTGTCCTCCTATTAGAGTCCTCCTGCCTCTGCTAGAGTCTGGTCGTATTCTGTAAGGAACTCTTATATAGTCTTGTATCCTTGCTTTATTATGTTAACCTGTATAAGTGCTCCTCTTTCGCAGTCTAGGTCCTTGTAGCTCTTGTTAAGAGCTGCCTAGAGTGATCCGGGCACGCAGATATAATTCAATACGGCCTTTTTAATAACTATATCTCTAATACAGATGTGGATGTAGAGGGCTAGAAGGTGCTGGAAGGTGGCAGGCTTGGCAGGACCAGGCTTGGCACACACTCAAATACCTCTACCTCTGCTTGTATGTAGATTCTTCCCTCTCTAGCCTTAGATATAGTTATTAAAAGACAGGTATTGACCTTGCGTCTACTGCAGTCAGATTAATCTCAAACTAAGGAGGGAAAGGAATCTATGTAGTAGTGTGCGAGAGCTTTAGGGGTGGTGTGCCAAGGCCCGGCTCGGTCCGGAAGGGCCGAGCCGAAATTCCAAGGGTCTACCCTATCACTCCGTCCCACCCCTTTCTGCCGCCGCAACACCACCCCCCTCCCTTATTAGCGGTCGCCCTCGACCGCTTACTTATCTGTTCGTCCTCTTTTTTTTTTTTTTTTTTATATCGTTACTATCTGGCGTCTTTACTTGGCGTCTACCTGATCCGTTCTATCTAATCGGAGCTATCTGATCGGAGCCAGCAGTTACTAGAGCTGCGGCGTAACCGGTCCGTACGCCACTATATAGGTCTATATAGATCTATCTGCAGCTCCTTATCTACTTCTTTTTTCTTTCTCTACTCAAGACCTCACCTACCGTAGGGCTGGAGGCGTCGGCGACGATTTATAGCGTCGGCGAGCTTCCTGCTAATGCGAAGATAGGTAGTGGCCGATCCGAAGACTCCGGCGAAGCGACTGTTACGATCGTTTTCTTCAGCTTCTATGCCGATAGAGCGGACTTGGCCTTCTTTTCAACCGTCGAGCTACTTAGGTCTCGGCTTCTTCGGGTTCCGGGCGTAAAATTCTCTTAGTAGCTCCGCCGAATTCCGTAGGTTCTCGGCCGGATACCATTTATAGTCTTCCAGCCCCCCTTTCTATAAGATCCTCGCTTCGATAGATCCCCTTTGTCTTCTTACGTCTATAACATCTTCAACTTCCTATTCTTCTTCTTTTCTGTCTATTTCGATTGGTAGGGGTTCGGCGAACCCCTAATCCGGAAGACTATCTTTAGGGTCTAGGCTTAGCAGATCCGAATAAAAGATATTGTGGATCTGGAACGATTTCGGCAGCTGGAGCTGGTAGGTCACTAGCGACCTCTTTTCCATTATCTTAAACGGACCTACTTAACAAGGGTTGAGCTTCGCGTTGCCTTTTAGCCTTAGGTTCTGCGTGTGGAGCTATACCTTTTAGCCTTCCCCAAATTCTATTAGTAACCTCTTTTTATTAGCTCGAGTTACTATCTTCTTCTAAGCTAATTCCATCGCTTCTTTCGCTACCTTGATCGCTTCTTCTATCTAAGATTGTAGCGCTTCTGCCGCCGCCGTGGCGATTCTCTTCGACGAAGTGGTAGTAGAGGGTTCTAAAGAGCTAAGTTCGTTTGGCGGCTGAAAGCTTATCCTTAGAAGATAACTATATGTTATCTTAAACGGCGCCAGTAAGGTAGCTTCCGACTGTGCTAAATTGGCGCAGAATTCGGCTATCGGCAACACCTTAACCTATCCTTCTTAATAATGGCCGCAGAAGATTCGTAGATACTTTTCTATCTTACAGTTGGCTACTTTAGACTGTCCGTTGGTCTAAGGGTAAGCGGCCGTGCTGAGCTTTCTACGAATTCCAAGGGCTTAGTTAATGGCTTTCTATACGTCTGCGGTGAATTAAGGACCCCTATCCGTAGTGATAGTGTCCGGCAGCCTGTAGTGCTTCTATACGTACTGGATCAACATTCTCGCCGTTTCTTCCGCAGTAGTTCCTTTATCCTTAGCTCGACAGGGGATGAAATGGCGCTCTTTGCTTAGCCGATCCACTACATTAAGCGTAGCGTTATATCTATCAGAGTCCGGCAGGCCGGTTACGAAATCTATCGTAATGTGCTGCTATAGTTTCTCAGGGATCGGAAGTAGCTTTAGCAGGCCGGCCAGAAGGCCGTAACGTAGTTTCGCTGCTCGGCACACGTAACAGTTAGTTATAAACCGGTGGATCTTCTCGAAAATTCGCGGGAACTAGTAGGTCGTCCTTACTGCTTCTATCGTCTTTTTCGATCCTGCGTAACCAACATCCGTAGAGCTATAGACCAGCTTAATAACCTCGGTAATCAGTTCTTCCGGAACGATCAGTTTCCCTAAGCCGGTTTTGCCGAGCTTCTGCTGCTAATTAAGCCGTTCCACTTTCTCGTACAGCGTCTCTTCTTCAATCGGCGGCTCCACTGTACAGATCCCTACCTCTTTCAACACCTCGGCGTCTACTATTCGTTCTGTTAGCACCTTCTGAAACATGTTCGGATCTTCCTTCGCTCGGCTAGTCTTTCCTTCTCTTCTCGTTAGCGCATTAGCCTTTCCATTTTAAGCTCTAGGTCGATAAGTAGTCTTAAAGTCGAACCCGGATAAGTAGGCAGCCTACCGGGCTTGGCGCCGTAACAGCTTCTGCGTCTTTATAAAGTAGGTCAGTAACTGGTGGTCCGTAAGGACCTGGATCGTGCTCTGTCTAGCTATAAGCTCCGGTTTCCACCCTTCGAAGGCCTGAATAATAGCTAGCAGTTCTTTATTATAGATAGCGTAGTTTCGTTTAGCATTATTTATAGACTTGCTAAAGAAAGCTACCGGATGGAGAGTCTCGCCGTCGTTAGCGTATTGAGAAAGAACCCCTGCTGTTACTGTGTCGGAAGCGTCCGTCTCTACGTAGATCGTCTTTTCCAGTCGGAAGTGCGCTAGCACTAGCGCTAAGGCTACCCCCTCCTTTAGTCGGTTGAAAGCTTCCGTACACCTCTTATTCTATAGACTAGCTGCCTCCTTTTTCAACGCCTCGTTCAGTGGTCTCGCTATCTTGCTGAAGTCCTTAATAAACCGTCGATAGTAGCTGCAGAATCCGAGAAACGCTCTTATTTGCGTAGTGTTTCCGGATGTCGGTTACTTCCATTCCGCGACGGCGGCCACTTTCGACAGGTCCATCCTAATTCCTTCTCTTCCAACGATAAGACCGAGATATTTGACTTCGGTCTGGTAGAACTCGCTCTTCTTCGTGTCCGCGTTTAATCCTGCCTCGCAGAGTCTTTTTAACACCCTCTCGATGTGGTCCGTATGTTGTTCTCTCGTTCCTTAGGTATAGATCAGAATGTTGTCTAAGTAGATTAAGACGAACCGTTCTAGCATATCTATAAAGGTGTAGTTCATAAAGCGTTGCTATACTGCCGGCGCGTTGGTAAGTCCGAAAGGCATTACCAACTACTTGAAATTACCTATACGCGTAGCGAATGTCGTAAGGTCTTCCGTTTGTCCTTCTTCGTTCCTTAACTAATAGAACGCTTAGCGAATATCCAGCTTGCTAAACTACTTAGCCTTAGCTACTCGTTGTATAGTCTTATCGATTAGAGGCAGCGGACACACATCTCTCTTAGTGACCTTATTAAGGCCCCGGTAATCCACATACAGTCGGAGACCGCCTCTGGGTTTCCGTACGAAAAGAATCGGCGACGTATATTCTGCTGAGCTTGGCGTAATAAACTTCTTCGCTAGATTCTCTCGAACAAACACTTCTACCTAGTCTAGCTCGGCCGGCGATAAGCGTCTTAGGGGTTCCGTTCTCGGCAGCGCAGCCCCTTCTTTCAGCCGGATCTTGTTGTTATATTCTGGTCGGTAAAGCGGCAGGAGGTTAGAGTCAGCCTTTAAGAACACGTTAGTGTAACTATAGAGTTCTTTTAGTAACACCTCTTATGGATCCACTTCTTCTTCCGCTATTATCTTCCAGTAGTCTTCGATGTCTTTTATTAAGATGGCATAAATCTCGTTGTCTAGCGACCTCGCGAGGGTCGTCAAAGCTGCTGAACTTATTATTCCGATCGTGTCTTAAGGGTCGGACCGATCCTTCGGAACCTCTTCGATAGTCGTAACGTTCGGTTCCACTGCGACCTCGGTGACTGATTTGACAGCGGCGGAGCCGCTGTATAGTGTTCTGAATCCGAGTGTGCCTTTACCTACGTCAATAATTGCTCCCTGGTTCTTTATCTATTTCTGCCCTATAATAATGTCAAACCTTCCGATATCTACAATTCGGAACGTCGCTTCCGTAGTGCGACCTGCCAAGGTAGTCCTTAATGGCATATAATGCGTAACACTCTCTGTGTCTTGTCCGTTGTACGCCGAAATCCGTATCGGCGACGCTAGCTCTACTGGATAGCCGTATCCTTTTATTAGCTTTTAAACCAATCGATGGTAGATAGCCGCTCCGATAAGGGCCCCCGTGTCGATAAAAGCTCTTAGCTAAAGTGGTTTGCTCGATCTATCGAGGGGGTGGACAGTGATTAGAAGGATAATAGCTGTTTCCGTGTTGACCTCTACTGCCGCTAAGAGCAGATCGCTGCAGCTGTTGATGCTCTCATCTTTCTGTAACGTAGTTCTTGTTAGTGCCCTGTTTTCTACGCTAGATAGGGGGCCTATCCTTCCAGCGGGTCTTTTCCCAGGATTCGCAGTAGCACTCTACCGTCTACACTGTCGGTCTCGTTTGGAGCCGGCTCTATAGCTTGTATAGTCTTTCTTAGTGGCTGCGGCTACGGCTGCTTTATAACACTATATTCCTACTTCTGCTTATCTGACGCTTGGCATCTCGTAGCGATATAGCCAGGCTTTCTACACGCGTAACAGGTGGGGACGAACGACGAACGCGGTAACTGATAAGGTGGCTGCTAGGGTGCTCTCCGGAAAGGCGCAGGGGGTCTCGTTGTCTGCGTTATTAACTGCTTCTGGTTCGATTCGCGTAACTTCGCGTAAGCGCTTAGGTTTCTCGCGGTAACTCTCGCTTAGTGCATGAAGCTCTTAAGGTCTTTATCTTCCACCGAGGCCATTGCTGCGGCCAGTTCAGGGTTCAGCTTCTGTCTTAATAGATGGAGCTGCTTATCTTCTGCTACTCGGGCCCTAATCGTATATTTTCTGAACAATCCGTAGAACTCCTCGAACGTCTGCCGGTTCTAGTTGATCTTGTCTAGCTGCTTACGGGCCGTCTTCTTCTGGAAGGGGTCTCCGAAGCGTTGATCCAGCGCTTTAATCGATTCTTTAGCGGTTACCTCTTCTAGGTCCGCTACTAGCGCAAAAGCTTTACCTTCTAATCGCGATTCTAGGTACGCTAATCTATCTCTAGCGCTGTTTCCGGCATAGTCTCGACCTATCTTGTTCTTTATCTTCTTCTTAAATGCTTCCTAATCCTTAGGATCTCCGCCTCTAAACGCTGGTAGATCCGGTAATAACGTTATTAACGTGCCGCCTTAACTGTAGGCTGCCGGTAAGGCGGTCTCTGCTTGTTCTTCTCGATGCGGTAGCGGCGCCGACGACATCGCTGCTTCCATCTTATCTAGCTAAGCCTTTATCGCTTTTAATTGTGCTAGTCGGTTCGCCGCTTAGTTTTCCAGCACATCTATAATAGTCTCGGCCGATTCCTTCTCGGCTCTTACTGTCTCTACTTCCTCTCTTAACTGTCTCTTTTCTTCTAGGGTTCTGTAAAACAGCTTCTTAATAAGGTCTATGCTATCGTAGACCTTTCCTACTCCGTTCTCGTTTACGTAATCCTTAAGTTCCTCGAGCGTGCAGTCGTAGATTTTCTTGTATTCGCTTATTCGTTCCTTAATCTCTGCGGTCTCTTCTGCTGTAAAACCTCCGATAATAAACTTATTATCGATGACACTGGAGCGCCTGCTCGCTCTGTCTGTCTTTTCTCTTCTGCTTCTGCTTCGGCCTGTAACGCTGCTCTCTACCGCTAAGAAACTCTCTATAGCTTTCTTACAGTACTAGGGTTGTTTGGTTTGGTGTGTTAGTGCGCGTGCGTTATTGAGGGGTCCGGATGATTCAACGGTCCCTTTCGCGCAGTGCAGTGTTGGTGTAGGGAGTAAGTTCGAGATATAATAATCCAGGCACGCAGATATAATTCAATATGGTCTTTTTAAGAACTATATCTCGAACTAAGGAGGGAAAGGAATCTATGTAGTGGTGGGCGAGAGCTTTAGGGGTAGTGTGCCAAGGCCCGGCTCAGTCCGGAAGGGCCGAGCCGAAATTCCAAGGGTCCACCCTATTACTCCGTCCCACCCCTTTCTGCCGCTGCAACATAGAGCATCGTCGTCGTTGCTATTGCTAGGTTAGCAATAGCCGTCTCGTAGTATAGCAGAATCCGTGCTACTGCCCTGCCCTTTAACCTCCTAAAGAGGTATACTACCTTATCTAGCTCGGTCGGGTATGCTCCTAAGTCGACTAGAAGCTTAGAGCGTATCTAGGCAGCCTAGGAGGGGTACTTAGCTAGAGCCTTACTATTGTAGGTAGTAACGTTAGGGAGTTTGCTCTTAGAGGCCGGGGTATAGGCTATCGTGTTCGTCGTCGTTATCGTAGGGGTCGGATTGCAATCGGACGCCCTAAGCTGTCGTAGCTCCTGTTCCCGTTGGGAAATTATCGCAGCCTAGTAGCTTACTTGCTGTTCAAGCTGCCTCTTGTGTTCTAGCAGCTCCTCGTACGCGCAGTGCATCTGTCCCTGCATAGCTGTAGGTTCTATAGAGATGTCGCTGTCCATCTTCGTTTTATTACTGCAGTTACCGACAGTAAGATCAGTTCCTAATGTAAGGGCTTAAGAATCTTAGTTTAGAAACTTAAGGTTAGGTATCTATATAAAGGAACTAATAGGCAGTTTCTTCGTCGTCTACTGCTGTACAATTTGTACCTACGAAGCCAAGCTAGCAATTTCCCTCTGTATAGGGATACAAGGTTCGCACTCTGTATAGAGGGCCGGGAGTTTCCCTCTATATAGTAATATAGAGTTTTCCCTCCGTTTAGAGAGGCGGCAATTCCCCTCTATATAGGGCTATAGGATTCTCCCTCTGTACAGGAGTAGGGTCCTGTTAGTAACTCTGTACAGAGGGTGGGGCCGTGCTAGCGCCGCTAAGGCGCTGCCCTTAGGGCGACGGCTGGCTTAGGTCCAGGACCTAGGCTGGACGGCGCCCCCTAACATAGGATAGAGAACTCCGCTCGGTTCCTAAGTTCCTCGCCTTAACCGACTATAAGAACCTCGAGTACTTTACGCAACTCTAGAAGCTGTCTAAGAGACATATACAATAGGCGATGTACCTAAGCCGATTCAATATAAGACTCTAGTATCGCAAGGGAAAGGACAATAGTAGGGCCGATGCGCTATCTAGACAGGATTAGGACATGCTAACGACGTACGATAACGACTGGCTGAAATTACGGACATTCTAGATGTTTAAGGAGGAACCAGACAAGGAGACTATCCGCCTAGCAGCGACACATATATAGAAGCCCTAGTTATAGACGTAGGAAGAGGCAGTGGAAAAGGACGAGGTCTATAGAGCTGCCTATATAGCGATCTAAGGGGGACAGCAGAAGCTCCTAGCAGAGCTTTACCTTAAAGTATTAGTAGCAGAGTGCACATTAGACGAGGAGAACAACCTAAAGTTCAGGAATCGGATCTAGGTCCCGGCAGACAAGGAGCTCCGTACGAGCTTAATATAACAGGCGTATAATTCTATAGCAACTGGGTACCTAGGGCGCGAGGAGACGTACAGCATCGTCGCTAGGGACTACTACTAGCCAGCGATAGCAAAGGACATCCGTAGGTTCATACAGAACTGGGATGTCTGCAGACAGACGAAGCCCTAGCGTAAACTAAAGCACAGGCTGCTAAAACCCCTACTAATACCGGACCGGCCCTAGCAAGACCTAACAGTAGACTTTATTACAGACCTCCCTAAGAGCGACGGACAGCAGAACATTCTAGTAAATACAGACAAGCTAATAAAGGGGTTAATATTAGAAGGAATAGACTCTATTGCGGCTAAAGACACTGCTTAGGCATTTATACGGACGACGTTTAGCAAGTACGGGTTCCCTAGGTCAATTGTATCGGACTAGGGTACACAGTTTACGAGTTAGCTCTAGGTAAGGGTATATTAATTATTAAACGTAGAACGTTGCCTAATAACCGTATAGCACCTGCAGACGGACAGCGTAACAGAGAGAGTCAATTCGACGTTAGAAGTGTACCTCTAAGCGTACGTCAACTACGACTAGACAAACTAGAACCGCCTCCTCCCTATAGCGGAGCTAGCTATTAACAGCTGTACGGCTAACGCTACCGGATTGTCCCCCTTCTTAATAGCCTACGGATACGACTACTCCCTGCTCCTACCGACCCTAAGCGGCGCTACCTTACGCCCTGTACGATCCCTAATTTAGTAGGGAGAAGCTATCGTACGGACAATTACGAACGCCTATTAATAGGTGAAAGCGAGTCTAGCTATAGCTTAACAGAATACGGAAGAGCAGGCCAATAAGGGACGACAGGCTGCACTAAGGTACGAGGCAGGAGATAAGGTCTAGCTAAACTAGCGCAACATCCGTACAGACTGGCCAAGCAAGAAACTAGATTGGAAGAACTGGAAGTTTATAGTAGTTCGACCAGTAGGGACATACATTATACGACTTAACACTTCCCTAGGGATTTACCTAGTCTTCTATATAGACCTCGTACAGCTAGCAAACACGGACCCCCTACTGCACTAGACGATAGACGACACACGCCTACTAGCGATTATTACTAAAGGCTAGGAAGAGTATAAGGTAGAAGAAATCCTTAAGAGCCGAAGGAAGCAGAAGAGGGTAGAATACCTAGTTGAATAGAGAGGGTAGGCAGAGCCTATATAGGAACTGTACGAGGCCCTCTAGCACATAACTGCGATAGACAGGTAGGAGGAGAACCATCCCCCTTCCCGTTTACAGTAACACTGTACTATACAGCGAAAAGGGGGCACGATCTACCCTAGGTACAGGACAGCCGCTAGCAACTTAGGTTGTCGAATAATCGAGAATTAAGACGTAGGACCCTACCGGGTTCTACTAATACTACACTGTATAGAAGGGGGGCAAGAGGAAGAGAACAGCTAGGAGACAGGTAAGAATAAGAGTAGGAATAAGAAGGGAATAAGAGCAACACTGTCTAAAAACCTTTATACACTACCTTAGGAGTAGCTTACTAGCCGCTACCTACTAGGACTAGAGCAGTCGACTCCCTATTAGAGATCTTAATTACCTCCTAGCCGGCAGGAGCCCTACCTAGGCCAACACTATAGGGCAGGGACGGGGTTATACTAGAGGGAGTAGAAGAGCAGCTTAGCAGCATCCTGCTACTTATTAGTGTAGCACCTAAGACGTTAGCTAGGACTGTACGAAGGAAGGGGACTGTACAAACCAGAAGCGGAGTTGCTAGCTAAGCTGGACATCCTACAGCTAGAGGTAGAAGGGTAGAAGGACGGGCCGGCAACTACAAGAGAGCTACGACGACACTAGGCGGACAGAGTAAGGGCGTTAGTAGTAGTAGTTGTAGACAGTAGAGGTAGTTGTGTTAGTAGTAGATAGGTAGTAGGTAGGTAGTTGTAGTAGTTGTAGTAGTAGTAGACGGCCGGGCGGACAGGTAGCAGGTAGAGGAATAGAAGAGAAAGAGAGAGAAGGGGGGAAGGCTTAATATATAGAGTAGTAGCTGCCTGCTGTAGAAGGCAATAGCAACTAGGGCAGCTGCTACAACTGTATAAAGGAGGGCAAACAAGGCAACTACGACCTAGTGCCCGGACGAGCGACGGCCCTATAGACGACTAGACGGAGGCGGAAACATCTACCTAGGAGCCGAACTCCGGACGACGACCAGGGTACAGGGATAGAGCTAGACGGCCCGCTAGCGCTAAACTGTACGGCTAGGGCGTAGAGTGCACGGCTAGGGCTATAGGGTAGGAGGTAAACAGACAAGGGACAAGAGACAGGTAAATAGACAGACGGGACCGAGCACCTCCTGCACCTTCGTAACTGCTTACAAGTCCTCCTCTGCCTTAACTTCGGCATCCTTAAAGTAGCAAACGGAATCGGTTAAGATTAGGTAGAAGCGATCTAGCACTACCTGCCTTCCCTGCTCGCGGGTCCTCCTCCGCCTTAGCTATAGGCTCCTAATAGAAAGAGCTAAGGTAGCAACAGCGTAGTAGGAGGGCATCTAGCAGGCATTGCCAATAGGCAAGTGCCCGGACGACAGCCGACTATAGACCCGGACGAAGACAGGAAAGTGCTACCTGTACAAGGAACGCTATAAGATAAGGCTATACGACACGTCGTAGTATAGGGAAAGCCCTATAGGAAGGGAGGAAGGTATTGTTAGAGGGCGCTGTCTAGCCTAGGCCCTAGCCCTAAGCCAGCTGTCGCCCTAGGGACTGCGACTTAGCAGCGCTAGCACGACCCTACTCCTATATAGAGGGAGAATTCTATAGCCCTATACAGAGGGGAATTGTCGCCCCTCTAAACAGAGGGAAAACTCTGCACTACTATATAGAGGGAAACTCCCGACCCTCTGTATAGAGTATAAACCTTGCACCCCTATATAGAGGGAAATTGCTAGCTTAGCTTCGTAGGTACAAATTGTACAGCAGCAGACGACGAAGGAACTGCCTATTAGTTCCTTTATGTAGATACCTAGCCTTAAGTTTCTAAACCAAGATTCTTAAGCCCTTATAGATTCGGCGCTAAATAACACAGACAGTATAGACAGCAGGGTGCTATTAAGGATCTTAGGAAAAGATTAGCTGGACGGATAGGCCCCCTACCTAGTATAAACAATAGGTTACTGCTACGAACAGCATCGCTGGAAGAAGGAGAGAGCATTAACAGCTATAACGATCTGCTCTCGGCAGCAGTAGAAGTGAATACAGAGACTGCTATTATCCTTCTAATTACTGTCTACCCCCTTAAGGGCTTACACTGCCCGCTTTTATTAAAAGCCTTTATCGACACAGGAGCACTTATCGGCGCAGCGATTTACTATCGACTGGTTTAGGAACTAACGAAGGGATATAGTTATCCAGTAGAGCTAGCATTGCCGACGCGAATTTCGGGGTATAACAGACAAGACACAGAGAGCGTTACGCATTATGTGCCGTTGAAGACCACCCTATCTGGTCGCACTACGGAAGCAACGTTCCGAATTATAGACATGAGACGGTTTAACATTATTATAGGGCAGAAATAGATAAGGAACTAAGAAGCTGTTATTAACGTAGGTAAAGGCACACTCGGATTCAAAACCTAGCAGGGCGGCATCGCCGCCGTCAGATCGGTTACAGTCGTCGCCGCGAAACCAAACGTTACGTCCGTTAATACAGTTCCGGCCGACCGTTCCGATCCCCTAGATACCGTTAGAATAATAAGCTTAGAGGCCCTAACTACTCTCGCAAAGTTGCTAAGGAATAAGATCTACGCTATCTCGATAAAAGACATCGAAGATTACCAGAAGATAATAGCGGAAGAAGAAACAGACCCGCTAGAGGTATTACTAAAAGAACTCTATAGCTATGCCAACGTGTTCTTAAAACCCGACTCTAACCTCCTGCTACTCTATTAACCGGAATACGATAACAAGATTCGGCTAAAAGAAGGAGCCGCGCTGCCAAGAACCAAACCCTTAAGACGACTATCGCTGGCTAAGCTAGACTAAGTAGAAGTGTTTGTTCGAGAAAACCTAGCAAAGAAGTTTATTACGCTAAGCTCCGCTAAGTATACATCGCAGATCCTTTTCGTACGGAAACCCGGAGGTAGTCTCCGACTGTACGTAGACTACAGAGGCCTTAATAAGGTTACTAAGAGAGATATATACCCGCTGCCGCTAATCGATAAGACTATACAACAAGTAGCGAAAGCTAAGTAGTTTAGCAAGCTAGACATTCGCCAAGCGTTCTACCGACTAAGGAACGAGGAAGGGCAGACGGAAGACCTTACGACGTTCGCTACGCGCATAGGCAACTTTAAGTAGCTAGTTATGCCTTTCGGACTTACGAACGCGCCGGCGGTGTAGCAGCGTTTTATAAATTACACCTTTATAGATATGCTAGAGCGGTTCGTATCTATTTACTTGGACGAGATCCTTATATACACCGATAGAACGAGAGAGCAGCATACGGACTACATCGAGAGAGTGCTAACTAGGCTCCGCGAAGTCGGCTTAAACGCAGACACGAAGAAGAGCGAGTTCTATTAGACCAAAGTCAAATATCTCGGTCTTATTGTTAGAAGACAAGAAATTCGGATAGACTACTTAAAGGTCGCTGCTATAGCGGAATAGAAGCAGCCGAAGTCCAGAAACACTACCTAGATCAGAGCTTTTCTCGGGTTCTATAGTTACTATCGACAATTTATTAAGGACTTTAGCAAGATAGCAAGACCCCTAAATAAGGCGTTAAAGAGGGAAGCGGCTGGCCTATAGAACGAGAAATGCACGGAGGCTTTTAATTAGCTAAAAGAAGCGGTAGTCTTAGCGCTAGTGCTGGCGCACTTCCGGCTAGAAAAGACGATCTACCTAGAAACGGACGCTTCCGACACAGTGACAGCAGGGGTCCTTTCTTAATATAACGACGACGGCGAGACCCTCCATCCGGTGGCCTTCTTTAGCAAGTCTATAAATAAGGCTAAACGGAACTACGCTATCTACGACAAGGAGCTGTTAGCTATTATCTAAGTTTTCGAGAAGTAGAAGCCGGAGCTTATAGCTAGAAAGAGCACGGTCCAGGTCCTTATAGACTATTAGTCGTTAACCTATTTTATAAAGACGCAGAAGCTCTCGCACGGCTAGGCTCGATAGGCTGCCTATCTATCCAGGTTCGACTTTAAGATTATTTATCGACCTAGAGCTTAAAATAGAAAGGCTAATACACTAACAAGAAGAGAGGGAAAGACTAGGCGCGCGAAAGAAGATCCAAACATATTCTAGAAGATATTGACTAAGCAGATAGTAGACGCTAATATGTTGAAAGAAGTAGGGATCTATGTAATAGAACCGGCGACCGAGGAAGAGACGCTCTACGAAAAAGTAGAGTAGCTTAACTAGCAACAGAGGCTCGGCAAACCCGGTTTTGAGAAGCTAATAGTTCTAGAAGAACTAATTACAGAGGTTATCTAGCTAGTCAATAGTTCTAAGGATGTTGGCTACGCTAGCACAAAGAAGACAATAGAAGCTATAAGGACGGTCTACTGGTTTCCGCGGATCTTCGAGCGGATTGACTAGTTTATCGCTAATTGTTACGTGTATAGAGCCGCGAAGCCGCGTTACGGCCTTCCAGCTAGCCTACTAAAGCTACTACTAATCCCTAAGAAACCGTAGCAGCATATTACGATAGATTTCGTAATTGGCCTGCCGGATTCCGATAGATACAATGCTACTCTAAACGTAGTAGATCGGTTAAGCAAAGAATGCTACTTTATCCCCTGTTAAGCAAAGGACGAAGACACTACTACAGAAGAGACTGCGCGAATGCTAATTTAGTACGTATAGAAGCACTATAGCCTGCCGGACACTATTACTACGGATAGTAAGGAAGAAAAAGAAGAAGAAACGGAGCGCTGCGGACGGATCTATATAGACCCTCTATAGCAGCATACAGGCTAGTTACGCTGTAGCTTAGATAGCTGTCGGCTTAGGCCAGATAGCTCTAATTAGATAGACACTAAGTAAAGGACTTTGGATAGTGACAATACGAGAAGAAAGAAGATAATAAAAGAACGATGTTTTCGAGATAGAATAAAAGAAGAGGTAACGTAGATTTTGAGAGGAATCTTCGTAGAAGAAGCTGCGAACCGGACAGAAGAAAAAGATAAGGAAGTAGAAGAAAAAGAAGAAAGGAAAGACGAAATAAAAAAAAAGAGAGGGCGAAAGAGATAGGTAAGCGGTCGAGGGCGACCACTAATAAGGGAGGGGGGTAGTGTTATAGCAGCAGAAAGGGGTAGGACTAATTAATAGGGTACAGCCTTAGAATTTTGGCTCGGCCCTTCTAGACTAAGCCGGGTCTTGCTATGCCACTACTAAAGCCCTTACCTACTACTATAGAGATTCCTTTCCCTCCTTAGTTCGAGATATAGTTATTAAAACAGCCGTATTAAATTATATCTACGCGCTCGGATTATAAAGAACTAGAAGACTGTTATTAATATAGATAAAGATACGATTAGCTTCAAACCCTAGCAGAAGGCCTAATTGGTTAGAATAAGATAGAATAGACTATAGAAGGATAAGTAAGCGGTCGATAGCGACTGCTAATAAGGGAGGGGGGTAGTGTTACAGTGGCAGAAAGTAGTAGGATTAATTAATAGGGTGGACTCTTAGAGTTTCGGCTTAGCCCTTCTGGACCGAGCCGGGTCTTGGCGCGCCACCCCTACGAAGGCTTACATTTGCAAACACGTAGATTCCTTTCTCTCTTTAGTTCGAGATATAGTTATTAAAACAGCTGTATCGAATTATATCTACGTGCTCGGATTAGAGGCAACCTATCCTAGAGAACTGCTCCTAATAATTAGAGAAGCTTACGAATTAGATAAACGAGCTTCAGGATTAATCCAAGTCCTTAAAAGAGGTAAGCGTACCTTTCTTAGCTAGGGATAGACTAGTTTACTTCTGCTCTCGCCTTTTCATTCCTAAAGGAGCAGACGACTTAATACGACACTATATCCTTAGAACAGTTTACAACCTAGTAGCAGAAGGTTACCTAGGACGCTCGAAGCTTTACAGACTTACCTTACGCTACTACTAGTAGCTATTAATATAGAAGTATATATGTAGATATAGAAACAACTCTCCTATCTATAGAGCAGCCAAACACGATCGTTAACCTCTACAGGGCTTACTAAAACCTCTCCCGGCTCCTAAACACCCTTAGAAACGTTTTATATTACAATAGACTTTGTTACCTATCTCCCTTAAGGAACTACTTAGGCAGGTGTTAAGGCAAAGAACGTCTTTGTGTAAGGGTTCAAGAATCTTAGTTTAAAAACTTAAAGCTAGGTATCTATACAAAGGAACTAATAGGCAGTTCCTTTATCGTCTGCTGCTGTAAAATTTGTATCTACGAAGCCAAGCTAGCAATTTCCCTCTATATAGGGGTGTAAGATTCCTACTCTGTATAGAGGGTCGGGAGTTTCCCTCTATATAGGGGTACAGAGTTTTCCCTCCGTTTAGAGGGGCGGCAATTCTTCTCTGTATAGGGCTGTAGGGTTCTCCCTCTGTACAGGATAAGGGATCGTGCTAGCGCCCCTAAGTCGCAATCTTTAGAGCGACGCCTGGCTTAGGTCTAGGACCTAGCTAGACGGCGCCCCCTAACAATACCTCCCTCCCTTTTCGTAATAGTTCCCTCGTACAACGACGTATCGTACGGCCTTAGCTCCTAGCGTTCCTCTTACAGGTAGCACTTTCCCGTCCTTGTCCAGTCGTCTATAGGGCTGTTGCTCGTCCGGGCACTAGGTCGTAGTTGCCTTATTCGCCCTCCTTTATATAGTTGTAGCAGCTGCCCTAGTTGTTATTACCTCGTATAGTAGGCAGCTAATACCCTATATATTAAGCCTCCCCCTATCTCTCTCTCTTCCTCTCTTTCTCTTCTATTCCTCTGCCTGCTACCCGTCTGCCTAGCTGTCTACTACTACTACAACTACTACTACTATCTAATTACTATTATACTATGCACTCTGTCCGCCTAGTCCTGTCGTAGCTCTCTCGTAGTTGCTGGCCCGTCCTCCTACAGTCCGGCCGGCGTCCTCCTACACTTCTACCTCTAGTGGTAGAATGCTCGGCTTAATTAGCAACTCTGGTTCCAGTTCGTACAGGTCTTCTCCTTCTGTACAGTCCTAGCTAACGTCTTAGGTACTATACTAGCAAGCAGCAGGACGCTGCTAAGCTGCTATTCTACTCCTTCTAGTGCGACCCTATCTAAATTACGCCCTAGCAGGTTGCTATAGCTAGCCCCTCGTACGTTAATGCTATCCTTATAGCTACCTGCAGCTAGGCCTACACTGCTTGTACAAACTTCTCCTAGGGCTTGTTCAGTCTGTACCGCCTGCCCGGCTTCTAGGCTAGCGTATATACGTCGTACAAGTAGAAGGGCGGCTCCCTCTACTGCTCCTACCGCCGTCTAGGGGAGGCCTATAGGGGGGTGCCTTTGCTCTACAGTGCTAGGCCGAGTAGAGCTCCTGCTAACTAGGAGGTAATTAAGATTTCGGACAGGGAGTTAGCGGCCTTATTGTCGACTGCCCTAGTCCTAGGGAGTAGCAGCTAGTAAGCTACCCTAAGATAGTGTATAAAAGTTTCTAGACAGTTCCGCTCTTATTCTCTTCTTATTTTTACTCTTATTCCTACCTGTCTCCTAGCTGTTCTCTCCCTCCTGCCCCCTTCCGTACAGTATAGTGTCGGTAGGGGTCCTACGCCTCGATTCCCAATCCTTCGGCAACCTTATATTGCTAGCGGCTGTCCTGTACCTAGAGTAGACTGTGTCTTTCTTACCGTATAGTATAGTATTACTGCAACCGGCTAGGGGAATAGTTCTCCTCCTACCTGTCCAGCGTAGATATGTCCTAGAGGCCCTTATATAGCTCCTATGTAGGCTCTGCCTACCCTCCCTATTTAATTAGGTATTCTACCCTCTTCTGCTTCCTTCGGCTCTTAAGGATTTCTTCTACCTCGTACTCTTCCTAGCCTTTAGTAATAATCGCTAGAAGGCATGCATCGTCCGTAGTCTAGTGCGGCAGGGGGTCCGTATATGCTAGCTATACGAGGTCTATATAAAAAACTAGGTCAATCCCTAGAGGAGTGTTAAGTTGTATAGTTTATGTCCCTACTGGCCGGACTACTATAAACTTCTGGTTGTTCTAATCTAGTTTCTTGCTCGGCTGGTCTGTACAGATGTTGCGCTAGTTTAGCTAGATCTTATCTCCTGCCTTTTACCGTAGTACAGCCTGCCGTCCCTTGTTAGCCTGTTCTCCTGCATTCTGTTAAGCTATAGCTAGATTCGCTTTCGCCTATTAATAGGCGTTCGTAATCGCCTGTACGATAGCTTCTCTCTGCTAAATTAGGGATTGTACAGGGCGTAGGGTAGCGCTGCTTAGGGTTAGTAGGAGCAGGGAGTAGTCTTATCTATAGGTTATAAAGAAGGGGAACAGTCCTGTAGCGTTAGCCGTACAGCTGTTAATAGCTAGTTCCGCTATAGGGAGGAGGCGGTTCCAGTTTGTCTAGTCGTAGTCGACGTACGCTTAGAGGTACACTTCCAATATCGAGTTAACCCTCTCTGTCGCGCCGTCCGTCGACAGGTGCTATATAGTTAATAGGCGACGTTCTACGTTTAACAACTAGCATACCCTTGCCTAGAGCTGGCTCGTAAACTGTGTACCCTAGTTCGATACGATTAACCTAGGGAATCTGTGCTTGCTGAATAATACAGGGTAGGTTGGCCCGTGTTATTACTATCCCTTGCCAAGGTTTATATATCTGGTACACATTGGTTAAGTCACTTCCGAGTTACGTGATTAGTCCCTTTTGGCTTAAGTATACCGCGTTACATTACTTAACTCAGAAGTGACTGCTAAAAGTGTACGATAAAAGGCCCGGGTTTAATTCCCAGGGGGCGTATCTTTTAACGGGAGAGTGGAAGCAGGCGGCAAGCGTTAGTCCTGTAGTAAAGAGCTCCTTTAGCTTGTTAAAGCTCCTATTGCACTTATCTGTCTACTTAAACTGCTTGTCCTTGTGTGTTAGCTCGACTAGGGGGCGCACGATCTCCGAGTAGTTCCGTAGAAATTAGCGTTAGAAGTTGGCAAACCTAAGAAATTCCTGTATGCCCTTAACACTTGTAGGCGGCTTCTATTGCTTAATAGCATTAATCCTTTTCCTATCTATACTAATGCCTTTCCCTGCCTCGATAATAAACCCTAGGTATTTCGTACGTCGTACACCGAATTTACATTTGTCGATGTCAAGGTATAAGCCAGCCTATTGCAGTCGATCTAATACCTTCTTAACGTTCCGTACATAATCTGCATAGGTGCCGTCCGTAGATACCAATATATCGTCGAGGTACACCGAACAGATGTCGTCTAGTAACCCTTACAGGCACCTGTTAATGTACCTCTAGAAGGTTGCTAGGGCGTTCGCAAGACTAAAAGGGGTAACAAGCTACTCGAAAAGTCCGTACCTCGTACAGAAAGCGGTTATCTATTTACAACCTTCCTTAACCTATATCTTGTAGAAGGCCGAGACTACGTTAAGCTTAGTAAACTACTTTGCCTTGCTAATCCGTCCGAGGGTCTCCTTAATAACGGGCAGGGGGTACCGGTCCTTCTTAGTAATTGCGTTAAGGCCTCTGTAGTCTACGTAGAAGCGCAAGCTAGCCGAGCCTTCCTTATAGACAAACAATACTAGAGCTCCTATAGGTAACGTACTTACGCAAATAAATCCTTTAGCAAGTAGGTTATCTAGTGTCTTGCGCAGTACTAGGAGTTCTCTAGAGGACATGCTATACATCAGGCTGTAGGGTACTTCGGGCAGGCTTCTATCGAGACGGGGCTCTAGCTAGATGTCGTAGTTAATTCCTTCTCCTGAGTGCAGGGGCAGTTTCGAGGCTAATTTTGGCTTAAAGAGGTCTAGGTATCCTGCATATTCCGATAGGAGCTTCGTATAGGGATCCGTCGCTGTCTTAGGCGCTAATGCCTTCTTAATGTCTGTAGCTGCAGTGTTGACTTCGGCCTTAGCATTGCCGCCCTACGGAACTCTCCCTTAATCTCGGAGCCTCTGCTTCGTCGCTGCTAGGTACAGCCGTCCTCGTCCGACGTCTAGCTTGCCCTGCTAGTGCTCTATCTATAGCTTCCCTAATATTAGGTTATACTCTAGCTTGTCCTATACAACGTAGAGGTATAAGTTCTGCTCGTAGTGTCCTTGCAGCTCTATTATTACTTTCACTATATAGGTAATGTCCGGTCCTCGCCCAGTAATGCCTAGCATGCGTACAGGTACGGTAGGGGTCGTCTTAATATAGTGTCTCTATACGAAGTCTTCCCTAATTACTCTGTACACTAAACATCGTATATTAATTAGCGTCCGCGCAGTAGCGGTCCTGTTTAGCGTAGGTCGTACAATAAACGGCGTAGTCGCTATATAGTTGCTCTTAAAAGATAGCTAAGTAGTGCTTTGATTTGGCAATCTATCTCGTATATGCCTCTAGCTAAGCCTTCGCCTAGAGGCTATTCTTTTCCTAACTTGCTGTCGTCTAAGGGGGACTCTAGGGTCTCGTGTTAGGGCGCTGCAGTTGCTACCCTTGCAGTAGTCGGCCGTCCCCTAGGTCTCTCTACTGTTAAAAGCCTGTAATTCTGTACAGTGTGCCCTATCTTGCTATACCGGTAGCAGCTCCCTTCTGCTTATCTCTTGTTAAGGGTAGCTATGTCTACCTACTGCGCCTTTTTAGCACCGGCCCTTAGCTATACGGTAGCGGCTGCTGCTACTCTCGTCGTCGTCGTTAGTTCCTAGTCTATAGCGTCCTGCTGCCGATAGAGGGGCTGTCGTATCTCGTAGGCGCAGCTTATCCGTCTAAGCCTGTACTGTTAGTCGTCGATTATCCTAAGGAGATTACAGAACACCTTATACAAGGCTAGTCGTATTACGCCTATTAGTCCTGTTATAATCTCCTTAGAGAGGCCTACCTCTAAGGTAGTAATTTTTACCCTATCCTCCTATTAGAGTCCTCCTGCCTCTGCTAGGGTCTAATCGTATTCTGTAAGGAACTCTCGTACAGTTTTGCGTCCTTACTTTATAGTGTTAACCTTTAGGAGTGCTCGGCTTTTATAGTCTAGGTCCTTATAGCTCCTGTCGAGAGCTGTCTAGAGCATCGTTGTAGTTGCTCCTGCCGGGTTAGCAATAGCCGTCTCATAGTACGGCAGAATCCGTGCTGCCGCCTTGCCCTTTAACCTCCTAAAGAGATACACTACCTTGTCTAGCTCGGTCAGGTATGCTCCTAAGTCGACTAGAAGCTTAGGGTGTATCTAGACAGCCTAGGAGGGGTACTCGGCTAGAGCCTTACTATCGTAGGTAGTAACATTAGGGAATTTGCTCTTAGGGACCGCAGTGTAGGCTGTCGTGTTCGTCGTCGTCGTCGTTGTAGGGGTCGGGTCGCAACCGGACGCCCTAAGCTGTCGGAGCTCCTGTTCCTATTAGGAAATCGTCGAGGCCTAGTAGCCTATATAGTCTTCGAGCTAGGTCTTGCGTGCTAGTAGCTCCTTATATATACAGTGCATCTGATCCTGCATAGTCGCAGGTTCTATAGGGATGTCGCTGTCTATCTTGGTTGTATTACTGCAGTTACCAACAGTAAGATTAGTTCCTAATGTAAGGGTTTAGGAATCTTAGTTTAGAAACTTAAAGCTAGGTTTCTATATAAAGGAACTAATAGGCAGTTCCTTCGTCGTCCGCTGCTATATAATTTGTACCTATGAAGCTAAGCTAGCAATTTCCCTCTATATAGGGGTATAAGGTTCCTACTCTATATAGAGGGTCGGGAGTTTCCCTCTATATAGGGGTACAGAGTGTTCTCTCTGTTTAGAGGGGCGGCAATTCCCCTCTATGCAGGGCTGTAGGGTTCTCCCTCTGTATAGGGTAAGGGGTCGTACTAGCGCCGCTAAATCGCAATCCTTAGGGCGACGGCTAGCTTAGGTCTAGGACCTGGCTAGACGGCGCCCCCTAACCTTTTGTAGTTGTAGATCGACACTCTAAGGGCTGCTTTATAGTACCTTGCTAGAGCATAACTTCTAAGGAAACCGCCTGGCTCTTTTACGAATACGTATAGTGCTACGTAGGCCTTCCTAACAGCATTACCTCTTATAGAGGCTCTTAGTTTTTTGCTAGGTTCTGGAAACGCCTATACAAGCTTCTAAACATTAACTACTATATCTTAACTTCCTACTACCTAGAAACAGATAGACAGACAGAGATTGCAAATGCCCTATTCAAACAGGCGCTGCGTTGCATTATTAATTACTACTAGAATAAATAGCTAAAACACATTCATATAGTAGAATCTTTAGTATGCAATTAGAAATTAGAGACAACTGGATACTCCCCTTTCTACATGTTAGGGGGCGGCGCTGTCCAGCCCAGGTCCTGGACCTAAGCTAGTCGTCGCCCTAAGGGCTGCGACTTAGCGGCGTTAGCACGACCCTACCCTCTGTACAGAGTTACTAATAGGACCCTACTCCTATATAGAGGGAGAATCCTATAGCCCTATATAGAGGGGAATTGCCGCCCCTCTAAACAGAGGGAAAACTCTGCACTACTATATAGAGGGAAACTCCTAACCCTCTATACGGAGTGCGAACCTTGCATCCCTATATAGAGGGAAATTGCTAGCTTAGCTTTGTAGGTACAAATTGTATAACAGCAGACGACGAAGGAACTGCCTATTAGTTCCTTTATATGGATACCCAACCTTAAGTTTCTAAACTAAGATTCTTAAGCCCTTATATTAGGAACTAATCTTACTGTCGGTAACTGCAGTAATATAACGAAGATAGACGGCGATATCTCTATAGAACCTACGGCTATACAGGGACAGATGCACTGCGCGTACGAGGAGCTGCTAGAACACATAAGGCAGCTCGAACAGCAAGTAAGCTACTAGGCTGCGATAATCTCCTAACGAGAACAGGAGCTACGACAGCTTAGGGCGTCCGATTGCGATCCGACCCCTATAACGACGAACACGATAGCCTATACCCCGGCCTCTAAGAGCAAACTCCCTAACGTTACTACTTACGATAGTAAGGCTCTAGCCGAGTACCCCTCCTAGGCTGCCTAGATACACTCTAAGCTTCTAGTCGACTTAGGAGCATACTCGACCGAGCTAGACAAGGTAGTATACCTCTTTAGGAGGTTAAAGGGCAGGGCAGTAGCACGGATTCTGCCGTACTATAAGACAGCTATTGCTAACCCGGCAATAGCTACAACGACGATGCTCTAGGCAGCTCTTAACAAGAGCTATAAGGACCTAGAGTGCGAGAGCCGAGCACTCCTATAGGTTAATATAATAAAGCAAGGATGTAAGACTGTACGAGAGTTCCTCGCAGAATACGACTAGACCCTAGCAGAGGCAGGAGGACTCTAATAGGAGGACAGGATAAAAATTACCTCCTTAGAAGTAGGCCTCTCTAAGGAGATTATAACGGGACTAGTAGGCGTAACGCGACTAGCTATATACGAGGAATTCTGTAATCTCCTTAGGATAGTCGACGACTAGCAGCGTAGGCTTAGACAGATAAGCTACGCTTATAAGATGCGATAACCCCTTTAGCGGCAGACGGACGCTATAGACTAGGAACTAACGACGATAACGAGGGTAGCAGCAGCTGTTACTGTATAGCTAAGGGCCGCTACTAAAAGGGCGCAGTAGGTAGATATAGCTTCCCTAGACAAGAGGCAAGCAGAAGGGAGCTGCTACAGGTATAGTATAATAGGCTACACTGTACAGAATTGCAGGCTTTTGCTAGCAGAGAGACCTAGGGGACGGCCGACCACTGCAAGGGTAGCAACTACAGTGCCCTAACAAGAGGATTAGGAGTCCTACTTGGACGACAACGAGTCGGGAAAAGAGTAGCCTCTAAGCGAAGGCTCTACTAAAGGCAGGTATAAGATAGATTACTAAATTAAAGCACTACTTAGCTATCTTTTAAGAGCAACTACATAACGACTACGCCGTTTATCGTACAACCTATACTAAACAGGTCCGCAACGGCGCAGACATTAATTAATATAGGGTGTTTAGTATATAGAGTAATTAGCGAAAACTTCGTACAGAGACACTGTATTGAGACGACCCCTACTGTACCTGTATAAATATTGGGCATTACCGGGCGAGGACTGGACATTACCTATACAGTAAAAGTAACGATAGAGCTATAGGACACTATAAGCAGGACTTATATCTCTATATCGTATAGGACAAGTTAGGGTATAACCTAATATTAGGAAAGCTATAGATAGAGCGCTAGTAGGGCAAGCTAGACGTCGGACAAGGACAGCTGTACCTAGCAGCGACGAAGCAGAGGCTCTAAGACTAAGGGAGGGTTCTATAGGGCGGCAATGCTAAGGCCGAAATCGATACTGCGACTGCAGACATTAAGAAGGTATTAGCGCCTAAGAAAGCAACGGACCCCTATACAAAGCTCCTAAAGGAATACGTAGGATACCTGGACCTCTTCGAGCTAAAGTCAGCCTTAAAACTGCTGCTATACTAAGGAGAAGGGATTAACTACGACATCTAGCTAGAGCCCTGTCCGGATAGGAGTCTGCCTAAGGTACCATATAGTCCGCTATACGGAATGTCCTTTGGAGGACTCTTAGTACTGCGCAAGACACCAGACGACCTACTTGCTAAAGATTTCATTTAGGCAAGTACCTCGTCTATAGGAGCCCTAGTGCTGTTTGTCTATAAGGAGGGCAAGGCCGGCTTACGTTTCTATATAGACTACAGAGGCATTAACGCGATTACTAAGAAGGACTAGTACCCCCTACCCCTTATTAAGGAGACTCTTAGACAGATCAGCAAGGCAAAGTAGTTTACTAAGCTTAACGTAGTCTCGGCTTTCTACAAGATACAGATTAAGAAAGGCTATAAAAAGATAACTGCCTTCTGTATAAGATATAGTCTTTTCGAGTAGCTTGTTACCCCCTTTAGCCTTGCTAATATACTGGCAACCTTCTAGAGGTACATTAACAGGTCCCTACTAATACGGATGTGGATGTAGAGGGCTAGAAGGTGCTGGAAGGTAGCAGGCTTGGCAGGACCAGGCTTGGCACACACTCAAATACCTCCACCTCCGCTTGTACGTAGATTCTTCCCTCTCCAGCCTTAGATATAGTTATCAAAGACGGGTATTGACCTAGAGTCTACTGCAGTCAGATCATTATATCCAAGGCTCACTTCAACAATACCCGCACTACGCGAAAGAGCCCGTTAAATTACATCCGGGTACTCAATTAACGTACGTGCAACCAACCTAGAGTGTGTACTGTATACGTACAAAGGAGGCCGTCGAATTATATCCGGTTACTTAATTGTGCGTGTACATACTACTCTACCCTCCCCCGACCGAGAAGAAGAGTTTCGAGAAGAAGAGTATCGAGAAGAAGAGTTTTAAAGAGAAAGGTCTATTATAGAGGACATCGAGAAGAAGAGTTTTAGGGAAGAGAAGTGCCCCTATCGAGAAGAAGAGAGAGTTTTGAAGAAGAGCGAGAGAAGGACGAGAGCGACGAGAAGGACGAGAGCGACGAGAAGGACGAGAGCGACGACGATGTAGGAGCAGCGAGAGCGAGGAGCGAGAGCGAGGAGCGAGAACGACGACGACGGAGCGACGACGACGAGAGCGCACCTAGCAGGACCTAGGGCGACGACATTCGTTTTTTTTGGGTCTTTAACAGACCAATTCAGGTCTTTAACAGACCAATTCAGGTCTTTGACAGACCATTCTATTCGGACAAGGCCTATCGAGACAGTTCAGCAATCGGGACATTTAGCAATCGGGACATTCAGCAATCGAGGCGTACGGCCAGCACAAGGCAGAGCCCCTAGGCACGAGCACCCAGGCACGAGCACCCAGGCACGAGCACCCAGGCAAGAGCACCAGGCAGAGCCCTAGGTAGAGCACCAGGCAGAGCACTAGCTGCAGAGCACCAGCTGCAGAGCACCAAGCAAGAGCACCAAGCAGGCAGAGCACAAGGCACGAGCACCAAGGCACGAGCACCTAGGCATAAGCACCTAGGCACGAGCTCCAGGCAGAGCACTAGGCAGAGCACCAGGCAAAGCAGAAGCGAAGCGACGGCTCGAGAAGAGACCGTCTGAGAAGCGACCGTCGAAAAGCGACGGCTCGAGAAGCGACGGCTTAAGAAGCGAGCGACCGTCGAGAAGTAACCGTCCGAGAAGCGACACGTGTTTGCAAGACGACCTCTGCGAGCTCTGCGACCTCAGCGACCTCCGCGACCTCTGCGACCGTCTGAGAAGCGAGCGACGGCTTGAGAAGCGGGCGACCGTCGAGAAGCAACAGCTCGAGAAGCGACAGCTCGAGAAGCGACACGTGTTTGCAAGGCGACCCCTACGACCTCTGCGAGCTCCGCGACCTCTGCGAGCTCTGCGACCTCTGCGAGCTCCGAGACCTCTGCAGCCTCGACAACCTCCGCAACCTCTACGGCCCCGACGACCTCCGCGACCTCCGCGGCCTTAACGACCTCCGCGACCTCCGCGGCCCCGACAACCTCTGCAGCTGCGACCTCTGAGAATTCTGCAGCCTTGGCAAGGCACCAAGCAAGGCACCAATTAAGGCCGAAAGCAACAGCAAAAAGGCACGAGATTGAGGCTCAAAAAGGCACGAGATTAAGACTCAAAACGCACAGAAATTGAAGCTCAAAAGCAACCTCAAAAGCGACCTGTTTTGGAGCGACCTGATTGGCCGATAGCGAAGCTAAATTTGCGACACCTGCGACCTGGTTTGGCACAATGCGACCACAATGCGACCTGGTTTAACTCGACACCTGCAACCTGGTTTGGCACGACGCGACCTGGTTTAGCTGATTGCGATTGATGGGCTGATTGCGATTGAGGGCAATCGCTGGTTAGGGAGGGCGGTAGTGATACGGATGTGGATATAGACAGCTGGCAGCTAGGCTTGGCAGGGCCAGGCTTGGCGCACACTCAAATACCTCCACCTCCGCTTGTACGTAGATTCTTCCCTCTCCAGCCTTGGATATAGTTATTAAAGACGGGTATTGACCTAGAGTCTACTGCAGTCAGATCACCTACAAGGGTTACTAGACGACATCTGCTTAGTGTACCTTAACGACATACTGGTTCTTACAGACGGCATATATGCAGATTATGTACAGAACGTTAAGAAGATATTAGATCGACTGCAACAGGCTGGCTTGTACCTCGACATCGACAAATGTAAATTCGGTATACGACATACGAAATACCTAGGGTTTATTATCGAGGCAGGGAAAGGCATTAGCATAGATAGAAAGAAGATTAATGCTATTAAGCAATAGAAGCCGCCTACGAGCGTTAAGGGCGTACAGGTTTTTCTTAGGTTTGCCAACTTCTACCGCTAATTTATAAGGAACTACTTAGAGATCGTGCGCCCCCTAGTCGAGCTAACACATAAGGACAAGCAGTTTAAGTGGACGGATAAGTGCAATAGGAGCTTTAACAAGCTAAAGGAGCTCTTTACTACAGGACTAACGCTTGCCGCCTTTAACCTAGAACGTATAACGATACTGGAAACCGACTCCTTAGGGTACTATATAGGAGGTATCTCGTTATAGGTAGGCTCGGACGGACTCCTGCACCTATATACGTACTTCTCTAAGAAGAACTCCCTAGCTAAGTGCAACTACTCTATCTACGACAAGGAATTGCTAGCAGTCGTATAGTGTTGCGAAGCGTAGGATAGAGAACTCTGCTCGGTTCCTAAGTTCCTTACCCTAACTAACTATAAGAATCTAGAGTACTTTACGCAACCCTAGAAGCTGTCTAAGAGATACATACGATAGGCAATGTACCTAAGCCGCTTTAATATAAGACTCCGGTATCGCAAAGGTAAGGACAACAGCAGGGCCGATACGCTATCCAGGCGGGACTAGGACATGCTAACGACGTACAAGGACGATCGTTTGAAATTACGAACATTCCAGATATTTAAGAGAGAGCTAGGCGAAGGGACTATCCGCCTAGCAGCGACATATATATATAAACCCTAGCTATAGGTATAGGAAGAGGCAGTAAAAAAGGACGACGTTTACTAAGGGGCCTATACAGCGATCTAAGGAGGACAGCGAAAGCTCCTAGCAGAGCTTTACCTTAAGGTGTTAGCAGCAGAGTGCTTAGTAGACATGGAGAACAACCTAAAGTTTAGGAATCGGATTTGGGTCCTAGCAGACGAGAAGCTCTATACAAGCTTAATACAACGGGCGCATAATTCTATAGCAACTAGGCACCTAAAGCGCGAGGAGACGTACAGCATCGTCGCTAGGGACTACTACTAGCCGGCGATAGCGAAGGATATCCGCAGGTTTGTACAGAACTGCGATGTGTACAGATAGACGAAGCCCTAGCGTAAACTAAAGTATAGGCTGCTAAAACCCCTACTAATACCGGATTGGCCTTAGCAAGACCTAACAGTAGACTTTATTACAGACCTCCCTAATAGCGACGGACAGCAGAACATTATAGTAGTTATAGACAAGCTAACAAGGGGGGTAATACTAGAAGGAATAGACTCTATTACAGCTAAGGACACTGCCTAGGCCTTTATATAGACGACGTTTAGCAAGTACGGGTTCCCTAGGTCAATTGTATCGGACCGGGGTATACAGTTTACAAGCCAGCTCTAGGCTAGGGTGTATTAGTTACTAAACGTAGAACGCCGCCTGTCGACTGCATAGCACCTGCAGACAGACGGTGCGACAGAGAGGGTTAATTTGACGTTGGAAGCGTACCTCCGAGCGTACGTCGACTATAATTAGACAAACTGGAACCGCCTCCTCCCTATAGCGGAGCTAGCTATTAACAGCCGTACAGCTAACACTACAGGGTTGTTACCCTTCTTTATAACTTACAGATACGACTACTCCCCGCTTCTACCGACCCTAAGTAGCGCTACCTTACGCCCTATACGATCCTTAATTTAGTAGGGAGAAGCTATTGTACAGACGATTACGAACGCCTACTAATAGGCGAAAGCGAGTCTAGCTATAGCTTAACAGAATGCGGAAGAGCAGGCCAACAAAGGACAGCAGGCTGCACTAAGGTACAAGGCAGGGGATAAGGTCTAGCTAAACTAGCGCAACATCTGTACAGACCGGCTAAGCAAGAAGCTAGATTAGAAGAACCGAAAGTTTATAGTAGTCCGACCGGTAGGGATATATACTATACGACTTAATACTCCCCTAAGGATCTACCTAGTCTTCTATATAGATCTCGTATAGCTAGCGAATATAGACCCCCTGCTACACTAGACGACAGACGACGCGCGCCCCCTAGCGATTCTTACTAAAGGCTAAGAGGAGTACGAAGTAGAAGGAATCCTTAAGAGCAGAAGGAAGCAGAAGAAGGTAGAGTACCTAGTAAAATAGATAGGGTAGGCAGAGCCTACGTAGGAACTATACAAGGCCCTATAGGACACAACCGCCCTAGACAGGTAGGAGGAGAACTATCCCCCTACCTATTTACAGTAACACTGCACCTTATAGCGAAAAGGGGCACGATCTACCCTAGGTATAGGGCAGCCGCTAGCAACTTAGGTCGTCGAAGGATTGAGATCTAGGACGTAGGACCCTACTGGGCCCTGCTAACACGATACTATACAGAAGAGGGGCAGGAGGAAGGGAACGGTTAGGAGACAGGTAAGATATGTAGAAATAAGAGGGGGATAAGAGCAAAACCGTCTAAAAATTTCTTATACTACCTTAGGGAGGTAGCTTACTAGCTACTACCCCCTAGGACTAGGGCAGCCGACTCCCTATCGGAAATCTTAATTGCCTGCTAGCCGGCAGGGCTCCTACCTAGGCCTGCGCCGGGGAGCAGAGGCACTCCCCTACCCCTACGCGCCTCCTCCGGACGGCAGTAGGGGCAGTAGAGGGAGCTATCCTTCTACTTATACAAGGCGCAGACCCTAGCCTAGAAGCTAGGGAGATAGTATAGGCTAAGTAAGCCTTAGGGGGAATTAGGGCAGGAGGCGCAGAGCTGGCCCTAAGTAGCAATAAGAATAGTATCAACGTACAACGCGCAGGCTGTAGCGACCTGCTAAGGTGTAACCTAGGCAGGGTTACACTAGAAGGCGTAGAAGGGTAGCTCAGTAGCGTCCTACTGCTTATTAGTATAGCATCTAAGACGTTAGCTTAGACTATAGAGAAGACGGGGACCTGTATAAACTAGAAGCGAAGTTGCTAGTCGAGCTAGGCACTCTATTGCTAGAGGTAAAAATAGGAGGGGACACTAGCCAGACAGGCGGAAGAAGAGCTAGGAACTACAAGGGAAGAGCTAGCAACTATAAGAGAACTATAGCAGGAACGGCTAGACAGGGTGCGTAGCATAACGGTAGTAGCTAGTAGTAGTAGCCAGTAGTAGTAACTAGTAGTAGTAGCTAGGTTAATAGTAATAGGACGTTGGTAGTAGACGGTAGACAGTGGACGTTAGTAGTAGACAGTAGACAGTAGACAGTAAACGGTAGATAGTAGTAGGGGACACTGTAGGCAGAGGGGTAGCAGGCGGGGGGAATAGAAGAGAATAAGGGAAGGGAAAGAGAAGGGGGGAGTCTTACTATCTAAGGGGTGGCTGCCTGCTATACGAGGCAATAGCAACTAGAGCAGCTGCTATAGCAGTGTAAAAAGGGAGCAAAGAAGGCAACTACGACCTAGTAGGAGACAAGCAACGGCCCTATAGACGACCGAACAGAGACAGGAAGTCGCGACCTGCTAAAGGAACACTAGGAGCTAAGGGTATACGATACGCTATTGTACGAAAGAAGCACTATAAGAAGGGAGGGAGGTATTGTTAGGGGGCGCTGTCCAGCTTAGGTCCTAGACCTAAGCCAGTCGTCGCCCTAAGGACTGTAACTTAGCAGCGCCAGTACGACCCTACCCTCTGTATAGAGTTACCGACAGGACCCTACTCCTGTACAGAGGGAGAATTCTATAGCCCTATATAGAGGGGAGTTGCCGCCCCTCTAAACGGAGGGAAAACTCTGCACTACTGTATAGAGGGAAACTCCCGACCGTCTATACAGGGTGTAAACCTTGCATCCCTGCACAGAGGGAAATTGCTAACATAGCTTCGTAGGTACAAATTGTACAGCAGCAGACGACGAAGGAACTGCCTATTAGTTCCTTTATATAGATACCCAACCTTAAGTTTCTAAACCAAGATTCTTAAGCCCTTACACTACACTACTAGAGGCTACTACCCTAGAGTAGTAATAGAACCTTAAGACCTACTCTTTCGACCTAACAACCTAGGAAAAGTTAATATAGACAACTAGGCAATATACCTTTCTTAGATCTACTAAGAAGTCTAAGAAGAAACAACTTACGCTTAGGCTGTCTACGAAGAGCAAGCTAATCGAAAAAGACAGCTAGCTCCTAACTACTAAGTAGGAGACAGAGTGTAGCTTAACTCTAAGAACATAATTATAGGAAGACCTTCTCGCAAACTCGACTAGAAAAAGCTAGGCCCCTTTCCTATTATAGAGAAGATTAG
This sequence comes from Pseudocercospora ulei, assembly GCA_016165855.1. NCBI lineage: Eukaryota > Fungi > Ascomycota > Dothideomycetes > Mycosphaerellales > Mycosphaerellaceae > Pseudocercospora > Pseudocercospora ulei. The sequence continues at coordinate 1,108,472 of JACWNB010000010.1, forward strand.
CTCGTACGCATACCGCCTCTAACTGCCTAAAGAATAAGAAATTTACAACGTCTTTTATCCTGTTAGGCTAAGGCCTAAGGAAGGAGATTCCTTTCTATTTTAAGTATAAGATTAGGAAAGAACCCGCCGCCTCCCTATAGCAGATAATAACGAAGATAAGGAAGAAGAATACTACGTATACAACATTACAGACTGTTAAGTTGTTAATAGACAAACTAAGTACAAGGTCTAATAACAAAGCTATAAAGACTAGGATACTACTTAGAAACCCCTTATAAACATTATCTTTAAGAAGAACAAGATTAAAGCCTTTTACTAAAAGGACCTCTTAGACTCTTAAGAACATTGCCTAGGAAACAGATACAGCTAAGAGGGACTAGATGCTATATACTAATAGAATATTAACTGTAACATTAGATCTACTCCTAGGAATAAGCAGACTTACCCTTAGTATCTAGAACTACTTATGCTTCGTAGGAACTTAGCTATATTAAGGGCGGCTACTGTAACGGTTAATAGCGAGAAGAGCAAGAACAACAGCACTAAGGACCTACTAAGAACTACTATAATTTACAGACTATATCTTAACAACTAAAGATCTAACTAAGATAATTCTTGCTGCGTTGGAAGCGCTACAATCGGCTCTACAAGGACGAACAGTTAGGTTGTAAAATGTACTAGAACTACAGCAAACAGATAGTAAAAAACCCCTAACAGCCCTAAGATTCTATCTAGCTCTATTACCTTTAACAGGCTACAACTTAACACTTACTAGCGTAACTAAGATACTTCTAGACGCGTTAGAAGCGACTCGATCCGCCCTTTAGGAGCTTCTAATTCAGTTCTGGAATCTCTGGGAAAAGAAGGTTTAGGAAGTATCTTTGTTAGTAAGACAAAGAAAGGAAGTTTGTTAAGAAACTTCTTAGAAAAGCTAGCAGCTAAAGGGCAAACAACCAGCTAGGGCAGAGGGACATAAGAAGCAGCTACCGCCCTCTAATCTTTCTGTTTTTCTTCTTTACAGCTTGTCTTATACATTTAACCTAGAACAACCTTCTAACTCTAACTCTATAACTAACACTTTAGACTTTAGTCTCTTTAGCTCCTCTACCTAACCTTAGTTTCCTAAGCAACTAACACAAACAACAGCCTCTTCCTTAACAGGAACCGCTTAGTGGATCTGCTTAAAGATTCGCGGAAACCAGTAGATCGTCCTTATTGCTTCTATCGTCTTCTTCGAGTTAGCGTAGCCAACATCCTTAGAACTATAGACCAACTGGATAACTAATCCGAGCACGCAGATATAATTCAATACAGCTGCTGGGACTAACTAGAATGTATTATATAATCCTCCTAATTACGTAATCAGATTATGTAATTAGCATATTATATAATAGACCCTACGTTTCCTAGTCTCTTAGCTATAGGTTAACCCCTACCCTAGGGATTACCTATTCTCGGCCCTGCTACTACTAAGGATTAAACCTATAACTGTTAACCTAGTATAAACTTATAACGGAATAGAGCTGGGTTTTGCCACTAGACTACTTAGCTAGAAAAAAGGCACTTTATACTAGGTTAATTAACCTAGTACAATCTAGTAACATAAATCTTTAGCATTACTCTAGCCAACTCTCTCTCTCTCTCTCTTAGTAAGGCCTAGACCCTTATAGCTACTAACGGATCTGCTGTCTGTTTAGCTTTCTCACTGTTAGGGTATTTAGTAACAGTCTTAGCTAAAGTCTAGCTAAGCTATCTAACTTTACAGAAACCCCTATAGAAGGGCTTAGAACCCTCTAGAAGACCTTAGAGATGCAGCAGAGTCGCTAACAACTGCTGCTCCTAACGGAAAGAAGGCAAGATAGACGAAAACGACAAAGCTAGAAGTAAAGCCTTCTACTAACAAAATAAAGCAAAGTAACTAAAATTAATATAGCAAAAAGAGAAATAAGAGCGACGAGATAAGAAGGTATATAAAAGGAATAAGATAAAGAAAAGATAAGGTAATGTTGTATAAGATAACGTTAGATAAGGTAACGTTAAAACGAAAAGAAGGAAGCTATAGGGTTTAGGTACCTACAACTAGAAACTAGGCAGAAAGAAGCTGCAACGCTACAGAAATAAGCAACGAAAACAATATAAGAAGATAGATAAGAAAGAGACATATTAAGATAAGAAAGAATAAAGCGATATAATTGGTCGAAAGAAAATAGAAAGCGACGACGGAATAGACTAGAAAGCATATAAGAGACGTAAGATGACAGCATATAAGAAAAAGATACAAGAAGCGTATAGACAAAGAAAAGAATAGAATAAGGTTAAAACAGATAAGGTAACATTAAAATAGCAGGGAAAAGATATAGGATTTAGCTAGCAACAGGCAGAATTAGACAGAAAAAGGCTGCTATACTGCAAAAATAAGGGCAGAAAAGAAGATAAGAAGACAGATAGAAAAGAAGCCTATTAGAATAAAATAAAATAGAAGGATGTAATTAGCTAGGAAGTTTAAAACAATATAGAAGATATAAAGTCGGAATAGATAAGTAAGCGGTCGAGGGCGACTGCTAGTAAGGGAGGGGGGTAGTGTTACAGTAGTAGAATAGAGTAGGACGAATTAATAGGGGTAGATCCTGGAATTTCGGCTCGGCCCTTCTAAACCGAGCCGGGCCTTAGCGCACTACCTTTACGAAAGCCTACTGCTACTACTACATAGATCCCTTCCTTCTTTAGTTCGCGATATAGTTATTAAAAGGCTGTATCGAATTATATCTGTTTACTCGGATTACTAGAAGAGCTAGTTACTAAGGTTATCTAGCAGGTTTACTATTCGAAGGACGTACGTTACACTAGAACCAGGAAGACAAAAGAAGCTATTAGAACTATCTACTAGTTTCCAAGGATCTACGAAAGAATCTACTAGTCTATTACTAACTGCTACGCCTATAGAGGAGCTAAACTACGTTTCTAGCCGGATTGCTAAACCCTCTACTAGTCCCTAAGAGACCTTAGTAGCATGTTATTATAGACTTTATAACTGGCCTACTATAATTAGGAGACATAAGGTACAACGCTACGCGTAACGTAGTAAACAGGCTAAGTAAAGAGCGCTATTTTATCCCTTATAGGGCCAAGGAATAGGGCACGACGTTCGAAGAGACGGCTTAGATACTAATTTAGTATATATAGAAGCATTATAGCCTACCGGACACTATTACTACAGATAAGGGTCCCCAATTTACTACACATATATAGAACACTATTAACTAGGCCCTCGGAATCTGTAGAAAGCTTAGTATAGCTGCATATCCACAGACAGACAGGCAATTAGTATCAATTAAGTAGAAGATAAAGAAATATCTTAGGGTCTCCTAGGGCTACTACTAGGAAAAAATAGGCAAAGATACTACTAATAGCCGAACTCTACACTAATTCGGCCCTATCTAAAGCCTACTTGCTGGCGCCCTCTAAGATAATACATAGCTACCTTCTGCAGATAAGCTTCTAGCTACTAAGTAGCACCTCTGCAGAGGCACTCGACGCTACCTTATTAAAGAGAGTGGCCACTGCGACAGGGGAAGCACTTAATAAACAAATGAAAGAAGCTGTTCGAGTAGCGAAAACGGCTATAGAAGTAGCTTAGAAGAAGATAGTAATTTAAGCTAACAAGAAGCGTTTACTAACAGAATTCGAAGAAGGTTAGAAGGTATAACTTAATATACAGAATCTAAGATTAAAGGCAACGCTAAGCTTAACCTACAGTATGTAGATCCTTTTACTATTATTAAGAAGAGGTTGCTGATCTGTGCACGTAGATAATTTAATACGGCTTCTTTAATAACTATATCTAAGGCTGGAGAGGGAAGAATCTACGTACAAGCGGAGGTAGAGGTATTTAAGTATGCGCTAGGCCTGGCCCTGCCAGCTGTCTACATCCGTATTACTACCGCCCTCCCTAACTAGCGATTGCCCTTAATCGCAATTAGCCTATTAATCGCAATTAGCTAAACCAGGTCGCGTCGTGCCAAACCAGGTCGCAGAAGGCCGCAAATTCAGCTTCGCTATTAGCCAATCAGGTTGTACCAAACAGGTCGCTTAGAGGTCGCTTTTAAGCTTTAATTTCCGTACGTTTTAAGCCTTAATCTTGTCCCTTTTTGTTGTCGCTTTAGTGCCTTAATCTCGTGCCTTTTAACGTCGCTTTAGTGCCTTGTTTGCTGCCTTGCTAAGGCTGCAGAATTCTCAGATTGTTGCAGAGGTCGCAGCGGTCGTTTGCTGTAGAAGCTGCAGAGGTTGCAGAGTTCTCGGAGTTTTCAGAGGTTGCCTTGCAAATACGTACTGCTTCTGAACTGTCGCTTCTTAAGCCGTCGCTTTGCCTGTGCTTTGCCTGTGCTTTGCCTGTGCTTTGCCTATGCTTTGCCTATACTTTGCCTATGCTTTACCTGTATTGTCTGCAGCAGCTCTGTGTTGTCTGTACAGTGTCTTTCTAAACATGCAGTGCCTGTATTGTCTGCAGCTGTATTGTCTGCAGCTGCCTGTTGTCCGCAGCTGCCTGTTGTCTGTAGCTGCCTGTTGTCTGCAGCTACCTGTTGTCTGCAGCAGCCCTGTCTGCCCTATGTTGCCTGCAGCTGCTGTGTCTGCCTGTAGCAGCAGCTCTGTATACAGCAGTCTATATTGTCTGCACCTGTGCCTGCCTACAGCAGCTATGCCTTTAAACATACTTCTAAACAGTGCTTCTAAACGTGCTTCTAAACAGTGTGTTGCCTGCAGCAGCTGTATTGCCTTATGCTTTGCTATACGTCTCGATTGTGCTGCCGATCGCGCTGCATTGATTGCTCAACTACTAAATGTATCGAATAGAATAGTCAGTTAAAGACCCGAAAAAACGAATGTTGTCGCCCTAGGTCCTGCTAGGTGCGTCTCGTCGTCGCTGCTCTCGCTCCTCGCCTCGTCTCGTCCTCGTCGCTCCTATATCGTCCTGCTCGACCTTCTCGTTCTTCTCGTCGCTCTCTCGCTCTTGTCGCTCTCTCCTATCTTAAAACTTTAAAACTCGTACGATCTGCTCGTAGGGGCACTTCTCCTCTTCCTAAAAACTCTCTCTTCTTCTTAATTAGGGGAGGGTAGAGTAGCATGTATACGCACAATTAAGTAACCGGATATAATTTGACGGCCTCCTTTGTATGTATACAGTACACACTCTAGGTTGTCGGTTGCATGTACGTTATTCGAGTACCCGGATATAATTTAACAGGCTCTTTCGCGTAGTATAGGTTAGGTGTTAGGTTAAGCCTTGGATATAATAATCTGTGCATGTAGATAATTCAATACGGCTTCTTTAATAACTATATCCAAGGCTAGAGAGGGAAGAATCTACGTACAAGCAGAGGTAGAGGTATTTGGGTGTACGCTAAGCCTAGCCCTACCAGCTGTCTACATCCGTATTAGTTGCTAGTAACCTATTAGCTTTAGCTACTAAGGTCTTTCTGCATCTACAACGTCTTCTATTTGGATCTATTAATCTTGGACCCTTAGGACGGTCTACTAGGGCAGGGGTTCTCGGAACTACTACTAATTAAGATAGACAGAGAAGAAGAAGAATAGGAGGGCAAGGATATACTAGATATAAAGAAGCTAAGGTACTCTATTAAAGCAAGAATCTTATAGAAAGGGTAGCTAGAAGACTATAAATAGTTCCCTATCGACAACCTAAGGTATACTATAGAACTGCTAGAAGAATTCTACTGCTAGAACCTACAGAAGCCGAGGCCTTAATAGCTTTAGAAACAATAGGGAAACAAAGGCCTCTAGAAACTAAGTCCAGAACGCTAGAAGTGTCCTTCTTAAGTGCTATCTATTTAGCTTTCTTGCTGCTGGCGCTTAGCTAGGGTCTTAGCTAGAGCCCTTTAGTGTTATCTTGGCAACACCCCTATTAAGAGGAGTGTACCGGTTTTCCAATTACTTAGTTTCTTAAGTAGTTACCCCTAGCCTAGCTAAGCTATTAGAGTTAATAGAAGAAGACGAAAAGAAGCTGTAAGGAACAACGACGACAAGGCCGGAAGTAGAGCAGAAAGCAAAGAAACGATATCTTCTGCTACTAAAAACAAGCTAAAAGGAAGAAGAAAGAAGATAAAAAGGGAAGCAAAATTAAGAAGAATATAGAAGGCAGGGAGGAATCAACTAGAATAGAACAATATAGACCAAAAGCAATGCGATAAAAGAGGCACGAGAGCTATAAGACAGAAGTATATAAGAAGAAGAAAATAAAAAGAGTATAAACAAGAAAAAATAAGATAAGGTTAGAATAGAAGAAGAAAGACATAGGATCTAGGTACCTACGACTAGAAATTAGACAGAAAGAGGCTGCTATACTACAGAAATAAACAATAAAAAGAAGATAAGAAGATAGACAGGAAAGAGGCCTATCAATAAGAAAATAAATAAAGGAACGTAATTAGCCGGAAAGATTAGAAACAGATAGCGGAAATGCACTAAAAAAGGTACTTAATAAAGATAAAGAAAAATAGGAAACGTATAGCAGAGAAAAAGATTATAAAGTAAGATTAAAAAGAGCAAGAAATGTTAGGGGACGCCGCCCCGCTAGGTCCTGTACCTAAACTGGCCGTCGTCCTAACAATTGCGACTTAGCGGCACTAGCACAAACCCACCCTCTGTTTAGTGTATAGAGTAATTAGCGAAGACTTTATACAGAAACACTACACTAAGACGACTCCTACTGTACCTGTACGTATACTGGGCATAACTGGACGAGGACCGGACATTACCTATATAGTAAAAGTAACGATAGAGTTGCAAGGACACTACGAGCAGGACTTATACTTCTACGTCGTACAGGACAAGTTAGGGTATAACCTAACATTAGGGAAACTATAGATAGAGCGCTAGCAGGGCAAGCTCAATGTCGGACGAGGACGCCTGTACCTAGCAGCGACGAAGCAGAGACTCCGAGACTAAGGGAGAGTTCTATAGGGCAGCAATGCTAAAGCCGAGGTCAACACTGCAACTACGGACATTAAGAAGGCCTTAGCGCCTAAGAAAGTAACGGACCCCTGTACGAAGCTCCTATTAGAATACGTAGAATACCTAGACCTCTTCTAATACGGATATAGATGTAGACAGCTAGCAGGGCCAGGCTTGGCGCACACTCAAATACCTCCACCTCCGCTTGTACGTAGATTCTTCCCTCTCCAGCCTTAGATATAGTTATTAAAGACGGGTATTAACCTTAAGTCTACTGCACTCAGATCATTATATCCAAGGCTTACTCCAATACCCAACCTGCACTACGCGAAAGAGCCCGTCGAATTATATCCGGGTACTCGATTAACGTACGTGCAACCGACAACCCAGAGTGTATACTGTATATATACAAAGGAGGCTGTTGAATTTTATCCGGTTACTTAATTGTGCATGTACATACTACTCTACCCCCCCTCCCCTAATCGAGAAGAAGAAGAGAGTTTTTAGGGAAGAGAAGTGCCCCTATTAAGAAGAGAGAGAGTTTTAAAGAGAGAGAGTGCCCCTATAAGAGGGATGTTAGGAAGAGAAGTGCCCCTACGAGCAGATCGTACAAGTTTTAAAGTTCTAAGATAGGACGAGAAGGACGAGAGTGAGAACGACGATGTAGGAGCGACAGGGACGAGGAGCGAGAGCGAGGAGCGAGAGCGACGACAACGACAAGACGCACCTAGCAGGACCTAGGGCGACGACATTCGTTTTTTTCGGGTCTTTGACAGACCGTTCTATTTAGACAAGGCCAATTGCAACGAGACAACCGACAATTGCGACAGCCTAAGCACTAGCGAGCCCCGAGCACTAGGCTCAGCACCAGGCTCAGTACTAGGCTTAGCACCAGGCTTAGCACCAGGCTTAGCACTAGGCTTAGCACTAGGCTTAGCACTAGGCTTAGCACCAGGCTCAGCACAAGCACAAGGCAGAGCATACGGCAGAGCACAAGGCAGAGCACTAGCTGCAGAGCACTAGCTGCAGAGCACCTAGGCCGAGCAAGAGCACCTAGGCCGAGCAAGAGCACTAAGCAGGCAGAGCACAAGGCACGAGCGACAAGGAGCAGCACAGCGATACGAGCAGTAACATAGAGCACAAGGCAGAGCATAAGGCACAACATAGGGCTGCTACAAACAGGCAGCTGCTGCAGACAACAGAGGTACAGCAGCTATAGACAGGCACAGCTGCTGCAGACAACATAGGCAAAGCACAGCTAGAGCGACCGTCTAAGAAGCGACCGTCGAGAAGCAAAGCGACGGCTCGAGAAGCATCCGTCGAGAAGCGACTATCTAAGAAGCGACGGCTCGAGAAGCGAGCGACCTTCTCGAGAAGCGACATATGTTTGCAAGGCAACCTCCGAGAACTCCGCGACCTCCGAGACCTCTGTAACCGTCGAGAAGCGACCGTCTAAGAAGCGACCGTCGAGAAGCGACATACGTAGGCTGCGACCTCTGCGACCTCTAGAAGCCTCTGCGCCCCTAACAGCCTCCGCGACCTCCGCAGCCTTAACGACCTCTGCAACCTCCGCAGCCTCGACGACCTCTGCAACAATCTGAGAATTTCGCAGCCTTGACAAGGCACCAATTAAGGCACCAAAGTAACGGCAAAAAGGCACGAGATTAAAGCTTAAAAAGGCACGAGATTAAGGCACTAAAGTAACGGCAAAAAGGCACGAGATCAAGGCACCAAACAAGGCACCAAAGCGACGTCAAAAGGCACGAGATTAAGGGTCAAAACGCACAAAAATTGAAGCTTAAAAGCGACCTCAAAAGCGACCTGTTTTAGAGCGACCTAATTGGCCGAAAGCGATAGCAAAAAGGCACGAGATTAAGGCTCAAAAAGGCACGAGATTGAGGCTCAAAAAGCACGGAAATTGAAGCCTAAAAGCGACCTTAAAAGCGAACACTACGACCTATTTTGATGTGACCTCTGCGACCTGGTTTGACTCAATACCTGCGACCTGGTTTGGCACGACGCGACCTGGTTTAGCTGATTGCGATTAATAGGCTGATTGCGATTAATAGGCTGATTGCGATTAAGGGCAATCGCTAGTTAGGGAGGGCGGTAGTGATACGGATGTGGATGTAGACAGCTAGCAGGGCCAGGCTTGGCGCACACTTCAATACCTCTACCTCCGCTTGTACGTAGATTCTTCCCTCTCTAGCCTTGGATATAGTTATTAAAGACGGGTATTGACCTTAAGTCTACTGCAGTCAGATTATCTTCGAACCAAAATCGGCCTCGAAACTGCCTCTATATTAAGGAGAAGGAATCGACTACGACATCTAGCTCCAGCCCCGTCTAGATAGAAGCCTACCCGAAGTACCGTACGGCCCTCTGTATAGCATGTCCTCTAGAGAACTCCTAGTACTGCGCAAGATACTAGATAACCTACTTGCTAAAGGATTTATTTGCGCAAGTACGTTGTTAGCTAGAGCCCGAGTGCTGTTTGTTTACAAGGAAGGCTTAGCTAGCCTGCGTTTCTGTATAGACTATAGAGGCATTAACGCGATTACTAAAAAGGACCGGTACCCCCTACCCCTTATTAAGGAGACCCTCGGACAGATTAGCAAGGCAAAGTAGTTTACTAAGCTTAACGTTGTTTCAGCCTTCTATAAGATACAGACTAAGGAAGGATGTAAATAGATAACCGCTTTCTGTATAAGGTACAGACTTTTCGAGTAGCTTGTTACCCCCTTTAGCCTAACGAATATGCTAGTAACCTTCTAGAGGTACATTAACAGTTCTTTGCAAGGACTCCTAGACAACATCTGTTCCGTATACCTTAACGACACCTTAGTATTTACAGACAGCACCTGCGAGGACTACGTACGAAATGTTAAGAAAGTGTTAGACCGTTTGCAGCAGGCTAGATTGTATCTCGACATCGACAAATGTAAATTTAGTATGCAGTGTACGAAATATCTAGGGTTTATTATCGAGGCGGGGAAGAGCATTAGTATAGACAGGAAAAAGATTAATGCTATTAAGCAATAGAAGCCCCCTACGAGCGTTAAAGGCGTACGAGAATTCCTTAGGTTTGCCAACTTCTACTGCTAGTTTATACAGAACTACTTGGAGATAGTACGCCCCCTAGTCGAGCTAACATATAAGGACAAGCAGTTTAAGTAGACGGACGAGTGTAATAGAAGCTTTAACAAGTACAGGAGCTCTTTACTACAGGACTAACGCTTGCTGCCTTCGATCCGGAACGTACGACGATACTAGAAACCGACTCCTTAGGGTACTATATAGGAGGTATCCTCTTATAGGTAGGCCCGGACAGCCTCCTATACCTATATGCATACTTCTCTAAGAAGAACTCCCTAGCCGAATGCAACTACCCTATCTATAACAAGGAATTGCTAGCAGTCGTATAGTGCTACGAGGTATAGGATAGAGAACTCTGCTCGGTTCCTAAGTTCCTCGCTCTAACCGACTACAAGAATCTCGAGTACTTTACGCAACCCTAGAAGCTCTCTAAGAGACACCTACGATAGGCAATATATCTAAGCCGCTTTAATATAGGACTCTAGTATTGCAAGGGAAAGGACAACAGTAGTAATCCGAGTACGTAGATATAATTTAATACGGCTGTTTTAATAACTATATCTCGAACTAAGGAAGGAAAGGAATCTATACAGCAGTAGGTAAGGGCTTTAGGGATGGGTGCGCTAAGGCCCGGCTCGGTCTAGAAGGGCCGAGCCGAAATTCCAAGGGTCTACCCTATTACTTGGTCCTACCCCTTTCTGCCGCTGCAACACTACCCCCCTCCCTCCCTAGCGGTTGCCCTCGACTGCTTACTTATCTTATCTATCGCTTCCTCTCTTTTTTTTTTAAATTCGTCCTTTTCTTCTGTTTCTTCTTTTTCTTTGTTTTCTTCCTTCTTGCGATTCGCTGGTTCTTCCACTGGAACTCCTTTTAAGACTAACGTTACCTTATCGCTTCTTCTACCTAGAGAACCTCGTTCTTTTACTATCTTCTTCCTTCTCTTACATCGTTGCTATCTAAAGTCCTTTACCTGCTGTCTATCTAATCTAAGCTAGCAGCTATCTAAGCTGCTATATAGATAGCCTGTGCGCCGCTGTAGAGGTCTATATAGATCTATCCGTAGCGCGCTATCTCTTCTTCTTTTTCTCCTCTACTAAGGCCTTAAGCGCTACTGCAAAGCTGCTGTAGTTGTATCAGCTTTGTTCTTCGCTGTTATTATCCTTCCGGCTAAGCTGGCAGATAGTAGTAACAGAGAGCAAAGACCCCAACTAAGCGTGTTAGCGGTAGTGTCGTCTTCGGCTACACTGCCGCCGTCTAGCTAGCAAAGCCGGTTAGTAGTAGTAGTAGAGCCGAGGACTCCAGCTAAGCGACCGCTACGATCGTTTTTATCGGCTTCTGTACCGATAGAGCGGACGCAGTTTATCTTCTTCTTCTTTTAGAACTGTAATAGGTTTAAGAATCCTGATTTAGAAACTGAAAGCTAGGTATCTATATAAAGGAACTGATAGGCAGTTCCTTCGTCGTCTGCTGCTGTACAATTTGTACCTATAAAGCTAAGCTAGCGATTCCCCTTTGTATAGGGGTATAGAGTTTTTTTTTATATAGAGGGGAGGAGTTTCTCTCTATATAGGGGTGTAGAGTTTTCTCTCTATATAGAGGGGCGGCAATTTCCCTCTGTATAGGGCTGTAGGATTCTCCCTCTATATAGGGTAAGTGGTTGTGCTAGCGCCGCTAAGTCGCAATCCCTAGGGCGACGGCTGGCTTAGGTGTAGGACCTAGCTAGACGGTGCTCCTTAACAATACCTCCCTCCCTTCTCGTAGTATTTCCTCTATACAACGCAGCATTGTATAGCCTAGGCTCCTAGCGTTCCTCTTACAGCCGCTGCCTTTCCGTCCTCGTCTAGTTATCTAAAGGGTAGTCGCTTATTTAGGCACTAGATAGCAGTTGCCTTGTTCGCCCTTCCTAATACAGCGGTTGCAGCTGCCCTGTTCGCTGTTGCCTTATATAGCGGGCAACCTACATCCCTAAATATTAGACCTCCCCCTATCTTTCCCTTCTTCTCCCTTTTCTATTCCCCTCTCCTGCTACCCGTCTGCCGCTACTACTACTACAACTACTACTACTAATACTAACACTACTAACACTACTACTATACCCCGCACCCCGTCCGCCTGGCCTCGCCGTAGCTCCCTCGTAGTTGCCAGCCCGTCCGCCTACTGTCTAGCTAGCGTCCCCCTACACTTCTACCTCTAGGAGTAGAATGCCTAGCTTAATTAGCAACTCCGGTTCCAGTTCGTACAGGCCCTCTCCTTCTATACAGTCCTAGCTAATGTCCTAGGTGCTACACCGGCGAGCAGCAGGACGCTGCTAAGCTGTTATTCTACACCTTCTAGTGCGATCCTGCCTGCATTACGCCCTAGCGGGTTGCTATAGCCCGCCCCTCGTACGTTAACGCTATCCTTATCGCTACCTGTAGCTAGGCCTACGCTGTATATATTAACTCCCCCTAGGGCTTTAAGACCCGGCTCGGTCCGGAAGGGCTGAGCCGAAATTCTAGGGGTCCACCCTATTACTTAATTCTACTACTTTCTATCGCTGTAACACTACTCTAGTCGCCCTCGACTGCTTACTTATCTCTGTCTATTCTATCTTAATCCAGCTAATTAGACGTTCTCGTTCTTCTGTCTATCTTTCTTCTGTTTTAGCATCTTCTTCTTCTTCCTTTTCGTTATCTTTTTCTTCTTCTTTTCCTTTCTCTTTTTCGTCTAGTTCGCAGTTCTTTCTGCGAAAATCCTTCTTAAAATTAACGTTACTTCTTCTTTTCTTCTATCTTAAAAACATTATCCTTTACTTAATTGCTTTCTTCTTATATCGCTACGTCGTTATCCGGCTGACCTCGTTGTATAAAGTGCTTTATTTAGCGTCTATCTAATCTGCGCTATGTAATCCTTGCTATGTGAACCGAGCTATCTAATTGGTGCTATAGCTCTATATAGGTACGGACGCAACCTTCCGATTTCTTCTTACTAAGGCTGAAACGACGCTGTGCAAAAGGGGCCGTCGTTGACTTCGTCTGTAGAGTCTGATCGGCCAAGTCCTTTAATTTTATAGATGTCGTTAAAGACGGTTACAAAGCGCGCAGCTGCAATCGTCTCTTCAGCTTTCTTTTACTAATAGAGCAGACGCAGTTTTTCTTCTTTTCTATCGCTTCCAGAGCTACTCTTTCTTTATTTTTAGAGCTATCCAGGTCTTAGTTTTCTCAGGTTCCGGATATAGAATTCTTCTATTAGCTCTACTGAAATCCGGAGATTCTCGATCGGGTACTATTTATAGTCTTCCGGCTACCCCTTCTATAAGATCCTTGATTTAATAGACCTCCTTATCCTCTTTACGTCTATTACATTTTCTACCTCCTACTCTTCTTCTTTACTGTCTATCTCGATTGGTAGGGGTTCGATAAGCCCCTGCCCTGGCAGGCTATCTTTAGGGTCCAGGCTTAGCAGATCTAAATAGAAGACATCGTAGATCCAGAGCAATCTCGGCAGCTAGAGCCGATAGGTTACTGGTGACTTCTTTTCCACTATAGTAAACGGACCTATATGCTAGGGGTTAAGCTTAGCGTTGCCTTTTAGCCTAAGGTTCTATATGTTAAGCTATACCTTTTGGCCTTCCTCAAATTCTATTAGTAACCGCTTTCTAATAGCTCGAGTTACTATCCTCGTTTCAGCCGATTCTATCGCTTCTTTTGCTGTTGGGACCGCTTCTTCTATCTAAGCCTTAAGCACTTCCGCCGCGGCTGCAGCGATTCTTTTTAACGAGGTTATAGCTGTAGCAGAATGTCCTAAAGAGTCTGTTCTATCCGGCGGTTAGAAGCTTATCCTTAGAAGATAGCCGTAAGTTATCTTAAATGGCGCCAGTAAAGTAGCCTCGGATAGAGCCGAGTTAGTGCAGAATTTGGCTATCGGTAGTATCTTAGTCTAGTCTTCTTAATAATAGCTGCAGAAGATTCGTAGATATTTTTCTATCTCGCAGTTGGCCACCTCTGATTGACTGTCCGTCTAGGGATAAGCGGCTATAGTAAGCTTTTTATAGATTCTGAGAACTTAGTTAATAGCCTTCTATACGTTAGCAGTGAATTAAGGACCCCTATCTGTAGTAATAGTGTCCGGTAGGCTATAATACTTCTATCCGTGCCGAATTAGCATCTTCGCAGTTTCTTCTACAGTAGTGCCTTTATCCTTTGCTTAACAGGGGGTAAAGTAGCGTTCTTTACACAACCGATCTACTATGTTGAGTGTAGGATTGCATCTATCAGAATCTAGTAGGCCGGTTACGAAATCTATCGTAATGTGCTGCTACGGTTTCTCGGGGATCGGTAGTGGCTTTAATAGACTGGCCGGAAGGCCGTAGCGTAGCTTCGCAGCTCGGCATATGTAGTAGTTAGCAATAAACCGGTAGATTCGCTCGTAAATTTGCGGAAACCAGTAGACGGTTCTAATAGCGTCTTTTGTCTTCCTTGTACTAGCGTAGCCGACATCCTTAGATCTATAGACTAGCTAAATGACCTCTATAACTAGCTCTTCTAAAACTATTAGCTTCCCCGAACTCGTTTTGCCAAGTTTCTGTTAATAGTTAAGTCGCTCTACCTTTTCGTAAAGCATCTCTTCCTAGGATGCCGGTTCTACAGTGCAGATCCCTGCTTCTTTCAGCACTTCGGCGTCTACTATTCGTTCGGTTAGCACTGTATAAACATATTCGGATCTTCCTTCGTGCGGCTAGTATTTCCTTCTCTTCTTGTTAGTGTATTAGCTTTTCCGTTTTAAGCTCCTAGTTAATAGGTAATCTTAAAATCAAATCTGGAGAAGTAGGCAGCCTATCGGGCTTAACAGTGTAAAAGCTTCTGCGTCTTTATACAATAGGTTAGCGACTAATAGTCGGTAAGGACCTGTACCGTGCTCTTTCTAGCTATAAGCTCCGGTTTTTATTCCTCAAAAGCTTAGATAATAGCTAACAGTTCCTTATCGTAGATAGCGTAGTTCTGCTTAGCCTTATTTATATACTTGCTAAAGAAAGCTACTAGATAGAGGGCCTCGTTTTCGTCGTTATACTAAGAAAGGACTACTGCTGTAACTATATCGGAAGCGTCCGTTTCTAGGTAGATCGTCTTTTCCAGTCGAAAGTGCGCTAAAACCGGTGCTGTAGCTACAGCGGCCTTTAATTAGTAGAAGGCTTCTATACACTTCTTATTCTAGAGGCCGCCTGCCTCCTTCTTTAATGCTTCGTTTAAGAGTCTTGCTATCTTGCTAAAGTCCTTTATAAAGCGGCGATAGTAGCTGCAGAATCCGAGAAAAGCTCTAATTCAGGTAGTGTTTCTAGGCTTCGGCTGCTTCTATTCTGCTATAGCGACGACCTTTAAGGGGTCTATCTAGATGCCTTCCTTTCTGACGATAAGACTAAGGTATTTAACTTTGGACCTATAGAATTTACTCTTCTTTGTGTCTGCGTTTAATCCGACCTCTTAGAGCCTGGTTAGCACCTGCTCGATGTGGTCCGTATGCTGTTGTCTCGTTCTATCGGTGTAGATAAGGATGTCGTCTAGGTAGATAGATACAAACTGCTCTAGTATATCTATAAAGGTGTAGTTTATAAAGCGTTGCTATACAGCTAGCACGTTGGTAAGTCCGAAAGGTATAACTAGCTATTTAAAATTGCCTATACGCGTAGCGGATGTGGTAAGATCTTTGGTCTGCCCTTCTTCGTTCCTTAGTTAATAGAACGCTTAGCGAATGTCTAGATTGCTAAACTATTTAGCTTTCGCTACCTGCTGTATAGTCTTATCGATTAGCGGCAGCGGGTATAAGTCTCTCTTAGTGACTTCGTTAAGGCCTCTATAGTCTACGTATAGCCTAAGGCTACCTCTAGGCTTCTGTACGAAAAGGATCGGCAATGCATACCCGGCTAAGCTTAGTGTAATACATCTCTTCGCTAGGTTTTCTTAGACAAATACTTCTACCTAGTCCAGCTCGGCTGGTAACAGTCGCCTTAGCGGTTCGGTTCTCGGCAGCGTAGCTCCTTCTTTTAGCCGAATCTTGTTATCGTATTTCAGTCGGTAGAGCGGCAGGAGGTTGGAATCGGTTTTTAAGAACACGTTAGCGTAACGATAGAGTTCTTTTAGTAACACCTCTAATAGGTCTACCTTATCTTCCACTATTATCTTTTGGTAATCTTCGATGTCTTTTATTAAGATAGTATAGATCTTATTTTCTAGTAACTTTGGGAGCGTAGTTAGGGCTTCTAAGCTTATTTTTCTGATAGTTGCCAGAGGTGTAGCAGGATTAACTGGGTCTCTAGGAGCAGCGGCGGTCGGTGGTTCGACGGCGGCGGTGCCCTTCCGCTAGGTCTTCAATTCGATCGTAGCTTTATCTACGTTAATAACGGCTTTTTAGTTTTTTATCTATTTCTGTCCTATAATAATGTCAAACCGTCCGATATCTATAACTCGAAACGTCGCTTCTGTAGTGCAGCCAGCTAGGGTAGTCTTTAATAGCACATAATGCGTAACGCTCTTAGTGTCTTGTCTATTGTATGCCAAAATCCGTGTCGGCGAGCCTAACTCTACTAGGTAGCTGTATCCTTTCGTCAGTTTCCAAACTAATTAATAATAGATTGCTACGCTAATAAGAGCTCCTGTATCGATAAAAGCTTTTAGTTAAAGAGGCTAGCGCGAGCTTTCGAGGGGGTGGACAGTAATTAGAGGGATAATAGCGGTCTCTGTGTTCGCCTCTACCGTAGCCGAAAGTAGGTCGTTGTAGCTGTTAATGCTTTCTTCTTCTTCTTCCGGCCGTATAGGTCGTAGTAGTGCCCTATTATTTATGCTAGGTAGGGGGCCTATCTGTCTAGCTGGTCTTTTCCTAGGACTCTTAATAGTACTCCGCTATCTACACTGTCAGTATTGGTTGGCGTCGATTCTATAGCTTGGACGCTCTTCCTTAGCAGCGGTAGCGGCGTCGGTCTTATAGCTTAATACTCTCGCTTCTGCTAAGCGGTTGCTTGGTATCTGGTAGCGATATAGCTAGGCTTTCTATACGCGTAACAAGTAGAGACGAATGTCGAACACAGTGGATAGGATAGTTGCCCGGGACCTCGTCAAAAAGAGGAAGGAGGCCAGGTTAATAGCGTAAACAGCAGTTGCTAACTCGGTTCTTGGGTTGCTAGTCTTCTATATTCGCCTATGTTTCTAGCAATAACTCTCGCTTAATCTACGAAGGCTTAAAGATCTCTGGTCCGTACAGAGACTAAGGCGTTAGCTAACTCGGGTCTTAATTTCTTTCTTAGTAGGGACAGTTGTTCGCTCTTAGGTACCTTTACCCTAATTGTATGCTTCTAGAACTGTCTATAGAATTCTTCGAATAACAGCTAGTGTTGGCAGACCTTGTTGAGTTGTTTACAAGCCGTTTGCTTACAGAAGTAGTCGGCGAAACGTTGGTCTAAGGCTTCGATAGCCTTAGTAGCAGTAGCTTCTTCTAGGTCCGCTACTAAAGTGAATGCTTTACCGTCTAGCTGCGATTGCAGGTATACTAACTTGTGGTTCTTACTGTTAGTAGAATAGTCGCGGTTTATCTTTTTTATTATCTTCTTCTTGAAAACTTCCTATATCTCTGGATTGCCGCCGCTAAAGACCTGTAGGTAAGGCAATAACGTTATTGGAGTACTACCTTAACTGCAGGCGGCAGGAGAGGTCTAATTAGTGTAGCCTTCCTGTAGCGGCGGCAGCGGCGCCGGCGACGACGTTGACGCTGCTATATTAGCTAACTAAGCCCTTAGTCTATTTAGTTAAGCTAGTCGTGCTGCTGCTTAGTTTTTGAGTACTTCGATAGTAGTCTCCGCGGACGCCCTCTCTGCTGCTATCGCTTCTAGTTCTTCTCTTAGGTGTCTATTCTCTTCCAACTTCTTGTAGAACAGCGTCTCGATAAAGGCTATAGCGTCGTAGACCTTCTCGACCCCGTGTTCTGTTACATACTCTCTAAGCTTATTAGGCGTATAGGCGTACAGCCTCTTGTAGTTATTTATTCGCTCCTTTACCTTATTTGTCTCTTCTTCTGTAGGGCCTTTAATAATAGTGCTATTATCTATAACGCTAGCGCGTCTGTCTTTCGTCCTATTAGTCTTTCTCTAGCTTCTGCTATAGCCTGTAACGCCGCCTTCTACCGTTAAAAAGCTCTCTATAGCCTTCTTACAGTAAGTTGGTTGGTTGGGTGGATTAGGGTGCGCGTGCGTTATTTGGGTAACTGGATATAATTCGACGGGCCCTTTCGCGCAGCGCAGTGTTAGTATAGTTAGTAAGTTCGAGATATAATAATCCGAGCACGTAGATATAATTCGATACAGCTGTTTTGATAACTATATCTTGAACTGAGGAGGGAAAAGAATCTATATGTGCGCGGATGTAAGCCCTTATAGGGGTGGTGCTGAGACCCGGCTCGGTCCGGAGGGGCCGAGCCGAAATTCCAGGGGTCTACCCTATTACTTAATCCTACTACTTTCTATCGCTGCAACAAATCCCACCTCTTTCCGCTACTGCAACAGCCCTAAAGTCTGCGAGGGACGGCAGGGGGCTATTAGGGGTAGTAGTACAGCAGGTAGTGTTAGTAGCAGAGTAGGTAGTAGTATTGTTATTGTTATTAGTAGAGGTAGTAGCTATAGTAGTATTAGTATTGCATAGTGCTAGCAGCAGTGTAGATAGCAGATAGGGCAAAGAGGTATAAAAGAAAGAAACAAAGTACAGAAGGGCGTGTTGATACAGATTAGTAGGTCCAGTTATAAAACCCAAGACCTAAAGGTTTATATATCTGGTACATATTGGTTAAGTCACTTCCGAGTTACTTAATTAGTCCCTTTTGGCTTAAGTGTACTGCGTTACATCACTTAACTCAGAAATGACTGCCAACCTGTATAATAAGGTCCTAGGTTCAATTCCTAGGGGCGCGTCCTTAGAAGGAGAATAGAAGCAGTATAATTCGCTCTGTTTGTCTACTATTCTATATTTATAAGGCAGACCTAGTAAAGGTCTAGCTGGCTGTGTGCAGACCTGCTAGGGGGGGGTGTTGATTGCGTACGCTGCATAGGGGGGCTGTACGATAGCGTGTGTGACCTATAAGTAAGTGCAGCTTATAAGGTCGTAAGCTGGTAGGGCGGGCAGCAGTAATGCGGATTAGTGGGTCTGGTTATAAAACCCAAGATCCAAAGTTCTATATATCTAGTACACATTGGTCAAGTCACTTCCGAGTTACTTGGTTAGTTCCTTTTGGCTTAAGTGTACCGCGTTACATTACGTGTCGCCTATAGCTATAACAGTGTAGGCGGACTACAAAAACACAGTCGCGAGGGGCCCCTCCCAACAACCAGCTGCCTAGCAACTGCAACATTAACAGTAACGACGCTAATAACGCAAGCGCGCGGAATTAGCGTTGCTACTATAGAACCTAGAAGAGACCTTAGCGCAGATTACAAACTACAATATACCTAGCAAATATAGGGCAATAACAACGATGCTAGTAGACGTAACTACGCGGATAGGCGCGGCTACTGCAGCAGCTAAAGGGGTGTTACGATCAACAGATAGGAGAGGGAGAACAACAGCATTAAGGACCTATTAAGAATTACTATAGTTTACAGGCTATATCTTAACATCCAAAGGTCTAACTAAAACGATTCTTTCTGCGTTAGAAGCGCTATAATCAGTTCTATAAAGACAAACAGTTAGGATGTAAAAGGCACTAGAACTACAGCTATTAGATAGTAGAGAAACCCTAACAACCTCTAGAGCCTACCTAGCTCTACTACCTCAAACAGCTTACAGCTTAACAATTACTAGCTTAACTAAGATAATTCTAGGCGTGTAAGAAGCGACTCGATCTGCCCTGCAGACGCTTCTAATCGAGTTTTAGAACCTTTAGGAAACACAGAGCTAGTAAATAAATTTGCTTATAGGTAAAGAAAAAAAGTTTGTTAAGAAACTTCTTCGGAAAGCTAGTAGCAAAAGCGCAACTAGCTAGCTAGGGCAGAGGGATATAAGAAGCAGCTGCCGCCCTCTAATCTTTCTGTTCTTCTTCTTTATAGCTCGTATTATATATATAATCTAGAACATCCTTTTAACCTTAACTCTTATAACTAACACTTTAGACTTTAGTTTCCCTAGCTCCTTCTCCTAACCTTAGTTTTCCAAGCAACTAATACAGACAACAGCCTCTCCCTTAACACCAAGAGTAGCGTCCTTAATGCTTAGTAAAGGCTTAGCAGCCTCTTTACAGAATTTTACATTATAGGATAAAGCTTAGTAGCCTCTTTACAGAATTTTATAACAGAGGATTAAGGCTTAGTGTTATATAACCCTGTTATATACCTAGCTAAGAGTTTCTACTAATGTATACTTACTAAGCTATATTAACCCTAAAACTGCTAGGACTAACTATAATATATTATGTAATCCTATGGAGTACGTAATCAGATGACATAATTAGTATATTATATAATAGACCCCGTGTTTCCTAGTCTCTTAGCTGTAGGTTAACTCCTACCCTAGGGATTATACCTATTCTTAGCCCTGCTACTACTAAGGATTAACCCTATAACTATCAACCTAGTGTAAACTTGTAAGAGAATAGAGCCGGGTTTTGCCACTAGGCTACTTAGCTAGAAAAAAAAATACTTTGTACTAGGTCAGTCAACTTGGTACAACCTAGCAATATAAATCTTTAGCATTACTCTAGCTAACTCTCTCTCTCTCTCTCTCTCTCTCTCTCTCTCTCTTAGTAAGGCCTAGACTCTTATAGTAGTCTAGGGCTCGTCTGGCGCTAACTACCTGCGTAAGCGGTAGACGCACTCTAGTGCTTTAATGTGCGCGTCGCTGCTATAAGTCAGTTGGCGCCGAGTTAGGTTACTGCTACTATAGTAGCAGCAGCTAGGGGCTCTGCCAGCGCGCCCTAGCGTACCTAGGCTTGGGTTCGGGCACTAGCTAGGCGTACTGGCCCTCCTGTAGGTCGCTTAGTGCTGCTGTCGGTAGAGTCCGACAGTAAGGACTCCAACACAATAGATGTCGACTGTGCCTTGCTAGTGCCTCTACGCTGTATGCGTGTAGTCGGCCTGTTGTCCTTGCTTCCAGCCCTAGCTATACTGTACCGCCTGCTATTGCTAGTATTGCTTATAGTAACCTTTATAGGAGCTGCCGCTGCATATGCTATAATGCTACCTCTAGTATTGCTGCTGCAGGTATGCGTACTCCTAGTCGGCTGTATGTAGTACCTGTAGCAGGTCTTAGAGGACGGTATGTTTGTCCTAAATCTCGTTAGTAGTGCATCTGCTAATCCTTTACTAGACAGCCTCTGTAACCTGCATATAGATAGGTCTTTTAACTCCTATATACTGTAGGCATATAGCTACTATGCAGTAGGGTACTTTAGCTGTCTCCCTATTACTGCGCTGCCCCTCTAGGAGTTCCTAGAGGCAGACGAGCTGCTATAGGGCAACGAGGGGCTCGTAGACGAGTTCTATAAGCACCTTGCCGGCCTAACCGAGCTTGTATACTATATATAGTCGCACGCTAGTCGTAGTAGTAGAGCTGCTGCTAGCCCCTAAGTAGGAGCTGCTAGTAGTACACTAGTAGACTATAGGCAACCTAGCGGTTATCGTAGATGCTGCGCGCTAGGTGCGTCCCCTCTGCTATATTCTTTATATAGAACTACTGCTAACTGCTAGCAGTTTATTGGCCGGCTCTTTAGCCTGCTAGATAATAAGGCTATAGACTACGTTGCCTGAAATGCAGGCCTAGACCTTAACTAGGGCTAGCGCGCGGCCTAGGGAGTAGGTAGTACTAGTGTAGAGTATAGTGCTAGTTTGTTTGTTTGTTTTGTTCTCCTTTCGGCTAGCATACTCTAGCGTCGGGACGTATAGCACGTTAGCGCCCCCCCTAATAGCAATAGTTGTTGCTAAGACTCGTGCCCGTTCTTATATAATCCCTTTACGTCCTGCCTATACCTATCTGTAATATTTCTACGTCCTGTAAACGCCTATCGCAGCCTCTGCGTTAGGTTAGCGGCTACTCTACGTTGCTCCTGCTGTCCTGTAGTACTTAGGGCTCTAGCGTAGCCTCTACAGTAGCCTAGTACCCCCTCGGCAGTACGCCTCTTGCTTTGAAGCAGTCTAGGGCTGCTGTGCCCTCTATAAAATTAGCTTTCTCTTATATATTATACTCTAGTAGCTACCTATACTAGCCTATAAGATACTTAACCTATCTGTGCTGCTTCTGCCTAGCTGTAATCTCCTCTACCTTATACTCCCCTGCTTCGTCTGCAATTAGTATGCTTACTTCTAGCGTTTCCCCTAGGCGTTCCCTCTCTAGTTCTAATAGCGAGATATAGAAAATATTGTAGATTCGATACTTAGCAGGGAGTGCTAGGCGGTACGCCTAGGTGCCTACTAGGCCGAGTACCCTAAACAGTCCGATACGTTTTAGGCCAAGCTTCTTGCTTAGTAGGGCGAGCTTAAGGTTCTTTATAGAGAGCATTTGCTACAGGATTGGATTGTAGCAGCGTAAAGGGTACCTAATACCAATAACTAGTATCGTGTTTAAACTAACAAGTATCCCTCTGCTAGTCTCGCCTGCGCTCCTTTTATGTATGCGCAAGGGCGGCTTAAGCCGTCCTTAGTAGCAGGCTACCTTTAGGTTCGCAGTTGTGCCCTTGGAGCAACTCTGTGCCCCTATAAGGTTCCCTTAATAGAAATTCTATAACAATTACCTCCCCTCCCTAAGGCAGATGTCCCTAGCTGCCTACCTAGGTCCCTTCTCTATAACTTACTTCCGATCCGCCTTAGCGCCTTAGAAGGTAAGCAGCCGGTGCGGTATAGTATTAAGGAAGAGTCTAAGGTAGGTGTAGGTTGCTGTAAGAACTGAGGTTAGGAGGAGGAGTTAAAGAACTGAAGTCTAAAGGATATTGTGTATTAAGAGTTAGGAAGGTTGTTCTAGGTTAAATGTATAAGACAAGCTATAAAGAAGGAAAACAGAAAGATAAGGGGGCGGCAGCTGCTTCTTTTGTCCCTCTGCCCTAGCTAGTTGTTTGCCCCTTTACTGCTGGATTTCCTAAGAAGTTTCTCAACAAACTTCTCTCCTTTGTTCTACTAACCGAGTAACTTCTAAAACCTTCTTTTCCTAAAGGTTCCAGAGCTAAAACAGAACTTTCTAAAGAGCGGCTCGAGTTGCTTCTAGCGCGCCAGAAGTTTCTTAGTTAGACTAGTAAGTGTTTAGTTATAGGTTGTTAAAGGTAGTAGAGCTGGATAGGTCCTTAGGACTGTTAGGGGTTTTCTGCTGTCTGCTAGCTGTAGTTCTAGTGCCTTTCCCAACCTGATTGTTCGTCCTTATTAAACCGATAGTAGCGCTTCTAACACAGTAAAAATTGTCTTAGTTAGACCTTTAGTTGTTAAGATGTAGCCTGTAAACTATAGTAGTGCTTAGTAGGACTTTGGTACTGTTGTCCTTGCTCTTCTAGCTATTGACTGTAACAGTAGCCCCCCTTAATATAGCTGAGTTCCTACGAAGCCAAAGTAGTTCCAGATACCGAGGGTAAGCCTGTTTATTCCTAGGAGCAGGTCTAATGTTACAGTTAATATTCTAGCAGTATGCAGTATCTAGTTCCTCTTAGCTGTACCTGTTTTTAAGGTAATGTCCTTAAGAGTCTAATAGGTCCTGTTAGTAGAAGGCTTTAATCTTGTCTTTGTTAAAGAGAATGTTCTTAAGGGGTTTCTAAGTAGTGTCCTAGTCTTTATAGCTTTGCTACTGGACCTTGTACTTAGTTTGTCTATCTACAACTTAACAGTCTGTAATGTTGCGTACATAGTACTCTTCTTGCTTATCTTTAGAATTATCTGCTGTAGGGAGGATATAAGTTTGTTCCTAATCTTATACTTAGGTTAGGAAGGGATCTCCTTCCTTAGGCCTTAGCCTAACAGGATAAAAGACGTTATAGATTTCCTATTCTTTAGGCAGTTAGAGACGGTATGCGTACGAGCTGATCTTCTCTGTAATAGTAAAGGGGCCCAGCTTTTTCCAGTCGAGTTTGCGAGAAGGTCTTCCTATAACAATGTTCTTAGAGTTAAGGTACACTCTGTCTCCTACTTAATAGTTAGGAGCTGGCTGTCTTTTTCAATTAGCTTAATCTTTATAGACAGCCTAAGCGTAAGTTATTTCTTCTTAGACTTCTTGGTAGATCTAGGAAGGGTATATTGCCTAGTCGTCTGCGCTAACTTTGTCTGGGCTGTTAGATCGTAGTAGTAGGTCTTAAGGTTCTATTCCTGTTCTGGGGTAGTAGCCTCTAGTCGTGTTCTGCATTGCGTCTGCCTAGTCCTTGCTCTATCTACCCTGCTCTGTGTCGACGCTCCCCTCTGCTGCCTGTTACTAGCATCGTTTCGCGCAGCCCTTATAGGGGCTGCTGCTGCTAATGCCGATATACTGCTACTAGTGTTGGCGCTACAGACCTGCCTGCTCTCTCTAGGGTATATGCAGTGCCTCTAGCAGGTCTCTAAAGACAGTAAGTTTACTCTACGACTTGTTAGTAGTACCTTTGCTAATCTCTTAGTAGACAGCCTATAGGAGCTGTATATAGGAGGGTTATTCGACCCCTATATGCTGCACTTGTGTACGTACTGTACCTCTAGGCACTATAGCTGTTAACCCGTTGTCGCCCTGCCCCTCTAGGAATTCCTAGAAGAGGATAATCTTCTGTAGGGCGCTAAGGACTGTAAGGACGAATTTTATAAGCATCTCGCTAGGTTAGTAGAGCTCGTATAACGCGTCTATACGCATGCCGGCTGTGCCGATAGGGCGGCTGCTAGCCCCTAGGCTGCTAACTACGCGTTGGCAACTAAGTAGGAGCAGCTAGTAGTACGCTGCCAGACTATAGGCTACCTTACTATATATCGTAAGGGGGTGCGTTAGGTACGTTCTTGTATTACCTTCCCTATATAGGGCACCTGCTAATCGCTTGCAGTTTATTAGCTAGCTTCTAGGCCTGGCAGCTATTAAGGCTATAGACTACATCGCCTGAAATGCAGGTATATATTTAGATTAAGGCAGGCGTGTAGCTTGTACGCATGGTCTGGGTCTATTTGTTTGTTGTTTTGCTTCTACTTTAGGCCGGTGCGCCCTAGCTAAGGCGCATATAGCGCGTTAGCGCTACTCTAATGCTAGAGATTGTTGCTGAGGCATTTTCCTATTCTTACGTATTCCCCTTGAATCTTGCTCGTGCCTGTCTATAGGATTTCTATATACGCAACTGCTCGACTCTGCCTCTGCGTTAGGCCGGCAGCTATTCTGCGACACTTAAGGTACCCTGTAGTACTCGGAGCTCTAGCACGACCCTTGCGGTGGCCCGGCGCTCCCTTAGCAGTACGCTGCTCGCCTTAAAGCGATCTACGGCTGCTGTATTTTCTATAATATCGGCCTTTTCCTATATATTATAGTCTAGTAGCTATCTATGCTAACGTATAAGATAATTAACCTGCCTGCGCTGCTTCTAGCTAGCCTTCAACCCCTCTACCTCGTACTTACCTGCCTTGTCTGCAACTAGTATGCTTACCTCTAGCAATTCCCCTAGATGTCCTTTCTATAGTTCTAATAGCGAAACGTAGAACACATTGTAGATCCTATACTTAGCAGGGAGTGCTAAGTAGTGCGCCTAGATTCTGACTAGGTCGAGTACCCTAAACAGTCTAATGCGTTTAGGGCTGAGCTTCTTGCTTAGTAGGGCGAGCTTAAGATTCTTTATTAAGAGTATTACTATATCCTCTATATTATATAATTAGGCCTTATAGTAAGTGTTGTAGTACTTGACCTAGTACTCTTAGCTGGCTTTTTAGCATTGCTTAAGGACTACGCTTTAGGTCTGTAGGCGTTTCGCAGCATCGGTTGCTGCTAGTGCCTTGCCCCTAGCTAGCTCGTCCTAAGCTAGGTCTAGTGTAGATGCAATTTCCAGGTAGAGGCTATACAACATTATAAATAGGCTTATCCTAAGTTCTATATATATAGGCTTGTTGTACGCAAACTCTGCTAATAGGAGCTACTTTGCCTATTCGTCCTGCTGCTCGCTATAGTAGCAGCGTAAGTACTGCTTAAGAGTCTAGTTAGTACGCTCTGTCTAACTGTCGGTCTAGGGGTAGAAGGCAGTGCTTAGCTTACATTTTACCCTCGCCTTAAGGCAGAAATCTGCCTAGTACTAGCTAGTAAACAGTAACTCCTAATCTGTTATAATGCCTGTAGGGACGCCAAATCTTCTAACTACTTCCTTTACGAGAATCTCTGCAAGCTCGACTACTATATATATTTTCGTTGTAGGGACGAAAGTAGCTATCTTCGTGTATCTGTCGACAATTACGAGAACTGTAGTATATATAACAGAACCTGCGCTAGACGCCTGCGACGACCTAGACAGTAGGAGGTCTGTAATAAAGTCTATTGTTAATTCTTACTAAGGCCTATACAGCATCGGGAGTGTACTTAGCTCCCTAAAGGGAGTGTAGCAGCGTATATTAATCCGCTAGCAGACTCTGCAGGTACTAATATACTCCTTAAGGTCTATAGCTATGCTGCCCTAGTAGTACTTATACTGGATTAGCTCTAAGGTCTTGTTAACTCTAAAGTATCCTACTAGCAGATTGTTATAGTGTATATATAAAATTTCTGCTCGGAGGGCCCTATCGGCCAGCACTACGATTATGTAGTCCCCTAACTAGGATTAGTGTATTAACACTCCTGTATAGAGTTCGTAGGGTCTCCGCTTATTAGGCGCATCCTGTGCTCTCTCGACAAATTCCCTTATAGATTGCTCGAGCTTCTGTATTGTCTTAATTAGGAACAGCAGGAGGGCCGGCGTATTAATATATAGGCTATCGTTCGCAGTGTATATAGCAGCTATTTAAACTGGGCAGGATATGTATCGGTCTGCTACCTATATACGTTTCGCATCTTCTACGCTATACTAGGCTAGAGGTATAGTATCCTGTAAGGCTCCTAGAACAGTACTTGCCCTGTACTTAAGGGAGCTAAGACACCTAGCACTAGGTATACTAGTCTCTACTAGGCCCCTTGTACACCCTGTAGGAGGTAAGCACTCTCTAGCTGCTCTACCCTTGTAGACTGCGGCTTCTTGCCAATTGCCTACACATTGTATATAGACGGCTTAAACCCCTCTGCTGTCTAAAGAGACCTCTGCTTATAGCTGTAAATTCGCCTAGAGAGTAGGGAGCGGGTTTGCTACTAGTCCTATAACCTCTATATAGTAGCTGCAATTTGTAAGTATGTCTAAGGGACACTTCCCTATAGCTTTTAGCCAATTACTAATATACTAGACGCAGATAGCTCGAACTTCTCTGCTGTCTACACTAGATAGGACCTCTGCCTATAGCGACAATTTTGCCTAGAGAGTAGGGAGCGGGTTTGCTACTAGTCCTATAACCTCTATATAGTAGCTGCAATTTGTAAGTATGTCTAAGGGACACTTCCCTATAGCTTTTAGCCAATTACTAATATACTAGACGCAGATAGCTCGAACTTCTCTGCTGTCTACACTAGATAGGACCTCTGCCTATAGCGACAATTTTGCCTAGAGAGTAGGAAGTAAGTTTGTTACCTGTTCTGTAACCTCTATATAGTTACTGCGCCTCGAAGACGTATCTATAAGGTTCCTCTTTCCTGCCTAATACTGAATCTCAAAATCAAACTACGAAAGAAAGACAGCCTAGTAGGCCTGCTAGCTATTCAACTGCTTTTTATTTTTAAACCCTTTTAGGTTATAGTAATCTACAAGCACCTCTACTGTATAAGCTGCACCGTCGAGGTCGGCGCGCTAGTGCTTAAATGCCCCTACGACCGCTAATAACTCCTAGTCGTGCATCTTATAATTGCACTCTGTAGGCAGTATCTTCTACGACCAGAACGCCGTTAAGTGCTAGTTGCTGTTGTTATATAGCTGCAACAGGATTCTAGCTATTGCGAACTTGGACGCGTCGGTTTCGAGCTATATATAGAGCTCTAGCTTAAAGTGCTATAGTATCTTTACTAAGACAAATGCATCTTTTAGCCTATAGAACGCCTGCTCCTTGTTGGCGCCCTACTAGATAGGGCCCGGCTTCTAGCTGTCCTTTACCTCCTTTAAGAGAGCCGTTAGCAGCTGTACAATGCAGGAGTATTTAGGGATAAACTGCTAGTAAAAATTGCAAAATCCTACAAACGACTGTACCTCTGTTAGCGTCTTTAGTATAGGCTAGTCTTCCACTGTAGCTAGCCTGCTCCTATCTATTCCTACGCTAGTAGTAGATACGACAAACCCTAGGAACTCTACTTCCTTATGCTAAAACTTGCACTTTTTTAGGTTTGTATATAGGGCGAACTGCCGAAGCTGCTCTAGGACTGCGCTTACGTCCTGTATATAGTCCTTCTAGGTCTTGCTATAGACTAAGATATTGTCTAAGTACACTATACAAGCCCTGCTAGGGCCTAGTTAATATACGTCTAGAATGTTGCTAGAGCGTTCGTTAGGCTAAACAGTATTACCTTGTACTCGAAATAGCTGTAACAGATACGGAACGCAGTCTTCCACTCGCTATCCTACTTAATACAGATCCGGTAGTAGGCGTCCTTTAAGTCTACGGACATAAACTATATGTTACCCCTAAGGCGATCTAGCATCTTACTAATAAGCGGCAGGGGATAGTAGTTCTTAACAGTTACCTTATTTAGGCCCTAGTAGTTAACGCAAAGGCGTAGCGTACTGTCCTTCTTAGGGACCAACAGAATAGATGCTCTAGCCTTACTCGTGCTAGGCTAGATCTAGTTATTCTCTAAGGCCTTCGCTAGATAATTATAGAGCTCTCTAAGTTCCTACCCTAATTAGTAGTAGAGGGGGCAGAACGGAGGCTTTTTCCCTAGGACTAAGTTAATCGTATACTCTACGTCTGTAGGTAGTATAGGGCCTAGCTCTTTACCTATCGTAAACACATTGCTAAAGCTATCGAACTTAGTAGGGAGGACCTCCCTTCTAGAGGGCCCTTCTGCCTCCTAAGACAGGGGCCCCTAAGCTTCTAGTAAACTTTAGGTCCCCTCTACAGCCCTTAAACAGACGGTATAGACTAGTAAGGACTCTAGTAGGTCCTCTGCAAACTTCCCTATAGTCTGTAGGCACACTATAGGACTCTCGTTGCTGTTGCTATATGTTAGGGGGCGCCGTCCAGCCCAGGTCCTAGACCTAAGCCAGCCCTCGCCCTAAGGACTGCGACTTAGCAGCGCTAGCACGACTACACCCTCTGTACGGAGTTACCGATAGGACCCTACTCCCGTATAGGGGGGGAATCCTATAGCCCTATACAGAGGAGAGTTGCCGCCCCTCTAAACAGAGAGAAAACTCTGCACTACTGTACAGAGGGAAACTCCCGATCCTCTATATAGAGTGTGAACCTTGCATCCCTATATAGAGGGAAATTGCTAGCTTGGCTTCGTAGGTATAACTTGTACAGTAGCAGACGACGAAGGAACTGCCTATTAGTTCCTTTATATAGATACCTAACCTTAAGATTCTAAACTAAGATTCTTAAGCCCTTATATTAGGAACTGATCTTACTGTCGGTAACTGCAGTAATATAACAAAGATGGACAGCGACATCTGTATAGAACCTACAGCTATATAGGGACAGATGCACTGCGCATACGAGGAGCTGCTAGAACATAAGAGGCAGCTCGAATAGTAAGTAAGCTACTAGGCTGCGATAATTTCCTAACAGGAACAGGAGCTACGACAGCTTAGGGCGTCTAATTGCGATCCGACCTCTACGACGACGAACACGATAGCTGATCCAGGCACGCAAATATGATTCAATACGGCCTTTTTAATAACTATATCTCGAACTGAGGAGGGAAAGGAATCTATGTAGTGGTGGGCGAGAGCTTTAGGGGTGGCGTGCCAAGGCCCGGCTCGGTCCGGAAGGGCCGAGCCGAAATTCCAAGGGTCCACCCTATTACTTAGTCCCACCCCTTTCTGCCGTCGCAACACCACCCCCCTCCCTTATTAGCGGTCGCCCTCGATCGCTTACTTATGCGTTCGTTCCCTTTCCCCTTTTTTTTTTCTTTTTTTTTACATCGTTACTATCTTGCGTCTTTACTTAGCGTCCATCTGATCCGTTCCATCTGATCGGAGCCATCTGATCGGAGCCAGCGGTCACTAGAGCTGCGGCGTAACCGGTCCGTACGCTACCGTATAGATCTATATAGATCTATCTGCGGCTTCTTATCTTCTTCTTTTTCTTTCTCTACCAAAGACCTCACCTACCGCAGGGCTGAAGGCGTCGACGCCGATTTATAGCGTCGGCGAGCTTCCTGCCGATGCGAAGATAGGTAGTGGCCGATCCGAAGACTCTAGCGAAGCGACCAGCGATCGTGTCCATTGGCTTCCGCGCCGATAGAGCGGACGCGGTTTTCTTCATCTTTCACCGAATCGTCGATATCAGAGCTACTCCGGCTTCGGCTTTTCCGGATTCTGGGCGTAGAACTCTCCTAGCAGCTCCGCCGAGTTCCGCAGGTTCTCGATCAGATACTATTTATAGTCTTCTGGCCATCCCTTCTACGAGATCTTCGCTTTTATAGACCCCCTTACCTTCTTTACTTCTATTACGTCTTCTACCTCCTAATCTTCTTCCTTACTGTCTATCTTAATTAGTAGGGGTTCGGCGAACCCCTGTTCCGGAAGGCCGTCCTTAGGGTCTAGGCTTAACAGATCCGAATAAAAAACATCGTAGATCCGGAACGACTTCAGTAGCTGGAGCCGATAGGTCACTGGCGACCTTTTTCCTATTATCGTAAATGGACCTACGTAGCGCGGATTGAGCTTGGCGTTGCCTTTCAGCCTTAGGTTTCGCGTGTTAAGCTATACCTTTTGGCCTTCCTCGAATTCTAGCGGTGACCTCTTCTTATTAGCTCGAGCTACTATCTTCTTCTAAGTCGACTCTATCGCCTTTTTCGCCACCCTAACTGCTTCTTCTATCTGTACCCTAAGTGCCTCGGCTGCGGCGGCGGCGACTCTCTTTGACGACGTAGCGGTAGATAGTTCCTCGGAGCTGGGTTTGTTCGGCGGCTGAAAACTTATCCTCGGAAGATAGCTATGCGTTATTCGAATAGCGCCAGCGAGGTGGCCTTAGACGGTGCCGAGTTGGCGCAGAACTCAGCTATCGGCAACACCTTAACCTATTCTTCTTAATAATAGCCGCAGAAGGTTCGCAAATATCGCTCTATCTTGCGATTAGCTACTTTAGACTGACTGTCGGTCTGTAGGTAAGCGGCCGTGCTAAGCTTTCTACGAATTCCGAGAGCTTAGTTAATAGCTTTCTATACGTTAGCGGTGAATTGAGGACCCCTATCCGTAGTAGTAGTGTCCGGCAGGCTATAGTGCTTCTATACGTGTCGAATTAACATCCGCGCAGTCTCTTCTGCAGTGGTTCCCTCGTCTCTCGCTCAGTAGGGGATAAAGTGGCGCTCTTTGCTTAGCCTATCTACTACGTTAAGGGTAGCATCGTATCTATCTGAATTCGGCAGGCCGGTTACGAAGTCTATCGTAATGTGCTGCTATAGTTTCTCGGGGATCGGCAGTGGCTTTAGTAAGCCTGCCGGAAGGGCGTAACGCGGCTTCGCCGTTCGGCATACGTAGCAGTTAGCGATAAATCGGTGGATTCGCTCGAATATTCGCGGAAACCAGTAGATCGTCCTTTCTGCTTGCATCGTCTTCTTCGCGCCTGCGTAGCCAACATCTACGGAGCTATAGACCAGCTGGATGACCTCTGCGATTAGTTCTTCCGGAACTATTAGCTTCCCTAAACCGGTTTTGCCAAGCTTCTGTTGCTGGTTAAGCTGCTCTACCTTCTCGTAGAGAGTTTCTTCCTTATTGGTCGGTTCCATTGCGTAGACCCCTACCTCTTTCAACACTTCTGCGTCTACTATCTGCTCTGTTAACACCTTCTGGAACATGTTCGGATCTTCTTTCGCGCGGCTGGTCTTTCCTTCTCTTCTCGTTAGCGCATTAGCCTTTCCATTTTGGGCTCCAGGTCAATAAGTGATCTTGAAGTCGAACCCGGATAAGTAGGCAGCCTACCGGGCTTAGCGCCGTAACAGCTTCTGCGTCTTTATAAAGTAGGTCAGTAACTGGTGATCCGTAAGGACCTGGATCGTGCTCTGTCCAGCTATAAGCTCCGGTTTCCACTCTTTAAAGGCCTAAATAATAGCTAGCAGTTCTTTATTATAGATGGCGTAGTTCCGTTTAGCATTATTTATAGACTTGCTAAAGAAAGCCACTGGATAGAGCGTTTCGTCGTCGTCAGCATATTGAGAAAGGACCCCGGCTGTTACTGTGTCGGAAGCGTCTGTTTCTATATAGATTGTCTTTTCCGCTCTAAAGTGCGCTAGCACGGGCGCTAAGGCTACTGCCTCCTTTAGTCGGTTAAAAGCTTCCGTACACCTCTTTTTCTATAGACTAGCCGCCTCCTTTTTCAACGCCTCGCTTAGTAGTCTCGCTATCTTACTGAAGTCCTTAATAAACCGTCGATAGTAGCTGCAGAATCCGAGAAACGCTCTTATTTAAGTAGTGTTTCCGGATGTCGGTTGCTTCCATTCCGCGACAGCGGCCACTTTCGACAGGTCCATCCCAATTCCTTCTCTTCCGACGATAAGACCGAGATATTTGACTTCGGTCTGGTAGAACTCGCTCTTCTTCGTGTCTGCGTTTAATCCTGCCTCGCAGAGTCTTTTCAACACTCTCTTGATGTGGTCCGTGTGTTGTTCTCTCGGTCCCTTAGTATAGATAAGAATGTCGTCTAAGTAGATTGAAACGAACCGTTCTAGCATGTCCATAAAAGTGTAGTTTATAAAGCGTTGCTACACAGCCGGCACGTTCGTAAGTCCGAAAGGCATTACCAACTACTTGAAATTACCTAAACGCATAGCGAATGTCGTAAGGTCTTCCATTTGCCCTTCTTCGTTCCTTAATCGATAGAATGCTTAGCGAATATCCAGCTTGCTAAACCACTTAGCCTTAGCCACTCGTTGTATAGTCTCATCGATTAGAGGCAGCGGATACACATCTCTCTTAGTGACCTTATTGAGGCCTTGGTAGTCCACATACAGTCGGAGACCACCTCCGGGTTTCCGTACGAAAAGAATCGGCGATGCATATTCTGCTAAGCTTGGCGTAATGAACTTCTTCGCTAGATTCTCTCGAACAAACACTTCTACCTAGTCTAGCTCGGCCGGAGATAAGCGTCTTAGGGGTTCGGTTCTCGGCAGTACGGCTCCTTCTTTCAGCCGGATCTTGTTGTTATATTCCAGTCGGTGGAGCGGCAAGAGGTTGGAGTCAGTCTTTAAGAACACGTTAGTGTAACTATAGAGTTCTTTCGGTAACACCTCTAGTGGATCCACTTCTTCTTCCGCCATTATCTTCCGGTAGTCTTCGATATCCTTTATTAAGATAGCATAAATTTCATTGTCTAACGACCTCGCGAGGGTCGTTAAAGCTTCTGAACTTATTATTCCGATCGTGTCTTAAGGGTCGGACCGATCCTTCGGAACCTCTTTAATGGTCGTAACGCTCGGTTCCGCTGCAACCTCTGTAACTGATTTGACGGCGGCGGAGCCGCTGTATAGTGTTCTGAATCCGAGTGTGCCTTTACCTACGTCAATAATTGCTCCCTAGCTCTTTATCTATTTCTGCCCTATAATAATGTCAAACCTTCCGATATCTATAATTCGGAACGTCGCTTCTGTAGTGCGACCTGCTAAGGTGGTCCTTAATAGCATATAATGCGTAACACTCTCAGTGTCTTGTGCGTTGTATGCCGAAATCCGTGTCGGCGCCGCTAGCTCTACTGGATAGCTATATCCTTTTATCAGCTTTTAAACCAATCGATAGTAGATAGCCGCTCCGATAAGGGCCCCCGTGTCGATAAAAGCTCTTAGCTGAAGTGGTTTGCTCGATCCGTCAAGGGGGTGGACAGTAATTAGAAGGATAATAGCTGTTTCCGTGTTTACTTCCACCGCTGCTGAGAGCGGATCGCTGCAGCTGTTGATGCTCTTATCTTTCTGTAACGTAGTTCTTGTTGGTGCCCTGTTTTCTACGCTGGATAGGGGGCCTATCCTTCTAGCTGGTCTTTTCCCAGAATTCGCAGTGGCACTCTACCGTCTACGCTGTCGGTGTCGTTCGGAGCCGGCTCTATAGCTTGTATAGTCTTTCTCGGTGGCTGCGGCTACGGCTGCGGCTGCTTTATAACACGATACTCCTGCTTCTGCTGGGCCGTTGCTTGGCATCTCGTAGCGATATAGCCAGGCTTTCCACATGCGTAACAGGTGGGGACGAACGACGAACGCGGTGACTGATAAGGTGGCTGCTGGGGCGCTCTCCGGAAAGGCGCAGGGGGTCGTATTGTCTGCGTTATCAACGGCTTCTAGTTCGATTCGCGTAATTTCGCATAAGCGCTCAGGTTCCGCGCAGTAACTCTCGCTCGGTGCACGAAGCTCTTAAGGTCTTCATCTTCTACCGAGGCTATAGCTGCGGCCAGTTTAGGGTTCAGCTTCTGTCTTAATAAATGGAGCTGCTCATCTTCCGCTACTCTAGCCCTAATGGCATATTTTCTGAACAGTCTATAGAATTCTTCGAACGTCTGCCGGTTCTGGTTGATCTTGTCTAGCTGCTTACGGGCTGTCTTCTTTCAGAATGGGTCTCCGAAGCGTTGATCCAGCGCTTTGATCGCTTCTTTAGCAGTATCCTCTTCTAGGTCTGCTACTAGCGAAAAAGCTTTACCTTCTAATCGCGACTCTAGGTACGCCAATCTATCTCCGGCACTGTTTCCGGCATAGTCTCGATCTATCTTGTTCTTTATCTTCTTCTTAAACGCTTCCTAATCTTTAGGATCTCCGCCTCTAAACGCCGGTAGATCCGGTAATAACGTTACCAATGTGCCGCCTTAACTGTAGGCCGCCGGTAAGGCGGTCTCTGCCTGTTCTTCTCGATGCGGTAGCGACGCCGACGACATGGCTGCTTCCATCTTATCTAGCTAAGCCTTTATCGCTTTTAGTTGTGCCAGTCGGTTCGCTGCTTAGTTTTCCAGCATATCTATAATAGTCTCGGCCGATTCCTTCTCGGCTCTTACTGTCTCTACTTCCTCTCTTAACTGTCTCTTTTCTTCTAGGGTTCTGTAAAACAGCTTCTTAATAAGGTCTATGCTATCGTAGACCTTTCCTACTCCGTTCTTATTTACGTAATTCTTAAGTTCCTCGAGCGTGCAGTCGTAGATTTTCTTGTATTCGCTTATTCGTTCCTTAATCTCTGCAGTCTCTTCTACTGTAAAACCTCCGATAATGAACTTATTATCGACGACACTGGAGCGCCTGCTCGCTCTGTTACTCTTTTCTCTTCTGCTTCTGCTTCGGCCTGTAACTCCGCTCTCTACTGCTAAGAAGCTCTCTATAGCTTTCTTACAGTGCTGGGGTTGTTGGTTTGTGTGTTGGTGCGTGTGCGTAATTCGGGGTTCCGGATAGTTTAACGGTCCCTTTCGCGCAGCGCGGTAGTAGTGTAGGGAGTGAGTTCGAGATATAATAATCCGGGCACGCAGATATGATTCAATACGGCCTTTTTGATAACTATATCTCGAACTGAGGAGGGAAAGGAATCTATGTAGTGGTGGGCGAGAGCTTTAGGGGTGGCGTGCTAAGGCCCGGCTCGGTCCGGAAGGGCCGAGCTGAAATTCCAAGGGTCTACCCTATTACTCAGTCCTACCCCTTTCTGCCGTTGCAACAATAGCCTATACCCCGACCCCTAAGAGCAAACTCTCTGACGTCACTACTTACAATAGTAAGGCTCTGGCTGAGTACCCCTCCTAGGCTGCCTAGATACGCTCTAAGCTTCTAGTCGACTTAGGAGCATACCCGACTAAGCTAGACAAGGTAGTATACCTCTTTAGGAGGTTAAAGGGCAGGGCAGCAGTACGGATTCTGCTGTACTATAAGACGGCTATTGCTAACCTAGCAATAGCTACGACGACGATGCTCTAGGCAGCTCTTAACAAGAGCTATAAGGACCTAGACCGCGAGAGCTGAGCACTCCTACAGATTAACACGATAAAGCAAGGACGCAAGACTGTACGAGAGTTCCTCGCAGAATACGACTAGACCCTAGCAGAGGCAGGAGGACTCTAATAGGAGGACAGGATAAAAATTACCTCCTTAAAGGTAGGCTTCTCTAAGGAGATTATAACAGGACTAGTAGGCGTAATACGACTAGCTATATTTAAGGAATTCTGTAATCTCCTTAGGATAGACGACAACTAGCAGCGCAGGCTCGGACAGATAAGCTGCGCTTATAAGATGCGACAACTCCTCTAGCAGCAGACAGACGCTAGAGACTAGGAACTAATAACGACGAGGGTAGCGGCAGCCGTTATTATACGGCTAAGGGCCGCTGCTAAAAGGGCACAGTAGGTAGACATAGCTACTCTAGACAAGAGAAGGGCAGAAGGGAGCTGCTACCGGTGTAGCAAGATAGGCTATACTGTATAGAATTGCAGGCTTTTGCTAGCAGAGAGACCTAGGGGACGGCCGACCACTGCAAGGGTAGCAACTGCAGCGCCCTAACAAGAGAATTAGGAGTCCTACTTAGACGACGACGAGTTAGGAAAAGAGTAGCCTCTAAGCGAAGGCTCTACTAGAGGCGTATACGAGATAGATTGCTAAATTAAAGCACTAATTAGCTATCTCTTAAGAGCAACTACATAACGACTATGCCGTTTATCGTACAGACTACGCTAAACAGGTCCGCAACAGCGCGGACATTAATTAACACAGAGTGTTTAGTGTACGGAGTAATTAGCGAAGACTTCGTATAGAGACACTGCATTAAGACGACCCCTACTGTACCTGTACGTATATTGGGCATTACCGAGCAGGGACTGGACATTACCTATATAGTAAAAGTAACGATAGAGCTGCAGGGACACTATAACAGGACTTATACCTCTATGTCGTATAGGACAAGTTAGGGTATAACCTAATATTAGGGAAGCTATAGATAGAGCGTTAGCAGGGCAAGCTAGATATTAGACAGGGACGGCTGGACCTAGCAGCGACGAAGCAGAGGCCCTAAGACTAAGGGAGGGTTCTGTAGGGTAGCAATGCTAAGGCCGAGATCAACACTGCGACTGCGGACATTAAGAAGGCATTAGCGCCTAAGAAAGCAACAGACCCCTATACGAAGCTCCTAGCGGAGTATACAGAATATCTAGACCTCTTCGAGCCAGAGTCGGCCTTAAAACTGCTACTATACTAAGGAGAAGGAAGTAACTATAACATCTAGCTAGAGCCCCGTCTCGATAGGAGTCTGCCCAAAGTACCGTACGGCCTACTATACAGGATGTCCTCTAGAGAACTCCTAGTACTGCGCAAGACACTAGACGACCTACTTGCTAAGGGTTTTATTCGCGCAAGTACCTCGTCTGCAGGAGCTCCAGTATTGTTTGTCTATAAGGAGGGCAAGGCCGGCTTGCGTTTCTATATAGACTATAGAGGCATTAACGCGATTACTAAGAAGGACCAGTACCCCCTACCCCTTATTAGGGAGACACTTAGACGGATTAGCAAGGCAAAGTAGTTTACTAAGCTTAACGTAGTCTCGGCTTTCTACAAGATATAGATTAAGGAAAGCTGTAAATAGATAACTACCTTCTATACGAGATATAGTCTCTTCAAGTAATTTGTTACCCCCTTTAGCCTTGCCAATACACTGGCAACCTTCTAGAGGTACATTAACAGGTCCCTATAATGGTTACTAGACGACATCTGCTTAGCGTACCTCGACGACACCCTAGTTTTTACAGACGGCACCTATGCAGATTACGTACAGGACGTTAAGAAAGTACTAGATCGACTGCAATAGGCTAGATTATACCTTAACATTAACAAATGCGAATTCGGTATATACTGTACGAAATACCTAGGGTTTATTATCGAGGCAGGGAAAGGCATTAGCATAGATAGAAAGAAGATTAATGCTATTAAGCAATAGAAGCCGCCTACGAGCGTTAAGGGCGTACAGGAATTTCTTGGATTTGCCAACTTCTACTGCTAGTTTATACGGAACTACTTAGAGATCGTACGCCTCCTAGTTAAGCTAATATATAAGGACAAGCAGTTTAAGTAGACAGATAAGTGCAATAGGAGCTTTAACAAGCTAAAGGATCTCTTTACTATAGGACGAACACTTGCTGCCTTCGACCTAGAGCGTACGACGATACTGGAAACCGACTCCTTAGAGTACTGTATAGGAGGTATCTTGTTACAGGTAGGCTCGGACAGACTTCTGTACCTATACGCATACTTCTCTAAGAAGAATTCCCTAGCTAAGTGCAACTACCCTATCTACGACAAGGAATTGCTAGCAGTCGTACAGTGTTGCAAAGCGTATAATAGAGAACTCTAGATGTTTAAAGAGGAGCCAGGCAATGGGACTATCCGCCTAGCAGCAATACATATATAGGAACCCTAACTGCAGGTATAGGAAGAGGCAGTAGAAAAGGACGATATGTACCGAGGGGCCTGTATAGCGATCTAAGGAGGACAGCGGAAGCTCCTAGCAGAGCTTTACCTTAAGGCGTTAGCAGCAGAGAGCTTAGTAGACGAGGAGAACAAACTAAATTTCAGAAATCGGATTTAGGTCCTAGCAGACGAGAAGCTCTGTACAAGCTTAATACAACAGGCGCATAATTCTATAGCAACCGGGTACCTAGGGCGTAAGGAGACGTACAGCATCGTCGCTAGAGACTACTACTAGCCGGCGATAGCGAAGGACATCTGCAGGTTCGTACAGAACTGCAATATGTATAGACGGACGAAGCCCTAGCGTAAACTAAAGCATAGGCTGCTGAAACCCCTACTAATACCGGACCAGCCCTAGCAAGACCTAACAGTAGACTTTATTACGGACTTCCCTAAGAGCGACGGACAGCGGAACATTATAGTAGTTACGGACAAGCTAACGAAGGGTGTAATACTAGAAGGAATGGACTCTATTGCAGCTAAAGACACTTCTTAGGCATTTATACAGACGACGTTTAGCAAGTACGGATTCCCTAGGTCAATTGTATTGGACCGGGGTACACAGTTTACGAGCCAGCTCTAGGCAAGGGTATATTATTTGCTAAACGTAGAACGCCGCCTGTCGACCGTATAGCACCTATAGACAGACGGTAGGA
This sequence comes from Pseudocercospora ulei, assembly GCA_016165855.1. Classification (NCBI taxonomy): domain Eukaryota; kingdom Fungi; phylum Ascomycota; class Dothideomycetes; order Mycosphaerellales; family Mycosphaerellaceae; genus Pseudocercospora; species Pseudocercospora ulei. Next base: position 1,147,794 of record JACWNB010000010.1, read on the forward strand.
CGGAGAGGGTTAATTCGACGTTGGAAGCGTACCTCCGAGCATACGTCGACTATAATTGGACAAACTGGAACTGCCTTCTCCCTATAGCGGAGCTGGCTATTAACAGCCGTACGGCTAATACTACAGGATTGTCCCCCTTCTTTATAGCCTACGGATACGACTACTCCCTGCTCTTACCGACCCTAAGTAGTAACACCCTACACTCTATACGATCCCTAATTTAGTAGAGAGAGGCTATCGTATAGGCGATTACGAACGCCTACCAATAGGCAAAAGCGAGTCTAGCTATAGCTTAACAGAATGCAGAAGAGTAGGCTAACAAGGGACGGCAGGCTGCACTAAGGTACGAGACAGGGGATAAGGTCTAGCTAAACTAGCGCAACATCTGTATAGACCGGCTAAGCAAGAAGCTAGATTAGAAGAGCTGGAAGTTTACAGTAGTCCGACCAGTAGGGACATACGCTGTACGACTTAACACTCTCCTAGGGATCTACCTAGTCTTCTATATAGACCTTGTACAGCTAGTAAATACGGACCTCCTGCTGCACTAGATAACGGACGACGCGCGCCTACTAGCGATTATTACTAAAGGCTAAGAAGAATACAAGGTAGAAGAAATCCTTAAGAGCCGAAGGAAGCGGAAGGGGGCAGAGTACCTAGTAAAATAGAGAGGATAGGCAGAGCCTACGTAGGAACTGTACGAGGCCCTACAGGACACAACTGCCCTAGACAGGTAGGAGGAGAACTATTCCCCTGCCTAGTTATAGTAACACTGCGCCGTACGGCAAAAAGGGGCACGATCTACCCTAAGTACAGGGCCGCCGCTAGCAACTTAGGTTGTCAAAGGATCGAGGATTAAGACGTAGGACCCTACTAGGTCCTACCGACACTACACTATACGGAAGAGGGGCAGGAGGAAGGGAACGGCTAGGAGACAGGTAAGGTTAAGAGTAGAAGTAGGAGGGGAACGAGAGCAACACTGTCCGAAAACTTTTATATACTACCTTAAGGTAGCTTACTAGTAGAACTAGGACGGCCGACTCCCTATCTAAAATCTTAATTACCTCCTAGGCGGCAAGGGCCCCAGTACTAGAAGAAGTAGAGAGGTAGCTTAGCAGCATCCTGCTAGTCGTTAATGTAGCATCTAAGACGTTAGCTTAGACTATGCAGAAGATAGGGACCTGTACGAACCAGAAGCGAAGTTGCTAGTCGAGCTAGGCACTCTATTACTAGAGGTAAAAATAGGAGGGAACACTAGCCGGACAGGCAGAAGAAGAGCCAGGAACTACAAGAGAAGAGCTAGCAACTACGAGAGACCTACGGCGGGAACGGCTAGACGGGGTGCGTAGCATAACGGTAGTAGCTAGTAGTAGTAGCTAGTAGTAGTAGCTAGTAGTAGTAACTAGTAGTAGTAATAGTAGTAGTAGCGGACGGCTAGGCGGACAGGTAGCAGATAGGGGAATAAAGGAGTAATACGGAGTGGGTTGGCCCGTGTCATTACTATTCCTTGCTAAGGTTTATATATCTGGTACACATTAGTCAAGTCACTTCCGAGTTACTTGACCAGTCCCTTTTGGCTTAAGTGTACCGCGCCACATCAAGGAGAAAGAGAAGAAGAGAGAGAGAGAAGGGGGAAAGAGTTTATATACAGGGTAGTAGCTGCCTGCTATATAGGGCAATAGCAACTAGGGCAGCTGCTACAACTGTATAAGGGAGGACAAACGAGGCAACTACGACCTAGGGCCTGTACGAGCGACGGCCCTCTAGACGACCGGACGGAGACGGGAACATCTACCTAGGAGCTAAACTCCGGACGACGACCAAGGTATAGGGACAGAGCCAGATAGCCCAGCGGCGCCAGACTATACAGTTAGGATGCAGAGTATATAGCTAGGGGCTATAGGGTAGGAGGTAAACGAACAGACAGGACCGAGCACCTCCTGCACCTTTATAACTGCTCGTAGGCCTCCTCTGCCTTAGCCTTAGCATTCTTAAAGTAGCAAACGGAATCGGTTAAGATTAGGTAGAAGCGATCTAGCACTACCTGCCTTCCCTGCCTGCAGGTCCTCCTCCGCCCTAGCTATAGGATCTAGGAGGACAGGTCCAAGGTTGTAACAGTAGAGAGGGAGGTCGACAGGCAAGTACCTAGGGGAAGACAGGAAAGCGCTACCTGCTAGAGGAACCCTAAGAGCTAAGGGTATACAATATGCTGTTATATAAAAGCAGCACTATAAGAAGGGAGGAGGGTATTGTTAGGGGGCGCTGTCCAGCCCAGGTCCTAGACCTAAGCCAGCCGTCGCCCTAAGGACTGCGACTTAGCGGCGCTAGTACGACCCTACCCTCTATACAGAGTCACCAACAGGACCCTACTCCTATACAGAGGGAGAATCCTATAGCCCTATATAGAGGAGAGTTGCCGCCCCTCTAAACGGAGAGAAAACTCTATACTACTATACAGAGGAAAACTCCTAATTCTCTATACAGAGTGCGAACCTTGCATCCCTATATAGAGGGAAATTGCTAGCTTAGCTTCGTAGGTACAAATTGTACAGCAGCAGACGACGAAGGAACTGCCTATTTGTTCCTTTATATAGATACCTAACCTTAAGTTTCTGAACTAAGATTCTTAAGCCCTTGCACTATATACCTAGCAGTCGCTAGCGCTCTCTATAATAACTGTTTAGTCCCTTGTCTATAGTCTATCTAGGATAAAATCCAGGGACGGAATATTAAAAGAGTAGAAGGTACCCTTTGTTAAGGGTATTATACTAGCTGTATCTGCAATAAATAGTATAACTATATATATACCGAAACAGTACCCTAGCAGGTTATAGTAGTGTACTGCCTTATAGGAGATAATATTAATGTCTATACTGTTATCTAGTATATACTCTACCTTACCTACGCCTAAATCCCCCCTAAATGGTGTAGCTTGTATCCGCTTAGTAGAGACGACTACAGGATAAATAATTAGGTCTTGCTCCTAACCTAAAGTGCCTAGCTCTAACCTTAAGGTAGCACTAGGCCTTTTCCTAACCTTTGTTTACCTGTACTTAGCCTTCCTCTAGCTGCGCCGGCTATGCAGACCCTATTGGCCCTGCTGTAGTTCCTGCTAGAGCTATAGGGACCTAGCCCGTATACGCTACTGCTATTAGCAGAGTAATCCGAGCGTGCGGATATTATTTAATACAGCTGTCTTAATAACTATCTCTCGAACTAAAGAGGGAAAGGAATCTATATAGCAGTAGGTAAGGGCTTTAGGGGTAGTGTACTAAGGCCCAGCTCGGTCCGGAAGGGCCGAGCCGAAATCCTAAGGCTCTACCCTATTACTTAGTTCCACCCCTTTTTGCTGCTGTAACACTACCCCCCTCCCTTATTAGCAGTCGTCCTTAACTGCTTACTTATCTTTTCCGCCCCTTCGATCTTATTCTAGCTAATTAGGTCTTTCTATTCTTCTATCTATCCTTCCGCTTCTGCCCTTTTTCTTCTTCTTTTCCGTCGTTGTTTTCTTCGTCTTTTTTTCTTCTACTTCGTTATCTTCTTTTCTCGTCCAGTTCGCAGCTCTCTTCGCGAAAATTCTTCTCGAAATCGACGTTACCTCTTCCTTTCTTCTATCTTAAAAATATCGTCCTTTTCTTATCTACTTTTCCCTTATATCGTCGCTATCTAAAGTCTTTTACTTAGTATCTATCTGATCGGAGCTATCTCATCTAAGCCGTTGCTAGTCTGTACGCTGCTGCAGAGGGCCCTATATAGGTACGTCCGTAGTGCTCTATCTCTTCTTCTTTTCTTTCTTATTAAGGCTTAAGCATTACTACAAAGCGGCCGTCGCCGACTCTGTCTATAAAATCGATCGGCTAAGCCTTTCTTTCTTGTAGACGGCGTCGACGAGCGTAGCGCTAAAGCGGTAGCCGTCCTCGACTTTATCTACGGCATCCGTCTAGCTAAGCTATTAGGTTCTGTAGATGTCGTCAAAGACCGTTACGAAGCGCGCTGCTACTACGATCGTTTCTTCGGTTTTCGCACTAATAGAGCGGACGCAGCCTTTCTTCTTCTTCTAGCGCTTCCAGAGCTATGATTTTCAGAGCTATTTAGGTCTCGGTTTTCTCAGATTCCGGACATAGAACTCTTCTAGCAGCTCTGCCAAATTTCAGAGATTCTTAATTAGATACTATTTATAGCCTTCTAGCTACCCCTTCTATAAGATCCTCGCTTTAATAGACCCCTGTATCTTCTTTATATCTATTACATCTTCTACCTCCTACTCTTCTTCTTTATTATCTATCTTAATTAGTAGGGATTCGATAAACCCCTGCCCTAGAAGGCTATCTTTAGGGTCTAGGCTTAGCAGATCCGAATAGAAGACATCGTAGATCCGGAACAATCTTAGTAGCTAGAGCCGATAGGTTACTAGTAACCTCTTTTCTACTATCGTAAACGGGCCTACGTAACGGGGGTTAAACTTGGCGTTGCCTTTTAGCCTTAGGTTCCACGTATTAAGCTATACCTTTTGGCCTTCCTTGAATTCTATTAGTAACTGCTTTCTATTAGCTCGAGCTACTATCTTCGCTTAGGCCTATTCTATCGCGTCTTTCGCTATCCGGACCGCTTTTCTATCTAAGCTTTAAGCACTTCTGCCGCAGCAGCAGCGACTTTCTTTAACGAGGTAGTAGTTAGGGGTTCTAAGGGGCTAGGTCTATTAGGCGGTTAAAAGCTTATTCTTAGAAAATAGCTGTAAGTTATCTTAAATAGCGCCAGCGAGGTAGCTTTAGACAGTGCCAAGTTAGCGCAGAACTCGGCTATTGGCAACACCTTAACCTATCCTTCTTAATAACGGCTGCAGAAGATTCGTAGATAGTTTTCTATCTTACTGTTAGCTACTTCCAACCGACTGTCCGTCTAAGGGTAAGCGGCTATACTAAGCTTTCTACGGATTCCGAGAACTTAGTTAATAGCCTTCTATACGTCGGCGGTAAATTAAGGACCCCTATCTATAGTAATAGCGTCCGGTAGGCTATAATGCTTCTATATATACTGAATCAGTATCCTCGCGGTCTCTTCTACAGTAGTGCCTTTATCCTTTGCTTAATAGGGGATAAAGTAGCGTTCCTTGCTTAACCAATTTACTACGTTAAGTGTAGCATTGCATCTATTGGAATCCGGTAGACTGGTTACGAAATCTATAATAATACGATGCTACGGTTTCTCGGGGATTGGTAGTAGCTTTAGTAGACCGGCGGGAAGGCCGTAGCTTAGCTTCGCGGCTCGGTACGTATAGCAGTTAGCTATAAACCAGTGGATTCGCTTAAAGATTCACAGAAACCAGTAGACAGTCCTTATAGCCTCTATCGTCTTCTTTGTGCTAGCGTAGCTAACATCCTTAGAACTATAGATTAGCTAAATAACTTCCGTAACTAACTCTTCTAGAACTATCAGCTTCCTTAAACTAGTCTTGCTAAGCTTCTATTAATAGTTAAGTTACTCTACCTTTTCGTAAAGCATCTCTTCCTTAGTTGCCGGCTCTACAGCGCAGATCCCTACTTCTTTTAGTACTTTAGCGTCTACGATCTCCTTAGTTAACACCTTCTAAAACATATTCGGATCTTCCTTTGCGCAACTAGTCTTCCCTTCTTTTCTTGTTAGCGTATTAGCTTTTCCGCTTTAAGCCCCTAGTTAATAAGTAATCTTAAAGTCGAACCCTAATAAGTAGGCAGCCTACTAAGCTTGGTAGCATAGGAGCTTCTATATCTTTATAAAGTAGGTTAGTAACTGATAGTCTGTAAGGACCTGGACCGTGCTCTTTCTAGCTATAAGCTCTAGCTTCCACTCCTCGAAAGCTTGGATAATAGCTAATAGCTCCTTGTTATAGATAGCGTAGTTCTGCTTAGCTTTATTTATAGACTTGCTAAAGGAAGCTACTAGATAAAGGGCTTTGTCGTTGTCGTTATACTAAGAAAGGACCTCTGCTATAACTGTATCGGAAGCATCTATCTCTAGGTAGATTATCTTTTCTGACTAGAAGTGCGCTAGCACTAGTGCCGTAGCTACGGCGGCCTTTAATTAGTAGAAGGCTTGTATACATCTCTTATTCTAAAGGCCCCCTGCTTCCTTCTTTAGTGCTTTATTTAGGGGTCTCGCTATCTTGCTTAAGTCCTTAATAAAGCGGCGATAGTAGCTATAGAATCCGAGAACAGCTCTGATTTAGATAGTGTTTCCGGACTTCGGCTGCTTCTATTCCGCTATAGCAGCGACCTTTAAGGGGTCTATCCGGATGCTCTCCTTTCTAACGATAAGGCTGAGGTATTTAACTTCGGACTAGAAGAACTTACTCTTCTTTGTATCCGTACTTAATCCGACTTCTTAGAGCCTAGTTAGCACCTGTTCGATGTAGTCCGTGTGCTATTGTCTCATTCTATTAGTGTAGATAAGGATGTCGTCTAGGTAGATAGACACGAACCGTTCTAGTATGTCTCCAAAGATATAGTTTATAAAGCGTTGCTACACAGCTAGTGCGTTAGTAAGTCCAAAAGGCATAACTAGCTATTTAAAATTGCCTATGCGCATAGCGAATGTCGTAAGGTCTTCCGTCTGCCCTTCCTTATTCCTTAGCCGATAGAACGCTTAACGAATGTCCAGCTTACTGTTAGGGGGCGCCGCCCGGCCCAGGTCCTGAACCCGACCTAAGCCGACCGTCGCCCTAAGGACTGCGACTCAGCGGCGCCAGCACGACCCCACCCTCCGTACGGAGCAACCGACAGGACCCCACCTCTGTACGGAGGGAGAACACTACGGTCCTGCTTAAAGGGAAGCTACCGCCCCTCGGATTAGGGGGGGGGGGGGGGGGGTGGAAACCCGGCACCACCGTACAGGGGAAGTAACTCCCGATCCTCCGTACGGAGGGTAAACCTTGCACCCTAGCACAAAGGGGAAATTGCTAGCTTGGCTTCGTAGGTACAAATCGTACGGAGCAGACGTCGAAGGAACTGCCTATCAGTTCCTTTATATAGATACCCGACCTTAAGTTTCTAAACCAAGATTCTTAAGCCTCTTATATTAGGAACTGATCTCACTGTCGGTAACCGCGGTAATAGAGCAAGATGGACGGCGACATCCCTATAGAACCTACGGCCATAGAGGGACACATGCACCGCGTATACGAGGAGCTGCTGGAAAGCAAGAGGCAGCTCGAACAGCAAGTGAGCTACCAGGCTGCAATGATTTCCCAACAGGAACAGGAGCTACGACAGCTTAGGGCGTCCGATCGCGATCCGACCCCTACGACGACGAACACGATAACCCCTACCCCGACCCCTAAGAGCAAACTCCCCGACGTCTCTACGTATAATAGCGAGGCCCCGGCCGAGTACCCCTCCTAGGCGGCTCAGATGCGCTCTAAGCTCCTAGTTAACTTAGGGGCATACCCGACCGAGCTGGACAAGGTAGTCTACCTCTTTAGGAGGTTGAAGGGCAGGGCGGCAGCACGAATTCTGCCGTACTACGAGACGGCTATTGCCAACCCGGCAATGGCCACGACGACGATGCTCTGGGCAGCTCTAGACAAGAGCTACAAGGACCCGGACCGCGAGAGCCGAGCGCTCCTACGGGTCAATACGATAAAACAAAGACGCAAGACCGTACGAGAATTCCTTGCGGAATTTGACCAGACTTTGGCAGAAGCAGGGGGTCTCCAATAGGAGGACAGGATAAAAATCACCTCTCTAGAGGTAGGCCTCTCTAAGGAAATCATAACGGGGCTGGTAGGTGTAATGCGGCCAGCTACGTACGAGGAATTTTGTAACCTTCTTAGGATAGTCGACGACTAGCAACGCAGGCTGGGACGGATAGGCCGTGCTTAGGAGATAAGACAACCTCCCTAGCGACAGACAGATGCTATAGACTAGGAACCGACGACGACGAGGGTAGCAGTAGCAGCCACCGTACGGCCAAGGGCCGCCACCAAGAAGGCGCAATAGGTAGACATAGCAACCCTTAACAAGAGGCGAGCAGAGGGGAGCTGCTACCGGTGTAGCAAGATGGGCTACACTGTACGGAATTGCGGGCTCCTGCCAGCAGAGAGACCTGGGGGACGGCCGACCACTGCAAGGGTAGCCACTGCAGCGCCTTAACGAGAAGATTAGGTGCCCCACTCGGACGACGACGAGTCGGGAAAAGAGTAGCCTCTAAGCGAAGACTCTGCTAGAGGCGGGTGCGAGATAGACTGCCAAATCAAAGCATTACTTGGCCATCTTTTAAGAGCAATTACATAACGACGACACCGTTTATCGTACGGCCGACATTGAACGGGTCCGCAACGGCGCGGACACTGATTAACACGGGATGTTTAGTGTATAGAGTAATCAGCGAAGACTTCGTACGGAGACATCAGATTAAGACGGCCCCTACGGTACCTGTACGCATGCTAGGCATTACCGGGCAGGGACCGGACATTACCTACATAGTGAAAGTAACAATAGAGGTACAAGGACACTACGAGCAAGACTCGTACCTCTATGTCGTACAGGACAAGTTGGGGTATAACCTAATACTGGGGAAGCCTTAGATAGAGCGCTAGAAGGGCAAGCTGGACGTCGGACGAGGACAGCTGTACCTGGCAGCAACAAAGCGGAGAATCCGGGACCAGGGCAGGTCCCTGTAAGGTAGCAATGCCAAGGCCGAAATCAATACAGCAACGGCGGACATCGAGAAGGCATTGGCACCTAAGGAAGCGACAAACCCCTGTACGAAGCTCCTAAGAGAGTATGTTAGGTACCTGGACCTCTTTAAACCGAAGTCGGCCTCGAAACTGCCGCTATACTAAGGGGAAGGGATTGACTATAACATCCAGCTGGAACCCCGCCTAGATAGGAGCCTGCCGGAGGTACCGTACGGACCGCTGTACGGGATGTCCTCTGGAGAACTCCTAGTACTGCGCAAGACGCTGGACGACCTGCTTGCCAAAGGGTTTATCCGGGCCAGTACGTCGTCCGCAGGAGCCCCAGTACTGTTTGTCTATAAGGAGGGGAAGGCTGGATTGCGTTTCTGCGTAGACTACAGAGGCATTAACGCGATTACTAAGAAGGACCGGTACCCCCTACCCCTTATTAAGGAGACCCTCGGACGGATCAGCAAGGCGAAGTGGTTTACCAAGCTTAACGTAGTCTCGGCCTTCTACAAGATACGGATTAAGGAAGGCTGTAAATGGATAACTGCCTTCCGTACGAGATACGGTCTTTTCGAGTAGCTGGTCACCCCCTTTGGCCTTGCCAATGCACCGGCAACCTTCTAAAGGTACATTAACAAGTCCCTGCAAGGGTTACTAGACGACATCTGCTCGGCATACCTCGACGATACCCTGGTTTTTACGGACGGCACCTACGCAGACTACGTACAGGATGTCAAGAAGGTGCTGGACCGTCTGCAGCAGGCGGGCTTGTACCTCGACATCGACAAGTGTAAGTTCGGTGTCCAACGTACGAAATACCTAGGTTTTATTATCGAGGCAGGGAAAGGCATCAGCATAGATAGGAAGAAGATTGATGCTATCAAGCTATAGAAGCCGCCTATAAACGTTAAGGGCGTACGGGAATTCCTTAGGTTTGCCAACTTCTACCGCCAGTTTATACGGAACTACTCGGAGATCGTACGCCCCCTAGTTAAGCTAACGCACAAGGACAAGCAGTTTAAATGGTCGGACGAATGCGATAAGAGCTTCGACAAGCTAAAAGAGCTCTTCACTACAGGACCAACACTCGCCGCCTTTAACCCAGAGCGTACGACGATACTGGAAACCGACTCCTCGGGGTACTGCATTAGGGGTATCCTGTTACAGGTAGGCTCGGACGGACTCCTACATCTATGTGCGTACTTCTCTAAGAAGAACTCCCTAGCTAAGTGCAACTACCCTATCTACGACAAGGAGTTGCTGGCAGTCGTACGGTGTTGCGAAGCCTAGGATAGGGAACTCTGCTCGGTGCCCGAGTTCCTCGCCCTAACGGACCATAAGAACTTGGAATACTTCACTTAACCCCGGAAGCTATCTGAGAGGCACGTACGATAGGCAATGTACCTAAGCCGTTTCAACATCAAACTCCAGTACTGCAAGGGTAAGGACAACAGCAGGGCCGATGCTCTGTCCAGACGGGACCAGGACATGCTAACGACGTACGAGGACGACCGGCTGAAGTTACGAACATTCCAGATGTTTAAAGGGGAGCCAGGCGGGGAGACTATCTGCCTAGCGGCGACACATCTATAGGAACCCTAACTGCAAGCATAGGAAGAGGCAGTGGAAAAGGACGAGGCATACCGAGGGGCCCGTACAGCGATCCAGGGAGGGCAACGGAAGCTCCTAGCCGAGCTCTACCTAAAGGTATCGGCAGCTAAGTGCTCAGTAGACGAGGAGAACAACCTAAAGTTCAGAAATCGGATATAGGTCCCGGCGGACGAGAAGCTCTGTACGGACTTAATACAACGAGCATACGACTCCATAGCTACCGGGCACCTAGGGCGCGAGGAGACGTACAGCATTATCGCCTGGGACTACTACTGGCCAGCGATGGCGAAGGACATTCGCAGGTTCGTACGGAACTGCGATGTATACGGACGAACGAAGCCCTAGCGCGAGCTAAAGCATAGGCTGCTAAAGCCCCTGCCGATACCGGATCGACCCTGGCAAGATCTAACTGTAGACTTCATTACGGACCTCCCTAAGAGCGACGGACGGCGGAACATTATAGTGGTTACGGACAAGTTAACAAAGGGGGTAATACTGGAGGGGATGGACTCTATTACGGCTAAAGACACTGCCTGGGCCTTTATCCGGACGACGTTCAGCAAGCACAGTTTCCCTAGGTCAATTGTATTAGACCGGGGGTCACAGTTTACGAGCCAGCTCTGGGCACGGATCTGCCAGTTACTGAAGGTAGAGCGTCGCCTGTCTACTGCATAGCACCCGCAGACGGACGGGGCGACAGAGAGGGCCAATTCAACCTTGGAAGCATACCTCCGAGCGTACGTCGACTATAACTAGACGAACTGGAACCGCCTTCTCCCGATAGCGGAGCTGGCTATTAACAGCCGTATAGCCGATGCTACAGGACTGTCCCCCTTCTTTACGACCTATAGATACGACCATTCCCCGCTCCTACCGACCCTAAGTAGCAACACCCTGCGCCCCGTACGATCCCTAATCCAACAAGGAGAGGCCATCGTACGGACGATTACGAACGCCTACCAATAGGCAAAGGCAAGCCTGGCCCTAGCCTAGCAGTACGCGGAAGAGCAGGCCAACAAGGGACGACAGGCTGCACTAAGGTACGAGGCAGGGGATGAGGTCTGGCTAAACCAGCGGAACATCCGTACGGACCGGCCGAGCAAGAAGTTAGATTGGAGGAACAGGAAGTTTACGGTAATCCGGCCGGTAGGGACACACGCCGTACGACTAAACACGCCCCCAGGGATTCATCCAGTCTTCTACGTAGACCTCGTACGACCGGCGAGCACAGACCCCCTGCTGCATTAGACGACCGACGACGCGCGCCTACCTGCAATTATAACCGAGGGCCAAGAAGAGTATAAGGTAGAAGGGATCCTTAAGAGTCGGAGGAAGCGGGGGAAGGCAGAGTACTTAGTAAAATGGAGAGGATGGGCAGAGCCTACATAGGAACCGTACGAGGCCCTGCAAGACACAACTGCACTAGACAGATAGGAGGAGGACCATTCCCCTGCCCAGCTACAGTAACACTACGCCGTACGGCAGAAGGAGGCACGATCTACCCTAAGGACAGGGTAGCCGCAGACAAACCTAGGTTGTTAAAGGATCGAATACTACAACGTAGGACGCTACAGTACCCCTACTAACACAACTTCGTACGACACCGTACGAGATAAGGGCTGGAGGGAAGGAACAGCCAAGGGACAAATAGGAGGGGAAGTGGAAATAAGAAGAGCTAGGAAGGACACCGTCCGAAATTCCTTACACTACCTAAAGGGGGGGGTGGCTCACTGGCCACCCCCCCCCCCCCCCCCGGGACCAGAATACCCTACTTATTATCTAAGATTTCCACTACCTCAGACCCAGCCGGACCCCCACCCCTACCAGGGCCACCTCCAGGGAGCAGAGGCACCCCCCTACCCCCACTAGGGCCAGCCCCAGGGAGCAGAGGCACCCCCCCACCCCTATATGCCTCCCCCGGACGGCGGAAGGGGCAGTAGAGGGAGCTATCCTTCTACTTGCACGAGGCACACACCCTAGCCCAGAAACCTAGGAGGCGGTATAGGCCAAGTAAGGGCTGGGGGGAGTTGGGGCAGGGGGCACAGGGCTGGCCCTAGGTAGCGATAAGGAGGGCGTTAACGTACGACGGCCGGGCTGTAGCTACCCGATCGGGTATAACCTAGGCGGGGTTACACTAGAAGGGGTAGAAGGGGAGCCCGGCCGCATCCTGCTGCTCGCAGGTGTAGCACCTAAGACGTCAGATCAGACTGTACAGGAGATAAGAATCCGTACGAACCGGAAGAGTAGCTGCTAGTCAAGTTGGAGGCCCTACCGTACGTAGTCAAAGTAGGGGGGGACCCTGGCCAGACAAGGGGGAGGGGCAGGGCCAGCAGCGACGAGGGGACTAGACGGAGCAGACATAGTTAGTTGGTAGTAGTGGTTGGTTGGTAGTTGGTAGTTGGTAGCTAGTAGTAGCGGATAGTAGACGGTAGTAGACGGTAGTAGATAGTAGACGTTGTATAGGGAAAAGAGAAAGGGGAAGGGAAGAGAGGGGAGAAGGCTTAGGCTAACTGCCTGCTATAGTGGGAATAGCAAGCAAGGCAGCTGCTACAGACAGGTAAAATAGCAAGAGGCAACTACGACCCGGAGGAAGTAACGAGGGACGACGACTCAGACGACCGGACGAAATAGGAAGCTACAACCTGCCAGAGGAACAGCAGGAGCTGGGTAGTTTGGACACGCCGCTGTACGGACGAAGCACTACGAGAAAGGGAAAGGGGGGGGGTATTGTTAGGGGGCGCCGCCCGGCCTAGGTCCTGAACCCGACCTAAGCCGACCGTCGCCCTAAGGACTGCGACTTAGCGGCGCTAGCATAACCCCACCCTCTGTACAGAGCAACCGACAGGACCCTACCTCTGTACGGAGGGAGAACACTACGGTCCTGCTTAAAGGGAAGCTACCGCCCCTCGGATTAGGGGGGGGGGGGGGGGGGGTGGAAACCCGGCACTACCGTACAGGGGAAGTAACTCCCGATCCTCTGTACGGAGGGTAAACCTTGCACCCCGGCACAAAGGGGAAATTGCTGGCTTAGCTTCGTAGGTACAAATCGTACGGAGCAGACGTCGAAGGAACTGCCTATCAGTTCCTTTATGTAGATACCCGACCTTAAGTTTCTGAACCAAGATTCTTGAGCCTCTTACACTTACTAAACTACTTGGCGTTCGCTACCCGTTGTATAGTCTTATTGATTAGCGGCAGCGGGTATACGTCTCTCTTAGTTGTTGCAGCGGCAGAAAGGGGTGGGACTAAGTAATAGGGTGGACCCTTGGAATCTCGGCTCGGCCCTTCCGAACCGAGCCGGGCCTTGGCACACTACCCCTAAAGCCCTTACCTACTACTATATAGATTCCTTTCCCTCCTCAGTTCGAGATATAGTTATTAAAAAGGCCGTATTGAATTATATTTGCGTGACTGGATTATTATATCTCGAACTCACTTACTATACCAACTCTACGCTGCGCGAAAGGGACCGTTAAACTATCCGGACACCTGAATAACGCATGCGCACTACACATACCAAACCAAACACTAGCACTGTAAGAAAGCTATAGAGAGCTTCTTAACGGTAGAGGGCGGCTTTACAGGCCGCAGCGGAAAGAGAAAGACTGACAGACCGAGGGATAGGCGTACTAGTATCCTCGACGATAAAATAGCTACTAAGGGCCTTACAGAAGAAGAGATAGAAGAAGCTAAGAAGGGCATAGCGGGCTATACCGAGCTGCACGCACGCACGCCGGACGAGATAGGAGAATATCTTACAGAACATAGAGACGAGAAGGTGTTTGCCATTATTACCTTTGTCGAAAAGAAGTTTTATAGGAATACAAAAGAAAACAGGCGACTAAGAGAAGAAATAGAAGCGGTAATAGCCGAGAAGGAGTCAGCAGAAACCATTATCGATATGCTAGAAAACTAAGTAGCGAACCGACTAGCACAACTAAAGATAATAAAGACTTAGTTAGCTAAGATAGAAGCAGCGATGTCGTCGGCGCCGCTACTACGTCGAGAAGAACAAGCAGAGACTGCCTTACTAGCGGCCTACAGTTAAGGCGACACCTCGATAACGTTACTACCCGACCTACCGGCGTTGAGAGGCAGAGACCCTAAAGACTGGGAGGCGTTTAAGAAAAAGATAAAGAACAAGATAGACTGCGATTATGCCAGAAACAGTAAAGAAGACAGGCTGGCCTACCTAGAGTCGCCGCTAGAAGGTAAAGCTTTTTCGCTAGTAGCGGACCTAGAAGAGGCGACTGCCTAAGAAGCGATTAAAGCGCTGGATTAACGCTTCGGAGACCCCTTCCGGAAGAAGACGGCCCGTAAACGGCTGGACAAGATTAATTAGAACAGGCTAACGTTTCAGGAGTTCTACAGACTGTTCCGAAAATATGCTATTAGAGCTAGAGTGTCAGAAGATAAGCAGCTCCACCTACTAAGACAGAAGCTAAACCCTAAACTGGCTACAGCTATAGCGTCGGTAGAAGACAAAGACCTTAAAAGCTTCATGCACCGAGCGAGAGTTACCGCTAGAAACCTAAGCGTTTACGCAAAATCGCGCGAATCGAACTAGAAGCTGCCGACGACACTAACAACACGACCCCCTGCACCTTTCCGGAGAGCACCTTAGCAGCTATCTTCTTCGCTACGTTCGTCGTTCGTCCCTACCTGCTACGCGTATAGAAAGCCTGGCTATATCGCTACCAGATGTCCGGCGACGGCCTAGCAGAAGCAGGAATATCGTGCCGTAAAGCAGCAGCCGCTAAGAAAGACTATCCAAGCTATTAAGCCGGCTCCGAACGACACCGACAGTATAGATAGTAGAGTGCTACTGCGGATCTTGGGAAAAGACCAGCTGGACGGATAGGCCCCCTATCCAGCATAGACAATAGGGCACCGACACGAACTACGTCGCTAGAAGAAGAAAGTATTAACACCTGCAGCGATCCGCTCTTAGCGGCGGTAGAAGTGAATACGGAAACAGCTATTATCCTTCTAATTACTGTCTACCCCCTCGATAGCTTAAGCAGACTACTTTAGCTAAGAGCTTTTATTAACACAGGAGCCCTAATCGGCGCGGCGATCCACTATCGATTGGTTTAGAAGCTATTAAACGGGTATAGTTACCTAGTAGAATTAGCGTCGCCGACGCGAATTTCGGCATACAACGGACAAGACACGGAGAGTGTTACGCACTACGTGCCACTAAGGACCACCCTAGCTGGTGGCACTACGGAAGCGACGTTCCGAATTATAGATATCGGAAGGTTTGACATTATTATAGGACAGAAATATATAAAGAACCAGAAAGCTGTTATTAACGTAGGTAAAGGCACCCTTAGTTTCAAACCCTAGTAGAGAGGAGTCGCTACCGCCGAATCGGTTACTACAGTCGCCTCGAAACCAAACGTTACGACTACCGAAGCGGTTCCGATAGATCGGTTCGACCCCTTAGACACGACCGGAATAATAAGCTCAGAGGCTTTAACGACCCTCGCGAGGTCGCCGGACAATAAGATTTACGCTATCTTAATAAAATACATTAAAGACTACAGGAAGATAATAGCAGAAGAAGAAGTGGACCTGCTAGAGGTGTTGCTAAAGGAACTCTATAGATACACTAACGTGTTTTCGAAAGTCAATTCCAACCTCCTACCGCTCCACCGACCGGAATACGACAATAAGATCCAGTTAAAAGAAGGGGCTACGCTGCCGCGAACCGAGCCTCTAAGACGATTATCGCCAGCGGAGCTAGACTAGGCAGAAGTGTTTGTTCGAGAAAACCTAGCAAAGAAGTTTATTATGCCAAGCTCGGCCGAATATACGTTACCGATTCTTTTTGTACGGAAACCTGGAGGTAGTCTCCGACTGTACGTAGATTACCGAGGCCTTAATAAGGTTACTAAGAGAGATGTGTATCCGCTGCTGCTAATCGATAAGACTATACAACGAGTGGCTAAAGCTAAGTGGTTTAGCAAGCTGGATATTCGCTAAGCTTTCTATCAACTAAGGAACGAAGTAGGGCAAACGGAAGACCTTACGACATTCGCTACGCGCATAGGCAATTTCAAGTAGTTAGTAATGCCTTTCGGACTTACCAACGCGCCGGCGGTGTGGTAGCGTTTTAAATACTATACCTTTATATACATGCTAGAACGATTCGTGTCTATCTACTTAGACGACATTCTTATCTACACCGATAGGACAAGAGAACAGCATACGGACTACATCGAGAAGGTGCTAACTAGGCTCTGCAAGGTCGGATAAAACGCGGACACGAAGAAGAGCGAGTTCTATTAGACCGAGGTCAAATATCTCGGTCTTATCGTTAGAAGAGAATGAATTCGGATAGACCCCTTAAAGGTCGCTGCTGTCGGGGAATAGAAGCAGCCGAAATCTGGAAACACTACACAAATCAGAGCGTTTCTTAGATTCTGTAGCTACTATCGACAGTTTATTAAGGACTTTAGCAAGATAGCGAGACCCCTAAACGAAGCATTCAAGAAGGAGGCCGCTAGCCTGTAGAATAAGAAGTGCACGGAAGCTTTTATCTAGCTAAAAGAAGCAGTGGCCTCAGCGCTAGTGCTAGCACACTTCCGACTGGAAAAGACGATCTACGTAGAAACGGACGCTTCCGACACAGTAAAAGCAGGGGTCCTTTCTTAATACGCTAACGACAGCGAGACCCTCTATCTAGTAGCTTTCTTTAGCAAATCTATAAATAAGGCTAAGCAGAACTACGCTATCTACGATAAAGAACTGTTAGCTATTATATAGGCGCTCGAGGAGTAGAAGCCGGAGCTTATAGCTAGAAAGAGCACAGTCCAGGTCCTTACGGACCACCAGTCACTGACCTACTTTATAAAGACGCAGAAGCTCTTACGCCGCCAAGCTCAGTAAGCCGCCTACTTTTCTGGGTTCGACTTTAAGATTACCTATCGACTAGGAGCTTAAAATGGAAAGGCTAACGCACTAACGAGGAGAGAAGGGAAGACTAGCCGCGCGAAGGAAGATCCGAATATGTTCCAGAAGGTGCTGACCGAGCGGATAGTAGACGCCGAGGTGTTGAAAGAGGTAGGGGTCTGCGCAGTAGAGCCAGCGACTAAGGAAGAGACGCTCTACGAGAAAGTAGAACAGCTTAACTAGCAGCAGAAGTTTGGCAAAACCGGCTTAGGTGTTAGGGGGCGCCGCCTAGCCTAGGTCCTGGACCTAAGCTAGCCGTCGCCCTAAGGACTGCGACTTAGCGGCGCTAGCACGACCCTACTCCTATATAGAGGGAGAATCCTATAGCCCTGCATAGTGGGGAATTGCCGCCCCTCTAAACGGAGGGAAAACTCTGAACTACTGTATAGAGGGAAACTTCCGACCCTCTATACAGAGTGTAAACCTTGCACCCCTGTATAGAGAGAAATTGCTAGCTTGGCTTTGTAGGCACAAATTGTACAGCAGCAGACGACGAAGGAACTGCCTATTAGTTCCTTTATATAGATACCTAGCCTTAAGTTTCTAAACTAAGATTCTTAAGCCCTGATATTAGGAACTAATCTTACTATCGGTAACTGCAGTAATACAACGAAGATAGACAGCGATATCCCTATAGATCCTGCAGCTATGCAGGATCAGATGCACTGCGCATACGAGGAGCTACTAGTATACAAGAGGCAGCTCGAACAGCAAGTAAGCTACTAGGCTGCGATAATTTCCTAGCGGGAACAGGAGCTACGACAGCTTAGGGCGTCCGATTGCGATCCGACCCCTACGACGACGACGAACACAACGGCCTATACCCTGGCCCCTAAGAGCAAACTCTCTAACGGTACTACTTACGATAGTAAGGCTCTAGCTGAGTACCCCTCCTAGGCTGCCTAGATACGCTCTAAGCTTCTAGTCGACTTAGGAGCATACCCAACCAAGCTAGACAAGGTAGTATACCTCTTTAGGAGGTTAAAGGGCAGGGCGGCAGCACGGATTCTGCTATACTACGAGACGGCTATTGCTAATCTAGCAATAGCAACTACGACGATGCTCTAAGCAGCTCTTAACAGGAGCTACAAAGACCTAGACTGCGAAAGCCGAGCACTCCTACAGGTTAATACAATAAAGTAAGGACGTAAGACTGTACGAGAGTTCCTTATGGAATACGACTAGACCCTAGCAGAGGCAGGAGGACTCTAATAGGAGGACAGGGTAAAAATTACTACCTTAGAGGTAGGCCTCTCTAAGGAAATTATAACAGGACTAGTAGGCGTAATGCGACTAGCTATATACGAGGAGTTCTGTAATCTCCTTAGGATAGTCGACGACTAACAGCGTAGGCTCGGACGGATAAGCTGCACCTACAAGGTGCGACAACCCCTTTAGCGGCAGCAGGACGCTATAGACTAGGAACTAACGACGATAAGAGTAGCGGCAGCCGTTACTCTACGGCCAAGGGCCGCTGCTAAAAGGGCATAGTAGGTAGACATAGCTACCCTTAACAAGAGACGAGCAGAAGGGAGCTGCTACAGGTGTAGCAAGATAGGCTACACTATATAGAATTGCAGGCTTTTGCTAGCAGAGAGACCTAGGGGACGGCCGACTACTGCAAGGGTAGCAACTGTAGCGCCCTAACAAGAGAATCAAGAGTCCCCTTCTAACAACAATAAGTTGGGAAAAGAATAGCCTCTAAGCGAAGGCTCTGCCAGAGGCATATACGAGATAGATTGCTAAATCAAAGTACTACTTAGCTATCTTTTAAAAGTAATTTTATAATAACTACGCCGTTTATCGTACGACCTACGCTAAACGGGACTGCTAGAGCGCAGACACTAATTAACACAGGATGTTTGGTGTATAGAGTAATTAGCGAAGACTTCGTACAGAAACACTATATTAAGACGACCCCTGCTGTACCTGTACGCATACTAGGCATTACTAGGCGAGGACCGGACATTACCTATATAGTAAAAGTAACGATAGAGCTATAGGGACACTACGAGCAGGACTTATACCTCTACATCGTATAGGACAAGTTGGGGTATAACCTAATATTAGGGAAGCTATAGATAGAGCGCTAGCAGAGTACGCTAGACGTTAGACGAGGACGGCTGTACCTAGCAGTAACGAAGCAGAGTTTCCGAGACCAAAGGAGAGTTCCGCAGGGCGGCAATGCTAAGGCCGAAATCAACACTGCAACTACAGATATTAAGAAGGCGTTAGCGCCTAAGAAGGCAACAGATCCCTATACAAAGCTCCTAGCGGAATACTCAGAATACCTAGACCTCTTTAAGCTAAAGTTAGCCTCGAAACTGCCCCTATACCGAGGGGAAGGAATTAACTACAACATCTAGCTAGAGCCCTGTCTAGATAGGAGCCTGCCTAAAGTACTGTACAGTCCGCTGTATAGCATGCCCTCTAGAGAACTCTTAGTACTGTGCAAGACACTAGACGACCTACTTGCTAAAGGTTTTATTCGCGTAAGTACATTATCTATAGGAGCCCCGGTACTGTTTGTCTATAAAGAAGGCAAGGCCGGCTTACGTTTTTGTATAGACTACAGAGGCATTAACGCAATTACCAAGAAGGACCAGTACTCCCTAGCCCTTGCTAAGGAGACCCTCGGACGGACTAGTAAGGCAAAGTAGTTTACTAAGCTTAACGTAGTCTTAGCCTTTTATAAGATACGGGTTAAGGAGGACTGTAAATGGATAACCGCTTTCCGTACGAGATATAGTCTTTTCGAATAGCTTGTTACCCCCTTTAGCCTTGCCAACGCACTAGCAACCTTCTAGAAGTACATTAACATGTCCCTACAAGGGTTACTAGACGATATCTACTCGGCGTACCTCGACAACACGTTAGTATTTATAGACGGCACCTATACAGACTATGTACAGGACGTTAAGAAGGTATTAGATCGACTGCAACAGGCTGGATTATACCTCGACATCGACAAATGCGAATTCGGTATACAGCGTACGAAATACCTAGAGTTTATTATCGAGGTAGGGAAAGGCATTAGCATAGATAGGAAGAAGATTAATGCTATTAAGCAATAGAAGCTGCCTACGAGCGTTAAGGGCGTACGGGAATTCCTTAGGTTTGCCAACTTCTACTGCTAGTTTATACAGAACTACTTAGAGATTGTGTACCCCCTAGTCGAGCTAACATACAAGGACAAGCAGTTTAAGTAGACGGACGAGTGTAATAGGAGCTTTAACAGGCTAAAGGAGCTCTTTACTATAGGACTAACGCTTGCCGCCTTCGATCTAGAACGTATAACGATACTAGAAACCGACTCCTTAGGGTACTATATAGAGGGTATCCTGTTACAGATAGGCTCGGACGGACTTCTGCACCTATATACGTACTTCTTTAAGAAGAACTCCCTAGCTAAGTGCAACTACCCTATCTACGACAAGGAATTACTAGCAGTCGTACGGTATTGCGAAGCGTAGGATAGAGAACTCCGCTTAGTTCCTAAGTTCCTCGCCCTAGCTGACTATAAGAACCTCGAGTACTTTACGCAACCCTAGAAGCTGTCTAAGAGACACGTACGATAGGCGATATACCTAAGCCGCTTTAATATAAGACTCTAGTATCGTAAGGGAAAGGACAGTAGCAGGGCCGATGCACTATCTAGACGGGATTAGGACATACTAACGACGTACGATAACGACCGGCTAAATTTACGGACATTCTAGATATTAAAGGAGGAACTAGGCGAGGAGACTATCCGCCTAGCAGCGACATATATATAGGAACCCTAGCTACAGGCGTAGGAAGGGGCAGTAGAAAAGGACGAAGTCTATAGAGGTGCCTATACAGCGATCCAAGAGGGACAGCAGAAGCTCCTAGCAGAGCTTTACCTTAAGGTGTTAGTAGCAGAGTGCACAGTAGATAAGGAGAACAACCTAAAGTTCAGGAATCGGATTTAGGTCCTAGCAGACGAGAAGCTCCGTACGAGCTTAATATAACAGGCGCATAATTCTATAGTAACTAGGCACCTAGGGCGCGACTAGACGTACAGCATCGTCGCTAGGGACTACTACTGGCCGGCGATAGCAAAGGACATCCGTAGGTTTATATAGAACTGCGATATATACAGAAGGACAAAGCCCTAGCGTAAACTAAAGCACAGGCTGCTAAAACCCCTACTAATACTAGACCGGCCCTAGCAAGACCTAACATTAGACTTTATTACGGATCTCCCTAAGAGCGACGGACAGCGGAACATTATAGTAGTTACGGACAAGCTAACGAAAGGGGTAATACTAGAAGGAATAGACTCGATTACAGCTAAGGACACTGCTATAGCATTTATACAGACGATATTTAGTAAGTACAGATTCCCTAGGTCAATTGTATCGGACTAGGGTATACAGTTTACGAGCTAGCTCTAGGCAAGGGTCTGCCAGTTGTTAAACGTAGAGCGTCGCCTATTAACCGTATAGCACCTGCAGACGGACGGCGCGACGGAGAGGGTTAATTCGACGTTAGAAGCGTACCTCTAAGCATACGTCGACTACAGCTAGACAAACTGGAATCGCCTCCTCCCTATAGCGGAGCTAGCTATTAATAGCTGTATAGCTAACGCTATAGGATTGTCCCCTTTCTTTATAGCCTACAGATACGACTACTCCCTGCTTCTACCGACCCTAAGCAGCGCTACCTTATGCCCTGTACGATCCCTAATTTAGCAGGGAGACGCTATCGTACGGAGGATTACGAACGCCTATTAATAGGCGAAAGCGAGTCTAGCTATAGCTTAACAGAATGCAGAAGAGCAGGCTAACAAGGGACAGCAGGCTGTACTAAGGTACAAGGCAGGGGATAAAGTCTAGCTAAACTAGCGCAATATCTATATAGACCGGCTAAGCAAGAAACTAGATTGGAAGAACTAGAGGTTAATAGTAGTTCGACCAGTAGGGACATACGCTGTACGACTTAACACTCCCCTAGAGATTTACCTAGTCTTGTATATAGACCTCGTATAGCTAGCAAATATAGACTCCCTACTGCACTAACCGACGGACGACGCGCGCCTACTAGCGATTATTACTAAAGGCTAGGAAGAATACGTAGTAGAAGAAATCCTAAAGAGCCGAAGGAAGAAGAAGAGGGTAGAGTACCTAGTTAAATAGAGAGGGTAGGCAGAGCCTATGTAGGAACTGTACGAGGCCCTCTAGGACACAACTGCGCTAGACAGGTAGGAAGAGAACCATCCCCCTCCCTAGTCGCAGTAATACTGCGCTGTACAGCGAAAAGGGGCACGATCTACCCTAGGTATAGGGCACCTGCTAGCAACTTAGGTTGTTAAAGGATCGGGATTAAGACGTAGGACCCTGCTAGGGCCTACCGACACTATACTATACAGAAGGGGGCAGGAGAAAGAGAACAGCTAGGAGACAGGTAGGAATAAGAATAGAAGTAGGAGGGGAACGAGAGCAACACTGCCTAAAAACTTTTATACGCTACCTTGGGGTAGCTTACTAGCTACTACCTCCTAGGACTAGGGCAGCCGACTCTATATCCAAAGTCTTAATTACCTCCTAGCTAGCAGGGGCCCTACCTAGGCCAATATCCTAGGGCAGGGACAGGGCTATACTAGAAGGAGTGGAAGGGCAGCTTAGCAGCATCCTGCTGCTTATTGGCATAGCATCTAAGACGTTAGCTAGGACTATACAAAGGAGGAAGTCTGTACGAACTGGAAGTAGAGTTGCTAGCTAAGCTAAGCATCCCTATAGCTAGAGGTAGAAGCATAGGAGGACGGGCCGGCAACTACAAGAGAGCTACGACGACACCGAGCGGACGGAGTAGTAGAGCTAGTAGTAGTAGTTGTAGACGGTAGCAGTAGTAGTTGTATTAGTAGTAAGCAGGTAGTTATAGTAGTCGTAGTAGTAGTAGACGGCAGGCGGACGGGTAGCAGGTAGAGGAATAGAAGAGAAAGAGAGGAAGAGAGAGAGAAGGGGGGAAGGCTTAATATATAGGGTAGTAACTGCCTGCCGTATAAGGCAATAGCAACTAGGGCAGCTGCTACAACTATATAAAGGAGGGCAAACGAGGCAACTACGACCTAGTAACCGGACAAGCGACGGCCCTATAGACGACTAGACGGAGGCAGGAACATCTATCTAGGATCCGAACTCCGGACGACGACCAGGGTACAGGGACAGAGCCAGACGGCCCGCCGGCGCTAGACTGTACAGTTAGGACGCGGAGTATACGGCTAGGGCTATAGGGTAGGAGGCAAATAGACAGACAGGACCAAACACCTCCTGCAGCTTCTAACTGCTAGCAGGTCCGCCCTCTGCCTTAGCTTCGGCACCCTTAAAGCAGCGACCGAAATCGGCCAGGATTAGGTAGAGGCGATCTAGCACTACCTGCTTCCCCTGCTTGCGGACCCTACTCTGCCTTAGCTTCGGGATCCTATAAAGAGGTAGAAAGGCACAGTGGCTTTATAGGAAAGGGGGGGTCTAGGATGCAGGGCAGTTGCGCAACTACAGGCTAGAAGGTAAGAAGGGAGCTACCTAGCGGACATTGCCAGTTAGCAAGTGCCCGGACGACGGGACTATAGTCGACCGGACAGTAACGGGAAATCGCGACCTGCAAGAGGAACGCTAGGAGCTAAGGCTATACGACACGCTGTCGTACGAAGGAAGCACTACGAGAAGGGAGGGAGGTATTGTTAGAGGGTGCCGCCTAGTCCAGGTCCTAGACCTAAGCCAGCCGTCGCCCTAAGGACTGCAACTTAGCGGCGCTAGCACGACCCCACTCCCGTACAGAGGGAGAATCCTATAGCCCTATACAGAGGGGAATTGCCTCCCCTCTAAATAGAGGGAAAACTCTATACTACTATATAGAGGGAAACTTCCGACCCTCTATACAGAGTGTAAACCTTGCATCCCTATATAGAGGGAAATTGCTAGCTTGGCTTTGTAGGTACAAATTGTACAGCAGCAGACGACGAAGGAACTGCCTATTAGTTCCTTTATATAGATACTTAGCCTTAAGTTTCTAAACTAAGATTCTTAAGCCCTTACATTAGGGAAGCTAATAGTTCTAGAAGAACTAATTACAGAAGTTATCCAGTTGGTCCCCAGTTCTAAGGATGTTGGTTACGCTAGCTTAAAGAAGACGATAGAAGCTGTAAGGACAATGTACTAGTTTCCGCGGATCTTCGAGCGGATACACCGGTTTATCGCTAACTGCTACGTCGGCCGAGCCGCGAAGCTACGTTACGGCCTTCCGGCCGGTCTGTTGAAGCCACTTCTGATCCCTAAGAAACCGTAGCAGCATATTACAATAGATTTCGTAACCGGCCTGCTAGATTCCTATAGAGACGATGCTACGCCTAACGTAGTGGATCGGCTAAGCAAAGAACGCTACTTTATCCCCTGCCAAGCGAAGGATAAAGGAACTACTGTAGAAGAAATAGCGAAAATGCTAATTTAGCATTTATAGAAGCACTACAGTCTGCCGGACACTATTACTACGGATAGGGGTCTTTAATTTACAGCTAATGTATAGAAGGCCATTAACTAAGCCCTCGAAATTCGTGGAAAACTCAGCACAGCCGCTTATCCTTAAACCGACAGTTAGTCTAAAGTGGCTAACTGCGAGATAGAGAATCATCTGCGAATCTTCTGCAGGTATTATTAATAAGCAGAGTAGGTTAAGGTGTTGCCAATAGCCAAATTCTGTGCCAATTCAGCACGATTAGAAGCTACCTCGCTAGCACTGTTTGAGATAACTTATAGTTATCTTCCAAGAATAAGCTTCCAACCGCTGAACGAACCCAGCTCTTTAGAACCTTCTATATCTACCGCCACCTCGTTAAAGAGAGTCGCCGCCGCTGCGGCAAAAGCTCTCTTATCTTAGATTGAAGAAGCGATTAAGGTAGCGAAAGAGGCAATAGAATCGGCCTAGAAGAAGATAGTAACTCGAGCTAATAGAAAGCGGTCGCTAATAGAATTTAAGGAAGGCTAAAAGGTATAGCTTAACACACAGAACCTAAGGCTGAAAGGCAACGCCAAGCTTAACCCCCACTACGTAGGTCCGTTTAAGATAGTGGAAAAGAGGTCGCCGATAACTTATCGGCTCTAGCTACCGAAATCATTCCGGATCTACGACGTCTTTTATTCGGATCTGCTGAGTTTAGACTCTAAAGACAGTCTCCTGGATTAGGGGTTCGCTGAACCCCTGCTAGTCGAAATAAACGGCAAAGAAGAAGAATAGGAGGTAGAAGATGTAATAGATATAAGAAAGCTAAGAGGATCTATCGAAGCAAGGATCTCGTAGAAGGGATAGCTAGAAGATTATAAATAGTATCCAATCGAGAATCTCTGGAATTCGGTGGAGCTGCTAGAGGAGTTCTATACGCGGAATCCGGAGAAGCCGAAGCCTAAGTAGCTCCGAGGCTAATAGCTCTAAGAAAGAAGAAGGATCGCGTCCGCTCTACTAGTGTAGAAGCCGATAGAAACGATCGCGACGGTGCGCTTGTTTGGAGTCTTCGGCTCCACTACTACTGCCGACTAGCAAAGCCGGTCGGATAATAGCTATAAGGCCGAAGACTACTACTGCTTCAACGCGACAGTCGCTGACGCCGCCCCAAACAAGAAAGACCTGTAGGCGGTCGATTTCATAAAGCGGCGTCGGCACTGCCGGCTTTGTAGTAGCACTTAAGACTATAGTAGAAAAGAAAAAGAAGAAGAGATAGCGAGCTGCGGATAGATCTATATAAACCTCTGCAGCGGCGAGCCTCGCTGCAGCTTAGACGGCTGCCAGCTCAGATTAGATAGCTCTTCCGATTAGATAGACGCCGAAGTGAAGACGTTAGATAGCGACGATGTAAAAAAAAAAGAGAGAGAGATAAGTAAGCAGTCGAGGTCGACTACTAGTAAGGGAGGGGGGTGGTGTTGCGGCAGCAGAAAGGGGTAGGACTGAGTAGTAGGGTGGACCCTCGGAATCTCGGCTTGGCCCTTCCGGACCGAGCCGGGCCTTGGCACACTACCCCTAAAGCCCTTACCTACTACTATATAGATTCCTTTCCCTCCTTAGTTCGAGATATAGTTATCAAAAAGGCTGTAGTGAATTATATCTACGTGCCTGGACTATTAGTAACCTTATAAAGGCCTCTGTAGTCTACGTATAGCCGGAAGCCGCCTCCGGGTTTCTGTACGAAAAGGATTGGTGATGTATACTTAGTAGAGCTTAGTGTATAAACTTCTTTGCTAAGTTTTCTTAGATAAACACTTCGACTTAGTCTAGCTCGGCCAGCGACAGTCGTCTTAGTAGTTCGGTTCTCGGCAGCGTAGCTCCTTCCTTTAGTTAAATTTGTTATTATATTCCAGTTAGTAGAGAGGCAGGAGGTTGGAATTAGCTTTCAAGAACACGTTAGCGTAGCGATAGGGTTCTTTCGGCAATACTTTTAATAGATCTACTTCTTCTTCTACTATTATCTTTCGGTGTTACGGTTAACGGGTGTAAAACAGAAAACAAGGTTAACAGATGTAAAAGGGAAAACAACAACACTAAGGACCTCACTAGAACTATCAAGATTTACAGACTATAGGCCAACAACCACTAGATAGAAGAAGACTCCAAGAGAGTAAAAGGCGAATTATCCCGCAATGCAAACACTCCTAGCTTAGTTCTGGGAAATGAATTTGTTTGCAGAACAAAGAAACAGAGTTTAGTAAGAAAGTTACTAGCAAACGCGCAAACAACCAGCTAGGGCAGGGGGATATAAGAACCTACTGCCGCCTACCTAATCTTTCTTTTCTTCTTGTTTATAGCTCGTCTTGTGCATCCAATTCAGCTTTTACACTCCTTACTTTAGACTTTAGCTTCCCTTGTTAACATTAACTTTTATATCTCCTCTTTTAGACTTTGTTTCTTCCAGCCCCTCCTACTTACTTCGACTTTTATAGCGACCCTTTCCAACTACCTAGCTCTGCCCTTAACATTACGAGCTATCTACCAAACACTAGACTATTAACATAGTCTTCCACACCCTACGAGAAGAGGTCCCCTTTAAGGAGTACTTACAACAGGACCTATTAGCAGAAGGAATTATTAACCTAATAAACAACGATCCCAACCTTGCCCTCTAAGTCTTCTTTATAGCAACGAACATCGTCTGTACAGGCATTAAACAAGTAAAGGAACTCAACTAACACATGAATAGCCTGGAAGCAATGCTATTAGATAGCAAGGACCAGGTACAAGAGATAGAACGAAAGATTGCCAATCTTATAATTAAGAAAGGCTAGATATAAGGACAATTGCTGGAAGCTCTAAACCTAAGAACATAAAACACTACTAGAGAAACTACTAGCAAGAGAGTAGCTAACCCAGAACTATTCTATAGAGACAAGGACAAGTTTAACAAATTTCGACTACGATTGTTAATTAAACTCTTAGCTAACGCGGACCACTTCCTAAACGAACAACAGAAGGTCTCGTACGCGTTCTCCCTCCTTGCTAGCAAGGCACTGTAACAGGTCTTACACTAGTTTAACCCAAAGATACTACAAGTTACTTGCCCAGACGTTACTACCTTGCTTACAGCCTTCGACTTAGCCTTTAGTAACCTATACCGCAAGTCAACGGCCTAGCAGTTAATCCGAACCCTTAAGCAAACCAACAAGTTATTCTTAGACTACTACGTACAATTTTTACAGGAAATCGGATACTGCGAGTACGACACAGAAGCCTAAAAGTCGGCTTTGGTTGCTGGCCTAAGCACTGAACTTCTTACCAAACTAGAGGAGTAAGAGCACGAATCCTTGTTATTTTACGAACTAGTTACCCTCTGCCAATGCCTTAATAGTCGTCGAAACCTGTTCTTAAACATTATTAAGTCACGCAGCAACCTACTTAACAACTGTACGAGCCAGCGTCCTGTCACGACTCTTCCTACCTTTACCTAAAACCAACCTAATCCGCCCTTAGCCCTACGACTCCCTCCTGTTAACGGCGAACCTATAGACCTTAGTTTAGCTAAGCTTTAAGACGGTCGACTTACGCAAGAGGAAAAGCAGCGTCGCTGCAACCAACGCCTCTGCATATACTGTAGTAAGCTAAACTACATTGCGATTAACTGCCTAACTCTAGTCAATCGCTGCAATAAGGCAGGCACCCCTCTCGGATTCTCTGCAGCCGCCCTAGCACTAAAGGACAACAGTAAGGACTAGGGAAACGCTTAGGCCTGTTAACAAGACGCCTAATAGGCAAGCATTTAGATCAACATCGTGCAATCTCTTCTTCTACAGTGCAATTCTATACTAAGGCAGAGGATAAGTTAACTTGTCCTCCCTTTGTAGTTACAGCAAATATCTATACTAATAAGAATTCTATACACTTAGTACTTACGATAATCGACTACAGCGCAACTAGCAAGAGTTTTATTAACCCTAGACTTGCTAACTCCTTAGGAATGCCTACTTAAAACTTAAGATACCCTAGATCCTTAAAGATATTTAACGGCAGCGAGGCCTCTGTAGTAGGTATAACTTAGATTGCCTACGTTAAACTTCAACTTAGGAACAACTACGAAGAACACCTCTCTTGCTTTGTTATACCTCTGCCTAACTAGAAAATAATCCTCGGATTGCCTTAGCTAAAGCTCTACAACCTATAGATTAACTAGGACACTAGAAGCCTCAATATAAACTTAGAACATTACCGAAACTACTGCTACACTTTAACTTAACTTACTCCTGCGAACAACACAAAAGATTCGATCCTCTAAGTCTCCGCAGCTGCTTTCTATACAGCTACAAAGGAAAAAGGAGCTTAACTCTTTGCTGCGTTAATAGAAGACATTAAGAAAGCCCTTGCTAAGTTTAACGAAAACCGAGAAGCTACTAACCTAGAGACAAAAGTACTAACAGAATACTGTAAGGGGCTTAAGAATCTTAGTTTAGAAACTTGAGGTTAGGTATCTATATAAAGGAACTAATAGGCAGTTCCTTCGTCGTCTGCTGCTGTACAATTTGTACCTATAAAGCTAAGCTAGCAATTTCCCTCTATATAGGGATGCAAGGTTCACCCTCCGTATAGAGGATCGGGAGTTCCCTCCTCTGTACAGTAGTGCAGAGTTTTTCCTCTATTTAGAGGGGCAGTAGTTCCCCTTTGTGCAGGACTATAGGGTTCTCCCTCTGTATAGGAGTGGGGTCCTGTCGGTGGTTCCGTATAGAGGGTAGGTTTATGCTAGCGCTGCTAAGTCGCAGTCCTTAGGGCGACGGTTAGCTTAGGTTAGGTCCAGGACCTGGGTCGGGCGGCGCCCCCTAACAATACCCCCCCCCTTCCCTGCTCGTAGTGCCCTTTTCGTACAGCAGCGTACTGAACTTACTTAGCTCGTACTGTTCCTTTAGCAGGTCGCGACTTCCTATTTTGTCTAGTCGTCTAAGTCGTCGTCCCTTATCGCCCCCTAGGTCGCGGTTGCCTCTTGCTATTTTACCTGTTTGTAGCAGGTGCCCTGCTTGCTATTCCCCTTATAGTAGGCAGTTACCTTAAGCCTCTCCCTTCTCTTTCCCCCCCTTTTTCTTCCTATTCCCTGCCTGCCTTCTCCCCCTACGCCGTCTACCGTCTACTACTATCTACTACTGTCTACTATCTACTATCTACTACTACTAGCTACTACTATGTCGTCCGCCCCGTCCGGTAGCTCCCTCGTAGTTGCTAGCCCCTCCTCCTCCGCTCGTCCGGCTAGGGTCCCCTCCTATTTCCGCCTTTAGCAGTAGGGCCCTTAATTTGACTAGCAGCTACGCTTCTAGTGCGTACGGATTCTCGTCTTCTGTACAGTCTAAGCTAACGTCTTAGGTGCTATACTAACGAGCAGCAGGATGCGGCCGAGCTGCCCTACTACGTCTTCTAGTGTAACTCCGCCTAGGTTACACCCTAGCAGCTAGCTATAGCCTAGGTGTCGTACGTTAACGTCCTCCTTATCGCTACCTGGGGCCAGCCCTATGCCCCCTGCTCCAACTCCCCCTAGCCCTTATTTAGCCTATACCGCCTCCTAGGCTTCTGGGCTAGGGTGTGTGCTTTGTGTAAGTAGAGGGATAGCTCCCTCTACTGCCCCTACTGCCGTCCGGCGGAGGCGCGTAGGGGCAGGGGGGGGTGCCTCTGCTCCCTGGGGCTGGCCCTAGTAGGGGTAGGGGCCCTGCCAGGCGGGAGGTAATTAAGATCTTAGATAAGGAGTCGGTTGCTCTGGTCCCCTAGGGTGGTAGCTAGTAAGCTACCCCCCCCTCTAGGTAGTATAAGAAATTTCGGACGGTTCTGCTCCTAACTCCTCTTATTTCTACTCTCCTTCCTATCTGTTCCCTCGCTGTTCCTTTCTTCCAGCCCTTATCTCGTACAGTGTCGTACGATGTCGTGTTAGCGGGATCCTGTAGTGTCCTACGTTGTAATTCTCGATCCTTTAACAACCTAGGTTGCTAGCGGCTACCCTGTCCTTAGAGTGGATCGTGCCTCCTTCCGCCGTATAGCGCAGTGTTACTGTAACTAGGCAGGGGGGTGGTCCTCCTCCTACCTGTCCAGTGCAGTTATGTCCTGTAGAGCCTTGTATAGTTCCTACGTAGGCTCTGCCTATCCTCTCTATTTTACTAAGTACTCTACCTTCCCCCGCTTCCTTCGGCTCTTAAGGATCCCTTCTACTTTATACTCTTCCTAGCCCTTGGTTATAATTGCAGGTAGGCGCGCGTCGTCTGTCGTCTAGTGCAGTAGGGGGTCCGTGTTCGCCAGCTGTACGAGGTCTATATAGAAGACTAGATAAATCCCTAGGGGAGTGTTTAGTAATATAGTATATGTCCCTACCAGTCGGACTACTATAAACTTCCTGTTCTTCCAATCTAGTTTCTTGCTCGGCCAGTCTGTACGGATATGTCGTTAGTTTAGCTAGACCTTATCCCCTGTCTTGTACCTAGGTGCAGCCTGTCGTCCCCTGTTGGCCTGCTCTTCCGTATTCTGTTAAGCTATAGCTAGACTCGCCTTCGCCTATTAATAGGCATTTATAATCGTCTGTACGATAGCCTCTCCCTGCTGAATTGGGGATCGTACAGGGCGTAGGGTGTTATCCCTTAGGGTCGGTTAGAGCAGGGAATAGTCGTATCTATAGGCTATAAAGAAGGGGGATACTCCGGTAGCATCGGCCGTACGGCTGTTAATAGCTAGCTTTACTATAGGGAGGAGTCGGTTCCAGTTCGTCTAGTTATAGTCGACGTACGCTTAGAGGTACGCTTCCAACGTCGAATTGACCCGCTCCGTCGCCCCGTCTGTCTGCAGGTGCTATACAGTTAACAGGCGACGTTCTACCTTTAGCAACTGGCAGACCCTTGCCTAGAGCTAGCTCGTAAACTGCATGCCCCGGTCTAACACAATCGACCTAGGGAAACCGTGTTTGCTAAACGTCGTCTGTATAAATGCCTAGGCAGTGTCCTTAGCTGTAATGGAGTCCATTCCCTCTAGTATTACTCCCCTCGTTAGCTTGTCCGTAACTACTATAATGTTCCGCTGTCCGTCGCTCTTAGAGAGGTCTGTAACAAAGTCTACCGTTAGGTCTTGCTAGGGCCGGTCCAGGATCAGTAGGGGTTTTAACAGCCTATGTTTCAGTTTACGCTAGGGCTTCGTCCGTCCGCATACATCGCAGTTCTGTACGAACCTGCAGATATCCTTCGCTATCGCCGGCCAGTAGTAGTCCCTAGCGACAATGCTGTATGTCCCCTTACGCCCTAGGTGCCTAGTAGCTATAGAGTCGTACGCCCGTTGTATTAAGCTCGTACGGAGCTTCTCGTCTGCAGGGACCTACATCCGATTCCTGAACTTTAGGTTGTTCTCCTCGTCTACTAAGCACTCTGCTACCGACACCTTAAGATAGAGCCCTGCTAGGAGCTTCCGCTGTCCTCCTTAGATCGCTATATAGGCCCCTCGGTACACCTCGTCCTTTTCCACCGCCTCTTCCTATACTCGCAGTTAGGGTTCCTATAGGTGTGTCGCTGCTAGGCGGGTAGTCTCCTTGCCTGGCTCCTCCTTAAACATCTAGAATGTTCGTAACTTTAGCCGGTCGTCCTCGTACGTCGTTGGCATGTCCTAGTCCCGTCTAGAGAGCGCATCGGCCCTACTGTTGTCCTTACCCTTGCAATACTAGAGTCTTATATTGAACCGGCTTAGGTATATTGCCTAACGTACATGCCTCTTAGACAGCTTCTGGGGCTGCGTAAAGTACTCTAGGTTCTTGTAGTCTGTTAGGGCAAGGAACTCGGGCACTAAGCAGAGTTCTCTATCCTATACTTCGCAATACCGTACGACTGCTAGCAACTCCTTGTCGTAGATAGGGTAGTTGCACTTAGCTAGGGAGTTCTTCTTAGAGAAGTACGCGTATAGGTGCAGGAGTCTGTCTAAGCCTACCTATAACAGGATACCTCTAATGCAATACCCTAAAGAGTCGGTTTCTAGTATTGTCGTACGCTCTGGGTTAAAGGCAGCGAGTGTTGGTCCTGTAGTAAAGAGCTTCTTTAGCTTGTTAAAGCTCTTGTCGCATTCGTCCGTCTATTTAAACTGCTTGTCCTTGTATG
Source organism: Pseudocercospora ulei (assembly GCA_016165855.1). Classification (NCBI taxonomy): domain Eukaryota; kingdom Fungi; phylum Ascomycota; class Dothideomycetes; order Mycosphaerellales; family Mycosphaerellaceae; genus Pseudocercospora; species Pseudocercospora ulei. Next base: position 1,180,617 of record JACWNB010000010.1, read on the forward strand.
TTAGTTCAACTAGGGGGCGTACGATCTCCGAGTAGTTCTATATAAACTGGTGGTAGAAGTTGGCAAACCTAAGAAATTCCTGTACGCCCTTAACGTTTATTAGCGGCTTCTATTGCTTGATAGCGTTAATCTTCTTCCTATCTATACTAATGCCTTTCTCTGCCTCGATAATAAAACCTAGGTATTTCGTACATTGGACACCGAATTTACATTTGTCGATGTCGAGGTATAAGCTAGCCTGCTACAGTTAGTCCAGCACCTTCTTAACATCCTGTACGTAATCTGCGTAGGTGCCGTCTGTAAAAACTAGGGTGTCGTCGAGGTATGCCGAGCAGATATCGTCTAGTAACTCTTGCAAGGACTTGTTAATGTACCTTTAGAATGTTGCCGGTGCGTTGGCAAGTCTAAAGGGGGTAATAAGCTACTTAAAGAGGCTATATCTTGTACAGAAGGCAGTTATCTATTTACAGCCTTCCTTAATCTGTATCTTATAGAAGGCTAAGACTACGTTAAGCTTAGTAAACTACTTCGCCTTGTTAATCCGTCCGAGGGTCTCCTTAATAAGGGGTAGGGGGTACTAGTCCTTCTTGGTAATCGCGTTAATGCCTCTGTAGTCTACGCAGAAACGCAATTCGGCCTTCCCCTCCTTATAGACAAACAGTACTAGGGCTCCTATAGACGACGTACTTGCCTAAATAAACCCTTTGGCAAGCAGGTCGTCTAGTGTCTTGCGCAGTACTAGGAGTTCTCTAGAGGACATTCTATACAGCGGTCCGTATAGTACCTCCGGCAGGCTCCTATCCGGACGGGGTTCTAGCTAGATGTCGTAGTTAATCCCTTCTCCTTAGTGTAGCAGCAGTTTTAAGGCCGACTTCGGCTCGAAGAGGTCTAGGTATCCTGCATATTCCTTTAGGAGCTTCGTACAGGGGTCCGTTCTTTTCTTAGGCGCTAATGTCTTTTCAATGTCCGCTATTACCGTGTTGATTTCGGCCTTAGCATTGTCTCCTTGCAGAGCCTTCTCTTAGTCTTAGAGCCTCTGCTTCGTTACTGCTAGGTACAGCCGTCCTTGTCCAACGTCCAGCTTGCCCCTCTAGCGCTCTATCTATAGCTTCCCTAGTATTAGGTTATACCCTAGCTTGTCCTGTACGATATAGAGGTATAAGTCCTGCTTATAATGTCCCTGTACCTCTATCGACACTTTTACTATATAGGTAGTGTCCGGTCCTCGTCCGGTAATGCCCAATATGCGTACAGGTACAGTAGGGGTCGTCTTAATCCGGTGCCTCTATACGAAGTCTTCGCTAATTACTCCGTACACTAAACATCTTGTGTTAATCAATGTCCGCGCCGTTGCGGACCCGTTTAACGTTGGCTATACGATAAACAGCGTCGTCGTTATATAATTGCTCTTGAAAGATAGCTAAGTAATGCTTTGATTTAGCAGTCTATCTCGTACCCGCCTCTGGCAGAGCCTTCGCTTAGAGGCTACTCTTTTCCCGACTTATCGTCGTCTAAGTAGGACTCCTTATCTTCTCGTTAGGGCGCCGTAGTTGCTACCCTTACAGTGGTCGGCCGTCCCCTAGGTCTCTCTACTGGCAAAAGCCCGCAATTCCGTATAGTGTGGCCTATCTTGCTATATTGGTAGCAGCTCCCTTCTGCTTATCTCTTGTTAAGAGTGGCCGTATCTACCTATTGCGCCTTTTTAGTAGCGGCCCTTAGCCGTAGAGTAACGGCTGCCGCTACCCTCGTTGTCGTTAGTTCCTAGTCTATAGCGTCCGTCTGCCGCTAGAGGGGTTGTCTTATCTCCTAAGCGCGGCTTATCTGTCTAAGCCTGCGCTGCTAGTCGTCGACTATCCTAAGGAGATCGCAGAATTCCTCGTACGTAGCTGGTCGCATTACGCCTACTAGCCCTGTTATAATCTCCTTAGAGAGGCCTACCTCTAAAGAGATAATTTTTATCCTGTCCTCCTATTAGAGACCTCCTGCTTCTGCCAAAGTCTGGTTAAATTCCGCGAGGAATTCTTGTACGGTCTTACGTCCTTGTTTTATTGTGTTAACCTGTAGGAGTGCTTAGCTCTCGCAGTCTAGGTCCTTATAGCTCTTGTCTAGAGCTGCCTAGAGCATTGTCGTCGTAGCTATTGCCGGGTTGGCAACGGCTGTCTCGTAGTACAGCAAAATTCGTACTGCCGCCCTGCCCTTTAACCTCCTAAAGAGGTAAACTACCTTGTCTAGCTCGGTCGGGTATGCTCCTAAGTCGACTAGAAGCTTAGAGCGCATCTGGGCAGCCTAGGAGGGGTACTCGGCCAGGGCCTTACTATTGTACGTAGAGACGTCGGGGAGTTTGCTTTTAGGGGTCGGGGTGTAGGCTATTAAGTTTGTCGTCGTCGTAGGGGTCGGATCGCGACTGGACGCCCTAAGCTGTCGTAGCTCCTGTTCCTGTTAGGAAATTATCGCAGCCTAGTGGCTTACTTGCTGCTCGAGCTGCCTCTTACTCCCTAGCAGCTCCTCGTACACGCGGTGCATATGTCCCTCTATAGCCGTAGTCTCTATAGGGGTGTCGCCGTCTATCCTTGTTTTATTACCGCAGTTACCGACAGTAAGATCAGTTCCTAATATAAGGGGCTTAAAAATCTTAGTTTAGAAACTTAAGCTTAGGTATCTATATAAAGGAACTAATAGGCAGTTCCTTCGTCGTCTGCTGCTGTACAATTTGTACCTACGAAGCTAAGCCAGCAATTTCCCTCTGTATAGGGATGCAAGGTTCACCCTCTGTACGGAGGATCGGGAGTTCCCTCCTCTGTATAGTAGTGCAGAGTTTTCCCTCTATTTAGAGGGGCGGTAGTTCCCCTTTGTGCAGGACTATAGGGTTCTCCCTCTGTATAGGAGTGGGGTCCTGTCGGTGGTTCCGTACGGAGGGTAGGGTTATGCTGGCGCCGCTAAGTCGCAGTCCTTAGGGCGACGGTTAGCTTAGGTCGGGTCCAGGACCTAGGCCGGGCAGTGCCCCCTAACAAATACTACGACTTCCTTAGTGTATAGTTAGTTAAAGAAGCTAACAAACTACCTCTACACCGACCTTACGACTACAAGATCGAACTGGAAGAAGGCTAGTTACCCCCTTTTAGACCTCTCTATTAAATGTCCTGCGAAGAACTCTAAGTCCTGCAAAAGTTCCTATAACAAAACCTTTAGAAAGGCTTTATTCGATCTAGTCGCTCCCCTGCCGCTAGCCCTGTTATGTTTGTTAAGAAACCCGGGGGAGGACTACGCTTCTGTGTTAACTACTGCAACCTTAACGCTATCTCTAAGAACAACCGTTATCCAATCCCTCTAATCTAAGAAACACTAGAACGCATCTCGAAAGCAAAATAGGTTACTAAGCTTAATGTAATTGCAGCCTTTAACAAGATTCGGATAACTTAAGGACAAGAATAGTTAACAGCCTTTAGAACCCGGTACGGCCTGTTTGAATCCCTAGTAATGCCCTTTAGAATGTGCAATGCACCTAGCACTTTTAAGAATATATAAACGATACACTAAGGGAGTACTTAGACCAATTCGTTACCGCTTACATTAACGATATCCTAATCTATAGCATAATACGGGAAGAACATCAGAAATACGTCCGGAAGGTACTGGCAAAACTGGAAGAAGCAGGCTTGTATCTAGACATTAACAAATGCGAATTTTACTAACAAGAAGTTCAGTTCCTTAGCCTTATTATCTTAGACAAAGGCATCCGTATAGACCTAGCAAAAATTCAAGCAATCCTGGACAAGAAGATCCTAAAGACTGTTAAAGAAGTGCAAGGCTTCCTTGGGTTTGCCAACTTCTACCGTTGTTTTATTTAGGGCTTTAGCTTAATAGTAAAGCTACTAACTGCGCTAACAAAGAAGGAGGCCAAGTTTGACTGGACTAACTCCTACTAATACGCATTTGACCTCCTACAGCAACGATTTACTAGAGACCTAATCCTTTAACACTTTAACTTTAACTTAGAAACCTGTATAGAAACAGACGCTTCTAACGGAGCTATTAGAGCAGTCCTCCTTTAACGAAAGTCGCCTAACTAGCTATAGCTCCTAGTATTTTACCTTTTAAAGAAGATGCTACCTGCTAAATGCAATTACGAGATTTACGATAAAGAGCTCCTTGCAATCGTTAAAGCATTTAAAGAGTAGCGCCTAGAACTCGAAGACGCAGCCTACCCGACCTAAGTCAGTTCAGACTATAAGAACTTGATTTATTTTATAAAGAGCAAAATCCTTAATCGCAGACAAGCCCGCTAGAGCGAATTCCTCTTAAGGTTAACTTTGTTATTTAATACGCGCCTGGATTACTTAATTCTAGGGCTAATGCCCTTATCCGGATGCCTGGAATCTATCTAGTAGACAGAAGAGAAGGCTAGACAATATATAACTAAACAATCCTAAAGGCCTACAACCTAAGCAAAGACCTAAAGACCTACTTAAAGGAAGGTACACTATTAATCGCTGCATCTTTTGCCTTGTACTTTGTACCTGTCTTCCTAGAGGATAACGATTTAGAAAGCGAACCAGACGACGAAACTGTCGATACCGAAGATTCTGAAATTGAAGGCTCTATTACCTCCGACAACGAACTAAATAATAAAGAATTGACTAAAGAAGCAAGCTACCCTAGAGGACTGCTCCTAATAATTAGAGAAGCATACGAATTAGACGAACAGGCTTAAGGACTGATCCAAGCCTTTAAAATAGGTCAGCATACCTTCCCTGGCTTTTCCCTCTTAAAATGCGAACTTAGGGATAGACTAGTTTACTCCCGATCCCGTCTCTTTGTTCCTAAAGGTGCAGACGACTTAATACGACCCTATATCCTTAGGACAGTCTACAACTCGGCAGTAGGAGGCTACCTAGGACGATCGAAGCTTTATAAGCTTACTTCCTGCTACTACTAGTAGCCGTCGATATAGAAGCACGTCCGAAGATATACAAACAACTGTCCTATCTGCAAGGTAGCCAAACACGACCGACAACGCCCTTACGAATTGCTGAAGCCTCTCCCAGCCCCTAAACACTCTTGGAAACACATTATAATAGACTTCGTTACCTGTCTCCCTTAAGGGACTACTTAGGCAGGTGTTAAGGTAAAGAACGTCTTTGTAGTAGTAGATCGACACTCTAAGGACCGCTTTGTAGTACCCTGCTAGAGCATAACTTCTAAGGAAACTGCTCGACTCTTCTACGAATACGTTTGGCGTTACGTAGGCCTTCTAGACAGCATTACATCTAACAGAGGCTCTTAGTTTATTGCTAAGTTCTGGAAACGCCTTTGCAAGCTTCTAAACATTGATTACTATATCTTAACGTCCTACTACCTAGAAACAGATAGACAAACAGAGATTGCGAATGCCCTGTTCGAACAGACGCTACGTTGCTTTATCGATTACTACTAGAAGGACTAGCCAAAACACATCCCGACAGTGGAATTCTCAGCTCGTAACTAGGAGTTAGAGACAACAGGTTACTCCCCCTTCTACACTACTAGAGGCTACTACCCCTAAACAGGAATAGAATCTTAAGACCTACTACCGCGACCTAACGACCTAGACGAAGTCGATGCAGACGAATAGGCGACGCACCTCTCCCAGATCTATTAAGAAGTCCAGGAAGAGATAACTTACGTCTAGGCTATCTACGAAGAACAAGCTATTCGAAAATAACAACTAGCTCCGGACTACTAAGTAGGAGACAGGGTGTACCTAGACTCTAAGAACATTATTATAGGAAGACCTTCTCGCAAACTTAACTAGAAAAAACTAGGCCCCTTCCCTATTACAGAGAAGATCAGCTTGTATATATACCGCCTCCAACTGCCGGAAGACTAGGAAATCTACGACGTCTTCTATCCTGTTCGACTAAGACCTAAAGAAGGAGATCCCTTCCTAATCCAATTGCAAGACTAAGAACGAACCCGCATTCTCCCTACAGAAGATGACGACGAAGCCGAAGAAGGAGAATACTACGTATGCAAAATTACAGACTGTTAAGTAATTAATAGACAGACAAAGTACAAAGTTCAATAGCAAAGCTACGAAGACTAGGACACTACTTAGGAACCCCTTAGAAACATTATCTTCGACAAGGACAAGATCGAAGCCTTCTACTATTAAAACCTCTTAGACCCTAGAGACTACTGCCTGGAAACACGGTACAGCCAAAGAGAAATGGCCTCTGCTTACTAATAGAATATTAACTGTAACATTAGGCCTGCTCCTAGGAATAAGCAGACTTACCCTTAGTATCTCGAACTACTAAGGCTCCGTAGGAACTCCGCTATATTAAGCGGGGCTACTGTTATGGTCAACGGGTATAAAACGAAAAATAAGGTTAACAGATATAAAAGGGAAAAGAACAACACTAAGGACCTAACTAGAACTATTAAGATTTACAGACTATAGGCCAACAACTACTAGATAGAAGAAGACTCCAAGAGAGTAAAAGGCGAATCATCCCGCGATGCAAACACTCCTGGCTTAGTTCTGGAACCTTTGGAAAAAGCGGGTCTGGGAAATAAATTTGTTTGCAGAACAAAGAAACAGAGTTTAGTAAGAAAGTTACTAGCAAACGCACAAACAACTATTTAGGGCAGGGGGATATAAGAACCTGCCGCCGCCTACCTAATCTTTCTTTTCTTCTTGTTTATAGCTCGTCTTGTGCATCTAATTCAGCTTTCACACTCCTTACTTTAGACTTTAGCTTCCCTTGTTAATATTAACTTTTACATCCCCTCTTTTAGACTTTGTTTCTTTTAGCCCCTCCTACTTACTTCGACTTTTACAGCGACCCTTTCCGACTACCCAGCTCCGCCCTTGACATTCGGTAATCTTCGATGTCCTTTATCGAGATAGCGTAGATCTCGTTTTCCAGTAACTTCGCGAGGGTAGTTAGGGCTTCTAAGCTTATTTTTTCGATAGTGGCTAGAGGCGCGGTACGGTCGATTTTATCCGTAACAGCGGCCGTGTCTTTCGGTCTGGCAGGGGCAACGGTAACCGAGTCGACAGCGGCAGTGCCCTTCTGCTATGTTACAGCAGCAGAAAGGGGTAGGACTAAGTAATAGGGTAGACCCTTGGAATTTCGGCTCAGCACTTCCGGACCGAGCCAGGCCTTGGTACGCTACCCCTAAAGCCCTTACCTACCGCCGTATAGATTCCTTTCCCTCCTTAGTTCAAGATATAGTTATTAAAACAGCTGTATTAAATTCTATCTGCGCGCTCAGATTATTATATCTCGAACTTACTACCTACACTACTACTGCGCTACGCGAAAGGGCCCTTTAAACCGTATCCGGCTACCTAAATAACGCACGCGCACCTTACAACTACAACCAACCTAACCAGCACTGTAAGAAGGCTATAGAGAGCTTCTTAACAGTAGAAGGTAGTGTTACCGGCCGTAGCAGAAGAAGAAAGACGGACAGAACGAAAGATAGGCGCACTAGCGCTATAGACAAAGAGGCAGTCGCCGAAGGCCTTACAGCGGAAGAGACGAACGAGGTAAAGGAGCGAATAGCTAACTACAAAAAGCTGTACGCCTGTACACCTAATAAGCTCGAGGAGCTTTTAACAGAACACAGGGTTAAAAAGGTTTACAATACTATAACCTTTATTGAGAAGATGTTTTACAAGAAGATAGAAGAGAATAGACAACTAAGAGAGGAAGTAGAAGCGGTAATAGCTAAGAGGGCATTAGCAGAGACTACTATCGAAGTGCTAGAGAACTAGGCAGCGACACAATTAGCTTAATTAAATGCGCTAAGGGTGCAGCTAGCTGATATAGCAGCGCTAACGTCGTCGAAGGCGCCGCTGTTACTACGAGAAGACCAAAATAAGAGTGCCTGTCTGGCCGCCTACAGTTAAGGTAGCGTCTTAATAACGTTACTGCCTAACCTACAGGTCTTTAGCAGCGGAAACCCGGAGACCTAGGAAGTTTTCAAGATAAAGATAATAAATAAGATAAACTGCGATTATGCTAACAACAGCGAAGAGAACAGGTTGGCATACCTTTAATCGCAGTTAGACAGTAGGACGTTTACGCTAGTAGCGAACTTAGAAGAAGCTACTGCCGCCGAGGCTCTTAAAGCCTTAGACCAGCGCTTCGCGGACTACTTCCGTAAGCAGACAGCTCGCGAACAACTCGACAAAGTCAGTTAGAACCGGCTATTATAAATTCTAAGGGTCCACCCTATTACTTAGTCCCACCCCTTTCTGCCGCCGTAACACCACCCCCCTCCCTTACTAGCGGTCGCCCTCGACCGCTTAGTCACCCCATCTATCCGAAAATCGTCGTTTTTTTTTTGGATTCGTCGTCTCCTTTCTCGAAAATCCCCTCCAACGCTAATGTTACCTCTTCCTTCTTCCGTCAAAAACAACGTTCTCTTTATCGCTTCTTTAATTTCTTACGTCGTCGGCGTCTAAAGTCCTTCACTTGGCGTTTATGTAATCGACGCTATCTGATCTGATCCCCGGTCTTCTAAGCTGCAGCTCGGCTAGTCTGTGCGTCGCCTCGGAGGTCTATATAGATCCGTCTGCAGCGTCGTTTCTTCTTCTTCTTTTTCTCTTCTACTAAAGCCCTTACCTACCGTAGAGTTGGCGGCGCTGGCACACTACGGCGTCGGCGAGCTGCCTGCCGAACTAGCGGTAGGTAGTGGCCGCGTCGAAAACCTCCCCGAGGCGACCGTTATGATCGTTTTCTTCGGCCTCCGCGCCGATGGAGCGGACGCGGCTTTCTTCTTCTTTCTTCTGCATTGTCGACATTAGAGCTACGCTGGTTTCGGCTTTTCCGAGTTCCGCACGTAGAACTCTCTTAGCAGCTCCGCCGAATTCCGCAGGTTCTTGATCGGATACTATTCGTAGTCTTCCGGCCACCCCTTCTACAAGATCCTCGCTTTAATGGACCCCCTTATCTTCTTTACGTCTATTACATCTTCTACCTCCCACTCTTCTTCCTTACCGTCTATCTCGATAGGCGGGGGTTCGGCGAACCCCTGTTCCGGCAGGCCGTCTTTAGGGTCTAAGCTTAACAGGTCCGAATAGAAGACATCGTAGATCCAGAACGATTTCGGTAGCTGGAGCCGATAGGTTACCGGCGACCTCTTTTCTATTATCTTAAACGGACCTACGTAGCGTAGATTGAGCTTGGCGTTGCCTTTCAGCCTCAGGTTTCGCGTGTTGAGCTATACCTTTTGGCCTTCCTCGAATTCTATTAGTGACCGCTTCTTATTAGCTCGAGTTACTATCTTCTTCTAAGCCGATTCTATCGCGTCTTTCGCCACCTTAACCGCTTCTTCTATCTGAGATCGTAGCGCTTCTGCCACCGCGGCGGCGACTCTCTTTGACGACGTAGCGGTAGATAGTTCCGTAGAGCTGGGTTCGTTCGGCAGCTTAAAGCTTATCCTCGGAAGATAGCTATGCGTTATCTCGAACGGCGCTAGCGAGGTGACTTTAGACAGTGCCGAGTTGGCGCAGAATTCGGCTATCGGCAGCACCTTGATCTATTCTTCTTAGTAATGGCCGCAGAAGGTTCGTAGATATTGCTCTATCTCTCGGTTAGCCACTTTAGACTAACCGTCGGTCTGCGGGTAAGCGACTGTGCTAAGCTTTCTACGAATTCCGAGAGCTTGGTTAATAGCTTTCTACACGTCGGCGGTGAATTAAGGACCCCTATCCGTAGTGATAGTGTCCGGCAGGCTATAGTGCTTCTATACGTGTCTAATCAGCATCCGCGCGGTCTCTTCTGTAGTGGTTCCTTCGTCTCTCGCTCGACAGGGGATAAAGTGGCACTCTTTGCTCAGCCTATCTACTACGTTAAGGGTGGCATCGTATCTATCTAAATTCGGCAGGCCGGTTACGAAATCCATCGTAATGTGCTGCTACGGCTTCTCGGGGATCGGAAGTAGCTTTAGTAGACCTGCCGGAAAACCGTAACGTAGCTTCGCGGCTCAGTATACGTAGCAATTAGCGATAAACCGGTGGATCCGCTTATAGATCCGCGGAAACCAGTAGATCGTTCTTACTGCCTGCATCGTCTTCTTCGCGCCTGCGTGGCCAACATCTACGGAGCTATAGACCAGCTGGATAACCTCTGTAATTAGTTCTTCCGGAACTATTATCTTCCCTGAACCGGTTTTGCCGAGCTTCTGTTGCTAGTTAAGCTGCTCTACCTTCTCGTAGAGAGTTTCTTCCTTACTGGCCGGTTCTACTGCGCAGACCCCTACCTCTTTCAACACCTCCGCGTCTACTATCCGTTTAGTTAACACCTTCTGAAACATGTTCAGATCTTCCTTCGCGCGGCTGGTCTTTCCTTCCCTTCTCGTTAGTGCGTCAGCCTTTCCGTTTTGAGCTCCTGGTCAATAGGTAATCTTAAAGTCGAACCCGGATAAGTAGGCGGCCTACCGTGCTTAACGTCGTAAGAGCTTCTGTGTCTTTATAAAGTAGGTCAGCGACTGGTAGTCCGTAAGGACCTGGACCGTGCTCTTTCCAGCTATAAGCTCTGGCTTCCACTCCTCGAATGCCTGTATAATAGCTAGCAGTTCTTTATTATAGACAGCGTAGTTCCGCTTAGCTTCCATTATAGATTTGCTGAAGAAGGCTACCGGGTGGAGGGTCTCGCTATCGTTATCGTATTGAGAAAGGACCCCTGCCGTTACTGTATCAGAAGCGTCCGTTTCTACGTAGATCGTCTTTTCCGGCCGGAAGTGTGCCAGAACTGGCGCAGAGGCTACTGCTTCTTTTAGCCGGTTAAAGGCTTCTGTGCACTTCTCGTTCTATAGGCCAGCGGCCTCCTTCTTTAACGCCTCGTTCAGGGGTCTCGCTATCTTGCTAAAGTCCTTAATAAACCGTCGATAGTAGCTGCAGAAGCCGAGAAACGCTCTGATTTGCGTAGTATTCCCAGACTTCGGCTGCTTCCATTCGGCGACGGCGGCGACCTTTAAGGGGTCCATCCGAATTCTATCTCTTCCAACGATAAGACCGAGATATTTGACTTCGGTCTAATAGAACTCGCTCTTCTTCGTGTCCGCGTTTAGTCCGACCTCGCGGAGCCTAGTCAGCACCTTCTCGATGTAGTCCGTATGTCGCTCTCTCGTTCTATCTGTATAGATAAGGATGTCGTCCAAGTAGATAGACACGAACCGCTCCAGCATGTCTATAAAGGAGTGGTTTATAAAGCGTTGCTACGCCGCCGGCGCGTTAGTGAGTCCGAACGGCATTACTAGCTACTTAAAATTGCCTATACGCGTAGCGAACGTCGTAAGATCTTCTGTTTGCCCTTCCTCGTTTCTCAGTCGATGGAACGCTTGGCGGATGTCCAGCTTGCTGAACCACTTAGCCTTTGCTACGCGCTGTATAGTCTTATCTATTAGCGGCAGTGGATATACGTCTCTCTTGGTGACCTCGTTAAGGCCTCGATAGTCTACGCAGAGTCGCAGACTACTCCCTAGTTTTCTTACAAAAAGAATCGGTAACGCATATTCGGCAGAACTCGGCGTAATAAACTTCTTCGCTAGGTTTTCGCAAACGAACACCTCTACCTGGTCCAGTTCCGCCGGCGACAGTCGTCTTAGGGGCTCGGTTCTTGGCAGCGTAGCCCCCTCTTTCAGTCGGATCTTGTTGTTATATTCCGGTCGATAGAGCGGCAATAGGTTGGAGTCGGCTTTTGAGAAGACGTTAGCGTAACTATAGAGCTCGTTTGGCAGCACCTCTAGTGGATCTACTTCTTCTTTTGCTATTATCTTCCTATAGTCTTCGATGTCCTTTATAGAGATAGCGTAAATCTTATTGTCCGGCGACTTCGCGAGGGTCGTTATAGCTTCTGAACTTATTATTCCGACGGTGACTAGGGATTCGGAGCGATCGCACGGAACCTCTTTCGCGGACTCCGTAGCTTTCGGCTCGGCGGCTGTGGCGGCTGTTCCGATAGTCCCTGCTCCGCTACCCGGGGTTTTGAATCCTATCGTGCCTTTATCTACGTCAATAATAGTCTTCTGGTTTTTTATCTATTTCTGCCCTATAATAATGTTAAATTGTCCGAGATCCATGATCCGGAACGTCGCTTCCGTAGTGCGACCAGCTAAGGTAGTCTTTAGCGGCACGTAGTGCGTAACGCTTTCCGTATCTTGTCCGTTGTATGCCGAAATCTTCGTCGGCGACGCTAATTCCACCGGGTAGCCTTATCCATTTATTAGCTTCCGGACCAGCTGATAGTGGATCGCTGCACCGATAAGAGCTCCAGTGTCGATAAAAGCTTTTAACTGGAGGGGTTGGCGCGACTTCTTAACAGGGTAGATCGTAATAGGAAGAATAATCGCCGTTTCCGTATTTACTTCTACGGCTGCCGAGAGCGGATCGCTACAGCTGTTAATGCTTTCTTCTCTTGTCGATTCGCTCCAGTGCGGTGCCCTATTGTTAGTGCTGGATAGGGGGCCTATCTATCTAGCTGGTCTTTTCCTATAATCCTTAACTGTACCCTACCGTCTACGTTCTCGGTGTCGTTCGGGGCCGGCTCTATAGCTTATATGGTCTTTCTCGGTGGCTGCAGCTGCTTTATAACACGATATTCCTGCTTCTGCTTATCCGATGCTTAGCATCTCGTAGCGATGTAGCCAGGCTTTCTACACGCGTAACAGGTAGGGACGAACGACGAGTGTTGCGGATGGAATGGCTGCTGGGCGCATTGTCGGAAGAGTGGAGGGGTTCTGGTTCCCTGCGCCAACGGCGACGGCTTCTGAGTCGGTTTACGTGTCGTCGGTTTTCTATATGCGTTCAGGTTTCTTGCTGTTACTCTCGCCTAGTACACGAAGCTCTGAAGGTCTTCGTCTTCTACCGACGCTATAGCCGCAGCGAGCTTAGGGCTCAGTTTCTGTCTTAGTAAGTGTAGCTGCTCGTCCTTAGCCACTCTCGCTCTAATAGCATATTTCCTAAACAGCCCGTAAAATTCTTCAAATGTTAGCCGATTCTGACTGATCTTGTCCAGTTGTTCGCAGGCCGTCTTCTTCCGGAAGGGGTCTCCGAAACGCTAATCCAGCGCTTTAATAGCTTTGTCGGCGGTTACTTCTTCCAGGTCCGACACCAGCGAGAACGCTTCGCCTTCTAGTCGCGCCTCTAGATAGGCCAGTCTGTCTCCTTCGCTGCTCGATGCGTAGTCGCGGCTTATCTTATTCTTGATCTTCTTCTTAAACACCTCCTACGCTTTAGGGTCTCCGCCACCGAAGGCAGGTAGGTCAGGTAGTAGCGTTATCGTAGTACTACCTTGACTGTAGGCTGCCGGTAAGGCGGTTTCTGCGTAGGTTTCTCGCCGTAGTAGCGGCGATGGTCTCGCTGTTTCTATATCAGCTAGCTGATCCTTCAGCGCCTTTAGTTGCGCCAGTCGATTCGCCGCCTGGTTTTCTAACACGTCGATAATAGTCTCTGCCGATTCCTTTTCGGCCCTTACCGCTTCAGTTTCTTCTCTTAGTTGTCTGTTCTCTTCTAGCGTTCTGTAGAACAGCATCTCGATAAGGTCTATGCCGTCGGAGACCTTCCCTATTCTATTCTCGTTTACATAGTCTTCCAGTTCCTCGATCGTATCGTCGTAGATCTTCTTATATTCGGCCATTCGTTCCTTGACCTTAGCAGTCTCTTCTGCTGTAAAACCGCTAATAATGATCTCGTTATTAATTACACTGGAGCGCCTACTTGCTCTGTTAGTCTTTCCTTTTCTGCTTCTGCTGCAGCCTGTAACGCCGCTCTCTACTGTCGAGAAGCCTTCTATCTTCTTACGGTGCCTTAGGGGTTGTTGTTTTGGTGTGTGTGTGCGCGTGCGTTATTCGAGCGTCCAGATGGTTCGACGGGCCCTTTCGCGCAGCGCGGGGTTTGGTGTAGTAAGTGAGTTCGAGATATAATGATCCGGGCACGTAGATATGATTTAATACGGCCTTTTTGATAACTATATCTCGAACTAAGGAGGGAAAGGAATCTATGTGGTGTTGGTGGTGGGCTTTCGGAGTGGTGGTGCCAAGGCCCGGCTCGGCCCGGAAGGGCCGAGCCGAAATTCCAAGGGTCCACCCCATCACTCAGTCCCACCCCTTTCTGCCGCCGTAACAATTCAAAGAGTTTTATAGACAATTCCGGAAGCACGCGATTCTAGCAAAGGTGTTAGAGAGCGAACAACTACACCTGCTAAGAAAGAAGCTAAGGCCTGAACTAGCTAATACACTAGTCTCTGTAAGAACTAGAGACCTCCAAGCCTTCGTAGACTAAGCGAGAGTTACGGCTAGAAACATAAATAAACATAGAAGACTAGCTACCTAAGAGCCAGGTTAGCGACCACCGTTCGCGCTATCGACTCGGACCTCTCTGTTTTTGCGGCGCGGCCCCTAGCAATCGGCCTATCTACTGCGTTCGACATTCGTCCCTACATGCTACACGTATAGAAAGCCTGGCTATACCGCTACTAGATGCCAAGCAACCGCTTAGCAAAAGCGAAAATATTAAGCTACGAGACCTACGCCGCCGCCGAGGAAGAGTATATAGGCTATAGAACCAACGCCGAACGACACTAACAGCGTAGACGGCGGAGTGCTATTAAGGATTATAGGAAAAGACCAGCTGGACGGATAGGCCCCCTACCTAGTATAAACAATAGGGTACTACTACGAACTACATCGCTGGAAGAAGAAGAAAGCATTAACAGTTGTAATAACCCACTCTCGGCAACGGTAGAGGCGAGCACGGACACCCCTATTATCCTTCTAATTACGATCCACCCTCTAGAGAGCTTGCGTTAGCCTCTTTAGTTGAAAGCTTTTATCGACACAGGAGCTCTTATTAGCGCGGCAATCTACTATCGACTAGCTCAGAAGCTAGCGAAAGGATACAGTTATCCGGTAGAGTTGGCGTCGCTGACGCGAATTTCGGCATACAACGGACAAGACACAGAGAGTGTTATACATTATGTGCTATTAAAGACCACCCTTACTGGCCGCACTACGGAAGCGACGTTCCGAGTTATAGACATCGGATAATTTGACATTATTATAGGACAAAAATAGATAAAGAACCAGAAAGCCGTTATCGACGTAGACAAAGGCACGATTAAGTTCAAAACCTGGCAGAAGGGCAACGCTATTGCTGACTCAGTCGCTATTGTTACTACCAAACCGGACGTTACAGCCGTCGACACGGCTCCGGCTATCTATACCGCTCCCCTAGACGCTATTAGAATAATAAGCTTGGAAGCCCTAACTACCCTCGCGAAGGAGCCGGAGAACGAGATCTATGCGATCTCTATAAAGGACATCGAGGACCACTGGAAGATAATAGCCGAAGAAGAGGTAGACCTATTAGAGGTGCTACCAAAAGAACTCCACCGCTACGCTTATGTTTTCTTAAAGGCCAATTCTAACCTTCTGCCTCTCTACCGACCGGAATACGATAACAAGATTCGACTAAAGGAAGGGGCTACGCTACTAAGAATCGAACTACTAAGACGATTGTCGCCGGCCGAACTGGACTAAGTAGAGGTGTTTGTCTAAGAATATTTAGCGAAGAAGTTTATTACGCCGAGCTCCGCCGAGTACGCATCGCCGATCCTTTTTGTACAGAAAACCAGAGGCAGCCTCTAGCTGTGCGTAGACTACCGAGGCCTTAATAAGGTTACTAAGAGAGACGTATACCCGCTGCCGTTAATCGATAAGACTATACAGCGGGTAGCGAAAGCTAAGTAGTTTAGCAAGCTAGACATTCGCTAAGCGTTCTACCAGTTAAGGAACAAAGAGGGACAGACGGAAGACCTTACTACCTTCGCTATACGTATAGGCAACTTTAAGTAGCTAGTTATACCTTTCGGACTTACTAACGCGCCGGCTGTGTAGCAGCGCTTTATAAACTACACCATTATAGACATGCTCGAGCGGTTTGTGTCTATCTACCTAGACGACATCCTTATCTATACCGACGGAACGAGAGAACAGTATACGGACTACATCGAGCAGGTGCTAACTAGGCTCTAAGAGGTCGGGTTAAACGCGGATACGAAGAAGAGTAAGTTGTATTGGCCTGAGGTTAAATACCTCGGCCTTATTGTCGGAATCAAAGATATTCGGTTAGACCCCTTAAAGGTCGCTGTAGTAGCAGAATAGAAATAGCCGAAATCTGGAAACACTACCTAAATTAGAGCTTTTCTTGGGTTCTGCACCTATTATTGCCGATTTATTAAGGATTTTAGCAAGATAGCAAGACCCCTAAACGAGGCATTAAAGAAGGAGGCAGGTAGCCTATAGAATAAGAAGTGCACGGAGGCCTTTAACTAGCTAAAAGCCGCTGTAGCCTCGGCGCCAGTACTGGCGCACTTCCGGCCGGAAAAGACGATCTACCTAGAAACGGACGCTTCCGACACAGTAACGGCCGGGGTCCTTTCTTAATATAATAACAACAGCGAGACCGTTTATCTAGTAGCTCTTTTCAGTAAGTCTATACATAAAGCTAAGCAGAACTACGCTATCTACGACAAGGAGCTGTTAGCTATTATCTAAGCTTTCGAGGAGTAGAAGCCGGAACTTCTAGCCGGAAAGAGCACCATCCAGGTGCTTACCGACTACCAGTTATTAACCCATTTTATAAAGACGCAGAAGCTCTCGCGTAGCTAGGCTCAGTAGGTCGCCTACTTATTAGAGCTCGACTTTAAGATTACTTATCGACTAGGGGCTTAGAACAGAAAAGATAACGCGCTAACGAGAAGAGAAGGGAAGACTAGTTGTGCAAAGGAAGACCTAAACATGTTCCAGAAGGTGTTAACTAAGCGGATAGTAGACGCCGAAGTGCTAAAAGAAGTAGGGATCTATACTGTAGAACCGGCGACTAAGGAAGAGACGCTCTACAAAAAAGTAGAGCGGCTTAACTATTAACAGAAACTCGGCAAGACCGGTTTAGGGAAGCTAATAGTTCTAGAAGAGCTAGTCGCAGAAGTTATCCAGCTAGTCTATAGTTCTAAGGATGTCGGCTATACTCGTACGAAGAAGACAATAGAAGCTATAAGGACAGTCTACTAGATTCCGCGAATCTTTAAGCGAATCTACCGGTTTATCGCTAACTGTTACGTATGTCGAGCTGCGAAGCTACGTTACAGTCTTCTAGCTAGCCTACTGAAACTACTGCCGATCCCTAAGAAACCGTAGCAGCACACTACGATAGATTTCGTAACCGGTCTGCCGGACTCTAATAGATACAATGCTACCCTTAATATAGTAGATTAGTTAAGTAAGGAACGCTACTTTATCCCCTGTTAAGCAAAGAACGAAGGCACTACTGCAGAAGAGCCAGCGAGGATGCTGATTCAGCACGTATAGAAGCACTATAGCCTGCCGGACACTATTACTAGAGATAGGGGTCCTTAATTCACTACTAATGTATAGAAGGCCATTAACTAAGTTCTCGGAATCCGTAGAAAGCTTAGCACAGCTGCTTACCCTTAGACGGACAGTTAGTTAGAGGTAGCTAACCGTAAAATAGAGAAATATCTGCGAATCTTCTACAGTTATTATTAAGAAGACTGGACTAAAGTGTTGCCGATAGCCGAATTCTGCGCTAACTTAGCACTGTCCGAAGCTACCTTGCTGGCGCTATTCGAGATAACTTACAGCTATCTTCTAAGGATAGGCTTTTTACCGCCGAATAGACTTAGGCCTATAGAACCTTTGGCTACTACCTTATTAAAGAGAGTCGCCGCCGCTGCGGCAGAAGCGCTTAAAGCTTAGATAGAAGAAGCGGTCCGAGTAGCGAAAGAGGCGATAGAGTTGGCTTAAGCAAAGATAGTAACTCGAGCTAATAGAAAGCGGTTACTAATAGAATTCGAAGAAGGCCAAAAGATATAGCTTAATACGCAGAACCTAAAGCTGAAAGGCAACGCTAAGCTTAACCCCTGTTACGTAGGTCCGTTTACGATAGTGGAAAAGAGGTCGCCGGTAACCTATCGGCTCTAGCTACCAAGGTCGTTCCAGATCTACAATGTCTTCTATTTGGATCTGTTAAGCCTAGATCCAAAAGATAGCCTTCTAGAGCAGGGGTTTATCGAACCCCTGCTAATCGAGATAGACAGTAAAGGAGAAGAGTAGGAGGTAGAATATATAATAGATATAAAGAAGATACAGGAGTCTATTAAAGCGAGGATCTTATAGAAGGGATAGCCAGAAGACTATAAATAGTATCTGATCGAGAATCTCCAAAATTCGGCGGAGCTGCTAGAAGAATTCTATATCTGGAACCTAAGAAAACCGAGACCTAAATAGCTCTAGAAGTAAATAGCTCTAGAAGAGATAGAAGACGTAGAAAGGCTGCGTCTACGCTATCAGTTCGAAAACCGAAGGAACGATCGTAGTTGGCGCGCTTAGTCAGAGTCTTCGACGACATCCTCGCTATTCGATAGCTTAGCCAGACGGATAACGAGGACAAAGTCGAGGACAGCCCTACCTCTATCGGCGCGACGGTCGTCGACGCCGCCTAGGAAAAAGAAAGGCTCGCGGCCGATCGATTTCGTAGACGGAGTCAGCAACGCCGGCTTTGCAGTAGCGCTAAAGGGCTTAGTAAGAAAGAAAAGAAGAAAAGACAGAGCACTGCAGACGCACCTATATAGGGCCCTCTGCAGTAGCGCACAGACTAGCCGCAGCACCGATTAGATAGCTGTTAGCTTAGATTAGATAGCTCCAATCAGATAGACGCTAAGTAAACCACTTCAGATAGCGGCGATATAAGAAAGAAGCAGATAACGAAGGGACGATATTTTTAAGATAGAAGAAAAGAAGAGGTAACGTCGATTTTAAGAAGAATTTTCAGGGAAAAAGCCGCGAGCTAGACAGAAAGAGAAGAAGAAGAAATAGAAGAAGAAGATAAAGAAAAAGACGACGAATAGAAGAAGAAAAAGAGGCAAAGGCAGATAAATAGATAGAATAACAAGGGGACTTAATTGGCTAGAATAAGATAAAAAAGACAGAAGGGATAAGGAAGCAGTTAAGGGCGACCGCCGATAAGGGAGAGGGGTAGTGTTACAGCGGCAGAAAGGGATAGGACTAAGTAATAGAGTGGACCCTTAGAATTTCGGCTTAGCCTATCTAGACCGAGCCGGGACTTGGTACGCTACCCCTTAAGCCCTTACCTACCGCTGCATAGATTCCTTTCCCTCCTTAGTTCGAGATATAGTCATTAAAACAGCTGCATTGAATTATATCTACGCGCTCGGATTATACTAGGTCTTCAACTTAACTATACCTTTATCTACGTCGATAACGGCTTTCAAGTTCTTTATATAGTAATTAGAAGAATAATAGCGGAGTCCGTGTTCGCCTCTAGCGTAGGTAAGAGTAGGTCGTTACAGCT